>JAYKKO010000004.1:3750000-5000000 GCA_037074685.1 Glyphodes pyloalis
TTAAAAATGTAATTCTAAATGGAAAAAAATGATAATATTTTTTATTAAATGTTAAAAATATTTGTTTATTTGCAAGTATAAAGCAGTTCAAAGCACAAAGATGCTTCCACGACAAAGGGCAACAAACACATTTAAGAATATTTGCATAAAATAATAAAGTAGTTGTTTTTTTATTAACATTTGCATTTGTTGTCAAACATAAATAAGTGTTTGAAGTTTTTAAGTATTGAGTTTAGTGCTTGAAAGGTCATCTTAGACTCACTTATAGCATTTCAATTTATCCTGAATTAACATTGGATTCACTTGAATCCACTGTTAATTCAGGATAAATGTAGGTACTTACCTCGATAGCGCAGTGGCCAAGGCAGTCGCCCGAATGACTTAAAATCCCGGGTTCGATTCTCGGTCTGGTCAATTTGGGGAACTAACTTGATGCACTCGGCTATTGTCCATCAAGTGGTACTTATGACACAAGGAAAAACTATAGTATAGTCTCATACTAGTAGAATGGTATGATTGTAGCAGCAGCTCTGCTTGCGTATAGTGCATGTTAATTTAAAACTTTTTTTTCTAATCTTGTCCTGACAATTACAAACATAACAAAAAAAATCAATTCATGATAAAATTATCGCCGAAAGGTAAACATACTAATTTTTATTTAAATAGCTTTATGTCTTGTTTATACGGCCCAAAATAAGAACATTGATTCAAATAATGTTTGTAGTTTGAACAAATAAAAAATGCTGACATGGGTCTTAGATTGTTAGATTTTACTGCAGTAACAAAATTAGAAATGACAAATAGTCAGTCAAACCTCTTTTAGTGTAATACCTTTTTTTTTCTACAAAAATTTTATTCTTCAGAACGCAAAAACAAGTACACACGAAATGCGTACAATAGTCGACATCACTTTCTGAAATTCTGATAGTTACAATGATATCAGATATCGAGGAGGGATTATGGCCTCCCACAATATTGGCACTGAAACTGCCAGAGCCTTTAATTAAAATCGATTCTTATTGAAGAGCATGACAGCCTTTAATCATGTAGAACGAAATTTGCTATTTCATTGAGAAAATGGAGATAACAGTATAATGTGCGCACTCAATTGTATATATAAAATAAGTCGTACTTAAGAAACCCTTTTAGCTTAAGTAGATACCTCAATGTACAGTAGTCTCTTACATTCTCGTTACATTCCCTACAATATGGTTGAGTGAAGCGATGGCTGGCACATACGTCATGCTTGTGAACAGGTGCCACCTTTGGGGACTGGTCTGCTCCAGCTTACCTCTCGAATGTAAAAACTTACTTGAGTACTTATTTGTTTCATCACTCATCAAAACCAAAATTATATGACTTGGTCCAAAGTGAGCTACACATAGCAATAAGTTAGATACTGATACTGTAAATGATCTGCTGAGTTTCTTACCGATGTCTTCTCGGTAGATATAGGTTCCGAACCGGAAGTAGAATCACTTTGCATTGTATTGAATGACGAATCAAAAGTGTTATATGTAACCTACTTGAATAAAGAAATATATGAGTTTGAGTTTATCTAAACAAATACTTTAAACAGGTGAAAAAATATTATGAGTAAAATTAAATAAAACTATGACACTTAAAAAAATCTGGCTACTATTTAGTTATCAACCTATATTCGTACCTATGTCTATTAGGCTAATGGTGAAACTACCACATGACCTGGAAGCCTACTGTCAAAAACGAAATACTTAGATATACTATAATAATGTTAACCAATTCCGGAATTCGAATCCAAATACAAAAAAATATTTATACAAATTCTAAACTAAGTAGGTATGTTTTAATTCACGAACTTTAGATAACTCACAAGAAACGAAAGCTTTCTATGGTTATTTTCGTTTTGGTTGTAGGCCTATTGTAAATTTTGACGATTTTTTTTGTTTTGTTTTCAAGACCTCTTAATATCTCATTTGAGCTACAGCTATAACAAAAAAAAAATACATCAATGGAATTTTCTCAAATAATATTAATTTTCACACCACGTCGTTCTAACTGTCAAAAATGTTTGTTCTTAATATTTATTCATAAATTATTGAAGGAATAATTGAAAATGTTAATGTTGACACTTGAGACCAATAGGACGAAAACAAAAATCTAACAATTGTTATATTTGTCGGTACTGTTGGACCATTGACGTAGTGGCCCATTGTGGAAGAATCAACGCCGGACATGCTTGTCACTAGACCGAGTTACTGCTAAGAGTGGCACTTATTATTATAAACAATTAATTAATATAACTGATTATTAACACTCATTGAAACAAGAATGACAAACTTATAAACAAACATTTATGAATATTTTAAAACAATATATTTTAAATATATATTGAAATTAAAATTACCATAAACAAAACAAATAAACTTAAGATAACACTAGCTTACAAAAAATTCAAACGAAAATTAATAAAAAAAAAATCAATATTTTAAATAAACAAAGATGGTCCCTGTGGTAAGGTACCCAAAATGCTGGCTGCATTACCTCGCTGAATAGCGATTGAAAGACGCTGGGCGAGGTAGCAGCCAGCCTTTGGGTCTCCTGTAACGTTGATAAGTTTTTGAAATATCTTTAAAAAAAGACAATGCGTTAGGACCCCACGGACCTAGAGTTTCCACTCCAAAAGCGACAAAAAAAAAGAAAGATTAATATAATATAACTGATATTGCTCTCGTAATATAGATTGGCTTCTCAAAACTACTTCATAAATGCAAATCATACAGGTCATTAGTACTTCTACCGCTGGGGCTGACGTGATTTTGCAGCGCGAGGGAAAAGTTTGCTCAGTCACATACTGGCATTTTTGCATTCTTAATGGCTTTTTTGCTGTTGTTCGCAAGAAAACTGCTTCTTTGCTGGATAGAGTGCGGTCCAGCCCCAACAATATCCCGAAGACCGTGGCAGAGAGATATGACTCCCCCATCATCAGACATTCCATTCATATATAGAACCGACCAGTGTCTTAATATATATGCCACCGTAAGATTATAAACATCGTTAGATTACAATCTATCTCGTGAGATTGTAAACTGTCGAAAGATTGTAAACTGAAACATTTTATTGCTATTTAACGCATTATTTTTCGGTATATTATAATCTATCGAAGTGAAACTGTTAGATTGCAATCTGTCCCACGTCAAATTGTCAACTGTCCGGTAGCTTTTCCTGATTGGTCAGTCTTATTTTAAAAGCGACCAATCGCGACTATGTTCCCGAAGATATAGTAATGAAATAAAAGAGAGAGATCACTTAAATAAAACAAATGCACATAAAAAATACTTCAAGTATTTATTTATTATTTAGTAGGTAATTAATAGTCCTGACAAATGATGAGAAAAGCGACCTGACACGCCCCACACCTTCAGGCCGAAATAATATCTCTATATCTAAATCATTAACGACTTACATCACAAATAAAGCTGAACTTATAACTAGTTTTGCAAAAAGATATACAGTATGGTGTATAAATTGTAAAATTTATTTATGAATTCAAAGGAATGAAATTTAAAAACATATAAATATATATATATATATATATATATTAATAAATAAACTGTAGGCCTTAATGCGGATTGTGCATAACAACGATGTTGCCAACGTGCGAGTTTTTGCCGATTTAAAGAAATAGGTACCTACTTCTTAGCATATTTTTACAAACAGAAATAGTAAGTAAAAATTTAGTGTGAGGGTGAACAGACTATTAGTGATCAGATATTTGTAATTAATATAGTCTTCTACTCTAGGCTTAGGTATCCTTGGCCTGGTGTCAACAAGATGCGGAACCCAGAACTTTTTTTTTATTCAATCAGTGACGAATGAAAAGATGTTACAATTTAACTCGCTTATTTTTTCATTTTATTGATGAAATATTTGAAACTTTTTCTTTTTTTTAAACAAGTTGATACCTCTGTTATCAATAAGCGTACATTTTCAGTTTAATAATTAGTGGTAAATTGTGTCTTTCTATGGTCTCTTTGTTATTTGTGCTAGACTCGTCGTCAAGATAGTAGGTACGTTGACGTTAACACGTTAGAGACAGCCCAAATTCTGTGTGATGGACGCGTTGAAAACAGCCAATTTTAAACTACAATAATAGACAGAATACTTAATAAAAACGTGTATTTTCATTATATTGTTCAACTGAAATTTGAGTGATTTCAAAATAATAGATGACAGATATATGGACAACAATAGATGAAGGCCATATCCGCAATTCGTGTCTATTTAAAGTAGTCGTGTTATGATCAAGGCTTTAGTGTATGAGTTGTGACGGAATACGGTTTTACCTGCGTGATTTATTTTTGCTTCTTTTTACTATAATATTTGAATCACATATTAGGTACATATCTTTCGGCACTCTATTCAAACGCATCTATTTCACTGATCTATACATATTTTATATCTTTAATAAATCGAAATTAATTGCCAAATTCGTACATAACTTTTTTGTGCTTGTAGGTACTAGAGCAGATGACTGTATATTTGGTCCAACAGTTAAATAAACAAGAAATCCTATTTTTTTTTCTTTTATTATGTTATTCAAAATTTCAAATGACACATCTTCGTACAGATTACACGAAATAGAGCAGTAAACACATCCCACATTAGCCGAACTTTGATGCGCATTGATAATAAATCATCATCATATTCTATTAATTTGTTAAATCAAAAATTTCATTGTATTTAAAAAATCTAACAGAATTTTTGAAAAGAGTTACTGTTTTACTATTGTTGGGATTTTTTTCTAAGAAAGATGCTCTGAAAATTCAACTGGATCATAATAAGCGCCTAATGCCGTTAGTGGATGATAACTAAGTTTACTTGTTTATGTCACTAATTCGATCCCTATTTACAAGTATTAATATTTTTGACTGGCCCGTTGGAGAAATGATAAGCAATCTTGGCTGTTGAATTAAGGAACGTGGGTTCGATTCCCACACAGAACAAACATTTATGTGATAAACATATGAGTTTGTCCTGTCTGGGTATTTATTATGAAGGTAATTCATTTAGTATTGTGGTACCAAAACGTGCCGTTGGTTCTGATTTTCATAACACAAGTGCTTGAGCTACTAACTTTGGGATCAACATTTGGGAACAAGTCAATAAATATGATATGGTTTGATAAATTATTTATCTTATTAATATTTATTGTAGAGGTGATAGTTGCTAAATGTGGATGTGTGGAAGTATGGATGACTGCATACATATTTCGTTACTTTTTCACGTTAAACCACTTCATGGATTTGAATGAAACTTGGTAGGATGATATTAGATAATTATGTAGGATACATTTTATCCCAAAACAACGCGAATGATTTTTTGTTTTGTTTTATGTTGCACTTCAAGATTGACCTCATCCCACCTGATCTAAGTGGTAATGAGGTCCTAGCTTAAGGGTGACAAGTACAGCATAATAATAAATCTGTTACTGGACTTGTCGCCCTTACCTTGAAAGCTTGACCCCATGCTACTAATGTAGCACCCCCCAGGACTTATAAAACCTTACTCACACGCAGGAACACAACAACACAGAAGTGATTGTTTTTTGGCTGCGGTCCTCTGTAAGGTGGAGGTATTTCGCCAGTCCGGCTGATCCAGTTCGAGCGATAAATCGCTATGCCCTAACTCTCTTAAAATATTTAATTTTAAAATCGCAGTCAACGGCTAGTTTAAAATAAAATATTGTGATAAAGTAACTAGGTACCAGTACCTACTTAAAGTACTTTAATTGCCACAACACTTCCTAAAGAAAAGTATAGTACTTGATATTACTCAACACAAGTTCTAAGTCAAACTAGCTTGAAGAAAATCAGGTTTTACTTAAGGACACATTATTTTAATTGATACATTTATCCCCTCGTGATTTAATTATAATTATTACATACAGAATAGGGAAAAACCGAAGTAAACAGGCAACTTTTAGATTTAATTTGATTTTTAATCACAATAAATTAAAACATTGTTAGAGGTACATTTATTATATGACGTTTGAGGATGACGAGGTATTATGGATCAAAGTTTTTCAATGCTGATCACCGCCATAAAAAGTTAAAATAAGGGTTAGTCTAAAGCAAATTAGCGTTTATTGGCTCCTTAGAATTAAATGCTTTTGCGTTCTATTTTGTTTTTTATATAACACTTCAAGATTGACCTCATTCCACCTGATGTTAAGTGGTAATGAGATCCTAGCTTAAGGGCGACAAGTACAGTATAATAAATCTGTTGCTGGACTTGTCGCCCTTACCTTGAAGGCTTGACCCCTGCTACTAATGTAGCACCCCCCAGGAGCTCTGGAAACCTTACTCACACGCAGGAACACAACAACACCGGTGTGATTGTTATATAATCGCGTATTGACCCGCTAAGTTATTTTAAATCATCGGGGCAATGGTTATGGCCCCTGTCTATAAAACCCAGCGCGTAAGATTGGTCCTAGGTCAAACATTTGTGTCTAGGTCGTCTCATAAAACAAAACATCTCAAAGGGGTTTGATTTTCAAAAATACTTTATTAGCGCATTTACCTTCACACGATCTAGATCTAGATCTAGAGAATATGTTTCAAATTTCAAGTTCCTCTCTTCAAAAACAGGACTTTAAAAATCGATTGGACTATAATCGATATAATCGATTATTAACAATTATTAGATTATAATTGTTTACATTAGACAATACTATCGATACAATAGATTGTCATATCGATTGTTAGACTATTTGGGCCCTTTTGCATAATCGATACACAATCGAATCGACGGCAACACTACCACTAACACTACAACACTATCAGCGAGATTTCAAGTTTGTAGATGTCATTGATTCTGAGATTCCCTCTTTAACCAGTGTGCCAGTGAGTGGTATTTCGCTTGTAGGTATATATTTATCACTAGCGCCCCGCTGCGGCTTTGTACACGTAGGTATATACTACCCCGTTTTTCCGGATTTCCACTAAATAAATAAATAAATGCGCCAGACAATCACACCAATCACCTGGTCTCAAACTAAGGTTTTCCCTTGTACTATGAGTACCAGACGACGGATACTAACTGGGGGCGTCATCCCAGTAGGTACGCCCAGACCCAAGTCAATTCAGAAAAGTTCGTTTTCCAAATTGAGCCGACCGGGAATCGAACCCGGGACCTTTCGCACTTTGGCCGCCTACCTTAGCCACTGTTTCTTCGCTCTTAATAGATACGGCGGCGTGTTATTATAGATAAATGGGATATCCAACACATACATATTTTTTCAATTCGAACAAGTTGTTCCTGAGAATAGCGCGTTTAAACAAACTTTTCAGCTTTTTAGGTAATAGAGGTCCCGGCGAACTTCGTTTCGCCTTAGATAATTTTTCCCGCTTTTCTGTTGAAATTTTTCAAATTTTACCAAGGATTCCTAATTTTGTAGCCTATGTCAAATTGGAAGAATGTAGCATTCTATTGGTGAAATAATTTTTTAAATCGGCCTAGTACTTTTTGAGCCTATTCATTACAAACAAACAAAAATGGGTACAAATCTTTCCTCTTTATAATATTAGTGTAGATATTTCTTAGTATAGACATTTTGTAGTGCCACCGTTGGCTCTCATTGACATCAGAACAAGTGCTTAAGCTTACTTTGGAATCAGTATACTTAATGTATTTCACACTATACAATTCAAATACTTTATTGATATTTAGTTGAATAAACAACTTCAGATGTCAGAAAGGTCGTAGTTTAGATCTCTTGCTTACCATGGAATAAGATTAAGGAAGCTACTGCGACCGCTTATTAGACATTCACAGATGTGTTAATCTCTGCAAGCTAGGGTCAAGCGCCTGATTTATGAATACAAACACTGTGAAGAACTTGAATTAATTCACAAGGAATAACCTACTCGTTAAAAATTGGTGACATATACTTGATGGCTTAATCTTCAACTCAAAATAATTTAAAAACAAAACTATGTAGATTGAAAATGTTGATTATTCACAAACTTTCGAACAGCCTAAGACCTTAGAAGGAATTAGAATAAGAGTTGTCCAGTAAGCTAAATAAAGTCGTATTTTGCAAATGTTTTAGCTTTATTCAGTAATTTCATTATAATTGAATAGTTATTCGTGTGTTTGCAAATTTGCCAGATTTATCGTAGCCTACGATATAAGTCCTAGATCGTAGCCAAATAAGACTAGACTCGTATGGTGGATCCACACAGCCTTTTTTTTTTTTTTTTTTTTTTTTTTTTTTTTTTTTTTTTTTTTTTAGGGGGGGAAATGCATTGGCGCACCGTACCGCTGCGTTGGGGAAGGCAGCGGCGTGTGTGGGACTCCTACCTACCTCCTACCCGTGAGACTACCCACTAAAACCCCCCCGCACCTCTCATCGCCTAATGACGGCGCCATGGGAATATAGATTATCTATAGCTGCCACAGCGCCGTCGGCGGAATAGCTGCCCCTATGGGGCGGCTCCATCTAGTCCCCCACGCTTGTTGGGGGAATGGCGGGAACGGCCAAAGGTGCTAAACCGTTCTCGTTCGCCTTCGAAAGACCGTGCAAGGCCAGCCGAGGTGTCCCCACACCCGTGGCCGGCCGGTCCCTGCTAAGCAACTGCGTCAATTCGACGCCTCCCGCGTAGTCTTCTCCGTCTTCGATGGGGTGGAGCGAGTGGATCCGCCTCTCGCTCTCTCTCCGCGGCCTCTTTCTGTGACATTACGCGCTCGCAGAAGGTGGTGGTTGCTGACCATGCCTCCTCACTTCCAAGCATGGCTTCGATCATGCTTGGGAGTGAGAAATCTCGCCCGACAGTAGTGGCTAATTCGACCCGCTCCATCTCCCAGGCTGGACACACACTGAGAGTGTGGTCCGCCGTATCATTCTCCGCACCGCAAGCGTGGCACAGTGGCAACTCCTCCCGTCCAATTTTGTGTAGGTATTGACCGAAGCATCCATGTCCGGTCATCACCTGCACCAATCGGAAGGAAAGAAAACCATGGCTTCGCCCCAGCCACCTATCCAAGGCTGGACCAATGGCATCCAGCACCCGCCGACCGTATTGCACTATTGTTAGATCTGACTCCCACCGCCGGACTAGGTCTTCCTGTGCCTCTCGGCGGACCGCTGCTATTTCTGTTGGAGAGGAACGTTCCCCGAGCTCTCTCCTCTCCTTCTGCCACTGGTACACACGAGCCTGCACCTCAGCTTCAAGGACCCAAGGTGGTGTACCTGCAAGGGCACACGCCGCGTCAAAACTCACTGTGCGGTACGTGTGGGCTACCCGTTGGGCGATGGACCTCTGTGGCCGACGCAAGTAGGCTGCGTTTTTCCGGCGTTGCAGGGAGTTAACCCAGATGGGGGCGCCATACAAAGCCATACTTTTTAGAATGCCGGCATATAGTCGCCGGCATTTGGCCCTCGGGCCGCTCAGATTTGGGAGAAGGCGCCCAAGCGCGCCTGCCGCCCCTAGGAGACGCCGTGAAAGATCCACAAAATGAGGCCCAAAATTCCACTTGGCATCCAATAATAGCCCCAGGTACTTCATCTGAGCCCCCACTGTGATCGTTACTCCCCCGACTACAATATTAGCGTCTGGGGGTGGACGGCGTCGCCGAGGCCCATAGAAGTATATAGCTTCGGTCTTGTTGAGCGCCACCCTGAGGCCTAAGCGGCCAATGCGCTCCGCCACTAAAGCCCCACCCGCGGTAGCTCGACGCGCGGCTTCGTCGTAGTCCCTCCCCCGGGCTGTGACCAAAGTATCATCTGCATAGCAGATGACGTTTATGCCCGTGAGGAGGACGCCCCGTAGAACCCAGTCGTATCCGATGTTCCACAAGAGGGGTCCCAACACAGACCCCTGTGGAACACCGGACTCAACATTCACACGACGGAGAACGCCATCCCTCCCAACAAACGCCACTTTCCTGCCCGTTAAATAGCAACGCAGAAGACGCTGGAGGTAGCGAGGCACCCGATGGTACCTAAGTGCCGCTAAAATTGTGGAGTGGGGGATAGAGTTGAATGCATTGGCTATATCAAATGATATAGCCAGTACTCCCTCACCTTCAGCCCAAGCCTCTTGCACCAGCCCCTGCAGCCTCGACAAAGCGTCCACGGTGGAGCGCCCCGCCCTAAAGCCAAACTGTGCGTCACTCAGGTTCGGTCCCTTCTCCCTGAGATGACGATTGATCCTTGTGGCGATGACCCGCTCGAAAAGTTTACCGACCTCATCCAGTAGGACGATGGGTCGGTAAGCGGAAGGACTATCTATCGGGCGCCCCTCTTTCCTCAGTAAAATCAACTGTCCCTCTTTCCAGATTTCCGGGAATCTACCGACCTCCATACACGCATTAAAGAGGTCCCGGAATTTTGGCTCCATTTGGGTTATCGCGATAGCTACCACCTTAGCGGGAACCCCGTCAGGACCTGGTGCTGTCTTCTTGCCACGAAGACGGAGTGCTGCCGTGCCAAGCTCTTCTTCTGAGATGCGAAAGAAATCCTGCTCTGGCTCCGTCGTGAAGGGTGGGTTCATGACCGGAGGGGTAAAGTGGGACCCAGACGGGAAAAGACCCTGTACCACACTATTCAGAAAGGTTGGATCCATAGTTTCAGCCAGAGGGGGACCAATGGGGCGCAGCTGGCTTCGCGCAGCCCGATACGGCCTCCCCCACGGATCGGCATTGAGGCTCTCCAACATCTCGGCCCTTGCTCTGTCCTTTGCGGCGCTTATTTCCGCCTTTAGAGAACTCTTGGCGTCCACGTAGGCCGCGTATAGGCGTTCCTCTACCTCTGGGTCCCTAAATCGACGACGCCGGCTCCGTTGATAGGATCTACGGGCAGCAATACATGTCGCTCGAAGTTCCGCAATCGTCTCTGTCCACCAGTAGACGGCACGACGGGGAGGTGGACGGCGGGACCGAGGCATACATGTATTGCATACCTCGCTTAAAGAATCCCTTAGTCTGGCAGCCCTATCATTGATGTCCAGGTGGTCTGTAAGAGGCGCAAACCAGTCTTGGATGAATGCAGCCTCCCTCGCCGCTGCCCTGTCCAGGTGGGTTAGCGCCCATCTAGGAAATGGCGACTGGCCTGACCTAGGCGCTTCAACGGAGCTTGACGGGGTGACTTCCCACCGAATATATCGGTGGTCGGAGAGTGTCTCTCCCAATTCAACACGCCAATTACGCACACGTGCGGCGAGAGCAGGAGTGGCGAAGGAGAGGTCTACCACAGATCCTCCTTGCTGTCGCACGCAGGTATGGGTTGATCCCACATTAAGAAGGCACAGCCCAGTGGCAGCCGCCCATTCTTCTACGAGCCGCCCGCGTGCATTAGTCCTGTTCACCGGATTGCCCCAGGCTGCCGATTTGGCGTTAAAATCACCGGCCACGATCACCTGCCGCTCCTGCGACAGCCGGCCTACTGTGGCTCTCAGGACTCCAAGAAACATCTCGTAATCCCGAAGAGGACGGTTGGGAGAGAAGTAAATGCCCACTAAGGCTATCTTTCCCCAAGCGGTGGCCACATATCCTGAACCCCTTTCCAAAAGTGATAGAGGGGGGGTGTTCGAGGCCGAACGCCGCCCGATGGCAACTAAGCTATCCTGGTCTCCTATCCAATTATCGGGCACCCAGTATGGCTCAGCGACAATTGCCACATCTGCCATCCACTCGACCATAGCCTGGGACAGCAAATCATGGGCCGCCCGGCAATGGTTGACGTTTACCTGAATGATGTTGCGATGTCCGATTCCTGCCATCATTCAGACATTGTACCATCTGTTGCCTCCACCGGGACTGGAGCTGTAGCTTTAGCTGGTGGGGCCCGCTCTTGCATTTTGCCCCTCTTGGAAGGAGGACGGCAATTTCTTCCCCTCATTACGTGTCCCGCTGGATACCCACTCTCCGCACAAACTGCGCAGTGCGGTTTAGCGCTACAAGTAGCCGCCTTATGATCGGGCTTTCCGCATCGAAAGCAGAGGTCTGCCCTCTTCACTTTAGAAGGGCAGAGCGCGTTGGTGTGGCCAATTCCCAGGCACCCAAAACAGCGTAAGGGCTGTTCTTCTAAGGCCCGCACTGCCGCGGAGCTGAATCCTACTGTAAGGCGGCCTTTTTCTAGTAAAACTTTGGCCGCCGTGATAGGGCATTGCAGAAAAATTATGCCTGCCCCCCCTCGCCCCGTTCGGATTTCTCCGGCCTTGACCAAATCCGCTGGACACCCGCCGACTGCTGCAACCCTCTCTACCACCTCGGATTTAGATACAGAGTCGTCCAAATCCAGGATCATCACTCCAACACGCTTCTGAGGCCGGGATACAGTCGCATCGCCCGAAATTACCTCTCTTATTTTAGACGCAAACTCGTCTGCGTTCCTCGAGCCCTCGGTACCAGCAAATTCAAATTTAGCGGCCCCAGTCGCCGTCTTACGGAAGCGAGGAACCTCCATTTGGGAAATGTCCGTGTTTTCACGGGCCTTCTTTAGAACTGTCTCATATGATAGTCCTCTTTTTACCGCCTCAGGAGTCAGGGCAACTACTACCGCTGCTGTTTTAGGTGGGAGTAGCCTCTTCCTGGCTGATGCCGCCTTGACTTTATTAGGCTTTTCTGCAGCTGTCGGCGCAGCTTTCGGTGTAGCCGTTTCTGGGGCGCTTTTAAGCCCTAAGGTTGTAGATGGGCTTTGGGCCAGTGCCTTTTTCCTCCCTTTTCCCCTTCTTACCACTACATTCCACCCTTCATTGGCAAGGGTTGTGGATGGGAGCAGAAGGTCCTCTTTTTCAGCGGGAGCTAGCCTCACAGGAGCTACGATTGCCGGTTCCTTCGCCTTTTTTCCTTTTTGTGGCAAAGGCGGATCAGGGGCCCGGAAAATTTCCCCGATCTTTTCGTTTGCAGCAAGAGGCGGCCGCAAACGTTCCTCCGGTGGGAGCCTCCTCTCAATCCCCGCAAGGAGCGTTCGAGTGAAGACTCGTTCTTGAATCAGCAGCCTCTGCACAACGGCCTCGAACTCCGACGGGAGGAGTCCATCGTTCTGCGGGGATCCGGAAACCGCTCCTAGCGGTACCGGGTCTATCTCCTTAGGTGAGGCTGAGGCTTGGGATTGAAACTTGCTCCTATCTATATCCGCAACGGCCATTTTGAGCTCTGAAATTTCTTGTTGGTATTGGTCAAGCTCTACCTGCATGCGGGCAACTGTAGCATGCAGTTTTTCAGTCTCCTGTGAGACTGAGCGCTTGGCCAACTCTTCGACGCCCACCTTGATATCTATAGCACGCTCTTTGAGACTCTTTTGGATCGTGCCCTTCAGATTCGAAGAATTGGCCGTCATCTCAATTATTTCCGCAATGCTGGCCTCTACTGCCTGACTAATTTCTGGGACGGTCAAGTCCACGTATCGGGATTCTACGGAGACGCCATAGCCGGATTTTACCTTGGCCATTCTGGTAAGCCTTTCCCTAATTACTGGCTTCCGCTTTGTAGCATTGACCCATTTTTGAGCCTCTGCTCGCTCGACGTGGTCACCCGTTGTTGCAGGGCGGCCGCGGCCACGTCGTGTTTTAGCGACCTTCTGACTCTGAGGGTCAGACTCCACAACTTCTTCCGATGGAAGAGTACACTTAACGCCGGTCCTCCTTAGGTACTGCAATCGAAGTGACCTTCTAGGCGCCATGCTGTTGTCGGACGCGTTCATTAGAGTATCTGATTCGCAGTCCGAAGCATAAATTCCATCTCTCACGGATTTTGAGATGCTGCTTGCTGAGGAACAGCGGCTCATCACCATTGCCTCTTCATGCGATAAAACAAAATCCTTTTTCTTGCTTTTGTCATTGGCGCTCTCCTTAGAGGTGCCCGCCTCTGCCATTATGTTATCAATTTCCAATTCACGTGCAAAACGAGGTCCGTTAGGACAATCCGAGTCGATGTTAACGTCGACCGGCGAAATGCCGGCCTCCGAGGCTTGAGTTGCCCCCCCCAGAGTACGGCGGGGCATGGATGCCACCCCCGAAGGAGCGACACCGAGGGATTCTCCTCCGGTGAAGCCGGAAGTACCCTCCTGGGGTAAAATACACTTTTTTCTCGAAGCCATTTTAGATTTATGCTCATTTGCGGGTGAGCTTCCCACCACCAGCCTCGCCCTCTACTGTTCTTCTGAACTGAGAAAAGCAGGGAGGACGGAAATTGACCGATATTAGCCGCTGAGCGGCGGAGTCCCGCGTAAGATACGCGGAAGGGCTCCGCCAGTCAGCGTTGCCCAGGGTGCACCACGGGGAGGTTTCTGGACTAGCACCCCGGATCCACACAGCCTGGCGTCATAACTTGGCGCGACTGCCACCCCAAAATCACACTATTTCAAACTGGTTCCACAGCTAGTCAACTAGGCAAAGGCGTCCATCATTAAAATCAAGTCATCTTCACATTAATAATTATCTACTGGCTTAAAAACAACGCTAGCAAATTGCGTGTTAGTGATTAAGAACCAGAGCTATGTTCGAAAACTCTATAACATAGTCATCATTGCTCGACCTGGGAATCTAGGACCTCTACATCGTAAACTTAACCTTACATACTTACTTAAACATAGTTAGTCATCGAGACGTTGTTATGAGTGGTGAAATATTCAGTTGTATACAATAAGGAAATTGAAAAAAAAAACAAGTGTTGGAATCATGAGAAGTTTTAATTTAATTTCGATGAACCGAAAATAGTTATATGTTTAGCTCGTTGTAGTTTACAAATGCAGTTTTCGTCGTAAAACTAGACAGTTATATCATTGAAATGAATGTTTTATATGCACACACCCCTTTTGAAAAGTTTTACACAAAATGAAACGACAAATTTCCGATCGATGTATCGAATCGCTTCTTCAAAATCAATCATCGATTTGTAATAAAAACGATTCTAGCTAACGGCTAACTAAGACCTACTTTGTTATGCTAAATGTGTCAACCAAAAGTCTGTTCAAAAGTCACATCGTTAAAGATAAAGAAATACAACATAACACATAGACGGATAAACAATCTTGATATGTTTTTAGTATCTATACCAAACATAATTTTGTTAATAATACTGATAGTTGGCTTTCTTCGGGTCACTATGGAAAAAGGCTTTAAAGATGTTTTGGGTCTTTCTCAACAGTATAACTGGTCTAGTATTCTGTAAGTGGTTACGCAGGTGCTTAGTACTTTTGGTCTGTAACATCACCATCGTCGTTGGTAATTTCACGACCGCTTTGCTTGTTTTCCACCGGGACTCCGTTGACGGATTTGAAAGAAGACGAACTGCTTTGGTAATGTCCGGATACATGAGTGTTCTTATCTCCCTTCAAGCTCTTGATAACGTCGGGAGAGAGGACAGGCTGTGAAGAAAGGAATCAAATAAATCCATGACACAGAAGCAAATTCTAAGTGCGGTGTACCACTAGATACGGTCAGCCAAAAAAGAGGTTTTATTTTTATATTGCACTTCAAGTTTGATATCATCCCACCTTATGTTAAGTGGTAATGAGGTCCTAGCTTAAGTGCGACAAGTACAGCATAATAATAGCTGTTACTGGACTTGTCGCTCTTACCTTGAAGGCTTAAACTCTGCTACTAATGTAGCACCCTTCCCAGTCTCCTAGGAGCCCCAGGTATTTTTTAAGGAGGGGAAATGCGTTGGCGCCTCGTCTACTGCATGAAGGGAGCGGTGTATGTGGGATTTCCCGCTCTGAAAATAGCGAGGGCTACTCACAGTTGCTCAGTTGGGATCTAAAAAAAGGCATCACCAAAACAAGGCTTCAAACAGTAGTGAGCCTTCTTTCACACTCATTCGGTTCGTGGCTGTGCCCGAAAAACGTCAAAATTATTTATTTCCATTTTTTTTTCTAACTGACTACTGATGAAAGCCGCAGATGGCCTTTTTGTCTTCACCGGACTTTAAATTTATTTCTATACTTTTAAATTAGACTATATAACAACATCTTAGAACTTTTCGACAGTATTTATATGGATATAGATATAGATATACACAACTATGTACATCCCGCATCATGACGCATTTTACATAAAACTGTTGGTCTACAAAACGTTGAGAAGGTGGAGACCCTATAACTTGATGAGATAACGATCGAGTAGAGACAGCAATTGAAGGGCATTGACAAGTTCAACTACTGTATGTAACTTATTACCTATGGCTTACTGATGTAAGTATGTGTTTGTGGAAGTTATTTTCATTGAATTGGTCTACCATTTAAACAAAAATTTCACTTACCACCGGTAAGCTGGGAAGATTAGGGAAACTGGGGATCTTGAAATGGCTTCCAAAGTCTGAGAACGAGTCGGACCTGTAAAAAAGTTTTATTTCAATTAACAACAAGTAAAATAACTAATTTCAGGGTTCGTTTTAACTATCATATTATTAAACCGGCCATACTGTGACCGAGTCCGGGGCGTATCGGTGAAGATTTAAATAGGCCAAGTGATCTTGAAATGATTACTTAGTAGTTTTGAGCTTCGGAAGGCATATTAAGAAAATGGCACAGTATCGGGCAATATGATATACATTGATCAATATGATTGATTATAAATTCCCTAAGTCTATAAATAGACAAAAAAAATATTTTTTCTGGACGTATGCTTCTTACTCTTTCATGCGAAACCTACTGGACTGATTTGGATAAATTTTGGGAGAAAGAGAAATAACATATTAACATATAAAATACTTTTTGTCCTGAAATAACGTAGGTGAAGTCGCGGGCAACAGCTAATACTTAAATATATTTATAAATACCCAGACAAAGAATAAAAACTCATCCTTTGTGTCTTTATTGGGCATCAAACCTACCTACGCCCTAGGTGGCGCAGTGGCTAAGGTAGGCGGCCAAAGCGCGAAAGGTCCCGGGTTCGATTCCCGGTCGGGTCAATTTGGAAAACGAACTTTTTAAAATTGACTTGGGTCTGGGTGTGCTGGGATGACGCCCCCAGTTAGTATCCGTCGTATGGTACTCATAGTACAAGGGAAAACCTTAGTTTGAGACCAGATTGGTGTGATTGTCTGGCGCATTTATTTATTTATTATTATTAAACCCACAATCCTTGGTACAGTCCAACGGACTAGTTAGTGCCATATTTTTTGGAATAGATATTTCAATGATACTTTTTGATGACTTGAGATTTTTCAATCATAAAATCTTTTCTTATTATTCGCTCTGCTTTGTCCAATGGTTAACTAGAAAATTCTGTTGATAAGAATTATCTTTTGTTCTGCAGAATAACTGTCTACGCCCTGCTCTGCTCTTAAACCTTGAGCATGGTTGAGGCCGAATCATAGCCGAATTTCTGGGTTTCATTTTGAGATAGTGATATGAAAACTTTTCTATACAACAACCTAACTTAACGCAATGACTATTTCTGTTTTTGTATATCTAAAACGATAAAATAACGATTTATCGTTATTTTATCGTTTTATTCGTTTGTTTTATTCGTTCGTAAACGAACGAAGGTAACGAAGGTAGCACCTACCATTGAAAGATTACTACGAGTAATTACCATAATTAAACTAGTAGGGTCCAAAATCACATCACGATATACAGTGGCACTTGATAGTTCGATATTTATTCTTATATCCCCGATATTAAGGGCGATACAAAGACTGATGTGCTTCAACTGTAGGTATATATGTATGTACCTATGATGTTTTTATACCTGTTATATAAAAACATCAATTACTTACCAAAAGTCGGGAATACTGAACGGTTCTGGTTCTGGCTCGGGCCTAGCTGAAAATTGAAACACCATATGAGAAATCTTCGAAAAGTAAGTATATCTTGAATAAGTGATTGAACAGGCAAAAAAGCAGGGGAATTAGTTTTAAAGGAGAAGAGGGAGGGTGAAACGATATTCACATAGTATGGTCGAGAGCACATCATGATACCCTTAAAGTTCGATATTGGATTTTATGCGTACGGCATAAGGTCGGCGCCAAGGTCATAATGTACAGTCTGACGTGTTGTTGATTGTACCTTCGTTACGAAAACCAGATCAAAAATGATTCCAAAAGTACCTATATACAAATAATGGTGCAAAATTAGTAATAATTTAATCTTTCTTTTGTAATGATAAACTACTTAAATACTTGCCGGTATTTTCACGGTAGTTATGGGTTCCGAACGGGAGGTAGCTTTATTTGTTTTTTGTAGACTACTATTCAGAAGTATTAAGTACTTATGTAATCTATATAAATAAAAAAAGATTTTACATTGACTTTACTTTGAATAAAAAAAGTCATTACTCAACGTACACAGTTCAAATTAACAAGTCTTATGTGATAACCTTATAATTGATCAACAATTTAAAATGTTTACTTTATAATACAGGCATAAAAAAGCTGTGTAAAAATTTTAAATAAAAACATTAAGCGCCTGCTATACCGCAACAAACAAAGTTAACACATTGTGACAATAACTGTTGAAACATTATAAGTGATTTCTCACTTATCATATATTTACTGCCAATATTTAAGCAGAACTGTGGCGAAGGTTTTCCATGTTTAATTAGATAAGCAAAAAGGAGATAACAGTATATCTTTTATGTTAATTTTAGTGAGTGCTCCCAGTGAGAAAATAAAATCAAATTCGATTTACGAGTAGCACAAAGCTGATAATATACTCGTATTGATATGAATCGGATGGCCTAATACAAAACTATCTTTTGCACGTTTTCGATCCACTTAGGTATATGTTAAATTACTTTTTAGCGAGTTTAATTTCAAGTAGACAAAGGAGTCCCATTTTTTGACTGTCGCTTCATCGTTTTTATTATTTATTTTACAATCACGACGTAAGCAAATACCTAATAATGTATTAAAAATATGCATATACTCTAAAAGGAAGCCTTTTAAAAAGTTTCACGTAATATCGTCTCCCTTTTTCAACACCTTAGAAGTGCCAAGACTAGTAGCAACACATTTAAATTTACAGAAACAAAAAATGGAGATAAGAAAATTTCCTTTATGAACACTAAAAAATTCATTACCACTGTCACGAAATAAAAATAAATGTAATGCGTAGTACCTACCGCTAACGCACACAACGGCAGCGATCACTAAAACAATAACAAGTTTCGACATTTTAATTTTTTCAAAATTTAAAACTTCTGATTCCAATTCCTAAAAGGTTTTGAAAATTTTCGCCAGGTGTTGCCCAATTTATATGAAAAAGTGCGGTCATCTGACTAAGTAGGTACTTTGTTATCGATATCCTGAGGAGAGTGGGCAAAAGTGGAACAATCTTGTTCACAATTAAATTGTCACTTAGGTAATATTAGATTAGTGTGAAAAGATGATGGTTTTTGCTGTTTTTCTAATTGTAGGTATCTATATTTCTTACTTAGTTTTTGACACTTTCCCTTAAATCGTCACGAAACAAGTATGTGCTTAGAATTAAACATTATTTCTTCGAAGAAACCTAACATACCTGCTCGTAGAAACTAATGAGTGCTCAAGCATGTGGCAACTATTTCATAAATAAATGTTTCTGTTTAGAGTTTGATAAAAATAATATGCACCCTAAGAGTTGAAAACTAAACAGGTATGTTTAAATGTAAATGTAAATAAATTATTGTGGTACCATCGTTTGTTCTGGTTTCCATACATAATACATAGTAAGTAGTTTTTTTTCCTAACTATAATAGTCAGTTAGGATGATGGCCGCAGATGGTCTTTTCATCTTCACCGGGCTTGCGGGGGAGCGGAAGGCTCTCACCCCTAATATTGTCTTTGCAATTTACGTGCTGCCTTCCGTTAACAATTTGTTTCTGCATTCGGTGGTATCGTCGAAAACGTGGATGCATAAAGAAACATCCCGTTTCCAGATGCGGCATTCATTAATGACGCACTTTGGTTTATTCAAAAATATACTGGACTAGCGGTCCCGGCGAACTTCGTTTCGCCTTAGAGAATTTTTCCCGCTTTTCTGTTGATTTTTTTCAAATTTTACCAAGGATTCCTAATTTTATAGCCTATGTCAAATTGGAAGAATGTAGCATTCTATTGGTGAAAGATTTTTTTAAATCGGCCCAGTACTTTTTGAGCCTATCCATTACAAACATACAAAAATACAAATCTTTCCTCTTTATAATATTAGTATAGATATATATTTTTATTTTTATACATGACCACTTCTAGCTATATCTAATAAAGCGACCCGCCCCGGCTTCACACGGGTGCAATAGGTACTAAAATATGTACGTATTATACATATAAATATTGCAATTTATTTTATTACATTGACTCCTCCCTTACCCCAGTGACGCTTGGAGCCTACATCGCATGCTGGCTAGCTGAGCGCGGTGAGCGGCAACCAAGCGACTTTTTTCTAATACTTGCATTATTAAACTCATGATATCTTTCGAATTAAATGTCCGAATTGAATAATTCAAAAAGTTATATAAAGGTATTGAAGCTATCTTGAATATAAAGTAATTTATTTTGATAAGGATTAATACCAAGGTACAAATAAAGAGCCTTTAAAAGAGGTGCATATTAATAAATTTATAGATTAAAAAACCGCTTATTGTGACATATCTATAATATTTAGTCATATGCTAACCCGACACTTTTTGTAGATAATGATGAGTTCTGCAAAGTCGTAGTGCATGACTTTGTTCTATCATCAAAGTTTTTGCAGCGCACGCGATGTAAGGAATTTTTCAGGTCACCTTTAATTACATTTTTGAAGTTTTAGTAAGGATCCCTAATTTTTTTGAAAATATAATATAGCCTATGTCACCCGTAGATAGTGTAGCTTCCCACCGGTGAAAGAATTTTTCAAATCTGCCAAGTAGTTTCGGAGCCTATTCAATTCATACAAACAAACAAACAAAAAATCAAACCTTTCCTCTTTATAATATTAGTATAGATTAGTATAGATGATAAGTGGATTATATGGTATATTATTTATTTTGTTTATAAGTAAGCTAGTGTTTCTTTAGTTTATTCTTCCTTTTTTAGTCACGTTTAGAATTCACTTGCCTCCTCATTATTTCAATTTTATTTAATCAGTTGTTTCTCATTGTCCGTCCCGCTTTTTCAGTGTTTTCATTTACATGATGATTAATATATCCATGCATCTTTAAAAGTAATTAATATTAATGTGTCATTTATTCTGCGCGATAGTAAACGACAAATTAATTTGTTTTGTATGTTAATAAAAACCGAACGTCATTATAAATGTAACTAAATCAAAAGAAGTGTGGTTTATTTGATAACAGACATTGTCAAATTAGGCTTTGAGGCTATTTTAGGTTAATGTTCGTTTTTTATTGAGGATTTTTATGCGTTATTTAATTAATCTGTAAGTAAGTTAAAGTGTAACACTATACGCATGTAATTATGCGCAAATGACGCATAGTGGACATAGCTCTCCTCAATAGCATGCTATTGAGGAGAGCTATGTCCACTAGAGGATACTAATATGTTTTTTATTTCTTTTTAATTTTTAAAGTTCTATAATGAGCTATAAAAAAAAAGTACCAGTGATGTTTTACCCCGGCCTTAAATTTTCCTAACTGCTATTAAACATAGCATTTTGTGTATTGCTAAAACTTGAAAAGGTGAGAAACGATGCTAATTTCGTTAATTAATTCATACCTTTTGTTTCGTCTTGAACTGACAGTTGGTTTCGGGTTTTGTTAATTCTCTTTATTGTCTCAACTACGAGACTTCTTGGTAAAGCATTCTTTTCGTAACGGAAAACAGTAAGTCGGACAACGTGATGCCAACACGTTTTATTATTATGCGTTAATGACTCACGAATAATACAATAGATGACCGATAATCATTTAAATAAGTACTTACCCGTGTAGATACCCGAAAAAAATATTTGTCGGTGAGTACTAGTACGGAAATACATATTTTGTGGTAGTTTTAAGGTTAATTTTAAATCTTTCTTGGCTACCTGAATATCGGCTCTACCGACCTTTAGGGTGTTTTTAATATCGTGCGGATTTCATCATCCACGCGGGATTTCCATGCTTTAGGAACAAATACCTACTTGTATGAACAGGACACTTGCGGGTGTCATGCATGCGGAGCAATACCGCGTGCGTAATGAAATCCACACGATATTAAAAACAGCCTTAGGGGCGAGAAAGGTCATATTATAATACATTTAATTAACAACTTGAGGGCGCCCCCTAACAGAATGAGACTTGAATCTTGGCTCGGGCTGCCATTGACAAATTTGAGATCAGTATAAAACAGGGACCAACGGAGTTTGAGTATGTAAAAACTGAAGACTGCATGACTGCATTATTTACTACGCTTTT
Source organism: Glyphodes pyloalis (assembly GCA_037074685.1). NCBI lineage: Eukaryota > Metazoa > Arthropoda > Insecta > Lepidoptera > Crambidae > Glyphodes > Glyphodes pyloalis. The sequence goes on from JAYKKO010000004.1 coordinate 3,772,302, forward strand.
TTTGGTAATTTTTTTATTAATTAAAAATATACTTTAGCAATTGTCTATTTAACTGCCAAAATGTAACGTAAATTTGTATCTTTAAACGGTTTTTTTCGACATTACTTTCAATCGAATCGAGCAACATTTAATGGACAAAAACTATTACAAACTTTAAACTGTATTTATAAATGTTTAATTAACTTATTCTCAGTCATTCCCCATATTATTATTTTTCTCATTTAATCTGCAGTTATAACGGTCAATTGAAATCCATTGATGGTCAATTTTCTGCATGCTACTTTTATTTTTAAGTGAAAAGGAAAAAAACGATAATTTTTTAGGAGCTTCTCCATATTCCCGCTCCGCATCTCCTTAATCACAAACGTCAGAAATGATACCGTACAGAAAGTCTACTATTTTTAGTGCATTGTATTTCAGAAGTAACTATCCAAGTTAACAATATGTGTATTTTTTTCCTTTTCGTCTTTACCAAGTTTGCAAAGAGGAGCGAAAGGGTCTCACCCCTCACCATAAATGTAGTTTGATTATGGGTGACTAAGACAAGTGTTTGTCCCAGACTTGTTTTCCGGTTATGTAGTTGAAAAATGAACTTTTTCATATTTACTTGGGTCTAGATTTTGAGTTGGCGTCTCCAGCTTGTATTTGTCGTCTGGTACTCACAGTACAAAGGAAAACCTCACAATCGGACAAGTTTATTGGTGTGATTATGTAGTTAATTTATTTTCATTAAAACCTGTTTTGATGATAAGTTAATTAAGTTTAAACTTTTATAATGTCTTATTTATTTACACAGAACGTAAACGTCTGCCTATTTATAATCTCTGTCTCTGTTACCTCTATATAATATAATTTACTTCAAATTTCATTAAATTTCCTTTTTATTTTCTAATACTGATTTCCTTGAAATTAAAAAAGTCTTGGTGCTGGTAGAAGTTAAAATATAAACCATATGTTTTATCAAATGAACAGCATCAACGTGTAGAATAAATATAAATAAATAAATATAAATAAATGTTGGACAACATCACATACATTGCTCTGATTCTGTGGTAAGTAGCTTAAGCACTTGTGTTATAGAAATCAGAAACAACGACGGTACCACAACACCCAGACCCGAGACAATATGGAAAAGTTCGTTTCCCATATTGACCCGACCGGGTATCGAACCCGGAACCTCAGAGATGGCGCTCGTCAAAGTCAGACCCGCTCGCCTCTCGGCTACGGAGGTCGTCAAAACATAATTCTATTTACCACAGAGTTTGTCAGACATTTTATCGAGCAGCAAAGGTTTGCACTAATTATATTCTTACTCGTATTTATAAATTATTAATATTTAATACGTCTTAAAACCAGATAAAATGAACTCACAAATAATTTTGTACACAAAATTACAAATTGTATTTTTGCATTTGATTTATTTAATAAAATACGCATAATGAAGACATAGTATGTTGATTAAATTTAAATGTTTGTTGAACATAAAACGTAGTATTTTAAAAATAGATTGAATAATTAAATGTTATTTTTATTCAAGCATCTGTTTAGTGTTTATTTTCATAAACAGGTAGGTATTATGATTTTTATACAATAATAATGCCGATAACTATAGCAGTGCGTAGTTCTTTACAAAAAGCCTCAAGTTAAAGGTTATGAAAATGGTTAATAATCTCAACGTTGGAAATTAAATTTTTATTTTGTCCGGTTCCAATATCTCCTTCTGTTCTTACAGATTATCATGGTAGAATCATTTAACATACAGTAAGTTTGTAATATGAAAAGTTATTAATAAGAACTTAAGGTCATATTCGATTGTCTTAATATTAAATCCAGGGCTTTCCAAACTTAGTTGTTGTAATTTGTAATCATAAAAAGCTGTGCTGCATACAGCACGGATGCAGCATGGCTTTCCGCAGGGCATACCCTAGGGATAGAACGGGGGCGCCAAGGCGTCTGGACCCACAGTTTGGGAAACCATGGACTGGTCGTTAAATATTGGAACCAGGCACCATTCCACAGCTTTAATTACTCCTTGTCGCCTTGAGAGTAGTGGACTGACTCTTGGTCTACCGCCCCATTGACGTTCACGACGGAGTCAGACCCGGCTGCAGAAGATTCCTTGCCATTAATGTTGGAAGAGTGGCTGTAGCTGGAAGAAGAGACAGCGTGGAACTTCTCCCCTTCTCCAGGTTGGTAGCTCTTGATGTCGATGTTTGGGAAGTGGATAGACTCAAACGGTACAAAAGACACATGAGGAGATTCAGGAATATGGGGAGCTTCTGGGAAATGAGGAGCTTCCGGGGAATGGGGAGGTTCTGGGAAATGTGGAGCTTCCGGGAAATGAGGAGCTTCAGGGAAGTGAGGAGCTTCTGGGAAGCGAGGAGCTTCAGGCTTATGGGGTGCATCGGGCTTGCGTGGTGCCTCAGGTGCGTGGAGGAAATCTGAAAAGTTTGGGAATTCTGGCATCTTTGGCAGCTGCGGCAATTGAGGCAGTTGTGGCATTTTCGGCAACTGTAAAAGGCAAAAGCTCATTAACTCATAATAGAAAAATTTACTCATTTGTAATTTAACCTTTTCTAGAAAGAATTATCATAACAAGAAATTTTTATGAAAAAACTACCACGATAGCATAAAAAGCTCCCGGGATTTCGCATTTTAAAATCTCATTTTTGGATTGGCAAAAATGTACCGGATAAATGTTGAGTTTAAGAAAATAGTTTCAGTACAACAGTGGCTAAGAATTAGATGTGTAATTTAGTTGTATTTTTTATGATCAATTAACAGTCCCGTCAAATGTCGTATCATCCTTCTTTTTATTTAATTTCTAAATTTCAAATCGGTCTAAAACTTTCATGCACCTGCACAATCATTTTAAGACCAGTATTAACCAAATTGGTCTAGCCTTTCTCAAATATAAGCGAGTCAAACGAACAACTATACATTTTAATGTGTAGAGATTATTATTATTCCTGATTGATGGATTTTTCCATCAATCTTTGTAGTTTTATTTCGGAAAAATATACAAAGAGTTGTGACTTGAATTACTTTTCTTTAAAACATGAAACAATATGCGAATTCCAACACAGATAACATTAATATTATTATGCTGATCTTTCCGCAAAATTTGTTTTTTTTTTTTCATTTTGATGACGTAGGTACGTCACATGAAATGAATGAAAAGGGTAAGGCTAAGCTTGGTTACTTATTTCAATGGTATTAGTTTATTCATGGAAATATTGATGAACAAGCGTTTTCAAAAGGTTACATGTAAAAGGACAGATTTGTCTTTAAAACTGAGTACTTTACGCATAGGTAAAAAATAAGAGATGTGCCCTTTCGAAAATACGTATTCAAATATTTATTTGTCTTTAAATATGATTTCATTTTTTAAAATGATTCTTGACAAGCTAAAAAGGCCTATTTTCCATCAGGTATAATAATTACTAGTAGATTCATACCAAATGTAGATGACCAAAAATAATGTAGGTATCAGACTGTATTTACCTGTATCTGAAACAAAGAAAATGGACATTTTACAAAACAATTCGGCATTGAACTACAATTTTATGAGGTTCGTCTTTGTTATGTCTTTTATATATTTACCTGAATTTATCATAAATTAGGCAGTCCAATGTTGTACAATTTACAGTTTATAATTTTAAATTAAGTGTACCTAATTATGTATAGTGTTATGTTATTATAAATACGTTAGTGTTTTGTTAATAATCTTCACTTCTTCAGGAAAAATGGTGGGAATCTGAAACAATAATTTGCTTCTTAGTTGGTTTTTTTAGCAATTAAAATGGTTTTGGTTAGCAAAAAAGTTCTCAGTATTGTAACTTACGTGATAGGTTCGTTCACATTTGGAGGGTTGCTACCAGCTGTAAATGAATAAACGCAGAATTTTATATTAATTCTATCAAAATGTGTACATTGAGCTCAAATTGGTGCGCTTTTTGTTTCGTTCAAGTGTTACATAGCCATGAATTATTGTAAGTTAGATTTTATTACAGTAGATAAATGCCTTTAGAATTCTTGCAATTTGATAAAAAAAATTGAAATATTTATTGACATCATATTAGTAACGTATTTAAAAAAAATCAGGCCACTAAAATGCATGGCAATGTATTTGAATAATAAAGTATTTTTCAACAAAGGATCCCTTTTGAATTCAATATATAATCTAGTAATTATTTTTTCGTACGAACATTTCTCATGACGTAATTATCGCACTTCAAGTATAAGATACTGTCAGCAAAAACTAAATGAAACTATAATTTTGTATTGTCTTGCGTTTTCCATTCATAAAAGAACTAAATTAAAAGAATCGAACAATTTTTTGTTTAAAAAAAGTTATACATGTTACTTTAATTGTGTAACAAATAAGTATAACAAGCAATTTATTTAAGACTAGCTGTCCCTGCGAACTTCGTAACGCCTATTTTTTTAGCTTCTAACCATTTAAACCTTCCCTGGACCTCCACAATTATTTCAGAACCAAGATTAGCCAAATCGGTCTAGCTGTTCTCGAGTTTTAGCGAGACTAACGAACAGCGATTCATTTTTATATATAAGATTATTTTAGTCTTGTCTTTATTATTTTTTGTTTCGCACCATTGGGAATAAAAATCATAATTGAATGTTCACGTCCACGTTAATTTAATGATTTTTTCTTCTGATTTTCTGTCATTACACTCTTGGCCGAGTAGTCATATCAGGTTAATTTTATTTCTTACTAGCTGTGCCCGCGACTTCGTTCGCGTGGTCTACATACATTCATGATAGTATATATGCGAGTTTTGAGCTATATTTGTACCCAATTTCATATCTCTAACGCAAAAAATAAACACTTTCCTATATAAACTTACCCCATCCCCCCCCCCATGTTCAAAACAAAAAGTAACCTATATCCTAAAAGTTCAACGTATACCTATACCAAATTTCATTAAAATCGGTTGAGAGGTTTAAGCGGGAAAGCGTAACAGACAGACAGAGTTACCTCCGCATTTACAATATTAGTAGAGATAAGCTAAATTAGCTTTTCATAGTAAGGAAAAAACACAAAGTGAACTCACTTTCATATTTATGGACATCTCCATTGTTGTTGGTGACGACTACAGTCCCGCCGGTTCTAACCGGTTTCCCGTTTTTATCCGTAGTGTAAGAGCTGCTAGACTTTGCTATAACCCCGTTATAGACTTGTCCTGGCTTCGGACTAGCGTTTATGATATCAGCTGGCGACGGTATAGCTGGCAATGGTATATTTAGACCGAGGTTACCAAAGGGGAAGCCTGAGGCCTGAGGAAAACCTGGCTGTTTAGGAAATTTGGGGAAGATCATCTGTAAATAATATATGAGTTTGTGTATGTGTGTGCGACATGACAAAGACGAACAGTGCAATATTGTGAAAAGTAAATAAATTTTCGACAGACGAATTGAAAACTCTACAAGCTAATAGTTTGGTCTACATAATGATTAATTTAAAAAAATATTAGATTGTGTATTAGGGGGGCTAGGTTTTTCTATTCGTCTTGCGATAGTTAATGATTTAGTTCAAGTTAATCATGTTGAAGATTATTAATCTAAGTAGTGAATTCTTACCTTAATTGGATTAAATCTGAAAATAAGTAAAACATTAATTAATTGAAGTATAGTTTACGATCTCGTGAATATAAATTTTGGTAGGTATATTTTAATTTTTTAAAAAAATATTTTTAAACAAATATAGGTACAATTATCAAAACAGGTATACCAAATATACCTACTAATTTACACACTTTATACAAAAAATGCTTTTTGAATTGTTACAATTGGCATAAATTTGCAAATTATTAAAGTCTCTGCATACTGCTATGTAGTAGACATTTGTATATTCTTATTTAGCAATTTACTTAGAAAGATGGATAATTTCGAAAATATATGGTAGGTATTATTTAAATGAGAGTATGAAAACAATTAGTGATTTACTTACGGATTCCATTGGTTTTCGTTGTCGTCGACCCAGACTAATCTGGCTGTAAAATAAAATAAAAATAATGCACTTGCTGTTGCCTGTTACCAGCCACTTCGTCCCAATTAACCCATATTTTAATTTACTTATTTGATTGGGAATTACTTAATTTAAAATAAAATTTACCAAGTAAAATTGACCATTCAGTAAATTGTGTGTACAATTAAACATTTTCGTCCACTCAACAAAACTTAAACTTCTATATTATTAGATTGGTCAAATCATTCAAGGGCTACGTGGTTTATCTATACTAATATTATAAAGAGGAAAGATTTGTACCTATTTTTGTATGTTTGTAATGAATAGGCTCAAAAAGTACTGGGCCGATTTAAAAAAATCTTTCACCAATAGAATGCTACATTCTTCCAATTTGACATAGGCTACAAAATTAGGCATCCTTGGTAAAATTTGAAAATTTCAACAGAAAAGCGGGAAAAAATCTCTAAGGCGAAACGAAGTTCGCCGGGACCGCTAGTTTATTATATAGCTCAATACTTCGTACATACGTTATTTATAGAACATAGTGGTGTTTGATTAAAATGTAGGTATTGTGATGACTAATCACATAGAAATTAAAATCAGCATTCAAAATCATTTAGCAACCTCCACGCATTTTAATATTTTACAATGGCGATAAGTTGGAAACTAGTAAGTAGGTACCTAATATTTACAAACAAAAGTCACGTGCGGCCATTAAAATTGAAAACTTTTAACTCTTTGGCTTAGAATCGAAATTTGCTTGCATTTTTATTTTTACTGTATGGCTGCCGCTTATCATTTAGTACCTATGAAGAAATATGATGCTTACGCAGTCCTTGAAACATTTTTATACCTTTTTACAATGCCTGCATCTGACTGGATTTCAATTTACAACAAAGGACTAAGGCGTGTATTATGAAGTACCTTTATTTATTAAGATCATTATCTTTATTTCGTACAAAATTAAAGATGAAGAACTGAAATCAAATTTTGATATTGTAACGACAAGTAACTAAGTAATTTAGGTTTATGTACGGGATCAACATTTCCATTCACGTGTCCTTTCGAAGTGACATGTAAATAAAAAAATGTTCAGATGAAATTAAATTTTGTAAATCTTAATTTTTGCCGAAAAAACGGTTAACGGCAATAACAAAGATTGTGTTTTTTCAAAAATCATTTACGTTAGTTGATACATTCACCAGTACATGATAAAATAAAACTTCGAATCTTCCTATCGACTCCAGTAGAAAATATTTGCATTTCCTTGAACATATTGTCACGTCTATAAAAGTCAACTTGTGACTAATTCTTTTCGAATGCAAATGCATACCTTCATGTTTTTTATTTATTATTTTATTATATTATGACGTCACTTGTTGTATTTAAACAACTGTATTTTATTCAACAAAACACGTGTCTAATGTGCACTACAGTAGGTTGCATTGTATACATCTTAATACAATGAACAGCCCGTCAGACTATACATTTTGAAATTTGCACCTTTATGCCGTGCGTGTAAGAGACAAAATCGAACTGCAAGTGTTTACTTTGACGTGCTGTTGACTGTACCTTGTATACGCATTTGCGCAATTGAGTGTGGCAAATTGACTGTAACTGAATGTGTTTAGGCACTAATTTGTATAAACACTAATTATACTAACTGTACAGTACAGTTAAGAACGAATGATAAGTTATTTTCGACTGATTTTATTGATTTATTATTTAATGTCCTTGCTTACTTATTTCGAAAGTAAAATGAAAAGAAAATAAGATCAGGCAGGTTGGAAGATAAAAAATATAAACATAATATAAAGAAATTTAGATAAAACAAAAGTCTAAGACCTGTACAACGATTGTTCACCTACCAATTGTACCAAATCCAGTTTATACCACGGTAGTAGGTATATTATTAAAAAAATATATTTAATTGATTTAGCGAACACGTCAACCTCCCATAGATGTTACCTCAAGTACCTATAATGATTTTATAACTTGATATAACAGTTTTGAGCATGGTAGATAGTATGGGGAGATTTTATGAATTAAGTTAATGATGATAAGTTAAATTTAATTTAGAAAGTAACTTAAATATCATTTCAGGCGTCTCTCGTAACCTTCATCACATACCTAGTAAGCTACACGCATAAAGGTTCCTTGTTTAAAATCAGGAAATATCACTGAACTTTAAGTTGGTACAGACAGGGTATGAAGATACAGGCCAGTAATAAAAACTGAAGTAATAAAATCACTCGATATGTCCTTGAAACCCTAACACGATACGCTTTCAAAATGAAATGCGTAGGCATCGCAGGTTTTATATTCCTTTGCCTCATAAATCACTTTTGTTTTAAAGAAGAACAAGTATTTTGTTTTTTACTCGTAATTATATAAAATTTCCAGCCAACGCCGGCAATAATTACGTGAACTGCCATAATCGCTGAATTTATTTTTTTCAAACGTACTAATATTACTCAATTTTAGTATTGAACACACGTCGATATCTGTCTAGTCATTCAGATTTTATTAATTGCATAATTATTCGTTTATTAATTAATGACAAAGCCCTACTCACCATTCGATAAGGCGACGAATATAAGAATAAGGGCAATGGAGCGCGCCATTTTATGGCGTTTTTAATAACTGATAAACTCCTTTTAGTACTAGAACTTCAAACTGTAACAGTTGAAACGACACTGGGGGCTCATGCATCAAGTACCTATTTAAGTATGATTATTCATACTTAGTTGTTGTTCAGACGAGACAACTGTGCAAACAGTGAATCGAATCGTCTTGCGTTTCGGAGAAAAGTATTGAAGTTGGAACATTATGAAAATTGTATTTTATGGAACGAAATGGCTTTTGTCTCCCAATTTTTCCAGTTACTTAAAACACGGATTTATATTTACGTCAAAAGTCACACGAGGGCGTTTTGGAATGTTCGAGTTGTGTTGATCGCTTAGTTCAATACAAAAAAAGATAAATCTGAATACATGTGCGTACACACAATTTAACTTATTAATGGATTAGGTACCGAGTAATAAACTAAGATTCTAGGGGTCTCCTCCCATAAACGAAACGAACAAACGATAGGTTTCGTTTCTAAAAATTTATCAAAAGTTTGGGAGTTTAAACCTGGTTTTTGATTGCATAAATAATATATAGTTTTATAAAAACGCTTAATTTGCATTCGAAGTGAAATGGTTGCGACTATGAGAATTATTGCTATCTGTTGTCGGATCTCGACATATTTCCTTTTTGGGGAGTAGACCTACTGAATCTATTCCTGGGTCCAGCAAACATCGTATAAGATATTTAGAACATAGCTTGGGTTTGTGATCACTAATAGATACTCATTTGGAAGCGTAGTAAGATCAAAAGCACGTAAAACTATACATTTTTGAATTAGCACCACCCTTTTTTTGTTTGTATTAGAATTAAAATCTAACTGCAAGTGTTGCTCTTGCTGTTGACTGTACCTACACACTCAAGTCACTATGAATTGATTTTATTGATAGTTCCTTTTGCCATGCAGTGGGGTAGTTAAAAAGAGAAATGCAGCAACACCACATCACCTATCTCTACCAGTGTTGTTATAAAGCTCCATATCCGGAGTCAAACTAAATAGTATTTAGTAGATTAAATGTGTTGTGACAAGTTTTTGTTTTTTGCCCGACCGAGCCGGTAGATTAGCTGTGAACGTTCTAAGTCGTAACTAACCAAAATTAATCTAGATTAACGGCATAAACTTATGAATTGATTTTATTGATAGTTCCCTTTGCCTTGCAGTGGGATAGTTAAAATACCGCTTCCTAGAGAAATGCAACAACACCACATCACCTATCCCTACCAGTGTTGTTATAAATCTCCATATCCTTAAAAGAAACGATCGGATATCCTTTTTTTTTTGCGGGGGGAAATGCTTGGCGCACCCTACCGTCACCCGAGGGAGGTGACGGCGTGTGTGGGACTCTCCTGCCCTAAAAAGGACAGGCCTACCCACTAAAACCCCCCGAGGGACCTCATCGCCTTAATGGTAATGCTATGGGAAAATTTTTAAGAACCACCACAACATCACCGGCAACGATCGGATATCCTAAATATAAAAAGGATCCGTAACCGAACCCGATATAAAAGTTTTGGATAGAGCGGAGTCAAACTAAATACATAGTATTTAGTAGATTAAATGTGTTGTGACAAATTTTTGCTTTTTGCCCGACCGAGCCGATAGATTAGCTGCGAACGTTCTAAGTCGTAAATAACCTTAATTAATCTAGATCAACGGCATAAACTCTGATAAAAATGTAGGACCATTTACAGTCGCAGATTCTGTAGATACTTGGCTGTTCTAAAACTACTTACAATGAAGGTCCCCCTCACCAAAAATATCGCGGGCTGAGCTACCAACACTTTGCATTTCCCTTTCACATTTCCTTTTAAATCGTACATCCGTAACCGATACTATCGGATAATCCAAAATAATTTAATATTCATAACCGTAACCGAAACCCGTGTTATATTTTATATAATATATCCGTTTTCACACATATATATATATATACGCCCCGTTTGGCGTGGAGACTATAGGGCCTTGGGGTCCGGAGGCCCGAGAATTACTTCGAGAATTGTCCGCTCGGCTTATTGAGGTTTCATTATACGCTTTACTACCGCATTAGTCTGGCTATCCAAAAAGGTAACGTTGCCAGCATCCTGGGCACCCTTGATACCGGAGCGGACAACCCTTTGTAAATATTCTGTACATTTTCTTTTGATTATTTTTATTATTATTTATTTTATTAATAAGTTAGTTTAAGAGTTTCTTATAATTTTCCAATTTTAATTTGTGTTTGATGAATAAAACAAATTCAATGAAACTAAAAAAAAATGTTTGCAAAGTTATTAAAATGTTTACTTTGATCCTTTGAAAGTATTTTTAAACATTCTAAACTTATTGAAAAACTCGTAAGATTGAAAAGGTCATCAGATATATGGATAATTAAAGCAGTACCTAGCAATTTGGAGATTAATAATCGAACAAAGGTATATCATTTGTATTGTATTTAATAAACATTAAATAAATTAATCATGCGGTAGGTAGGTATTGTATATTATATGAAACTCGATTTTGTCATCAAGTATAATATTTGTATCTAATTAGGCGTGAAAAATACGTTTCCCTTACTGAGAAGTAAAGTGATTCATAAACACGTAAAATAAATATTTTAACGAGGGTATCATTCTAAAATGAATATTCAATTTCTAATTAATACATTTTTTTAACTCTATTTCATGTTGTATAAATGTATAACTTAATGTCTACTGAACTTAATGCCTAGTGAATTGAGCTCAAAATATCGTGGCTTGATAGTTCAAACCTTATTGTGAATTGCCACGATATTTGTAAACTATGCACTAGCATAGTTTATTCGTACATTGTTGGTAGGCACAATCACAAGCAAGACGTTAGCACTTGAATACTTATGACCTTACCTTAAGACTCACTTTAGAATCTCATTAACACTTTTGTCGTTACTAACGTAGACTGATATGGAACAAAAGACATCCGGATAAAACTTAGAGTACACTTTCAAATTATAATTTTGAAAACCGTTTTAGGTGGTTTACATTTAAAGTAAGAGCAACTGGTTTTTAATTGAAGTAAAACAAATCCTCATTACGTTAGTTATCAAGTTAGTACAAATATCTAAACATATGCCGTCTCATAAATCTTTATGTAAAATACTCAGTTATAAAGTTATCGCAATCCGTTTCAAACTTCTTATCAGATATATCGCAGGGAATTTTAAAAACATCCCGTACGTACACCAAGAATAAATTTTCAAATCCTGTAAAACAGATTCTACTTAACCAAACAAAGCGCTTACTTCTTTTATTTACACTACTTCAATTAGAAAAAAAAATCAAACAAAACACAAATTTTCAATGCTGATGCAATACTTGAAACAATAAGTTAATAATTTAAATACATTTAGCTAGAGCAGACTCCGAAGTGGAACTATCTTTATTTGCAGCCGATAAAACGTCACCGCTCGTTGACACAACTGGCGGTGCAACGTGACAAGACACGATGCTTATGGGTTACTGATGAATCGTATTTATTAATAGGTATGGTGCATTTTAGAACTATTGCTATTAAAAGAAATAAAGAAAATACATTACTAATAAATAATAATAATAAGTATTGGACAACAACCCATACATTGCTCTGATTCTGTGATAAGTAGCTAAAGCACTTGTGTTACAGAAATCAAAAACAACGGTACCTCAACTCCCAGACTCGAGATAATATAGAAGTTCGTTTCGAAAACATAGTTTTTCATATTGATCTTCCATATTGATTGATTGGAATCGAACCCAGGACCTCTTTCTTCTTCATCTTAGTAAGTACACTCTTGCCAGAGTGGTAGTCCTCATTATGAATCACGGTGAGTAACTATTTTAGTGATACGGCACCATTCATCACGCACTGCATCCTTCCGGGTACATTCACAAACCGAGCACTTATTTGCAGCCCTGATCTGGCCTGTCCATCTCATTGGTGATCTGCCACGTGCTCTGGTGTCCTCCACTTTTCCCTGCCCCACGAGACGTACTATAGAGTCATCACCGCGACGTGAAACATGGCCAAAGAAGTTCAAAATGCGCAACCGCAACCCGGGACCGCAGAGACGGCCAAAGTCCAGCCCCCCCGGCTTCTTTGCTACGGAACTCGCCAATGGCAACCATATCTTCTAAAAGTAATAAAATCTCAGCGTGACGCGGGTCGATGACATTCGCAGACAGTAACGGCACTGCCCCATTAGCATTGAGATAAAGCTGTCGAAAGAGCTCTAATCGCCGAAGCGAGGTAAATTTATCTCCTCTGTTCTAATTAGGAAAAATAATGTCGTTTTTATTCAACTTCAATCTTTAATCATATTCGAAATTGCTAAACAGTCGTCTATTTGGATTTTAAAACTTCAAAGCCAGAAGATTTCGTAAAAGTTTATCAAACAAACCTTGTTTTAAGAATTTTAAGCAGTAGCCGGCCAACTGTTGATGTAAAAGTATTAGAAAATACTTCGCTTTTATCTACCAAATTTCAAGTTTGTGCGTAATAAAGTTTTGGAGATGTACTGATTAATCAGTTAGTCCGTCAGTGATTGGTAATTCACTTTTATATACATATATCTAGATAGTAGATCGTTCGTTTAGTGACTAATCATCGTAACAATGAACAGCAATCCACGTTCGTACGGAGCCGGATATCGTGAATACCAATTAGATAGCTTTGGTTTCTAAGCGAGAGATTTAATCTCCCATTAGTGAATCAGACCGGACCTACTTAAGATCGGCGTAAAAACCACAATCTAAACTATAATACAGTCCAGGGGAACAGAATACAGTCCAAATCCAAACTCTTGAGTATCCTACTCAAGAGCAGTTGATATCGTTTCACTAAGTTTAAAAGGGTTAGTCCCTGAGAATCTCATTCCCCGAGGATCTTGTCCCGGAGGATCTCAAATATAACGTGATCACTTTTTTCGCTTTCGAGATCCTCCGGGACAAGATCCTCGGGGAATGAGATCCTCAGGGAATAGCCCGTTTATAATGGGAAAAATGTATGGGATTGACATTATAAAAAATTAACTTATAATTTTTAGCTACCTAACTACGGTCAACAGTAGGTAACAACAATGTAAACACTTGCAGTTCGATATTACATCTTATGTACATTACATAAGGGCGGTGCAAAGTTCAAAATGTATAGTATGATGTGCTTATGTCTGTAGGTACACTGACGTAATTATTTTGATAGTACGTACGGTAAACACCGCGCGTGTGGTAAACTGGGGGAAGAAATTGAAATGACGCTTAAGAAAACGCACATAACACATTTGACTGCAAATTAATCTCGGGACAAGATGTAAGAATCTGACCTAATGCACAAAAATCTTACAAATATATATTTATTGCCAAGGTAAGGTGACTAGCGCTTCCGCGTGCACTATACTGGCTTAAGAGTAATCCGCCAAAAGTATCAAATGTTTTTGGTTTATTTAAAAAAAATTTGGTTATTACCAAGTAATGTACTCGTAGTCACGAAGATAGTAAAAAGTAACTTTAACAACTGATTCGCAATAACCCTTACCGATAAATATACAAGCATGAAAATTTTTATCATGCATGGCGGTCTCATTACCTCGCTTCTTACTGGTTTCGTCACTGTACTTTCGTTTAGTTTAGGTTAAACAAAAGTATCTTTGATCCATAATGTAGCCGCCTAGTTATCATGCGTAAAGCTTTTAAGCTCAAACAGGATTTAGGCAGCCCATGCGTATTACTCGTTAAATTTGAGCTAACTAAATTCGAGATTGACATTCAAAGCGGACATTAACTCGCGGCGGTTTATAAATTGCGGTGATATCGCGCGTGTACGCCACGTGCTCGCGGCGAAATCGTCCAAAAATTGCTAGTGGTAACAGGCCCTATGTTTTAAAATAAATAATAAAATAAAATACATTTATTGCAGACTAATTAATTGTCCATATTATTGTTAGTATACAAAACTATGTCAGTAATTTACAAAGAACTAGTAAAGGTATTTGCCGCCCTCCGGGGCTCTGGGTATATGCTCATGATGAGTTTGCACCCAGTGCTGCACGAGGGGGCGAGGATCCTGAGCGTGCTGAGGGATAAGTGTGTGTGTTTTGAAGGTTACGTTTTAGCAATTTAATGTCCCATATTATAGGAGTTGATTAGTTGATTTCAAATGCTCATCGCATTGAAGCAACTCATACCTACAGTTCAAACGCTTCAAATATTTATTGTACAAGGTACTGAGTAGAATATCCCACAGGTAACTTTTCTGACTGTACCTGAAAATTTAAAGTGCTCATGTTATGAGTTACTAAACATAAATATAAAGTGACTTCTAAATATGACCTGTTTTAGTTTATGTCGTAAACGTTTATCCACATATACTAGTGAACTAAATCATGCTCCAGTTTTGCTTGTTTGGGAATCCTTTATGTCATCAGTTATGATATCAAAAGGTTGTCGTTTCGATTATTTGGAATTAAATTATACGTAACGATCTTATGAAATTACTCTTTTATATTTAAATCTAAAAACGACACAACTGCATCTATAAAAAAATAAATATTTGGTTAAATATTAGACTAAATGAGAAAAAGACTACAAAAGAACCTACGCGGAAATAGTTTTAGTAAAACCGGAAACGCTAACTGGACTTATTTTCGACCATTTAAATAAAACAGACGGACACACGAACCGTCAATAATAAAAGTAACGAATTGTGGTCTTAGCTTGCATCACGTCACGTATCCTACTTTAAATAGGCTTTGCGCCGAGTTCAAACAGTTTATAGAGCGATTAAGTATTCGAATGCCCACGTAATAGTGACGTCATCATGCCCGAAGTATCGAAAGCTTGATTACGTAGGATTACGACAGTCGCATTCATTGAGGATGCGTTGGCCGGTGTCAAGTAAGAATACCATATTGAGCATTGTTATCTTGTTTTTTCATATGCTTATCTCTACCCATCCTGTAGAATTGGGGATGTTCTGAAATAATATTAGAGTTTGGTACAATTTTAAGGTTAGAAATAAAAAAAAAGTTAAGTTGCGATTCTGACAAAATCAATAAAATAATATTTTTCATAAACACTTACAAATATTTAAGCTTTGACTCGAATTGAGAACATTTTTTTTTAAGCCGGTTAACAACTTTTTATCAGATTTTTTTATTAAGAACTGTACTCATATGTTTATATGAAAACTAGAGTGGGTACATGAACATTTAGCATGCTGCTAGCATTTAGCATGATAGCGCATTGTAAAGGTTCCTTTGAACTAGGTATAAGATTGAAAATCAAAAATCAAAAATTCAGATTTGTAGGAAGGAGTTTTGGTTTTAATTATAATAAATGTGTATAAATTAGCCGTGCGAAAATTCTTAGCGTCGTCGCTGTATTAATGTTACAATCAAAGCTAGAAGTTTTAATTAGGAACATTCTCAGGATTAAATTAATACGCTGAATTAATTAGCAATTTAAAAAATCAGTAGCGATAACGATTAGTTACACACGTGTGTTTAACAAATACATAATATTGTATGATTTTTTTTCTCGGCACTCATTTTGGAGAACTAAATGACAATTTTAACCTATTTCATAGATTGTAAGTAAAGATTTAATTATTTATTTATTTGTGGCGATAATAAGCAAAGAAATAACGAAAAACAACAAGTTTATTCAGTAAATTAAACATCAATATAAGCAATTTAATTGTCACACGTTGTTTATCATGCTGGCAGTAATAAGTTAATTTAAATTAATTTCATGTAGGTATATACAAGATCACAAAAATTAAATTTGAAAAACGGCACACACTACACTGACGACATTGTCTCAATGTGTCGTTGACGTTTGTATATGTATATCTAAACATGTCCATCCATCCATCCATCAGCCTCTTTTCGTCCACTGCTGGACATAGGCCTCCCCTACAGAACGCCACAACGCGCGGTCCTGCGCTTTCTGCATCCAGCGGCTCCCCGCACATCTGACGATGTCGTCAGTCCATCGTGTTGGGGGCCGCCCCACGCTGCGTCGTCCGGTACGTGGTCGCCACTCGAGGACCCTCTTTACCCAACGGTCGTCGGTCCTACGAGCGATGTGGCCTGCCCATTGCCACTTCAGCGTGCTAACTCTTCGGGCTATGTCGAATACACCGGTCCTTCTACGGATCTCCATATTACGGATCCGATCACGTAGGGAAACGCCGAGCATAGCCCTCTCCATAGCACGCTGCGCAACTTCGAGCTTCGTTATGAGGCCAACATTCAGAGACCACGTCTCAGTTCCGTAAGTCATCACTGGTAACACACATTGGTCATAGACCTTTCTCTTCAGGCACTGGGGAATTTTGGACGTGAGGATATGCCTAAGCTTCCCGAACGCTGCCCAGCCGAGTTGGATTCGTCGGTTGACCTCTTTCTCGAAGTTGGATTTGCCTAACTGGATAGTTTGTCCCAGATAGACGTAATGTTCGACAACTTCGAGAATCGCATTCCCAACAGATACTGGTGCCGGAGTCACATGGACATTGAACATTACCTTGGTTTTATCCATGTTCATCCGTAAACCAACCCGTTGGGAAACACTGCTGAGGTCATTGAGCATTGTGCCAAGGTCCTCCAGGGATTCTGCCATGACCACGATATCGTCTGCGAATCGAAGGTGAGTGATGTATTCGCCATTGATGTTGATGCCGAGTCCGGTCCAATCGAGAAGCTTGAAGACGTCCTCCAATGCAGCGGTGAACAGTTTCGGGGAAATTACGTCCCCCTGTCTGACACCTTTCTGCAGTGGGATCGGTCTCGTGCCTCTATCTTGGATTCGAACTGACATGGTGGCGTTTCTATACAAACACTTCAACGCTTCTATGTACCGATAGTCAATTTGGCACCGCTGGAGGGACTGCAGCACCGCCCAAGTCTCGACTGAATCGAAAGCCCATAGTCCACATACGCTAGACACAGAGGCCGATTATACTCCTCGGCCTTCTGTATAATCTGACGCAGCGTATGTATGTGGTCTATGGTGCTAAAGCCTTTTCGGAAACCGGCTTGTTCGGGAGGCTGGAAGTCGTCGAACCTGCGCGAGAGTCGATTTGTAATGACTCTCGAAAACAACTTATAGATCATCTAAACATGTAGCTGATAAAAAAAAATGTAGAAAGGTGCTAGGTGCTAGCGACAATGGTTCCGAGTTAATGATACGATGATTTAAGAGAGGTAGGGAATTGCGATTTATCACTCGAACTGGAGCAGCCCGACTGGTGAAATACCTCCACCTTACACAAGACCGCAGCCAAATAACAATCACTTCTGTGTTGTTGTGTTCCTGCGTGTGAGCAAGGTTTCCAGAGCTCTTAGGGGGTGCTACATTAGTAGCAGGGGGCAAGCCTTCAAGGTAAGGACGACACGTCCCGGAACAGATGTATTATCCTCTACTTGTCGCCTTTAAGCTAGGACCTCATTATCACTTAACATCAGGTGGGATGAGATCAATCTTGAAGTATAATATAAAAAAAATACCACAATTAATCAGCGCATACTATTTGGATTTGGATTGGATAGGTGACCATACCACAGATAATATAATATTAATACCGGCACTGACCCAGTTTAGTGCTCAGTACGACCTAAGTATGAGTAGCCAAACGTTTTTTTCAAAGGTATCGACGAATATAATGCAAAGCTAGTTTGTTAGATGGTATTTAAACATTTCGGCTTAAAGGATCGTCTGTGGGTCACCTGATATCAGAAATGCTATTAGTATTTTTTTATTTTTGGCTTAGCGTTTGTCGGATGATACAATTATAATAAAGAAAGATGATACAATTTTAATAAAGAGAGGTAGGGCATAGTGATTTGTCGCTCGAACTGGAGTAGCCCGACTGGTGAAATACCTCCACCTTACAGAAGACCGCAGCCAAATAACAATCACTTCTGTGTTGTTGTGTTCCTGCGTGTGAGTAAGGTTTCCAGAGCTCCTGGGTGGTGCTACATTAGTAGCAGGGGTCAAGAATTCAAGGTAAGGGCGACAAGTCCAGCAACAGATTTATTATGCTGTACTTGTCACCCTTAAGCTCATTACCACTTAACATCAGGTGGGATGAGGTCAATCTTGAAGTGCAATATAAAAAAAAATTCTTAAGTTTTTAGATTTAGGTACATAATTAATAAAAAGTTCTATTGAATTGTGTAGTATTATTTTACCCTTGTCCCTCGGCTGACATCTTGGAAAAAGGAGGCAGATAATTTTACGGTTATCCGGGCAATCTCTTAAAAAAATTGAATGGATATAATGTAAAATCAATAATTAAATTTGAGTACAATCAAAAGTTTTAAACAAACCTATGAACATGTTGAAATAATTACATTTAATTATTTTCTAGTTAAAAGACTAGTTCTGGTTAAAAATATATAAAACATATAGAGAATATTCGTTCCAGAACTAATGTGATTAGGCAATTAAACAGCGCTGCGAATGGAAGTAGAAGAATAGGATCTAAACATAAAGAGTCTTATAAAAATAGTTGCTTTTTCATTTGTAATCATGAATGTTAATTTGAATATAAAGAAAGAGTTCGGCAGCCTCAAAAGTTTAGAAAACCTTGATCTAGCCTATTCAAGACACAAATGTGATATCAATCAATCATTCAAAGTTTTATTGCAATTCAAGCAACAAATTCCAATGCCAAACAATCGTAATGACAAACTCTAAACCCAATACGCCACCTCCATCGCTAATGTATGCTTCCCTCGTACCTCGCATTAGGCAATCGCGCGCCCAATGTCATTGCTACTTGTCAAACGGTGATGCGCCGGCGCTGGTTAAGGCTACGAACTCACACACACTGTAGTTAAGGCTGCCTCCTTATTGGTCTATTTTGCACCTATTATCTTAAGGCACGGATGTATTCTTTAATCATACACTAGCACTTACATTAATCTGATAACAAAACAGTTTTTTTTTTTTGCATTTTTGTCATTTGCCAAATCCCCCATTCATTTTGCACCTAGGGCACGGATGTATTTTTTAATCATACATCAAAATTTGCATTTATCTGATAACGAAACAGATGTTTTTCTTTGTAGGTCTGCCTTTGGCCTAATTTCCAATTATTTTATTTTATTATAAAAACTTTATTGCACAAAAAGATTTTTATTTGAGTTTTATTTGAGAAAAGTTATTTATTTGAGTGATCAATTGTACTGTTACTACAACGGGGGTACCTTAGTTTCGCAGTCATCACCAACGTTTCAGACAGCTATTGGTTTCTATAGGTTTTAAAAAGGCTTTACCGTCACCATAAAGGTATTCATAAGAAAGTTACCGCAATGATGTCATTCATATCAGCCCGTTTGCATGAAACGTTTTTGGGCAAATCCAAATATTTTATTTTTAAAACATGTCTTCTGGCAAAGCTTTGATGCAAACGTGGTTATTGTATTCATCAAAACGTGTCTTGTATTGATTAGTCTCTCAATTCAAGAAATTCCTGATGTTGATGGCTAGACAACCTAGATAATTTAAGCACGATTCCTTTATACATTTTCTATGAAGATAGAACGCACACAGAAAAGATGCATTTAAAAAGTGAAAAAATCAATATGGCCGATAATATACTTAAGGCCCGAAAGGCCTCTCTTATGGCATTGGTACCTACCTAAAAACTTTTAAAATTTATGAATTATATAAATAAATCAATAAATATTGGACCACATCACATACTTTGCTCTGATTATGTGTTAAGTACTTGTGTTTGTGTTGTTTCAAAAATCAAAAACAACACGGTACCACAACACCTAGAGCCGAGACAAAATAGAGAAGTTCGTTTCCCATATTGATTTAATGGTGTCTACATCCCAATGTTAGACATCTTCCTTATTTAAACCACATCAAATATTATTATGAAAGAAAATAACTCAAATTATTTGATATGTAAAAATAAATATATTGGCCATATAAAGAATACGCATCCGTTTTACTAGCGAGAGTACGATAAAAACGTGTTAAACTGCCTAAACTTGGCGCTAGTAAACGAGCCCTAAGTTAATAAAAAATACACCTAGCTACACTTAAAGAAACTACGCTACAAAAGTCAAATTTCGTATGGAGGAGAAGTGATTTCAATCGAATCTTTAATTCATCTGGTTTTTGGGCAAATACTCGTCAAACTTGTTTAGCTTAGCTTTGATTACGCAAACTATTGATAATTTAGTTTTTAATAAAATTATGTTCGTGTACCTACCGCTGTTTTTGTATCACATTCTTTTAAAATATAAAACAAAAGAAAGAACAATGAAATTAATAGATTATTTGGTCAGATGTTATTTCGGTTGATCCCAGTGGTAGTGAGAAGTGTAGTCGGTCGTCGGTAAAGATTAAAATATTTATTTCCCTCTTTTTAACTCATAGATCATACTACGTGCTCTCATGATTTTAAAATATATAGTTCTAAGAAATTAACTAGTGCTAATCTGTCACTCATTTAACAAAGTATATAGAAGGATTTATTGGTATATCAGAGCGTATAGCTATAATGAATCTAAAATTACCTGGATATAAAGACCCGTGGTCTATAGTACAAGTATACTCACCCACGGAACAAGCTAATCTAGAAACAATAAATGCATTCTACCTTACCCTAAATAAAGCTATCCAAGAACATGGTCATAAAAATCTTATAGTAATGGGAGACTATAATGGACAAATTGGCGAAAGACGCCCAGGAGAAAATAACATGCTAGGGCCATTCACATATAGTACCAAACCAAGAAGTAGAAATGGAGAACATATCACGAACTTCGCACTCGAAAATAACCTAACAATCATCAATACCATGTTCAAGAAAAAGAAGAAAAACATGTGGACTTGGATCTCGCCCGACAGTAAAACTAAAAATCAAATTGACTTTATAATGTCCAACAGAAACAAATTTTTCAGTAACTTTACTGTAATCAACAAATTTAATTTTAATACCAACCATAAACTAATAAGAGCCGAACTGGTTGCGAAGCAACCAAAAAAGCCTAGACCGAGACAAGACTTAGGAAATTCGAAATTAGGAAAACATCAGTTAGAACAAATATCAACTGCTCTGAAGGACAAATTCACAGATTTCAAAACTATCACAAAAGATTTAGAAACACAAGAAAAATACAATTGGTTAGAAGATACTATTAAAATCCAAATGCAACTGACCAGAAATACCAAAACCAAAAAGAATAAACAATGGCTGACAACAAAAAGCAAAAAACTAATTGAAGCTAGAAACGACTTAATTAACACAAAACAAGCACACGATAGAAGAAAACATTTAACGAAAATGAACAAAGACATAAAAGAAAGTATAAGAAAGGATAGGAAACAGCACAGAATGGAAAATATAGAAAAATGTATAAGGAAAACAGGTGGAACCAAAAAAGCGTACAAAGAATTGAGAAATTCGCTAGATTGGATTGTCAAAATGAAAAACGAAGCTGGAAATTGGAGTCACAGTAGAAAAGATATCATGGGAACAGCTACAATATACTATAAGAAACTGTACCAAAGTAACACAACAGAATGCCAAATCGACCTAACAAAAACCAGCGAAATTCCAAGCATTATGCCATCTGAAGTTGAGAAAGCTATAAATAGCCAAAATGTGGACAAAGCAACAGGTCCCGATGGTATAAGTAATGAAATCCTAAAATACAGCAAGGCCACCTTAACACCTGTCCTAACCGATATGTTCAACAACATCATAGTTACTGAAATAATTCCTCAACAATGGACAGAGTCTAATATTATCTTACTATATAAAAAAGGGGACAAATACGAAATCGGAAACTACCGCCCTATCAGCCTTATGTCCAACATATACAAAATCTTCGCGAAGACAATTTTAAAACGGATTGAAATGACACTAGACGAACAACAACCTATAGAACAAGCTGGATTTCGTAAAAACTATTCGGTGATGGACCACATTCACGTAGTCCGTCAAGTTCTAGAAAAATTCAACGAATACCACATCACATACTATATCGCTTTCATAGACTACAGCAAAGCATTTGACTGTTTACAACATGGAAACATATGGGAAGCATTAGCAGAACAAGGTATAGAACACAAATACATACGACTTATAAGGAATATATATACTCATAGTACAGCTAGCATACAACTAGAAAAGAAAGGAGTTCCATTCAAAGTGGGAAGAGGTGTAAGACAAGGAGATCCTCTATCTCCAAAACTATTCTCGGCGGTACTGGAATCTATTTTTAGACGACTTGATTGGGAAAATCTCGGGATCAAAATAGACGGGGTATCGATGTCACATTTAAGATTCGCAGATGACATAGTGCTTTTCGCTGAAACATCCGAAGCCATCAATAGAATGATAAAAGAGCTAGCGAAAGAAAGCGAGAAAGTAGGATTAAAGCTGAACCCAGAAAAAACTAGAGTACTCACAAATGGAAACAAAGACAGGATTCAAATTGACAACACGGAAATCGAATACACTGAGGAATATATCTATCTGGGACAGCTTATCACTCAAAAAGAGCCTATACGCAAAGAAGTAGAGAGAAGAATTACGAACGGATGGCGAAGATACTGGGACTTGAAAGAGGCAATGAAAGACAAAAATCTGCACATCAACATAAAAAGAAAATTATTTAACACCTGCATATTACCCATCCTTATGTACGGCTGCCAAACATGGACTCTAACTCATGAAATGACAAGAAAACTCGCAACTTGTCAACACGCAATGGAACGCAGTATGCTAAACGTCAAAAGATCAGACAGACTAAGAAACCGTGTCATCAGAGAGAAAACCAAAATCTTAGATGTAACTCTGAAAATCAGAAGACTCAAATGGAGATGGGCCGGGCACATGATAAGAGGTTACGACAAATGGAGCAAAAGATTGACACAATGGTATCCCAGAAGAGGTAAAAGGAAGAGAGGAAGACCCCAAAAAAGGTGGGAGGATGACCTTAGAGAGGTGGCAGGAATCACTTGGAACAGAGTGGCCCAAGACAGAACGGAGTGGAAAAGGTTGGAGGAGGCCTTTGCCGATTGGCAAACAGACCTTCAAAAAACAAGCAAGCGGCAAATACTAGAATAAGTTAAATTATAAGTTAGTGTTATTCATTGTAAGATATATTGTAAAAAAAAGAAAAGATCTGAATAAAAGGCTATATTATTATTATTATTATTATTATAATCTGTCACGTATTGTCCTTTCCAATGACGTTATTTCATGGCGTCGTTTATGAGTAATAAACAGATACTACGAAGACAATGAATAGCTTGTAAGGACTTTCGAAATAAGTCATGGAAGGCGGTAGCAATGCAAAACGATTGCATGACAAACTGTTTACGCAATGTCGTCTGAATGCATTTGAACATTTTACTTCAAAATATTTAGTGAATTTACTTGTTATGTGGTACTTGACAGTGTTAACAATAAAATATGAAAAGTGTTAGATACGTTAGCTTATTAGTTAAGTAATAATTTTACATGTTTATTTTTTAATTAAAAGCATAGTTAGTATTTTATTTTTGCAAAATAAATTTTACTTTTTTATCTGTGGAACAAAGGAACCGAAACGGAAACCACCATTGCAATTCGGAAATGACAGCTGTCGGCGAAAATTATTTATTTTAATGTGGCAAAACCATGATTATTTTCACGATTACATTGAATTATTGTGTCTCTAATCGTATTAAGAATTTATTGAAACATTTTCCGTTTATCTAAATTAAGTCGTTCCTATGCGTATCGGTTCGTTGTCTAGGACGTTGACGTCATAATTGCAACAGTGATGAGACTTGGCGTTTTCGCGCGCTTTTTAAATGTGTTACACAAAATCTTATTTTTCTCTGGTTATTTACATTTTTTCCAGATAAATCGAATTGCTTGGGATATAAAATGAACGGCCGCACATTTTACATTACTTTTTCAAAAACTGTCAAGTAGCCAATTGCAAATCGTGATCTCGTTACTTTATTTCTAATTTAAAAACCTTCAAATATATTCCATACACACGATACGTAACGATTAGAAGTATTCGTAACGAGAGGTGAGAACGCCTGATGTTGGCGTCACGCCATCTCATAGGTCCTGGGTTCAATCCCGGATGGGTCAATATGGGAAACATTTTTTTCTACATTGTTTATGGTCGGGATATTACGTCCGTCATTGTTTCTGATCTTTGGAACACAAGTTATTTGGCTACTTACCACAGAATCAGCGCAATGTGGAGTAAAAACTGGGGTTGAAAAAAAAATTAATACGAGTAATACTACTCCAATACTTGATGTCTACATACTGGCAGGCTATTAAGTAGTAATCGCCTCATTTTTCTAACAATCGAAGTCGGTCAGACTTACTTCAAAAAGCTAACATCTTACAAAATCTACCATGATAGGTGCTAAGAAAATATATTTACATCTTGAAATTCCGACAAATTATTTCCGACAGGCAATCACAGCGGAAAACCGCAACTGATATATATATCCGTCATTCCAGTACTCTAAGCTCTGTCAGTGACCCAATACATTTTATGACTTATCAACATGTGGCACAGAGTTTCTCTAAATGTTCCGACTCAAAACGGTAAACTTTTGTGTACGAACATAGTATTGTGAAAACCGCAAAATAGGTAGTTAATCCAAATTGGGGACAATCACTTTGATTTAGATGATGTTCTGTCTGACTTAAAGATAATAATAAAGTAAATATGAAAATATATAAAATAGTCGCTGCCCGAGACTTCGATCGAGTTATTTCAGAATATATTTTTTTAAAGTTAATTTAGTACCTCTTTAATTCTTTGTTTTTAAGGACTTAATTTGACTAAAGTTTGCGTGAAACTAACAAAGATATATCACCTGGTGGATTAGCATAACCGGGGCCTTGGCCCGATTTCATCCAATATCTGATCTAAGTTTAGGTAGGTCCTTTTCTGCGTCAGTGGTGGGGGACGGGGTACGGGGATACCGTTTGGAACCCGGTTCACAACCCCCGCCGACGACGCTTATCGCACCCTATTCTATAAAGACGACCTATGTGGCTGAAACCTCGGAGGCCCAGACTTTGGCGTCGCGCCATTTCTAAGGTCCCGGGTTCGATAGCTGGTCAGGTCAATATGGGAAACGAACTTTTCTCTATTGTCTCAGGTCTGGGTGTTGTGGTCCCATCGTTGTTTCTGATTTATATAACACAAGTGCTTAAGCTACTTGCCGCTGAGTCAGAGTGATGTATGTGATGGTGTTCAATATTTATTTATTTATATTCTAACGCCAGTGTATACAGAATACATACATCCAGACTTCAATACATTTTTAAATTTTTACAAACTTTCGCGCTTATAATATTGTAGGATGAGTAAATGTGTAGTTTTTACATCTTGCCCGTCGCTATGGAGCAATTTCATGGTTTGATTTTTGCGTGGCTGGTAAGAGAGCCGAAGAGTAAAAGTTATTTTAGTCTTTGTCTATGGCATAACATCTATTTAAAATAAGAAGATCAATTTTGACGCTGCTGTTTCCTTTTACCTATAAAGCCTAGCGACCCAGCTCAGACTTTGGAACACAATACAATAAATAAAAAAGTACCAGGTTTTATAAGAACACTTTTTAAATACGCAACGATCTACAAAAATGATATACTGAAACCTTCCTCGTGCACTGCTCTTTCCGATAAAAAGTTATATTTGAAAAAAAAAATTAGTAGCAATTTTCAAAAACTATGTGTGTTTTTGTTGAACTGAACTAAGAAATAAAAAGATTTCTCCTGTCAGTGATAATTTTTTTTAAAACTTACTCACACTTACCTTCTATCATAATTTTCTTTTGTCACAATTTTATATGCCATACAGTATTGGTATTGTTCATCGATGACTATGTCGAACGCTCATATTTGATCAGCTGTGTTTTAGCTGGATACATACACCCACGTATATGGATGATGCAAAAGAAACTACGAGAAATATTACATGAAAATCTAGTTAAAAATACGTTATAATTATCAATAATTTATAATTTTAGCTCATACTTAGTAGATAGGTACGTGTACATACCAACGTTCTATTATAACCTATATTTGCAAAGTATTTCAATACAAATTTTATGTAAAACTGACGTGTATGGGACACGTCCGTGGTAATTTAAACAGATCATAAAATGTATTCACGGTCATTTTATCGGTGAATAAATATCAAGGTAGGTATAACTAAATAAAAATGCACGAAATGTTGTCATACTTTTATTGTGATAATTTTGTAGTTCGAACATTTAATAAGTTTCAAAATTGTTAGGAGTTACACATACTATATTTCACATCATGATTCGTATTTTAAGCTATTTTAATTTATGACAAAAAACCTAATGCCTAAAATATCGTATTGCTAAAGATAACACAATTTTAATTACAAATGTGGCCAAAAGGGCATTTATTTTAACATTTGAAGTATTTTTATAATCCTTTATCAGTACTTATTTTATTATGTGAATCAAGATACGATTCTCACTTCAGACTATCAAAAGGGTTCAATTCTCAGTTTATTTCCCAATATTTCCTTGTAAGACTTTTTAAAAACCAGACAATTGATTTATATTATTCTGGCTTTCTGCGTCTTTCAACAATATATCAGTCCACTGCTAGACATAGGCCTATCCTAAAGATAGCTGCAAGTCACGATCGTCTGTGCATCTACCTACTAGCTATTGTGTATTGTTTTCAGAAAATTATCATATCGGAAAAAGTTTATGCCACTGCACTATCGCCTGCGCCCTGGGATTGGCTCAGAAAGGTTTACTGAAAACCATTGTCATGGCCTGCGACTGCGGCCATGACTTCTGTTGAGTGAGACCGTTTTATTGTAGTCATCACGGCTTGCCGTCATCATGTGGTAACAAGAAGAATGCACAGCATTTATGCTTTTTGTTTTTAAACACCCAATTGTTCTGATGCCTTAAGTAACATTTTTTATCTCTTTGTTTGGACATTTTGTCAGTCCATATAGGGGATATCCTACACTATACTTACCGAGGCGAAGTTTTAACACAAGAACTCTCGGCACTCATTCATTGCTCATCGGTTATGCGGATAACGCACCCAGCCCTCTACTACCTCAAGAAAACACAGTATTATGATAACAACCGGCTTAATACATATTAGATTTTGGTAACACCTCAATTTGAATGACGACATTTAAAAGTACATTATACATCATTCAGGATGTCATTTGTTAGATACATTTTACCCGTGACTTCGCATTTTTCGTATACAGGTAAATGACCTAACACGGATTTGTAAATCAAGTAAGTATATACAAGTAACATGTAATACGTAAGTACTATAATTTGTTTGCAATAAGAATTTCAGGTTTGCAAAATTTGAGTTACTTTATCTTTATTTGGTTGAATAGTAATAGTTAACAAATAGGTACATTAGAAACGTAGAATTCAACTCTTACCCCCACATGGGGAGGCTTATTTTATTAATAACGAGCATAATTTTATTTATGTTATAAGACTAGCACCTACATTAACAGATTTTATTCTACAGAAATAATGAAATGACATCATAACTCACTTATTAATGATAAAACAGTTTTTACCGCTACAGCGTGATGCTATCTACCTTAAAGCTTTTCTCAAGAAATTAACTGAAATGCTATCTTACAACTAAATATTTTTCATTTTGAACCAGTTGTTCCAATTAGCGCGTGCAGATAAACAAACTCTTTAACTTTATAATATAAGTAAAGATAAACAAACGAATGTGTTGAAGATAGTCAATGAATAGAAATTACAAGAATGAACAAATTTAATGCAACAAATTAAGATAAGTTAGCTTATTTTTTTTGCAAAAGTACTTCTCCTGCCCTCGATCTTGCATTTATGAGATCCGCTTCTTTCAACATAAAGTGCAATAACTTTTGTTGACAACGATTAGTTTCAATAAAACCCTAAAACACTCAGTGCCGTCTTACCTTTAGCATTCAAATACGCGACGCAATCTTCTCGATTATCCAAATTTCATTCGATTATATAATCGATTGGGTGTGCGTCGCGCGATGACTACCGAATGTCCCCTGTGCTCTTGCACGCCTGCTGCATCCTCATCGTCCCTGACACGTCAATTGTAGTGCGATTGGATCTCTCTCACTTACATTCTGCGTTGGGTCAACGTGTTATGTGTAGGGCTACGAGCAAAAAATGGGCAAGAATTTTATTGTACTCTAGACATTTTTACGAATGTGTCAATTTTGTTAAAATTTTCTTATGTCCGGTTATAGAAAAACGATCCGTTCTAAAAACGGTTAGTAATAAAATATACGACGCGTTAGCTAAAAATGACCCGCGGACGACTGATGACAGCTGATATGTAAAGTAAATTTCAAATTAGATTAAAGACTCGTAGACAAATGGACAGTAATTATTGACACATTACGTATCGTAGAATATTGAAACCGGGCATTACTCCGACCAATTATGCCGGTGTGGCTCCATAAAGAAGCATGGGGTCCGCGACGAATGTGATCTTGTTTTGTCGAGCCTGGCTATGGAGCCATTGTCAAGGAAACCGCAAATTAGCAAAAAAAAACAAATTATACAAAGTACCAAAACACATAATCCAGCCCACGTATCTGTATTGTTTCACTTTATTTTTATTACAGCTTCTGCATCCTTGATGCAAAAGCTCTGCGTGAGCTAAGGATTGACTGTTCGAGTATAGTCTCAGCGTGTATTTAACTTTTTGAGATTAAAAGTGCTTAAAAAATACAAATGATTACCTTACGTATTCTGATTTAATTCAAGATGATACTTCGACTGTTCAAAGATACTGGTTCTAGATCACTATTGTGAGAACCCTAGTAACAAAGATGTACCAAATTATTTTTATTTCCCACTATAATTTTCACCGTGTTGACCTACGTCGTCTTTGTATCGTCATTAAACCGAGGTGACTTCTCAACATGCATGCAGCGGGTTTTAAATCGAAAAGTTGGTCGTAAAAACGAGATGACATGTGCCGTTAAACAGATTTTATATGTATATTAAGTGGGTCATTATTGATTTTAAAGGTAACTGTACTTCAAGTAAACGAATGCACATCAATCCACTGATTACTTAAACGTTACGTACTATTGACTGTTGCTGATGATACGGTGAAGAGCACATCAGGTAAATTCTTCCAGTTTGATTGTAGTCCTTATGCCCTTGACATAAGGGCTATACAAAGTCCATATTGTATAGTCAGACGTACCTACGTGTGTGAAATGGTTCAGTAAAGAAAAAATTTTGCTTTAATGTTTTCGATTACTAAAAAGCTAAGCCTAATTATGATTATTACAGATGATTCACAATGCATACAAAATATAAAACTTATATAACTATGTACCTATGTACCTACTTCTTCGTCCATCTCAATTATTTTATATTCATTTAAGCTTCACATTGATGTTGTATAAATACTTCAAAAACCTAAATCAAATACTTATTTAGGCAAAAATAAACATATTTTATATAGCGAAGTAAAAAAGTCGGGAAAACGCCAAAAAAACGAAAAGAACCAAATGACTCGATCAATACAATCACGATTATCCATAGGTTATTAAGAGATATTTATATCTTAATCAAAACAACCAATCATCGTCAGATAATTGAGCTCAAAATAAGTAAAATAAAAACGGAACGAAATAAACTTAAAACAATACATAAGATACTTAATGCTTATAAAAAATATCATAAATGACTAGAATCAAATTGTGTTGTAATCTCTATTAAATAGACTTCAACAGTCCACGCGTGTCATACCACAAGTTTTACGAAAGCTCACGCACAATATAATTATTATGCTGATCAAATAAATAAAAGCTCACCCCGATCAATCATATCGATTTATTTTTAATTACATTCCGAGTAAAAGTGAAATTATCACAACCAAAATATAACTTTATTATGCCACCTAAATTACATAAGAGAATTTGAGCACACTTAACTAATTCCCGATGTCACTGTGTCAAGTAAACGTGATCAGCGTCATAACAACTCCCGTACATGGAAGTGGGTCAGTGGATTTCCCAACAACCTCCCACATCTTAGTTTTCCTACTACGCATCTTATAACAATAAAGCAGTTAAGAGTATAAGGAGCGATGAGAGGGGGGGATAGCTGGCCGGCAGGACGTCGGCTCAACCGCGCCGCAGTGGGTTTTCTGAAGGCTGTGGCACGAGCCGCATGCCAACACCGCCGCTGACCTCGCACGACCCTATTAAAACAAGATACTCCGGCAACCAGACCTAGTATTACCGATATTGCCAACCATGAAGTTCATCTCGGCTTGCGTGTGCTTAGCGGCTTTTGTGGGGAGCGTCCGCCCAGCGCCCGCGGAAGGATTCTCTTTCCCGGATGAGCGCAGAGACAAGAAGCTGGAGCCGATTATCACACCGCCTGTTCTGCCTGTTTTGGAACATTTGGAGCGTGATCCTAGCACGTTGCTGCCTAGTGAGAGAGTGCAGAGTCGTTCGCGCCCGCAAGGGAAGCCGCGGTTCATTGGGAGCGGTTTTAATGTGGGTCCCTCCGGGAATGGGGGGCTGACTGCGAGCGTAAGCAGTAGTGGAAGTTTTGGAGGCGCGAGCCAGTCGGCGTCTCAATCATTTTCGTTTGGTTTCAACGAAGGGTTCAGCGCGTCCCACTCGGCTAGTCAAGCATCTTCCTTCAATGGATTCGGAAGGTGAGTCATTATTGCCTGATTTTTGCCGCGAAATCCTTATTAGGTTACAAAGTGATAGTAGTCTAAATTAAATAAAATGTATGAACATCAATGATTAAAACTAGTGGGAATAAATAATAAAAGTAACTGCTACATACCAAAATATTAAATAAAAATAAGAGTACAAAACTAATTTTAAAATAATCCTTGATTGGTAGATGTCTAAAACGAAGTTCTAATTTCACCATGTTTAGAGTTCGTTATTCAGAGTTTTAAAATTCACCTGATTAAACCCACATCCATAGTTTGTACATTTGAGAGTCATAGATGGATACACTTTAGTTGAGGCCAAGGAAATAATTAATATTTACGAATTTTGTTTGTAAGCATAAAACATTGACCTGCGACACCTACAATTGACAAGCTTCGAGGATTTACGGTAATATTGTGATGGCGCTGGCGACACTGACCTTTACGAACATCATAACCAGCTTATTATTAATTTAATTTTCAATACGGTAATGAAGATGGGTTTTTACGACTCGCATAGTGACAGGAGATGAAATTGTTCACTTGACTGGCTATTGAGCGTTACATCAAAATTACAAACAAAAACTTTTGTATTTAATTTGCTGACTATTGTATCTATTGGAAGCAGTATGTATTGGTATTTAAAATTTTATCATTACTAAAAAATTATAATTCATTACCAAACTAAGAAAAGCGGAAGACATTTATTATTAATGGCTTATTTTCGCTGCTACTTGGACATAAGAGCTAATTTCGAACTCCTATCTAAAATAATTTTTATTTAAATAAAGCGGTGTTACACTGCATTATATAACACTAGTTTCTTAAGAGTACTATATAATAAGGGAGTATGCCGGGTCGTCGAAAATGGTCATATCTACTTTATATGTGGCAGTACCGGACCTGCCCTGACTGGTTGTTATGTATGTGGTAGATACCAGAACAAGGATAGCTTCGTTGATAGATTCAATGTACTTTTACCGTATCTAGCAGATGGCATAATACTTACCTATCTATGGTTTTCCTTGGGAAAATTGTTTGAAAACAATCTCTTTAGAAGTGAGTTACAAAACAAAAAGTTAGAATAGGTAAGCTGACCAAAAATTGATTTTAAGCCTGTCTGTTAGATTTTCCAAATGTATGGGACACATAATTTTACAAAAATAATGGTGATACATTGAATTAAATATTCGCATGACGTCAAATAGTGGGTACATATTTTACCCACCAGTGACGTAACCAGTTTGCATCAATTTATTTAAGTATTATTTTATAACTAAGCAAATGAATATATGATAAATAAGTACCCAATATTTTTAAAGAACCATTTAACGAACTACAAACATTCAGGTGTTTTTGACCCAGTCCGCTTCCCTATTTGGTACTTTTTATCCACTTTACATATACATTAAAAACAACAAAAATAAACAGACATTTTTACGTGTGACATCTGAGTTAATTACTTACGCAGCATTAAAAATACAAGATTGAAATCAACAAACCAGAGTCAAGTTTAAATGCATTTGATATGGAGATAAAGTATGAATACTTATATGTCACAACACTCTTGTATCGTTTTGTATCACATTATGACTGGTCTACTTTACATTTCCGTGTGTGGATCCATACTTGATATGGGCCAAGCAAAAAAATTTGCATTAGGTAATAAACTATTTACACCGTGCTAAATTTATTTCAGATGTAACAATTACAATTCATTATTTGTGACTATTAATCTCATATAAGAATCATGTATGTATCAACTTTTAATTCTAACATGATGAATCATTTTAACAAAATTAACTATCTTTTTGAAGTGTAATGACAACAGGAATATTTAAAAGGCAATACTAAATTTGTTAATACATATGTCGTTACAAACAGGGTTCGAGGTAGTGCGTTGACTTTGAAATCAGTGATTGGGATAGTCAGATTAATTACTAATTAATGTTTAATGATGCAAATCAAATGTGAAAAATGTTTGTCACTAAAATACATTTTTTAATATGTAGTAGACCAGATATCAGCTCTGGGAAATTTTGGTATTAGATTTCATAAATTTTACGTATATTAATCATTGTTTTTAAACACATTCATTAATGTTTAAACATTGTTTTTGACAAGTGATGCAACATCCGTTTATTAACGCGAATAAGACGATTTGACTCTAATTGATTTTTATATTTACACTTTCTTAAACACGCACAATTTTTCAACACAAATAGACACAATAAGGCTTAACCAGGAGCTCTAAACACTGTTCCATCAGGCTACTATTTCATAGTTTCCATGGTAGTATTAGCAAGCTAAAGAGTGTACGCGATGTCTTTTCAGCGGTTTCAGCGGAAGCCAAGCCAGCAGTCAAGCGGCGTCGTTCAGCGGCGGGTCGGCCTCCGGCGCCGCATCCTCGTCCCTTGCCGGAGGAGGCTTTGGCGGCTTCGGCGGCAGCGGTAGCCAAAGTGCTTCTTCCGCTTTCGGGTTTAACTCGCTTAATGGATTCCCGCAGTCTGATGTAAGAAAAGTTTTAAGCTTAAAAACTAACTCCAAGTACGATGAACAGTGCAAAAAAAAACGAAGAAAGGAAAATTTATTAAGATCATCACAACATTTCAACAAAATTAAACTTACATCACATAATTAGACAACAAATCACACTATAAAACTATTTGAATGAACACCGAGACATAATAAAAAGAAGTAATGTACGTAACATTGCTCAGTGGATTTACAGAGTCTGATTAAAAGTGACAATGTTACGGCAGTGGCGAATATAAAAATAAATTTCTATCTTTTCAATTACATCATCTGTTTTTACTAAGAAACGCTTTATATTTTCAGTCAGTTATTCCCAATTTGAAAATCAATAGTTATTAAACATTAAATTAAGCCATATTTACAAATCGTCCGAAACGGATTTGAAATCTTATCTTCGTCTTTTTCTTACTTTGTGGTCCCCTAAGACATTTATAGGAATTAGGTACTTGATAGGAAAGTGGTATACCAGGCACGGGTTTTCACCAACCAATATTTAGTTTGAAATTTCAATATTTTATACCTACATCTTAAGATCAGGCCAATCGACTCAAATTCAAATTCAATTCGTTAATTGCATGTCACATTACAATTTACAAGGTGGTACAGAACTTTTATGGTATACATGTGACGCCCTGGTAGGGCACAGCAACTCAAGAGGGCTTACTACTTAATTTAACTATAACATTTTACATTTAACTATTATATTCTTTCATTTATTTCATTTAATTACATTATATTATTTATAAGCATACATATTAACATTACACAAAATATGACAATTCAGTTATTTTTATATCATAACATCGATATCATTAAAAAATTCATGTAGACTGTAGTAACATTTGTTTAAAAGAAAAGTTTTAAGCATTTTGTTAATAAGCTTAAAATTGTCTGTGTTTTTAACTCTCTGAATAGATAAAGCAAGTGAAGTGGTCACAGTAGGCGCTTGTCGCCAATGATACTGGAGATAAGAGGAGGGGGTAGTTGCTAAGGGAAAGAGGGTGTCAATTTGTATCTTTGTTACTTTCGGTCCACCTGGTGAAGGTTTGGAGTATTCTTCAGAAAAAAGAGCACAGATGTGATAATGTACCCTAAACATAGGTGCATAGCATCTGCCTTGTACCCCTGATAACCAATTCACTGCTCACCCTCTCCGGTTTAAAAATTCAGCTCATCTTTTTAAAGCTCGTATAGTTCTTACAAATACCGACTATATATATAAAATTTAAATTTGTTCTTCTCGCTCAAAATTTATTTTCCCTGATTTCAGATCGGCTTTGACGACGTCGCCTTCAGACACCGTGGGGTTCCCAACTTCCCGTTCCCTGGCCCTTTCCTTGGCAGGGGGAAAGGTGTTGGGGCTGCAGCCTTCAAATCGGGCAAGATTCCCAACCAGAGGAGCCGGGATGACTTCGTAGCACTACTAGTGGCCAATTAGGTTAAATGTGTTATACTAAAACTGTTACAAGATTTCAGCGATCAGAGCACATGATTAGGTACAGGGTGAAACATCAATCTATTCTTATTTGTCAAATTGTATACCTAATTAAGATTGGAAATCCCAAATTTACTGCGAGCATTTGACAAATTGCTGTCCACCAAAATCTATTATCAGGTTCATATTAAGAGGCATTATGTTTTGGTAAACAATTTAACATTCCTTTTACACTCACTCATGGATCAATATTTGTTCCGAGTGGTAGGTGTTATTGAACAACTTCGAAGTAACGAATTCAGTAAAACTTTTACGCTTCTTTAGGAAAGACCAATCACGTAGTAGTTGGACCTCACGCCTACGCATCGCCATCTTGTGGATTTTTTATTTGCGAACACCCTCATTCAATTAAATCTCTTTATTGCATTTCACAAGGAGTAACTTAACATATTATCTTAATGACGACCTCCGTAGCCGAGAGGCGAGCGTGCCGGACTTTGGCGTCGCGCCATCTCTGAGATTCCGGGTTCGATCCCCGGTCGAACTTTTCTATATTGTCTCGGGTCTGGGTGTTGTGGTACCTTCGTTGTTTCTGATTTCTGTACCACAAGTGCTTTAGCTACTTACCACAGAATCAGAGCAATATATGTGATGTTGTCCAATATTTATTTATATTTAAGATTAAAGTACATTTTTTTTTTCTTAACATGTAAAGCGATTTGCATTTGAGATAGATTCGAGTGAGTTGATGATCTACCGTGTACACAACATTACCGTTCAGTTACAAGTGTGATTATGCGTTTGCGTAATTCATATTTTGTAAAATCACAAAAGGTTTTGTAAAACGAGAAACAAACGGGCGCCAAGGCCAACACCAAACAATGTTGGAAATATTTTGACCCACATTTTACGATGTGTTAAGTTCTTTGGCAAATGTTCTGAGGTCATTGCACTTCTTCAAATATTGATTCAACAATGAACATATCGTACGTAAGATATAAAATCGAATAAAAATTGTAGGGGCATAGTTACAAGTTTTAAATCTATGGGAATGACACAGTCCAAAAGCACGTTACATACTTTTTTAAGTGAAATGTTATTACCATATGTTATAAACATGTCAAGATTCATTGATACATACATACTTTTTTATAGTGTATGCATGTTTAGATGTATTTTTACGTGCAATGTATATACGTACGTTTAAACGAATAGGTTTTTCAGTATTTCATAATTTATACATATTTTTACATTGTCTCCTAAATACCTATGAATTTGGATCACAAGTACGATCGCCATAATTGGTTGCTGATCATCTTAATACCTTGTGGCATTGAAGAAATTGTCTATTTGACCTACTTCGTTTCAAATAGTTTTAATGTGACAAGGTACTGTGCAACAACGAATCATGGCGACTTTACTTTGTTGTATGTATCTAGACTCATTTTACAAGACTTGTTAATATTTAAGCATATATGCAATGTCTACGCATTCTGTCAATACATTTTTGTTATGTTGTAATGTGTAATGTTCACATGAACGCGCAAAATGTTACCAAAATAAGTAGATTATGGAACGACAAACCTCTGAGTGTGTAATAATTACGTAAAGACACAATTTTTGAATAAGGAAACTGTATATAACTGCAACATTGCTTACCTACTTATAGTTTACGAAGAAAACTTGGCTCTTAAATTATGAGTTACATAAGCATTCATTTAAGAGAGGAAGGGCATAGCGATTTATGGCTCGAACTGGAGCAGCCCGACTGGTGAAATACCTCCACCTTACAGTAGACCGCAGCCAAATAACAATCACTTCTGTGTTGTTATGTTCCTGCGTGTGAGTAAGTTTTCCAGAACTCTTGGGGGTGCTACATTAGTTGTAGGGGTCAAGCCTCCAAGGTAAGGGCGACAAGTCCATAAAAAATTTATTATCCTTTACTTGTCGCCCTTAAGCTAGGACCTCATTACCACTTTACATCAGGTGGGATGAGGTGAATCTTGAATGTGCAATATAAAAAAAAAGAATATCTGTGTTAAGTCCAATTCTTAATGTTTGTTTTCCGCTTATACACATTGTACCTAAGTACATTCTATGTATAGTCGTTATTAGTCATTGATCACTTATTTTTAAGTTGACTGATGAAAAAGGTAAAGTAAAAGTCAAAGTGTTTTACATTTGTGTTAACCAATACTTGACTGACATTTATTTATTAACTAGTAAATAAGACTATTTATTAATAAAAGATAATTAAGACTGTGTCTATTTATTGAATTGCTTTATAATTATATTATTTGTTGGATTCTTCTATTTGACGACCTCCGTAACTGAGAGGGGAGCGAGCGGGCCGCACTTTGGCATCGCGCTATCTCTGAGGTCCTGGGTTCGATCCCCGATCGGGTCAATATGAGAAACGAACTTCTGTAGTGTCTCGGGTCTGGGTTTTGTGATACCGTCATAGTTCCTAATTTCTGTGACACAAGTGCTTAAGCTACTTACCACAGAAGTTGAGCAATGTATGATACACTTTATTGCACAGAAAAATGTACATAAATTGGTTTGACAGATATATTCAAGTACAATTTATTGCTAGGAATTCAGTTTTATTGGTAGAAAGCAATCTCTTCCAGACAACCTTTAGGCTGAGTTAATATTACATATCGAGAACGTAGGTATTTTTTTTTAATAGGTCAGGTCAGTATCACATTAAAGTACTTTTCAAATTAATACGTGAATACTCTCTGAGGAACGTTTAAATTATTATCGCAATATCCCATCCGTCAGAAGGTGATGAAAAGATTCAACCAACTTTAAAGGCAAAAGTATCATACTCTAGCAGGAATACTAATGTGACTGGCGTATACCTATCCAGTCCTTGACAAAATGATAAACGATGACGCGAAACGTTTGTCCTGATACTCGTAGCAGGAATATCAGAAATAATCCTAATTTTTACCAAGTAACTACGGATGGAAACTGATGCATCTTGAGGTCCAATGGCAAAACGACGAAGTAAGTATAAGGTCAAAAGTTGCCCCTACCCTAAAATAATAGCCGCATTTAAATATAGGTACGTAAGGGCCCGTCGCTACGTATTTAAATATGATACTTCTCATCAAAATAGTGTAGGTACGGTTGGTAAACCATTGTTTATCTTTTTGTGGGCTAGATTTTCTTGATAGTCCAAGTTAAATATTCCTTTGTCTATTTTTCCCTAATTAGGTATATGAAGTAAACGATAACGCCTGACCAGTATACAAGCTCAATTGTTCGATGTAGAATGTTACCGACGCAGTAACAACAGGCATTTTAAAATACAATAAAACTTGAATGTTACTGTCAAGGTTTTTAAAAATAATGTTAAGATTTTTAATTCATCTTTTAGTAGTTTCTTTTTTAACTTCCTAATTTTACAGTTAAAATACAATAATAAATTTGTAAAATACACAATCATTTATTGCTTGTTTTTTTAAAATGTATTGTACCTATGTAATTAAAACCGGATGATCACCAGGAAAGACCACACAGGCTGCAAAAAAAATTACGAAATATCTTTTTACCTAAAATAAGTAACTACCTGGTCCCTAAAATTATTTCTTAAACACTTATTGGTATCTTATTGAAGACGTCCAAGCTCTGAAGCTTGGACGTCTTTTGTCTTTTGGAAACTGATTCAGTTTAACTTGTGATGCTAGTTCTCAAGCCATTTTTCACAATTTTAGAACTATTATCGCTAAAGAGAAATAAATGATTAAAATAATTACCTTTTTTAGGCCCGTTAAAAAAAATGAGTGAAATTAATTGGAATTGGAAATGCCAAACCTTACGGTAAGTACGATGCCTCACGCATTTCCATTTTCCTAGGGAGGTGATGTTGTGTGTGGGCTCTTCTGCCCTAAAAAGGGAAAGTCTACCCATTAAAATCCCCGGGGAACCTCATCACCTTGATTGTGCTGAGGGAAACTCAAACGGCAAAGCACGAGGCACCGGAAAAATAATAAGTAACAACCTTACTTTCATAATTCCTTCAAATTGAAACAACTGCACATCTTTAAAATAAGTGCGCATAGTCTGAATTTAAGGTAAAACATAATTAGTACAAAACAAACAAAAAATCTTGAGAGCGCCTGTCTCGCTCCGGAACCGGTTCCCAGCATCGTCTGGTTAAAAATATCTCATGGCCTGTGAATCTCACGTCCTTTTCGCTTATATTCCGATAATGGATCATTTGTTATACCTATTTAGTGTTACCATGCAAAAAAGATGAGAGAAGCAGGAAATACTTTGTCCAATCTGATTTATCGATAAGAATATTGATTCCATTACAAAAAAAAGGCACGTTTTAACAGTGGATCTCTGGTTCATTCTAAAAAGAAGGAAGTATCTTTCTTTCTACGGTTTCCCTTCTAGGCGTTGTGAAAGCCATAGCCTTAACTCCGCATTGGCCTCTATGAGGATAGGATATAAAACGTTGAGAAAATCGTTGTATTATGATTTTTTTTACTAACATGTAGAATAAAATAGAATAACTATATGATCATTTAACTGGTGGTCTTATTTTACTTATGTGTGCAGAAAATATTGAAAGATATATTTCACACTGCAAGTAGCAACTTATCAATACAGAGATTATTTGGTTTCGGTGAGTTTTAAAATGGCTATTTAAAATAGGTTGCAAAAAATCTTTTTTAACGGCATTGAAAATTATCTGTGTACTACAGACAAACATACATAAAAGACATATGAGTGTCTTTTCGTTTATACCACTTTAATATTAGTCCAACTTATACGGATGATAAAAAAGGTAGGCAAAAGAAAGCACCAATATGTTCAAGAAAATAAATAGTAAGCTGTGCAGATCCAGGTATTTAGATACCTACTGATGTGTATAGGTATACAATTCCTATAGGTATGTATTCCATACCTAAGCCGGATCTGACATCATCACAGGCTAACGGTCTATGTTCATTACGAATACAAACTTTAGTCTTTTGTATTATGAACAGGAGTTTTTCGAGCTCAGAATTCTGCTTTGTCATAATGGTATGGTAATATATTATTGTTATAATAATTATATATAGAAACGTGTTTGTTCGTTTAAATGTTTGTTAATCTTATAAGCAATATACGCTACTTATGCCCGGTTCCAATATTTAAAAAACGGTCCGTTCTAGTTACGGATGGTAATAAATTACACGAAGAAAAGTAAATTATGGAACGGTATCAACGACTCGTAGTTGGTTGGAGAAAACGGATAGTCATTTTAGACACATTACGAATTTGTCCCTTTAATTGGCTACTTGACAATTTTTGAAAAAGTATTGTAAAATGTGCGCCCGTTCATTTTATATCCCAAGCAATTCGATTTATCTGGAAATAATCTAAATAACCAGAGAAAAATAAGATTTTGTGTAACACATTTAAAAAGCGCGCGAAAACGCCTAGTCGCTTCATTGTTGCAATTATGACGTCAACGTGCTAGACAACGAACCGATACGCATAGGAACGACTTAATTAAGATAAACGGAAAATGTTTCAATAAATTCTTTATACGATTAGAGACACAATAATTCAATTTAATCGGTAAAATAATAATTGTTTCGCCACATTAAAATAAATAATTTTCGCCAACAGCTATCATTTCCGAATTGCAATGGTGGTTGCCGTTTCGGTTCTTTTGTTCCACAGATAAAAAAACTAAAATTTATTTTGCAAAAATAAAATACTAACTATGCTTTTTATTAAAAAGTAAAAATGTAAAATGATTACTTAACTAATAAGCTAACATATCTAACACTTTTCATATTTTATTGTTAACACTGTCAAGTAGCCCATTGTCAGTCGAAGGATACTAACTTGAAACGTCAACCCATCAGACCCTTGCCAATTTATAAAAGTTGGTTTCATAAATTGACCTGAAGGAGAATAAATAATTAAGTAATTATGAATCATGGATGGTTTCTATCTATTATTTTCTCCTCGTTACCTATTTCCCTTTAAACAAATAAAAACACGATTGTTTGAGGTTTCGTTCTAAGGAAGGTACCTAATATAATTGATATTAATGATTTTATCTGACACCATGTTACACTTGGTCAAGAAATCCCGAGCAAAAAATATAAACTGTTCCAAAGAAAAAACAGCGTTAATTACTTATTCAAACACAAATATCTCACGCAGAATCATTTATCTCTCTTTAAGTTCATTGAAAACTTCAGCGTTCGCGTTAACGACTACTATTAGAAATAGGTTTAATAAACGATCTACAGTCGTGGCCAGGAAATATTATCATCAACTGCATTCCGGAATGGTTTGCTTGTACAAATTAATCGTCTTTGACACTTGGAATTTTTTGTTTCAGTTCTGTTCATATTAAGATCAAAGATCTTATGTAAATCGCTTTACAATCTCGTCCGCGGCACATTTTGTCAACGCTACTTGCTAGACAATGGCAAGATTTTCATAAGACTGTTATCTGAAATTATCATAAAGATGGATCCGCAGCTTTTTTAATATTTATCTTACACCTTTGCTTAATAAAAATATTATATACCTACGATCATTAATATCATTTTTCAGAGTCGAATACGTAGGTACACTTAGTTAGGGTGCTCGCTAATTTCCAGGGGGGGAGGTGATACCCCTACCTGGCGCGTCACCCGGGTGGCGGATAGGGGAAGCCCGCGGCTGCCGTCCGGAACGTATTCCCGCTTATAGGGATGCCTTGCGGGCGGCAGCCGGGGGTCGGAGCGTAGCTCCCGCGGACCAAACACACTGGGGGGGTGGGGTAGGAGGGGGGGATGGGGAAATTGGGGAGGGGGGGTAATATGGGGAGGGGAAATATGGGAATTTCAAGCGAGGTCTTCGTCGTTTTGCGTCGTTTTCTATTCGCCTTGTCGGGGCCTGTGTTTATGGCCTGGCCAAGTTGGCCTTTTTGACGTGTGTGCTCTTCGGAGCGTAGTATGGCGGGGCAGCCTCGCGGCGCGGCGGGCTCGGGCGGCTGTTTCCTGGTCGAGTGTCTGGTGATCACGTCTATCGGCTCGACCAGACCAGGGGGCTTGCCTTAATTGGCTGACCCAAGAGGAGACAACCTCAATAAAAAACCCCTAATCCCGACGTCGTGAGTGCTCGAGGCGTCGGGGCCATCTCTCTTCGGAGGGATGGTGACCGGGTGGGATAAACCCGGTTGTGGTCGGTGGCATCGGCCTCCCTGCACGGGACCGCCCGCCCCCGTGCAGTATGAGGGTAGCCAGGAGTAAACCGGCACTGCTCCTGGTGGTCCTCTTTTTACCGTGTAATTCGTGGGAATCAAAATGAGTACACTAAATCTTAAACCTAAAAATGACGAACGTGGGGAGTTTGCTGAGGTGGCACCTTCGGGTGCGGAGTCTGGCGCCGTTTGTGCGATCGCGCCAAAATCTGCTGGTGCGTCTTTGGGCGAAGAATCTGACGCCGTATGTTCCGGTGCGTCGGAGATGGGCAACATCTGTTAGTAGTAGTTTGTAGTTCACAAATTTAAACTAGATGGCGCTGTGCGCTCCTACATCGCGGTGACACTATTTTTCTGCGGATACATATAGGCTCAGGAACTAATTCGAATAAATGATAAGGTTCAGTGATTCAAGTGTGTTTTATTAGTCCATAGCTGGTCCTTCGATAACGGATAGTGCAGTGTAAAGTGAATAAACAGTGAGTTTAGTGTGGTGTGTGAAAAGTGACAAAATTCAAAGTGTGTTTAGTGTTTCGAACTTAGAAAATTCGCTGTGTCGTGAGTAATAGAAACTAAGCACAAACACTTAGAAAATTTTCGGTTAAATTTCTCAGAGACTTAGAATAATTTGATCATAAATTAGGCACAAACACTTAGAAAAATTTCAGTCAAAATTTGTTTCGGACTTTAAAAATTTCGATTGTTAATTGGTGGATTGGAACTTAAAGTTTATAAAGTAAACAAATACTTTGAACTATCAGGTGTGAACTATAGTTAACTTGTTAAGTGTTTTTTAAAGCTTTGGACAATTGTCAATTTAATTAAAGTTAAATTCAGTTTTACCAGAAAAACAAGATGGAAGAAATCTTAAATCATATAACGGTCATTTCGGAGTACTCTAATAAGATTTTAAAATTACTTACAAACACTAAGAAGTCAAGTAAATCTAGAATAAGTAAAGGCTATTTGGAAACACGTTCCGAGACATTAAATGAATATTGGGATTATTATAGTAAACAGTATAACTTCA
The DNA here is from genome assembly GCA_037074685.1 of Glyphodes pyloalis. NCBI lineage: Eukaryota > Metazoa > Arthropoda > Insecta > Lepidoptera > Crambidae > Glyphodes > Glyphodes pyloalis. The sequence continues at coordinate 3,815,852 of JAYKKO010000004.1, forward strand.
TTTTAGTTAACTATTCCAATAAAGAACTGAAAACACAAAATTTTGATTTGGAACAAAGCTATTGTTCTACTGAAGAAGCTTACATGGATCTTAAAACTCTAATTAAAGATTATTTGTATGAGTTAGATTCGACTTCCACAAAGAATGATAGTGCACAAAGTAGTAGTAACAGTTCTGATGTAAAAAAAGTGAAACCAAAGTTGCCTCCAATATCAATACCTAAGTTTAACGGAGATTATAATGAATGGACAAGTTTTCGAGATTTGTATTTGTCACTTATACATAATGATAATAGTTTAACAAAAATCGAAAAACATCACTACTTGAAATCTTCTTTAACCGGAGAAGCTGAACAATTATTAAGGAATTTTTCACTAACTGAGGCAAACTATGATGATGCGTGGAATAGATTAGTAGAGAGATATGATAACAAACGTATGATTGTCAATAATATTCTCAATAGATTGCTGAATCAAAAGAAACTCACAACAGAATCTTCGTTGGGAATAAAAGAACTGCTGGATACTACTAGTCAATGTCTAGATTCTCTAAAAAATATGAAAATAAATGTATCTACTTGGGATGCCATCATAGTACATATAACGGTTGGTAAATTGGATATTGAAACACATAAACTTTGGGAGCAATCTCTGGAAAATTCTACAGACATACCTACATATAAAACTTTAGCAAATTTTATGGAAAAGAGATTTCGTACTATGGAATTGGTCAGTACTTCGCAAGCACACCACACGACAAGAAAGCATAGTACTCCACAAAAGATCACGAACGTGAAATCTTTCGCAACTGAAGTAAATAGTTCCTGCTCGTACTGTTCACAGAACCACTACATCTGCCACTGTAAAGATTTTTCTAACATAACAGTCGCTGAAAGACATACATTTGTTAAGAATAACAACATATGCTTCAATTGTCTCGTTAAAGGTCACAGTGTTAGTAATTGTCGCCAGAGTATCAACTGTAAGAAATGTGGGCGACGCCATCACACTCTGTTGCATTACACAACTTCTGGCAAACCTGAAACAACAAGCAATGAGAATGTTAATTTGACTACTGAGACAAATGAAAATAATACCTCTTGTAACACAGTTTGTATGAAAACTGAGATGTTAAGTAGTCAAACTATCTTAGCTACTGCTCGAATTGCTGTAAAATCAAAAAATGGTACCACACACATATTGAGAGCTCTTATTGACCCAGGCTCACAAGCCTCATTCATAACCGAAGCTGCATCACAACTTTTACTTTTGGACCGTATTCAAGTAAATGGCAAAGTTACTGGTGTATCTGATTCATCAGTAGTCACAACAAACGCAATGGTACATTTCACAATGCAATCCACAAAGAAAGAAACAAAACAAATCAGTGTAAAAGCATACGTGTTAAAGAAAATCACTTCGTTATTACCAACTAAAGAATTTACACAAGTTACCTGGCCTTCAACATTGAAACTCGATTTTGCTGATCCCGAATATTACAAACCAGGTCGTATTGATGTGCTTTTGGGTGCCAACGTGCATGCTGAAATAATACAAGAAGGATTACACAGACATGAGTCTCTTGTTGCTCTCAACTCCTCTCTCGGCTGGATAATATCTGGAAAGATATCACAAACTGAAACACAAAAACACGAAGTTATAGTTACTCACACAAAAATTGAGGTGGATCAGTTACTTAGAAAGTTTTGGGAGATTGAAGAATACTTACCACATGAAAAACCACTGTCCAAGTTAGAGATACAATGCGAAGAACACTATAAGAAAACTTACACTAGAAATTCAGAAGGTCGGTATGTTGTTGAGTTACCATTTAAAGAAATACCCCCAACTGATCTTGGAGATTCCAAGTCACTAGCTCTTCGTCGCTTACAGCAAATGGAGAAACGTTTTGCACACACACCTGACCTGAAAGAACAATATCAACAATTTATGAATGAATACTTATCACATGGTCATATGGAAGCTGTACCTGAAAAAGAACTTAATACTAATAATAAAAAATACTACTTACCTCACCACGCGGTACTACGACCTAGCAGTCTTAGTACTAAACTCAGAGTTGTGTTTGACGGAAGTGCTGCACCTGCAAAAGGAAAATCATTAAATGAAGAACTTTTGGTTGGCCCACCTATTTTACAAGACATTCGGAATTTGATAAAAAGATGGAGACAACACAAGATATGTTTGATAGCAGATATACAAAAGATGTATCGACAGATATTAATTTCAAAAAAGGATGTTGACTATTTACGGATCTTATGGCGCGAATTTCCCCATGAACTAGTAAAAGAATATAGATTACTTACTGTTACGTATGGTACTTCTTGTGCTCCTTACCAAGCCATGAGGACGATACGTCAATTAGCTGAAGATGAACGTGCTTATTTTCCTAAGGAAAGTGAAGTAATAAAGTCAGATCTGTACATGGACGATTTGATGACGGGTACGTCATTAGAAGAAGATGCTATCTCACTCCAAGCTCGTATAACTGAGTTACTCGGTCGTGGTGGCTTTAGTGTACACAAATGGTCCTCTAACAGTGAATCAGTGTTATCAAAAATTCCCTGTGAAAGTAAAAAGTCTGAAAGTGCAGTACATATTAAAGTGGAAGGCACAATTAAAGCCTTAGGTATAGTGTGGAATTCACAAACAGACAATTTTGAACTTCTTTTACATTTAGACGCCGCAAATGATGCAATCACTAAGCGAAATGTGTTATCAGCTATTGCTAAAACTTATGATCCCCTAGGTTGTCTTGCACCCGCTATCATTTCTCTTAAAATCTTTATGCAAAAGTTATGGCTTGCTGGTCTGGACTGGGATGATGAGTTGACGCAAGAACTAAAGCATGAATGGCATACTCTTGTAGATAGCTTTAATAACATGCAAACCATTCATTTTCCTCGCTGGCTTTTTTGTACAAATACTGCCACTAAAATTGAGCTTCACGGTTTTTGTGATGCGTCATGTGCTGCTTATGCGTGTGTTGTTTACCTCAGAGTTTGGGATAATGATGAAGTCAGAATAAGATTAATCACAGCTAAAACTCGCGTGGCTCCCGTTAAACAAGTATCCTTACCCCGTCTCGAACTCTGCGGTGCTGTGTTACTTGCTAGAATGTTAAATTTGCTTAAACATGAACTTAATATTGACAATAATTTTACTTTTGCTTGGACGGATTCTACTATCGTTTTGGCATGGTTGAGAAAAACACCCAACAGCTGGACTACCTTTGTTGCTAATCGCACGGCTGAAATCTTAACGACAACTAGTAGCAGTCAGTGGCACCACGTTGATTCCATAAACAACCCAGCTGATCCCGCGTCACGTGGACTTAATCCAACCGAATTGCAATCATGCGAACTATGGTGGAATGGCCCAACATTTTTAAGAGAGAGTAATGAAATGGTAAATATAATAGCTCCTAACTGCATACCTGAAACTAAACTGGAATTAAAAACTAAATTAAAGACATATGTTTGTGTAGAAGAAAATGAATTTATTGGTACTTACCTTAACAGATACTCAAACTTATTGAAATTGACTCGTGTTACTGCTTATTGTTTGAGGTTTATACACAATTGTAGACAAAAGGTAAACAAGAAAGTAAGTGATGTAAACTCTTCTTCCTACTTAACTGCAACCGAAATTAATAATGCTTTAAAAGTTTGTATAAAACTATCACAGTCCAAATATTTTCAAAATGAATTTGAATGTTTATCTCAGGGTAAATGTGTTCCCAAAAAGAGTAAATTATACACTCTTAATCCTTATATTGATTATGACAAAATCATAAGAGTTGGTGGTCGACTGATCAATGCAGCAGTTTCTTCTAATGTAAAGTCACCGGTTGTTTTGCATAATCACTGTAATTTAGCAAAGTTAATTGTTATGAATGCCCATCAAAAATCCCTGCATGGTGGTCACCAACTTACACTAAATTATATTCGTCAGAATTATTGGATTTTACGAGTAAAAAACTTAACTAAAGCTGTTATTCATAAATGTATACCATGTTTTAAACAAAATGCTCAACCAAGTGTCCCATTTATGGGAAACCTACCTCGATACAGAGTTCAACCTGATCGTCCTTTTCGTACAAGTGGTGTAGACTTTGCTGGACCATTTACACTCAAGCTGTATCCAGGTAGATGCAAAAGAATGTGTAAAGCTTATATTTGCTTATTCGTGTGTACCGTAACAAAGGCACTTCACTTGGAGGTGGTCAGTGATTTGACTTCTGCTGCCTTTTTAGCTGCTTTTAGGAGGTTTTCTGCCCGTCGCGGTCATTGCAAAGAGATCTGGAGTGATTGTGGAACTAACTTTGTTGGCGCTTCTCGAGAATTAAATTTGGCATTTAAAATTGCAAAATCCGAAGTCGTTTCTGAAATATCAGAATTGCTCGCTAATGACCAGACAGACTGGCATTTTATTCCCCCCCATTCTCCGCACTTTGGTGGGCTTTGGGAGAGCGGTGTGAAAACTGTTAAACTTCACATAAAACGTGTTATTGGTACTACTCCCTTAACGTTCGAAGAGTTCGCTACCTTCCTTGCTGAAGTAGAATCCTGTGTTAATTCACGTCCCCTTACCTTAATTAATTCTTCTCTCGATGAACCTCCCTTGACCCCAGGTCATTTTTTAATTGGAGAAGCACCTGTATCCGTTGCCGAAGAAAATGTCGTAGACGTTAAACTCAGTCCATTAGATCGATGGCGTTTGTTACAAAAGATGGTACAATGTCTGTGGAAACGTTGGCAATCGGAATATTTGACCACTCTTCAGAATAGATATAAATGGAATAAACATGTTGCTGACATTAACTTAGGAACAGTGGTTCTAGTTAAAGATGACAGACTTCCTCCTGGTAAATGGCTTTTGGGACGAGTTATTGAGAAACATCCTGGAGCAGATGGTATAACGAGAGTCGTTACCTTGCAGTTTAAAAATAACACTTTTAAGAGACCAGTTGCTAAGTTGTGTCCTTTGCCTCTGGATGATTGATAATATTATTGTTATAAGTTACATTATTGTATGTTTGTTCATTTTATTCACTATTGTTCTTTATGTTTATAAGGACTTTAGTCGTCCTTAGGGTGGCGGGATGTTAGTAGTAGTTTGTAGTTCACAAATTTAAACTAGATGGCGCTGTGCGCTCCTACATCGCGGTGACACTATTTTTCTGCGGATACATATAGGCTCAGGAACTAATTCGAATAAATGATACGGTTCAGTGATTCAAGTGTGTTTTATTAGTCCAACATCATTGCCAACAGGAGCCGCGCGTCATCTATTGCGTCGCTGGCGTTGGCCAGTAGCGACACTTTTTTCGCTAGGCCGAGCGAATTCGCGTCGGACGAGGAGTCCGACACCCTGACGAACGTCTCGGACATATCCCTCACATCCGAGCGTGGCAAATACCTTCGGGGGGGAGCGCGTAAGCGCCCGTTGTCTGATGGAGAGAAGGGGTCGGTATCTGATGCCCCTGAATCCAAAAGTCTGTCGACCAAAAATCGATCAAAAAAGGGGCGTGGAAGACCTGCCACCACCGGCGAGTATGTCGGTCGGGCGGAAGCGCAGCGTGAACTAAACGCTGCCAAGAGGGCTGCCGTTCAGCTGGAGCTTGAGGCTCAAGCAGCTGCAGCTGAACGACGTCGTAGGAAGGCCCGTAACGCCGCTGGTTACGGTGTTCCTCTCACCACCGCGTTGGAGGGAAAATCTGTCGCAGAGCTGCAGCAATTGGTCGACACTGAGGCTAAAAGTTCTGTCTCAATGATCTCGAAGTCCTCCAATCTGAAGGGGACGTTTCAAAAGGCCCTGAAGGAGAATGCTTCGAACATGAGGGCCATTTGTGAAGAGGCCCTTAAGCGCACCTCCTCGGAGGAGACTGAACGGCTGCAGGCGACAGTAAATCGCCTGCAAAATTAGTTGACCAGTCAATTGAAACGCGTGGCCGAGCTGGAGGCCGCTGTGGCCAAGCTCACGAAGTCTGGTAAGGTATCACCAGCTCCTGCCTCGGTCTCTGCTCCTGTTGAGACGGTGATGGAAGTGGTGGAGACGTCTTCTGCGTCGGTAGGACCATCGACAGTGGACACGGCTAGCGTCGAAGCCGTGGTCCGCAAAGTAATGCTGGAGGAGCGGGCCCATTTAAACGCCCGCCTAAATGCCCGCATTGAAGGGTTAGAGGACCGCCTCCTCCCAGAAAAGCGGCTCCGTCCGCCATTGGCAGCAAACCGCAGAAAGGAGCCTGTTGTGGTCCTTCAGCGGCAGCCAGAAGTTTTCCGGACACCCGAGCCGCCGAAGCCCCAGAGGACCACGAGATCACGAGCGGCTGGGGCTTTTGCGTCTGCGTCTGCCCCTGTCTCCTCGCCTGGGCCCTCAAAAGTGGCGGTCCCTTCAGTCATTCATCAAGTCGTTCCTTATCCGGCTCCAGTGGTGGAGGAAGACCCTCTTCTTCCCACGACCACCCCAGCTAATGAGGGGTGGTCTACAGTGGTCAAAAAAGGCAAAGTCAAAGGGAAAAAGACCCCTGGATCTCTTCCCGCGTCTCAACCTGCACGTCAGACGGCCCCGTTGGCGGGGAATAATCAAAAGGCGGGGCCCAAACCTCCGCCTAAAAAGTCTTCTCCGGCTTCCAAGCCGAAGCCCAAATTGGTCCCCCCTAAAACCGCTGCAGTCGTAGTTTCTCTGACTGCAGAGGCCACTGAGAAGGGGGAAACGTTCGAGACTGTGCTCCGCCGGGCCCGCGAAGGCATGGACCTCGGCGAGTTGGGCATAACATCGCCCTCCTCACTGCGCTTCCGCCAGACTCAGGCCGGGGCTCGAGTCATTGAGTTCCCAGGGGCGGGCTCGGTGGACACGGCCGACAAGTTCGCGGCCAAGATGCGGGAGGTGCTGCCAGAGGGCCTCGCAAAAGTGGTGAGGCCCGTTAAGTACGCCGGAATTGTCATCTCAGACCTGGACGACTCAGTGTCCAGGTCTGAGGTCATCGAAAAGGTCGCCGGGATAGGAAAATGCCCGGCGGACCAAGTAAAAGCCGGGGAGATCAGGAGCGGGCGCATGGGGATGGGCGCGATCCGCGTTCAGTGCCCCGTTGCCGCTGCCAAGGCTGTTTTGGACAGCGGCCGGTTCCTGATCGGCTTCAGTTCGGCGTCGGTCCGTGCACTGGAGGAGCAGCCCCTCCGGTGCTATAAATGCTATGGCATCGGACATACTGCCCGCCCTCTCTGCCCATCCTCAGCGGAACGGCAGAACTTGTGTTTCCGCTGCGGGCAACCTGGGCACAAAGCCGCCGCCTGTGGCGTGAAGAAGCCCAGCTGCCAGGTCTGTACAGAGACCGGAAAACCTGTCGGTCATGTCATGGGGGGGCGGAACTGCAGACCTCCCCCCAAGAAAGGGAAGGCGACGGCCAGGACCCGGCCGGCCGCCGCAGCAGCCAATCCAGCGGTTGTGGAGGAAGTTGAGATGTCCGAATAATAATGGGCCAACTCAACTTCCTCCAGATCAATGCCAACCACTGCCGATCGGCACAGGACCTGTTGTCCCAAGCCGCAGCGGAGTGGTTGGCCGACGTTGTCGTTGTGTCCGAGCCGTACTCGGTCCCTAATAGTTGGCTGGGGGACCGGGATGGCACAGTGGCCATTTTCAGGCGGGCCTCGTCGTCCTCTCCCCCTCTTTCCCATCTTGAGAGGGGCGTGGGCTTTGTCGGAGGATTATGGGGGGAAATTGCAGTCTTTGGAGTGTACCACTCACCGAACCGTACACTCCAAGACTTTGAGCTGTTCCTCGGGGCCTTGCAGGGGGCTGTTGCCCGCAGCATCGCGTCTGGTCGGCAGCTCGTGGTTCTTGGCGACTTTAATGCCAAGGCCACGACATGGGGGAATCCAGCTGCCAGCTGCAATAGGCGTGGGCAGCTGGTCGAATATTGGGCGGCGTCATCGGGCCTGTCCCTTTTGAACCGGGGCTCCGCGCAAACGTGCGTGCGACAGCAGGGGGGGTCTGTGGTGGACCTTTCGTTCGCCACCCCTGCTCTCGCCGCACGCACCCGCAATTGGCGCGTCGATCCGGCCGAGACTCTTTCCGACCACAAATATATTCGGTTTGAGATCTCGGCCGTGTCTCCGGGGCGTTCTAGCCGCCCACCGTCGTCGTCTTCCCCCTTTCCCAGGTGGGCTTTGTCCCGACTGGACTGCGACGTGGCCAGGGAGGCGGTCCTACTTCAGGATTGGTTTTCCCCTCCCTTGGCCGGCCCCGACGTCGATTGTTCTGCGGCGAGCCTCCGCAACTCTCTGACCGAGGTGTGCAATTCCTGCATGCCTCGGTCCCGTCGTCCGCCCCCCCGGCGTGCTTGTTTTTGGTGGTCGGGGGAGCTCGCTGCTCTTCGGGCCAGGACCGTAGCAGCTCGTAGGGCCTACACTCGGAGCCGGCGCCGGGCAGTTCGTGACCTCGAAGGTGAGGCCCGACTTTACGAGGCCTACCTCGAAGTCAAGAAACGGTTCAAGGCGGAGATAGGCACCGCCAAGGACCGCGCCCGGTCCGAGATGTTAGAGGGTCTCGACCAGGATCCGTGGGGGAGACCGTACAGGGCCGCACGGAATCAGTTGCGCCCAATTGGTCCCCCACTAACCGAGACCCTCGAGCCGGGGTTGCTTACCAGTATCGTCCGGGCTTTGTTCCCGGACAGTGACCCCGGCTTCGTCCCGCCGGTCATGGGTCTTTCGGGCAGCTTCGGGCCTATTGAAGAGCATTGCCCTCCGATCACGGAGGAGGAATTTAGCACGGTGGCACTCTGCCTCCGTGCTAAGAAGACGGCGCCGGGACCGGATGGGGTCCCAGCTAAAATTGTGGCCCTGGCCGCTGTGGCCATGGAGGCCAAAATGAGGGAACTTCTCGACTCTTGCTTTCGAGTCGGGAAGTTCCCAACCGTTTGGAAAGAGGGTTTGCTTTGCCTCCTCCGAAAAGAGGGGAGGCCTCAAGACTCTCCATCAGCTTACCGGCCTATAGTGTTACTTGATGAGGCCGGTAAGCTGTTTGAGAAGATAATTGCCCAACGGGTGAACGAGCATCTCCGAGAGGTTGGCCCGGACCTCTCGGATGCCCAGTTCGGGTTCCGGACAGGGCGATCTACAATTGACGCCCTGTCCAAATTAAAGTCGGCCGTGACAGAGTCGCGGGAGAGGGGGGAGGGTGTTCTGGCGGTGTCATTTGACATCGCCAACGCCTTCAACACCATCCCCCACTCGACCATTTTGGGGGCGCTTCGTCACCATCGCGTCCCCTCATACCTAGTCACCCTCATAGGGGACTACCTCACGGGTCGGAGTGTGTCCTGCGTTGGTAGGGATGGGGTCCTACGTGGCTATAGTGTCCGGGCTGGGGTTCCACAGGGGTCGGTGTTGGGTCCGCTCCTGTGGAACATAGGGTTCGACTGGGTGCTTCGGGGCGCCCTTCTCCCGGGCACGGGTGTCATTTGTTATGCCGACGACACCCTGCTGACTGCCCGGGGGAAGGACTTTGGTTCTGCGGCCCGTCTTGCGGCCGTGGGGGGGGGCGCTTGTTGTCCGGCGCATTGAGAGCCTCGGGCTCGGGGTGGCGCTCGAGAAGACCGAGGCCATCTACTTCCCGGGGCCTCGGCAGCGCTGCCCTCCCGATGCCCATATTGTCGTTGGGGGCGTGCGCATTTTGGTTGGAGCCCAGATAAAATATTTGGGCCTCGTCCTCGACGCGAAGTGGCAGTTTGGCCCGCACTTTCGGGCCCTGTCACTTCGCCTATTGAGAGCGGCAGATTCTCTGTCCTGGCTGATGCCGAATATTAGGGGCCCAAGGGCCAAATGCCGGCGCCTCTACGCCGGCATTCTTCGCAGCATGGCCCTGTATGGTTCCCCCATCTGGGCTGATTCCCTCGTCAGGACAGAGAATGTGAGGTGTTTGCGCCGCCCCCAGAGGGCGATCGCCCAAAGGGCTGCGCGTGCGTATCGCACGGTCGGGTTCGCTGCTGCGTGCGCGATCGCCCAGACGCCGCCCTGGGAGTTTGAGGCCCAGGCGCTGGCAGCGGCCTATTGTTGGCAGGCCGCCAAGAAGGCCTCCGGGGAGCGCTACTTCCCGGAGGACCTGACGCGTGTCCGGCGAGAGGCGCGGGACCACATGCTTCAAACGTGGTCTCGCAGCCTCCTAGAGTGTCCGGCGAGCCGGTGGACCCTCGATGCGCTGGGGCCAGCAATAATTCGCTGGCTCGAGCGCAGGTTGGGCTTCATTACGTTCCGACTGGTGCAGGTGCTGTCCGGCCACGGCTGTTTTGGGCAGTACCTGCACCGCATCGGCCGCGAGGAGTCTCCGTCGTGCCACCATTGCGGCGCGGCGGAGGACACAGTAGGGCACACGTTGTTAGAGTGCCCTGCCTGGCATGCGCAGCGCGCGGTTTTGCGCGCATTGGTGGGGCCGAATTTCTCACTCCCCAGCATAGTCGACGCTATGCCCGGTACGGTCTCCCCCACGGATCTTGATCGAGACCCTCCAGCATTTCAGGGCGAGCCCTATCTTTGGCCGCCCCTATTTCGGCCTTGAAGCGCTGTTTGGCCTCCAGAAACACTTCATATAACCGTGCCTCATTCGCAAGGTCACGGTTAGCCCGGCGCCTGCTCCGAGCATAGGCCCTTCGGGCCGCGGTGGTAATGGCCCGAAGATTAGCGAGCTCCCCCGACCACCAGAAACAAGCGCGTCGGGGGGGCGGACGACGGGACCGAGGCATGCACGAGTTGCACACCTCGGTCAAGGAGTCGCGTAGACAGGCCGCTGTCTCGTCCACATTAGGACCGGCTAAGGGAGGCGAGAACCAGTCTTGAAGTATGGCTGCCTCCCTGGCCACGGCCTTGTCCAGGCGGGTGAGGGCCCACCTGGGAAAATGGGGCGACGATGAAGCCGGAGTACGACGCTGGACACCGGCCGAGATCTCAAAACGCACATATTTGTGGTCGGAGAGAGTCTCGGCCGGATCAACCCGCCAATCGCGGACGCGTGCGGCAAGCGCAGGGGTGGCGAACGAGATGTCCACCACGGACCCCCCCTGCTGCCGCACGCAAGTATGTGTCGCCCCCCGGTTAAGGAGCGACAAACCGGCGGAAATGGCCCAAAGGTCCACTAGCTGACCTCGCCTATTACAGGAGGCAGCCGGGTTTCCCCAGGTCACGGCCTTGGCATTGAAGTCTCCAACGACCATGACCTGACGACCAAACGAGACTAGACGACCGACTGCCTCCTGGAGAACGCCCAGGAAGCTCTCGAATTCCCGGAGTGCACGATTTGGTGAAAAGTACACCCCGAGAATCGCGATGTCCCCCCAAAGAGCCCCCACATAGCCCTCACCCCTCTCAAGATATGAAAGAGGGGGAGAAGAAGACGAGGACCGCCTAAAGATGGCCACCGTGCCGTTGCGATCCCCCAGCCAACCATTGGGGACCGAGTAAGGCTCGGCCACCACTACCACGTCAACCAACCACTCCGCTACAGCTTGGGACAACAGGTCCTGCGCTGAGCGGCAGTGGTTGGCGTTCGTCTGGAGGAAGTTCAGTTGACCCATTATTATTCGGACATCTGAACTTCCTCCACAACAGCTGCTGCTGCAGCGGTCGGCCGGGTCCGGGCCGCTGCTGCTATCTTCCCTTTTTTGGGGGGAGGTCTGCAGTTCCTGCCCCCCATAATGTGCCCAGCCGGGCGCCCGCTATCGGCACACACCGAGCAGTGCGCCTTCTTTTCGCTGCAGGCAGCGGCTTTGTGGCCTGTCTGCCCGCAGCGGAAACAATTCCCGTCGCGTTGGGCGGGAGATGGGCACATGGGGCGAGTGTGGCCAGTGCCCAGGCACTTAAAGCACCGGAGGGGCTGCTCCTCCAGCACACGAACCGACGCCGAACTGAAACCGACGAGGAAGCGGCCCCCCTCCGCTACGGCCTTGGCTGCAGCCACCGGGCACTGCAGGCGAATCGTGCCCAGGCCCATGCGGCCGGGGCGAATTTCTCCGGCCTTGATTTGGTCCGCCGGGCAGTTCCCAATCCCGGCGACCTTTTCCACGACTTCGGACTTGGAGACTGAGTCATCCAAGTCCGAAATAACGATGCCGGCATATTTAATTGGCCTCACAATTTTTGCGAGGCCCTCGTCGACCGCCTGCCGCATTCTGTCGGCGAACAAATCGGCTCTTTTAACTGAGTCCGCCCCCGGGAACTCAAAAAGCCGTGCCCCTGCTAGCGTGGGGCGAATGCGGATGGAGGAAGCGGTCGTGACACCGATCCCCTCCAAGTCCATGCCACCTCTGGCCTTGGTCAGGACAGACTCGTACGTCTCCCCCTTGTCTGCAGCCTCCGCAGTGAGGGTCACTACAACTGCGGCCGTTTTGGGGGGAGACAGCTTCGGCTTCTTCTGTTCAGCCTTCTTCTTCTTTGGGAGTGCGGAGGGGGCAGCAGGTCGCGACGGGCCCGCAGGATTTGCCGCCTTTTTCCCGGAGGACGGGGATTTTTGTGGTGGGAGGGGAGTGGCCGACTTCTTTCCCTTTCCTTTCCCCTTTTTTACTACTGTGGACCACCCCTCATTGGCTGGGGTGGTCGCAGGAAGAAGGGATTCTTCCTCCACTATTGGAGCCGAAGGAGCGGCTCGGGAAACGACAACGGGCTCCACCACTTTGGAGGACCCCGGCAGGGAGACAGGAGCGGACGCAGACGCCCCAGTCGTTCTTGATCGTGTGGTCCTCTGAGGCTTTGGTGGTTCAGGGACCCGGAAAACCTCCGGCAGCCGCTCCAGGACTACGACGGGCTCCTTCTTGCGGTCCGCTGCCAAAGGTGGACGGAGCCGCTTCTCCGGGAGGAGACGATCTTCTAGCCCGTCTATACGGGCATTGAGGCGGGCATTTAGGTGCGCCCGTTCCTCCAGCATAATCTTTCGGACCACGGCCTCAACACTTGCCGCGTCCACCGCCGATGGTCCCGACGCAGGAGATGTCTCAACCACCTCCATCGCCGTCCCGACAGGGGCGGCGACAGGGGCGGAGGCTAGGGACACCCGCCCGGACTTAATCAGGTTGGCCACAGTCGCCTCTAGCTCAGCCACACGTTGGACCTGGCTGGCTAGTTCACTCTGCAGACGGTTTACCGTCGCCTGCAGCCGTTCCGTCTCCTCCGTGGAGGTGCGCTTTAGGGCCTCTTCACAAATGGCCCTCATATTCGAGGCACTCTCCTTCAGGGACTTTTGAAACGTCCCCTTTAAATTTGAGGACCGCGATACCATTGAGACAGAGCTTTCCGCTTCTGTCTCAATCAATTGCCGTAGTTCTGCGGCCGATTTTCCCTCCAGGGACGCAGTGAGGGAAACCCCGTATCCGGCCGCATTACGGGCCTTACGGAGACGTCGTTCAGCCGCTGCTGCTTGAGCCTCAAGCTCTAGCTGAACGGCAGCCCTCTTGGCAGCGTTTAATTCTCGCTGCGCTTCCGCCCGGCCGACATACTCGCCGGTGGTGGCAGGCCTTCCACGCCCCTTTTTAGACCGATTTTTGGTCGACCGGCTCTTTGACTCAGGGGCATCCGATGCCGACCCCTTTTCCCCGTCAGACAAGGGACGTTTACGCGCTCCCCCCCGCAGATATTTGTCACGCTCGGACGTGAGGGACATGTCCGAGACGTTTGTCAAAGTGTCGGACTCCTCGTCCGACGCGAATTCACTCGGCTTAGCAAACTGGATGCCGCTAGTGGCCGACGCCAGAGACGCCATAGACGACGCACGGCTCCTATTGACAACAATGTTGTTGTCCCCCGACGCAACAGCACAGACGGCGTCACATTCTGCGTCCAAGGACGCACCATCAAACTCCGGCGCGACAGCACAGACGGCGCCAAACTCCGCATCCGAGGATGCCACAACATCAAACTCCACACTTACGTCTTTTTGTTTTAAATTTTAAATACTCATAATTGTACCCACGAGTACACGGTAAAAGAGGACCACCAGGAGCAGTGCCGGTTTACTCCTGGCTACCCTCATACTGCACGGGGGCGGGCGGTCCCGTGCAGGGAGGCCGATACCACCGACCACGACCGGGTTTATCCCACCCGGTCACCATCCCTCCGAAGAGAGATGGCCCCGACGCCTCGAGCACTCACGACGTCGGGATTAGGGGTTTTTTATTGAGGTTGCCTCCTCTTGGGCCAGCCAATTAAGGCAAGCCCCCTGGTCTGGTCGAGCCGATAGACGTGATCACCAGACACTCGACCAGGAAACAGGTTGCCCGACGGTGACCGAAGTCTGCTGCGACCGACTGCTATTACGCAGCCGGCCGAGCCCGCCGCGCCGCGGGGATGCCCCGCCATACGCCGCTCCGAAGAGCCCGGACGTCAAAAAGGCCAACATGGCCTGGCCATAAACAAAGGCCCCAACAAGGGCGAAGGAGAACGACGATATTGAGAGACCGCCGAAATCCTCGCACGACAATTAACCCCCCCTCCCCAAATTCCCCACCCCCCCATTCCCCATCCCCAACCCTCCTACCCCACCCCCCCAGTGTGTTTGGTCCGCGGGAGCTACGCTCCGACCGCCGACTGCCGCCCGCAGGGCATCCCTGTAAGCGGGAGTACCCTCCGGACGGCAGCCGACGGCCCGCCGGCCGGGGGACGCGCCAGGTAGGGGTATCACCTCCCCCCCTGGTTCCAAATTCCCCACCCCCCCATAGGCTTAACCCCTACTACTAATGTAGCAACCCCCAGGAGCTCTGGAAACCTTACTCACACGCAGGAACACAACAACACAGAAGTGATTGTTATTTGGCTGCGGTCTTCTGTAAGGTGGAGGTATTTCACCAGTCCTATTGAAGTTAATGAAAAAAAAAATTTGTGTAACACTATTTCAATCGATTTTTCTAGGATTGGAAGTGAAGGTTAAGAGTTGTAATTGAACATTATTAAGACCAGAACAGCGATGTCAGCTGAGCTTCAAACTTCAAAAGGTCGCACTTCATTTGACCCGGGACATTGTATTGTCTCAGTGTAATCTAGATACTAATGTTGCAAATTCTGTTTTGAGTAGTTTTCTAACCAAAGCTAGTTCCTAATAAATAATTATTTGTCAGCGTAAGCGCTTAAGTAAATCAAGGCGTAAAATAAAAATGAGCATAGCCCCACCTAGTGGTGGAAAAGTGTTGGGGTATGCTCATTGTTGAATGTGTTTTATCTGTAAGTGCAGATCTAGACTCACTCTGAACATACTCAAATGGTATGTGGAAATTTATAAACGTTTGGGTAAACTCCAGTAAGCTTATTTATACCTTATCGTAGCTAGTAGGTAGATAAATACAAACATTTTCAGGCCGCCGCAGTACGAGCTAAGTATCTATTCTGTTGTCAAGCTCGTTCATCTGACATCGTCCATCCGGGATGCGAGCCGCAACACGTAACCACGTATCATCAGATTACAAATGGCCCTTAAGTTGGATCATCGCCAGAGAATAAGTATTCAAAACGTCAAACTTTTGAACAAGTCGTTTGCATACGGACATGCGGTATGATGATCTATCAGGGTCTCGCTATGTTTTCAATTGCTTTGTATTTTCGGTTGCTAAAATAGACCTCAGCAAGAGCGAAGAATTAATACCTGTACAATCAGAACTAAGTCACAGTCAACAAATCATAAGGTTGCAGTACACATTACAGATGAGACAGTATAGATTTAGTTATTTGTTAATCAATTTATAAAATTTAGCGGTAATTCGGGATAAAATGTATTTTAATGTTAAAATAATATGTTATCTGACAAGCAAGTAAATGTTGTCAAAATCTATTAAGTAGTTTTTTGCATGAAAGAGTAACACACATCCAGACGCAAACAAACAAACTGTCATATTTATAACGTTAATATGATGAAATTTCTCTTACATTTTGGGTAAAATGAGTGGCCCATTTCCACTCATTTTACCCAAAATGTAAGATAATTTTTAGGGGGAACATTTTTAGGATTTTTATTAGGCCTTTTACGGACAAAAGACATCACATTACCACTAACCTAAACTATTCGACAACTTGGCAATCGAGGTGTAGTCAGTTTGAAAATTTTAAAGCTTGTAAAGTGGTAACACTAATTTTGTATTTTTGGCCAAAACGTACGTACATTCGTGAACAGTAGGTACATTGTTTTATTTTTGGTTATCAAAACAAAACACACTAGCTAACTATTTGTGACTTTTTAAGAGAGGTAGGGCATAGCGATTTATCGCTCGAATTGGAGCAGCCCGGCTGGTGAAATACCTCCACCTAACAGAAGACCGCAGCCAAATAACAATCACTTCTGTGTTGTTGTGTTCCTGCGTGGGAGTAAGGTTTCCAGAGCTCCTGGGGGGTGCTACATTAGTAGCAGGGGTCAAGCCTTCAAGGTAAGGGCGACAAGCCCAGTAACAGCTTTATTATACTGTACTTGTCGCCCTTAAGTTAGGACCTCATTACCACTTAGGTAACATCAAGTGGGATGAGGTCAATCCTGGAGTGTAATATAAAAAAAAAATGTTATCTGCATTTGACTACCAAAACCGTATATGTAAATGAATCCATAAAACACTGTATGAATGCTGTACTTTGAATTGTAAATGTCGATTCGTCATTTTGGAACAGATTTATTACGCAATCGCCATTTGTCAGTCAATAATATTCACATTAATCGTTTCATATATAGAAAACACGAACTCCTTTAAACAAACCATCAAAATTCCTTCTTTAATAAAACTGTGACCGTCACATGATCGGAAGATATATTCCATATAACAACTTTTATTTTGAAGTCAAATTAGCATCTCATTTGATATTATAATTTACCTCCCACGCCTTTGATGTTACCGAACAGTTTCATATACTAACTAGCAGCTGTGCCCGTGACTTCGTTCGCGCAGACTAAATGATTATGAACTTTTTGTTCTTTTTTTCTATAAATAAAAGTATCCTAAGATATTCCTTATTACATCAACTGCCTGCCGATGAAAGCCCGTCAAAATCTCAGAGATTAGCCTGTATAAATAGACAAACAAACAAAAATTATATAAAATGGTATTTGGGGTAAGTTTATATTTAAAACACATAAGGTACATACACCAAACGCATGTTAAAAGCGTTATTACAATCATGTTAAAAACACTAAATTATATTTATATGTATTATAGATATCCTTTTTTGTATTTATTTCAGTTTATATTGGGTGAAGAAAAAGTAAATTCTGCGTTATATTTTTTGTTATTTAGTAAGTACATGTATGTATTTATATATTGATATGTAGAGGTTTAAATAAACCATTAATAAAATTATTGCAAATTGTAGTGCAGCAATTGGTTTTATGTGCGTATATTTATATACCAATAGCTTTCCGCTCGCGGCTTCGCCCGCGTTGAAGTTATTTAGCCGTTTAGGCGTGAATGAGTAACAGACAGACAGACAGACAGACAGAGTTACTTTCGCATTTATAATATTAGTATGGATAGACGTCTATTGGGAATATCGTTATTATATTAGCAACACAGTAATTACTTGTACATGGAATAACAGGCCAAGTTGCTTAAAATTAACCCGCAAAGAGTATTTAAATCCGAATTGAAACTCAACTAGTTAGATAAACTGTAATGCTCCCTAAAACTTTATGATAATTTCATCCTTAGTAATCAAGTGATTAAAGTCTGCGATGTTTCAACCAACAACAGCTACAACTGGATGTGTACTATCGACAAATACATATGACACAACCGGTTGATTACCCTGTATAAATGGAGACGTTGCTTATATTGACATTAAACGTTTGCAAATACATATTCAGGGTGAACTACATGAGGAATAATGTATTAATATTCATGTTAAGAAGATCTATAAAAAAGATTAAAACCCGACATTCTAGTTTGGACATCCACCGCGATCTTTCGTGTCTCCACGATTGAAAAAACATAATGTTAAGAAACCAAATTGTTGTTTTTGTACTTGCTGGTATGGTGTGCTATGCCTACAGTTGGAGGGTGTTCCCATTACCAGATCTGCCAGTTTACAGTTCTCCGACTACATCTTCCTACGTTGCATTAAAATCGACATCAGTAACGCTGAAGGCACCTTTACCACAGACAAATGTAGCATCGACGACAACTGCAGCGCCATTGACCATTTCGGCTGTTTTTAAACCTGGGACGACCTTGTCCACTCAAAAAGTCAAAGAACCCGCAAAAGACTTACTGCCACCGAAGGTATGAATTTTGAATACATTTTTTTTTAATAAGTTTAGAAGCAACGCAGTGATTCCACCAATGTCAGAATACTTTGGTATTTATAAAATATAATCGTGTAACATTTTCACAGTCCAGAGATTCGAAAAGACTTTGATTTGTCTAACCGTTTTAAAAGAGATAAAACATAGTTTCTGAATTCAAATCCGATTCCCAAGATTTAGGTAGGCGGGGGATTTATCGCACTTCGACAACTTTAAAATGTATAGTATTGCCAGTTTACTTAATGAAGTGACATGATCTTGAATGTTATTTCCATACATATATTTACATTTTGAAACAATTGAAACCAAATTTGAATTCGATGACTGCCACTAGTGCCATTACTGTCATTAGGCTTAAGCCCGAGAACAATCGCTAACAATAGTTGCTTGTTTCACACTTAGTTCCTTCTCGTATTAAATTAACTGTCTATTTAACTTACTTGGTTAGGCGGAGATTCAATGGTACGAGGTACTGATGTCTGCAGAAACTAAAGGTTGTGACTGAACTTTTGTAAGGCGACTTATGCCCGGCTCTACGAGTCTTTAATTCTTATTTCAAATTTACTTTCCAAATCAGCTGTCATCAGTCGTCTGTCGGGCGTTTAGCTTACGCCTCGTATAATTTATTACTATCCGTAACTAGAATGATTCGTTTTTCATATGGAACCGGGCATTCGAAAACTCATACGAGTATTGGACTTAATATGCTCAATTAAGTTTAATAGACCGATATATTACCGAACAAGTGTACTTAGTTGCTGTAAGCAGAAAAAAATGTTTTAAAACGTTGTATGTTTCTAGATATCCCAGCACCTATAGTCACAGTTCCATTAATAACCTAAAACATAAATTAATGGAGTCATCCGGGTATCTAATCTTTGTAGGTGCGATCAACGGCACCTCAGTCACACTATGACCTTACGCATAAGAACTAATACCGAACTATAAGTGTTTACCTTGAAATGCTACCTTAATAAATTTCATCCAAACCAAGTATAATGTAGTTTCGGCGTAAAATGTAACAAAACTTCTTTGGCGACCTCCGTAGTCGAGAGGCGAGCGGGCCGGACTTTGGCGTCGCGCCATCTCTTGAGGTTTCGGGTTCGATCCCCGGTCGGGTTAATATGGGAAACGAACTTTTCTATATTGTCTCGGGCCTGTTTTGTGGCTACATTTTTACTATTACCGCACCCATAACGTACTATCTGCATGACCCAACAGTTGACTGGTAGAGAATGCTCCTAGCATTAAGTACACCTTTTGTACTTTTACAAATCGACTCTCACGCAGGTTCGACGACTTCCAGCCTCCCGAACAAGCCGGTTTCCGAAAAGGCTTTAGCACCATAGACCACATACATACGCTGCGTCAGATTATACAGAAGGCCGAGGAGTATAATCGGCCTCTGTGTCTAGCGTATGTAGACTATGAGAAGGCCTTCGATTCAGTCGAGACTTGGGCGGTGCTGCAGTCCCTCCAGCGGTGCCAAATTGACTATCGGTACATAGAAGCGTTGAAGTGTTTGTATAGAAACGCCACCATGTCAGTTCGAATCCAAGATAGAGGCACGAGACCGATCCCACTGCAGAAAGGTGTCAGACAGGGGGACGTAATTTCCCCGAAACTGTTCACCGCTGCATTGGAGGACGTCTTCAAGCTTCTCGATTGGACCGGACTCGGCATCAACATCAATGGCGAATACATCACTCACCTTCGATTCGCAGACGATATCGTGGTCATGGCAGAATCCCTGGAGGACCTTGGCACAATGCTCCATTGAGCATGACCTCAGCAGTGTTTCCCAACGGGTTGGTTTACGGATGAACATGGATAAAACCAAGGCAATGTTCAATGTCCATGTGACTCCGGCACCAGTATCTGTTGGGAATGCGATTCTCGAAGTTGTCGATCATTACGTCTATCTGGGACAAACTATCCAGTTAGGCAAATCCAACTTCGAGAAAGAGGTCAACCGACGAATCCAACTCGGCTGGGCAGCGTTCGGGAAGCTTAGGCATATCCCCACGTCCAAAATTCCCCAGTGCCTAAAGAGAAAGGTCTATGACCAATGTGTGTTACCAGTGATGACTTACGGAACTGAGACGTGGTCTCTGAATGTTGGCCTCATAACGAAGCTCGAAGTTGCGCAGCGTGCTATGGAGAGGGCTATGCTCGGCGTTTCCCTACATGATCGGATCCGTAATACGGAGATCCGTAGAAGGACCGGTGTATCCGACATAGCCCGAAGAGTTAGCACGCTGAAGTGGCAATGGGCAGGCCACATCGCTCGTAGGACCGACGACCGTTGGGTAAAGAGGGTCCTCGAGTGGCGACCACGTACCGGACGACGCAGCGTGGGGCGGCCCCCAACACGATGGACTGACGACATCGTCAGATGTGCGGGGAGCCGCTGGATGCAGATAGCGCAGGACCTCGCGTTGTGGCGTTCTGTAGGGTAGGCCTATGTCCAGCAGTGGACAAAAAGAGGCTGATGGATGGATGGATTGTACTTTTATGTGCAAAAAAGTTTTTAAATAAAAAAAAAATAAGTACCGTCGTTGTTTCTGATTCCTGTAACACAAGTGCTTAAGCTACTTACCGCAGAATCAGAACAATGTATGTGATGTTGTCCAATATTTATTTATTTTTATTATCTTTCAAATAAATGCTTCTTTCATATCTACATACTAATATTGATGTTTGTAAAATCAATAGGGTATTCAAAACCACGTGTTATGTATACATATTAAGTTCTAACTTCCTTCTTTACCTACTCGTGTGATTGAAGGACCACACAAAAAGTAACATGAAGTACAAGAAACTATCCAATAGGAACCGATCATATTATAAAGAAACAGAAAAAAATTATCTTCCCTTGCGGTGTGGGAATCGAACCCGTGACCTTCACCTATCGCGCGTGCTGCTCTTCCAACTGAGCTAACCGCAAGTTATCGTAGGCGATGAAATTTTTCTGCTGTACAAACCTGTAAGCCTTTGGTAAGTGCCCCCTGCCAAATGTGTGACGTTTAAAACCGTCTGTTCCCAGTTGCCACCAGTGGCAAATGGGAATGAAAATGCCTTCATAATTATCGCTAGTACGGCGTAAAGTACTATAAAAATAAAAAACCGGTCATTTATATTCTACTAACTGTGCCCGCGACTTCGTTCGCGTGGACATCCTTTCATGGTCGGTTTTACCCCTTTCTCCCCTAATATTTGAAACAAAAAGTAGTCTATATTTTAATCCAACTTTCGAGATATATTTGTGTCAAATTTCATATCTCTAACTTCAAAAATAAACATTTTTCCATATAAACTTTCAAAGGTGGTATTACCGCCCTCCCCCCCTTATTTTCTAATAAAAAGTAGCCTATGTCCGTTCTTGAGATTCAACGTATACCTATACCAAATTTCATCAAAATCGGTTGAGAGGTTTAAGCAGGAAAGCGTAACAGACAGACAGACAGACAGAGTTACTTTCGCATTTATAATATTAGTAGGGATACAAATATTTTGAAGTCAAAGAGTTTGTTTGTTTGTTTGAACGCGCAATCACAGGAACTGTTCGGTTCGAATTGAAAAAAATTGTTTGGAGATAGTCTATTAATCCAGGGAGGTTTTAGGCTATATAACATAACACTGCGACAAGAGAAGCGAAAAAACAGTGAAAAATGGGAAAAACAGGAATTATATGCGTACGAAGCCGGAAACATTCATACAGTGTAATTCCATATATTTGAACATTATAGATACGTTAAAAAAAATGAAATAAAGACGGCATTGACCATAACGCAGTCTGCATGATATCTTCTTATCAATCACATAATTAGTTATGCAATTTGTATTGTGAGAATAAACACATCTGTTTTGTTTTCCTTGTTTGTCAAGTCAACTTTTGCTTGATTGATGGTTAAGTAGGTATGTGTAAATCTAGTGATTTACAAAAAAACCACTTACCTACCACGGAAATAAAACACGATACTACAACATGGGAAACAGTTCCGTAATTACCAGCTAGTTACAGTAGTTGGTAGGTATTCGAAATGCAGTCATGGGGTTTTTTCAAACTAGTTAAAACTGACATGATTATCGAATCATATGGAAAAAAAGTTTGTAGTTTTAAAGAACAAATATCTTTTCATAGCGGAATATACACTGGTTACACTAAAACAAATTAGACAGCTAAATATATAAGATTGATTTTATATCTGATTATATGTATAGTTAAAAGTTATTTTTACAGATAAAGCAATCAATTTCAATTATTCTCTCACTTACCTCCTTCATCACCCAACTAATAATGATTAGAAAAGTAAAAACCATCTTGAAATTCATTTTCCAATTTTAAAACTGTTTTTTTGTTTTATTTTCGATACATAGTTATTTTTGCCCATTAAATTTCAAAACCAAACCAAGTATGTACATACATGTTTCAAAATGAACATGTATATTTGCGAATATTTCTACAGTTGAGTTCCTATAATATTGCACTAGTAAATGCTAGCCATTACGCCCCATAAAAATAGCTATACTCACTCATCTTTGGAATTCTTTTGTACGTTAAACAGTTAAAAGTATTACGATGAAGCAGATTAAAAAAGTGGGTTTAACCAAAAACGCTACGTCATTAATATTTATTATCACCATTGTGTTCATCTATAGTGCTCTGATCCTGGTTTCATGACTCAAAATGTCATCACAGGCCATAATATTCCATGCACGTTCTATCAGTCTTATGCTCCGGGTACATAAATAGCTCTCATCATTTATCTGGCCTATGTTATGCTGCCATAAGGATATGACCCATATTATAATTTTATTTGAAAATACTATGTTATACTATGTTAACGACCTCCGTAGCCGAGAGGCGAGCGGGCTGGACTTTGGCGTCGCGCCATCTCTGAGATCCCGGGTTCGATTCCGGGTTCGATCCCCGGTCGGGTCAATATGGGAAACGAACTTTTCTGTAGTCTCTCGGGTCTGGGTGTTGTGGTACCGTCGTTGTTCCTGATTTCTGTGACACGACTGCATAAGCTACTTACCACAAAGTCTGAGCAATATAAGTGATGTTGATGTTGTTCTTGTCCCGTTGAACAGGCGGTCCCACAGAGATATTGAGGCTAGAAAAGATACTATTTATCAAGTTCATGATCGCAAGACCACTCTAATAAATAAGTTGCCTTGAGAAAAAATCCTAAATCTTCTGGGCTCAATCAAATTAGGTCAGCACGGTCGTTTATTTAAGCATTGGAACATCTTTCTACTCCAAAAGTTCATTCTGTAATATTTTCAACCAGCCTTAGCTGGCAACTTCATTTACTTATGTAAATGAAGTCTAATAAAAAAGAAGTATAAAAAATTCTATATGTCAATCTTGTAGGTCATATTTACATTATGTTGAGTCTTGTGTGTTTTTTTTTCTTCGTTTCCGTAAAATTAGTATTCTTGAATGTTGTTACGTGATTTTTTATCTGCAATTGGGAGCGGAGACAAATCGAACAAATGGAAAATCATCAAAATCTTATATTTAGTATATTTTAACTGTTTTTGTTTTATTAATATACTCGTAGATATGTCTTTTAATAACCCTACACGCATTCGTACAAAAAAAGACTTTAATAGACTTAAAACCTATAAGAATTGAGAATTTTCCCGTACCTACATTAATTCGCTTTGTTATTTTAAAATCAATGTTTTTCTCTTGTTGCAGGAGGACTTACCGGTTTAAGAGTTCCGACAACATCTCGTCATAGCAATTAATTTCTTATCCATCAACATTACTGTGGTTCTTCCACTAATTGCCCACCACATGCAATCTGCAATTTAGATAGTTCATTTTATTACTTAAGGCCAGAGTTTCCTAAACTATTTGAAACGTAATCCCAACAAGTGGGACGCGACCCCAAAATAAAACAGTTAAGTGTTAATGATGGAAAAACATTGTAATATTCATCATTACAAGTTCAACTTAATTTTTTTGCCATCGTTGTCAACTGTTCGTACCTACTATGAGTTAAACAAAGTTGGTGCAACTAACACTTATTAAATAAATGTCGACAAAACTAGTAAATAGTGCTTTTAATGGTTTTTTAATTGAATAATTAAACGTGAATTACAAAATAAGAATAAAATAACGTCAAAAGCATAAAAAAATTAGAATATGTCATGATATTCAGACGCCATACTTTCGTTTAAAATTTGAATTATTAATATCTTACGGTTTAGTTGTACCTATCAAATATATCATCATCATAGTATTCGTGATTAGGTACTCGAAATCAAATAAAAAAAAAACGAAAACTTGCGTTTTGTTTATTTAGTTTAAAACTTGTGTAATAAGCTCTGACTAAATTTTTTACACAAGAACAAGTCTTGTCGCTACCTTAATTAATTAGGTATTCGATAGTTATTTAATATTTACTGACCATGGGATTCTTATAACTAGGTACAGTTTGAGAATACTTAGTTCTGGTATAAAACCTAACGTTTAAACCAGATAGCTGACCATTTATTTGAGCGGTATAGTAATGAAACTAGAAAAAATAAGTTTATGTTATTTTTACCCACACTTGGTGCGTCTGTCCATACAAAGTGTCCATACTCAAAATCATATACTCAATTATGCCTGCAAATATGAAATAAATTATTACATCATTTTATTTTTCATTTCATTTAAGAACTTGTGTGTTTCCGGATCCTATGTACTCGTAGATATTCATAAATTTTCCGTACCTACCATAATATGTATATTATACTTTTTGTACTATAAATAAATAAATAAATAAGATATATTATATTTTTCTATCTATCAATTAATTTAAAAAAATAATAGATTTATCTTTTCTTACCCTGAAGGTAGTCTGAGAGAGATCGCCTTCTAGCTATATTACCGCCTAAATAATCCTATTATTTATTTAAACCTTTATTATTCCTTTATATTTCTATAAAGCCTTTATTTGGCTTACTTATTTTGAATATATTTTGATTAAAATGTTGCCAAATTGTGCCTCGTTTCATTTCTGGTAAGTATTCTCTGACAATATACTTTCAAAATCAGATATAGAATAATCTTAGGTACCGTAGGATGCCAGTGTAGATGATATTTTATAGTTCTAGGTAACACGTAAAATTTATAAATAATTCTAAGCAATCACACAGTGCTATTAAGTTACGGCTGACCATTCAGCTATTAAAATTTCTTAGTTACCACATCAGTTTCCTTTGTATCGATTTTTCCATTAGGAAGAAATATTGCTATTGCTCAGATAATGACATGCAACAAGTTTTTAACTCAATTTCCATAGTATTTACGATTTAACTGACTCGTCGGGAAATACGTCTTACTACAGAATTATAATTGAGCAATTGTACGTTTGTCCACGTAGACAATTTAGTTTAAACAACTTTGTACCTTACGGCTGAGAAAAAAAGGTGCTAATGAAAACTGTTATTGTGTCAGTGGAATGGAATAATAAAGAGGTGGGTTTTTAATGTAAACTTTATTTTTTTGGATTATCATATTAAGAACTTCTGCAACAGAAAACAAGGTTTGTTTGGTTCCGTTGCCAAAAAAATGTTTTTGCAAATCTGTTATTTAATTATATATTGGCAAATACGATGCTTTCGGGCTTGTGGTATCTCAATATTATAATAGTAAGGCATTTATTTTATATATAACTAGTTGTGCCCGCGACTTTGTTCGCGTGGACTACAGGGTTTTTTTTCGCATGAACAGGTAGCCTTGCTCAGGGTCCAAAAATAGTCTGTGCCAAATTTCATCAAAATCGGTTGAGAGGTTTAAGCGGGAAAGCGTAACAGATAGACAGAGTTACTTTCGCATTTATAATATTAGTAGGGATAATAAGGGAGGATACGATCGTTTCATGTTTATTCGATTTAAAATCTTTTCGTAAATGTAAATACACACTAAACTAAAGCTCATATCTTTGTTAAAATACTATAGATATTATATCTTTGAACTAGAAAATAGAGCGCACAATGCTTGGAAAAGATAGAGTTCAAAACATCAGGGGACGCACGAGAATTTTAAGTGGAATGTGTTTACTAAGGCCATTTCACAAATTCAGGCAGAACAATGTGATGCAGAGCACACGTTATTTGGTTAAAGTAGGTAAGTATAAGTAATCATAAACAATAATAATGAGGGGGGAAAGGTAAAACAGTCCACATATCTTAGGGTAAACTACACGTAGAAAACCCTTTGCGGCCGAGTGGGTCACCTCTTGGCAGGATTTTATTTAATTGATATGGTTGTAAATACGCAAGCTACATAGTTCTCAGAACCGGTAACGGAAGAGGAAAATATTGGACTGCCTTATAGGTACATCTGATAGAAACAATGGCAAAGATATAATGAAATCTCATCAGTTCAACACAGTATTAATAAATAACAAGTATAATAAGCAATATTTTAGTAATTACTGTCTAATTTTGCATGGAAACTTTTGTGGAATATTTGCAAGAGGTAACATTAAAAAAGTGCCTACAAAAGATTTAAATATTATGTACCAATCAGTTAAACACTGAGCATATTTTTATAGCGAAGTTACATAAAGGATTAGTTAAAGACCGTCTCATAATTTAGTCAATTTCGTCCACTTTTGAACATAGGTGTCATCTCAGCAATGATAAACTCCCATCATGTATGTACATATGTGTACATATGTACATATGTAGTAGCCCCGTGCTGGTGTATGTAAAGCAAGTGACCTTACTGTTAAATATTCTCTAGTGGCTTCATTGCCTTTTGACTTAGCTAAACGATATCAGCCGTTACCACCAACGTAATGTACACGTTGCAAAGCACACAACTGCCGAATTTTACTAAAGTCTGATGGAATGGTCGCCCATCTAAAGCCTTGTATAACTTGACTAGCTGTGCCCGCGACTTCGTTCGCGTGAACTACATACTTTCATGATCGGTTTTACCCCTACCTCCCCCCCCCCTTATTTTCTAACAAAAAGTAACATATGTCCATTCATGAGGTTCAACGTATACTTATACAAAATTTCATCAAAATCGGTTGAGAGGTATAAGCGGGAAAGCGTAACAGACAGAGTTACTTTCGCATTTATAATATTAGTAGGGATATCCAGTATCGGATTTGAACTGTTCATCACCATTGGCACTATGAGTGATCTATAAAATTTGAGTATGAGAGCTACGGGTACCTTACTTAACGTCATTCATAGAATCCAAATACAGATATATATATGGAAACATATTAACCAAGACATGTTTATCTAATAATTAAGTCTCACGTTTAATACGTGTTGTCATTTATTTTTATTAATAAGAAAAAGTAACAAACAATTCACACGTTAACCAATATAAAATAACAGTTTCTTAAGTTAAGTAGATAAATTTCTTTAAGTGATTAACTATTAAGTTGTCATCTCTACATTTTTACTGGTCAGTTGACTTATGCAAAATTTAGTGAAAGTTTCCAAGAAACTACCAGTAAACACGATATCTTTTAACTCCAAAAAGTAAATGAGTTTCTGATCTGTATCTTTCAAGAAAAACTTCAAGTAAACATCATAATTTTAAATTAAAAGAAAAAAACTTAAAAATACCAAGATCGTTAAAAATAACAGAGTATCTTAATTTAAAAGACATGCTCTGTTGATCGAAATAATTGTAGTCTTCCCAAATATCTATCAAATATAATACAACAATCCATTAACTGACATGGTTGCCAAGCAATCAGATTAGTAGAGACCAGGTAACACTACATAACATAGAAGAAAGAAAAAACATATCACACAAACTTTTTACATACAGTAGGTTTAAAATTATTTAAATGATAATTAATGTGCCAATAAGGTCTCAGCCTCAGCATGAGCTGCTGCAGCACAGTGCCACATCAGCGCTGGTTTTCAGGCGAGACCTTGTGAGTGGCGTGTATAAAAGTTACGTTAAGTTAGTTTTATTACTTAACCATACAAAAAAAAACAGCAAATATAAGTAAAATATATATAAAAACAATACAAACAGTAAACATAGATGTTGTTTCATTTTGATTTGGTATGAAATGGAGAGTAAGAGTGAGGCTTATAACACTAATAGGTTAGTAACAAACAAGTCTTTAGAAAAAGACAAAATTACTCGCATAATATCAAACAGTGATTGATCCAATTCGAGATGCCAAATAAAACATACTAATAAAATTACAGAAATTGTAGACTAATCAATGTTTTTTCACATTAACACATAAACTACTGATTGGATTTGGTTGAAATTTGGCAGATACGTAGCTTACACACTGGAATAACATTTATGATACTTTTGACTTCGGGAAGTCAAAAGTATCTTATATGTTATTCCAGTACACTACGCGGATGGAGACGTGGGCAATACCAAGTTACAAAAAGATTCGAAAACAAATTGTTTAATAGGTACTATTGAACTCTTTTTCAATATATGTATTTTACTTCTCTTTCGAAACAAGCCACTGTTATCTATATACCAACTCGAAAAACAAACAAAAACACATTTAAAGGTGGTCTAGTTACAGTGCTATTTCACCACCAAATGACAGTGCGATAATCGTCAACCCTACACTCCGCGTAATTATTGTTTATTAAATTACCTGTACTTACTGAAACCTTTGATTACTGCGTATTACGATTGCGTGATGATTATCAGTTTTGTATAGAGACGTGCTGCAGGAATCCCCGCTGACCAGGTCATTGTGACGTAGCTGGTTGTGATCTACTGCGCATCTTCACTTCCCGTCCCCTTATTCACAAACTTATGCCCGGTTTTAATTTTTTACAAGACGAAAATGTCAATAATTACTATCTGTTTTTCTCCGACCGACTACGAATTCTTAATTCTAATTTCAAATTTACTTCCACATCAGCTGTCATCAGTCGTCTGTCGGTCGTTTCTGGCTTACGCCTCGTATAATTTCTTACTATCTGTAGTATTATATTCTGTCTGTATTCAAATAAACTTTTCTTGTTACTTTTATATTGCGCCACTCACCACAAGGTCTCACCTGAAAACCAGCGCTGATGCAGCATTGCGCTGCAGCAGCTCATGCTGAGGCTGGGATCTTTTGGCACATAAATGTACCTTATCTAAGTACTTACTATATGTACAAAAGTTGTGTGTCTATGTGTGCCAATAAATGTTTTTTCTTTCTTTCTTTCTTTCTGTATCTCATCTAATTGGATAAAAAAAACAAAACAGTTGAACCGAGGGCTGTGGGTTCGGTCCCCACCCACAACTGCTGAACTACTTACTTTGGGATCAAGTAAATTAATGCATCTGATGTGGTTTAAAATACACATGATTGCTTTGAGCGCCCTCTGAAAACATTTGTGAGCATATACATACATATATCTAAATTGCTGCAGCTGAGAATATTGTTTTCTGTACTTTGTATTTGTTGTACAAAAGTTTTAAGTATAATGTAGTGAAAAAGAGTTAACACTACCTATGAATACCACATCTATTTGAAGGTTTAAACTGAGATTTTCCCTAGACTCTTTGGTAATCTGAATTTTATGTCATGAACACATTGGAAGATAATTATTTGGTTGCTGGAAAAGTTACGCAGCGAGGATATGCAAGAGTCTGCTTTTATGATTTTTATGTAGGAAGCTTAGGCAGCGTAATGCAGCAGTATTATGCGTAAAGGTACTACCGATAGCACGTAAGACTACATAGACACTTTGGACTTTGTACCGCTCTTACGGAACTTAAGACTTACTTATAGACACGTGGAAAACGTAGTAGGTAAAATATTATGAACGACCCTTAGCGGTAAAACTACCTGTTGATAACGTATTTACCGATCAGATTAATACATTTTATTGTTTTCATACTAAAACAATTGTTGGCATGATCATATTTATATTATAATGATGATTATTTATTATTAATGATCATTGAGAATTCCAATGAATTAGAAATAAAAAATACTACAATAAATAAAAAAATGGCTCGATTTAAACCATGCCAGTTATTCAACACGACTGACTAAAAAATTTTATTATGCCGATGGTATATAAGGCCTTATATAGAACTACTAGTAAATACTATGTTATGGTTTTGACGGTGTGTAACTATTATTTTTTAAAATGGTCGCCTTACATATATATCACCATCCAATTCTGTGCCACGTGTCAAATCATAAAAGCCTAATGGCATGACGATTGTCCAAACCGAGGATAAAATCGGATTTTTTTTAAACGAATATGAACACAAACACTAAATCTTTATTATAGCTATGCTAGCACAAAGCAGAGTGCTCAATATAAAGACTTTATAACAAAAGAAGCAACTAAAAATATTCGCGTGAAATCTAAAATCTATTTTCATTACTGATGACTCTGAGACTATAAGAACACCGTTTCTTCTTAACTAGTCTGACAACATACGAATTCATTGCATGGATCCAGATTATGCAATTTTGATTCATAAAGTTTATTCTAATTCAACACCTGTTTACTTTGTTAATTATTAATATTCAACATGAAATGCAACACAAACGAATGTCAACTTTAAGTGCATTGAGCAAAATCTATTAATCATCAAATGAATCGAGAACAATAATTTACCATACTTAAATATCACACATCTAATTAACCTAATGAATTCATTAGTCTTTTTAAACATAAACACGAACTAGATTGTCGTATATAAGCTCTTTCAACACTTAATAAAAAACAGTTAATTTGTATCCTCCTTGGAGACCGTATGCAAAATGAAGAGCCTTTTAATATTGTGTTTTCTTGTACATTTAAGTTTTGGAAAAGATACGGTGATTTACAAAGCTGATGGAGGGGGTTTGTTCGACCTCATCCGTGGTATACCACCCAAAGATGGTTCTTTGGCTCTCACAAAGGTAGACCAGACTGATACAGCATCCCTCCCTGATGGTATATACTTCATACCCGATGGTCCGATTGAAGATGAAGCAATTAAATTAAACATTTCGGTAAGTTAATATATTATTTCACAGTTAAAAACGAAGTAGGTATCTTTTTGATTCCCATGAACTTTCTGTTCCATTTTATACACAAATACGATATATAAACAAGTATTTGATAAACTTAAAATTTAAGTATCTATAATTTTAAACTAACAGGTTCTTACCAATTCTTCAATATGTTAAGATTAACTTTACTTACTTACATTACACCAATGAAATATATGTTTTAAGGTTAATAGCTGAAACGGCTAAACCAATTAAGAACACATTTTAATTTGCAGATACTTAATGTTATCATTTATGTGTCCTAAAGGTATTCAATACCTACTAAATTTCATACAAAATTTCCGTGACAGAGGCAAATATCTATCCATAGCAGTTCCTACTAAATTACAAATAACTTATATTTAATTGAAGGATGATGTATGATACTCAAAATTGTTTCAGATTCCTGAGGTGTTGGCATCAGCAGACAAAAAACCGTAACGAGATGAGCTTTACGCCAAGAGAGTAGAAAATTAATTAGATTTATGACTCACTCTTGATGAGTCAAACCATTTTGTATGAAAATCCAAAATTAATAATAAACAATAGTTTATCAGTGTGTTACATTCGATGTATGTCTAAGAAATTTTGCATAGATTCGCAATCCACATATTGTAGTTTGCCCAGAAAGTTTAATGTTTAAATCACTATCGAATAAGTGTAAGTATTGCTTCATCAATAAAACTAGGATTAACAGTTTACCCGATTTTGTTAATTTTCACCGCAATTCTACTAAATATAAAAAGTATTATCAGAATGTACTAAATTGTAATGACGTCATACTTACATGCCTATTTTATGGTTAATAGTCGTATGTCGTATGGATATGGATTGATAAATAATTTCAAATCTGTTTTGGTCAGAATTGCGGTAAAACTGCTATAAAAGTTATAATTAGAGAGTATTTTTTACATGTTTATAACACTTGAACGAATACATGTTCGTACGTTAATTTAATAAACAGGTACCGGAGCAACAGTGCTCTATGGAGACAAATAAAACCCACGTAAGGATTAGCGGAAAAATATGATACTTAACTAGGCTACAA
Source organism: Glyphodes pyloalis (assembly GCA_037074685.1). Classification (NCBI taxonomy): domain Eukaryota; kingdom Metazoa; phylum Arthropoda; class Insecta; order Lepidoptera; family Crambidae; genus Glyphodes; species Glyphodes pyloalis. The sequence goes on from JAYKKO010000004.1 coordinate 3,848,188, forward strand.
AAAATAATAATTTTAAGTTTATCCCTAACTATTTGCTTCAAATGACTATGGAAGTTCTTCATTATTTTTTTTAGGGCGAAGAACCCAATAATGGTTACCTGCAACTATGTTTGTCTGTTTAAAATAGCAATAAATCGTATTCTGTATTTAATATGAAGGTATCTTCATGTACATACATTATAATGCTAAAGGAAAACATTCGGTCTATAAATAATTATTATATCCGTGATGAGATCGTGGCATGATCTAATCACAATACAAAAACCATTTATTTAATTACTGCTTTACAACATTATTGTACTTAAGTTTATATTACAAGATAAATTAAACTCTATCTGTTTAGCATTATATTTCACAAGGTATGTACAATGAAAAATAGCGCTTAGGATTTTTCTATTACTCAACATCAATGGGAATTGAGGAATACCCTAATATATCAGACCAAGGCCGAATACATGTAATTTTTGTACTTCAATATTTCCATTCAGGAGGAAATTGATATACAAAGCTTAGACCGCAACAAAACTCCCATCAGGGCTGGTCCACCAGTTGAAAATCTCTTAACTAATTGAAAGGCTCGAAGTTTCTCTGATGATTAGAAACAAACACAACAGTCGAATAACTAGAGTATCTACAGAATTTAAACTAGAGTTATCGACACAGTTCAAAAAGTTAGCAAGCCTATGTGGCTGAAGGCCGGTCAATTACATTTCTGACGTATAACCTAACACAAACATTTTCTTAGGTACTTGGTAAATGTAGTGTAGACCGATATTCTTGCCGGTATCTACTCTTTAGTTATAGGTTCCGAGACGGAGGTAGCTTCATTTGCTTTATATAGAGACTATTCATAAGTATTACTAATGTAATTTATGTAAATAAAAAAGATTGACTCTGACTTTGATTCGGCTGGGAGTGATGACGACCTGCGAAAGACTTCATATACTCGTTGATACTGGATACGTCTATGGATATGCCTGGAATAGAATAGGCTTATGATGATTTAAAATTGTCCAATTCTTTATTATATTTCAGAAATTTCTTTGTATTATCCAAGATTCCTTCATTCGTTTTTGATCTAATGATATAGGACCATGATACAAGGCTTAATCAGAAAAGATGCATATTGGTCCACATTTACCAACACAAGCGAAATCATAAATACAAAAAAACCTCCTCCTCCTTTTGGAATCAGTTGAAAAACAAAACGAAACAGTGATTTCAATTTTCGTATCCGATCAATCCTGAGCTCTTTTACGTTCGATCAACACGAATCAGTTTCAACATTTTTTACTCTCAAAAACCACGCGCAAAAACAAAGCGATTTCGCGTTTATTAATCAAACAAAATTACTACCCGGAGGATATCGTGATCGAAACAAAAGGAGCTTTAAAACGGTGTCTATCATTTTACAAATCGTGATGTTATTGAGTATAAATAAAGCGATCGGTTATTTCCTTACGCACTGTTCATCGGGCACGATGTTTCTCTTTGGTCTTAAGTTTTGCGCTTTATTTATTTTGTGTTTTGTTTCTGTAAGCGAATGTGTGAAGAGTGATGACCGTGTGGTCTTGGTTTCGCCAGTGTTAGCTCCTTACAAGTCGCCGAGAGCAAGGCTGACGGAAACAGCTAAAGATTTCCCGGTGCTGATGCTATTGGCGACGGAGGAAAATGGAGGGAAAGTGGAAACGCATAAGGTGGAAGGGGAGCCATCACCGATTTACGTCCAAGTAAGTGTATTAGGTTCGAAACCTAGGAATGAAGATATGAGAAACAAAACTGTGGCGATGATAATTTTTACCTGATACTTGATGGCTTCAGATAGCCACCATAAATTTATTAAGTTGTCACCGGACAAGCTGCTTCGTTAGGCTTTCCTGGCAATCTCTTTCATTTTTAAGCAACTGCTGAGTAAGGGCGCCCGGTAGGCAGCTCGAACTTCGGGCTCGGGCCTTTGCTGGGATATTTTAGGTACCTAACCTAACGTACATTCAAAAGCACACCAATCAATACACTTAGGACATTGTACCTCTTTTACGTCGTGGATATAGGAAGTAGTTCCTAAAAGTAGAAGTAGAAGTAGTATGGGTAGCCATATTATCGAACTACAAGTGTGTATCGTAATCTGTTGTTAACAGTACTTTAGCGGAGGAAGATGCCGTAGTTTTACCTTATTATAATGCTGTGGTCTAGATGTCACCTAAGTATTTAAGGTTTTAGTGCCCCGGAACAATTAGAGTTTTAAGTAAGAGCTGCTCACAAAGTCAATGTCACGAAGAAAATGACCTTGAAATATTTTAAAGAGACAAACCAATAATCTCCTAGTAGATGTTATGCAGAGCTTTAAACCGCTTCACCTATCATTTCTTTGTTATCACCCAAAGCATCAAACGTTGGTTCTCAGTTCACTCGTGAATTATTATTTTTTTATTAATTTAAGACACTAACTCATGTGATATTTGACCCCAGTAAAAGATGAAAAGAAGAAATATCTAAACTAACTGATAATCCGAATAGTTTCAGATTTAAGACCGTAACGAATCACATCCATGGGTATCTAAAACTAAAAGAAATCATACTTGTTTATACCATCCTTCATTTAAATCACTTCTTTTAATTAATTTGCAATAAATACGATTTCGACTTAATTTTTAACATGGCAGAGTGCAATATCTTTAGGTTATTTTGCCAGATTTGGGTAGGTCTATGTACCTACTGGTTTGTGTCCATTCAACACTGTATAAGCATTTTAGTAGTAAGTTTTAGAAAACCCAGTAATCCTTACCAAGTGGCAGTTTTCGGACTTCGAATCGGATAATTTTGACAAATTTAAATCATATGAGTTTGACGGTTCAAGATCATCTGACATTTCCGAGTGAAACGTCAAACCTTTTGTTTTATTTTAATCTAAATCGAAGCTCACCAACTACCACTTGAGTCGTCTTTAATTAATTCCCAAATTTAACTCCCTGTATAAAATAAGATCCAAAAATAAAAATTTATTTTTCTATTTTCAGAAACTTGAAGATTTGAAGCCTTCGTATACAAGACGCAGGAGGTTTTCGAAACTTCGGGTCCACAAAACATAAAAAATTTACTAAATATTTTTAAGTCTAACTTCACCATTTCCAAAACGCATTTCCACTTGTTAGTGTACAATCAAATAACTTACTTGTAGATGGTGAAAGTTAAACGCATAACTTGGAATCTTAGTACCGGCCAATTACTTTACTTAGCAGTTGATTAAATACGTCATGGAACAATACTGTGTGTTTAATTCAGAAGACCGTACAAGCAAATTTTACCTACTCGTCTTTTAATTGGTTTAACCCTTAAGAGGATGAACAAATTTAAGGACCACAAATCTTTTAGACATCATCACTACATTACATAGTATAAAACAAAGTAGCTTTTTCTGTCCCTATATCCCTATGTACACTTAAATCTTTAAAACTACGCAACCGATTTTGATGCGGTTTTTATTAATAGATAGAGTGATTCAAGAGAAAGGTTTTTATTTGCAATAAAGATTAGAAAAGCCAATATTTCTAATTTTTACATTACATCCGTGCGAAGCCGGGGCGGGTCGCTAGAAAATGTATAAGAAAACATTTTCACTATCACGTATTTTAATACCTTAATAGTTTTGCCTGACATAAGTCAGAAATAAGGCACTAACTTAATACTTTCGGTGCATCAAATAAAATAACTTATCGTATATCTTTTTTAAGTTTAACCTCAAAGATAAATAACACTAAAATCTTTCTGGCCCCTTTTAGGTACGAGGATATTTGGTAGGTACAGTAACAGCTGTAAAATCAAGCTTCTGATCAGTCAACGTAATCCAAAGATATTATTTTAATGCTATTTTATACATTTCAACCTTTTGGGTAGTTAAAACCTAGAAGGTATTTAGCAAAGACTTGAGATCACGAAATTTTGGCACAAGAAAAAAAATGTACCTATACTCAAATTGCTACGAAACTCTCGGTTAGCAAGTCTAACAGACACGATACACATGATATAACTTTATCCTCGCGTATAATAGATAACTACTATATGTGTATATCTACGAATATCTGCGAACGCGCTTGACGCTGTTTTAAATCTCATAGTAACTATCTGTTGAAAAAGGGTTGTAACTGCTTCTTTAAATGAATACAGTGCTATGGTCTGGTTTTGCATTAGAGCTGAAAAAGGGTAACGTATTGTACCCTATCATGTATTAGCAGGTTAATTGTTTATGATTTGTTATAACAATCCACTTATAAGCAGCAATTTAGTATGTCAGATGACAATTTTCAGGAGATAAGATCAACTTAGCACTTAAGATGCTACATAAACCACTGTCGCCTTTAAGTAAGCACAGAACGAATACGACTCTGTTATTCTAAACACATTGAAAATTATAATGTTACTGAAAAGTTTTCTTGTATTGTGGTGTATGATAATGTACACAGATTCTCTTTATGTTGGTGAACGCAATTTCTGGCCTACGAATGCAGGGGTAAGTAAAGTTACTAATATATTTAACTGTTTTGTATGCATAGTATTATGAAAGGTTTTGCATTTTTTTTTCGGTAAAACCCACTTGCGAGCTTTTCTAAACGTGATAAAATTTCCGAAAAATGGTCTTAATGTGCAATATGCAGCACCGGAAAGGCTGTTAAGAATTTCCCCCAGAAAAGAAAGCTCTAGGTCTCAGTCGATTACTGCAAGCAGTGCATTATTGATGTGTTATTTGTAATAATAATATTATTTCTTAACACGTACCTACTTTTTTCTTATAGTCTGACATAGGAGGGGATTTATCCCGAGCCCGTCTCCTTAGACGGAATGAAGGTCAGTGAGAAAAATACAAAATATTACTTGACAATTGGGAAAGGCTAGCCATTGACAGCGCATTTGCATTGCATCTGGTTTTGGTATTTTGTCATAATGATATGCCCGGTTAGAACCTTCAATAAACCTATTATCTACACTAACATTATAAAGGCGAAAGCTTGTGATGTTTGTAATGATGTTGTGTGTATGTTTGTTAGTTTTTCACGCTAAACCTATTTAATGGATTTGGCTAATAGATTGATAAATACTAGATTAACATATAGGATACTTTTTATCCTGAAATAACGCGAAAGAAGTCGCAGGCAAAAGCTAGTAACAAATAAAAATGGTATAATCTGGTATAAATGAAATAAATCCAGTTTGGGACCAGCGTTTTAGTTACTATGAGTATCAGAAGGCGTATACTAGTTGAAAAAAACTTTCTTAACTCCACCTGAACTATAATTGAACCCGATACCTTTCGCGCTTTGGGGTCTGCCTTAGCCACTGCATCACCGAGGTTATGTTTTAATTATATTTATGATAACATTTTAATGGTAATAATATTGTTTTCAGACTTTCAATCAGCTGGAGTACAACAAGAGACAGTGATTGTCGTCCCGAACCAAGGTAAACAATAAAGATAGTCACTAAAACAGTATATATGGAGTAACTCCAAACTTAACATAGCTACGTTCAGATACTATGTTTATAGTATTGTTACGTAATAAAATACCAATCACGATAAAAACATGGTAGTAAAATCTTAGAATTTCGTCAGTTAGACTAAACGCTTCAACATTTAATTCAAATATAGATTTTATTCGCCACTATTATTTATCAAACAAATTAAAAATAGGCATATTTTAACATCACGATCACACATTACACGATCAAGGGTAGATCATACAAACCTTCTGTAAAAAATTACATTTGTAAAATTAAGAAAAGTATTCATTCAGCAATATAATTATGATGTGGCCAGATCATAGGATTAATCATTTCAAGATAAGATCAATCGTTTCATGAAGTTGTGGTTGTTCATCAAATACCAACTGTGACTGACCATATCATTGATGTAGGGTCTCTATGATATCAGAGATAAAAAAGATGATGCGCACACTAAACCAGATACTACACGCTCGCTTCGCTCGCTCAGCTCGCTATTTGTGGCCATGAATTGCTAAACGTTTCTCAATATTACTATAAATACACCATTAAACAAACTGTCTATCAGGTTATCCAGCATCGAGAGGTTCTTACGCCTATGGCAACCCTGCAATGAATCGTGGACAAACTGTCATTGTGAATCGAAATATTCCTGGTAAGCGCTTTATACAAGTATCACAATTATCTTCAGATCCTTACACAGGGCCATTTTGTTCGTTAATTGAGAGGATAAAGTATATCTCGAGACCTTACCTCTTCATACGCCTTGATCCAAAACGATGGCAAAAAAAAATTATAACTAACCTTATGTAATGAATAAAATATATCTTAAGAATTGTCGTAATATATATGACATAACGTACTTTAATATTATTTTATTATTCCTTAACATTGCTTAAAGAATACCTGTTTCAAGAATATAAATAGAAAAAAATAGGTGTTTGACATTTTTAATGGACACCATATTTTAATTTACGACAAAATTTCAGGAGCTATTCAATTCAAGCAGTACAATTTAAGCAATATCAAAGCAATCTTTTTCTTGAAGTGTTAATAAAAGAAATCCTTTGAGTACTAGCCAAAAGGCTTAATTAAAGAAACCAGAGCAACACGTATTCTGTTTTTTTTTTAGTCACCAGGAATCACAATTGCCTAATTCTAGCTACTAAAAAAAAACCCATTAGGTGACGCAGCGTGCAAAAAAAACAAGAAAACTAAGAAAAAGAAGACACAGTACACTGAAATCCCTTCGTTCACAACGCCGAGTGTCTTTAATATGTAATTTTGAGTAAGTATTATTTTTTAAAAAGGAATTGTCCTTATTCAGATGAAAGGATCTGGACCGAGCCGAATCAAGCTAAGAGGCGTTTTGGCAATTAAGTGTCTTACTGCCTTTGTGACCTACTTTTTTGGAGGGCTTTTAGACTTAAGGGGTCTTCAAAATCGTTTCCACAAGTGTAAAATATATGGGACAAACTGACCTGACAAACGTTCTCCTGTCTTAACAATGACTATTTAATTCGAAGATTGGCATTTCACTTAGAAAAGCCTTGTGATAATTAAATATGTGACAAAGCCCTGTCTGCTGAGATGTACTCAGCATTCATTACTTATAAGGCCTTAATTATAAGAACTTGTGGTAACTATAAACCAATTGCATAAATAAATAAGGCAAAAGACCAAAGTGGACAAAAATATTGATTGATAGTCCTTACTACTCAATTATGATTAATACCTAAAGAAAATAAATAATAAATAAATAAAAGAACATAATTATTCTAGCTTGTAACCCAGTAAAGCATCTTTTTCACAATCCGAGGTCCACTATGATTATGATCTTGGTTACTAAACATTGGACCAATTTACATCGACCTCCGCAACGTTACTAGGAAACCAGATCCATTTGTATCATAGTCTGGATCAACAGCTTAGCGTGTATTCTAAAGCACGGAAGCTTCTTACCGAAAAATCGGGAATTTTACCAAAATTCAATCAAAATCCAAAAGTTTTCGAAATGTTGACGGGAATATCTTCTATTGCTAACTACAATTAATTTGAAACCTCTCAGATAACTAAATGTTGCTTTATCAGGTTCTTTCGTGTTCAAAAAAAAGTTTTATTTTATGAAACAAATAAGAGAATTATTTACATATTGCAACTAATAAAAATTATATTTGATTTAGTTATTCAAGTTGTTTTTTTTATTATTTCAGAACAAAACTACAATGGAGTGGTAATGGACCCTTACCGAACTTACTAGCGAGATCAATCATCAAGCCAAGAATAAAATATCTTTATTTTATTTGTAACAAATGTTTTATATATTACATACACGATTTTAGGTTACCATTAATTATTACTATTTAGATTATTTTAGTATGCTTATGTTATTTTTGTAATTACCTATGTAATTTTCATAAGTTTGAAAATGTATTCTAGACAATACACATAATGATAATTAACCTGTATGATACTATCATCGTGACAGAAATTATTATGAAGATTCTTTATCTTAGACGCATCAGATGTGATAATTGTTCAGTTCACAGGATTGTAAGCATTATACCACTTATTATGTTATTATCGTGAAAATTTCTTCATAGGAAAAAAACGAATTAAGAAGACTTGAGTTTAGAGTTTCCGCAGCTTTAATTTTACGGTAATTCTAAGCACTTTCTATTTGCAGATTAATTTCGTCATATATTGCTTCTATAACAGAAAATTAATAAGATTTACTAATGTAACCAATTACTTTCAGATCTTCACTTTATTTGTTACACAGTATGCATTTTCTTTTTACTTCTTACCAATTTAATAAGCCTTTGTATTTTATTTTATTGTATGTCAAGATTATTCTTTAGTCCAATTTAAAATGTATGTGTTTATTAGTATAAAAAAATATATTTTTTCCATCTATCTTTGGATTGTATCTGCCCAAAGTCTGTTATGTCTTTCATTTCTCGTTATCTACGATTGCCGCTACCTAAAGGTTGTCTGGAAGAGTTCGCATTCCAATTGTACAAAATTGTTCTATAATTTGTCTGTAAAACCAATTTCTGTAAATGTTTTGTGCAATAATGCATATTCAGGCAGACCAAAGTTTAACAAACACGCAAGAAGAATCTATGTCACCACGATTAATCCATAATCCTTACATCCTAATGACCTATAAAGATCTAAAGACAATCATCCGATCGATACGAAGAAACGAAACAATGAATGAATATTTTTCATTTTTTTTCCACGCCAATTGACTTGTCAGAAATGCGCCCATAAAATCGCAATTGCTCTGAAAGAATAAAAAACATTCCCCCAGAATGGACGAAGGCTTAATGTGAGTAAAATACTTCTCAATTAACTGGTCTGGGGTAATTACCTGGGCACTGAGAAATAAGAATACACAAGACTAAGTTGCAAAGCGAAGTATTTAATTACACGGTAACGAACTGATGATACGATACTAGTTAGCTGTGAGCATGGTCAACAATGATTTAAGATAATAACACATTCATTAACTACGTAGCATTCAATTCGAAACCTGTCCATTTGTACGTTGCTGTTATGCATATTGATGTAAGTAGTTTCAAAAAGCTGTACTAAGTAAAACATGCCCCCCCCCCTCCCTCTCCCCTATTTTATTCCAAATTGCACAAAATACTTCGTGCCATATGTGCCAATACAATATTCAACTTTTACAAAACGTATGTAAAAAGACCTTTTTTAAATTGCTGCTGATGCTTTAAAAATCTGATTTGACCAAGAAAGCATGCAATAATTTGCATGGGTATGCATGCAAATTATACTTATAAGACATGTATTTTGTCTTTTACCATGTAAACAAAAAATTACTTCAATATATATATAACTAGCTGTGCCCGCGACTTCGTTCGCGTGGACTACATCCTTTCATGGTCGGTTTTACCCCTTTCTCCCCTAATATTCGAAACAAAAAGTAGTCTATATTTTAATCCAAGTTTCAAGCTATATTTGTGCCAAATTTCATATCTCTCACTTCAAAAATAAACATTTTTCCATATACACTTTCAAAGGTGGTATTACCCCCATCCCCCCTTATTTTCTAATAAAAAGTAGCCTATGTTATTTCCACAAAACAAACTACATACTTATAAACCGGATCATGTTTGTATTTTTTCATCATTCTTATTATTGTTATGTTACGAGTAAGAATGAGTATTTAATTGTTGTAAAGATTTTTTATTCGATATTTAATTAATAAAACGATGACTTGTTAACGAATAAATTGTTTTCAATGATGATGCGAGTTTTAGTTACAAAAGCGTTGTTTACGATTAAAGTATGATAAAAATATTGTTAAATTATACCGTGTGGTGTTTTTCCAATTTACGTGCCGTTTTAAATAAGAAGGTACCTACGTTACTTTTTATGTAAACAAAGTTTTTTAATTCGACTTTTTAGTCCAACGTGTGTAGTCTGATGTATTTTTTTTACATTGGACTTTGTATCGTTGGCTTAAGAACTAATGTCAAATTGCACAAGTATTGACGTGATGTGACTACACAGAGAGTACAAATTACGGAAAAGAAATAATCGCCCCAAATGGTACTTAATAAAAAATATTTTGTGATAAATCTACGACCATAATGAAAATGTCCTTAATTTTTTTGTTGCCAATATTACGTAAAGTAAGTAAACCTCCTTTCGATACGAATATATACCAAGATGAACCGAAAACGAAAAACAAAATCGTTGAGGCAATGCAACACGCATCGCACGCAACAGGTTTAAAACGCCCACAACCCAACATCGCATGTTTCTGTTTACAAATAAAACTATCTTCGCAATTTCTGCAAACAAAACCAAACTAACTCATGGGATTATTGTGAACCGAATACCTCGCGTATCCGGTTTAAGGGAATAACCAGACAACATAGTCGTACGTGCACTACAGAGCAAATTACAAGGCGTGTCACATCACGCTTCTACGATACTGGTGTAAATACGATTTCAGATTTCGTTTTTTTTTACCGCAAACAATGGCAAAGGACTTGCGTAGGATTTTAATTGAATGATAATGTCAGCAGATTCATTGTGGATCATGAATCTGATGCAGCGGTACCCAACCTTGAGAAGGAAGTAGGTGAGTATGCTTTTGAACTTTGTTTATTGAATGGGTAGCTTACTCGTAGGCCGCGTATATTTTTTTTCTTTTCTACATATTGTTTTGCGAATGTAATAGAAAACTAGTGCGAATCAAAGTATTTTGTGAACAAATTGATAGATTTAATTATACATATGCAATACGCCATCACTGTTGCTCGGGCTTCGGTATTAGACAACGGAAAATATAGACAGGTCATACTTACTTTTCTTTTATAAATTCGTACGTACGGACAGCATAATATTCGTTCTTATGCCCATGACATAAGGGCGGTGAAATATCCGAAGTATAAGTCTGAAGTGCTTTTGACTATAGGACATCGCAAATCTATAGACCAAAGATCCTGCACCAGATCTATCATCCAACACCTTAGAGGGTTTTGTGCCTATGAGTGTAAAAAACCCGTGAGCTTATAAGAGTTCTACAAAGGTTTGAGTACACTGATCTAAGACCTATCAATGACGTCACCACGCGAACGCAACGCGCCGCGTCCTGTCCACCGCGAATCGTAATAGGTCTTTGGTGACGTCGCCGCGAGCAGGAAAAACTCGTATAAATAGGTTTGCTTGCGAGTCCTGTGCCAGTGGCAACAATGGGACTCAGTGGAGTGGTAGTGAGCGTTTTGGCGCTGACGAGCGCGGCATGGGCCTCAGTGGGTGACAACACCTTGGACGGCGAGAGGGTGGTGCTCGTCGCCCCGGTTTTAGCGCCCCCTAGGGACTCCAGGAAACACGTGACGGACCGAGCGCGGCAGTTCCCGATACTGGTGCTTTTGGCGCAGCAGAGCCAGAGCGGTCGTGAGCTCCAGGCGAAGTCTTTGAACAACAATCCCAACCCGCAGCCTATATACGTGCAAGTGAGTTTTGCAGTTTAAGTGATTCTAAACTTTTAAATTAAGCATATAGGTACTTACTATTCCAGAGTTTAGATTCAAAGTGACATTTAAATCTTAATATATAAAAATGCAGCCCTATTTCCCTTGGTCACGCCATCACGCGTGAACGGCTGGACCAATCGCACTTTTTTTTTGTTGTGTTTGTTATTGTCAGTAGAAGGTTCTTATAAAAGAAAAAAATAAATTTTGCGAGGAAAATTTGAAAATTGTGGATGAATTCAATGGGTGAAACAATTCGAATTAAATAGTCGTCGTTACGACAGGACAACGTCTGCCGGGTCAGCAAGTACATAACAGTTCAATTTAAAATCATCTTCCTCTCTTAAAATAATTAGTAAACCACCAGCTTTTAAATGAATTTGTAAAGCCAGAAGGAACGTGTTCACTAAATGTAGTTTTTTATGACCGGAAATCAAACCTACGACCACCGCGAAAAGGCTGGTAACTATGAAATGCAGCAATGCGCAAGAGAGGCAATACTAAAACAAGTAATGCTGACAGATCAGAACGGATATCTAAGAAGTTAAATAGGTGCCTACTACCTATCTAAATATCTTCAACAAAGATTAAATATAATATTTACTTTTCACTAACTGTACCCGCATCTTTGTCTGTTAACCCAACAGACAGAGGTCCTGGCTTTCATAGCCAGGGTTTAAATCCAAATCCGGACAAACATTCGTGTTTTTACTGTATCTAGGAGTTTATAAACGTGTTAAAGTGTATTATGTTCTAATTTCTACAACATGAGATGTTGTATATTTGTTTGAAGAACAGAATTTCTCCCTATGGTCGTTCTCTTAATGCTCGCAGTATTAATTTGACGCACGTAAGTGAAGTCTGAATTCAAAGAATTTGTGATCTTGAACTTGAAGCTGGAACAAGTTTGCAAAAATAACTCGCTTGTCGGCTGCAATACTGGCTAGTTGATAGTGCACGCACGCGGTGATGCATATTACGATAGGTGTTCAAGATTTTATGATGATTAATCCAAGTATTCAATCAGTATAATAAAATTACTACAGTTGAAGGCCAACCTAATGCCTTACGCCGTATTAAAAATGAGCAAAGATTTATCTAACAATACATAAAAAATATCGCTGAATGTGTTGCAAAGCGAAAATCTCGAGAACCGCTAAACAATTTCGCTAATTCTTTTTTTTTAGACTATTATGTACTTGATGTCAAGTATATATGAAGTATGTTCGTACGACGGTGGTTCTAAATCAGATAAAAAATTAAATAAAAAGTTTGAATTTGCCGGAATCTTACGTGTGAGAAGCCGCTGCGGGCATCTAGAATGAAAATTAAAATTAAAAACTCTAAATTCAGCATGAGGTGTTTTTGAAATTAAATAATTACAAATTTGTACTTTGACTCTAATAGCAATTATATTCTTATGCTTTAGTTAAAATATGCCCAAATAATAGTTAATTGGTTGCGACACTTTTTCATTAGAACTATCGACACGAATCTTAACTTTGAAAACTTATTAGTATATGTCTATTTTAAATATCATACTGGATATGTACGAACATTCATTTGTATGTGGAACATTACCTTTAAAATTGTATTATTTGAGTATAAACGATTCGTACCAGTCTATGTGCAATTCCTTTGAATGCATACAAATTTGGTATCTAATACGTTTCCTAATAAAACTAGTAAACTTATTGTCGTTGTAATAAATTATACCGGTAATGTGGGAGTTCTTGGTTAGAAATTTTTGTCTTATTTTTTGATTTCAAACTCGCAAATTTACAAATTATATGTTCTTTTGTCTTTATTTAGATAGTTTTATTAAACATAGTTGAAAATTGCAAACACATTTTCTGTGTGCATGAGTCTAAAGGGTAACAGTAAACATTTTTTTGGAAAAAATATTCTGACCTTTGCCCATGCGGTCAAAGAAATGGGAAAAAGGTAATTAACATTAGAACAATAAATTAATCAAACCTTTTTTTCCAATGCCTCCAGAAACTGGAAGACCAGCCCAAGCCAGTCCTGAACAGACAGAAACGGACGCTGCTGAAAAAGAAGCTACTAGGTCTGGGAGACCTCGGTCTTGGTGGGGGAGGTATCAGCTTCGGAGGGGGCTTTGGTTACGGAGGTGGTGGTGGTTACCAAGGTGGTTACGAGGGTGGTTACGCGAGTGGGCTCCAGGGCGGCTATAGCGATGGCGGGCACGGAGGTGCCACTAAAACTGTCATCATTGTGAAAGAGCCAAGCGGTAAGATTCTATGTCGAAGAAACAAATAATTTAGTGCTCATATTGTCCTGAACAGAGCAAACATACATTTTAATAAAATTTAAGGAAACTATTTCTTCTAAAAAATTAAAGTTAAACGTTTTAGAAAAGTCCTCTCACTGACCAGTTGTCTTAAACATTTAAAGTCCGCAAGTGTGTCGCGTTACACTAAAAATATTTTTTGAGTTTCAATAAAAGTCTCAACTGTTTCTAGGTTTTCTGCATTATTTTCAATGTCACCCAATCCCCATTGGATTTTTTATCATATTTATTTTTCTAAATCAGCTTTTTGCTTTTGGTGTGGGTATTTTAGATTGTAATACTTAAAAAAATTTACAAAATGTCAGATGTTCTCAAGTTCAGGTATATAACCGTTGCTAAAAATTAATTAATACAATGATTGTAATATACACTTCTCGCTTATTCATCTCCAAACATCTATGAAGCGGCTTCTAAGGTCCATTGCTTGATATGTATGATTAGATTAGAACGCATAATACCTTAAGAATACAATGTGAAACTAACAAAAAGTACTTACAATTTCAGGTCACGGCCATCACGGCCACGGTGGTCACGGTTACTATGGCGGAGGACACGGTAACTATGGCGGCGGACACGGGAACTATGGCGGCGGCCCCGGCTATGGTAATGGAGGAGGTTACGGTGGCGGCGGTGGTTACGGAGGAGGCGGAGGTTACGGAGGCGGATTCGGCGGAGGTGGTGGTTACGGAGGTAAAATACCAAGAAAACGAGACAAAATCGTATAAAAATGACATTAGACTCGTGACATCTTCTATAATAATAAATAATTAGTGACAGGGCGTCTACTCTTGAAAACGAAACGAACAAACGAAAGGTTTCGTATTTGAAGATTGATCAAAAGTTAGGGAATTAAAACGTGATTTTTGATTTGTATAAATAATATTTTGTTTTTTGATAACGCTTTATTCGCATTCGAAGTGTGTTAGTTGCGTTAATGAGCAATAAAAAATACTAAACGTCATCGGATCCGACATATTTCGTTTTCAAGAGTAGACGCCCAGATTTGTACTGGTAAACACATCTTGGCACAATATGACCTTTGAAACACAGTTACAAATATAGCAAATGGAAAACGAAATAAACTTTTTGGTACATAACTTAAAAAAAAAATGCAACCTAATATAAATAATAAAAAACGCGTTGTTCCTATGTACTAAGTAAATCTAGGAAAGAAATTTCTAAAAGTCTAGGGTGATGTTTTTTTTTGGTAAAAATGCTCCCAATATTTAGCCTTCAACTTCGATCTTCAAATCACAGGTGGAGGCGGTTACGGCGGCGGAGGTGGTTACGGAGGCGGTGGTGGCGGCTCGCCTGGCTATGGCTCTGGAGGCGGTTACCAACAGCCGATATATCATCAGCCCAGTGGGGGCTGCGGGGGCGGATGCGGCGGCAACTACGGTGGTGGCAACGCCGGAGCCACGGCCACGGCTACCGCGACTGCAACTGCAACGGCGCAATCCAATTCGTACGGGTAACTTTGTATAATAGAAAGTTATACAGGAGCATATAACTAAAACAATAAAATCTTTGGCTGATAAAAAAATAGTTTTGCAAAAACTACGCATTACTTCATTAGTGTACAAGACAACATAGCACTTGGAGTGAATCTTGATTTAGTGTAAGGAGTTTTAATTTAACAGACTGGACTGCCTAGTCCATTTTTGAACAGGGTTTATAGTTCGAAGAGTATGTAAAGGGATTTTCGCCATTTTTCAGTTAATAACTACTGAATGGATTTAGATGAAAGTTTGTAGAGATAGATAAGATAGCAGATTATAATACTTTATTAGCAGATTATAATACTTTACTTTCGTCCGGAACTAAATTGCAATAAACATCTAAATAAACCGACCCAAAATTAGTATTGGCAACATCTAGCAGCATATAGCATAAGTGTAGGAAGCTTAGTTTATTCAATTGTATTTCATCAAGATTGCGATGCACAAATATTAATCCGACCTTAACATTCTCACGTATCCGAGTTCATTGCGCTCCAACTGCATTACCAAGCTAGTATATTTGTATGTAGGTACATATATACATAGTGGGAAAGCCTTTTTAAGTGAGTAAATGCTACCGCTTGTGAGGAAGACGGCAGCGTGTGTTGGATATCTCTTCTAGAGCGTTACTTCCACTTGAATGCCTTCGCACCTCCTCATCGCTTATTGATGGTGAGTCACCATTGGTGACATGGCAATAAAGTAGAAATACTGCCATGGTAAAGTTACAGGCATAAGAGTGTCCCAAGCATAGAAATGTTTCATATATTGCAACGTATTGCAACGTTACAGCGAAGAAGCGACAAGAGCACTAGGTGCAGTGCGGAATCTGTAATGTTACAAATTCCAGCTTTGTCTACATCTACACTAATATTATAAAGAGCAAAGATTTGAACTTTTGTAGGTTTGTAATGAGTAAACTCATAAACTACTGATTTCAAACATTTTTTCACCATTAGCTACATTCAGCTTGAGTAACATAGGACTTGAGTCTTTTCTAGCCATAAGTATAGACTTATTGTTAGAAAAGACTGAGTCCACGAGTCAGAAGTCACGAGTGGGTAGTATCCAATAATTTGGACGCTACATAACATTAGAAACATATCATATGAAATGTTCAAACATTCCTACTGATATTATAAACGTAAAAGTTTGTACCAATCTATGGATGTCTAGATGTTTGTAACACTTTCACGCTAAAACTTCCTTAAAGATTTGCATGAAATTAGCTAGGATGAGATAATAGAGTAGCATAAAGTATTCAGATTTTTATTTAGAAATAACGCGAGCAAAGTCTCGGACTACACCTATAGGCCTAGCATGCGCAACGCGTCAAATTTCTCGCATGATACGACCAAGGTTTCGATACTAATGCACACCGCACTCGTATTTTCAGCCAATCAGCACTGACTTCAATGGATTTTGACGTTTGTTAAGAGCGCGATAAAATTTAGTCGCGTGGCGCATGCTAGGCTTACTAGTCAGGTATTTTTTTATTGACGGGGGGAAATGCGTTGCACCGTATCGTCACCCGAGGGAGGGTGACGGCGAGTGTGGAACTCCCTGCCCTGAAAATGGCAGGACTACCCACTGAAACACCCCGGTTGGACCTCCATCGCCTTAGTGGCGGTGTTGTGGGAAATTGGCTCAGCCTTACCAACGACAACGAGTCAGGTATACCTAAGTGATTGGCGTACGATTAAAATCAATTATTTTGCCCACAACATAAGATCGATACAAAGTTCAAAGTGTTTTGTGTGACGTGTTCATGACTGTACCTTCATGATAAACAATCCTTTATGTTTTTCTCAACAAAATGCGCAATTTTATAATGAATTAACTTACAATTTTTTTTCTTTTTCTCAGGTACGGCAAACGAAAATAGTGATATCACAACGATCTAAATATTAGTGACTTAAATATCGCGTGAACTGTGATTAAGTGGTGACAGACGTTTACCGATAGACACCAACGAAGCTTTACTAAATACTTGTTTACTAATGTGTAATAAATATTAAAGATATGTGTCACTGTAAGAATAACCTTTTTGTACCATAGATTAAGAAAAATATATGTTTTGTACCTAAAGCTATCATTATTTAATAATTCTTCTTACCTACTACTTACTTCTTCAATTTACGTTGGAGTAAGTATAGTTGGACGATAATTGTCAACTTTCAAAACAAGCCATGTTTCATGTACTTTTTATTTATTTCAACGAAATTTAAGAGGTCTCCTTATAAAACAAATATCAGGTAATAGATGGAAAATAATTAATTGAAGCTGGAAAGTCGTTTTATGAAGTACATACCGCATTCTACTAACTAATTTTATAAATGCACTTTCACAAAAAAGGACTGAAAGAATTTGAATAAAATTTAGTAGAAAGAAAACTGATGCTATAATAAATATATTAATTTTTTATCACGAAATAACGAGAACGAAGTCGTAGGCAGCTAGTCTGCTCTTAAACTTAAGCAATAAAAAATATAAAACAAACTAAAAAAAAGTCAGTATTATTTACCCGTGCCCTTGTACCTACTATGAGTAGGTATTATTCTTCATCGTAGTAAGCTAACAAATAACATCACTACAAATACGTGAAACATCGTGCACATAACTACTTATGTGTGTCTTGTTATTATCTACCTATCGCACCTATGTAATCAATAATGCAGTTTTTCCAGTAAAAATCACGTAGACAAAACGCATAAAACTACATCATCCGGAAAATACGTATCGTATATACATAATATACCTACTGAGGCTGGGCTTAATTAGTGGCGCGTTTTGTTTTGTTGTCCTTTTGTATGTAATAGTTCTGATTGTGGCTAGTAAGTCTTTCTTTCTTTATTCGTGATGTATATGAGTGTGGGAGGTCTACTCCCAACAACGAAACGAACCTTTCGGATCGAAGCGAAAAAACTCCGAACTTTGAACAGCCCCGGATCTATGGGGCTGCTGAACGACCTGTTTTCCTCAGAAGGCTTCCACAACTCCCGACTTTGCTCTACTTTCATCCATCACTTTACTACCACTCGGCAAGGTGGTCTGTCTATCTTGTACAATTCCGTAGACATAGCAGTACCTCAAAATTTTCTCTGGAGGTTTTCATGTTGGCGCGTACATAAGTTTTGATAGAGATATAACGATTATAGATAGTTTTTGAATGTAGTATCCACATATCATAAAACTATCTGAATACAGGACATTCAACAAGCATAATTACACACACAAATACAGTAATACCGCGCAATGAAAATTATTCCCTATAACTAAATACATGCTAATAAAGGCGCAAATACAAGCAAAGATATTTTGCAAGGTACCTACTAAGGGATTTCATTTGATTGCTTACAAGCCAAACCGAAATTTAAAAGGTTTGAGGGACTTAAGGTCATAATCATTACCCTCTTACTTTTGCTTGGCCGCAATCGGATGAAATAGAAGATCTATCAATGGATTGTCTAGACAATTGGCTACTAGACAATGTTAACAATAAAATAAGGAAAGTGTTAGATATGTTAGCTTATTAGATAAGTAACAATTTTAAATTTTTATTTTTTTATAAAAGCATAGTTAGTATTTTATTTTTGCAAAATAAGTTTTACTTTTTGTATCTGTGGAACAAAAGAACCGAAACGGAAACCACCATTGGAATTCGGAAATGACAGCTGTCGGTGAAAATGATTTATTATAATGTGGCGAAACGATGATTTATTTTACCGATTAAATTATATTAAGAATGTATGTAAACATTTTCCGTTTATGCAAATTAAGTCCTTCCTAAGCCTATCGGTTCGATGTCTAAATTTGACGTCATAAGTAATTCCAACAGTGACGTGACTTGGCGTTTTAACGCGGTTTTTAAATGTGTTAAACAAAATCTTATTTTTCTCTGGTTATTTACATTTTTTCCGGATAAATCGAATTGCTAGGGCTATAAAATGAACGGGCGCACATTTTACAATACTTTTTCAAAAGTGTCAAGTAGCCAATTCACTCTTTTGATTGGAGCAATACGTAACCACGTATGTATGTAGGTACAAGTATGAAATGCAGTTAAGACTAAGATTGCGATCGAATTAAATATTCTCATAAATTATAGAATGTTTATTGTTACTACATTTATTTTAATTTATTTAGTGATAGGTATTTTCCGACATTACCAAAGAATCATAAAAATTTAATCAAAATGTTTACTAGGTACCATGCGTAAATTTCTTTACAGCGCGTTTAAATCAATCCGCCACACATTTTGAATAATACATAATATTTAAAAATATGTTAGTACAAGTAAATACGTTTAAGTGCCCCAGTTTACAATGTACCTAATATGTTGCAACATTCATGTTTTATTGTTTATAAACCACCGTAAAAAAAAAATATATTTCCCGCGTCTTGCTTAAAAACAATTTTAAGAGAATATACGATTTTTTAAAAAAAATATTTTTTAACTTTCGTGTTTGTTAATGTACAAAAAATTAATGTACGGAATGAACTTGAACGGTGCTTCGGTTGTGAAGTTCGAAACGTTCTAACTATTATTGCCAAATAAATAAAAATATGATTTTTTGGGTTAAATTTTTTTTTTTTCAAAAAGATATAGTTCGATGGTATTGGTACTTTATCGTCGTAGTGCTTGTTCGTTTTTCGAAAGGCGCGTCAAGCGAATGTTCCCGGCTGGCATCTCAATTAGTCGTTAAGTTACCTATTTGGTGGCTTGGAACTATCTGACAGTTGAATTGGTCAGTAATCTTCACACTCGGGTCCACACCTCTCCGCCAGTAGATACGTCCGAACCCTTGAACATTATAACACGAGATAAATAAAATAACAGGAAAGCGAACTGGGTCAAAAAAATTAGATTATTTTTACTTAATTGTATAGTTGCTGATGTCATAATAAAATAATGTTGTACATGACACATATATACATACATATATAAATATGTCTGTAATTTAATTTAGCCAGTATCTAAAATTTTTACTTATAAATTAATTTAGTATTTATATTTAGATTTAGGGCATGATGTGACTGCCTTCAAAAGGTTTTTACATTTTGTACGTATCTATTGTAAAAGTACATTTTAAGTTTTATATATATAAAAAAATGTTATAATCTCTGGCAGTCCTAATTAATACTTATTCAAAAATAATATTAGACATGTACCTGTATTTTAATTCGCTGGATTAAATTTAAAATACTGAGTTAAAACGATGCCAAGTTGCAGGCTTGGGGCTCGTTACGTACTTAGTGGGTGAAAAATTTAGGAAGGTACCCATTAATGATCTCATGCGACAATTCAATTATATCTATCGGTGTTATTTTTTGTTTATGTGCACATTGCAAAAACAAGTTTTTGGCCGCTTCCCTATTGAAATCGAAAAAAACTGTGTTAATAATTTAATAGGACTTTGTGGAACAATTTTAAACTTTAACTTGAGATGAGGCATCTGCCGAGGTGGGATATTTTAATGGCTGAATTCATATTATTCCGTTGCACATACTAATATAACATTAAGAGGTGATTTTTCAAACATGCCATAAAATTTAACAAGCTGATAAAGCAGTTTGAACTAAATTCAGTAATTTTATTACGGCATACCTAGTATGGTAATATAAAAATAATATAGGCTACATTACCTCTAGTATTTTAATCGACTGTTTTTTTCTCACCTGACAATGAAAAATTGGGCCTTCAATATATTATTTACATTTAGATTGTTTTTTGTGATCTTCTAATGCAACCATGAATTCCAATTGACAACAAAGCGCCTTCGACTTAGCTGTGTTTGTAGCGCTGCGTAACAATTGCTTGTTTAAAAATCACAGGAGAATAAAAGATCCCGTATTACAAATTGAGGCCAAATAAACGTGACCAACATCCAGGTTCAGTGTCTGCGGAAGGGAAACTGTAGAGTTTGGGGAAACATAGTAGGTACCTTTGTTTGGATATAATAATACCGTTGGTCCTGATGAAACGACTGGTGTCTACACATTTTAGGTGATCCAAGATCTGGCGGATACCTTGCCCTGTGAAGAGTCACTGGCTTATAATGCTGGCAGCATTAGGTGAATATTAAGAGCTCCTGAACACAAGGTTTTTTTTTATCTAAACTTAAAATCTTATTTATTTTCTATTAGTCAATAAATTCCTGTACATTTATTTATGTCTCAATGTATGTAAGATCCAATTGTACTTATCAATATCAAAAATAAAAGCAACCTTGGCCGTAATTCCCCACGGCTAACTATTTTAATATTTTGAAGAGAAAAAATTGTAATTTCAAATTCATATACTTAATAAATCTTATAACCCAAAAAAAATAGCGTCTTTGCACATTTCTTTCCCATTACTCGTCTAATAGTAGGTACCTATAAAGAGGAAAGATTTAGAATTAATAAATCAAAATGGATTTGTTTGTTTCTTCGCATTGAAAAGGTTCCGAAACTTCAGAACCGATTTTTAAAAACTTTTTCACTTTTGGCAAGCTACATTATCCCTGAGTGACATAGGCTATACTTAATTTAATTTTTAAACTATACTAAAACTCCTACCATGTAGCCCTAACTGCAACAAACTATCTACCCGTGTGAAGTCAAAGCGGACATCTAATACACTTACTGTTTGATAAATAAATAAGTAAAAAGTTAATTAAAACATATTGTAGCGGTTTTTATAGTAATTTTAGGCTTTTTTTTAGAGTTCCGTAGCTGAATGGAAAAAAACGTATTCCCTTATGAATTCGTCATGTCTGTCCGTCCGTCCGTATGTCACAGACACTTTTCCGTAATTATTAATGTGGAAACTTGGTAAGTAGATGTAGGTATTCGGTGAACCGCATTAAGATTTTCATACAAACGTAGAAAAAAAACCAAACCCATGGGGTATCTATGGATGGATGGATTTGCGCAAGAGATGCTTCCAAATTGGAAAAATGTGGGTCCCTTCCCTCTAACTTTAAAATGAGAGAATGAGAAAACTAAAAAAAATATATGATATACATTTCCATGCAAACTACCAGCGACAATTGAACGAGATCTAGTAAGTAGTTTTTTTTTTAATACGTCATAAATCGTAAACCGCAATTTACCTTTAATTCAATCAACTCAATATATATGTGTAATGTATATTTTTATTTTTATTTAAATGCGCAATGTTTCCGTCCGTGCCAGCACGCTGTTAAGTGCGTCATAGTGTCATCAGGTCAATAGATTAAATGTGTCTATAATTATCACATAGGTAGGTATAGATATTATATTTTATGACTTCGCATCAGAGACGTGACGCCAAAAGTTACGTACGGAAAGGTCTGGCGATAACCCGACCTTTGCCGGCTTAAAGTCTAGACGATGCACCAAAGAAACTGCATTTTGTACCGTAGAGTAGACTGAGAGCTAGAAAATCTTTTGCCGTATTCTAATAAAATAACCAATTTTAGGTCGGGTTCGGGCACGAAGATTATCGTCTCATTATCTATTAGAAGTGCAAAAATTTTGTTTGTTGTGTGGGAACGCCCTTTGAGTATTTGATTTATATTAAATTTAAAAAAAAATAATAACTTAATATTCTGTAAATATATTCCAAACGTCTACATACCTGTTGCAGTTATCGGGTATCATTGTTCGTTTTGTGGCAACCCCTTAAATCATATTTTTATGTTTTGTTTTCTGTGCTTATTTGTAGTTATAGCGGCAAAAAAAAGACCTAATTCATTTGGGAATTTATTTTCAATGGAAAGAAACTTATATTTTTCACTCTATAATACTACCTTTTAGTGCAAATTATTAGTTAACAACGTAACTAGTTAACCAGCACAGTCAAAGATTAATTTCAATTAAGTTGAACCATGGGAGGTGGAGGGTCGATGTTAATGAACCATCGTCTACTGTATAAGCTTCTCTTTATTAACATATCCACATCTTAAATACTAGTTGACTTATCTATAATATGTGTTCAGGGTAGAGATGCCTACGCGCATTGTATCATCTTTATCGATCACTTTTTAGACGTGATTGATAACATTCACATATACTAAAAAGTAATTCTAGCAATTCCTTAAGATGCTTCATAAAAGTGTAGTGTTTATTTAGACATTGAACAGAGGCATTCATATCATATTTATTAGCCAACTTAGCGATTTTCATTAAATTCCAGCAAGGATAAATCCCAGAAAGTCTCACACTAGCTCTTATCCTATAATGGTTTCTAAGAATAATGATAGGTAAGTCGTCGACCCTCGACTATCATGCTGCGCAAATTCAAAAGCACTTTTCCTTGAAGGAGCATGATAACAAAAGCACAATCAAGCCGAAAGTGTTTGCACATCACATCACGGACATAGCAATGCATAGATGATAGTTTGGTGCTCCTTTGAATACTTTAACGTGTTAAATGAATGATGGGTTAGTTGGGTAAAACACGACATGAAAAATAATTACCTAATAAGAATAGACTCCTTAAGGTATCAGCATTTTGCAGTAAACTATCACAGTTTAATTTTAGTTACGAACTACATACGAGCTGTACAAAGTTTAAAGAAAAGTCTATCATGCTTTTAGACTTTAAAATGGCCCATTTCAAAATGACGAAGTGGCTTGCTTGAATTTTAATGTTTGGCGATACGATCGAATTTATCAGTACTAACTTTGTGTTGCAAGATGCCTACATTGGTCCGTACATAAAGTCTAAATGTAAGATATAAATTTAAAATATAGACTTTTAATTTTTTTAAATAGTGATAGTCGCTTCGTTGCGCTTTTTATTACCTACGATATATCCTATTACCATTTAAACTTTTTTTTTAAGAGCATGTCTAACGCAACTATACGAACATAAAATTTTAAGAAGTAAGTAAGTACATTCTAAAGTAACTATACATATTTTTGTGGTCTATTAAACTATTATATGGACTCTTGTACCTAAGTCTTACTCAACGCTAGCCAAAAAAAATAAGCCATTGGTTCAATATCGCTATTGGTACTTAGTTGATTTATGCCTGGTTCCAATATTTTACGATTCGTAATGTGTCAAAAATGACTATCCGGTCTACGAGTCGTTAATTCCAATTTCAAATTAACTTTACATATCAGCTGTCATCAGTCGTCTGTCGGTCGTTTTTAGCTTATGCCTCGTGTAATTTATTCTACTATCTTTTCGGATATAAGTCAAAGTCAATCTTTTTTATTCACATAGATTACATTAGTAATACTTTTGAATAGTCTCTATATAAAGCAAATGAAGCTACCTCCGGTTCGGAACCTATAACTAAAGAGAAGATACCGGCAAGAAACACAGTAGTTTTTTTTTTACAAATGGAAGCTAAACTTATTACTAATTTTGCACTAAGACACACAGTTAGTTTATTCATGTTGATTAGTTATTGTGATATTCTTATATATAATAAAATAATAAAATCTCCATAAATCATCAAATCATCAAAAAATGAAGCCATATTGACAGCTTATTTCGATTTGATGCACTTAAACCTATCAATACAGGGATATGTTGTAAAAAATCTTGTAAAATATTCATAACAATACACGTTAATTATATGAAGATTCTGATAGTACTCGTATATGTTTATCATAAGTTCGAAAATTACGATACAAAACACGTTTCGTGTTTACAAAAAGCCACCGCAATCATTTGAAAAAGGCTTGACAGGTCAATTAATAAATTTTCATTTTATTAAAGCCGTTTAATAATATGATTTTATACAGTATCCCATTCGAAGGCTCGATTTATCAACATTCAATTGAATTATTTTTTGCAAAACAGATAACAGAACATAAGATAGAAAACGCAATGTAAATTATTATTTTTATTAACGTGTTACCCTGTTGTATATCCGTTAGGAGTCGGTAAAACTTGGATCGTGATTTGACGAGCCTAATTTTTGACATCTTACCCCTGCAGCCCTTACCTAGTAGGGAAACCAGATTATCTAAGGCTATTTGAATCAATGGCTCAAAGACAAAGTCGGGACCGAAGGCTAGCCTTCCGAAGTAGGGCGTACCTAATTATACCTACTACCAGGTAATTCAAGCCTCTTTTTGCAGGGGGAAATGCATTCATGCGCTTACCTGTCGCCCGAGGGACAACATTGGACAACATCACAACATCACATACCTACATTGCTCTTATTCTGTGGTAAGTAGCTTAAGCACTTGTATTACAGAAATCAGAAACCACGACGGTACCACAACACCCAGACCCGAGACAATATGGAAAAGTTCGTTTCCCATATTGACCCGACCGGGGTTCAAACCCGGAACCTCAGAGATGGCGCTCGCCAAAGTCAGGCCCGCTCGTCTCTCGGCTACGAAGGTCGTAAGAGGAGGGTGGCAAGAGCATGTGACTGACTGCAGGCAAAAAGGCAGGGCAACCTGCGAAAACTTCCCAGAGAACCTTATTGCCTTAAAACGATACTGTGGAAAACTTGGCTGCAGCCAGCGCTACCACAGAACTGGCCGCAAAGGTCAGGTAAAAGCAGAGATAGGTGATCCCTGGGCTATACACATCTCACACCGAGGACCTTGACCAAGGTGCCCTCACACGCATACTCAGGCTCTTGCGTTGTCGATGTGCGGGAGCTGATGGATCATCCTTCCGCATAGACTGTGCCGCCTCCTTCAGCGATATGACATCCGCAATAATTAAAGTCGGCACTATTCTAACCAAACTGGAAACTCTGAATAACAAATTCAATCCCATGACCTCCACTTTTTGAAGCCCGATGCTCTGGCAACTACACCACTCTTAGGCAATTACACAATAAGTACATTGGAATGCACATCAGGCATTAGACACAGCGGTACTACCATTATGTCATGGGTACGAGAAGTAATACTAAAATATTATTATTATTATTTATTTAAGTGTTTACCGTAATGTGCTGCCGAAAATACAGGTCATCATCTTTTAAAGATGGCCGTTGCCAATCATCATGCATAAGTATTCCTGTAGGTACATGTGTATGAAAATATTGCTTAGTGGGGTATTTGAAACACACCGAATAAACCCATTACCTTAACTCAGTCAGTCAAAATTGATTTTAAACGAAAAAGTTTCGTGCGTCTCCGAAACAAATATTGGAACTCAAAACAACGATGTTATTTACCATTTGAGAAGACGCCAGTGATTAGTCAGACCATTTTGATATCAATAAACGCAAAATAATTACTCGCATTGCTAAATTGGTGAACACGAAATCGTTTAAATTAAACAAGCACCTACCGCGAAGACGTCGGTTTATGGCACCTCATCATAAATCAAACCAATTATATGCGTAGCGTATGTGTATTTTTGATGTGCGATGGTATGAGTCACATTAAGAATTCTTAATTCAATAGTTTCGGTAAATGATAAGGATTAGATTCACGAGTGTGGAATTTAGTTAAGCAGACCGAATATGCAGCCAAATAATATAATTAGAAAATTTTACATGGATGTGTCTTTCACTAAAAACTGTCGCATAATTTTTTTTTTTTTTATTATCTGCAATCAGTCCACAGGACTTTAAGCGGATCTGTTCCGAGATTAATGGCGTTTTAGGGCAGTGAGGCCATTGCCTCAGTTTCCCATTTCAAGAATAGCTTTCCTCTTCAGTCGTTTTACTGCGTTTGGTTGGTTCAGTAAATTAGTAGCCAGGGGGTCGGGGTGGTGGGTCAGGCGTTTGGTATATTGTTTCTTGGTGGCTACTATCTCAGCGTTTACTGTAGGTATGTTGAGGTATTCATGGATTTCATTGTTTCTGGCGAACCATGGAGCATTTGCTATTTTGCGCAATATACTGTTTTGGACACGTTGTAAGCAGAGTATATTACTATTGCTGGCTGAGCCCCACAACTGAATACCGTATGTCCAGATAGGCTTCAAAATCGACTTATAGATGAGCAGCTTGTTGTCTACAGATAGAACAGACTTTTTGCCAATGAGCCAATAGAGATTTCTGAATTTAATGTTTATTTCATCTCTCTTCTTTTTAATATGGGTTTTCCATGTCAGTCTTCTATCTAAGTGGAAACCCAGGTATTTTACACAATTTGTATGAGGTAAAATATTATTGTCTAATTTTACTGGAGGACAATTTTCTTTCCTCAAAGTAAATGTGATATGAGTTGACTTTTGTGTACTAACACGGATACGCCAGTTGTGCAGCCATTCGTTTGTTTTGTCTAACAGCTGTTGGAGTTTATAACTAGCTTTTTGAGGATCAGCGTCGCACGCTAGGTATGCTATATCATCGGCATAGGTTGCTACTGTGGTATCATTTGATATTGGTAGGTCGTAGGTAAATATATTGTAGAGCAGTGGGCCAAGTATCGTGCCCTGCGGTACACCAGCCTCTATTTTATATAAAGAAGATACCGAGTCACCTTGTTTCACCTGGAATAGTCTATCAGTCAGGTAAGATTTCATAATAATGTAAAATGAGTGTGGTAATTTATCTTTAATTTTGTACAACAGACCCTTGTGCCACACCTTATCGAAAGCCTGTTGCACATCCAGGAAGGCTGCAGAGCAGTACTGCTTACGTTCAAAACACTGATTAGCCACTTGGTATATGCGATGTGTCTGCTCAATGGTGGAATGCGCTCTCCGAAACCCAAACTGGTGCGTTGGTATTATGTCGCAATCATCCATACAGGATCTCAATCTGCTTGCGAATATTCTCTCCCAGAGTTTGGAAAGCACAGGTGTGAGGCTGATAGGCCTATAAGAAGAGGGTTCATTGGTGGGTTTGCCAGGTTTGTGGACCATTATAATTCGGGAAGTTTTCCAAATGTGTGGGAAGTAAGAGGTTCGGATTATAGCATTGAAAAGGCATGCCAGAAGAGATATACATTTTCTAGGGAGTTCTTTCAGAATTTTTGGGGTGATTAAGTCGAAGCCAGGGGCTTTTTTGGTGTCTAGGTCTCTGATTTCATGTACTATTTCTTTAGGGGAAGTGGGTTTGATTGGTAAGCACATTTGTAGGTCTGAGTCCAATATTTTATTTATGTCGCATAAATGTGATTTTAATTTGATAGACAGGTAATTGAAATACCTTATTAACGTGTAGGAATCTGAGATTGAAATATCGTGAAGAAATCGTGAGCATTCTTATCTAAGAATGCCTCGAAAAAACTATAAAGTATCTAGCTTACGCAAGCAAGAGGAAGGTTTAGCTATGTGTATAATAAAGTAGGTATAGCACATATTATAGCAGAAAAAAGGTACAAAAATTCACAGTTAACAAAGTTTCACAGTTATGTCACATCATAAAAGTATTTACCTAACATATATTTGGTCTTTAATCACAAACCAGAGCGGAACCCTAGTAAACAATATAAAGAGCTATACAGAAAACAAACAACAACTGACTTCTTATTCAATAGATGTAATTACGCAAAAACGAACATCGAAAGCTCTACCTGTGGTACCGTCGTTGTTTCTGATTTCTGTAACACAAGTGCTTTAGCTACTTACCACAAAATCAGAGCAATGTATGTGATGTTGTCCAATATTTATTTATTTTTATTTTTACCTTGGGCCTTAAAAATATGACTGATGCTTTTCACGTCTGTTCTCAGCTTAACACATTGTACCGTAGACAAATCGTTGTACATACATACAAAAGTCACGGCCGAGCTTGGTGTTAACTCTAATCCCCACTTAGGTCACGACTGTTGAGCGGATAATCGCAGTGCATACGTGATACCTGAATTGTTAATTCCGAAGGTCACTACCAAATGCATCACTTGGAACTAACAAGACCACTAAGCGGTCTTTCGGTATTTAGACACGGAAGTGTATGTATATTAGAGAATATTTAAACATACAAGCACAGTTATCATTTTCTTATCGTGATACATTCATTAAGGCTAAAATTATTCTGTGTCTGGGTGTTTTTAAATGGATAACTGTTGGTTCTGATTTCTATTACAGAAATGCTAGCTTACATTGAGATAAGGTCAACGTTCCTGTGTGTTGTCTGATATTTATTTATTAAAATTGTTACTATTACCGAATTGAAATCATAAAAAATAGGTATATATTTTAGGACAGATCAGCTAAGTGTATAGGATATACTTACTAATTTTTTCCACATTTGCGAATGGATTCTTCGTATCTACCGGTTGCAACGTGATGTAATACATATAGTTTAAACATTATTCGCTCTTATTGATCATATTGATTGCTTGTCATGGACAGGCAGACAAAAGGACAAGTATCAAACTCAAGACATCTCCCCTTTTTTGCGTAGTATTTTAATCACTAAGTGAAACCCACGGAGTATGTGGTTTAATCCGTCATCTGCCGGGACGTGGATCCATGCCAGACTCAATTTTTGTTCTATTGTGTCAGGAATTCCGGCGTAAAACGTGTCAAATGTAAAGATGAAGGAACGTGACAAGAAAAAAATAGGAAAATGACCTTAAATAGGTAGCTGATTGTGTTGATTCTTCAAGAGATTCGTTTACTGGTAGCTACAATTCCGACATATGAGCGTCTGTCAAGAGTATTTGTCGGTTTATGAAATGTATTTTTGTATGTGAGTTAGCTTTACATTGCGTGTCTTTACACGTGGCGATTGCATATCGTCGACGCACGTGCAATACCGCGTATCTACAGCTTGCCATAAAGATTAATTTAGTCTGTTTTTTCATATAATTTCAATCCAAATTAGAACTTACGAAAAAATCTACTTACACGGTATTGCAAGCGCGTCGACGATATGTCGTTTTGAAACTTCATAGAACAACCAAAAACTCATGAGACTTTACATTTTGGACATTATGCCACCATGATGTCGTATGTTATTTAAATAAGAACCCAACGATTATCATATTTGTCATCAAAAATAAACGTAAAAATTTTGGATCAAACATAAAATAAAACTTTATCTCAAGTAAAGTTCAATAGCGAATTTTAAACTATATTTAAACTTAGTAATTTGCCCAATCTAAGTATTAAATAGGTAGAGGGGTACAATTAAAAAATACTGTGATTCGAAATATTTAAAATTAAGTTTTAAAGCCAATAACGCAAAAACTCACATCAAGATGATATGTATAAGTAACGACTATAAACTGTAGGTATCTAACGTTTGGTATAATAATTGAATAACCATAAACATTGCACAACATCATATACATCTCTCTGTGGTTAGTAGGTAGTTAGAAGCAGAAGCAGAAGCAACGACTATACCACGATACACGAGACAATATAGAAATGTCCGTCTTCCACATTGAGCCGAAAAGGAATCGACCCTCAAAGATGGCACAACACTAAAGTCACATTCTGTGTCTAAAGTCTGGCCCGCTCTCATATCAGCTACGGAGGTCGTCGTTAGAAGGTGTACTAACTTCAATTACTTATTCATTCATTCCCGGTTCCAATATTTTAAAAACGATCCGACGAGTAATAATTTATAGGAGGCGTAAGCTAAAACTGTTCCTGTCTCGTAGTCAACTGGAGAAAAACAGATTGTCATCTTTGACACATAACGAACCGTAAAATATTGGAACCAGGCATAAACGGTTTCGATATCTCGATACCCCTCTCTGACTTTGTATATTGTGCTACTAAACTTAGGATAACTACTGAGTTTCTTGCCGGATTCTTCTCGGTAGGATTAGGTTCCAAACCGGCTGTAGCTTCAATTTTGGTTTATATTCATTTTGACGATGCATAAGTGTTACATGTAACCAACATGAATAAATGAATTAATTAAGATTATGATTACTAAAAGTCGCTGCATGTAAATACACCTCAGTATAATAGCGGTAATCGGTTCTGACACGTTCAACATAAGACGGATCACTTTAGTAAATGGCGATCGTGACCGAAACACCACGCCAAGAAAAAAACTTTTGGTTTCCAAAGTAGCCATGATTCATAACAAATACATTTGAAGATGATACATTAAAAATACAAGCCTAAACAAAATATTGCTAAGCCAATGTTCCGAATTGATTTATCAGCCACAAATTATGCTTTATAATGGGTTTTATTCTGAGTTGATCCGAAATATACCTACCGGTGTAGTAATCATATTGAACTAATGTGTGTAAAATAAATCATTCTTAAGTGAACTTAAATGAATTTGTTTGTTTTTTAGTAAACAGTAACTAAAAAACAAACAAATTCACCAGGCAATCACTCTAATCAAGCAATATGGTAAGTGGACACTTGCGCTACAGAAATCAGAAACAATGACGGTACCTCAACACCAAACCCGAGAAAATATACAAAAGCTTCCCATATTGAACGTAGGGTGGTATTTTTTTTTTAATATATTGACCTCATCCCACCTGATGTTAAGTGGTATTGAGGTCCTAGCTTAAGGGTGACAAGTACAGCATAATTAATCTGTTACTGACTTGTCGCCCTTACCTTACGCCCAGGAGCTCTGGAAACCTTACTCACACGCAGGAACACAACAACACAAAAGTGATTGTTATTTGGCTGCGGTCTTCTGTAAGGTGGAGGTATTTCACCAGTCAGGCTGCTCCAGTTCGAGCGATAAATCGCTATGCCCTACCTCTCTCAAATAGGTCGTAAAAGGCAGCGATTCTATTTACATACTTACTTTAGGGATAAATTTGGTGTTTTATATCCATGTAAACTTTGTTTCAAAACCATTTTAATAAATAATCTTAACTGCGCAACCTACTTTCTGTATTTGATCTTTGAAAAGACATCAACGCGCCTAAAGAATTACCAAAATGTTTTTTTTTTTATTTCAATTGCACTTAGTATTTTTTTATTTCAAGGTTACTGGCCAGTGACCAACCTTATTATCTACCTACCAGATAATCTTGAGCCAGAAAAATGGCCTCAAACTAAGCTGAACGACTAATATCGAGATATCAACCAGGCCGTTAGCTATTAAGCCTTACATGCTTTCCGTAGCACAGAGTGCTCATGATAAATGTTACAAAATTTGATCAGTATAGTCACCCATTCTATATCGGACCGCGGCTTGAATAGCTTAGCTATGGTTTCCGAACCGTTGTTGCTACCGTGCCGCGAGCACTTCCAAAATCAAAATTAAATTTATTCATTTTTAAATCCTCAAGATCATTCGTAATCGCTTTCGCCGAGAAATTAAGTACACCGCCTGAAGCCTTGCAGCTTGATACTTAAGTCTATGATATCAAAGCTTATTTTTACATGGCCATGTTGTACCACGTAGTAGTTGCAGTATACTGCCTCGGTCTGAAACGGTGCACTGCCGGTCAACGCTCGGGTCAACGAACCGGCCTTGCTTGCGTCCTTTCCGATGCACCCTTAACCACTGGCCCCATAAAACTTATAAACTAACCACTTAGAAGCACTTATATAGAAAATTACTAGTAATTAAGAGCGAGCAAACGGACTACTGGTAGTTTAACTACGTAATGTAAGTACGAGTATCCTTACTGTGGAAGTAGTGAATGGGGAATCTTTGTGACTTATTTTGCAGGGGAAAATGTGGTGAATGGTTTTGGCTGTAAGTTTATCTACACTAGCCTAGGCTAGCATTGCATTAGTCTCATTAACTAATAATCGATATAGCATTCCTAATCACAACTGCAATAACTATACTACTTATTGCATGTTTTGTTAGTAAACCTACATATTGTTCCTTTGTGCACCACAAATTATATGATGCCTATAATTTCTTCCAACTATATTATAACTTATTGCGGTTATTCTATGTAATTACTTAAGATAATAAGCTACTTATGAATCATAATATAAGCTATGATAACTAACAGAACCGAAACTAATAAAGATACTATAAAGACGTCTAAGGCGAAAATATAGAGCTCATTTTTCTAATAACGGATATGGTCTTATATCAATTTGCCTACAAACACAACTTATTGCACTATTTATTTATTGACGACCTCCGTAGCTGAGAGGCAAGCGTGCCGAAATTTGGTGTCGCGCCATCTCTGAGGTTCCGGGTTCGATCCCCGGTCGGGTTAATATGGGAAACGAACTTTTCTATATTGTATCGGGTCTGGGTGTTGTGGTACCTTCGTTGTATCTGATTTCTGTAACACAAGTGTTTGAGCTACTTACCTCTATCAGAGCAATGTATGTGATGTTGTCCAATATTTATTTATTATTTGTTAGGACGACAGAGATACTATAGAGATGTATGGATAAATAAATAAATAAAATAAATGCGCCAGACAATCACACCAATCACCTGGTCTCGAACTAAGGTTTTCCCTTGTATTATGTGCACCAGACGACGGATACTAACTGGGGGCGTCATCCCAGCACACCCAGACTTAAGTCAATTTAGAAAAGTTCGTTTTCCAAATTGATCCGACCAGGAATCGAACCCAGGACCTTTCGCGCTATGGTCGCCTACCTTAGCCACAGCGCCAGCAAGGTCGTCAATGACATGATGTGTGTTAGAAGTAAAAGCTTTGGAATTAATTAGGATAAAATTTGCTATCCAGGCTAATTAAAAACTAGAATAACATACAGGAAAAAAGTATCCCGAAATAATGCCAACTCTCTGTAAATCCAACTCTCTTCTGATAACATGTTTCCGTTTTACGTACATACGACGCCAAATGAGTAATGTAGATTTTAAAATCTACATATATACCTACATTAAGTAACTAAAGTTGCGTATCTATGTATTTTTCTTAAATTTTTTGTCTCTTTACTTTGCACTTCATAAATGATTGAGAAGAAAAACACTTTTGCATTTTTGATTGTTTAATCCCGTCCGTCCTCTTAATTATTTTATTTAATGACTTTTGTGTGCTACTTACACTAGTTGTAAGTTTAAAATGTTACCAACAAAATATGGGTTACACACCTGAAATAAAGATTTTATTATTATTATAGCGCAAATAAACTTATCTGATTCGTAATTTATAGATATGTCCAATGAAAACTAATAAATAACGAAGATTTGTTTTTTGTATGGTACCTATTAAAACCTTTGAAATACTTGAGGTCTACTAACTATTTGATTTTAAAAACTAGGTTTTACCAGCATTTTTGCCTGTCTGACCTTTTCAAATCAAAAATATTAAACTAGAATAGAGCACCTACTCCAGTTTAATCTTTGTGTTTTAAATATTTTTTAAAGTTGTTCCAATATTTGAATATAATTTATACCTTTTAGTAATGTAATAATACTAAGAAGTGCGTTTTTACTATCGCAATCAAGATGATGGAAGTTGTACACTAGTGTTTTATTTGAGGAACATTAACCTGACTATTAGGCTAAGCATGTGCAATACGTCAAATTTATCGCATGAGACGACAATAGTTTATATACCGTTGATTGGGTGATAGTCTACCGTACTCGTTATTTCAGCCAATCAGGAGTTGACGCATTGATTTTGACATTTCTTAAGAGCGCGATAAAATTTACTCGCGTAGCGCATGCCAGGCCTGCAAGAGTCCCTATTTACGATTCGCATGATTTACCATTAGTTATTACCCATTAGTCGCTTGTATTTCAAATATATGTTGTAAATATATATACAATGAACAACTCTCATACGTTGCTGTGTTCTTCTTCACTAACTAGTCTGCTCGCCTGTACTTACCTAACCTCTACGTGTTTTATATTATTTTAAAAATATATGACGCATTTTCTCAATATCAGAATTGGGCCTCGATGACGCATGTAAGTCCTACATTTTATTTTATTTTATTTACAAATACTTTTGTTTTTTTTTTTTTTTCATAATTGATTTTAAGTTTTTATTTTACAATTGACAAACTAACTGCGTGTCTTAGTGCAAAATCAGTAATAAGTTTAGCTTTCATTCGTAAAAAAAAACTACTGAGTTTCTTGCCGGTATCTTCTCTTTAGTTATAGGTTCCGAACCGGAGGTAGCTTCATTTGCATTATATAGAGACTATTCATAAGTATTACTAATGTAATCTAAGTGAATAAAAAAGATTGACTTTGACTTTGTTAAGTAGCTAAAGCACTGACATTACAGAAACCAGAAACAACGACGACACTACAAAACCTAGACCAAAATAAAAAAATCCTTCTTATACAACCGCGAAAGTTGGTCTGAATATATAGATGTATGTTTGTTTCTCTTTCACGCATAAACTACTTCATGGATTTGAATGAAATTTGGTAGAAAGACAGATGAGGTACTAGATTAACATATAGGATACTTTTTATCCCAAAATAAGATCAAAAAGTTGCAGGCAACAACTAGTATTTTTTTAGCTACAAATTAATAAGCGAATGTTAGTAATCTCTCTAACTGTGTAAATCTGAACGAGCTTACAAGTTAGTTAAGCGGTAAATTGAACTAAGTTAATCAAAGTTAGCATTTTAATTTAAAGTCTAGCTCATTCGTTCTCTCTTGTCAGACATTGCAATATATGGCTGTGGTTAGACACATCTACAACGGTAAGGCAATATTTTATGTAGGAAACGCAGAAAGCTATTTTGCCCATTCATGGCAACTTTCACATTGCTTTCAGTACAAGCTTTTGAATATTAATGAAAACAGTTTTAAATATGCGCGTATGACGTACGGATTATACAATATATATAAATAAATAAATACTAAACAACATCAGTCACATTGCTCTGATTATGTGGTAAGTAGCTTAAGCACTTGTGTTACAGAAATCTGAAACAACGAAGGTACCACAACACCCAGACCCGAGACAATATATAAAAGTTCGTTTCCCATATTGACCCGACTGGGGATCGAACCCGGAACCTCAGAGATGGCGCGTCGCCATTCGTCTCTCGGCTATGGAAGTCGTCAGGTATGTACAACAATACAAGCTGATGCCCGCGACTATGCTCGCGTTCATCAAGCTCAAGTATCATATATGGTAATCAAGTATACAACACAAGTATATACATATCTCTATTCTTACTAAATTTTACCCAAATCCGTTCAGTAGTTTATGCGTGAAAGACTGACAAACATACATACGTTCTTACAAAATTTCACGTATACGAGTAATATTAGTAGGATGTCAAAAAAGTACCTACTTGATGAAAGTAATTAATAGTAATCGATTAATTATTATTGCCAGCGCTTGCTGGTAAATTACTTAATAAATATTAATGTTTACAAGAGGATTTATCTAGTGAACCAGGATTTTTTTCTCATTTGCTTGGTTTTTTCCAAGACTTGAATCGCACAGTATGATTACTTCGGGTAGTATTCTTATTTACATAAACAAAGACAGATTTGTTAAAGCATTCGTTTTCAACACAGTTTGATTAACAAAAAAAAGTAGAATAAATTGCTGTGTATTCAAATCATCAAATTTCATAATACAAAGTTTCATGTCCCATACAAACCTGCGTGCCCTTTTTTCAACTTCTTTATGTCTTTTTCGGGATAACAAGTTATTAAAAGTGTTTCGAAAGTTCAGGTGTAACAGACAAACAGGGTTACCTACCTACTTTTGTATATGTATCATAATGTACTCGTAAGTACTTTATCACCTGTAAATCTGAATCTAAGTTATGTATATGCTTTAACAACTAATTCAAGTATATTATGTTTTAACT
Organism: Glyphodes pyloalis; assembly: GCA_037074685.1. Lineage (NCBI taxonomy): Eukaryota > Metazoa > Arthropoda > Insecta > Lepidoptera > Crambidae > Glyphodes > Glyphodes pyloalis. The sequence continues at coordinate 3,885,026 of JAYKKO010000004.1, forward strand.
AAAAAGTTAAGTACACGTTGTATGGCCTTAGTATATGATGGTCTTAGCGTTAAATGTACCTTTTGTGCAATAGTATAAAATAAATTAATTAATAGGTAAACCACTTCATTACCGAGACTTTCATGAATATCTAATTAGAACGAATGCCTTACAATAGAAAAGATATTACTCTGTCAGTACTAATAATTTTAAATTGCATTCAACAAATAACATGATATTCGAGTATCACTCTAGGTATTCTGCAGTCATACCCTCTGAACTTAAATTACAACTAAATTCAATGAGTCACACTTATTTACTCATTATAAATTTATTGATATCAGTTGTTATTAAATAGTACCTCAATTTCATTAGTAATGGAACAAATAACTTGAATTCGAATTCAAAATAATATTTTAGTAAGCGGAAACAATATTTATACCTATCTTGATAAGTCGACAGTGAGAAAATATCTTATAGAGTAAACATGATTTCGCAGAAAGCTTTTAGGTATAAATTTAAATGTTGGTAGGGCTGAAACCTTCTCAAAATTTGTACTAAATGTAATTTATTAACTGTCTTAGTAAAAAGTAACGTTTAATTAAGAGCTTAGACGATATAAATGTCGTTCAAATTATAACCATATTATCTCTACGTCCAATAGGTACTTCTCGTGTACCTTTTTAATATTATTGATTTTGCCCACACTGAAAAACCAATGACTTAGATCTTTTACTAGAAAGAAAGATAATTCCCAGCTGAGTAATGCCTTCAATCATTCATTCTACGTAAGTGCATTTTCTCGTTAAATCATTGTCTTTTAAGAAGATTATTTACTCGTAGATAACAAGGATGTAATCTTCTTTAAAGACCAAGGATATAATCTTCTTAAACCGAAGATAGATCGTTTTTTTGTTTGCATAAAAGAGGCTCTGGAACTACTGAGCCGATGGAAAACACTCTTATTACTCTTGGGAAATTACTTAATAATTAATTAATTATTTCAAGGTGAAAAAAGCCTTATTTTATTTTAAAATAGATAGTGATATTATTTGTATATCCATACATAAAATGATTTTTGACGATATCGTAAGTGTTACGTGTAACCTACTCAATATATATTATAATTTCATTTATAAATTTCGTATAGCAAGCTATTGCTTATTGTGCATGCAAAAACATCAATGGGTCTTAATAGTAAACAAATTAAGTCCAAATTGCATGGCGTGGCAACCTCTAATTAAGATAACGTTTAGCTTTAAGTTTATGTTAAATTTGTAATTGTGAGCGTTTTTCTTGTTGGTTTTCCTAATAACAAAATACCTATAAAAATACGTAGTATCTATTGATCCTACCTTTGGTTTTTTTTACTTTATTTCACTCCGACTCGCACTTGGTTGGTTTTTTAAATGAAAGGGTGTTATTGAGAGAGATTTCAGAGAATACTTTTGTTAGACATTACGCTACTCCGACTAATGGTTATTTTTAATATCTATATTTCGTCTATCTTTACGGATTGAACTAGTCCACTTAGGTCGGTACTAAAAAGGTTGCACTGCAGTTAGGGTCTGATTTAGTTTAGTTAGGTTAGGTTCGTTTAATAATCATATTGTCGGAGTAACGATTTGTCGGACTAGCGTAACGTCGAACAAACGGGTGTGTTGGAATTTAGTTTTTAAGCCTTGATTTGCTTCTTCCACCTGTCACTACTTATGGAGAACAATAATACTAAGGTGTGCCAAAAGATCTGGGGCTGCTTTAGTGCTAGCCCTGCGTATCTATCCAGCAGGAGCCGGGGCGCGATCGTCGAACGGCCAACGCTTTTAGTCCGATCGCGTGCGCCCGCGCATCACTCGCCAGTCCGCTCTCGCCGCCCGCGGTCCCGTGTCGCTGTACCAATAGGATTGTAAACATGTACAAGTCACTCGTTGTTCTGTGTGTTTTCTACTGTGTTGTCATTGGTGAGTGGCTTTTTTTTAAATCTAATAATAGGGTGCTAACCCACCGTGCTCCATTAGCGGTCTTATCATCTGATGCCGGTTTACTAGGTACTGAACGAACAGTCCTAATTAAAAGCTAGTAAAAGAACAATTTCTCAAATATTTTTGGTAACGGTTTTTTGCTGTGGCCTTGCTAATTGATTTTTGAGAGTAAAAGCAACATTTTTTTAAACTTATCTTTGTCTAAATTTGTATACAGCTTACTGTTCTAAATATCCAGCTTAAGAGTTTATTTTTATGTTCGGCATTTATACATTTTATCAGAGGTATGTACCTACACCTAAGAGAAAATGTTACCATTTTTATGTTGTTACAAAATATGAACTAACAACGAAACTTTACAAACTACTTTAGATAATTAATTTTAAAACCAAATTTAGACACGTGTGTCATAAAATTTTAGTTTGGTTTCAAATAAATTCCGGTTCATGTAGCTAATGAAAATATATGAATGTACACATGTAGATAATTATAGCAAATTACTGATGGAATGGCATCTACGCAATTCGATTTGACTTAAAAAAACTTTAAAGAAATATTTGTTGTACTGTCAACAGCACGTCAAGGTAAACATTTGCAGTTCGATATTAGTTCTTATGCCAACAGAATAAGGGCGATGTAAAGTCCAAAGTGAATAGTCTGACGTGCTTCTGACCATACAAACATACTCAATTCCATATTATTAATAATTACCAATGCCCATAACACACGCCATAAACCGAACGCAATCACAAAAAAACCTTTTTTTTTTCAATCGTGATCGAAGAAGCTATTAAACTGTACCCGAAACAGAGTACGCCGCTTCCTCAAAACAAAAAGCTCCAATTAAATGTTTTAAGTGCTAGAACAAAAACCTGTTGACAGCTAATTATGTATAAGCATTGCACATAACGCGCGGGTAGGTCACGGCGTTTCGTGAGATGATCCTTTCCGTGGTCGTGCCTGTTTCCCCTGATACGAATCATTTTACCATATGAATAAATTATCTTGATACTTGCCTAATCGATCAATTGTTTTTCAACATCCTGTTAAGGCTCTATGGAGATGAAGAAACGTGTTTTCTTTGCCAGGCTTTTACTAACTTTAAAGGCCCAGGCTCTTAACAAGCCTACATTTTTGATAAAACGCCAAATGAATACAAAAGAAAGCAACTGACTTTTTATTTTAATGAAAGGTAACGAAGTCAACATTTACACCTTTATATTTATATTGCGATATGTTAATAACAATTTTTATTTATTTAAGTTACGAGACTTGTTTTAGTTAGTTATAAAAGACTTAACCTATATGAGTACATTTATTTAAAAAAAAAATTGATTAATGCACAACTTCAGCAGAAGTAGTGTTGCAATATCTTATATAGTGACAGTCCAGCCTGCCCGCTGTCATAGCTAGGCTAGGATGCTTTTTAAACGGTTTTATTTAGCTCACCCCGTTTGTTTTATTAATTATTTATTCTTGGGTCAAATTTAGTAATTCAAATTTCACCCGCTTCCTGTCAACCGATTAATCTGAAATTTTGTTAATAATACAAGCTTGCAAAAATATGCACAAGATCGTCGTCTTTAAGATGGAGAGAGAGCAATTACCGTTTTAGAGTGGGACTAAGAAAATATCGTCACAGGTAATGAGTGGTGATCATGTTTGTCCAAAGTTCTAAACCAAGGCCGCATTCCGCATGCGGCCCCCAGTCCATCCAAGTGCGGCCCGCGGTGTTTTTTAAAATTTAAATGAAGAATATTTATCTTCCATTATGTTTAATTGTATTGTTGTTATTGGTAGAAAAGATATAAATAATCAAAATATTAAATCGTATTTGTATGAATGCTGGAACTTAATTCCTTGATTGAGCGCTGTAATCACGACAAATCTTCAAAATTTAAAAATTGTTTTATTTGTGCAGCCTCCCAATTTATTTTGTTATTTAAATTGGTCTGGCATCATACCACAGTCAAGGTGTTTTAGGTGTACATTTTCTTCTGTATTTAAACATATTTTCTAATCTGTAGTGAGAGTGCCCACCTCCTGTTTATAGGTAGGAAGACCTTCGAAGAATATATCGGTTACTTCATTACCTATCTTCGCTCTGATGATGTTGGTGCGATGATACAAGTACGAAAATAGCAATGATCCTTAGACCCGAGAGCTTAGTAACATCAATTAAAGACGTTATTGTATGACACCGTGTTTGATTATCGTGAATGGGTTTGATTAAAACTAACATAACAACTGTATTTTAATGTAGCATCACGAATTATTTCGTCATATGAGTACAATGCACCAATTATATATGCATAGTCTATGGAGCAATATTTCTTAAACTGACGGACAGTTTCTTTCGCGCAATATATTTTTTGGGAAACTGTTAAATAGACAGAATTAAAAAAACCCTCTTTGTTATCCCCATACATTCGAACATAGGCGTGTAATGTTCAAATTTAGTATTGGATTTATACATTTTTAAGTGAGAATCATACGAACAAAAATAATTCATTTTAAGCACGGTCCATAGCATACCACGGCAAACAGGTGTAATTTAATATGGGTCCTTATGCTCTAAACTAAAGGGACTTCCCTTTAGTTTGTACTTACGAATAGTATAATCCAGCATGCTGTAAGTGTGGCTGTACCTAACCGGCTGAAGTTTCTTGGTTACAAATGTAACCAAAATGCTAGGTCCAAGTTCGCGACTTTTTTTGGGCGTGTTCCTTTTCTTTCTAAAATCTGACATTTTTGTCACATAATCTGTGGAACATTCCGCGTCTTTTAAGGTAAAATCCATTGCTGTAAACATTTTGTGCGAGTAGAGAAAAATTTTTGAAAAGGAACAAGGTGAGTTTGACATTAGTGTGTCAGATTGTGCTGACGACGCGAAAGTTTAAATGCAGAAATATAATTAATTATAGGGATTTGAAAAGGTAAGTTGTGCTTTTTTCCAAGATTATTTACTGGTTAAATATGTACAAGAACAGTTTTCGTGTTAGTGTTTTCTTATTTTTTCTATCAAAAGTTTTCAAGTCGTGTCGGGTAGTATTTTAGATAAATCTGACTTTGATCGAACATTTTATTAATTATGCGATTTAATCACGTTAGTGGAACGTATTTTGTTGATGTATTAGTTATTCTAAACCATTTCAAACAATGACCGTACTGTTTACCGCAAGAATACATTAAGATTAGGTTTGTTTACATTATCGAACAATTACAAAATGGCCGCTGCCCGGTGTGGCCGGTGTCGGATTTTTATTTTTTAATAAATACTTCTCACCATCACACAAAGATGTAATTATTCTAACATGTGTTTCAAGATCTATGCCGAATCCTAACCAAATCTCAATCGGTAATACCGGTTATGTTCTTAGTATGAACTAGGGTAAGGTAGGCCTTGCGGCCGTTTTTTCATTACGTAGTTTTGCAATATGACGTTCTGATTTCAAATAGCTGTAGAATAGAATTGGTGCCAGGATGAGAAGTGATTCTTTTTTAAATTGTACAAAAAGACCCTATCTTTTAGATTTTATTAATATTTTTGTGCTTCATGTAATAATATAACTGTAAAAAAATATTAAAGTGGCGAGAAAAAACCCGCCATCAGTCGTATTTTATCTGGACTTTGCAATGATGTATATAAATATTTTTAAACAATAAAACATTGTTTTATAGCTTTTATCGTGCAAAACATTAATCATTCTACCAATTAAATCAATAAAATAAGTAGGTTACCGATACAATAACGGAAATAAAACGTAATAAAGCATGACTATATTACCATTTCTGCAGCAAATGCTGACTTTCATAATTAATATTTCTAAATTGTATACACAAAGAGCGACGACGCTAACACATTTTGAATGCTCCATTCATCGGCTATCATAAAAACAGCACTTCATGCGTACCCATTCTAAGAAACGCTCGTAAACAATTAGTTTTTATGACCCAAGCCCGGCGCGCTCGGGTGCCGTCACGCCGCTAAAATCTCGACCGGCTAAGACCTACAACAGATGCTGAATGACCTGGCTGACTCTTCTGTACGCATCGGCCTACGGATGAACTTGGATAAAACCAAGGTCATGTTTAATGAACATGTTCTACCGGAACCGATTGCAGTCCAAGGCGCCGTCCTCGAAGTTGTTCAAAAATATGTGTACCTCGGGCAAAAATTGCAGTTGGGTCGAAACAACCTAGAGGACGAGGTGAATAGAAGGGTTCAGCTGGGCTGGGCAGCGTTTGGGAAACTACGTCGAGTCTTCTCATCGTCCATCCCACAGTGCCTAAAGACAAAAGTCTTCAATCAGTGCGTTCTACCTGTTATGACGTATGGAGCCGAGACGTGGACACTGACGGCACGACTGGTTCACAGACTTAAAGTCACTCAGCGGGCTATGGAAAGAGCTATGCTCGGTGTTTCTCTAAGGGATCGAATCCATAATGAGGTGATCCGGCAGAGAACTAAAGTCATCGACATAGCTCACAGGATTAGCAAGCTGAAGTGGCAGTGGGCTGGCCATATCAGCCGCAGAGCCGACAACCGTTGGGGTAAACGAGTTCTGGAGTGGAGACCACGCCTCGGTAAACGTAGTGTAGGACGCCCTCAGGCCAGGTGGAGTGACGATTTGCGCAGGACGGCTGGTGGGAGCTGGATGAGAGTCGCCGAAAATCGAGCGAAGTGGCGAACATTTGGAGAGGCCTATGTCCAGCAGTGGACTGCAACAGGCTGATGATGATGATGATGATGACATTAAACAACAGCAAATAAACATATCAAACGTAACTAAATATACTTCAATGTCATTCACTTTTATGAGACCCTGATCCAGCAGTCAAACTGTAGAAAAGTTTGGTGGGACTTTGCCCATTTTATATATTTACTTGTTTTGTGTATAGAAAACACCTTATACAACCGGACGTGGTAAAGAGAGACATTATTACAAACATAAGTTAGTCCTTATCATCATGAAACTATTAATTACTAGCTGTGCGCGCGACTTCGTTCGCGTGGACTACATCCTTTTATGGTCGGTTTTACCCCTTTCTCCCCTAATATTCGAAACAAAAAGTAGTCTATATTTTAATCCAAGTTTCGAGCTATATTTGAGCCAAATTTCATATCTCTAACTTCAAAAATAAACTTCCAAAGGTGGTATTACGCCCCTCCCCCCCCCCTTATTTTCTAATAAAAAGTAGTCTATGTCCGTTCTTGAGATTCAACGTATACCTATACCAAATTTCATCAAAATCGGTTGAGAGGTTTAAGCAGGAAAGCGTAACAGACACACAGACAGACAGACAGACAGAGTTACTTTCGCATTTATAATATTAGTAGGGATAATAGCTTGCATACCTAAAAATTACACAGTTAAAATTGCCTTTACGAGTTATTTACCTATGTTGTCTCTTCAATAGGCAACGAAATAATTGTGTTAACTCTTAATGATTCACTTTGCCTACGATCCTAAAAGATCGGAACTTAATAAGGTACCTTAGTAGATAATGTTATAGCAAACATAGATCTTTATTTCTAATGATCAAAGTAGGAATTTATTGTTTTCTTCAAATATCCTTTGCAATCTTGGCTGAGTGTCGATAAAACATTTGTACAAATAATAAGTAGTCGTTATATTTTATTAACAGCTCGGATTTTAACACACTCCTTAGAATCATGCATCAATATCGGATTAGTCATTCTTACGGATCAATGGATTATTATTATAGTGTACCGTATTTTTTGCAAATTAAGATTTTCTTGTATCTGACTTATTAAAAAGCAAAAGGAATGATGACCTCATCGCCTTCTGAGAAAGGTATATACGAACGAACTTCGCTTACAAACTTACGAACCTAAAGATAAAGTGCCTGATACTCGGCCGGTACAAAAAGTTAATTGGTCTAACCACGAAACAGGTAAAACCGAAAGAAATACTTTTAAAGTAACCATTACTCATAAAATTGATGTTAAGGTACGCAGCGGTAGTTGGGAGCAAGCAATGTGCAGCGTTTTTAACGATACATCGGTGTTGCAAACGTAGCTTATTTAATGGAATTTTATAATAATGCAAAAACAAACGCGATCGACCTGCTGTAGTTAGGTTATACACCACTGGACAGGACATTGACTTCCTCACGTCCCTCTTTTTCATAGTCCAACGAATGATGGAAACATATTGATGCGTACCTAATCACTTTTTATTTTATTTATGTAGTGTCAAATCAACTAAGTCAACTTGGTAAGCAAGCCCTACTAAAAATTATGATTTTATAAGTACAGTCAAAGCTCCTTATTCAAGATTCCTGTATAAGCGTCGTATAATTGAGACCGAATTATACAAGATTAAACGTCTAAATCAGCTGTTAAAATTTCGCCTTTGCCTTGTCAGAACTATTATTAATATCACTGCTGAATGTCAAATACTGTTTATAAATAGCAAAAACAGAATAAATTTGTAATTTCGTGATAAAATAATTTCGAGATTCTATAGGTAGGTAGAATTGAAAACCGTTTAATGGTTTTTGCGTGAAAGAGTAAAACTAAAATACATCCATTCTCCATACAAAAATAACCTACACACGTTCATACATTCTTGTAAACTTTTGCGTTTATAATGTTAGTAGGATAACCCTCGCGAATAAAAGCTTTTACTTTACCGTGTACATCGCCGTTACATAAAATTTAACGGCAATTTTAAGCAAGGGAATAATGTGACATATGTTACATTACACTTGATTATCTTCATAAAATTTGAAGTGACTCTTACCAGTTCGGAATCCATTTATAAAAATACCAGTTACAGTAACATCGTCCACCGATACCTATAAGTACCTAAATGATTCTAGATCAACTACCAAATTTTTTCATTGATGATGTAGCGTAAAGATTTGAGGTAAGCTAGAGCAGACCAGTCCCCTGATGATGAAGATGGCACTTGTTCACAAGCATGACGTACATATGCCAGCCATCGTTTCACACGACTGAACGCATGACAAACACATAGCGCCACTAACTCCGTAACATTAGGTTCCTACACACAGTGCCGGCGGCACGGCCGCCGGGGTGTGCCGGCGGGTTACGCGGCTTGCAGGCGGCAGTGTTGCCAGTTTAGCGACTTTGTCGCTAGATCTAGCGACATTTCGTTTACCACAGCGGCTTAAATTATTCGTCTAGCGAGAAAAAAATCTAGCTACTATTCTAACGACTTTTGGACTGTAAATAAATACTTACTTTAGTCTTTAATTATCTTGATAAAAATAAGGCAATATCTTAGTCCAGAAATTTAATTTATCAGTATTCTATGTCTATGATATTATTTAAATTCGGAACTCGTTCTGAAATCAGATGTCATTCTGACAACTCTTATCTTTTATTATTTAAATAATTTCTGAACGCTACCATAGTACGGATGGAGATTCTTTCCGAAAAAGATCGACATCTATATCTATTCGAATAGTGACCTGATGAATCGATGCCCAAAAAAATCTAGGTTTAAATCTCTATTATTTAGCGACTTCTAGCGACTTTTGATCTTTGTCCATAGCTAGCGACATCTAGCGACTTTTCAAGCGTATTTTAACGACTTTTTGACACATCGAGTTGGCAACACTGGCAGGCGGCAGTTCGCGCCCGGCATTCGAGCGGTAGTGACACAACCGGAATGAGCTTGACGGCTTTGTGCGGCTTGTATTGCCGGCGGCGCATAGCCGCTCGGCATGAACCCGGCGGCATATGTGTAGGAACCTTAAGTGACACTTCATCTCCAATTATGTTAACCGTCATGCATTTTAAAAGACCATTATAGAAGAACCAATATACAAAATAATTAACCGAATTAATAATGTATCGATTGTATTCAGTTTTTGGGTAGATTTGCACTAACTTCATTTTAACAATTATACCGTCGGTTAAACGTCTGTTACTTACTGTGCCTAGAATATACCCTGTAATAATATTATGACAGATTTTTATAACGCTGAACTTCACGTAACAGCCAAAATTAAGCCGTAACAAAAACTGCAACCTCATCCAACTAATTTTATAGCTGACAATTATAACAGGTAGCTAGATTAGCTAATCTTAGTTAACTTTTAGTCGCGTTTTGATTGTAACTGATATTTTTGACTTTGTGTAAAAAGTAGTACCTCTGTTTGAGTTCCTTTTTTTAAGAGCAAGCCATCGAATTAATATAAACGGAGCCAGCAAAATTATTCCTAGAATTCACGACGCATACCTTATCTTCATCAGCAATACCAAATAAAGTGTAGAATTGCACTCTTCCGAATAAGTAAAGTTGTCTCTTCATCGACCCACTTTCAAAAACTAGGATTTCTTCATTACCATTAAGGCATTTCAATTGAACTAATTTCTTCTCTAATTATTTGAGTAAGTAAGTATCCGGCCACTGCTCATTTTAAGTACGTTTATAATGTAATCTTATCAGAAGGCGTATAAGGCGTAGATTATAAAAATGAAGGCATAAAGAAAGAAATTTAATAAATTTAAATTTTTAAATAAGTTAATTTTACAGTCAAATTATTAACTCCACTTCAAGGAAATTAACCCAGCTTAAATAAACAACAAAATGTATAATACTTATGCTAGAAAATATGAATTTTATGTAATCTGGAAGAGGAATTTTTCTCAAAGAATACCTGTGTAACCGATTATAAGTATTCTTTAGAGAAAATTCCATTTCCAGATAACCTATAGATTACACACCATAAATTTAATTGTAATCCTTTTTATTAGAGGTATGTGTCATTATGTCGTCTGCTCAGATCCGATAAGAGGTTTTTCCTCCATAATAGCGGGGTTACGAAGATCAAGAAACAGTGTATGTACCTAACTGCGTATTACTAGACGCTATATTTGGATCATTCACAAACATGCTGATAACTAGAATATCATTGGATGTAAGTTACGAGTATTTGCAGTTCAACAGAATCGGTAGGCATTAAATACATTTCACAATCATCCCATTAATGGCATCGATTCCGTCTATTCCTTTGATTCATGGACTTATAAGGGCACGCGAAGGCCTCAGGCAAAACGCATGCTTTGCCAGAATAACCAGTAATACAACTATTTTTTTACTTGCTGATTGTAGATAATCACTTACAGGCCGACAAGTGGCAAGGAGAAGCCATGATCACATACATAATATTATTGGCTTTGAACTCAACAAGCCATAGGCGTCCCTAGATTCTAGGCAAAGAAAGGGTGGCAAATCAAATTATTTTAGCACTTTTTCAAATAAACATACATAATATACTAATATCGTTTTTTTTTATCTAAGCGCTTTAATTATACAATACCGGCAATAAATTGGCAATGTTTCTTACAGCGTGACTGGTAAATAGATAGGTAAAAAGGGCACACAACTTTTAAAAGTTGTTTATTATCATCATCAGTCTATATTTATCCACTCCTGGATATTGCTCTTTCCTATGTCCCCTATATTATATTGCATCGCAAATGAAAAAAATATATTTTTCTAAACTTTTGGTGTCAAAACTAGATAGTGGGGGGGGGGGTAACCCTTCCTGCCCTCCCCTGGGTAGGTACGCCCATGCAGCAAGTGATTACAAAAAGGTTTCAAGCTGTACGCTTATTGTGCTTTATTTTAAGCATACTGATATTTCAATGACAAAAAATCCCGTTTAATTGTATTTCGTATAAGTTCATAGCCCTTCTCTGAAGAACCTTAACGTGCTACTAAATATATATAGCACATTCTTAGACATTTTAAATTTGTTTCTTTTTGTGTCACACTGTATGACACAAAAAAACAAAGGCACTTATTGAAATCAAGTCAACGTTTACATTAGATAGATAGGACTCATTTAATTACCACTTTAGCCAAATGCAGGTTTGTGATCACAAACCCGAGCTAAATTCCAAACATCTAAAACTTATTTGCGCTACTAGGAAATCCAACTCAGGTAACTAAGCTAAAGAAACGTTAACGACATTTGTGATCTCAGAAACTAACTTTAATCTGCTAACACATACCAAAATATCGTCTCAATCGCATAAGTAGGTAACCTACAACGATTGCATGTCTGCAACTTAAATATCTAATTACAACTAACCATGTACCCATGCTAATATCAATAAAATCCCGTTTCGCCGACATTTGAACATCAATCTAGGGCGACCGATAAAATTTACGACCACTCAAGATGAAACTACAAACGCCCAAACAATAGTGGAACTTATTCCGTTAACACGTGCGTTTGAATTCGTAAACGCAGTGGGCTAGTGGAGAAATGATTCAGGTACAGTTAGCATTTTGACAAGCAAAAAGTCAGGCTTTGAGTGGAAGTCCAACCGTTAGGCGAAAGCCGCTCACACATCTTCAGAACATAAAGTTATTTCATGCGTGTTCGTGCAAACATTGAGTGCAAGTAGGTTCTTGTATTGAGTCAACCTGATAGTTAACTTCTCTGGTCGTCAAGTAGGTGCTAAATAGGTTACAAGTAAGAACGTTCGAGTTTTTCTTGTTACCAAATGCTATGCTGGCTAGGCTATGGCGAGTCTTCTGCACTACAAATTAAAGCTATATGAACAAATAGGCAGCAGTCTCAACTGCTACTAATAACAGATTAAATATTATATACTAATCAGCTGATTAAATTAGAGGGAGATATCGTAGTTATAATAGCTTAACAACCAGTTAAAAGACGGCTAATGCAAAATTCATCGACATAGTAAAAGACAATAAAATAATTTAAAAAATTACGTAATTCTGATTTTTTACTGATATTAAAAAAAACAGTTTACCTAATACTTATATTATAAACATCAGACAACATACAATCATATCAAATAAAAAGGGACCACGCTCGAAAGTTTACGTGTACAGACGTATTTGTTACTCTTTCAGCTAAAAACCATTGATTGGATTTTGATGAAATTTGGCAGATAAATCTCACGCTTTCTTTGGGATGCCGTTATCAGATCCTGGGTTCCTTATCGTAATACTACTTACCTTTGGGATTTCTCTTTCCAATAAAACAATTATAATCTAAATCAGTGACGTGACGACGTTCTCCTCGACATATTATCTGAATACTTACGGTCGAATTGAACTCCTCATTTTTTTAAGTCGTAATTAACTTTTTAATACCTAGTTCTCAAAATAGGTGGATTTTTTTGAAAAATAACGAGACGTTGGATGAGAATTGTATTTATTTATTACTATCCACGAAAAAGTGTTAATGAACCGGTGAACACTCCACGTTGCACTTGTCATTGCACTAAGTTAACAGTAAAAACAGTAATTATCATGGTCGTGTGAATTAAACTAATTTTAATTTCTAATTCGAATAACGACGAAAAAATAAGTCGAATACGGCCACACTGCTTAAAAAGGTTTAGATAAACACAAGTTGATTTTTAAAACGGAGACACTTCTGGCAGAATATAGAAAGGACATTGTATGCAGTTTAAAAGAAGAAAGAAAAGTTTTTACTGGCAAAGTAATACAAAATAGCATGACGTCCTTGCTTATACCGACTTGTAGGTATCTAAGTAGGTACAATGTAAGCGAGTAGGTAGATAAGTATCAGATTAACTATCTATAAACGAACATTCAGTTTTAACATTTTCCTGAGATGACTTCATTGTTGCATAGTAGGTACTGTCAAACACATATTTATTTAAAGGATAATAATTAGGCATCTACTTTTTTATTATTCATCGAGAAAAAAACCAATGAAATCTCATTGATTTGCATCGGAATTACAGTTCAGATTGCAGTGGCATTTAAACATACCTACTTAGTTGAGATTTTTGAGTTGAGATCATTATCTACCACACGATGTTGTATGATGTTGTTATTGGCTTTCATAGTCAGGCTCGTCCATATATCATTGCGAAAGCATGATGAACGTTTTTTTATTTACGTACTAGCTACCCGACCCAGCTTCGCACGGGTACAAAATGTACCCGTTCAATGTACCTATGTATATAGACTAATATTGGGCAAAGTAGAGACTTTGAATTGGTTGGTTTTAGTTTACTGTAATATGTCAGTATTAAATAAATAAACCTTCGCCTTGAATTTTTCTTCATTGCTCTGATTCTGTGGTAAGTAGCTACTTACGCTACTGTAGCACTTGTGTTACAGAAAACGACGTAACCAGAACATTCAGACCCTAAACAATACCTACAGAAAAGTTCGGTTTGAATATTGACCCAGCCGGGAAACGAACCCGAATCTAATTACTGTATTTAATTAAAAAACAAAATGTTGTACAATAAAAGATTTAAGCATACTGGATTACTGGGGCATACCATACATCTTTTCGGATCCATAGGGACTGACAAATAGCGGCAAGATACTTTGTTTTATTATAATATGTACCTAGGTACCTAATGATACCTTAACATGAAGCCTATATATTTGCCTCAGTCAAGGACGAATCGTTTACAGAATTTGATTCAGAAATATCTAAAATATTTCCTCTTTCTTGAATGAAGACATAGTTACCTGGAATTGCGAGAATAGTTAGGGCCTATGTGCCATCTCCGATAGGTTTAACGACCTAACAAGGAAAACGGTTTACAACGGCCCGGGACTATCCATTATCTAGGCATTAGCAAATTTACGATGCAGTGGCGGCGCCGCGCGCGCAGGGTTTGCTGCGTAACTACTATTTAAAACAATGTTTTCGGCCATATTTATATGTATAACAGTGCACTTATAGATGAAAAGTATGCGTCAAATTGGCTACTTGACAGTTTTTGAAAAAGTATTGTAAAATGTGCGCCCGTTCATTGTATATCCCAAGCAATTCGATTTATCTGGAAATAATCTAAATAACCAGAGAAAAATAAGATTTTGTGTAACACATTTAAAAAGCGCGCGAAAACGCCTAGTCGCGTCATTGTTGCAATTATGACGTCAACGTCCTAGACAACGAACCGATACGCATAGGAACGACTTAATTTAGATAAACGGAAAATGTTTCAATAAATTCTTAATACGATTAGAGACACAATAATTCAATTTAATCGGTAAAAAAATCATTGTTTCTCCACATTAAAATAAATCATTTTCGCCGACAGCTGTCATTTCCGAATTGCAATGGTGGTTTCCGTTTCGGTTCTTTTGTTCCACAGATAAAAAAACTAAAATTTATTTTGCAAAAATAAAATACTAACTATGCTTTTAATTAAAAAGTAAAAATGTAAAATGATTACTTAACTAATAAGCTAACATATCTAACACTTTTCATATTTTATTGTTAACACTGTCAAGTAGCCAATTGTGTTGTTTCTGTGATTACTTGTATTGTTGACAATAATAGAAAACTTTGATTGCACCTTCTGAATTTTTATGTACCGATATTATTGTCGATTTTGTTGCTTCTTGTTATATGAGGGTAACTATTAAACGCTGACTGTACTATACCGGTCATTCTTAACCTATCGCGTGCCCTGGTGGTCGGTAATAGGACGCTAAGATGTCCGCGGGGGAAGTGGGCGTAACGACAGGGAGGCAAGTCAGCAAAAAGCACCCCAGAAAGGGCCCCTGGCCAGAGGCTACTTGTGAGGCCCCGACTTGGCTAGTTTTCAAAACAAGTATATACAGATAGAAAATATTTTAAATTTTAATGAAAAAACTAACTAGAGTCGATATTTTTTGGGAGCTGCGACATAAACGAAGCACCATCATGATCGTGGTACCCTGACCTACGGCTAGCTCTCCACCATAATAAAAATACAAGGGCGTATGAATTCATACGCCCTGTTTAATTTCGTTAATACGTAACTAGGATTATGGGCATAGCTCAAAGAACCAATACGCTGAAGTGGCATTGCGCCGGCCGGCTATGTCACCAATAACCGACCAGCGCTGGGGTAAACGGGTTCTTGAGCGGAGACCGCGCTAAAAGTAGTGTAGGACGGCCTGTAGCTAGATGGGCTGACAAACTGCGCAAGATTGCACGCAGACGGTGGATACGTCAAACTGAAGACAGGACGCGATGGCGTTCATTAAGGAAGCCCAGCAGTCGACTAGCATGAGGTTAATAAGTAGGTAGTAGGTATTTGCGTGCGCTGCGAATTATTTATTGTATTCCTCTCTCACGCATAAACTCCGGAAAGGATTTGTATGAAATTTGGTAGATTCAATACTCACAAACATTATGTATACTTTTTATCCCGAAATAACGCGGGCAAAGTCGTTGGCAACTTCTAGTTGATACAGTAAAAAAATCATGCATGCCTTGGTATTTATTATTGTCCTACCTCCCTTAAACTGCTTTCATATGAGCAAGTTTTAGCCGCCGATTTGCATATTACCTATGGGAGAGTGCATCTCGACCCTCTCGGTGCATACAAGTAGCTAGACTGCGGAGCGCGCGAGTTTCGCGCCGGTTATATTTATTACCTTGCATCGAGAGGTCCGAGCATGCCGCCTCGCTCTAATTCCGTGGCTCTCTGCCCGGTAACGCCTGACGTCACAGACGCCACCTGACTGGCTAAAATGTAGGCCCTGTGATTTGTTAATTTAGTCGGTTCTTCTGTGGCTACGCTACGCGTCCGAACCGACATTAGCTTTCGGCAGCAACAATAGCTGTTTGACCGGCCGCCATGGACGGCGCGGCCCAAACATTTTTGGCCAGCCTCCTAAAGGCTTTGGCCGAGAGTGGCGTGCTCGAGGACATAATGAAGTCAAATCCCGGCCTCAGGGAACAATTTGACTTATTCGTGCCAACTGGCCCCCCACCCCCTTCCCCGGCCCCCGTGCCCGCCCCACCGGCCCCCGTGCCGCCCCCCTCTATCGCCCCGACCGTCCGCGACTCCGAAATGGAAGTCGCGCAGGAGTCCGAGTATGACTCCTCATCAGTGTCATCTGACGAGTTTACCTTGGTTCAAGGAACCAAAGGTAAACGCGCCAGAAAGGCAAAGTCCGCCAAAAAGGCCGCTGTCCCCCCGGTCTCCCAAGGCACCTCCGCATCCCCCGATCGGGCTCCTATGCCCAAGAAAGTGGCCGTCGTCAACGACCACTTGATTTTCGATGCACCACCCGCATCCCCCGCATCCCCCGCCCCCCAGCCCCCCGCTCAGACCAGAAAAGAGCCAGCCCCTCCTCCTCTCTACATCAGAGAGAAGGAAAAGTGGTTGGATGTTTCTAAGCGTTGCAATACGCTTAAAATAAACTACCTGAATGCCAGGACCACCCAACTCGGCATTCGCGTCGCGGTCCAGACGTCCTCGGACCACAGACGCATCACGTCCCTCCTTAAGGAGATGCGTGTGGGCTACCACACGTACGCTCTACCAGAGGAGAAACAACTCCGAGTTGTTCTCCGCGGAGTCCCCAAGGAGCTTTTAAGCTCTGACATACTTTCGGACCTTAAGGTCCAAAACTTCCCGGCAGTAGAAGTCCACCGCATGCATCGCGGTAGGAACTCGGTCCCATTCGACATGGTCCTAGTGGTCCTAGAACGGAACGACGCCGGCAAGGCAATCTTTAATATCAAAACGGTGTGCCAACTCTCTGGCATCACCGCAGAACCCCCCCGTAAAAACGGGCCCCCAGGGCAGTGTCACCGCTGCCAACTGTACGGGCACTCTGCCCGTAATTGCTTCGCCAAGCCCAGGTGCGTTAAGTGCCTGGGTGATCATGGCACCACAGATTGCCTGCGTCCCAAAGATAGGGCGCTGTGTACGGAGCCGCCCAGCTGCGTGCTCTGTGGGGAGTCTGGGCACCCCGCGAATTATCGCGGCTGCCCAAAGGCCCCGCGAATGAGCCGCGGGGCGGCTTCGGCCGCGGCGCCCCGTCAGAGGGCACCTCCCGCGGCAAGGTCCGCCCGCCCTGCCCCTCCGGCACTGTCGGACTTCCCGGTCCTAGGAAAGCCGACCCCGACCCCAATCCTGGCCCCACAGTGGAGGCCGACTCCCTCCCAACCCGCCCAAAAGGCAGTTAAACCTGCCTCAATCCCCCCCCGCCCCGCCGCCCCGCCCCCGAAGCGTTCCCCGCCCCCCGCGGGCGCTTCGTCCTCCCTCAAAAAAGATGTTGCGCTAGTCACGCGCTTTTTCAGCTTCGTCGACTTTGACGAGGTTGAACGCGTGGCTGAGCTCATTAGGCAAGCCCATGGCGACCCCATGGCGATGATGGACATCGCTATAGAGTACCGCCAGTTGGGAAAGACCCTTTGCAGTTTTCAAATAGATCCCTAATATGGATATTACGACCCAAAAAAGCAGAGTCAGACCGACTAGTCTAAAAGTAGGCTATTTCAACGCCAACGGTATTTCGTCCCAAAGGTCCGAAATAGCCACTTTTCTCACTGATCACCAACTAGATATTCTCTTAGTACAGGAAACCTTTCTAAAGCCCGGGACTCGCGACCCGAGAATCGCGAACTATAACATTGTTAGGAACGATAGGACCACTTCTGCCCTAGGTGGCACCTTAATATATTACAAGCGGGCCCTGTACTGTACGCCTATGGACCCACCTAACCTCGCATATATCGAGGCCTCTGTCTGTCGGCTGGGCATGACGGGCCACCAGTCCATAGTTATTGTGTCAGCGTACCTCTCACCGACCAATACAGGTCAAAATCCGAAATTCCTAGTCCGTAGCGACTTAGAAGCGCTAATGGGCTTAGGTAGCTCTGTCCTAGTGGCGGGCGACCTAAATGCTAAGCACACCGCATGGTGTAGCCATACCTCTAACACCCGAGGTAAGCTCTTAGAAAGCTTGTCAGAGTCGATGCCTTTCGATGTAATCGCTCCAATGTCCCCCACCCATTACCCCGGTGTGGTAACCCACCGCCCGGATGTACTTGACATAGCACTTCTGAAGAATGTCAACTTAAAGTTGCACTCTATCGAAGTTTTTCACGAATTAGAATCCGACCACAGGCCAGTCATAATGGAGCTTGTTCCTAAAACAGGCACCCCTAGTGGGCCCATTTCACCCCAACCCACAGTGAGTGTGGATTGGACCAGGCTGGGCGAAAGCCTAAAGTCTGTCACGTCCCCCCTCCTAGACCAAATTCCAGACATCATTGTCTCACCTCAGGACACCCTAGCGGCGATCGACTCCCTCACAGGGCACGTGCAGAATGTCGTTCGCGACTGTTCGCGGCGGGTTCCGTCGACGGCACACCATCGATGGAACCTGCCGGCGGATGCGCGGGCATTGTTGAGGGAGAAGAACGCTGCTATAAGGGCGTACGACACCTACCCCACTGAGTCGAACCGGGCCAGGATGCGCGCCTTACAGCGAGCTGTAAAGCGTCGCATACAAGAGCTTCGGGGCGCCCAGTGGGATAAGCTGTTGGGCGACCTAGACCCAAATCAGTTCGCTTTCTGGAAATTAGCCAGAAAGCTAAGATCCGATAACACCGCCACGACCCCCCCTCTTAACCGGCCTAATCAGCCGCCGGCTTTTGAGGACGAGGAAAAGTCTGAGTGCCTAGCCGACAGTCTCGAGGCCCAATGCTCACCCAGTTCACTGCCAGTCGACCCAGACCACCTCGCCACTGTCGAGGCGGAGGTCGAACGCAGATTAGGCCTTCAGCCAACTTCACCCGAGTTAGAGCGGGTCACTTTCGACGAGGTCCAGTCCGCCATACGAGGCCTTCACCCACGCAAAGCCCCAGGCTGCGACGGTATCACTAACAAAGTGCTAAAGCATTTCTCCCCCCACCTGATCTCTTTGCTAACCGCTATTTTCAACGCGGCTCTCAGCAATAACATTTTCCCACAAGCGTGGAAACAAGCCATTGTGATAGGCATTCCCAAACCAGGCAAACCCATGACCGAACCGTCCAGCTACAGACCTATCAGCCTTCTGTGTACGATTGGTAAACTCTATGAGCGTATCATCTACACTAGGCTTAGGGATTTCGCCCACGAGCGAAACCTAATCCCAGAGACCCAATTCGGCTTTAGAGCCAAACATTCATGCGTACAACAAGTACATCGCATAGTAGAGCATGTACTTGACGGTTTCAACCGACCCCACCCCCGCACAACGGGGGTCCTATTCTTCGATGTGGCAAAAGCGTTCGATAAGGTCTGGCACAATGGCTTAATATTTAAGCTATTTCAACTCAATGTGCCGGACCGTCTCGTGCTCATCATACGAGACTTCCTATCGAATCGCGAGTTTCGCTACAGAGTGGAGGGGGCGCTATCCCCCCCCCACCCCATCACAGCCGGAGTCCCCCAAGGCTCTGTGCTCTCCCCCATTCTATTTGTGCTGTACACCAGCGATTTTCCTACATTCGAAATCCCGAAACCATTGGTGGCACATGTCGCTCTGTTCGCGGACGACACCGCCATCTATTGCTCCTCCCGCACTCCCGGTCCCATTCTCCGAACGCTCCAACGCTCCGCCGACATACTCGGCGAGTGGTTCAGGAAATGGCGTATCGAAGTGAACCCAGAAAAGAGCGCGGCCGTTCTCTTTAAGCGGAACGCGCCCTTCCCCCCCAGACACCCCCCGATCACCCTGTTCGGCCGACCGATCCCTTGGGAACGGAAGGTTCGTTACTTAGGGGTAACACTCGATGTCGGACTGACCTTTCACAGTCACGTTAAGACAGTTAGGGATCGCGCCGCGTTCGCCCTTGGCAGGCTACATTGCCTAATCAATAAACGAAGTAAAATGTCCCATAGAAATAAGGTGAGACTTTACGTCACTTGCATTCGTCCGATTATGACTTACGCCAGTGTTGTGTTCGCACACGCTGCCCGCTCCACAGTCCGAAGGCTTCAAACCCTTCAAAATAAGTTCATGCGTAAGGCTACAGGCGCCCCCTGGTATCTCCGTAACGAAAACCTCCACATTGACTTAGGGCTGCCGACTATCGAGCAGTACCTTAAGCAATGCTCTTCCCGCTACTTTGACTCTGCTCCCCATCATCCAAATAGTCTAGTGGTCTCGGCCGCTGACTACGTCCCTTCCGTAGTCCGCCCACGTAAACGTAGGCCTAGGAATGTGCTCTTAGATCCCGACGACGCCATAACGATCGCCATGGCCGACGCAAAACAGCTCGCGACACAGCACACATCAAACCGACCGCTTTTCCGTCCTCGCCGGCGAGGACGCACGCCGCGATCCCCACTGGTAGGCTCCTTTTCAAGATACCGGCACGTGCCGGGGCGATTTTCTCCCCAAACATATGTTCGATTACCCTCTCCCAACAACGGCCCGAGCCGAGGTCCGAGCCCCGCTATGGGGCGCCCTCCGGCAGTTGTTTAAATTTTTTAGGGGTGAGAGCCTTCCGCTCCCCCGCAAGCCCGGTGAAGATGAAAAGGCCATCTGCGGCCATCATCTATAGTCAGTTAGGAAAAAAAAAAAAAAAATTGTTAATTTAATTGTAAATAATTATATCCAATAACGTAGTTTCAGTTTGTTGTAAATATTTTGTAATAGGTTTAAATGTAAGCATTTTCATTTGTCCACTGTAATTAGCCAATAAGAATGTGTGTTTATTTATTTTAAGATTTTGTATATATAGTCCTAAGTTTGCAAATAAAAGACATTCCAACATCTAAATCTGAACACGCAACTTTACTACGCAACCTTCTGACCCCTACAACTGGTGACCATCGACGCTGAAGAAATGGCCGGAGGACAAGAAAACCAACAAGAAGCACGAATCCCTGCTCAAGCTCCTGCAGAAAATCCGCAACAGGCAGAACAGAAGATGGCTCATTCCCACCACGAGCTTGCCGGAGTCTCCGTCCAGTCAAGATTCCTTCCATTCTGGCGTGAAATGCCAAGGGCGTGGTTTATTCACTTCGAGGCTACAGTCGACCCGCTGCACACATCCGACGCACAGAAGTTCACCTACCTGCTTCAGCAACTTCAAACAGTCGACCTGCACCACCTCACAGACATTCTGTACAACCCGCCGGCTACAGGGAAATATCAAGCAGCAAAAGAACGCCTACTCTCCACGTACGACACGTCCGCAGCGAAAAACTTTCAAAAACTCATCAGCGGACTCGAGTTAGGCGACCAGAAGCCCTCACAGCTGCTAAGGAAGATGAGAGAACTCGGTAGCGGTATGATCACAGAAGAAGGTCTCAAGATCGAATGGCTGAATCAAATGCCAGCGCAGATACGAGTCGTGTTATCGATCAACACGGAATCAACACTCGACACTCTCGCCGCGATGGCTGACAAGATGGCAGAGTACTCAGAAGCACCATCTATCGCTGCAATATCAAACACAACTACGCCGAGAGAAGCAAGCCAAAGCGACGCGTTATCAACGTTATCAGCGTTATCACGGCAAGTCGAGAAGCTCGCGCTCGAGGTCGCTGAACTCTCGCGCCGCGCCTCTCAGCCGCAGCGACGGTATCGCCGTCCCTTTCACTCACGTTCTCGCTCCCGCTCGCACTCAAAGCAGCGGAACGAGCGCGACGTGAAACCAGGCGATTTTGCAAACAAAACATGGTTATGCAAGTACCATTTTCGATTCGGTGATCAAGCTAAGAGATGCGAATCACCGTGTAGTAGAAGGCAACAAGAAAACAGTAATAACAAGACGTCTTTAAACTAACGTCGACATCGACAGTGGCGAGTGTCGGTGTCTCCACTTCAAGCAATCGCCTATGCGTCCACGACCGCAACACTCACGAACGTTTCCTCGTGGATACTGGCGCTGACATCTCCGTACTAGCTGCAACATCGAAAACAAAGAGAACAATTAACAAGAAAGATAACGCCTACAGATTATACGCGGCAAATAGTACGCCGATCGCAACGTACGGAGAAAAATCGATCAACCTAAACTTTGGTTTACGTCGCAGTTTCCAATGGACATTCATAGTGGCAGACGTCAAGACATCGATCCTCGGAGCAGACTTCCTTCGTCACTACAAGTTGCTCGTCGACTTAGACAACAAGAAACTAGTCGACAAAATCACCGAATTGTCAGTTAACGCCTTAGAAATCACCACACCAGCCGAAACAATCTGTATCATCTGCCCCGAACAAGACTACCATGGCATACTGGCACAATATCCAGAAGTCCTAAGACCGATGAACCTGCAAAATCCACCCAAACACGACGTCGTCCATCACATCGAAACAACAGGCCGGCCGCTCTACGCACGCGCGCGCCCTCTTCCGCCGGACAAGTACAAAGCAGCCAAAGAAGAGTTCGACCGCATGGTAAAGATGGGCATATGCAAGCCGTCTATGAGCGCCTGGGCCAGTCCACTTCACGTGGTTAAGAAGAAAGATGGGGGACTACGAGTTTGCGGTGACTACAGACGACTTAACACAGTCACGCAGCCAGACCGGTACCCGATACCACGCATCCAAGACTTCACGTATCAGTTACGTAACAAGAAACTGTTCTCAAAACTCGATCTCAAAATGGCTTACTTCTGGATACCCATCAACAGCGAAGATGCAAAGAAAACAGCAATAATAACACCGTTTGGTCTGTTTGAATTCAACTGCATGACATTCGGACTCAGAAATGCAAGTCAAACATTTCAACGTTTCATGCACCAAGTCTTACATGGCCTAGAAGGAGTATTTTGTTACGTTGATGATATTCTTCTGTATGCTGATGACGAACAAGAAATGAAGCAAACTCTGCACCAAGTTCTCAAGCGCCTGACACAATATGGCGTGACCGTCAACATCGACAAATGCGAGTTTGGGAAATCAAAAATCAACTTCCTGGGCTACGAAGTATCAGCTGAAGGCATCAGACCCACTGAGGAACGTACTCAAGCAATATCTTCGTACCCGAAACCGAACACCATCATCGAGCTACGACGCTTCCTAGGCATGCTCAATTTCTACCGAGACTGCCTACCTCATCAAGCCGATTTGCAAAACGAACTCAATCAATACTTACATAATAAGAAGAAAAATGACAAGACACCGATCAATTGGACGCCCGAAGCTGAAACCGCTTTTGAAAAATGCCGCCAAAGCATTTCAGAAGCCACCACACTGGCCTATCCATCCAGCGGCAACGAGCTCGTCATCATGAGCGACGCCTCCGATACCAGTCTCGGCGCTGTACTTCAACAGAAGATCGACAAAGTTTGGAAACCACTGGCATTTTTCTCTAAGACAATGAGCGCAACGCAACGACGATACAGCGTATACGATCGCGAATTACTAGCGATGTATTCGGCTGTCAAACACTTTCGCCGACTTATAGAAGGCTGTGACGTCACAATATACACCGATCACAAACCTCTCGTCCACGCATTATCACGATCAGCAAGTAGCAGCGACACACCACGACGAGAGCGACAACTACACTTCATTAGTCAATTTTGCACAAGTATCAAGTACATACAAGGAGAAGAAAATACAGTTGCCGACGCCTTATCTCGTATCGAGGAGATACATTGCCCGACTACGATCGACTACAATCAGCTGGCCATCGATCAAACTAACGACGAAGAACTCAAAACATTGAAAACACAAGACAATTTGAAGTTTGGGGCTATAACGCTGCCTGGACTCAGCCGACCAATCACGTGCGAGGTCACGTTATCTACGCCTCGTCCCTACTTGCCTGCGGCATATCGCTAAGCAGCCTTCAAAGCGCAACACGATCTGTGCCACCCAGGCGTTAGAACAACGCGGAGGCAGATGATGATGCAGACGAAATTTTTCTGGCCTTCGATGAACAGAGAAGTCACTACTTGGACAAGAGCTTGCATCAACTGTCAACGTGCTAAAGTTAGTCGTCACGTCGTTACACCGTTATCATCGTTCCCGCCGTCGCAACGCTTCGAACACATCCATATCGACATAGTTGGCCCACTACGACTATCAAACGACTATCGATACTGCATTACTATCATCGATAGGTGTACAAGTTGGCCCGAAGCGATCCCAGTACGAGAAATCACCGCTGAAATCGTCGCTAAGGCATTGTACGAAAATTGGATAGCACGCTTCGGTTGCCCGCTACGCATATCGACCGATCAAGGACGTCAGTTCGAGTCGCAGCTGTTCAACGCTCTTATGAAGAAATTCGGCATAACTAGGATCCGAACTACCGCTTTTCATCCACAAGCTAACGGTAAGATAGAGAGATGGCACAGAACTATGAAAGCAGCACTCATGGCACGAGGCGCAACCACTACGTGGACTGATGAGCTGCCCACAGTACTTCTGGGACTACGCAGCGCAATACGAGACGACAACAACCTCAGTCCCGCGTTGATGACTTACGGAGCTACTCTACGTATACCATCTGATTTTTTCGTACCTACTCAGTCGAACATTGAAGATGCAGACTACGTGCGTCAACTCACGCAGACAATGTCGTCCCTTGCACCCGAAAAACGCACACAGACGAGCCGACAAACGTTTGTGTACAAGGATCTCGCTACATGTACACACGTCTTCGTGCGAAACGACACCGTGCGAGCACCGCTCACTCCACCATACGACGGGCCCTACGAAGTACTTCAACGCCAGGACAAGCACTTCAAAATACAATTACCGAGTCGATCAGCTGTCATATCGCTCGACAGGTTGAAGCCCGCCTACACATGTAGGCGGGCTTCCAACGAACAAACGCAAGACGCAGTAGCAACGCCTGCAGCTGACGTCACGGCGAGAAGCAGAGATTGTACGCGCGCGACCGATAGCAGCGCGCCGACTCCCGCCTCTTCATCGACGAACGACGGTCTCCCATACATTACAAGAACCGGTCGAGCCGTCAAGAAGAACGTACGCTTCGCTTGAGGGGGAGTGATATGGGAGAGTGCATCTCGACCCTCTCGGTGCATACAAGTAGCTAGACTGCGGAGCGCGCGAGTTTCGCGCCGGTTATATTTATTACCTTGCATCGAGAGGTCCGAGCATGCCGCCTCGCTCTAATTCCGTGGCTCTCTGCCCGGTAACGCCTGACGTCACAGACGCCACCTGACTGGCTAAAATGTAGGCCCTGTGATTTGTTAATTTAATTGTAAATAATTATATCCAATAACGTAGTTTCAGTTTGTTGTAAATATTTTGTAATAGGTTTAAATGTAAGCATTTTCATTTGTCCACTGTAATTAGCCAATAAGAATGTGTGTTTATTTATTTTAAGATTTTGTATATATAGTCCTAAGTTTGCAAATAAAAGACATTCCAACATCCAAATCTGAACACGCAACATTACTCGCAACCTTCTGACCCCTACATACCTATTTCTGGAGTCTCTTGATAGTCACGTAACAAAATCGCGTAATACAAAATCAAACTTATTGCTCAGAATGTGACCAGCATACTCATTATTTTGCTTTGCTCTTTATACGTCGTTATTGACTTATCATTTTTTAATTCTAAGTCAGAGCCAGCCCTATCGCATGCATCATCCGCATGGCGCGTTGAATAGCATTTCGCTATCAGCACAAGTCTGTGACCTTACCACGTTTAGCATAGAGGTCAGAATTCAATGGAAACTTTTGTCGGTGGGGTCGGGTGCAGATGAGAAAATTGCAATAGGCAACCAGCGGTGGCCAGTTCAACGTGGACTGATAAACTGGTAATGAACTGAGCTCTTGGGCTTTAATGATGGTTATGGGTTGTCAAGTTATGAATTAAGGACGACTGAGAAGCAGAGAGTAGGCATAAGCAATTATATTCACACCAATCATCTTAGACTGTGTCCCCAGTAGGCAAACTGTTAGCAGCCGACTGAGTATGCGGCGTACCGATTAAGTACGCCCTTCCATATATTAGAAATGGAGTGTCCAGTCTGCTAGTTTTGCGCTCACTATAGGTACGCAGTTTGCCGCGTTACGCGCGCTGACTATAGCAGTGAGCGGCCGACTCCCACTAAAACCGGTTCTAGTAGGCGGCGACGCACGAAAATTTATTAGAGTTTGCAGCTAACTCAAATTTCAGTTTGCCACAAATTTGCGGCTAACTCAGTCGGCCGCTAACAGTTTGCCTACTGGGGACACGGCCTTAATGCGAAGTATTGTATCGCGCTTTGAACGATAAGGGCGTCTATATTTAGCAATCCGTTAAAATACATTGTTCTATAGTGTTTATATTTTAATTGGATCTTAAAATCAAAGATAAAATCTCACTGATAATTTAAACGTGTGTCTGAACTGATGTTTGTGACTTTATTTAACAAAAAATACTAAATTAATCCAGATTAACTTAGGAATATAAATAGATGAAGAAATACTAGAGTGAGGTAAATGATACTTTTAATATCGATATAACGAGAACAAAATCACAGGCATCGTCTAGTAATCAAAGTACCTAACAAGAAAATATAACACTTTCTTCATTCAACTGTCATACTTTTTTTTTCACTATAACAGGTCTGAGACTTGATAATAATTAGCTAAATACTTTTAATGTCGATATAACGAGAGCAAAGTCTCAGGTATCGTCTAGTAATCAAAGTAGGTACCTAACGAGAAAATAAAACCCTTTCTTCATACTTTTTTTTTCTCTATAACAGCTCTGAGACATATAAGTATACCTACATAATTAGCTAAAACAAAATTAGTTTCTTTACATAATAACCTACGTAAGACGATGCTAATTAATTCCTCAGTTATAATGTCCCAATTAACATTCAGTTTTCATAACGATATCATCATTTATCACAGATCTGTTAGATAAAATTCGAATTAAAGAATCAAAAATATATACACGCATAAGCATTCTACATATCAATATGTTTTCTTGTTACAGAAGCCAGACCAAAATGGCAGTTCCTGCCCCCCAAACCAGGCTACGTGCCGGTCTACATTAGGGCCGGAGACACCCCCCTCGAAGAAATCAATCTAGAGCTAGCAGAAGCATTCCACGCTTTACCCGCCGGCCGCAGCGCCGGCAAGCAGCTCGAGGCCTCACCAGAAATCCCCGAACAACCCCAGGGTGACCAACCCGAACCTGAAGAACCCCAACAACCCCAACCAAAGCCAGAGGAACCCGCGGACAGCATCATCGACCGCCGCCCTTACGAAAAGAAAATCTTGGAAAAGAAAAAGAAAGCGAGTGCCGAAATTGCCAAACCGCTCGAACGCAGATAAACAATTATCTACAATGTACTTATTTTAATTAGTTTTAAGTGTTAATTATAAAATTGGGAGCTCAATGACCGACTGTAGCATTAAATGCTGGTTTCCAAATTAATAGCATTCCGAACGCGGAGTCTAAATCGCCTGCAGTTCGGAGCGCCTTATAGCCCGCACACAGCAAAGAATTCGCGCAACAAACACATATAAAAACTAAATGGCGTAAAAAAAGTAGGATCTGTATCTTCATACCGCCTAAAATGCGAGTGTAAATTTAATAGTTCTTATCATATGTTAAAATCGATAACATTCAGCTTGCCAACTGTTGATTGGCTGTTAATGCGATTACTATGTAAGTACTATAAGCCAATCAACAGTAGCGAAATTTATCTCACCATCAAATGATTGGTTCCGAGAATCACATTAAAATTGTTCTCGTCACGGACTTATCATGATTAAATAGGATTACAAAGACCTTACGATTATGTAACGCCTTTGCTAGTGAAATAAATTCAGGAAATTCTCATGCCAGGATTTTAGTAAAAATATTTAAATAGCCGCCTGATCCCGCTCTTCGCTACATACGATAGTGTTCCTAATGCAACGTTGCTGATAACCTCCTAGATACCTATATAAATACTCAAATAAATCCTTGCCATTTGCTTTACTACGTACTCAAAGTTTTGATAATTATTTATTTAACAAAACTGTGAAAGCTTTCATGTAATGTAACGATGTAAGTAAATAATTTATTAAGTATTGTGTCCTATTTATTTAAACCTAATATAAGATAACCTTGCAATAACAAGAATGAACTATTCACCTAGACTCAAGGTTCTAAAAGCCAATACAGATTACACAAGCTAAACAATTATTATTTGATTACAGCTGATAATAATAACATAATATAATAAGCGTTCAAGTAACACAACAAAAAATATTGAAGAATTCATCATAACCAACCAAACTTTGAACATTTAGACTGGTTTTTAGGGTTCCGTAGCCAAATTTATGTAGTAAACTTTATTTTTGAACTTTATTGAAATATATAATAAAAATAGATTTATTTTTATTTTTAAATATTATGAAAACCGCACCGGGGCAACAGTCAAGAACAAAACCACAGATTTTGCTTAAAATTCTTATATTTATTTACATTTTACACATCAACCCAAATTATCTGCCAAATTCTCCCAATCAGTTTTTAACTTAATTTAAAAATGAAATAATTACACAGAATATTATTTTCATTGGGAAATTTTGGGAAGATTTGAGTAGGTTGCTGTGTATCCATCCAGTACATAAACTTTATTTACAAATAGATCTAACATCAGATTTTTCACACACCTACCTCAACACCATACACTTTTACTAGAGCTTACTATACATATAACTCCAAACATTTTGTTACTAGGTTTAAGACCTACGCATCGTTAACATAACGTTGATTTCCCATATTATAGTCCTTAGGTTTGTAATCACTTCTTTTAGTTGTTTATTTTTTAATACCACCTGCAATAAATAAAAAATAATATAAGGTTTATCCCCGAAAAATGAAAAACTACATTACCGCCATGAATGAAACATTGCTCCGATTCTGGTCAGTAGCTAAAATCACACGTGTTAAACAACGACGGTACCACAACACGCAGACCCAAAATAATATATCAAAACTAGTATTTCATATCAACCGGATCGGGAATCGAACCCGTGACAATCAAGTATCTCATGTTATTTTACTGAGATCGAAATTACAATATGAAAGGCTTTACCAAGCCGCGGTATGCTAAATCCATTAAACCTCGCAAATTTTAACTTTATTTTCCATTAACATTACTCACATAAGGTACATTACCTAACGCCACTTAAAATAATGGGCGCAGTCAGTGCGTGCGTACATTAAGATCTAGTGCAAACGTTAGAAGCCAAAAATTATACTATAGACGTTGCACAAAACCTACGCGTCGCTTGCTTGTGTATATAGCCTTAGTCCCACAAGTGAATAAAGGTTTACCTGTTCAGTGAGCTCTCTGTTCTCTTCCAAGGCCAGCCTGTACGATTCCGTGTTTCGTCTCTCATCCAATGTCTTATTTTCGGCCTCGTCTTTTAAGGGTATCAGACTTTCCATATGTGTATACTCCATGCCCTAGGAAGTAGACAGATTGTGATAAAAAAAGGAATTTATACTTAAACACACAGTTTTTAAGCAGTCAAAATAAGGAAAACCAATTCAAATAAATGTATTAAATTTAGGTTTAATAATAGACATAACTACTATTTAATATCAAAACAAATCAATTAAATACGAGCTGACTATTTTGCGGATGTAAACATGAAAAAATATTTGCAGTACTAAACGAATAACAGAAAAAACGAAATTCACAAAATTGCTTATTAGATTTAATCACTAAAAATTTTCTTCATGTTTTAATGCACCAATAATCGAAGTTAATATTTAATTTAAACCGAACAATTTAATAAATTATTCCTCAAATTACGCAGGATTAGCCGAATATGCAATATGCGTTTTTATCCTAATTGAAATTAGAACGCAGGAGAATCCGAGAGAAAGAGCTAGTAAAAGTATGAAATTAATCTTTAAATACCTGACAGGTCTCGTTACATTTCTCGTAAATAAGTCTTAGCCTTTTAAATAAAAGCCTGATAGTCCTGAGTTGTTCCTGCATCTTTGCTTTTTTATCGTTGCTGGCGTTTTCACCGTGTTGCGTGCCGTTTGGTGGCTAAAAATAAAACAGGGCAAAGTTATGCATTTAGCTATAACTTTTTGTTACTATACTATACTACTTACCATTTTATAAAATGTTAACATCTTGAATGAGGGTGTTCGCGTACGAAAAACCAACAGATGGCGATACATAGGCGTGAGGTCCAACTGCTATTTTCTTATGGCTTACATGACATTGAAGGACATGTCACCATGGCATTTAAATCACCAATCAAATAACAGTTGGACCCCACATCTACGTAACGCCATCTAGTGGATATTTCATGCGGCAACATCCTCTCACCCTCATTGTGTAGGATATTTTAATTATCACCATCATTTCAACCCAAGGACGTCGCCTGCTCAAAGTCGGTCTCCCCTATAATTATTTATAAAGTGAACTGCAACCTTTGAGATCTATTATGTCTCGCCTTCAATTTTAAGTAACTACTT
Source organism: Glyphodes pyloalis (assembly GCA_037074685.1). Taxonomy (NCBI): domain Eukaryota; kingdom Metazoa; phylum Arthropoda; class Insecta; order Lepidoptera; family Crambidae; genus Glyphodes; species Glyphodes pyloalis. Next base: position 3,916,173 of record JAYKKO010000004.1, read on the forward strand.
TAGCCGGGAAGTCTAGCATTTCCTGGCTTTCAGTGTTTTTAGTACCTCCGATTGGGCTATGTATGACCAGGGTGGGTGCTTTATGGCTTTCACCTTTTTTTCTTCTGCTCTTCGCAGTATCTGCAGAGTGACTTAATTTCATATGAAATTGGTATTCCTAGGTTGCAGTTTCCAGTTAAGGCTCTAACTACGCACTGGCCCTAGGCTTACTAAGCTGCAGAAGTTCTTCGTTCCATTTGCCCCAGTAGTATACCACAAGTAGTTTTAAGTAACTTAAGCCTGGTTGTCAATATTTTTCGGACTCCTCTAAGACACCTAGGCAACTCTCGGCTTGGCACCACTTGTATCGATCGCCTACCATCATGTGTACTTACTTGAATAGCTTTCAATGTCTGAAAAACGTCTTGGGTTCTGCTGACAATGTCTTGCACTGTTTCTTGGCCAAATCTGTAACATATTCAATAGTTAAATCATGATGAATTCAGGGTCAGTTGTTAAATTGCAAACTGATACCAAATTGCAGAAAATGTACAGGATAAAAGAGTATAACAGCTGTCAAATGGTCGGTTTAATGGTAAAGTTAAATTGGTACCAATGTCCCTTAAAGGTTAAATGTGGGAGATTTTTTAACACCGAGAAAACAAGACACAATATAAAATTAATTGTGTCTGGCATTTAAAAGGACATTCGGTCTTAGGAGGGTAAAGTATTAAGACTTTCAACTACTCCAAACAAAAAGTGTCCACGGATCATTTTCATTGCGCTAGGTAATGGTAGATACGAGAATGTATCGTCCATAATGCACTTTGCTTCTTTTGATAAGGTGGCAAATACTAATGGCTGAATTTTAATAAAAACAATTAACGGACCAAAAAAGTACGACTGCATCACATCTGTCATATGCGGAACAGATCCGCGGGTAAATTTTATCCAAGTTTTCAAACGACAAAATCAACAAAAAAATATTTACACACAGCTGAGTGGATGAAAATCTAAGTGTGGCATGCTATCAACAATATCAAAGTAGTCATACTTGCACAAAGATGCCGTGTTGAATTCCTTATTTTGTGCAGCGGGCGTCGCCGCCGGCGCCTGCGGGGCCGTCGACGCGGCGGACACCGCGCCCGCCTGCTGCATACCTGCTGGAACCAGTGAATAAACATGTAGAATATCAGGCCTAGCATGCGCAATACGTCATATTTCTCACATGAGTTTTGATACTGTTGATTGGCTAAAAGCACACCGCACTCGTATTTTCATTCAATCAGCACCTCACGCACTGACTTCAATCAATTTTGACGTTTGATATAAGCTCGATAAAATTTAGTCGCATGGCGCATGATAGGCCTGTATGCCACCTTTTAAATTCCCACGCAAGTAAACTATCACTACTAGCATGCGCAATAAGTCAAATTTATTTATCGCATGAGAGCGAGTAAATTTTATCGCGCTCTTAACAAATGTCGAAATCGGTGCATCAATCAGCAAATCAGTAGTGATTGGCTGAAAATACGAACCCGGTGTGCTATCAGCCAAACAACAGTGTCGAAACTTTTCTCATCTCATGCGAGAAATTTAGCTTATTGCGAGTATGATTAAATTTTATTTTATCTAGAAATAGTTATTAAAGTAGCAACTACTTATTAGTACCTGCAATCGCTTTTAAATGTAATTTTGCCAAAAACATGCTATGTGTGGTCAGCAAGTCCACATTTACCGCATTTTTTTTTATTTTAAATAGCAGCTAGACTTTGGCAAAGTCTCTTCATGACAATGTTGCGTGAAAATTTGACGATAAAACACGGATGTTAGGTGCTTAATAACTTTCCAAGGCTTCCGTGGTGGTCAAGGTTTCAGTTTTTGCTCGTTTCAAGGCACAACAAGTAAATTCAATTTTAAAACGAATTTTAAAAAGCGTTTACAATAACATATCCATATCCGTCGGACAAAGTTCATGCGACATTATTCCTACAACATCCGTATGTGACGTCACCGTTGCAGTGATAATGCTTTCTTAGTAGGTAATTCTTTCATCAATGTATCCTAATGTCATTTTGAGGGAAGATAGCTTTCTAATAGTAAAATAAATCTTAAAGATTTTAAGTACTGTATACCTGGTTGTTGTACAGCCTGAGGCCCAAGACCTCCGCCTGGAGCAGCACCAACTCCAACTCCCATACCCTGAAATAATGGAAATTATTTTTTAATAAATAATCAACATTCACAAAATCCATACTGTAACAGTAATGTTATTGTCATCATAATGGTAGTTTGGCTCTATTGAACATGTAATACCAATAGAGTTACATTTTATTTGTTACCCGCCCCGGCTTCGCATGTGTGTAAGTAAATTCAAATTAAGTTTTCAGAATTTCTGTTCATTAATATGTATGGATTATACATAAAAACTTTCCTCATATAGGTATCACTCAATCCATAAAAAACTGTTGCGTAGTTTTAAAGATCTTAGCATACATAGGGGCATACAGAAAAAGTGACTTTGTTTTATAATATGTAGTGATTCAAACACCACTATTTTCAAACACCTGTATACTAAATTAGTTCGAAAATTCGAAGTTCATTGTTGTTCTTAAACTATAAACCCTCAATGACTTGATAAAATATTAATAAATACTTTAAATAAATCCAGTTATCATTTATTACAGTTATTTGTAACACTTCATAAACAATCCAAATTTCATACAATGGTATAAATAGTAAGACCCAGATAACCAGACACAATAGATTTTCTATTGTGTGTGGCTTTTAACAGGACATTTAGTTTTAAGAGGTTAAGATAACTGATAATTTTTACCTGTGGCCCCATTCCCATGTTCCCCATTTGGTTCTGCATCGTAGCTCCGTAAGGGGGGACCATCTGATTGCCCATGCCGACCATGCCTCCAGTATTTGCCATTGGTCCACCCATCACACCTTGAACTGAAAAGCAATAATTATCTGAATACATGATAGACCACACATCTTATCAAAAATAACTGCATTTATTCATTAAAATTGTTTTTTAATCTTAGGACTAGTAACACTATGGTCAATAGTGGTTTTTATCTAATAAAATGGGATATAAGTAAGTTTTTTAAATCCTGTTCATATTTATTGTTTTCAATGGTTGGAATAATTGTATCCATGAGAAACTTATATGAAAGATAAAACAGGAAAATAGAAGGAAAAGGTTTTTACAACTTATGGAGTGTATATATTGATTACAACAATATGGAAACTTTGTTTGCACCTACATTATTGACTTTTTGGTTAAGTTCAATTATTTGAATATCTTGAGTTTCACTAAGTATTTGACCCTGACTGTATTCTTCTATTTAATTACAATAATAACTGCAAAGCCCTCTATAACTTAGTAAGTAAGAAACAGAATGCTCATTCCTCTGTAAAAGTATTGTTACAAACTTTATGGTAACTCACGCAAATTGGAATAGAGATGTTCAGAACTATCAAGTCAATGAAAACAAACTAGTAGTGACATGGGTAACATTCAAATTCAAAAACAGAAGCAGTTAATTCTAGACAATGCTAGGATAAGCTAAATAGACATTGCTTTGATTCTATGGTAAGGATCTAAGGCACTTGTGTTACATAAATCATAGACAACAACAGTACCCACTCAGCTCCAAACAATAAAAAAAGTTAATTTTAAACATTGAACAGACTCAGCTACTAAGATTTTAAAACCTTTAAAAGTACATTTCTGATGATGGGTACTTGTTACAAATAATTAAATGTAACAATCCAATTTATTACGATTCAATATAATCTGTCGGCATATCTTGAGCAATAAATAAAAGAGGGTGGAACGATGGTTAGAGCTCCTGGCTGCGGAACCAAGGTGGTGGGTTCAATCACACCCAGGAAAACATTTGTGTTATAAACATTTATGCTGGTTCTGTATATGAGCTAGATAGAGAACAACAACAAATACGACCAGCGCATTGCATGTGATGTTGTCTGCTATTAATTATTTTTATTTTACCTCCAAGTTGATTGGGCATTCCTTGCATTTGCCCACCCATTGCACCGCCGAAGCCAGTTCTCATGGCACCGGCATTCCCTTGGAAGTTGCCTGGAAACTGGTGGCCTTGTCCCGCCATTATAATGCCGGCTTGTTTTTCGTTGCACAGTGAAAACTAAAGACTGTTAAAGGTAGTCAATATCCATTGGTAAACAACAGTTAGGCAATCAAAACAACTTATTTTTAGTTACAAACAAAGACCAAAAAATAGAAATCGGATGAAAACTGTCAAAAACATAACCTAAAAGCGAAAGTAGTGATGCGTATGCATACCAATTCCCAAAAGATACTCATTCGATTTAAGTGACTAGTCGAACGAATCACTCGGTTATTTAAGCATGAACATTTTTCATTATTTCCTTATTATTTGTATCATATTGTGGCCAACTTTCCTTATCTTTTTCTTCACTTTTCCGCTTCCTACTTTTTTTTGATCTTCATTAGATTTCCAAACCTTTTACCGGTACTGGCTCAAGCACAAGTCGTGCATATACATAACAAAACGATGTTTATTACGTGTCTGAATTGGTAAATTGAGTAATGTTTTAAAATATAAAAAAGCTTTTCAGCTAGGGGTATTTTTACTTATTATAAGTCATGGTAAAAATTACTTAACAAATTTAAAATAAAACTTTAAAATAAATAAAACAATTAGGTAGCACCAGTATTTGTTTTTTCTCCAAATTCTAGAAGCGTTGACGCTGTAACTTTTATAATACTATGAAGAAAATGATAACAAAAAAGATTAATTCAATTCGAATTTTCGAAATTAATAAACACAATTCAAATGCCCTTTTTTAATTTATCAATTAGTACTAATAGACACAACAATTATTTTACGGTATGCATCACTATTACTATTGTTTTTTTAAATCAGCAAGGCATAGATGATAAGGAACGAACATGAATATAAAAAGGAACATTGATTAATATAAAAAGTTATTAACAGAATTCAGATTATTATACAAATTGTTTTATTCGTTGTTTATGCTGTTTTTATTAACAACCTTAATTTACATATAATGGAACGCATTGTAACCAATCAACACATAGTATTCTAGTGCGCCATTAATTCCTTACTTTCCCAATAGTTTAGAGCCCGAAAATATGAAAAATCGCAATGCTGTATATATTATGAAAGGTGGGTAGGATATAGTTTAGGTATTAAATAATTGTACAAGCATCATTGAACCACCCGCAAACAAATAAAAATCCTTGATATGATAATAACTTTTAAATCTCCTAATACATACGAAATTAATGAAAGCCATAATAATCTGGAAAGAAACAGAATCGAGCCAACAATGATGTACCGTATTCTTATTACATTTTCTATGAGTATTATTTATATAGTAAGTAAATATGTCCGCCACGCACTACCAACAGGCGAAAATTTTCTGTCGCGCTGTTATTTCATCCACACTAGCGAAAAATACATAAGAGTAGCACTACCCTATCTCTTTCTATATCTGCCTTCTCCCTTGTTCACTGTTCATTCATAACTGCAAGATTGACATTTGATTTAATTACATTGATAAATTTTCCAAACATGGCGGAGCAAATTTGTAAATATTCTAAATTTGGTTATAAATTTAGATAGACAATTGAATTTTACATTAATTCCCAAATGTAATTGACCTCAATATATAATGATGACAACTTTCTAACCGTAACATAGTAAAATGTGAAAGTGAAATCCACTACATAGTGAAGATAACCTATGAAGATAACAAACAACCTCTTTTTTGTTGAAAATCGTAAGTATTCCATTGAAAGTATAATATAATTTATGAGATATTAAGTGTATGTGCCTTGTGATATAAGTTTTTCTAAAAATCTATGTTATAACTTGATTATTTTTACTGGGAATTAACCTAACCTAACCAACTTTTAAACAAGACATGATTTAATTTTACAATATTATAACACACTCAATACTACGTTATAGATGTATTGAATGTTCTTGATGCAGAGTTTCTACCATCTTCTTTACTTGAGATACTGTTTTGACTTGTAACTGTTTTTAAAGACGATGTTATTTCCATGAAGGAATGTTCACATAGAAGAATCAATAGTAATTTTTCTTAATACATTTTCAGCATAAAACTTGCAAATCTTGGGTTGAAGAAGCTGGCACTGGCAATAAAATAAATTGAAATAAAATTTTAGAGGAACAGCTATTGGAGATTTGTACAACTTGAAGAATAAATAAAATACCATTCCATCAAGAAGGGAAATAAGGTAATGTATTGTATTTATTTAACATTTCGTTTTGAGTAATTTGGACAAAACAAACATCACAGTTTCATTTAAGATAGGTGTTGCAAAAACAATTTTACCAACTACGTTGGTAGATTTTTACTTGTCCCTTTACATGTGCCATCGAAATAATGTCAAGACTTTATATATATATTCATTGTTGGGAAGTTACACTTTTACATAGAGATATTAGAAAACTACCCATGCGAAGCCGGGGTCTTGTATCCCTGTTTATACAGTTTACTCTTATTTTTCGCTCCTACAAGTTGCAGCGTGATATTAGATAGCTTAAAGCCTTTCTCCATAAATAGACTATCTAACACATAAATAATTTTCTTATACACACCAGTAGCTCCTGAGATTAGGGTGTTCAAACAAACAAACTCTTCAGCTTTACAATATTTTTAATTTCAAAAATTTTTTTCTTTTTTTGTTTCAGTAATTGGGGAAAGAGCATAAGTGTTCAATGACTCAAAATCTACATAAAACAATAACTTGGAGAGTTCCAGATTGAAAAATCTATAAATTAACTTACTATGATAACTACTTTAATATTTAATGATAGTTGATGAAAATCCCAATGGGATTCTTATAATACCTGCGACTTTGTTGTTTATTTATATCCAATATGTTATTTTAGTAGCTAATCTGTCTAGCTATCAACTATTTTCAAAATCCATTCATTAGTTGTCATATGAAAGAGTACCAAACATCCTTACATTAACAGATACTTTTAATATCAAGATATATGTTGGATATTTTGCAATTTTGTTAAAATTAACTTGCCAATTATTACTAACATGGATGTAAAGTAATATATAATTTGTGCTAATTATCTTTGATTGCTTTTGTGAAGATTATTTACATAAACAAGTAGTAGTGATAAGATAACTTCTATTTTAAAAAACTAAAGTGATGTTTAAAATATTTACACATATTGGACTTATTAAAGTTTAGCTGAAGTAAAGAATTAAATTCAAGAGAATGAATTATTAATTACAATGGAATATTTATTCTTTATGACGTTAACTGTTATGTAAACTAAACATACTCGTATTTAATAATAAATTATCCAAAAATCATTTTTTCAATAGTAAAAGTATTTTGGATAGTTTCAAATATTTCATAGATAGTTTTACAATTCATTTAAAGCTAATTTTGTTATAAATTTGTTCATTGTTCTAGCTGTACATTTATTCTAGGTAGGTGTAGGTCTAATAAAAGTGCAAGTAATTATTATTTCCAAACGGCACACTGGAAAATGTTTTGATGTTTATAATTTACTTTTTTAAGTGTTGATGTATGTATAATTACTGTATTATATTAGTCAGTTGTACTTTATTATAAAGTTTTCCAAAAACTCTTGAGAATCGCTGTTGTATAAATTTAATTTAATTATTTAAATCACGATGTCACTAGGAAGTGTTATTAAGAGCAATTGTATTATAGGAATAAAAGCAATAAACGTTTTATTTCAGAACTGATTGGTGTTTTTATTATCTTTAAACTTAAGAAGATTTCCGTTTAGAAACCGTACTTTTTTTCGATAAACGTCGGTTATATACTTCACTATTTTCCCGATAACCGGAATTAACCGGTATATGTATAAATTACTATTAAATACATCACTACAAGTTTATGACGTCATCACAGCCAATCAAATTTGAGTTGGTGAGACCCATGGGAGTACCCTATTTAAGTACTGGTAAGTGCGGTAGAGACGGGTAATGTGCTACGTCACAGTGTTCAAAAAAATCTCATTATTCTCATACATGGAAATTACTTATTTAGAGCTGGCAATCCTGAAAATTGCTGGAAGAAGACAGGCAAAAATGACATGTCGCAACGAAACAGACCAAATGTATGAAGTTGGTCGTCTGGTTCATTATTGGTCTGTGATGTCCGCATACGTAGACTCTGCCCATTTTGTTGTAAGCAGTAAGTTGAGCGCATGTTGGACGATGTCCAAAAGAGTAGACGACACAAATTCTTTCGACCTAAATATTTATCTCTATCCAACTGCTTCAAAAAAGGGTTACTTTTAGAATGTACAGTCACATGCACTAATATGTATACGAACTCTCTTCTAAGGCGAACCTTAGGTAACGTCACAAGAGCTCAAGTGTTTACATTTCATTGCACGAGACTGTATCTATGTAGTAGTGTGTCCGTAGACTTGTCAGGGATATATCGGTGGCAGCTTATGATTATCTTGAAATAAAAATAGGTATCCTGATTTTAGACACTTAAAGTAACTCTAAAATTCTGGCAAACCCATATAAAACCCAAATAGTATTAAAAATATATAAAATAAATCCTCGTTAGGAAGAAGAATATAAGTCAGGGTAAACTTTTACAGTTCGATATTAGTTCTTATGCTAACGACATAAGGGCAATGCACAGTCTAAAGTAAATATTAATCTGACGTGCTTTTGATTCTCCTTACTGCCTACTAAGTAGGTACAGTAATATATTTGCCTTTTCATAACATCCCTCCCACAACAGGAGCTGTGTTCTCCATTAAATTTATTGCTGATAAACTTCAATCCATCAATTCAATGTTTTAAGGATTGTAAATATTAATTTTTAGTTTTTCAATACATAAGTTTTCTATTTGATAAGAGATAATTAACACAAAAAATCAAGGAGCGCCTTTTTGAAGTGTTCATTATAATCTAATTAACGCTAATTAATTAATTATCTCAGTGAGTCGAGACGACTGTCTTAGAACAGTCTATTTTGCTAATGATGACATATGGAACAGAAACGTGGTGCTTAACTGACGGCCGAATTCAGAAGCTCAAAGTTACTGAAGATTAGTGTTGCCCAAATGCAAGAACAAGACGAGACTTAGCCAGTCTTGGTCTTGGTCTTGCGCCAATACACATGGTCTTGGTCTTGGTCTTGCGCTCCCAGTCTTGGTCTTGGTCTTGCAGCAAGAGTCTTGCAAGTCTTGCAATTACCTACGCCCTGTGGCGGCAATCAAATAGTGTCAAATGTTATGATTTCGGCGCGGCGGCAACGATTGTTTTAGATTTCAAAAGAAGCCGCCGGCGCATGTATCATAACCATGTATTTTTTATTTATTTATTTATTAGGGAAACATACAATTTACAGTCACATACAGTTAGGTAATACAAATATAAATAAGACACAAATCAGTTAAGTTTCCACAGATAAAAGATATTAGATATTAGAAATGTACTTCCGAAAAGCGGCAAATTTCTTTGAGAAGTAAGTACAAAACCTTTGATGCCGCATTATCAAAGTGCCGATGGTTAAAACATAACTATGCATGCACTCAGTTTGATTTTAATAGATATTTTTTTATTCGCTATGTTTATGGTAATAGTCGTAATGCGCATAGGTCCAGTTTTTCATATTCTTTGATACAGTTTTTTGCGTCTCATAGAATTCCTAAGCGTACCTACCTATACACCGAACTGTTACACCTAACTACTCCGTGAAATAGCGCTAAGTCCTAGCTGCAAGGCGCAAGAGTCTTGCAGGCTATGTCTTGTTCTTGCTCAAGTCTTGCACGGTCAGTCTTGGTCTTGGTCTTGCTAAAAATACGCGGTCTTGTTCTTGGTCTTGGTCTTGCAAAAACGCAAGAACAAGACCAAGACTGCAAGACCAAGACTGAATTTGGGCAACACTACTGAAGATGCGATAAAAAGGAATATGTTTGGGGCTCTGAACATGACAGGCTCAAAAATTTGAATGTGCATAGCAGAATTAAAGACACCGACATAGCTCTAAGAATAACAATTGGCAAAGGGAAGGTCACATAGGTCGTAGAACTACTTATTTGCCAATAGGGTACCTAGTTAGAGAATGACGATCACAAACTGTAAAACTTAGAGGAAGATGAACACAGATCTTCTTTTATGATTTCCATTTGTCTAAGACCATATATCTGTTGAATGATGATGTCCTACATATTCGAAACCTCCATGGTATTTGAGGTTTCAGTTCTATAACAATAGCCAGGTAGATATTGATTAAGTACTAAAAAATAGGTATTTTTAGTAGGATTAAAGAAAATGGGAAAAATAAAAAACACATTTTACCTTATAAATTTATTTTCCATTTTAGAATATCCTAAATTAAATACATTGAAGTATATTTTTAAATTAATTATAACAATTTATTAGGTGTTTTATTTATTATGAATTCGCATTCACATAAGTAGTATGTAATACATATAAATATATAATAATAATTGTGCTTAAATTACCGCGAATGAAATGCACTATCATGGACTGTTCAGTGCCAAAATGCACTGAAAACTATAATCTGTGTTGATGATATGTGTGATAATATAATGTCATATTTATAATTTTGTATAAAGTATAAGTACTTTAAGTTATATTAAGGCAAGATGGCCACAGCTATGGCTAACATGATTTAATGTTCCATTTAATAAGTACTTAATTTAATCTACTTACAATTATAGCTTTATTAATGTGTATATTTCAATATATTGGACCGGACCGTGGTTTACTCAGAGCGTCCCGAGAGGTTTTAAGAGAATCGGTCCAGCCAGTAAATATTTAACAATTTTATTACTCTTCCACATAATAAATAGTTATCAACATGTAGATTTACAAATATCAACAAAATAAATTACGAATAACAGCATATTACAATAAGATTAGCCTTAGAACTAAAGTTCAGTGATATCTTATACTCTAGTGCCCTAACTTGTACTATGCCGCCGATCTAGTCCGTAGTATTAAAGTCTCGAATCTAGGGCCTCGATACAACTTCAGATCTTATTACAGTATACCTAAAAAGATTTAAAATCTTTCAGCCAACAGAGATCCAGTAGCTACTCGAAAGAAAATTATGAAGAAAATACTATTATTCAACAAGGTTTGCTAGCTGTCTAATAGTATTGTAAAAAATATTAACAAAAACTATGAGTACGTATTATGTATTGCAGACCAAATCGGGCACGATCAATGAATCGCGTTATTCCACGGTCCAAGTGCAAAACGTAACAACTTCAAATACTGTGTTCAAACAAATACTCATAATTGTTTCAATGAAAACATTTCATCAAAAGGTAAATCACAAAGGGACGATCGGCGAACGTCTAAAATTCATTACATTAAAATTACATGGACTAGTAATTGAATTATTCTACCTAGTAAGTACCCTATACCGCTTTGGAGAACAAATCATAAGTAATATTACAAGGGCCTATAGTACAAAAAATATTTTCCCACTGAGATATGATTAAGTACATTACTTATAATTAAATTTATATTTATTAATTAGCCCTTTATTGCTCTCCTTCGACCTTAAGCTAAACCGGGTCCTCTGGGGACCTATTGAGCAACATGGACATGTTAATAACAGACCTAGTAACTTAGACATAAGAGTGCATGATGCCTCGCGTTTTCTGAAGAAAATATTGTACTGATTCGTGTTGGCTCACCAAATATTTTATTCAATTTTTATACGTAGGTATATGTCTCGACCAATTGATTTTTTAGTATTTATAGTGTAGTAAAATACTGTTTTAAACAGCCAAGCTATTGCTCACAATCCAACCTTATTTAAAAACCACAATCATCACATCCGGTGTAATACTAAACGGAACATTTATTATAACAGAAGCTATTGCATTTACGCAATTGCATACCATGTCATGCACATTCAAGCAAATCAGATGGACTCCATTTTAAAATAAACAATAAAATTAGAAGCTACATAAAATGGAAATCGCCGTTAGGAAGAAGTATACAAGTAAGTCGTAATTTAAAGTAAGTACAATTATTAAAAAAGCTGTCGATGTGCAGGCGTATTTAACATACAGGCCTAGCATACGCAATACGTCAAATTTCTCACATGATTTTGACGTTTGTTAAGAGCTCGATAAAATTTTGTCCTGTGGTGGATGCTAGGCCTGATAGGCTGTTAATTTTGTCGTTAGCTGCCGAATGAAACAGTACCTACTTATTGCTCGCGACGGCTCAAGCTAGGAATCAGATTATTTCCATACGATTTGTCGTAATTTGCGATGCCTGATATTTTATTTTAACTTCATTTTAGGTAACAAAATTATTTACTTTACAGTTTATGTGGATGGGAAAAAAGTTGCGTTAATTTTGATCGGCATTTAGGCACATAGGACTGGCAGACTGATTGATGTATGTACTGATGTGTAAAATACTTAGTTGGCAAGTAGGTTTATGTTAAATTTTAAATTAAGTTACATAGGTATTTTAACTAAGGCGCATTAATAATGCACCGCAACAACTTTTTTTGTAGTAAATTAATCACTTTATTGTCATTTAACAGCTGTTTGCTTTTATGTGCTAGGTTTGATAGTAGTTATTTTTTAAATATTCGAATATGAAGGAAATTTGTATCTATATTTAAAAATATATCTAATTAACCTATTAAGTATAAAAAATAGGAAAATATGTGTGATGTTGGGAAGTTGATTATGAGGCAAGAATTTTTAAATGTACATCTATAAGCTTTATAAACATTCTAGAAACTAGACGTACCGTCAAAGTACGTATCTCGTAAGTAATGTGATCAATATATAATAGCTCATCTTACACTTGAATTTTTAGACTATATAGCCAACGAGGCGTTACTTCTAAGTAAAAGCTTACAGCTTTGGTCATTCTTTAATATTTTTGGTTGATAGATTCAACTAGCTCTAGACATCATCTATGTAAAGTCTAAATATTTGGCTTCCTGCGGTAACGAATGTCACCCTTCCACCCCTGTCTTTACATGATACATTTTATCATTATTTCTCAATGAAGTTGGTTGAAGACATATCTCGTAACAGCCGCTCATCATTTCATCACACCAATCAATGGCGGATTTACACTTTTGCCGCCAGTAGGCTATTCAAATTTTGCCGCCCCTTCTGACCTCTGCATTTCCCCCGACAACCAGAAAGAAAATATTTTTGAATTAAGAGACACCAAAAAATGATTCTATTTAATTAAAAAAAATTGGAACTCTATGGCTGTAACTGTACTATTTCTGTAAGACAAAAAAAATTTTTGGGGCAAATCTGCCGCCCTAGGCTCCAGCCTACTCAGCCTTCTGGTAAATCCGCCACTGACACCAATAATACCGTATCCTCCATAGCTATGTTATGTTTCGGTTTGTTACTTGGAATTAGAGAGATTGGTTTCTGTGTTCTGAATTCCGCTAGAACAGAAGAGTTTTGACATTTGGAATTCATTGTCATGACAGGTAGAATGCATTAAGAAAATTCATTGTTTTCTCATTGAATTGCGAAGATGATCGTGTTCTAATCAGTAGACGTGGTGAACACAGTCTTCTCGTTCTAACGTAGTTGAGTAACGTAGCCGGGAGATGAGATCTATTGCATCCTCGCTTCTTGGAGGGGCGGGGGGTAAGGGAGCGGTGGAAGCAGAGGTGCCTGCACTCCTCCTCCTGGGAGGGCGTAGTATGGAGAGACGTAGCCGGCACCGCTAGCTGCCGCTGCCGCAGCTGAGGAAAATACAAAAATTGGATGAGCCGCTTAATTATATTAAATACTAGCTGTGCCCGCGCAAAAGGCTACCTATGTCCGTTCTAGAGGTTGACGTATACTGAATTTCATCAAAATCCGTTCAGTGGTTTAGGCAAACAGACAGACATACAGAGTTACTTTCGCATTTATAATATTAGTATGGATAGTCTGATTGTCTATGTTAACTTAAGCATTTCTCAATTCCGATTCGAAGGCTTGGAACACATTCACAAATCGTTGAAATTTACGTTAATTTGATCTACTCAATACGTAGGTAAGTATTTTATTGGAAAATGGAAGTTCCAATCTACAAATCGACCAGTTGTGTAAACATTATCAGTGTAATGCGCGCAATGCACTCCTTTGCCTAGACGGTATTCAATTGTAAGTATAAAACAAAGGTAGGTATTATGGAACAAACATTGCTATTTGTCGATACGCAAAAAGTTGCAAAGCGGTATCATAAAAAAAGCAATGTGAAAGAATAAGATACATTAATGACCAGGTTGTGTCGACAGTCGTATACTACGACTTCACACCAATTAGACTATGATGTGATAAAAATCTACAAAATTATTTTCAAAACTGCTACATCAATATACCCTACGACTAGGTATATGGAGGGGCCTAGCCAACAGACAGTAGTCGAACTTTGATATCGTTTTGACTTATTAAAGGCTCTTGAAATGTAAACCCCACCTACACTAATATTATAAAGAGGGAAGATTTGTATTTGTGTATGTTTCTAATGATTAAACTCAAAATCAACTGCGCCGATTCAAATATTCTGTCACCATTAATAAGTTTCATTCACCTTGAGTAACATCAATACATGTATAAAACAAGTAACTTTTTCTAACCCTTTATCCCTATGTACGCTTAAATCTTTAAAACTACTCAACGGATTATGATGCGGTTTTGTTAATAGATAGAGTGATTCAAGAGGAAGGTCGCTAGTAGGTTATATTTATTGCTAGAAAAGGTGGGGGATCCTTACTTTGACTTAAATAACATGACCCAAGGTGTGAAAAACGGTCTTAAAATGTCTTACTTCATGAGTACGAAGTCGCGAAAGGCCGCTAATAGATAATAAACTTGTCAAAACGATATCGAACTTGGCCAACTACATCTAAGCTAGGCCCTATGGTATATGTACTATCTTCTAGAAAAAACAGGGGTGAAACTAACCTGCCGCTGTAGCGTACGGATCGAAGCCGGCAGCGGCGTACTGCTGCTGGTATGCAGCCGCGTTCTGAGCGACCGCCTGATACTCGTAGAGGTGATTCGCAGCCGCGACCGCTGCTGCGTGCTGCAGCTGTGGCAGCTGCACCAGACCCCCAGCGCCCGTGCTGACGCCTCCCGCGCCCACCCCGCCCATAGCGCTCATATAACCCGGCGCACCGTACACGTAGCCCGGAGACAACCTGCCGAAAAACGCCAGTCAGAAATGGTTGAGCAGCCGCCTGCAGTCGTCGAGGAATGGGGGATAGTTGATCTTATGACGTAATCAATGAGTCCAGACTTGGGTCATGTGATGCGTGGTCAAGCTTTTGTCTTGAGGGTGGGAAGCGTTACAGACAGAACAAAAAAACGTAATCAACCATTTCCCATGAAATAAATTTCCAATAGGAAGTATTTGGCGAAAATTAGTCGATTATTAGGTGAAAATCATTGCAGTTTTCTGGATAAGTTATAATTGATAATTTTTCTATTTAAGTTTTATTTATGTGTATTTATTTACATTAATTACATTACTACAGTAAAGGAAATCGATTATGTATTTTATTTATTAAAGTTACGTTACGTAATAACGTCTGGATGGCATGGCATTTGCTACGCCATGAGTCGTGGTTGGTCAAACCCCGTTCAGGACAAATTTATGTGTGATTAGTCTGTGTCCTGATATTTATAGTATAAATTGTAGTCGTACATTGCTTGAACTGCTATCCAAGGTTGGATCAGATCAATGAGCGTGATGTTCCAATATTTATTTAGAGATTTACTTAAAAAATGATATTCCAGGAAAAAGACCAATGATTTTCAAGAATCAACATATAGATACCTATATTTCTCTGTATAGCCAATATCTCACTCGCCACATCATTTCCGTTTTAACCTCGATACGAAGCCTTACAAGCAAAACTCGTAATTGGCTGTCGTTTGTACAAACTTAAATGAAGAGATTATGATTCGAATGGAATTAGTGAGAAATCCCGACTACTCGCAGTACATTTCACAGTACCTACATAACATTATGCAAGTCTGGACAAAGATTGATACTGCGTATGCACAAAGTTAAGGCTGTAGTTGTAAAATAGACGTGCTATGGAGAACAGTGCGCAGGGGAAAAATCTGCCAATAATCAAACTGCGTTTACTGAGACTAGGAAATTCAGTTTTGCTGTTGGTAGATTATTTGTTTCCACATAAAAATGACATCTTTGTCTTTCCTTCATACAAGTGAAAAATAGACTAAGTTCCAGCATTTTTTACACGACGTCAACAAATACACTACAGTAGCTATTGAACGGTTAAATCTCCTATTTGATAAACTTCGATAATTCCGAGATTTGATTGAAATACCCTAACTGAACAGTGCATACACAGCATTAAATAAGCATTTTAGAAGTAGAGTTAAATGATAAGACCAACTATTCCTTAACGACTGCGGCCACGATCCCAGGATGCCCTTTCACGGAAGAAAATTTAATCAGTTTTTATTAAACAACGGGCCGAGTCATAAACTCAGTGAAAGGTCATCTGTATTGTAAATTAATCTTCAAAACTGTCATCACACTATTACCTAGCCCCATTTTCAGCCTCGACAGTCACGAGCATCTAGTCTTGTTATGTTAGTAGACATCGATAAACAGTTATAGTTTTAAAATAATGTAAGTATACAGTTCATGTCCGCTGGAAATGTCGCCATGAAACGCCGCCGTGCGTCATTGCCAAGAGTTAAAAAAACACTTTTAAAAAAATATTGAGAGCAGGAGCGTCCACTCCGCCTCGACCGAAATATCCGGCATCTCGGGTTTATCTCTAGATCGCCGAGAAACGTCGCAGGAATAAGATTTAGATGCCGCCGAGCGTCACTTACGAAATCCCGAATGTGTTTCAGTCCGAGGGAAGCACGGATTAGTCGAATGGAATGTAATCATGGTAGACGTTTCAAATCCACTGTCCCCTTCTTTTATAATTGTGGTGATTGGTTTTAAGCTCGAAAATGTGGTGAGTTTGCTTAATTCGCGGTATACACGAAGGCGGTCAAGTGCACTTTGAGAGCGACGGCAAGCGACGCGCCGAGTCAGCACTTTTCAAGTGCACTCATACTTCGACCACTTTATTACCGAACCACTGTGTGATGCAACTGTCTTCGTCCTTTTTTAACCTTAGGCAGTCGATAGGGATGTTCGGATTGTCATCCGAGTTTGGTTGGTTAAGATTTGCGAGCGGGTGATGAGAACGCATGCGCGGTGCCCGCCCGGTCGGCGCTCCGCCCGCCCAATACGCCCACCTGTGGTTTACTGGTCCTATTCGCAAATACCTACTAGCTCACACGCTTCCTTATATAGATAGTGTTTTGCGAAGCAATGTGTTTAGGCAGTGTACATTACAACGCGTATCATCAACTCTTCGACGTAAACACGGTGTGGTGGATGCTCGCATAATTTATGTATAACCAAGCCGAGAAAATTATTAATGCCGTGTGTTTTGGTCCGTTGCGTGAAAGTGTAATCCATCATTTTTTTAATGTCAATAAGTAATAAAAACAAGAATAGTAAATTCAAACAGCATTATTAAACTGGCATATCATCACACAAGCCGAGCTTAACGTCTACATAGGTACAACACCACAATCAGATACTAATACAATACTTTTTAGGGATAGGCATACTTATTATCATTGTTAAAGGGAAGAAACTGATTTTCGATTACGCCTAAAAACCTATAAATTATTAATAAAGTTTAAAACATCTTTAGAAAGAGTAAAATTAAGACATAAACACTAGAATTACTATTTACTTACTCAGTAAATAAAATGCTATATACAATACGAACAGTGTAAGTAATTAGATAGATATTTAGTACTAAAATAGTATAGTTCTATAGGCAAGCTTACTAATGGACGTCGTACCTAGTGTTTTTATCGGTTTAAAATTAAAACAAAGCGATTAATCGAATGAAGCTTTCACTTGATTATTTTTCCATTAGAACATGAGTTCCGTTGAATAATATATGAAAGGCTGTGGTGGTTCGGCGGGCGTGCCTAGTGGCACTGGTGGACGAGCATCGATCGGCTCGCGACCGGTTGATTATCAAATGCGGGTTGCAGGCCGGCTCTGGTGGGTCGGGAGGTCGGGAGGTCGGGAGGTCGCGGACGAGGGTCAGAGTGGAGGACGCACGGCGGCGGACTCGAGGCGGCGCTCACATCTACGCACACACAGCGCCGCCTAGAGCCAGGCAGCACCCGCCGACCCGCGGCCCTCGTTACAGTACTTAGTAAGTGTATTAAACGAAATCCACCACCAACAAAACTCAATTCAAATCAACAAAATCTTACACGAACACGGCATAAAACATAAAATAAAACATTGAGTGTCGATAACGATGCGTTTTGTGTCGGGTGGGCGGCGCGGGCGCCCGCGACGCCGGCGCCGCCCACGCTCCTTAGCTTTGTAAAACGTAAACATTAAAAAACCCAATCGACTAATTCACACCCAAAACGAAAAAAATCCACTCTCACGCTCACGCTTGCCATAGATACCTATGTGAAAATGTTTGATTATTTAGTCTAGGTGTGGCCCGCCGGCTGCCGCGTCGCTAGCCGTCTGGCACGCCGCTCGCATCATCTACCGAGACAAAAGTCAGCTCAACAACCGTACCCGAGCCGTTACCTTACCTAAAGGCAAAAGTCATTCTTAAAATAGGTACCCTAAAAAGTAACATGATTAGGTGGCAATGTATTTTGGGAAACTTAATCATCGGGATGGCTTTGTCCTAAACTTGCTGGAATTGATTCATGTTCGTTTAGAAGAGGATGACAGATGCTGACCTAAGTAATTTGCACGATCTGGAGCTGTGTGACTATCCGAAAGGCTCAACGTCTGATTTTTGTCTCGTGAGATGTATTCAGAGCGGCAAACGGCACCGCTAGTGCTGGCAAATATTGAAGTGTTGAACCATTGAACATTGAGTTAGATCAGGTGAAACGCAGAGCGGTGCGAACTCACCCATACGGGGACTGCAGTACGGTGGGGTAGCCTGCGCGCACGCCGGCCGCCGCTGCCGCCGCCAGCCCGAAACCTGAAACAGAACACCTATTTATAACATCATTTACAAACGCATAAACGGATGTGACAACTAAAAGAGGACACATCATTTCCCACGAAAAAGTACCTATAACTTTATCATCGCCCATGTTACCGACGACTATTTTCGGTCTCACTTAACGGAAGTGGCTAGAGAGGATTGAAAAATGTACATCACAAAGAGATTGGAACACTTCCAAATGACACGCGAGTCAACTTAGCGCAAGCAACGTCAAAGTGTTAATTTCTTTTTATTGCATTGTTAAGTCGCCTGAGGCGTCTATTTCGGTCGCTCGGCCGCCCGGGCATCGGCATCCAGGGATGTAGCCAGTACCTCTGACAAGAAGACGACAAACTCAAGCTATAAATGGTTTGAGTTCATTCGTTGGCACCGCCCCGCAGGCTAGTATGCGAATATCTTTTGTTGATTGACAATGAAGGCATCTGACAACATTTCCTGAGTGCCGTGCTATTGCAGCGCGAATTAGGCGAGTTAAAATGTCACAGGTGGATGGTCACAAGCTGGGAACGCGAATAACATATTGCATTTGGGAAGTGTGCAATCACAATAATGGGTTACGTTCGACTCATAGATGGTTGATTATCGTCTAATGGCCAAAAGAGCGTGACCTCTGGTGGACTCGGCCGGTGTTCCATTGTGTGTGGTGAAATTTCACCGGTGATTACTGCGGATCACATCCGGAGAGCCCGGATGATGTCTCGCTCCGGCTGCCACGGTAATGTCACGTTGACCTTCGGAGAGGCTGATTGCAGTGCCAACAGCCTACTGCCAATTATTTAATTATGCATAGGTACATACTAGACTACGCGACAAACAAATACTTGATTAAGGCCCGCACCTATTAGATGACGAATTAGTGCTTTCGTCACTACGTGCTTTTATTTGAAATCTTTGAAAAATAAGTGTAATCCAGGGCAATTATCAAATCTACTTCAAAAAAATATTGATGAAAAATTTTAAAGTGTTAATTATGTATGATCGATTGTGTCACAATTATTTTTTTCTTCTTTGCAACGAGTTTTGTTTTTTAAACGGCTTTCGCCAAAACTAACATTAACATTAGTAAGTTTTATACTAACAACTCATTACTAGTGGTAAAATTCAACAGCAGACAACAATCCCATACATCACTGAAATCTAAAAGGACATCGGTAAGTAATGTTCCATTAGATTCGTCCATTAGCCCTCAAATACATATCCCTTTTGTACAGACAACGTCCAACGAGTAATTCCCCTGTAAAATCATAGGCTTCGCGTGCTATGCCACGGCGTGATGCCGCAGCGATCGATGGAACCATTTGACGGCCGAGGTCGTCTGTCCACCACTGCCTTATCTTGATTCATTAAATTTTTTCCTCTTTATTTCCATTGTCGCATGCCCTAAATGCTATGGTCCTTTGTTAGGCGTATGTGACCCAGATAGATTTTAGTCGTAATCGATTGTCGGTGCACACAATAGGTCAAATAAACGAATAATCAACAACTGTACAATCTAGAACAAGGAACATAAAACCGTGTTTTCCTGTTAAAATTTAGATTGCGAGGTGTTCGATAGCGAGCTACTGTTGTTTATGTGAATTGTTCATGGCCTCCTTATTGGCGGCAATTTAGTTTCACTTTAATTGATAAAAGGTAACCGTCAAACTTATTCTAGGAATGGAGAATAACTCATTTTGTACCCATTTACTTTAAAGAATATGAATGCGTTATGAACTTACATTGCATAGTGTTCTATTTATTCCATCAAATCATAATTATCTTTCAACGAATAATAATTTACTGTACCCATCAACCGTATGATTCAGGATTTGAAGTCATTAAAAGTATGAGTAGGTAGGTACTCCTCCGTAGGTACAAATTTAGCTTTTGTTTTGAATTCTTTTGCTTGCATTTCATACGAGTTCTGGATTTCGGGTCGTCGAACCGCAAAGCCGACAGTGAGTGCTTAACGTCGCTTGTAAGGATTCTACGGAAATACGATTTTAGACGCAGGCGCGCCGAGCGGGACAGAGCTCCGCACAATATTCAACGGACCTTTCTCAACGCCATCACCTATACTGAAAATGACGAGTTACCCGCTAATCCCCACCTAGTCAATCAAGAAACACATAAAATCGTCTAAAGCGAAACAACCGAAGCGTATCCCGTTTAATTTACGAGTTCCGAATTGACGCAAACGCAACGCCAAATCATGCTGGGAAAGGAAACGGTTCTGTAATTTATTGACAATACCGTGCGATTACATTGTTGCTCCAATATGTCGTGTAAGTTTACAGACTCGGGAACAGAGTACAAGTGGTGGCCCAGTTTTGTATAGGCAAGTTTCGGTCTCACGGCCATGGCAGCAGCAGTTGGACGTGTCCGGCCGGTGGCCTTCCCTTTGATCTGACCGGTGTCGCAGGCGCCCGGTTACCATCAATCCAACGGG
Organism: Glyphodes pyloalis; assembly: GCA_037074685.1. Lineage (NCBI taxonomy): Eukaryota > Metazoa > Arthropoda > Insecta > Lepidoptera > Crambidae > Glyphodes > Glyphodes pyloalis. The sequence goes on from JAYKKO010000004.1 coordinate 3,937,748, forward strand.
CGCAATTTATCGCCAACCAACCTCCGTTTACGAAACGATTAATTACTCCCCTCTTTCAGACGGTTCCTGAGACAAATATTTTTAGAGAGAACACGTGCACGCGTCGGACCAACCCGTCTGTATTAACAAATTAAAAATGTGCTGAAATGCCGCTATTTGGAACGGTTTCCTGTCCCAATTTGCGTCTAGTAAAGGCGTCACGTAGGTCGACCTGTAACGCATATTCATATAGGTTATTGCGAATAACATCTGCATTCTGCGTAGGTATAAGTGCGATGGAGCGTGTTTTGTGAGCTCCGACAAAAGATAAGCGAGCGAGAAAAGATGAGATTCTGGCACCGAGCCAGCGCTGGTGTCGCGGCAGCAGAGGCGGCCGCGACGACGTTCCCAAAACTGCGTATATTTAGACAAAATAAAGAGCGCGCCGAAGACAAAACGAGACGCAACTCTGTTTTATAAATAACCGCGTCGTTCGCCGGACGGCTCAGCCTCGCTCGGCCAGCCTCTGCGCGCCAGCTGTTGTACATAAATAATAATTAAGATACGAAGAAAGCTTGCTTCGTCCACATTTAAAGGTTCTCATTGAATGCACTTTGTATCCGTTTGCGTAAATGTGGCACGTGCTTGGAAAAAATCAGCGGAAAATCGCGTTCATTTTCTCGGTTGCCGCTTTTCCATTAGTAGTAGGATAAAGCTAGATAACGTAATGCAAGTAGAGTATTAACAGGGTGGTGTTGTAGCCTTTCATAGCAGTAGGTAAGGAGGATTACGGAGGAACATGGCTTCGCACGGAAGTGGCGGCGGGGGATCGCGTTACAAGCGATACGACAAAGGGAACGGAACTACCTACTACACTCGAGAGTTCCTGCGCCTGTGGCTTGCGTTCCGCTCTAGGATCGAATTATCTACTAATTAAAAAGTACCCTTGTGTAATTCGATTAGTGGTCGTAATGTATTACTGGATGCATATGTTATATATATATATATGTGTACGTACATATGTTTTGCTCTATCGTCACGGAGTCGCATAGATAGTTAAGGTCATGTCTTGATAGCATGAATCTTCGTAGCATTTAGTATAATTGTAAAAGTATTGTTTAGATTCAGCCGTACACGTCCTATTCTGTAATAAATATGAGATGGAACGAGCCATATTTCACTGCCCACCATCAAAAAACCCACCATTAAACCTCGTGGCGTTTAAAAAATACTAGCTCGCTTTGTCAACTCCACAAAAACTACTAATGTAGGTTTTTAAAACTGTACCAATGCCATTGTAGTCATGCCACTGAATCGTTCTAAATTCGACGTTATCAAAACTATTTTAGCATACATTGGTATGTATTGAAGTAACAATTTTAATGAGAGAACATACTGGCAACAAAAGTGACAATACCTACATTTAAGTAGATTCACAAGAAAGGTTTGAACAGGTGCAGCAAAAATTCTCAAGGTGATCATCATTCGGTGATTACCAACTGAGAACGCGGCTTTATCAGAGAAGAAGTGGGGCAGAGTTTTAGGACACATGCCATAAATCCATGTGACACGGAAGACGCCATTATTTTCTTGGAGCGAGTTCAAAAACGCGAGGTCATTAGCGTTACGTTGATTAATTTATTCAGGTACTCAAGTGCCGCTACACGTGTCGTTGGTTGCCGTTTTTTATTGATGATGCGCAAAGAGCTGGCTCAGCTGAAACCATTTTGTATTAATGATTTACATATCTCCGTAATCAAATAGTTTTTTTTATGACCCGTGGTAGAATTTTCATACTCCGTAATAATATGTCGACTGAAATTTTAGCAATTTAATAATAAATCTGGAATACACGAGTTTTCCTTTTAATACACCTTTCTTTCTTACTTTGTGGATGAAAAGCAAAGTAAATATAGCTCATTTTAATTTAGTTACGCTTAATATACTTCGCCCAATGGACGAAAGAAATGGAAAATGATTTTATGTTTTTATAGACTGTAGAGGTTTTCCACCACCTTTACCTAATACTTCTTCATTACAAAGCCTACTAATATTAAACACGTGAAAATGTGTGACTATGGATTTATCTCTCACGTAATTTCAAACTACTGCTTAGATTGGTTGAAATTTCTAACTTTTGTTTGTACTTCGCCACATTTGGATCTAATATGATTCGGGTATCAACCTATCTATACATATAAAAAACACACATTTCCATCGGCTGTTCTACGCACCTGGTAATAGAATAAAAATATATCGCGAACTTTGATAAACCCGAGGCCGTCACCATTATGGCTTCGCTTCATACAATTAAACACAATGCGCAACGCTATCGATCAGAGGGACTGTTATCGCCGATGCGAATAATTCGCTAAGAAAGATTTTATTACGGATTTTACTGCAACGACTGCAAATATCGGTTGAAAATACTTAATACCAATAATTGAAATACCAATTCACTGTACCTCTAAAGAACGCTATTCCTAAAATTGTTAGCCCGAATGCACGCTATCCCTAATCACTTGAGACCTAAAGCAATGTAAGCCTAATATCTGTAGCCCTAATCACTGTAAGCTGAAATTATTACTTTTTTGTTAATTATCATTATCTATTTCTTTAAATGTATTATATTTAATAACTATGTAGCAGAATACCGTTTTATAATTAAAAAAACACTTCTTTTTTAATAATTACATTTAATAGTTTACCATTTTTATTTATTTTTTAGAAAAAAAAAATGATTTTACAAAAACATACACAAATTAACTATGAGAGTCAATTATTAGGTCAAGGAAACCGCTTTTTTAACATCTTTCAATTTATCTTTGTACCTTTAGTTGTAATTGGTAACATTAACATATTACACTAAAATATCATACATAGATTCTTAAATGAGCTCCCAATAGATACAAATGCAAATTTGGTAAAGTGTGTGCGCTAAACGAGGTGGTAGGCATAAATGGTTATAACGGATATGTGATTTCTATTACACAATCTTGAACCTTAAAATTTTTACAAACTGTATTTAATCTTAATTAAAATGACAATACATATAGAGAATAGACCTTCATTTTAGACTAACAATATAGATCAGTTCGATAGTGATTCTTATGCCCGCGCATTAAAGGCGCTTCAAAATCCAAAGTGTACCTATTGACTGACGTAGTTTTCACTCTACCTATTTTTAAATTACATTTTTATAAACACACACACAAGTATTAAAATACCTACAAATATATTATTTACAAACTACAAATCTCATTTGCCGTTCACTTTACTCTTGATAATAATTGATTCAGACAAATTTGAAATAGGACAAGGCTGACAAAAGGTCCTTTCTAAGCATAAAGGGTCAGCAAAAAAAAACAGGATCAACGCATTTTTGCCCCTATGGGACAGCTTAGAGGAAAACGAGTTCTTTGCCCTATATTCGCCCTGACCACCCCAAACTATGTGCGTCAAATTAAAAGCGTGGTAGTTTCGATATCGATCGAAAAAGGCACGCGCCCATCACTGCATTCGGGGTCTAAATAGTGAAGTGCAACCTTTGCTATGTCCCGCTTTCGATGGGACGCTAACTGGGCTCGCTTAGAACGGGTCACCCCAACATTATGAGCGGAGCAGCTGAAATAATTTTCATCTATAGATGTTATAAGTCAGATACAAAAACCTGTTCCAAGATTCTAACTTCATTAAAAACCAATGATAAAAAATAACACTTTTAGAGATTAATTTATAAATTTCCTATAAATTTAATATAATATGTGGAAAATGTCCTGAACTTTAATATATAAATTTGTACAATATATTTTTTCCTGCGATCCGTTTTTTACAACAGAATAAAATACGTAAGTTATGCAATCCATAATTGCACCACAACCGCGCTTAAGTTATCACTCATTCTTGTCTGGCTTAAACCACAAGACCATCTTTCCAAAGCCTGTTAGTGTGAGTTAGAAAATTGATTTTAAACTATTAATGAAGATGATGCTTGTCACATTTGAAAATGCGTTTGCCAATTTCTGATTTCACAACAGACACATTAGGTAGACGCTACGCACATTAAGTATTAGAATCGTTTCTCATAATATTGTGACGAAGTCAAATACTGTCATATGAAATGCACGAGACTGCCAAGAAATCGCGTACATACAAATTCTTGTATCGCGCGTGGCTTGTTAACCCTGCGAGCGCACTTAGTTGTAGTTAAGAAACTGTCCCTTTAAGTAACGTAGCCTTTGTAATCCCGAATTTTGAAAGACTCAGGAGCAACACTAGGCTTAAATCCCAGAGTCGGTACAAAAACGCGGGGGTCGCGGGACGGCACATGCATAAGTAATGCAGCGGCGAAGGGCGCGCGGACGGCGCACGCGAGCCTGCAATGTCAGATAGGGTAGTCATGATGGGTAACTCATCGAAATTCCTTACGCTATCTCAGTAACTCAAATTCAGTTTCTTTCGCCTGTTCATTGCGCTGACTCAATAACATGGCGCAAAATGTTTTTGAGTCATGATCGTCAAGTATGTACCGCTACTCTAAACCATCTATACTAAAATTGAAAGAGGAAGATTTGATTGTTGCTTTGCTTGCAATGAATAGGGTCTCCGAAACTACTGCAACGATTTGAAATATAAATATATATACTTTACTGTTGGAAAGCTACATTACCCCGGATGACGTAGGCTATACTAATCTATTTTTTTCTTAATATTAGGAATCCTAACTTAAAATCCAAAAAGAGGTGTAAAAACAATCAGAAGACAGTGAGAAGACGGGCGGACCACTATTACCTACCTAATTTGATTAAATTGATTATAAACTCGAAATATTTTAAGAGTTTTATTAGGTACTCATACATTTTTCGAATTTGGTTTTATGTTATGCACCGGTTATGCAACAAATTTGATGAAGATGAGTTAACGCAACCGTCGCAGAAACCTGATGTGGCGCTTTTTCATAGTGTGGCGCAGTGTCACAAATATCTTCATGTAGGGACAGCACCTCGGGTGCGCTTCGTTAACCAATCATGATGCCCAGCCATGTTCGGCTTGCCTAACCTACCTAACATAACAGTGTCATCATTATGCTGTTTGCTGCATAAATTTGCTGTATGGCTTATTTTAAAAAACGTAGGTACCTAATATTTGATTCAGCCCGTATATTGCAAAAGTGCTGCACAAAATATTACCTTGGTATATGTACTCGTATTCTCACAGTTACCATTTTCTTAGCTGTGATGCAAATTGCTGCAACTTGCTATTTCATAAGAACACATTTAAGATGATCCGAGAATTAACAATTACGATTTTAGTGTATTAGTAGCCCTGCCAATGTTCTTAAACTGTAATAACTGGGGGCTAACAATAATGCGTACCTATTGTACAAAAAAAAAACGATTAAACCACCAAAAACTTTGTTAAACATCATGGACTTTGTTACTTAATACCTATCGATTCCAATAAACAGTGTTTCTATCAAACGCACTGTCATTGCTAACACTTGACGAATTATGAGTTACAGCAAACTCAAGGATAGCTGTTGATTTCGACGATCAGAAGATAGGACAAGGCCCAACACTTCAATGGATTACGTGGTTCATAAAACAATTAAGACAATCGACTACGCTTTGGTCCCGCCCCAACCAAATACACCACGAGTTTCGGCCACTCAGACAGGTGTGAATCGATTACAGGCACCACTCGCTCAATAATTCACCACGTCGCACCATGTTTGGACAAGTGGCCGGCTCGGCCTTCATCAACACTCCCATTTAATAAAATTTTAACAATGTTTTCATAATCGACGCCAGCACCGAAGTCGCTATCGCTCGCGACCGCGACGACGTATTTAGAAACTGGCCTACAAATATTTCGTACCGCACAGTTAAAGCGAGATACTCATACGTAAACAAACTGAACGTAATAAAAGCAGAATACTTCGCTTAGTACGAGGAGAATACACCTAATCAAACAGAGCATCATCGCAAACACTTTTAATGGTGGATAAATAACTAGATACCGAACCATTATTATGTTATTGTAAGTATTAACTACCTACACAATTTTAATTCATTTCATGATTCAGTCCTTGCACTGTTTGGCCATTTGAATGACATAAATATCTACGAGTACATAGCATAGGTACACAAAGAGACGATTCATACAATTCTAACCCATTTACAATTTTCATTCTGATTTATATAAATATTACCTGCAAGACCTGCATTGTCGTTCTGTGCTTCTCCGAAATTTCGTTAAACAAAAGGCTTCGAAGCCAACATCAGCTATGTCAGGTAGGAAAAAAACATCGCTTCAAATTCTCGATAGCCACTAACTACCATTAAGGTAGGTACATACTTATATTTTCGCGAAATCCTATGACTATGTTTGTACTTATCCGAACGGCATCTAAACAGGATGTAAACGAATTAAAAAGCGTTGAAAGACGAAGTTCTCCTGTAGGAGATGTACTTTGTTCTTATCTAGATTAATGCTTATTTATGTTGGCTCGCGTCGAGATGCGCGGGCGCCGAAGACAGACGCGCCGTTACGCCTCCATCGCAACTTGCAAATGGATTTCCATAAAAAATACAAAAACGCACTAAAATAATAAAATCTTCATATAGTTTACATCCTTTCGTTGATTTCAAGATAATTTTGTTCACACATCCCCTTACTGTTTCATAAAAGATAGAATATCGATCGACACTATAAATAAAGCACTTAGTTTATTGCAGTTTGACGACACAAAAGAATAATGATTCAAAGCAGACTCACAAACACCCCTTTCTATTGCATTAGAAACCTTATCGGCTTCCAAATAGTCGTTAGTTCCATTAATTCATGTTTCTCTGTCAACGTCGACGCCCCTGTGTATGCAGCTCATTTGCAATTGTAAAAAATGTGCATTGTCGTCTCCATACAAAAAGGTTGTGTAAAGATTGGAACAACAGAAGTGCAGGTACAGGATTCAGTCAAAGCCGGCTGCGCGCACGCATCTTTGAAACCGAATCAGCCCCTCGGTGTAACGGTAACGAACGTTGCATTCAGAGGCCGAAACGACACAAACCGGCCTAGTTTAACGGACTTTTCGATTCGTTACCACATGCCCTAAATGCCGAACCTAGGGTCGAACACGATTTGAAAGCGACTGGACCTATTGTGACTAATTCAAGTACATACAGTATCTGAACTGATTTTTTTCTCATGCAAAGGGTAGGATGGTGACTTAAAGCATGTATAGGTAAGAGAATCCTACTTATGAGAAAGATCAAAATCTTCACTTTGTATAATTGAGATGTTGGCCGTGAAACAGGAGATGTTATATCGTCCATATTGATTCTTTGCAAATTATTTTTAAAATGCTCCAAAACTATTTAGGAGTCAGTGTGTTTATAAGGAAAACTAGCTGTGCCCGCGACTTCGTTCGCGTGGACTACATCCTTTCATGGTCGGTTTTACCCCTTTCTCCCCTAATATAGACTACTATTTGTGCCAAATTTCATATCTCTAACTTCAAAAATAAACATTTTTCCATATAAACTTTCAAAGGTGGTATTACGGTGGTAAAACGTTTCTTTCTATGATGATCTCATCTCAAGCTTCTGTTCCCGTCGAAAAATTTTGGTCACGCAGATATTGGTTCATGTATTTATGAAAGCATCGGCTAACAAAGCTTCCACCGCAGCTATAAACTCGTGCAAGACATCCGCAGACTAAACAGGGCAAGGGAGTTTAATGCGATCCAACAATAATATCGGCGTTGGTTAAAGCGTGTTTACCCTGCTGATTAAACACATGGATTTTGATTCTTTATCCGTCGTAAATTCCGATAAACTTAGAACCGGTAATGCACTAATCGTACATGAAGTTTATAGTGTTGAATGAGTTGGACAAAAAGTTCATTTCGACCTATTTTGGAAGATTTTATATTGATAGTTGGAATCGAAACCAGAGGGTCTGGTAATGTAACTAATAAAGTTAATAAGTGTTTAGAACGATACACAACGGCATACTGCTAGAAACAATAGAATAGGTATAATGACTTGTTGAAAAAAGCAATAATTATATTTGGGCCGTCAGTTAGCTTTACATATTTTTTTGCTTCAAAATATTTATAAAACTTGATGATGATATGTTTAGCGCATCAATGTTAAGTGGTGGGGTATGTATACGTCACGAATTCATCAAAACTGTGCGAAGACGTGACGTCGCGCTTACCTTAGTAATTTTTTGTTTACATGATAAAATAAACAATATTTGTCTTATATGAACTTTGGACAAAACAGACTTTTACAATCATATACAATACAGTTCTAACGGTAAAATAATTACGATCACGGAAGTTATTATTATTAGTTGCATACTATTATTTCGTATCATCATTCGAATAAAACAATCAGGCCTTAGTAACACGCGCCACTAGGGTTGCTACGGGCGGTGGTCACGCGCATGTGGCAGGGTTCCGGGGAAGCATATGGCGCGGCCGGTATACCACAACCAGGTGTCTCGTCATGCGCTCCCGCACCCATTGTACAAGCCCCGGTCCCTCGCTACACACCTAAACACCCTTATTACACCTCAACGTAAAGTCTGTAATCGGGTAGCAAACGTGCACGTAGCGACCGTGTGGGACAATAAGCCTCAACAAACGTACCGAGGATGCCAGTTTCACAAGTTTCTCAGATCTGAATGCGATCAGCTGTTCAATTGAAAACTACTTAGTTATTGTCGTTTATTCCCTTTTGCGTAGTCAATGCGCAAATTGGCGTTCAGGTATGAAGCTGTTTAGAGTTAAACCTGATTTAGTACAACAATCTAGAACAAGTCATTTTCTTTGTTGTCGATATTTAATATTGCCAAAAGCTTTTTTATTCGTGAAGCAGCGGTCCAAGCAGGGGTACTTATTGAAGTCTATTTTGGGAACAAGACAAAGTTTCAGATGAAAGGGTATTTTGCAACAGGATTGGGTCAGAAATCTCAAAGCAGGAATGAATCAACGTCTCATTTTACTGGGAAATTATTATGTAATGTATGATATGTGACTGTGTGTAAATTCCTACGTTGGGTTTCGTAAAGTTATCTACAGTTATCTAAGCTAGTATAACTAAGATGGGAGATTAGTATTTATTTCTTTATTTGCCAGTCACATGGTACCTACATAAGGTTGTTACAATTTAGGAAATGCATTGGACACATGACACCCAATTGGGGCACTGCAATAAATATTCACAAATGAATTAATCTGTATCACTAAAATATATTTTCGTTTATAACTAAGATACTCTGGAGATTTAAACAATTATTAGGTATTTCGTCATTGAAATGCTACATTTCATCAGAATCCACGCGATCAATGCCATCGAAATCTAGTTTGAAGTACAACATCAGGAACAAGTAAACAATGCAAAGTGTTTCATATACTAGCGAATTCATATTGAAATCTCATCATGATCAAAGAAATCTCGTCCTCTTTGTCCCATGAATTACACCTCGCAAACTGTTATCACGTTGGTAGCTATCAATTGACGTGCGGAAGTGAGGTTGTCACGTCACTGCATAATGGGTCCCGCGTACGTTGCGATGGCCAAAGCAATTTGGTTTCAGTGCATCGTTTGAATGTGCGCCAACTTGCAACTGCGAGGCAGATTGTTGGTAATTACCTAAACTGTGCAGTAACTGAAACGTTACAAACATGAACCGGTCTTACAGTGTATTCTTTATTCACATTATGTAGTGGACATATATTTGCAGGAGTGAAACAAATTCTGTTCGCGACGTATCCACTAAATAGAATATCAAGCCTACGGTTGGCCAAATTTGAGATATCATATAAATCGTTGATCAAATTTTTAATATGAACTTCTGACACATTTATTAGAAACAGAAAAATTGTATCTCCCCTTGCGATGCGGGAATCAAACCCACGACCTTCACGTATCGCGCGTGCTGCTCTTACCAACTGAGCTAGCCGCAAGTTATCTGCTGTATCAACCGTTAGCCCCCGGTAAGTGCCCTCTGCCGAATATGTTTAGAACTACATACTTATCGGTAAGAGCAGCACGCGCGATACGTGAAGGTCGTGGGTTCGATTCCCGCATCGCATGGGGAGATTTTCTGTTTCTAATATTTAAAGTTCGCTAGTACGGCGTTTAGTACTATAAAAATAATAAAATCGATTCTGACACATTTTTACGTTAATGTTAAAAACCTTCGGTTTAAGCACACTCTTTGAAGGATATTGTTTTATTTATTTGCACAAAGCTAGTTTAGAATTAAGTAAACAAACTACAAAGAAATAAAATACAAAGTTCCTCAAATATTAATGAATCTTTTCAGATACCTCTGACATTAAAACGAATTTTTGCAATTTTACCAAAGGATTATTATTTAGTTATCTTGATTGATCGATGTTAATTTGTTCCTTATTTTTCAAGAATAGTATGAGCTCTGACACCTTTATCAGTAGCCTGTCACATAATTCGATAATTTAAAATATGCCTGGTATTATTTTTCAAAATATAGTAGATGGGCTTCTAGTAGATGTGTAATTCACTGTTTCATAACTCAATTTTGAAAATTTGACAAACATATTTACACGATTTCACCCCAACTTTGAGAACAGTTTCCGGTAGAAAATAGCTCATAAGTTTTGGAACGTGGTCTAGTCCTACAGTATGGTGTTAAATAAATACTATTACATTTATCTATCTGAGTATAATGACGTGGGTTACCCACGTCACTTATTAGGACTATCAGGGGATTGATAAAGATTGGTCTTGCACATTCGAAATAATAAGTGCAAGGTACATATTTGATTTTTAGAAAACAAAGTAGATAATATAGGAAATATATATTTTTATGCGTTTTTCATGGAAGCAATACATATCGTCAGTAAATAATTCGGTATTCTACCACTGACTTCGGAATGGTGAATTCGGACATACATAATATTTTCGAAAGCCCCAATAGATAGAACTAAACAAGTAGGTATTTGTAGGGTTTCCAAACAAATAGGTATTTTTCAAAATTTGGGACTAAGTTAGAAGGGTAATTAATAAATAAATAAATATTGGACAACATCACATACATTGCTCTGATACTGCGGTAAGTAGCTAAAGCACTTGTGTTACAGAAAGCAGAAACAACGACGGTTTACAACACCCAATTATTTCACCCAGTAATTGCATCATGAATTATTATCTGAAAATTAACTTTTTATATTCCATCCACTCAACAACGAAATCTATGTCTTTGGATGTGAAATTAAAATCCAAGTTGGAAATTTGAAAATGTATGTTGTGCGTCTGATTTCAGACATTTGTTTCCATTGTAGGCAGGCTTAACGACAGACGTTAAGCCTGCGGATAGCCTATCAAACCACCACAGTTGCGCCAATGTTCAACAGAATTAAATCATAGCAAGTGTAACCAGCACCTCGAAGGGTTGTCGGCTGGTGGGGCGCAATCAATTAGCGATCCTGTCGGCCACCAAGCACTTCCGCTTCCGAGCGTTTAGGCGCTTCCGGCGGGCTCCCGCCTGTTCGCGCCTGTCCCCGCCCTTGCCCGTTCCAGTAGTAGGGTTGGCGACTCGTTGGGGACTGACGATGAACTGTCCTACAGTTTCTTACAGGTCTAGAGAGAAAGCACAGAGTCTAAAAACAAGTATAGTCTTAATACGTTTACCATGAATTTACCCATCCATTTTATATCTACTATATAAAAATAAGTCGGGTTTTGACCTGACGCTATAACTCCAGAACGCACGAACCGATTTCCACGGTTTTGCATTCGTTGGAAAAGTCTCAGGCTCCATGAGGTTTATAGCAAAGAAAATTCAGGAAACATTTCAACAGAAAAGCGGGAAAATCCTCTAAGGCGATACGAAGTTACAACGGTATACGCCGGGACCGCTAGATGTTTATATTATTGGACCAATTGAATATATAAGAACCTAATAACGCTATTGGTGGAAATTTATCAAACCAGGGTGAAGGTATATAACTGAATTAAAATGTTGAACCGGGAAATTTTCTCATACATATGATTAAATACATATCCTTCATGAATGGCATCTCACAATATTGGAAAAAAGTATGTTCCAAATTCGTATTTACCCTAGAACACAAATCAGTAAAGATGTAAAAACCTTGAGAGAAGTATTTATTGAGTAGTATGCGGTAGTGCCGAAGTGACACGTTAGGGGTTTTTGTGGTCAAAGCTTCCTTCGCAGTCATCATCGATAACCAGGTAGAAAAAAAACACGCAAACGCCGCTATCATACCCAGGCAACGTATCAACCTGTATCAAAACGTATCCATAGCTCAAATCACGCGCAGTCTCCTTTTGTGACGTGTCAAACACTTGGCATTGGCGGAATCACTGCGTTGTTTTTAAATGCGGGAAAGAGACCATTGAAAAAAAGCAGTTCGTTCCTATAAAAAAATCACATTTACGCGAAGTATGCATACTAAATTAAGTGTGAAGTTCCCGAGTGGCAACCATGTCTAGGCGTGTTCCGCTCGCCTGTAATCAAGACGCCGTGAACGCGTCACCGATATTGTACGCATGTTCAGCCTTGTTTTATTGGGATATTAAATAAAACGTGTTGATTTAATGATTCGCTAACTCAGTTTGACGTAGGTGGCGTGTACTAATGCCTGTGGGTACCGTATTGATCTAATTTATTTATTTTAAAGCGCTTATACCGATCTTGTGCGCAGTGGTGCATTCGATTTTACCAAAGTAAAAGAGGGCTTAGGCAATCAATTTTGGACTTAATGCTGAAGAGCTGAGCAAATAAGCTCTGTGGACTTATTATTATCCACTGAAATAAAAACATGTTTTTTATCGACTCTGGGATGGATGAAACTCGACCAGTTTCGAATCAATCAACATAGGTACTTTGTATTTTGAAAAGAAAAAATGTAATTAGGGAAAGGTATATTTTCCATTTGAGAAAAATATCTATGTTTATTATGGCAAAGACAACCTCAAAATCCGTGGCGTGTTCTAGGAAGAGTTAGAGCATAAAGGGGCTTTGTTTTACGCTAATGTAAATATAGTTGACGAAAATCAAAAGCAATCAAGCCAACGTCCATGTGTTAATGTACCTATGTAACAATGTATTTGTGTCGCTAATAAAACCTACTTGTTGCCAGCAATAAAGAGAGCTTATATACGATACCTTGTATTAATCGTTAGCTACTTTGTATGAATTGGCAATGATGCCAATCTGTGGAGACTTGTTGGTACTTTTGAATTTCTTGGTGACCTAATTTTACTAAATCTAATAAAAGAATGTATTCAGACGTGTCAAAGATCTTTTGTCCGTTAGCCAAAAAATTTCAAGGATTCTTAAATGAATTTGAATCTTGTATGCCAGTATGTACTAGAATCAATTTTCGCTGAAAATAACACGTGGCTAGATAATCGCGTGGAAAGTAATTTATAGTAAAACAATTAACAATTTCTGATAGAATTCTTATATTTCTTTGCTGTGTAACAGATAATTATACATAAACATGTATTCTTCGAATGTCTTTAATGCAAAGGCCACTTTTTATAACAGGTAGAAATTATTAGAAAACACTTAAAAAATACGAAAGAAATAGTATAAATATGTAAACTTACTTCAGAATGAGTCACATTTCAAAAGCCATGCGTCACGTATTATATTATGAATATACCTACGAGCAATTTACAATCTTCATTAAACATAAATGTATGCAGACGAGATCTAGATCCTATTGATTGTGTTCCGCTGTCATTTTGGCTATTGTTATACTAACTATAATAATCCAAAAGCGAGGCCACAAAAATAATGATTCTGGTAGCAAGTAGGTATATTATAGAGATGTATTACAGAAAAACTAAGCAGGTACTCTGCAATGGCAAATAGTTTACGAATCATAAAGATTTTGAAACGTAGACTGGACCAAAATTTTATTCCTTTAGAATACCACACTTCACGATAGCACCACAAAGCCTACTCGCGGGTATTTAATTTTAACTATCTAGTATCCTTCTATCGAGCAGATGAAGATAAAGAGATCAATACAATTTCGTTTTTAATCTGCCTACTTCATTGGATTTTACTTAATTGCATATCGCGAGTGCGCACTCATAGATAGCGGGGAGGTATTATCGTGGAGTATCATCGCCTACTATCGAATACGAATCAAGCTTTGATAACCCCAAATTTGGACACAAAGTATTTAATATTCAAGTTTTTTTAAGTCTGACCTTTTCTTGATAGATTCATAAGATTCACAACTATTCTGCTGTCATTAAAATATTATTCAACTAGCGACCCGCCCCGGCTTCGCACGGGTCCAATAGGTACTAAAATATGTACGTATTATACATATAAACCTTGCACTTTATTTTATTTCATTGACTCCTCCCGTACCCCAATGACGCTTACATGGAGCCTACATAGCATGCTGGGTAGCTGAGCGCGGTGAGCGGCAACCACGCGACTTTTTTCTAATACTTGCATTTTTAAACTCATGATATCATCCGAATGAAATGTCCGAATTGAATAATTCAAAAAGGTATATAAAGGTATTGATTGAAGCCGTCTTGTGAATATAAAGTAATTTATTTTGATAAGGATTAATACCAAGGTACAAATAAAGAGCCTTTTCAAGCGGCGGCATATTAATTAAATTTGACGCGATGTAAGGAATTTGTCAGGCCACCTTGGGTTACATTATTGGAGTTTTAGTAAGTATCCCTAATATTTTTGAAAATATAATATAGCCTATGTCACTCGAGGATAGTGTAGATTCCCAACGGTGAAAGAATCTTTGAAATCGGTCCAGTAGTTTCGGAGCCTATTCATTACAAACAAACAAACAAACAAATCTTTCCTCTTTATAATATTATTATAATAATTATATAGTATAGATTGCAAAAGGGATTACTTTGAAATTCATATCAAAACACGATTCCTTCATACATTTTCCATGAGTTTAGAAAACTATGACGTCACAATTGTACTTATCAAGACACTGATTATAAAATATTTTTTGAGCATTTTAAAATGCATTTCAAAGAAACTTTGCAAAAAATAAATGCGGCTGATGTAATTTTAAGGTCTCCTTTAAAGCATTGATTTGATACCTTAAAATCATTTTGGAATGGTGTCAACTACCCAATTAAAATTTAAAACGTCCGAAACGCAATTCCATTTCTTTTTTGACGCTAAATTTACTTCTAATATCCACGATTACTTAACACGATTAAGAGTTCACTATTTAGTGCTGTGTTCGTCGCCACATGTTCAGCTGACCCCCCGTGGGGCCGGGTACTGATTGTAACACACGCGTAGACCGACTTTTTTGTCCCTTGACAACGGCAACGCAACGCGTCTTCACATTACTCCGAAAAGAGGACAAAAAAGCGTAGTTGAGCAAAAAAAACGCTCCTTTTACAAACAGCTGAGCGATAACGCTCGACTCGTCAAGTAGGTAGTCAACCCTTCGCACTGTAAATAACAGTAATCCGTATAATTTAAACGCGCCATGCGTGTTATTTGGGCTCATAGGCACACTATGGTTAGGCAGTCGATTTTGACGCGCCACAATTTATCATGCCGTTAAAAATAAAATACGGAAAATGAATGGGAAAATCTGGGGGTCTATTCCCAAAAACGAAACTAACAAACGAAATGTTTCGTTTTTGAAGAGTTCCTTAATTAAACATTTGGGAATTAAAACGTGGTTTTTGATTTGCATTACAATATTTTGGTTTTTTTTTATTCAAAGTAAATCGGTTACGATAATGACAATTAAAAATTGCTATCCGTCATCGGATTTGACTTATTTCGTTTTTGAAATAGGCATTCTGAGACGAGTCAGGCACGGGGCTGAGACTATGTGTACCACTTTTGGTAATAATTGCCAACTAGCATATTTAGTTGCATCATTTTCGTAACAGTATGCATGTTTATACATAAATAAATCGTATGATTTTAAGAAATCCAAATGCCAGTTAATGAAAATTGACTTATGCCCGGTTCCAATATTTTACGATTCGTAATGTGGAATTACACCAAATAATCTTTGTAGGGTGAGAAATCAAACTTCAAACTTTCAAATATAATAAAAATATGATCCATACTTTGTTATTTTATCAAATTGAAGTCTCCATGTATGGAGTCGAAAATTCATGGAATGTAGACACATTCTTATCTTGATGGATGGTTGTACGTACGTACCTACAATTATGTTTTTGGTTAATGCCTTGAGTAGGTAGGTACTAATTTTAATTAGTTAAGTAGGCTCATCGGAAGAATGTCATTTATCATAATTCACATTAATCATCATCATTCGAATTTAATCTTGATCAGGTTGATAACTTTTGCACGTAGGTATGTAATATTTTATGAATATAGACTTACTTTGTTTTTATTGCATTTAGGACTATTGTTTCTATATTAGTTACAAAATGCAATAAAACTACTCGTTTGAAACAGTTCTTTAATAAAAATATGTATATTTAAGAAAATATTTACACTTAATAGCATTTATAAGTAGACCTTGCTTTGCAAACGCGTGTCTTTGTATTAAGTAAGAAAGTGTACAGACAGAAGCAATTTACACACGTTGGACTTTGTACCGCTCTTATATCCTTAAGGCCCTCTTAAACCAGCCTGGGGCCCTTGGGCACACATGAATTTGGGGCCCCTTTGTAAAGTAAAAAAAGTCAAAGTCAAAGTCAATATTTTTTTATTCACATAGATTACATTAGTAATACTTATGAATAGTCTCTATATAAAGCAAATGAAGCTACCTCCGGTTCGGAACCTATAACTAAAGAGAAGATACCGGCAAGAAACTCAGTAGTTTTTTTTACAAATGAAAGCTAAACTTATTACTAATTTTGCACTCAGACACACAGTTAGTTTGTCAATTGTAAAATAAAAATCAATTATTGAAAAAATAAATAAAACAAAAGTATTTTGTAAATTAAATTAACTGTAGGACTGGTATGCGTCATCGTGGCTCAATACTGACATTGATAGAGAAAATGTGTCAAATATTTTTAAAATAATATAAAACACTCAAGTTAATTACACTAAATTGTTTGATATAATAATATATCATTTATAATAATAGAATGCACCTGGTTATTTGGATAGAGAAATGGTCGATCCCTTGGGGCCCCCAGAGAATGAGGCCCCCAGAAATGTCCTGGGCACGGATCCCGTATACCCTTATGGTGAAGACGGTTATGCTTATATCGTGTGCATAAGAACTAATATCGAACTGCAATTGTTTACTTTGATGTGCTGTCGACTGTACACGTTTAAGTACCTAGTTTAGTAATGCAGATTAAACCAAATTATAAATGTCACAAAACCGTTATCTTTTCAAATATAAATTGAAAACTAAACTGTAGTATTATTCCTTTTTATATGTATTTTGCGTGTTTTTTTTTTGTACTTTTTACTAATTATACGTCGGAATAAGTCAATTAGATTTCAAAGTCAGCGACAAATAAACATGCCAGAACAAAAATAAAAAACTTGACATATCGAAAGGCGCATTTACAAAAATATAAAACAGAGTGAGAGTTAATATATCTATTAAACAAGTCTCTTCTTACAAATAAAACTTAGGGCAAAACGAAGGAAATAAGTAAGCAGATATGTAATTAATTTGTTTGGAGGCATTAAGCTCGTTTTCATTTTACTACAGGTACTTACCTACCACAGAAATGTGAAAAACGGTAATTTATTATTTTTTCTTACAACACGTATGTGTTTTTATAGTAAAATATCTAAATCACACAAATGTTACAATAGTAACTTCTGTAAGTTCTAATGGCTTCTTTTAAAACTTCAACAAACATTCTACGTGTAATCTCGCGTGTGACTAAGTTGATCATCATACTAATACTATAAAGAGGAAAGATTTGTACCTATTTTTGTATGTTTGTAATGAATACGCTCAAAAAGTACTGGGCCGATTTAAAAAAATACCTATTTCACCAAAAGAATGCTACATTCTTCCAATTTGACATAGGCTACAAAATTAGGGATCCTTGGTAAAATTTGAACAATGTAACCGAAGGTGTAGAAAAATGAGTCTTAAAATGTCTTTCGTCGAATGCGCGGGAAAATCAGTTCGCCGGGACCGCTAGTCTTTTTAAAAAAGAAAGTCGTGTTAGTTACACTATCTATAACTCAAGAACGCCTGTATAGGTTTGGCTGAAATTGGTGGGTAGTTAAGAACCAGGAGAAGGACGTAAGATACTTTTTTAATATTTTATTTTACTTTATTTTTGAGTTTACTGTTTTATTGCCTCTAAAGCGGACCAAAGTTCGCCGGTTCAGCTAGTTTATACTAAAACTTTGAATCTCCTTTACATTAAAAGTTCACTAACCTGGCGCCAGGTTCCCTCTGGGTTTCGCTCCAAGGATGGCGAGGTTCACGTTGGCTTTCCTTCCATCAATGATCGGGTTGGGGTCTTTACATGCTCGCTCCGCCGCCGCCCGGTCACCCATTATCACCTGTAAAAACACGCCCTTTTATTATGCTGTTTTGCTAATAAAAAGAAACAAAAATAATATTGTAATTAAACAATCCACAGCGGCGTAACATGCGCACGGCGCACGTAATATGACAGCCACGTAGTTAAATGAAAAGGGTAATGGGTTTGATCCCCGCCCAAGAGATTTTGTGTGATGAACTTTGTATTTGTTCCATGTAATAGATAGATAGATGCACTTTATTGCGCAGAAGAAATTGGTTCTACAGACATTTATGTACAATTTAGGCGGTCTTATTGCTAGAAAGCAATCTCTTCCAGACAAACTTTATGTAGGTAGGTGTGTCTTGTGTTTAAAAGCATTAATGTAGATAAGATAAATTAAAATTTCTGTTACCTTTTATTGCTAAAGTGCGGAAGGCTGTAACTTTGGAATTAGGTTTATGTATGTGATGGTCTGACAATTATTTATTTATGGGTTATATTTAAAAGAACATCAAAAAAATAGTTACCTAACCTAACTTAAATTATTATAGGTTAGGCACAAATGAATAAGTGAGCCACTTGGTCTTGGGCGAGTTGTGGCTCTGTCAGTATTTATGTCGCCCAATTTAATAAAAAGGTACCTGTGAAATTATTTCTCTTTATTTATTAATTCAGTGAACCCAAGATGTGCCTAGCATCTTGAACCGCTATAGGTAAATACGCGCCTATGAAGTAGATACAAATTGATCAATTAAATTGAAAAAAAAAGAAAAACTATTTACTGTATTCTTAGCTAAGTAATTACTTAACCAAGTATGTTATCAGCTAACGGTTTCAATAAGAATTCAAGGTTAGAACGACTGAGACTCGCCTCAAAAGACAAAAAAACTTGCTTACATTTTAAAATATTTTCATGTTGTAATTCTTAATTTTAACTTTGGTAAGAAATAATCAAATGCGTATAACTTTAAATGAAGACGCGGCTAGAAGATAAAAATTTTGTAGTACATGATGTAGGTAGAATCTGTAACATATTATTTCGGCTTATTTATCATACACTCAAATCATACACTTTTGTGATGCCTACACGCTATTGCATCTGTTTTAGGTAGAGATAATACTCGACTATATTTTTTAATAGTTCAAGTTTTAATACCTACCTACATACATGTATTTGTCTACGGCTTATAAAATGCTAGTTGTCAATACACAAGATCGTTGTGTGAAAATTTAAAAACGTTTTAAATAAATATAACTGAAATTTGTTTATGTTATTACATTCAAACATTAATAAGGACGTAACTCTCTACAAAAATCTCTCAAGACTATCTCGTAGAGCATTAATTGCCCTAACTTCATTTCAAATCAAAAACAAACGCGATCGTAGAAACTAAAATGTAAACAAGCAGAAGTTGATTAAACAATTACCTACGAATAAAATTCCAACCGATAGAGTAATAAAAACAAACTGTTTGATGGATAAAATAGCAACTGTATTACTAACAAATCCAACATTTAATAAAATTAGCCTATCAAGCCAACACTTTAAACGAAACAGGCATTTACGACTAGTAAACTACGGGTAATTTTATTTTATTCTCTGAAACTAGCAACTATTTGAAACAGGTACAAACCAATTAATCGTTTTCATTGTGTAATCTTTTGCTGAATCAATTTAAATACAAAATAAAAGATCGGTGTATGATGTACAATCAGCATTACCTATTGTAATGCATGCGTGATCCATGGGTCGTCACCTCGACGCTTCCACCGGGCGACCGGCGCAGTGTGACCCCCCACGATTCCCTCCCTCGAAACAAAATAAGGCAACGACATTGAAACATAAGTGCGGCTTAGGGCTCATTTTAATTTGGTCATTGTATGTGAACGCGATGAACAAGCCGACAGAAGTAAAGCAAAACGCCTGATGACCTCCAGATACTGAAGGTCTGGTGCTATTCAAAATTCAAATGCCATTAGTGACGTTTGTGTACGACTGACGCAGTCGAAAGAAATTTTGTTGTCTCGTAATCGTCGCGTCGACTATTATCACGGATGGAATCGCGTTTTAAACATTGGTACAGTTAATATCAATGCACATTAAATTTTAAATAGTTGGTTTTAGAATTAACATCAAACTGGAAGTGTTTACTGCAATGTGCTTTTAGCTTTACAAAAGTTTCACGCTGTACCTCAGTAACTCATTAACAAAGTTAGGTTACTAAAACAAAGCACACAAATTCGCTTGCATTTTAACTAATTTTTATTTAAAGTTGAAACAGTAGTTTAAAGAATTACCTTTAATAATGTTATCCTCATGATTTTAGAAACAGATAGATTTGTATTTTCAATACCTATTTCCATTTTAATTTAACGAGTACCTAAATACGATGGGCGAGACAATATCAGCAGCGGTTGAAAATCAATGTTATTGTTATATGACGTGTGCTAGTCCAGTGTTGGTGTGTGTAGGTTCCAATACAATCTATATTATTGCGACTCGAACGTAAACCATACAAATTGTAGTTAGGTACGGCGCGTGCAATATCGAAACATCATCTGCGTATGCGAAATTACCTACCTCACGATTAGATGAGTTATTGTTTCAACTGCACACGAATTATTAACTGCTTAAACTTTAACCAGTTATCTGAAAGGATACCAGATACAATAGAAAGTCAATTGTCTCTCATAAGGATTCGCGTTTCGGTACATGACAGGTTATATGAATGTCAGTTATTACCTAAAATATGTAGGTAAATGTCTATTGTTAGCAACAGAGCAAAAGTATTGAAAGTGAAACTATGTAAATGTGAGCGCGTATAATTTTTCAAATGTCTAACGTTCGCAATCCCGCACAATGGGTGTGCGAGAGAAATGTGCGTAAAACGTGTTCATTGAAAACTTTAAACAAAAAGCAAAGCGGAAGTTTGAACATAAAAAAAAATCGTCATTTGAACGTGGTGAGGAAACGTGTAACAATTGAAAGAGAACCATAAATTAAAGGGCCGTAAAAGTAAATTGCGTGGCAGCAAAACAAAACATTGGGTAGGGGAGAGACAAGCTGACCGGTATCGACGGTTCCGCGAATAAGCACCGTGGAAGTAATTGTATCGATTTGGGCCACGGACCGCACTGTGACGTGACGGTTACATCTGAGATATTATTCATCGATATCGACTTTTCGGTTTCCTTACTTTGAAGACGGGTTACGAAACCACGTCAATTTTGGTGGGTCTAACAGAGGTTTAATCCCGATTCGTCCACATAAGATTTTATAGATTTAGCATGCTGTATTGTTTACGTAATCATGCTAAATTACTATATATTAAATGGGTTTAGATTTCTGAAATATTATTCAAAGGATTAAGTTATATAGATAGATAGATAGATGAAATAGCTACTGTTAATATTATAAACGCTAAAGTTAATATGTATCGAAGGTTGGGATATGTATAGGGTTGCCAACTTTTTTTAGCAGAAATAAAGTATATCTGATTTTAAAGGAGGTAAATAAAGAGTACGGACTTACAAAAAAGAGTATCACTTTTAAAAAGGTATTTTTTTGTACTTTTTGCGGCACATAATAATTTTTCATTGTTTTTAAAGGAATTGTTAAAAAAGAATATTTAGCGTACTTTATTAGTGTTATAGATTATAGAGTACGCCAACATGATATAGAGGACAATACTCTATTTTAGAGTACTGTTGGCAACCCTAGATATGTACCAATATTTATTCTTTGACACAAAAACCAACTATACCTATGCATTTGGATGAAATTTGATAGAAAGACAGAAAAAATACTAGATGCACATACATTTTGTTTATATCTGTACCTACCCACCTACTCTGACCTGTGATGCCAATCAATAAAGTAATTGAGTTTGTAGTATTTGTATTTGTAACGTAGATCGTATTTTTGGGATAGTACGTATATGTATTTAAATTTGACAGAAATGACATGCATCAAATAATATAGGAGTAGAATTGGAGCAGTTTTTAATAATGCAGTTAAAATCTGATCATACTAAGTTTAGAAAAAAAATAAACGGTAGAGCTTGATGCAGTCATCAAAATAGTACCTATCTAACACCGAAATGTAAAAATCCTCTTTTAAATGAAATGAAAAAGATTAATTTTCGATTTTCTTAACGATTAGAGAAACACGCGGTAAGATAAGCTGATACTTATAAATTTTGGAAACCTTATAATTAATATTAAGAATAATGTAAGTAAACCATCAAAATAACTTCTATTCGTTGTACTGTTTTGTCTCAGATAAGCTGGTGCTAGCTGGTTGTAAGATATCGCGACATCCTGCCTGCTATTGCTCAACTAATTAAATAATTAACTCAAAATAAGTTTATTCTTGTTTGTAATATTTTGTGCACTATGACCGAACCAAAAATAACTACATAAGTCGAATAAATTAATCACTGTGTAATACTAGTTCCTAATAATCTTAAAATACGGATGTAAACGGACGTTTAATAAATAAATATTGGACTAAATCACATACATTGCTTTGATACTGTGGTAAGTTTTGACCCGACCGGGGATCGAACCCGATCATTAAAACCGATTTGTTAACACTTTTAATAAGTATGTTGAGTGGTTTAAATTGATTTTATTTATTCGAGCATTAAAACAATAACCTAACCTGACATAAATCAAAGGTTATTTGTTTAAAATTGACTTGTAGCTCAGTCAGTATTTCTGTCGCTCAAATTAATAAAAAGGTGCCTGTGAAAATATTGCTCCTTTTAAATGCCGGTCAAAACACGATTCCGTCACTAGTTTTTTTTATTTTATTTTAAACTATGAAGATATCATACTATGTGTTTTACTTATCAAAACACATACTATTAAATAGTTTCGAGCATTTTAAAATTGTATTTTAAAGATAAATTGCAAAAACACAATATTATGGTTGACGTAACGTAGAATCTTCTTTTACGGTATTTACGAGAATACCTTGAAATTATTTGTGAATCCTAGCCTCCTTCGGCAAATAACATTATTTACATTAAAACCTACATACCCATAAAAACTAAAATACTCCAACATTTTCAAATTCTGTGGTTCACATAAAATCACAGAGTAGTTAATACTAACAACAAAAAAAAAGAACAAAATGTTTCTGCCGGAAACTAAACTAAGCGACCACGACCTAAATTTTAATCTCAACTATTACCTATTAAACTGAGTGACTGACAGTTCAATCGATAGAAGTTAATTTTTAAACTGAAAACCGTTAAATAGTAAAAAACATTAATGGACTTAAATCCAGTCTGCATTTAACATTACAAAACAAATCTTACCTTTTACCTTACCTGGCTTAACACCGTGTTTAAAATTTACATGAGACTACAATGAGTTGCACAGAAATAGAAAAATATTGGTTTATGTTAAATAAGCAAATGTAAACATCGACTATTTTTAATATTTTAAGAAAATTTTAAGATAAATTGTGGTAGGTAGGTACCTAACTGTTATAAAACGTAAGCACTGCTAATACCTATAAAGATAAAAACTTATATATAATTATCCTTCTACAAAATTATTTAAAAGATTGCCCTCATCCTAAAGTGGTAATAAACGGGGGGAAATGCGTTGCACCGTACCATCACCCGAGGGAGGGTGACGGCGTGTGTGGGACTCCCTGCCCTGACTACCCACTAAAACCCCCCGTCTACTCCCCTCACAAGGTAATGAGGTCCTAGCTTAAGGGCGACAAGTACAGAATAATAAAGTTGTTACTAGACTTGACGCCCTTACCTTGAAGGCTTGACCACTTATACTAATGTAGCACCCACCCAGGAGTTCTTCTTCACAACCTATTCTTTAGTTTTTAGACGACCTCCGTAGCCGAGAGGCGAGCGGGCCTAACCTAGGCGTCGCGTTATCTCTGAGGTCTCGGGTTCGATCCCCGGTCGGGTCAAATAGGAAACGAACTTTTCTATATTGTTGTGCTACCCTTTGTTTCTGATTTCTGTAACACAAGTACTTACCGCAGAATCAGAACAATGTATGTGATGTTGTACCATATTTATGTTTATTTATATTTTGCATGAGAGTTACAAACATACATATATGCAGACATGCATATGTCGCAGGCATTTCGAGTGAATCCTCCGTTTACAAATGGCATTTTATAGATGACGTGTAAATCGCCGATGAAATGTTTAGGCAAAATACATAATGCCATTTTGTGTTTGGCATTTTAAAAATCAGTATTCGTTTTTAAACATCAGTTTCCTTCACCATAAGTAAGCGGCAGATTTAATCAAAATGCTTGCTCTTTGCTCTTTTAAACTTTCCAATTCATAATATAAGTAGGATTTCTTCACAACCCATCCTTTAGGTTTTGGATGACGAAGTAACAAACATACATCGCAACACAAGATCCATACATACAATCTTACTAAAATTTCGCGTTTATAATATCAGTATTGGTCTCAATTATGGTCCGGAGATCTACGGCGTAGTCTCGTAGCGTTACGGTGGGCGTGCCTTCGCGCCGCCCAGCAGTGCCCAATTCACTCGCCACGCCTCGTTAATTGAAACCAGCAATTAACGACGTATTTCATGAAACGGCTTACACCTCCACTGCCATTTACAAGAGTGAGCCTGTCCAATTAAGACCCGACCACTAAATTACCATTGATCTTCTCGACTCTTATTGCTACTTTGAGTCCAATCAGCTCTTGAAGTAGTATAATACAATTTTGTTTTTTAATTAGTTTTTAACCGTCTTCAAAAAAAGGAGGTATCTCAATTCGAAATTAAATGTATTCTAAAAGAATGTTTGTCGCAGAATACTTCGTCGTTTATGAACGGATATTGATGATGTCTTGTTGGAAAGGATATAGATTTCTCAACGGTGTCACAATAAGGCATAAGGAAACCACGATCTGATGATGACATCTCAAATAAATTTAGGGAATATCCGTTTTTTTAATTATAATTTAATGATATATCTTGAATCTTTATTTCTTCGTTTTCGTATTTTCTTTCAACTGTCCATTTTCCTCTGGCCCCTTTTTATAAAGCCGGAGGTCCGACTTGATCAACACATGTTGAAATAGTAGTATAGTTTATATAGCATGAATGACATATTTATACCGCCATGCTCGCTACATTTTCTTTTAAAGAAAAGGACCGTATTAAACTGGGAGAACTGTACGTAACGTGTACGTATTGAGAAAAACCCTGCTGAAAGTGTAATATCGGTCGCTACAAGCTTTTCAAAATATTTAAACTGCGGTAGGAACAATATCACCGTTTTTTTCTTTAATTACAATCTCATTATTCTAAGGTAGTCTTTGTACAAATTTAATATAAACATGTGTCTGTAAATGATTAATTACATGTCTGTAAATTTGATGGGCCTGTCATTTTGTGGTTTGTTTACCTTACTACGAGTAGTAACCACATTCAATTCAATAGCTTGATACAATTAAATAAATTAAATAATTAATTACTTAACCACACAACAGTTAGGCCAGTACTTAGGTACGTAAGTGAAAACAGATGCAATGTAATCTTTTATGAAACTTTTTTTTACTAAAAATGTATTCACACTCGTAATAATAAAATATATATTCACACTCGTCACTCGTCAAGGTACTGCCGGAAGACCAGCGCTGCAGTGGTATCGTAGGTATATATGTAATACCATACCACTGTAGCTTATGCTGAGGCAGGCACCTATTGACCACTCTGTACATTTTCACTTTGTATAATTGTACCCTTTTTTATTTTTGTATTTTTTTTCTGTATGTATATGTATATGTTGTTAATGGTCAAAAATGTCTTTTCTTTCATTCTTCTTTAAAAAGGGCTAAGCTGTATCTTGAAAATCAATGCAATACCTACATACGTATATGTGAAGCTGAAGGGCCAAAGACCATAAATAACGCAAAAGGACCTGGAATTATTTTATTAATACCATATTTTAGCAAAAACTGTCAATAAAATAACAAATCGGCTATTAAATACGTATTATCTTCATCAAAGTTTATTTTTTTATCACAAGTAAATTATTGATTACATGGTATCATATTGTAGCATAACGTTGGTATCAAGGCTAGGGCAGTTGTCACTAAGCACCAAAGCCGTATCGTGTATTTACTCAGCGTTTCATTTCGTATCAGAATTGATAATGCGAACAGTGGCCCAATTACATAAAACCCAATTATTTATTTACTCTCATAGTAGTAGGTACAAAAGAATCTAATTCTGATAAGATATTGCTTTTCCTGCTTATTGATATAATTTATTGGAGAAGGTTTATCTAAAAATCGGATTTAGTTGTTTAACTAATATTTGATAATGAAGTAAAATAATAAAAGTTTAATATTATGGACAAAATGGGGGTTACCTGTGGGACAAAATGGTCCATTCACGTATCTAGATTTTAGGTAAGTATTATTTTGGCATTTTATATATTTTTTTTATCCAATATTAGACCATGTTTCTATTTGACACTTCCCTAAGTGGCAATGAAAGGCAATGCACCTAGAAGGAATTGCGCAAAAAAGTAAAAAAACAATACCTTTCAAATCATGCCCATCTACATACTATTCCTGTCATTCTCGTATGCGTGACGTCATAGAAAATGAGTAATAGACGGCAGAAAGGTCGGGAAATAATGACGCACTGAATTTTCCGGGAACAAGACAGAACGTGGAAAACAAAAATACGGCCATGACATTGCTGGAAAACTAAAATTAACAAACGTAATAACTACGCTATTGCACTTTTGGGACGTGATTGTTTTTAGAATGTTTAAAATTTTATGGAAATGACTCGTTAAATATTTTGGTCGTATAACTTAATTATAAGTAGCCAAATATCTACAAAAAAAACTTTTATATGATTGAGATACATGATGATATATGATGGAATGCATCTGTCCTACTCACGAAAACACAAAATGTTTTGAAAGTAAACTTAGACTCTAATAAAAGAAATATATGTTAGATAGGTACTCTTAAGACTTTTCCATTCGTTAACATGTGCCGTGTTATACTCGTATTTTAATTCTACTCCTTCGGTTTGTCAGTTATCCCTAAAACAGATTTATAAATACAATTGAAGAAAATCTTAGAAAGTCCCAAGATCAGCGAACAGTTTAGGTATATGCCATAGATTTATTAGCTTCCTTATTCTAAGGTATATAGCGAGTTGACAGTGAATCAAACATCATATCATAAAGAAAATACAGTTAAGCAAATTAAGTATTTACAATACAACACATTCGTCCATTCTGTTCCCTGTACAACAATTGCACTACGTAATTGCGAGCTACATGAAACTGCAGCATCACGATTTCGAGACAACAGGTTCCGTGGGCACTGTTTTAATACAGAGGTTTTCAAACTTAACACTTTAACGCCCCCTTTAAAATCAGTTTATTTGTAGCGCCCTCATTTTATCGCTTTTTCTTATGGTGAAATATGTACATTACGCGCCGTACTAGCGAAAGTACGATCTGTTTGGGATTTTCCTACCCACAAAACCCCCGGATTTGTGGTAAAACAGTGGGAAACAGGTCCGAGTTTCCACCATGAACAGTGGTTCATGGTGGAAACAATATACCTAGCTTATGTCTAGTGCAGTGGCACTAGACATAAGCTAGGTATATTGTTTATAATTACTGATATGGTGACACCAGAGCAGTAATTATATAATTTTAGGAATGTTTGATTGTTTGTGACTTAAAAAGTATGAAAAAGCTGAAGTTACAAATCACGAATGGTCTCTTTAAATCTCATCAACATCCCGTATGGTCTTTATCTCTCGTTTAAAAACAACGCAGTGATTCCGCCAATGTCAAGTTTTGAGCACCTTACTGCCCCCTTTAGGTTTCCAATGTCCAAAAGAGGGGCGTTATCACCCACTTTGGAAAATACTGGTTTAATAGAATAAGCTGTATCTAAACTGGCAATAGAAAGTCATCTTGAATGTTCCGCAGCCCGCACCATATCAGATTTCGCCCTTTTGTGTAAGCACAGTACTTCATCACGTTCCACCGAGGTATGTCACTCCCGACCGCCTGTGTAGCCCAAGGACTACATGATGTCAGTAACACATTGTCTGTTTTAAGTTGGCTGTAAATCGTATTTTATTTAAGCAATTAACTTAGCCGGCTAACACTACATTATTCATAAAACACGGTATTGAAAGAATTTCTAGGAAATCTAGATTTTGCTTTGATGAACACATAAAGGTTCAGATCTACAATTTGGCTTTTTGGGCTGCTACACAGTGCCTTGGAATTCAAGAGGCCTCCGGTTAGGCCAGTGAAGTAGGTAGTAGGTGTAGTTAGGTAAGTGAAAATCAAAAATATACTACCTTTAATGGGAAGAAAATCTTTACGAAATTAAACAAACCATAAGATTTTCAGCCATGCGAATCTTGCGGATTAAACTTATACAAATAATGTTTATTTTTGTCTTATACTTCAAATAATACTTGAGCCCTTATGAGCCTAATAGGGTCCTATAAACTCGTAAGTTTGGGGATCCGGCCCTAAACTAGTTAACGCTTTTAATAATTTCCTTTTAGTTAATTTAGATACCTACTTACTGGCAGAATTTCCCTGCAAATGATACTCATAATGATAGAAAACACTAGTAGTTCTAACTTATCAATTACGTCTTTATTTAGGTTTTATTTTGCATTTGAAACTTCCTACGCTTTTTCCTACTTTCCCCAAATCACAAGGCTCGCAAAATTAATGCATCTGATTACTAAACTGTTTCAAATATTGACTTGAGTTGTGGCATAGTTGGGTCGAAGTGTTGCAAACGACGCATTGCGATTATTACAGCTATTTGGATGTCACAGGGAGGGTGCACCGGGTCTTGCTTCCTCCCTCTAACTCTCCCCAACCCCAGCATGAATTGAAAATGGGGTTGTGATTCATTTCCCACGAGCCCTAGCCGTACGATGCAAAAAGCCTCAAACTTTATTACGTATAAGAGACTAGCGAAACAATTTAAATTCGAAACCATTTGTTGCATCTGTGAGTTTTGGACATACCTAGCTAGTTTTGATCAATTAGGCACGGACTTATAATGCAAATGTAAGTGTCATGACTGAATAACTTAAATACTTGTAAAAGTATTCCATTCGGCGTCACGGTATTACTTGATAGGGAAGACGCCGATGATAAGAAAACATAAAACAAATTTAAACTCCTTTGAGTTCTAATCAATTCCTATCATGAAGTCTAAGCAAGAGTTTGGATAATGCAAGCAATACAAGATATATTTGATATACAATTGCCACGGTATTTCAGAGGCTTCTATCTAGCCTTGAAGAATTTAAAAGTTTTTTTTTTTGCTTTATATTCAAGCATTTATATTTTAATCTGTGTGCCGTGCACAGAACACAGGCATTGCATTTAGGGAACCTCGTCTAGACAAATTGAATTCGCTTTTTGGGTTGCATGTTCATCTAGATAATCTTTATGAATTCGTTGTTGGTTTACAGTCGGCCTACACCTGCATGTAGCCAACTTCCTTGTTTGATGTAATTTTGCGATACAGGCCGTCAGTACGCACCTAAATGCTAGGTAGGTATTGTTGGTAGCAGCAAGGTGCGATAACGCGTCTAACGTGCGATACGCCGCCGTTTCAGAGTCGATACGAGTCGCCTGCGCACGGGCATTAAACGTGTCAATACACAACGCTTTTCAGCGGGCAACTAAGTAGTGAAAGTTTCCTTACAAATCCATATCCTCTGCTCTTGCTGGTTTGTCTGTCTGTGATGACGACCGCTTCCTCGATGTCTCCGTAAACCGCGAAGTGTTCTCTGAGGCTCTTGTCCGTGGTGTGGTAGGGGAGTCCGCCGACGAACAGCTTGGTCCAGGTTGTGTCCTTCTGGCCCGGGAGCGCGCTGAGGGCCAGGAGGCCCTCGGGCTCGGCAGGCAACGCGCCCGCCATCAACATTCCTTGCACAGCCTCCGTCGCGCCGGCCACGTTCACCGTAACACTGTCACTGCCGCTGTCGCGGTCCTCAGTCCGACGCACTGGTGCGTAGGTTATGTTCAATTGTAAACACTGAAGTGGAGCAGGAGCGACCGTTCGTCGTGGTGGTTGCGCGCGGACTGAGTGAGCCGAGTTGGTGGCGCACGTGGCTTGGGCTTGCCGGCACTAATTTTAGCCCCGCGCCCCCCTCGCCACCAGATGCGTCGCCCCGGCCACATGCGTGGCGTGCCCTACTGCCTGCTACCCTCCAGCACGTAATGATATACCTCGTTATCACTGTTGGTGCTTGCCTGCTTGCTGTGCACTCACTACCGACAGTATAACACGGCAACATTTACCTATTTCCATTCATTTAATTTGATACTATTCCCCGCAGTTATAAACCTTGTCATTAGAATTTACGACCGTTTTCATCGATAAAAATTCAACCTTTGATTCTTTCATAAGCTACCTATAATTTCTGCAATATTAAGTAGATTGATGCAATTATTATTACTCTTCATTGTAGTTGTAACTATGATTGATGCAATTTACAATTACCTACCTACCTACTAGCCAAAAAAACTCGTCACTATTAAAAAAGAACAAAGTACGAATACCTAATAATTTTATTTCACATAAATTCCTTCTAATTTAATTGCTTTCGCCAAGACGCAGTCGTGATCAAATTGATTTTACGACATTACATTAGTTTTCATTAGAACTTCTTGAAAAATACAAATGCTGAAAAGATCATTTGTTTTCCAAAATGGAGGCTTTTGCCCTCAAACGAGATAATCTTTAAATAAGTTTTGTTAAAAATACACATTAACCAGAAAATAACAGTCGTTATTCCATTTTTCGATAGCCACTGATTAGATTTGATTTGATGGTCCAGTTTCTATTATTATTTGATCAAAATTATAATAGATTCAAAATAAAAATGGTAAATTTTGCAAAAACAAAAGTTGCCAACTTTTTTTTTTCTATTGGGTTCCACATACTACTCGTACTATTAGCAAAAGGCATAAGGTGATTTGATAAATAAAGTTTTCACATATATTCAACATGATGTGCGAAATCTTCGCAAAATTAAAAACAATACATGAATTGAATACACCATTGAAATATAAAAAGCATAGCCAAAATGGTTGTGGAGGTCGGATCACAGCAGCCGCTAACATTAGTAATTTTATTTCTCGGTCACCAATCACCACTTTAAATACATAATTAATAATCAAGAACAATACATTAAAATTCCATGATAACTTTAGGCGAAGCTACACCTTAATAGCTTAGCCCTCTGCTAGTGAATTGCTCATCAATACCGATCTAGCCGTTTCAGAGATAAACTGGAATAAATTGACAAAAACACAAAAACGCATCTAGTGAAAATCGTTTTTATTTTACACAGAGACTCAAATTGTATTTATCTGTATGTATAGATATATTTACAGTAGATATACATACTACACACAGACATGGGACTATATTTTTTTTATCAAATTTATGTTTGTTTGGGGTGAGGAAATCAATTAATACTACACGTACCCGTTAGACTGCGCCACGCGAGTAAATTTTGTCGCGTTCTTAACAAATGTCAAAAATGATGAAAGTGTTACTGATTGGCTGAAAAAGCGAGCACGGTGTGGTGTGCCTTCACCCAATCAACAGTGTCGAAACTTTTGTACTCTCATGTGAGAGATTTGACGTATTGAGAATGCTAGGAGAGTATAAAATTCAAGTGGTAGAGATTGGGGGTGACAATAAATATACAAAAGTACACCTCTCCGAACATCATGAAGTCGATTCAAATAACAATATCCATACTAATATTATAAATTGACGACCTCCGTAGCCGAGAGGCGAGCGGGCGGTGGTGGTGACTTTAGCGAGCGCCATCTCTGAGGTTCCGGGTTCGATCCCCGGTCGGGTCAATATGGGAAACGACCTTTTCCATATTGTCTCGGGTCTGGGTGTTGTGGTACCGTCGTTGTTTCTGATTTCTGTAACACAAGTGCTTAAGCTACTTACCACAGAAAAAAAAATGCGAAAGTAATTCTGTCTGTCTGTTTGTCTTCGGCTTTCACGCCTAAACCACTCAACCGGTTTTGATGAAATTTGGTATAGGTAAACGCAGAACCTCTAGAACGGACATAGGCTACTTTTTGTTTTGGAAATCAAGGGGGATGGGGGCGATACCGCCATTGAAAGTTTATATGGGAAAACGTTTATTTTTTAAGTTTGGCACAAATATAGCTGGAAACTTTTTTTTTTCAAATACGAGGAGAGATAATGGTAAAACCGACCATGTAAGTATATTTATATGAAAAAAACCTGTAGTCTACGCGAATGAAGTTGCGGGCACATCTAGTCTTGGCAATAAGCTCGTAATGCGGAATAGTGCCAGGTTCTGTTATCGGTCGTGTGCTTACCCAGGAAACTGAGTGTGCTAGGAGTCTGGGTGTTGTCAATGAGGGTTAGAGAACAAAATTAGCACATTTAAATAATCCTTACTAATATTATTAATGCGAGAGTAACTCTGCCTTGTCTTTCCAGCTTTCGCACCAAAACTACTGAACCGATTTAAATTAAATTTGTTAAACAGACTTTGGTTTAGATTAGTTCAATAGACGCGTATTTTTCCATAAAAATCAAAATTTCGTGTATTTTTATGATAGGTTTTGCGCTTAGTAGGGCAGAATAGGTAGGTAGGTACCCAAACACTGTACAGTCAAAAGCATGTCAGTCACTTTGGACTTTGCGCCTCCTGGCCCTTATATCGTAGGCACAAGAATTAATGTCCAACTGCAAGTGTATCTATGTATATGTAGTGTCTGTATCACCGGGCCTGTAAATTTTGTATCCCTGATTGGGCTTGTTATGGAAATACGGTCCCATACGCAGGTAAACACGCAGGCGCGGAAGCGACGTGCGCAGGCGCCGGTGGGAAGCGCATTGTTCGCGCAGTATGCGCAGAGCGGAGGAGGCGACCGTGCAAACAATACATACTACGAGCACGACTTCGGTTGAGGAGATCACTCTATGCTGTATGATGTACAGCGTAACGTAGAGGCGTTACATTGTACTTTGTAATTCTACTTAGATCAAAAACCAGATATGTATATTAAATTCCACGTGTACAACATTAGCATGACGTACACGTGATGTACCACTGCGTATAGTTCACAAGAAACTGATTACCATTTAATGATCAACAGGTCAGGTAACATGAAAATAACTAAGGAGTTACTTTAAATTGGTGGCTGGTCACAATAGATCTAATAGGTCGCAGTGACCACAGTTCACTAGAACTGCACAGCCCCAAGTACCTTAATAGTAAACATGAAAATGTATTGGAGGTTTCGCAATCACTAAGATATAAAACACCGAGCGTATTCCGGAAATTAAATAGACAATTGTATTTGTAAAACAGTTATCTACTTCATTTCTATTAACTGGTAGAGTGTGTGTGATAATCATAAGAATTAAGTTCGACATTTAACCTTATTTATTTGATCCAACACAGTTAAATACACTTTTGTTACATACTTCTGATGGACATAAAATTTAATCAATTGACCTGAACGTCGTTTAATTAAATACAAAACCAGCCTCTTCTGTATAATTAGCAAAAATTTGTAGATACCTCGAATAAAAAGCTGTAAGAGAGTAGTATGTCTTGAATTTTATCTTCGATTACTTTGTTTGTACTTAAAGTACGAATAGCGTTGAAGTCTTTTAAACTAGTGCTCAATTTTTGATTTTTTTATTATTTTGAACACAGAATCCCACTTATCTTGCTACGGGGTGACCTGTCAGTCTTGTATAGAATATACATATACAGAGCAGCTGCGAGTACGACACGTGATCTACGGTAAGAAATCAGCTGTTCGGGAACTTTTTGAGCGGAACCCGTAAACAGGGTTGGCAATAAGAAAACATTATTTATTTTAAACCATACCATACATAAGTTACATTACAGCAACCTAAACGCTCGCGCTCTTTATGTTTCTATTCTACAGTTTTAATGAGGTTGCAAGATTCATACATACTTTTTCTATATTTTTAAATAATTTTTGAACATAATTTACTTCATTCTTAAACATTTACCACTTTAGTATCTTGAATAAAAGATATTAATTCATTTTTTAGTCTCTCAAAATTTAAGTTTCAAAATCGGTGCTTGTTAACACGCTTTTATTAGCTCGGGTTGTATGTATCTATGTATGTAACGGAATCTTTGAATCTTAATTTGACCCACTTCCCGGTCTTTGATTAAGATGAAATTTTGCACACGCTCTGAGTTCTGATGACAATACATGACTAGCTAAGAAACGTCATTACAAATCCAATATGGCGGCCTCCCCAAGATGGCGAACTGACTGTTTGAAATGCACTTCCATGATATGGGTATCAAAAGAAAGGGTTTGCTGTCAGGAATACGAAAAAAATAGTCACGTGATTCAAATCCAATATGGCGGGCGTCCAAGATAACGGACAGGCTATTTGAAATGCACCCCTATGATATGGGTATTAAATGAAAGGGTTTTCTGAATGGGATACGAAAAAGAATTATATAAATATTGATACATGAGAAAACTAAAAAGTAGAAAATAAAAATAATAGTTTAAAAAACTAA
Source organism: Glyphodes pyloalis (assembly GCA_037074685.1). NCBI lineage: Eukaryota > Metazoa > Arthropoda > Insecta > Lepidoptera > Crambidae > Glyphodes > Glyphodes pyloalis. The sequence goes on from JAYKKO010000004.1 coordinate 3,972,832, forward strand.
AAAACACGCTTTTAGCTCGCACTAAAAATTACAAAATAATTCAGACATTTAAGAAAGAAAGCGTGGAGCGTTTTGTCCAAAAAGAGTAAAGATAACATAAACGCTAACATATTTTGTAATTTTTAGTGCGAGCTAAAAGCGTGTTTTTTAGTTTTTTAAACTATTATTTTTTTTTTAATCGCTATTTGGGAATTTAGTGATGTTTTCAAATACATTATAATGATCTAATACATGAAAATTTTGGGGTTAATCCAGTTTTTATATCGAAAAAATACATTCGAAAAACGAAGTGTCAATTATCTGTTAATTATGACATGGCCTAATTGAGGACAAAAAGATTCAGGCCTAAAAATATATCTAGCGGACTGCAAAATAAAGAGAAAGCCAATAAACGACCATTAAATGGGTCAATTTATTTACAGAATTAACTATTATCTCACTTCTTACGTAAAACGGTTTTCATCGCGTCCAGTGAAGAAGAATTTTAAATATCCCTACTTCCCTACTAATATTATAAATGCAAAAGTAACTCTGTCTGTCTGTTACGCTTTCCCGCTTAAACCTCTCAACGAATTTTGATAAAATTTGGTATAGGTGTACGTTGAATCTCAAGAACGGACATAGGCTACTTTTTGTTAGAAAATAAGGGAGGGATGGAGGTAATACCACCATTGAAAGTTTATATGGATTTTTTTTATATTTTAAGTTAGAGATATGAAATTTGGCACAAATATAGCTCGAAACTCCAATTAAAATATAGAATACTTTTTGTTTCGATTATTAGGGGAGATTGAGGTAAAACCAACCATGAAAAGATGTAGTCTACGCAAACAAAGTCGTGGCCACAGCTAGTTTAAAATAATTTAACGGGACGGACTCTGAGCAGTCAGCTCGTGTCACCTAACCGAAACGTCGGGCAGTAAGTAGTTTGTATTAAGCACTAAATAAAAATGATGTCGCGTTTTGACCCGTTAAATTATTTTAAATGTTTAAAATGGAACGCGAAAGTCTTTGAGTTTAAGTTTAAAAAGACTTTTAGTCTTTTGGGCTTTCCCAGTAAGATTAGGACATTACAGACTTGTATGGCCTGATTGTCCGATAAGAGTGACGGTTAGCTTCATAAGGCATATTAAGCCGTTGGTCTCGGCCATGATACGAGTAGGTCTGCTTCTCCTTTTAAGGTTGATGGAGGTCAGATAGCAATCTCCACGACAAGGCAGGAGTGATCTTGACGGAACGGTCACCTTCTCCTTCCCTGATCATTATGGGGGGATAGATCCGAGCAGCTTAAGCGGTAATACCGCCGGCTGTGCTGTGGTAGTCCAACGTTGACCGAGATACCCACGGCACCGCCACTCAACTGATGAGGTATAGTGACCCTTCTTAGAATGGTGCCGGGGGTAAGGTTTGCTTCCTTGAAGACCGACACACGGGTGCACTAAGGCATTCCCTGTCATTACCACAAAAAGGTGACATATCAATCGCTTCTAGAGCGTTGGTAGTGCAGTGTAGGTTGGGAAAAAAAACAAAGCAAAATCCTAAAGTGTTTTTTTTTATAACGGACTTCAAGATTGACCTCATCCCACCTGATGTTAAGTGGTAATGAGTTCCTAGCTTAAGCGCAAAAAGTATAGCATAGTAAAACTGTTTCTAGACTTGTCGCCCTTACCTTGAAGGCTTGACCCCTGCTACTAATGTAGCATCCCCCAAGAGGTTTGGAAACCTTACTCACACGCAGGAACACAACAACACCTGAGTGATTGTTATTTGGCTGCGGTCTTCTGTAAGGTGAAGGTATTTCACCAGTCGGGCGGCTCCAGTTCGAGCGATCGAATCGCTTTGCCCTGCCCCTCTTAATCCTAAAGTGTTAGAAAACGTTATTCTTTCTGGCCTTGAAAACTTAATTTGTATACTAATTACGATTTGACCATTAACGACAGCTGCCCACTCAAAGTAAATAAATTGTTTAAGATTAAACAGTCTTCAGTAACAGTTATTGAGGTATTGCAACTGGGTCCTTAAAGTTTTACTGAAGCGCTAAAAATAAACTCTTGTCGATCACACAAACTTTTTTGGTAGCCCTATGCACATAAACCGTATGGGCTATCAAATCCTACGGCTCATACCTGACGGCTGAAGGGTGGTGGCCGGGCGGGGGTCGCGGGTTCATTGATCGCGCCATTGTGCTGCGCGTGCGCCGCCAGCTGCCTTCCCTAGGCGTAGGGCAGCAGATGGCAGATTTTAGAAAATTGTTTTTTATGTTGAGAAAAAATGGTTTTGCTTGTTAAGTTTTGGGTGAGCGAGTTTGAATGGCTTGCGCTGTGAGGAAATTGAAATGCGCCGCTTGAAATCCTACTTGTTGTACGAACTAAATTACATATCAAGCTTCATGTTCGCACTTACCTACTCGTATCTACAGTAGTTAAGGAAGGGTACCTATGATTCCAATGTGAGCATTGATTGTGACAAATTTTGATATGACCTACAAACGAATAAATAAACCTTGTTTTGTACAAAGATAAATAATAATTACAGACCGCTTTTTCAGACAATGTTCAGGTGCAGCAAATAGTAGACCAAGTGAAATGGTAGAAAGTCTCTACGGTTCATTTACATTTTTGCGTTCAATATTTTTGTTTTGTTTCTTTCATTCAGTAAATAATAATTAATATGTTAATTCATCAAGAGCCGGCTAAGAGTTTATTCTACAAATTAAAATCAACATATGAAACTAGATAAAAAGAGACTAATTTGAAACTTTTAAAGGTTTTTGATGGGTATATTATTGTTTTATCACTGACAAGGAATTATTTTTATGATTGTGTGTGTAGCCTTGTGTCATTAAGTGTCATACATACGGACACTCTAGATCCTACCTTATTGTTAGTTTTACATGTAGGTACTTGTTAAGGCGACGTTAATTAATTTAATACCAGCGGTCGTCCTAGGGTGTTCATAGTGCGGTAGCTATTGAGTGTGATTTTAAAAGAGTATATCTGTTGCGTTTGCTGTGGCGCTTCTTCTTAACAGGACCAACATAAATGCGTTACTAGGAAAAAATGACGTGCAAAAGAGTTTATCATATCTTACAGTTGCCACAAGTATATGACCACGAACTTTGTGCAGCGATGTGAGCTTCTAGCTACTGGTGAGTTGCGCTGATGTGAAAGCGTCCTGATTTCTCCTGTTCAGTTCAGGAATCCTAACATCGATAAGATAATGCTTGCGAGCTTTTAATATAAAATAAAAAAATAAATCCATTTCTTTGTTTTACTTAATTAAAGTACTTACATACAAATCACAACATTTTATTACAAAATCAAAATAATTTATAATTCTATGAGATATTTCACGAAAAAACGTCACGTGATATTTAAATGTTGATCCCATTGTACATTTTCGAAAGGTTATCAAACCTTGATGACTGCACCTTGGCTAGACACACTGTTGTCTTTTAAGCCCCGACGCAAAAATGATATGGTGTTATAAGTTTGATTTGTCTGTCTGTGGCATCGTAGCTCCGAAACGGATGGACCGATTTTTATTTTGTTTATTTTTTGTTTGAAAAGTGAATTACCTACTCGGAATTGTTCTTAGAAATCGGTCCAAGACGTGGGGCGCCACAAAATGTCAGATTACATATTTTGTCACAACCCCCGTAAAATAAAAGGAGTTGAATAGTAGATACATACTTCGAGTATACCCACATATTATAACAAATTTCAATATCAAAATGTGGTAATAATAAATTGACGGGGTTTTATTTTTAAAAATATTAATGTTATTATTTTTCTTTTACAGTAACAGACAAACATAATTTTACATGTAGTTGGCTGAAGGAAAAGTTTTCTTGGCTTTGTCATGGTTGAGTAAAAAACCAAACATATTCCAGTAGGCTTAGGTCACGTGACAACTTTGTAGATCGAAATAATGTTTATCCAATTCCTAATTAAAATGTTGAATTTATGTAAGCAAGTGTGTTGTTATTTGTGAAAAGTAAAGAGATATCTATTGGTAAGATTAACGCACCATAATTAAATGAGTTTGGCTCTATCCAAATACGTATTTTTTACTATGAACATGTTTCTAAGTCCCGGAACACACTTAGGTAAACATAATAAAATTCCGCGGCGTTGTCTTTTTCCCATGGCGCCATTATTTAGGCGATGAGAGATGGGATTGGGTTTTATTGTCGCCCATATAAAATCTAATATCGAACTGCATCTGTTTACTTGGATGTGCTGTTGACCGTACGAGAGGAGTCCCTCACACTCTGGTATCGACCTACCTTGGCGTACTGTCAGCATCATTAATTTGTACACAAATTAGAACCTTGTCACACTAATTTTTTATGTCACTATAACTTACTTACTATATACAGTAACTTAATATGGGGCATGTATATTATTATTCGGTTGTTTACAAACTAAAGAGTGACTGTACGGCATTTACGGCGAGGCAAATCCTTCTAAAATTATTTTTTTAAACATGAACATTTGGATGTATAAAATTATAAATAAAATATAAGTATTGGACCTCATTGCGCAGATTCTGTGCTAAAGCACTTGTGCTACATAAATGCATTCAAAACAACCAAGGTAGGTACCACCACACACCAGGGGGGGAGGTGATACCCCTACCTGGCGCGTCCCCCGGTGGCGGATAGGGGAAGCTGTCGGCCGCCGCCCGGAGGGTACTCCCGCTTACAGGGATGCCCTACGGACGGCGGTCGGCGGTCGGAGATTAGCTCCCGCGGACCAAACACACTGGGGGGTGGGGTAGGCGGGTTGGGGATGGGGAATGGGGGGGGTGGGGAATTTGGGGGGGTGGGGAATACCGTCCTCTCTGCTATTCTCGGTTTGAGAAGAGCAGTTGAGGACGAGGCGCGTAGGTGTTAGGGCTCGGTGGGTCGAACTGGCCAAAGTGGCTGGGGAGACGCGGTCCTTTTCAGGACCACCACCGGCAAACCTGCTTCTCCTCCTTGTAGCCCAGGTAGGCCTGGGGAGGGGGGAGGGGTAGGGGGCTTGCCTTCATTGGCCGGCCCAAGAGGAAGGATACCTCATTAAAAAACCCCCTAAGCCCGACGTTGGGAGTGGCACGAGACGTCGGGGCCATCTCTCCCTCGGAGGGATGGTGAGGAGATGGGTCAAAGCTCCTCTTATCGACCCCACCGCCCGGCACCGGCCGACCCCGGGTGTGTAATAGGCTTCCCCGTGCAACTGGCTCTGCACGGGGTGACCACCGTTTCCAGCAAATTTCGTGGGAACAACAATGGATTCTACAAAACAAAAACAACAATTGGGGAAAGTAGCAGTCGGGGGGGAAATTGATTCAGACGATGTGTCTGACGCGTCGGAAATTACGCTTTCTGACATGGAGATGGACGTGTCTCGGACAACACCACGGCGCTCAGGTCGCGCCGCCGAGATCAGAAGTCGCAGCAGCAGCTGTACGTCTGTGGGATCGCTGGCTGGACGGAAACGGCCCAGTCAAGAAGGGAAGGAAGGTGATGTTGTCCTTCGTAAAGGACAACAAGCGAAGAGGGGCCGCGGGCGTCCGCCCACCACGGGCGAATATGTGGGGGTGGCGGAAGCCAAAAGACAGCTTAAAAAGCAAATGGAGGAGTTGGAGAAGAAGAAGGCCGCAGAGACCTGGGACCAGACTATCTCCACACACGTCGAGAAGGTACAGCGTACGGCAGAGGAGATAGTCTACGTCGAAAGAACATTTTCGCCAGAGACATTAGTGCGGGAAGAGGGAACAAAGAACCTAGAAGACCGGCCTTCGTTCCTCCTCGTCGCCCAGTCAATGCGGACAGCGGACCTTGTCCGCGATATTGCAAAGAGATCCGGCAACTTAAAGGGCACGTACATTAAGGCCCTTAAATTGGCAGCCGACGAGTGGGAGAAAGTGGCTGCCAAAATGTATGAGCGCAGCGCTACGCAGGAGACAAGAGCGCTAGAGGTGACGGCCAGGCGGGTCACAGACGAGAACGATCGGCTTAAGGAGCGTCTGACCCGCCAAGACAAAGAACTGGCGGAAGTTCGAGCAGAAGTCGCCGAGCTGAGGGCAAAAATGGTGGCTCAGGGAGCCCCCGAGAAGCAGGACAGGCTGCTGACCTATCTCGACTCCCGACTCCGGGAGTTTGAAAAGCGGCTTCCGCCAGTTGCAGAGCAGCAGAGCAGGACACAACCGTCGTCGCGCCCGACATTAGAGAAGAGTCCGGCCGCTGGGCCAAAACCACGGACTCCCGCAAGCAGTATTCCTGCGATGCGGAACCCCGTCGCCCCAGCGCCAGGGTCGAAGCCTCAGAAGGGGAAAAAGGGGGGAGCTAAACAGCCCCCCTCTCCTACGGAATCCCGCCCCCTGCCACCTCCACCCGCGTCGATGGACGCGGCATGGTCGACGGTGACTAAGAGGGGGACGAGAAGAACAACAAGGGCTACGGAAGCCCCACCGCCTCCGCCTCCGCCCAAACCACAAGCGAAGAAGAAGGGACGGCCAAAACTGCCGAACCTCCGCCCCGTTCAAACGGCGGCAGTATCAATCACGATACTGCCGGAGGCCGCTGAGCGGGGCCTGACTTACATGGAGGTCCTCACCAGGGCCAAAGAGCGGTTCTCCATACGAGATCTGGGGATCGAGAGGTTAAGTTTTCGTCCAGCGTTGACGGGGGGGCGACTTCTGGAGCTTAGCGGCGGCTCCGAAGCTGAGAACCGCAGTAAGGCGGACCAGCTGGTGGAAAAGTTGCGCGAGGCCGTCCCGGTGGATGGCGTGAGATTCGCCCGGCCTGAGAGGTGCGCAGAATTGCGCATCTCTCAATTGGACGACTCGGTCACCACCGGGGAGGTCGCTGCCGCAATAGCAGAAGCGGGGGGGTGTTCGGCGGGGGACGTCAAACTGGGTCCGATACGCCGAGCAGGCAGGGGAATGGGGGCCTGCTGGGCTCGCTGTCCTGCGTCGGTGGCGAAGAAGTTAGTTGCGTCGGGTCGACTGCTGGTAGGCTGGTCTGTAGCAAGGGTGCTACTTCTCGAGACCAGGGACCTGCGCTGCTTCCGGTGCCTCGAAAAGGGGCACGTCAGGCTGCAGTGCGGGTCTGAGGTGGATCGTAGCACCCAATGCTACAGGTGTGGTAAGGACGGCCACCTAGCCCGCGATTGTGGGCATGAGCCGCACTGTACTTTTTGCAGTGCGGCAGGAAGGAAAGCCGACCATGTTGCAGGTGGCAGGGCCTGCAAGAGCGCGAAGCCCAAGAGACGGGCCGCTGGGAATAGCGACAAGCCGCCGTCGCAACCAGCCCGACCCGCCCCTGACGTCCAGATGACGGGGGAGTAGGCCCTTAAGGCCGTGAGTCCCGAAGGCGCCAGAACGGGGAATTCTGGCGTCGCTCGAGGTGACGGGGCATGCTGGGTGGTCCGGCATGCCCCGTGGTGCGGCAATTCCACCTGCCGCACCGAGACGCGCTGCGCCACGCGCGGCAATTGCGTTTAGGGGGGGGATTGCGTAATGCTTTAATGGCGATTCCCGGCCCCCCCCACCACTGCGCAGAGTAGGACCACCCCGGGAGTTTTAGTCGGTTCGAGTCCGACACACCACTCTCTGTCTCCCCGTGGCAGAGAGTGACGGTGCGTGGGCATTTCTCCCGGGAAACAAAAAAAAAAAAAAAGGTACCACCACACACAGACTGGACTCGAGACATACAACTTACCTTTTATTTTTTAGTTAGTGGAAACGAACTTATTCCGGTCAAACTGTCTGATATTTTCTTAAAATTTATAATTTAGGACATTTTTTTTTAAGTTTCTGCTAGTTTATTAGATATGTATTATAATAATTACCCTACCTACTTAGAAATAAGCTAGCAAAGCCGCAGTCAACAGCTATTATAGTTTGTCATATGTCGCGCCAGATCGATAGCCCGCGAAGCGTGAATTCGACACATCCCTACTCCAGCGCACGCCCGGGCCGGGGTGCGATCGACCCCTCGATGCGCAGTGACGCTATGGGGGGTGCTTAGTTTAGATCAATAGTCGTATTCTTCGATGCGCACCATTAATGCGTTAGGACCTATTACAACATTATGATTAGATGAATTACGAAAACTAGCAATATGTTTAGGAACTTTGTGTTACGTGGATCATTTTCCTAAATATATATTATGTATCTTTAAAACGTATTTTTTATGAGAGTCAAAATGCCGGATGTACCATAAGGAATTAAATTATACTAATCACCAAAAAAATATACCTATAATGTACTTTTTTGTACCTTGCCCTAAAAATTTCAAAACAAAGTTATTTCGAAATTAAAATATACCCGCCATATTAACATCAAGATATATGGCGGGTGTTATATTATATTTTATTAAATATTAATTACCTAAAATGTACTTCAAGTTAACAAACAACCAACATGATCATGAACATGAACATGAGTTGCATAGTTTATCAGATATAAAACATTTATCTACATTTTAGATATTTTTACGATATTCGAATTTAGGTTTTGGCAATTTCTGGTTGGTTATCTGTACATTTTTCAATTTTATAATAAAAGTTTAAATGTTTGTTTTATTGAATTAAATTGTTAGTATTAAGTCCATATACATTTTAAGTCCATATGTCTGTAACAGAATTATTATGTTATCTTGAATATTATCAGCACAATAATTCACACCGTGGTAAGTTCACAATATCTACATAAGTAATAAAAAAATATATATTTTAACTAAATCTTTTTATCTTCTGTTTTCATACGAAAGCACCAATTACCTTTGGTCTGGGTCTTCTTGATCTCATTTGGGAAGAATACCTGAGGTTTCGCAGGAGCGCAGATGGCTCTCACCCCTTTAGGACGCTAAAGTTTATGGGCGAAACGAATTTGATGGCGCAAGATCGATAGCGCATAAGATCCCCACTCCTGCGCACGCAGTCTGCGGGATGCGAGCGAGCTATACATGTAAAGTACCTACTGCTGCGCTGCGCGCGGATGTTGCCAACTCAGATCCATATGCGATTTGTTGATAACTCAGTTGAAGAAAATAAGATGGCGCAGCCGCAGCAAAGCAGCGGGTCTACAGGGACCGTGCACAAACTATAGGTGGCAGCACTACTGCGACAAAAGAGACACTATGCGGACAATAAAATAAACATAAAAGACGTGTCCTGCTGTCTACAATGTAAACAAAAATCCAAATTACATATTTTATGATGATTAAAATCATAAAATATGGGTTTTTAGACCAATTAATAATGATCGACAACGTCGTCAAAATATATTTATAGGTAAAAAGCTCTTCGAGGCCGGCCACTTATAGATGTTGAAGAGAAAACTCATGAGAAAAATTATACTGTGATAACATTTTCATTCTTTACGACGTGCAAATTGCTGTAATTTTTTTCTTAATTACCTTTCAAATATTTGAAATTTCCTATTCAGATCTTGTGGATTGTTTTCTTCACCAGGGAAAATTGTAGGGACATATTATGATGCATTTTCAGATTTTTCGTTGCCAATAAAGTAAGCACTGCATATTGTTGTATTTTAAGATGGAAGCTAATCATTCGGATGTTTGCTGTAAACAGATGAAAAGTTATGTTTACATACAGAAGTCGTATTAACTACAAACTTCAAAGCTTAGTTATTTTATGTAAGTAATTAATGACATCATTAGTATATAATTTCTAAATGCTTTTAAAACTCATACTTACGTATGTTTTTTTACTGCATTTATCCACTTTTGGCGTTGTTCACATAACTATGGCATGTGAATACTATTCCTTGGAAAGTCATAAAATTTTACGCCATTTGATTTACTGTATTTTTATAATGTGTTTGGTACATCAGGAATGCAACAATGCATTAATTTTAGGTTTATAATTTGTATTTTCACTCATAAAATTATGTTTTTTTACTTGTATTGTAAATATCAAATATTAAACTATGGTAAAACCATGGGTAAAACATTCATATTGATGACACCAGTTGGCAGCACCATCGATGTGCACGTTCCCTACTCTCAAAAGCAAAACGAACAAACGAAAGGTTCCGTTTTTGAAGACTAACCAAAAGTTTGCTAATTAAAACGTGGTTTTTGAGTATTTACAAATGTTTTACAATTTATTTATAAAACTTAGTAAGCTGCAATGGTACTACACATATAATTACGTAACTTTATGTTTATTGAGTTTGGATGTCCCCAAACAAAAAGCACTATCCTATTTTGCTCAAGGTTACAATTTTATTTTTTTAATATAACAAGTTTGAATTTAAACTCAATAAAAATATCTGAATCTGTAGGCCAACTGAGCAGAGTCGCTGCCAAAAACTATTATTGATATTTCATCAGTATTTAATTTTCACCTTAAAAAAATTACATTAGTTTCCAAAAAAGAAAATAACAAGCTGAGGTCGGTCATCCAAGTCTAAGAATTTAAAATTCAGTAATCGAATATGTGTCATCCTATAGTACATTATGGCAAACCTTTGTTAATATTATTTAGCATTTTTTTCATTATTAAATTGCAATAAGAACATAAATGACAACGCCTTAAAATGTAAAAAGGGCGCAGAATAGGCCATAGATTATACATAATAAAAAGAGAGAATAGGTGATATTTTAATAATAAATATTTTTTTCAAGTCAATCGTTAGCACGAAAGTAGCCTTTATGGTGGTATGACGCTACTGAGTTAGCGCAAAGAACCGCTGAGTTACTCCTACAAAGAGCGCGCGAGATAGCGTCCGCCCGCGTCATTTGCGAGAGCGAGAAAGCGACATTCGCGCGCAAGGCCGAACTTATCGCGCTGTTTTACCATAGAGTTGGTTTGCGAGTGAATGAAAGATGAAACGTTTGTTTACGCTTTTAGCAAAGCCCTGTGAAGAATGTTGTGTGATAATACCATCGTTCAAGCTATGAAAGTTTCTTCCTAGTGCTTAGTAGAGCGCGAAAACATTTTGGATCAATACGGTGAGCGGTTTGCGTTGTCATTAGAAAAATCCGTGGCTGGGAGACCCTACTACCAGAAACGAAATAGGTTATGTCGGACGGTTTCGATGACGGACAGCGATTTCATTTGCTCTAGAGGCAAAGCATTTCGTTCGATATTTTCGTTTTTGGTAGTACACCCCCTGTCTAGACTTGTTGTGTTGTAGAGCGGAGCATGTGTTTGTTGTTTATTTTTGAGTAGCTCAGGATTATCGACGTGCGAAGTACTTAACTGGTCCAATGTTACCGAATTATGTCTCCTCTACACGTTGACAGATTAGTCTGCAGATGGCATCGGCGTTTGCCGACTTGTAGAGGGGGTGATTTGCTCGTCTGTGGTAGGTAGGTATTTAGGTATTTGATATCGGCAGACTAGCAAATCACCCCCTCTACACGTCGGCTTACTAACCTGATTGGCGATGCCATCTGCAGACGAATCTGTCTACGTCATCTACGTGTAAGTAGAGGAGGCATTAGACATATGTCACGAATGCCTAGGTACCTAGATTTTTTATGTCGCTAAGGCATTTGATACGGTCTCGATATCCCAGATGTAAGAATGGTTAGAAGGACTAGGTATTAGAGGCTGACTACCAACAAGCCACTTTTCAGCCTCGTATTTTACCCCACCATTTATTTAAACCGATACTGTAAAGTACTGACCATTCGTCTTGTTTGTATTACCAGTTGTCCTTCTTCAGCATTAATTGCCCTTTTAAATTTACTAGCGGCCCGCCGGGGCTTCGCACGCGTACTGTCCTCGTTTTGTCCCTAGGACCAAGTATCGTAGATACTTGGTCCAAGTATCGTAGTATCGTAGATACTTGGTCCTAGTTTTGTCCACATTTTACGCTGATTCTTCGCTGCTAGCTATTGGTCACAGCGTTATGGTATATAGCCTAAAGCCTGCCTCGATAAATGGTCTATCCAACACAAAATATTTTTTTCAATTCGAACCAGTAGTTCCTGAGATTGACGCATTCAAACTGACAAACAAACTCGTCACGCTTTATAATTTTGATATAGACATTTAAAAGTTTGAAAAATAACTAAATTTCATTTTGACGGCAAGGTGGCCGCTTAACCCCCGCCTCAAACAATTCAAGGACTGCTGTTGATCAGAGGGCATACTATCGCTCGCGATTTCGAGAGTTCGCTTGATTGTGTGATTTTCTTGTTATGATGTCAATCACTCTTGTGACGCCTACTCGTCCTGCATACTTCTTTGTTATTCTTCCTATTAACTAAGTCATTGGAAGTAACTGTTCGTCTTTGACGACAACAAGACCACCAACTTGTACTTTTTGTCCGGGCTGACGCTATGACAAGTACATAAACGTATTCTTTACCTACTCCGTCCCAATGCGTTGAGTCCATCAATCAAAGGCTGATGCTGATTCGTTCCGTCGTAGGCAAAGGAATCGCAGTACAGATCAATCGATCAGAAAGTGGTGAGAGCGGCGCCTTATCTGCAGGATCAACTGACATCGAAGTCAACGAGCGTGAATTTAATATGGCTTCTATCATTTGGGATAGTTGTTCGAAGGTGAGAGATGTGTTAGAAGCCAACCGCTTCAAATGAAACTTCGTCGATTTTACGCCTGCCTTCCTAATTCCGCCAAAATTGGGTGAGTACGCCGGACAAAACTTAAACGTAACACTTTCAACACAGGCAAAGAAGTCGACATCCTTTGAACTCATTCTGAGTATTGTGCCCAGTTTTCCACTTGCTCAACAAAATTACTACCATTGGCATAAAAACGCTAGGTTTGCCCCATCGAGACAGAATAATGCCTTCGTGGTTGGGTCACTGACATCTTATAAGTGTAAGGCAGTGTAGGTACAGGGACATCAGATACATGCAAAAATAGATAAATAAATTTTAGTGACTCGAACTCCAGGCTCCTTTCAATTCGATGCAATGTGAGAAAGATTAAGACTTTAAAACACTTACCTACGCTTGGAAATAATTTTAATACTTAGAACCTCTCTTAAATCAGTTCTTAAAATGTTATTAAGGTTTTTATTTCAATTTTCAGATGAGCTACATTCCGTCGATCAACCAAATGGACGCTCTCTTGACCTTCTTGGAGGAGCATCCGGAGTTGGCCCGCGGTCAGCTGCGGAACGTGGAGGGGCGCAGTAAATCGAAGGAGCTCTGGACCAAGCTAACCCAAGAGCTAAACACGCTAAGCGGGTGTTCGAAGACCACCAAACAATGGCAAAAGGTGCGAGTTTATAAGAAAACTTCAAACCAAGCTTGACCTACCGTACTTTGCCATTGCGTGATATAGTCTATGCTTGGATTCCATGTTTTCTAGTATGCGGTACCGCGCTGTGTGGGAAGGTTGTTGATAACCAATTACCTCCTTTACACCTCTGAAAGACCAGCCCTCGTTTACGATACAGTGGAACCGGATTCGAATCCCATGCGTTGTGTCTATCTTAACCTAAACGATTAGAAAATTAAAGAGGAAACTTTCTTTTTTTTAGGTAGCATTGCATAACGTTCATTTCAGAAAAAAAGTGCTTAGAGATTAAATCATGTATCGTCATGAGCTTAAAAATATACTAATAATACTACACAAATTTAAACAGCGCTGAGAAGTAAAAATTTAGGATTTTTTTACTGTTTGACTATTGATGATGGCTGCAAATACCCTTGCCATCGACACTGGGCATGTGAGTGATGTGAGGGAACAGAGGACTCACACTCATATAAAACTTTGGAAATCTCTGTTTTTACTTCGTGATTGTTGGTCTAAGATGAATTCGCCATGTTTTTATTTTTTTAATTAACACCAATTTTGTCTGAATTCCAGGTGTGGGCTGACAAAAAGTATTTGACGAAAAAAGCAGCTGCTGCCGCTCGCCAGGCATCCCTAGAGGGGGGGCCTTCGACTGCTGAACAGCTCTCAGCGCAGGAGTTGCGCATAGTCGCTCTTATGGAGGAGGCGTATGCGGAACCAGAGACTGCGCAAGCACAGTCAACACCTGCGCAAGCGCCGTCAACCCCTGCGCAAGTATGATTTTATGCAATCAGCGTTATCATTTCAGCCGAAGAACGTCTAATTGCTAAATTCAGCCGCATCCTTATTATAACAGTGACCTAACTAAGTAAGCTCTTAATAAGCTTCAAACTGTCCTTAGAAAGCGTACTCTAAACTCTTATGGTGAAAAATAGATTAACCTGTTAAAATTGGGGCATCTTTATAAACCAGTTACTTTCTCTTAATAGGGAGTGAGCTTTAAATGCTTGTTTATATAACAAAAAGAAAGTTCCAGATTTTGAATCAGGTCAGTTTAATCCCCAAGACTATCGCAACTCTTAGCTTTATGTCATTTGCATCAACTCTACTAATATCATTATTTTCGCATATTTCAGGGGGGTTCTCCCGTATTTGTTGAAGACTATAAAGTTGAAGTGTTATCCCACGCTTCGTCGCCTGATATGGATTCTGTTTCGGATGAACCGTCAAGCCATAGAGATGAGACGCCTGCGCCTGGCGGGTAATGTTTGCGTTTTGATATTAAAATTACCAGTGAACGCCAGCAATGGCGGCTATCGCGCATAAAAAAATCCGCTAGATGGCAACACGTAAGATTCAACCTAGCTGCTACGTGATTGATGATTAAAATGTCAGGGTGACATCTGTCAATGTCAAAAATTACCAATCACGTAGCAGTTGTATATAAAGTACATATATGTTTTGCTAACTTACGGATTTTAATTCGCTTTATCCCCTTTCTATACGCTTGAACTTCATACCTGTGAGGTTAATTAAAACAAGGTTCAAGTTATATTAATTCCTACCTACCACCTACTTGTTCCGCTATACATTTTTATCGAGTGAAAAATATTTTAAAGCTTTCATTGCTATTAACATGATTAGTATAATGATATATTCAGAGGATTTGCCGAACTTTTTACAACCTTAAGCAAAACAAATAAAGACATAAATCTAACCGTTTCGAAAACTCTGAAGTAATTGCCGTCTTATATGTAGATGTTAGATCTTCTTTAATTCCATTTATGTTATCGGACAGTTATGATTTGTAATTACCAATCCCTATTTCGCTAGCGTTGCGATTAAGCACCCTATATTGTTGAGAGCCTATGCCCTACATTGGGACATGAATAGGACGGACGATACCTTACTTTTTATTTAGGAAATAAGAAAACCAGCTTCCACAGGTCCCTTTCCTTTCCTTAGAGACATCCAAACATATTTTAAGAAAATTACCTGTTGAAAGTATACCTAACTATGGTCGTCTTGACTCTTGACATCTAAAACGGGATCGTAGAAATTGTTCAACTATGCTATAACTACAAAAACAACCAGAAGAGTCTAATTAAAAAAATATATTTCCAGGTCATTATCAGGTCCCCGTCCAGCTCGGAGGACGCGTCGATTGGACACCACAAGACAAACCATGCGCAGACTGCTAGAGTTGGAGGAACGGCGCGTGACCATAGAGGCGCAACGAACCGTTGAACTGGGCCTCATCAGGGAATCTATACAGCAACTGTGCGGCATCATACAAGCCAACATGGAAGAACTGCTGGTTGAAATGAGAGCACGACGATCGTAGGTGACTAGCAATGTGTTATCTGGTCAAACTAGATTGTCCTAAAGGCTGAGTTCAACGTGACGTCCGATAAGTATTACTTAAACTGGTGACGTATTTCACGTATTCAATATATGTCAACACGCCTTGAATCTGGAATTCTTTGGGGATCCAATAGGTAAAGCATATTTGCTGAATTACAAAGCTTGATTGGATGAAATGTTCACATGATTCTCCCGAACTCAGGAGGAAAAAGCGCCGTAAGCTCAGACTCGTCAAGGGCCATTCAAGAACTGTGAGGTCTCGGGCTTTTGTAAATGATAATACTCATAGCGACGTACAACACGTCTTAGATCTAGATTTAAAAAGAATAAATAATTTATTTATTATTAGCACACACAATCAATACACAATACCCAGACATGAAAGTGACACGAAAGATAAAAGGTAAAGTAAAAGTAAATTATCAAACAAAAAAAAACTGAAACATATTGATTGCGCAGCTAATTATAATAAAAAAAGAGTAATTAGAGATCCAATAAAGGTACTTTGCGGTACCTAACATGAAGGAAATGCTTCGAGAAATAAGAGCATTGTGATAGTAGTTAGGGATCCAATAAGAATAACAGCTATGTGGTATTATAGACGCTATCTTGGAGGAAATGTCTCAGGAAATAAAAGCATAGAGCTCGTAAGCCACGAGTCGTGTTCCTGTAAGATATCGTACAGGTTTATGTACGTTTGGGTGTCCTGGTTAAGTTAGACAAAGGTCAAGAGCTCCTTAGGGGTTCACTATAAAAACTTTCATACATGCCAACATAAGGGAACTCCTTCAAGAGTAAGAGCTAGGCGCTAGAAAGACGCAAGGCGTGATTTCTTCTTGTATCAGATAGTCCCGAAGGAAGAGAGAGGAAGTTTTATCAGAAAAGGAGATACCTACAAGAACTATGAATCTAGTCTTTGTAATGATAAGGACTGGAATGAGTCGGGACATGACATTAGAATAGCTACTTTATCATATCAAATAGGATATTTGAAGGAAATGCTCCAGAAAATGAGAGGCAGGGCATTCGTAAGACACATGCCAAGGTCTTTCTGCTTAGACTGAAACAACATCGGTAGGACACAGATGTGATAGTTTTTTAGTCTCAAAAACTGAATTCCGACAAACGTTTGTGCGACGTTACGCTACTCCGACAAATTATTGTTTTTTATATATTACGTCTATTTTTATAGATTGAACTAGTCTACTTAGATCAGAACTAGTTACGTTACACCGCAGTAAATTTTTAATTTGGTATATGCTTAGGACATAAACACACTCGTACTAAGTTAGATTAGAAAATACTATGACGGACTGATTTTGTATATTTCCAGATACCTACTGAAATAGATAAAATAATACATTATTGTACCTTATAAGATAAGTATCAGAAAATGTTATTGTTTTTTTTGTAAATAACATATTTTAATAAAGAAACATATCATTACCTAGTCATCTTTTCATTTAATCAGTTTGTTGTATTCATACAGTCCAATGCATGTTAATCATTTAATGTACCTATATTAAAAATAAATCAAAAATCTGATTTGTAGATGAATTTACGGTTAATTAACTAAATATATAAAAACTGTTCGATCCTTATCTGAACTACTACTAACTATTAATTTTGTATAATAAATCCAACTAATAATAATTATAAACATCAACATTTATAAGTATGTAGGAATGGCCATATATCTTTGTTACTCTTGGACAGAAAATCTAAAAAAAATTGGATTGGATGAAATTTGGTAAAAAGATAGATGACATACTAGAATAACATACATGACGTAGGTACTTTTATTCAGAACGCAAACGAAGTAGCAGTCTATAACTAGAATCATAATAATGGTCTATTCGAGTTTTCTACTCTTAATCCAATCACATCAAGCTCAAAAATATTCTTCAACATGACAGAAAACAAGAATTGTAATAATAATTAAGGTAAGTCACTTTAAAAGTTTGACGACCTCGGCGGCGCAGTGGCTAAGGTAGGCGGCCAAAGCGCGAAAGGTCCCGGGTTCGATTCCCGGTTAGGTCAATTTGGAAAACTAACTTTTCTAAATTTACTTGGGTTTGTGTGTGATGGGATGACGCACCCAGTTAATATCCGTCGTCTTGTACTCATAGTACAAGGGAAAACCTTATTTTGAGACCAGGTTATTGGTGTGGTGGTCTGGCGCATTTATGTATTTATGTATAAAGTTTAAACACGGTCGAATTGAGAATCCTTTTTTTGAAGTCGGTTTAAAACATACATAAAAAATGGATTGGGATGAATTGAGGAACATCAATTTTAATAAGTAGGTTATAATTATATATTGTACTTCAGAGCCCTTTAAATAAAACTATGATATTTAGTGACACCTAACGAAACCTTTGTAAATTACTAAGACACAGAAACTACTAAAGCTCTAGATTTGAATTTCGAACAAAGTTTTGATGGGAAGAGCTAGATGGCGCTTACATTTACTGTTTTAACGCAAGTTAGAGGGCGTTAGTGGTTTCTTCATTGAATTGAAATTGTTAATGGCGGAACGGATTTAACTTGATCGTACTCGTTTTAAATTCATGATTATGGTCCATGGAGATATCTGATCCAATTGATCAGTATAGATCAGTGTCTTAACTATGTAACCAGAATGATGCCGCTCGCCGCTCAGTACGACAAACATTTCTGTAGTATCTCGATTCTGGGTGATGTGGTGCCATTTTTTTCTGGTTTCTGTACACTATATGTAATTACTCTAGCTACATACTTACCACATAATTTAAGCAATGTATGTGACTTTTTCTCATATTATTATCTACTATTTATGTTACTCAGGGTTAACTCAAATGGTGAAAGAATTTAGACTCAATCTTTTTACATTTGATTCGTTTAAAAGAAATAAATCTTTCCTCTTAATTATTTTAATGTAGATCTGAGTTTAACACACTTATTCATATCACGGTGCGTTGGCTTGGAGTCATTGATGAATAAAACGATGACCGAACTTCTCTCACCCTAATATAATATAATATAGCACTGCATTCTATTCCCTAGATAGGTATGAAACCATTTCTAGGCTAGATTAATGCCCTGTGCCAATATTTTACGATTAGTAATGTGTCAAAAATTACAGTCTGGTTTTCTCTAACCGACTACGAGTCGTTAATTCTTATTTCAAATTTACTTTCCACATCAGCTGTCATCAGTCATCCGTCAGTGGTTTTTAGCTTACGCCTTTTTTCTATACGTAACTAGAACGGATCGTTTTTCAAATATTGGAACCGGGCATTAATCTAATTTCAAATTAACTTTCCAAATCAACTGTCGTCAGTCATCTGTTGGTCGTATGAGCTTACGCCTTGTATAATTATTACTATCGGTATCGGTAACTAGAAAGGATCGCTTTTCAAATATTGGAACCGGCATTAATGGTCATCAATGCGTCACTATGTTGACGTAACTAACAAATGCTAGTCACCAAGCGACGTCATCGACTAAAAATAAACAGATACCGTAAGCCATCTTATGTTACATACCAACAAGTAATAGCTTTTGAACCATATTATCAAACGAATGTAGGAGGGAGTATACCTACCTAAACTAACAGAACTACTTAATGCATTAGTCATTCATTTAAATTCCTAACGTAATATATAATATGTTTTGAAAGCAAATAATATGTATTTTGAATAGAGAATTTTTGCGGTTTTTAAACTTTATATTTGACTACAGAAATTTTAGATTTGAAATAGGTAGATACCTAAAATTTCTGTATCCTATACTTATGGCATACATGCGTATATTCGTTCATACTTGCCTAAAATATGTAAAGTTATACGTATTTGAGTAAATTTCATACCTAATACATCACGCAAATGAAATCCAATATTGCTTGAGAAATTAGATTGTCTTCGAGTAGTGACAAAAACCCATTTTTTGCTGTATTCTGATAAACTTAAGGTTATAAACTACTGATTTACTTTAAGAAATTAAAGTTGTTTTAAAATAATAATGTTACGATGTCATAAATTACCCATTTATAATATAAGTATAGGTACTTATAAGTATGTATAGTTATTGTTACATGTGATTTCTAATGCTTGAAATCATTTCCTAATGACAACTGGACACTATTATGATGACAACTAAAATATACTCATAACATATAACATATAATAAATATACTCTATGCACTCTCCGTCATAACTTTGAGAAGATGCTGATTATGATTGATGCAAAATCTCTCCATTGGGTCAGGATATCTATCTGCGCGTTATCCCTACTCCCTACTAATATTATAAATGCAAAAGTAACTCTGTCTGTCTGTTACGCTTTCCCGCTTAAACCTCTCAACCGATTTTGATGAAATTAGGCATAGGTATACGTCGACCTCAAGAACGGACATAGGCTACTTTTTGTTAGAAAGTAATGGGGGGGGAGGGGTCTAATGCCACCTTTGAAAGTTTATATGGGAAAATGTTTATTTTTTAAGTAAGAGATATGAAAGTTGGCACAAATATAGCTCTATTAAAATATAGACTACTTTTTGTTTTGAATATTAGGGGAGATAGGGGTAAAACCGACCATGAAAGGATGTAGTCCACGCGAACGAAGTCGCGGGCACAGCTAGTTACCCATAATCCGGAGTTGCCGAAAATTGAATCTGAATGCAGTAGGTAAAACAAAAAAGTTAATGCTAGAGTAGGTACTTTCATTTCAGAATTTAAGTATACTTAGTTTGATTCACTTTGATCATAATTTGTAAGTAGCCTTATTGCTGAAAGAGCAAAGGTATTTGGTACATTTGTCTTTTAAAAAGTCTGCCTACGCGTAAAAACGTCTAGAAAAAGCTTTGCAATGTCAACTAAAATAGAAATAGTTTACCAGAATTACTTACCCTGGTCAGTGAACGCTCTCAAGGTTCCGTTAAGATATGGCTTAAAGGATTGGCTCACTATTTTAGAGGGCATTTTATTTCTTAGCACACACAAAACTTTATGCAAATAGTATTGCGGCGCCGTGAATTTTTATTGTAGCGCCACAGCTGAGGGTAGCGAAACTACTGAAATGACCATACAAAACCGTCACTACTAGGTAAAATATTGTATTATCGTTTATATGTTTGTACACACCTAATAATTATTGCGTGAAGAATTTGAAAAGCGACCGTGCAGAATCTCACCCAAACTCACCTGTGGAAGAGAAAAGTCACAGTATTTTTTATTAATATATTTAACTAGTCGGATTGTCTTTTAAACACAAGAACAACGTCATGTATATTGCTCTAAGTTTTTTTGGGTAAGTAGTTATAGCACTTCGATACCCAGCCAATAACAGATTTTCCCTACTAATATTATAAATGCGAAAGTAACTCTGTCTGTCTGTTACGCTTTCCTGCTTAAACCTCTTAACTGATTTTGATGAAATTTGGTATAGGTATACGTTGAATCTCAAGAACGGACATAGGCTACTTTTTATTAGAAAATAAGGGGGGGATGGGGGTAATACCACCTTTGAAAGTTTATATGGAAAAATGTTTATTTTTGAAGTTAGAGATATGAAATTTGGCACAAATATAGCTCAAAACTTGGATTAAAATATATACTACTTTTTGTTTCGAATATTAGGGGAGAAAGGGGTAAAACCGATCATGAAAGGATGTAGTCCACGCGAACGAAGTCGCGGGCACAGCTAGTACAAAATAAATTAGTGCATCGCTACGCTAAGGCGGTACGAAGTTCGCCGGGTCAGCTAGTGCTAATAAAAAAACGTTTTATAATTCGAAATTCACGTCTTAATTAGTCCTAAACACAATTACATAAATCTATCTATCAATGAATCATAATCTAGCAACGGTTTTCGACATAATTCAAGTCAAGTCCCAATATCTCAACATGCCGGGAAAAAGGGGGAACCAAAATCACTACAATCACTTCCTCATAATTTGTGAATACCTATCCTCATATTTATCTTCATAGTTATCTCATGGTTTGTCACGTTTATGAACCTAGGTACCTATAAAATTAATTGCGTTAAGAACCTAAATACATTGGGTTTCTTCGTTTAGAGAACTTGTACCTACCTATTATGTATTTTGAATTGTCGGCTTTTGTGTAATAGAAAATATTTGTGCTAGATAGGTACACTAGATATTATCGGCACCTACGCTAAGTAATTTTTAAAGGCTACAATTAACTCTTCAGCTTTGATGTAGTTCAAATCACAAGTATTAAAGGCACTACTCATAAAACGAGCTGGATTTGTTTGATATGAGTCAGATATTACACAATTACCTTTTTAACCTTGAACGTGAAGCGTCCTGGAGGTCGTCTGTTGTTTATAGGTAGGTACTCTTGGTCTGATATACTAAATAAGTACACATAAACAGGTAAAAAACATAATCTCATCTAATATAGCTTTACAACGCACCCAATTGCGTCTGATTAGGTACATGGATAGCACCTGTATTTTTTCTTCACCCATACGCTTTATGCAAACTATCCAGCCGGTTTGTTGATAGTATAGTTGGTAGTGGACAGAAAACAAAACGTTCTAAGTGCGCTTAGATAGAATAAGACTTAATATTGATGGAACAAAACTTGGTTTTCAAAGTTGGGCTATGACATCATCTAGAGTTACGGCGGGTGACGGCGAGGCCGCGAGATGCGGCACCACCAAGCGCCAGTACTGTGTCGGCTCCCGACCTGAACACACCTAACGTGGTGCTCTATTCATTGAGACAGTTCAACCACCATGGCCAACGTAATGGGTGAGTACCTCCAATTATGTTATTTGAAACAGATTTTATTGCTGCACCCAATAAAAATCTAAATGTCAAGTGTGACAAGTGTTCACTCTCATTGAAATGCCTGGTAATATTTTTTGTTGCATTCTAAGTATGTACCCACATACACACTACCCAGTTAA
Organism: Glyphodes pyloalis; assembly: GCA_037074685.1. Taxonomy (NCBI): domain Eukaryota; kingdom Metazoa; phylum Arthropoda; class Insecta; order Lepidoptera; family Crambidae; genus Glyphodes; species Glyphodes pyloalis. Next base: position 3,995,350 of record JAYKKO010000004.1, read on the forward strand.
TTGCAAGTGGGTTTCGTAAAAACATAGATCTATCAGTATTTTTGACAGGCCGGCGCGCCGCAAAATAGCCGGCTTTTTTCTGGCGCAAGGCCAAAACCCGGGCGTGGTGGCGTCGCATAGAAAATTCGTTACGAATCAATAAATCTTTTCTTTTATTTATTATGACTGACATTACCTATTCTATGAATAATAAGCATTTAATTGTTGGAACATATTTGTGCATTCGATTCACTGAAGCTGCTTTTAGTTTAAATAAAAGTTTAGAGTCGTTTATTCAAGTTTTATTTATGGTTACGAGTGTTGTTAAATATTTCAAACGTGACATCTTTCATAACATCGTAGTTCTCACGTATTATTTCAAGGCCACGATCATCGTACATGTAATTCATCATTGTATTCTCTTCATAATTTTGAACGATAAAATCCCATTTTGTCTGTATTTTGTGCGATTGTATCTTGCATGTTGCATATAACGACGATTACGTCACTGCACAATCTTGAGAATTGGGTTTAATTGACCGAGTGATGACATAGTGAGGATTGACCTGCATCGACGATATCAAAGAGCATGACCAATTATCGTTATTATTTAAGTATCCCAAAGATCACAAACTTACCTAACTTAAGATTTTATTTTAATGTACAATCTTGAATGACTGTGGTTTCGATTCGTCCGACTACTTAATCTACCAACTTTCTAGACATTTTCCTTGACTAGATATTTTAACATTATTTCTTTAGAGTTCATATAATAAGTGAACATTATCAGGATTAACCAGACTCTTTGGCAGTTGTCTTAGAAATATCTTCGATATATTTATACTAGTACGAAATTCACACTGAGATGTGACTTTTACGTTATTGTTTATATGAACCAAACGCAACGTATCGTCAACAGATCTTAGGTACCTACACAAAGTAGATTATCAAGATATGTATTCAACTCAGTATGTTCTATTTTAAATAAGAAGTTGCGAACCAAAAGTTATTTCGTTCCTGTTAGTCAACAATTTGCCTGAGTCTACAATCGTCAAAGGTCACAACTTCATTTAAATGACATCACCGGGCCAACCTAGGCGAGCGAGTCACAACTACATTGAACGAGCCAATGACCATTCATCGATCCTAGCCTTTAGTACCACAATAAACAGTTTAGCCGGCAGTGTAGGGAACACAACGGTATCGAAACGTCTGTTAGATTTGGTGTGGGGGTACCAAGTAGCTCGCATACCAACGCACCAGCCTATATTTAGACTTGCTGTTAAGAGACCTGCCCCGAATGGAAAGCGAACGTATACCTATAAGCAATAAGAATCAAGGAAAGGCGACTCGAATCGGACGCCTACAGAATAATAAGCCAGTCAGGCACATACCACGCATTAAAAATCAGAATCCGAATTTCGAATGGGTAATTTTAACTGCTGACACTGAAATCCTGTTCCATCGAAAAACCTAAATGGGTTTCAAATTATTCAGTTCACATTTGAAAACACGAAAACAGCTCGTTAAGCTCAACAACATTTTTGGTCCATGAGCTCATATAGGTAATGTGGGGCTTGAGCAAGTGCAAAATTGCATAGGTATCATTGATCTAGCATATTTGCTACGTTTTACTTTTAAATTACATCGACGTATGTTAATTTGTGATGATAATTCTTCCAGATGTGCATACTGAGGACAACCTGCAGTACCAATTCTACCCCGTATCGTCTGGGTCGGTGCAGTTTAAGATCCGGGCCGAACATGACGCTCATTTGGCGCTTACCATGGGACCCCAGGAGTCGGACCCCATGTACGAGGTAATGACAAAACACCAGTTTATTTTTCAAGGTATACATACACTGGGAAAACTCTCTCCTAAATCATCTTTATCTGCGCATCTTATCTACTCTAATAAATTTTTAGACCAAAGCACATATCTTATCAAGTGCTGTCTTGCATTCTTAGTTCACGTCATTGTCCTTCTATTAAAATAAATCTATTAACACTTTTGAAATTGTAAATTAGTACTTTGCCAACTAAACAAATTTTAACTACAATGTAGATATATTTAATCACTTATCTCTTAAAGTAAATTAATTAACGGTCAAATGATAAATAAGTAGAATATGTAATTTAGTAATAGTTGGTATAATTGTTTTTTAACGATATGAATCATCATCGTCGTTAAACAATCACAGGCATAAATTGGTTCCTAAATGGTTATCAATTACTTGGTAGGTAAATGTACATATTTAGAAGTGTTATCTGAATCAAAGAATAAACGGTTGTTTATATAAAGTCATATATTTTGGTTTTTTCCTCCTTCCAAATACCCACGCATACCTATTTAAAGAACGAAATTTAATGTTTACTCACCTGGCTAAACATAAAATCAGCCGCAGACTACGAGTATTTAGGCTTTCCTCATATCTACCAGTCTACGACAATAGATAGTGTACGCCCAAGCATCGTAGAAGGTGGACGTCTTGTTGGTTTTTTCCAAATTATAAAGTTATACGCTACGCTATTGTGATTTAAAAAGTAAAAGAACATTATAAGAAATAAGGACTAAACTGGTGTGAAAGGAATTTCAAATTTTATTCGCGAGTGAAATTGTGCGTGTGCTGCGTAACCTGAGGTAAGCTCTTCCTCACCTCGGGTAAAAGAGAGGGGCTGCGCGCGACAAATAATTCGTCCTTGTCGCACTTCACCTATACAGCGGCGCGTACAGTAACTACGAGCGGCGGAATCCACACATTGAAATAATTAAAACAAGTACGCACGATGACTATTGAATGCAGCGCTTGTAGCTTAAATATTCAGGATACCCGCTTTATGGAATGTTCAAATGAAAAATGCAAAAAAAGATATGATCTTAAATGTCTCCAAATTAAATCGGATGCATTTAGAGCGTTTACGCAAGCGTACAAAAGGAAATGGACATGTCCGGAATGTGTCTGTTCAAATCCAAAAAACGGTAACGTTGAGACGCCGGTAAAATCGAATCCAATGAATGTTAGCATCACCACTCCAACGAGCAATGTGAACACCCGGCGCGGTAATCAGACAAACTTCTCGCCTGTAGGTATGGATGATGATGATGTAGATGCTGCATTACTAAAGGAATTGAGGCAATTTCGTTCAGATATTATTGCTAGACTAGACAGCCAAGCAAATACTATAACATATTTGCAAAATCAATATTCTCAAACTAAAAATGATCTGGATAACTTGATAAAAATAATGACAAAGATCGAATAAAAACTCAACTTTAAGACTGTACTGGATACCACGCCACAGCATCCTTCTCAGAAAGCACCCGCAGGAATTAGTCTGGATATGTCTTATTCTAAACAGGTCCCTAAGAATAAAATTGCTAAACCCATCCAAAAGCAACCAAGTAACCAACATACTGTAAAAACGCAAAATATTAACAAAGATGGGGCCATAAAGTCGACTGAATGGACGAAACTACCAACACAAATTAGTACTACTCAGCCCAAGACAGTTGTACAAACGACTCATGACGAATCTAACGAAACAGAGTGGAAGACTGTGCAGCATAAGAAAGTTAACAGGATTGCTAAAGATGTCAAGGTTGGACAGAGTACTGAGTTAAAGGGAATACTGGCTATGGAACGTAAGAAACACCTACACGTATGGCGATTACATCCGGAAACAACCGTAGAAGCTTTGACCAATTTTGTTACGAGTGTGTGTGGGCTGGATGTGAATGTAAAAATTGAAAAAATCAAGCATAAAATTGAGCGAGAGTATGCATCATTTATAATTGGGGTACCACAAAAAGACTACCATAAATTAAATAACGCGGAAATATGGCCTGTGAATGCTGAATTTAACGAGTGGATTTGGTTTCGTAGGCAACCCAAAAAAGCTTCCACAGAATAATACGGAGATTCATTTTTTTTACCAAAATGTAAGAGGCCTACGGACTAAATTGGATATGTTTAGGAACAATATAGAATCATTCAACGCAGACCTGTACGCCATTACTGAATCTGGCTGTAACGCTTCTATTTATGATGCAGAAATAGTTCCACAAGGTTATAATATATTACGTTGCGATAGAGCGGACGGCAGAAAGCAAGGCGGCGCGATTCTCGTGGCCACACACCGGTTTGAACTGCGTGAAGTACAAGCCTCGGACGTGTCGATTGACAACTACGTTTTTGAAAAAGTGTGTGCAACGGTTCATGTAAATAATAGATTTCTGTTTTTGTGTTGTGTGGTCTACATTCCTCCAGGAAGTTCGGAAAACGATTATATGAGTCTCTTTAGGCTAATAGAAAAACTAAGTGATAGATATAGTGCAGTTATTGTTATGGGAGATTTAAATTTATATTCTTGTTCTGTAAATGTTAATAATTATTATGAATGTTTTATGTCCTATTGCGAGTTCACTCAAAGTAATACGGTACCCAACCATTTGGGTCGTCAGTTAGATTTGGTTTTGAGCGCGGGTATCGGGGGGGTGCGTGTGGCGGCGGCGGACGACGCGCTCGTGCCCGTCGACGCGCGCCACCCGCCGCTCGCCGTCCGCGTGCGCCTCGCGCGCGCCGCGCCCGCCGCCGTCGCCGCCGTCGCCGCCGTCGCCGCCGTCGCCGCCCCGTGCGCAGGAGGCCAGTCGCGCAATTATAGACCACAGTGGAATTTTTATAAAGCAGATTATCAATTATTGTACATTATGCTATCTACCACTGATTGGAGTGAAATGTACATGACGTCGGATGTGAAGAAGATGTTGGACTTCTTTTATGATACTTTTTACAACATTTTAGATTTGTGCGTACCCCGGAAAAAGCTAAACCGTAAACATTCAAGATACGTATATCCTGAATGGTACACGGCTAATATTATTAAAGATATAATAAATAAAGCTAGACTCCACAAAATATTTAAAAAAACAAAGCTAGATAAGGATTACCATGAGTTTTCTTTATGTAGAGCCCGAGTTGAAAAGGAGATTGAAATAGCACACAAGATATATAAAAATAAAATTCAATATAAGTTCACAGAGGATCCTAAACAATTTTGGCAATACATGAAATCAAACCGTAAAACAATAAATAAACAAAGTATCGTAAAGGATGGCCAGCAACTGACGAATGAGGAGAGTGCTAGGCAATTTGCGTATTTCTTTGAATCAGTGTACAGCACCGAGACACCGCATCTAGACGCAAAGGCGGCGGCTGAAGCGGGTGAGGGGACCAGTGCGCGCGTACAAGTAGACACCTTGAGTCTTGAGGAAATTAGTAAAGCGCTCAATACCCTAAAACCAAAACGATCATCGGGACCTGATGGCATACCAGCGTTTCTATTGTGCCAAGGTACTGGTTAATCCACTTTTTCACATTTTTAATACTTGTTTAAAACAGGCAACTTTCCCTGATTGTTGGAAAACTACGAGAGTAATTCCGGTTCCGAAAGCAAACGCAGGTTCTGATGTCAGTGGATACAGACCAGTGGCTGTGCTCTCCACGCCGGCAAAGGTTTTTGAGTCAGCTATCCAACGATGCGTACAAGTACAAGTGGCCGCGCAGTTGACTGACGCTCAACACGGCTTCCGGGCGGGCCGCAGTACTGCCACCAACTTGATGAACTTCATGGTGCAGGTGGTGCCGGTGGTTGATGCAGGGGGACAGGTAGATGCTGCGTACTTCGATTTCAGGAAAGCATTCGACACAGTGGATAACGATGTTTTATTGCATAAGCTTGCTGAGGTGGGATGTGCGCCGCATCTATTACAGTTCTTTGTCAGCTACTTGAAGGATCGTCAGCAGTACGTTGACTATAAAGGGCATGAATCCGAACCTTATTACACCAGATCCGGTGTGAGTCAGGGCAGCAATTTAGGACCTTTAGAATTCATAATAATGATAAATAACTTGCCAAAAGTAGTAAAGAACGGATGTTGCTTATTATTTGCTGATGATCTTAAGTTGTTGTTTGAAGTTAAGGATAGATGTGACTGTGAACGCTTGCAGGAGGACATAAATAGAGTAGTAAAGTGGAGCCACGAAAATAAACTGTTTTTCAACGCCTCGAAATGCTCAGTGATAACCTTTACTCGTATGCGGAATCCTGTGCGATACGAGTACAAGGTAGAAGAGACACTCTTGCAGCGAGTATCACAGATACGAGATCTGGGCGTGAATCTCACACCAGACTTAACATTTCGCGAGCATATTGTTAAAATATGTAAGAAGGCATACAGGAACCTAGGTTTTGTACTGAGACAGACGCAGGGCTTTACAAATATTACCTCAATAAAGGTTCTTTACGATGCACTGGTTCGAAGTCATCTAGAGCACAACGCTGTAATATGGGCTCCGCATGAAGCGAAATATAGTGTCATGTTGGAAAGGATACAAAATAAGTTTACAAGGCACTTATATTTTAAGCTTTATGGGGTATACCCATTTTACCCATTAATGTACCCAACACTATTTGTACTCGGCATGGTCGGTTACAATGAGTTGAGGGTGCGAAGGGAATTGGCACTAGCTATGTACGTCGTGAAGCTTCTGCGTGGGCAGGCGCATAACCCGAGAGTACTGCGCCACCTGCACCTCAGCGTGCCGGACCGGTACGTGTGGAGGCGGCGGCGCCCGCAGCTGCTGTTCGTGCCGCCAGCCAGAACCAATCTTTTAGCGAAAACACCACTTTCACGCACGGTCCGCATCATAAATGAGCTCCATGAGAGAATTGATATTTTCTCATGCTGCTATTTGAGTGAACTCGTAAGGGTTATGTTGTTTATTATATGTTACAACAATCCTTCCTATGTAAGTCGTTAAGTTTTAAGTAAATATTGTATTTTATGGTAAGATGTTTATATTTTTATTTTATTTTTATTTTTTATATCTGTGGCCACACTAGTGTATTAGGTTAAGACTCCTGTAATGTTAGTGTTAAGGTTTTGAAGTAAATAAATGAATAATAAATGTTAATTACAATAGGAACAAATGAGATTTTACAATTAAGTTGTTTTTTATTAATTTAATATTTGATAGGACGTTTTATAGAATTCACAGGGGGGACAGGGGGGGCAGCTGTCACCTTCCATCCTGCCCTCTAAGAACACCCTTAATCAATCATAAGATTCCTACTTATAACGTACATCCAGGCTCCTTTCCTACTTTGAGAATAGCTAAAATATAATCTACTCAATGGCGTTACTAAATATGTCAAGGGTGGCAATGACAATAACAGTATTTTAAAGACACCTAAAACTGAATTTCTCTACATTTCTGGAGGCCCTAACCATCGCTTACCTGTGAGTAAGGTTTCCAGAACTCCTGGGGGTTCTACATTAGTAGCAGGGGTCAATCCTTCAAGGTTAGGACGCTGTACTTGTCGCCCTTAAGCTAGGACCTCATTACCACTTAACATCAGGTGGGATGAGATCAATCTTGAAGTGTAATATAAAACCTTTATAGTCAAAAGTTGTAAACATTCCAGGTCTTCATAGGAGGTTGGGGCAACACCAAAAGCGTGATCAGAAGAAACAGAACTAAGCCCGAAAAAGCGGAGGCGGACACTCCTGATATCCTGAATGGTGGTGAATTCCGCGGCTTCTGGGTGCGCTGGGACGGCGGGGTCGTGTCCGCGGGCCGTGAAGGGGAAGTTATCCCCTTCTTGTCCTGGACCGACCCTGAGCCGTTCCCGGTCGCTTTCGTCGGCGTCTGCACAGGCTGGGGTGCTAGCGGAACGTGGAAAATCGAAGGTACCTACTACCAATCATATGCTATAAATGTTTGCAATTAAAAAAGGACACCAGATTGCTTGACTAATTGATTCACGTTCAAAGTAATTCAGAATTTTAAAATGTATAACCGAGAGCAAGTCAAAATGTCATTATTCTTACTTGCATCCCCCTATCCTGTTCCCGATTTGTCCCCAGAATATTTTCCATTCGCCTGATCAGTTATCATTAAATTATCCACGCGTTTTCAATATCAATATTATCGGTTTTTAACCGTATACCTACTTACTCTTTGTAGGTAATTTTAAAATTTTTGACTCGCTTTAAATAAAAACTTGTTGATATTCCTCATGCCTTTGAATTGTGGTGACTTTTCACATGTTACAAGTGTCTAACAGCGCAATCGAAATGTACCCAACGACGGATCAAAATTTGTTCTCGGTGCAGATGGAGCTGAATTCGATACTCCGGACAAGTTAGAGTATAAGTTCGGACCAGCGGCAGCGGGATCTTTGGAATTTGAGTATCGCGGTCCCCACAATGCCCACGTTTGCCTCACTAGCGGGCCCGCCGAAGTCGACCCTATGTACGAATTCATACTCGGCGGTTGGGAGAACACCCAATCCGTCATTAGGCACTGCAGACAGAAACCAGACAAGGTATCGTAAATGTCGTGCGTGGTTGGTCTTGGCTGTTGAAGTTGGAAATTAATTGTGAAAACTCCGTAGGTAACGGTTCCGACGCCCGGACTTATGCACCCCAACGAGTTTAGGAAATTTTTGATCGAGTGGAGATGCGGGAGGCTGATCGTGCGCAATGGGACCTCGGGCGCCGTGCTCATGGAATGGGTGGACCCCTCGCCTTTCCCGGTGACGCACTTCGGCGTCCGCACGGGGTACGGAGCGCGCGGACACTGGCGCGTCTCCCACTTCGGCGGTGAAAACCAGCCTCGTTGAGTGCCAAATTCAAAATTTTTGTGCGGGTTCTAAAAGCTTTGTGTGTCAATTGCTTGTTATGTTTAATGTACACTCTATCAAACCGAATTCCACCGAAATTTTTCCATGTAACTCTTCCTAACCGTGCATATTTAATCGTAGGCACTCGTATGAATGTTAGGTAGTAAGTATATACTAATCATTAACAAACCAAAAATTTGTAACGCGTTATAATAAAAGCGTCTTTTATTCGTTAAGATATTATGTTCCATTTTTACAACCTGGATCAACAAAGGAGGATCGATTTGAGAAATTGGTTTTTGCGGTACGTTGGGTACATTTTGCTGCATTTTTCATGGCATTTCACATATACTCGTACATATTTATATTTTTCAGTAAGCGTTGCATAAATCTTAAGTATTTATGTTTATATGCATTTTTATATTTTTTATTATCTACTCGTTTTCAGATTTCTTTAGGCAATGCCTACATGTACATTTAACTGCCAGTGTTTAAATTAAGTACTGGGCGTCTACTCTTGAAAACGAAATATGTCGGATCCGATGACGTTTAGTATTTTTTATTGCTCATTATCGCAACTAACACACTTCGAATGCGAATAAAGCGTTATCAAAAACAAAATATTATTTATACAAATCAAAAATCACGTTTTAATTCCCTAACTTTTGATCAATCTTCAAAAACGAAACCTTTCGTTTGTTCGTTTCGTTTTCAAGAGTAGACGCCCTGCTTAAGAATATTTTAGACGCCACTTTGGCTTACAATTTTTGCTTTTTTTCGTTTCCATTTACTCCTAATGTAAATACTTATTTTTTGCATGGTTGTAATTACCTATATAACCTTATAATTCGAGTTGCATGAAATTTTCCAACCCACCGTTTTCCTCAAAATAATATCAAATTCACTTATGCACGAGTTGTAATCTCATCCGCATCACTAATACTTTTAAAATATGCTCAGTAGATAATAATTATTCATTTAAAATGACATCATCGTTAAGATTCCTATCCTGCTCATAAAAAGCAATCATTGGTAAGAGAATGCATAATTAAATTGTATTTTAACAACTTCTAGTGCCCCCATCGGCGCCAGTAGCCGCACCCTTGTATGCCAGCCCCCCTGGATACCCCGGCGCCGGCGCAGGCGCAGGCGCAGGCCAGTGGGCAGACGCGAGTGGTGGAAACATTCCCCCCAACGCGGTGTCAGGAGGACAAGACTGCTCAGGGGAACCCATGTTTGTGGCGAGGGCGGCCCATGAAGGCGCCTTAATCCCTGGCAAGCTGGTCCAGTCCCACGGCTGCGCTTACGTGCCATGGGGAGGACAGGAGCATGCCAAGCCTGAATACCAGGTTAGTTAAGAAATTTCACAATATTACCCTACGTTTTCATAGGCGTATACATATAGGAGAGGCTATGTGGTCTAATGCCCGAATCAGACTGGACTATCAATTATGAATAATGTGATGGACGCGAAAATAGTTCGTGCCAGTCATGTCTGTCCGTGCCCCTCCTATAATGCAGTATCATGACGAACTTCTTTTTAAAATAGCTCTAGTAGCTACTGAACCTATTCGTTTAAAAAAATATAAAACATTCCTATCGAGATAAATAGTAAATTCGCTCTAAGCTTTATGCGCCAAAAGGCCAACAAAGAAGAAGAGAGAGCTATTAGATGGAGAAATGAATGTCGAGTCTTGCGAATCTAACTTAATCCTAATAAAACATTTATAACTTTCGTAACAAGCGTGCATTCAATTTAATTCCAGGTGCTAGTCGGCGGGCCCAACAACTGGGTACCGACAAGTGGTGCCAACATTCCCCCAGGCGCATTCCCCGGCGGTCAATCCGAAGACGGAGAGACCCTGTTCGTGGGCCGAGTGAGACACGAGGGCAGCGTCACCACCGGCAAGGTGCAACAGTCTCATGGCGTCTGCTACATCTCCTTCGCCGGGCAAGAGCTCGGCTTCCCCGATTACGAAATCCTCCTGTCATAAGACGTCTCCTTATGGATGTAACCACCGCGCTGTTTATGTCTCGAACAATACCTATAAGCTATAGGCGTCAGCTTTTGGATGATTTAGTAACTAGTCAGACTTCCAACTAATCAGAACCGCACCCAATCTGATATACATAGAAATCTTCAAAGCGTACGAACATATTGATATGAATAGCCGTGTCTGCTACTTTAAAAATTCGGGCTAATATTTTTTGATACGCCTACCCACACATACCTACCTACAATCGAACCAAAAAGCTGCAAAATATGGAATTGAATAAATAAATAATAAGCATCGTACGTAACGTACACAATTGCCCCAAACCTCAAGAACACAATAAAAATAAATTTGCTTGAACATGTGTAATTCACAAGTGCCTGATGAATATTATTGCTAAGATTTTTATTCACGCTGTGCTTACTGCATAATAATAATTAGATGCACAGCAAAAATAAACGTTGTTTTAAGTTTTATATAATAGCATTTACATGTTATTTTAAAATTATTAAATTATTTTATTAATGTGTGTGTTTTAATACCTACGACAATAAACTAAATTGTAGGTAGGTACCCCAAAAACGAATATCGATGATCCGACGACGGATAAACAATTTTTTATTTTCAAAATCGCAATAAACTCACATCGAATGCGGATAAAGAGTTATCAAAAACCAAAATATTATTAATACAAATCAAAAATCACGTTTTAATTCACAAACTTTTGATTAATCTTCAAAAAAGAAACCTTTCGTTTGTTGGGTTCGTTTTTGGGATAAAACCCCCAGAGATATACCTATGCTAAGTAGGTAAGAAATGCACAGACAATTATGCGACTACACGGCGCGATCCTATAAGCAGTATTTAGGTCTAATTATTTAGTTCAAAAAGCTATTAATATTTTTGTATTAAAATTTCGTCGAGCGTTAGTTGCGAAAATCGTTCGTTACGGACGGTGTATATGAATATTTTATATGTTGGTTTATTATTATTTATTTATTTGAATGTTGGTTGCGATAATCGTTGACTCGTTACGGTGTTCGCTACTGAGTCTTGACTAATATAACTTAAGAATATGTGATTTTAATATTTTTTTTACACCGACTTCAAAAAAGAAGGAGGTTTTCAGTTCGACCTGTATGTATTTATATTTGTCCTGATTATCTCGCGTTTGGCTTAACCGATTTTGATGCGGTTTTCAGAAATCTTCATAAACAATTATGTGCTTTTGTTTCTAATGATTTTTTAAATTAGATATAGTAGTTTTAAATGACAAGGCTCTTTTACAATATATACACTTAGCCTTTTTGGCAATATTGTCCACAATATTAAAACAGTTCCAAAAATTTTCCTTACACGGCATTTTTCCTAACCTATTATTTAAATCTAAACCTTACAAAACTAATATCTTACACTACTTTTGAATTATATTAACAATTTAACTTCAATAATTTAATTATTGAATTAAGACAAATAATCAGAACACGAAAGAAAACGAGACAGTAAACCAACGTCAAAACCTCGAACGAACTGTTTTTGATTTCAATTTGAAAAATATTACCTCCCAATCTAACGTAACACTCGAATCATACGTTAGAAATAGTGTGACAAAGACGCCGTCATAATATATTATGATATGTCTCGCTCTAGTCGTGACATCGTCGTGCCTGCTTTTTATTCATAAAATAATTTTATTTTACAACAGCGACATCTTCTGTTCAATCTATAAATCACTTCATAGACGCCTCCATCCAATATTATCTCAATAGCCGCCATCAACATCTTAGTTTACGCAAGTAATGCTAGATGGCGCTGTGCTCAATTGGCTACTTGACAATTTTTGAAAAAGTATTGTAAAATGTGCGCCCGTTCATTTTATATCCCAAGCAATTCGATTTATCTGGAAATAATCTAAATAACCAGAGAAAAATAAGATTTTGTGTAACACATTTAAAAAACACGCGAAAACACCAAGTTACGTCACTGTTGCAATTATGACGTCAACGTCCTAGACAACGAACCGATACGCATAGGAACGACTTAATTTAGATAAACGGAAAATGTTTCAATAAATTCTTAATACGATTAGAGATACCATAATTCAATTTAATCGGTAAAATAATCATTGTTTCGCCACATTAAAATAAATAACTTTCGCCGACAGCTGTCATTTCCGAATTGCAATGGTGGTTTCCGTTTCGGTTCTTTTGTTCCACAGATAAAAAAACTAAAATTTATTTTGCAAAAATCAAATACTAACTATGCTTTTAATTAAAAAGTAAAACTGTAAAATGATTACTTAACTAATAAGCTAACATATCTAGCACTTTTCATATTTTATTGTTAACACTGTCAAGTAGCCAATTATAAGAAAAAATATTTTGATAATATATTAGTTAAGTCTAGTTATCTGAATATATTCTAATATATTAATAAAAAAATATATTAGTAATATTTATTCTGCTATCTAATATAACGAACACTCCTAATAAGCAGCAATTCCGCCGACGAGGCTGTGGAATAGTGTTGCCGTCGATTCGATTGTATATCGATTATAATCGATTATTCCAAAAGAGGCCTAAATAATCTAATAATCGATATGACAATCGATTATATCAATACCTATTCTTATTAGATATTATCGATTTTATTTACTTATCGGATAAGATAGTATCGCCATGATGGTACAGTTCAGGTAGGTACCAAGAAACTTAGCTATCACGTTTTATGAATAAAAAGTAGGGTATAAATAACTTTTTCACGGTTTCATTTTGAATGTGTTACGTCTAAGAAAACATTATATGAATGACGATTAAATCTAAAAATAATTGCAAATTAATCGAATACATCGATTATAATCGATTATCTGGCAACACTACTGTGGAAGTTATGGGTCTTTGGTTTTCACATAGCGCCGTCACTAGTCTATGAGACGGGTTTTAGTTAGGGTAATCCTCTCTCACAGAGAGCGGGGGAGTTCTAGACACGCCAATATCGTTAAAACGATACATTTTGGAACATTTAATGCCAGTTAAGGTAAGAAGTTGTTAATCCATGATCAAGGGCGGATCCAGCTTTGGCGCCAGGAGGGGGTCACATAGTCATGGTCAAGTCAAGAACTTATAATTTAACTAGCTGTGCCCGTGACTTCGTTCGCATGGACTACATCCTTTCATGGTCGGTTTTACGTTTTATAGCGGGAATGGCTATTTTCATAAATTCTTGCACTGCACCTTTCAGGGGGGAGGGGGGGGGGCATAACCCCCATGACCCTCCTCCTGGATCCGCCGTTGTCCATGATCCCATTACCAGTAAATACCATACTGATTTCTGTGGGTGCTTACACATTTATTACCTTCCTTAAATGAAGCAATTTGTCCACCAAATTCCATCTATATCAATATCCGAAGTCCGAATATAAAGGACAGTGAGAAGATGCAGTGGTAGGGAAGTAAATAAATTCAAATTCAAGTTTTTTGATACTCTTACTCGGCCGAATAATTCGGTTTGAATGCCGAGTATCCTCGGTTCGAGAAAATCAATGGACTAGGTTTAAGATAGAAATAGAAAATGAAAGAAAGGTCAAGTCATTATGTCAACAATCAGATCAGATACTTCACAGCAATCTTCACAGTCAATCGTTTAATATCAAACCTTTTTTAATACTTAACTATATGACGCGTAACGTGAAGTATTCTTTGCAAACTAGGTATCAAGGGACGTGAACGAATGGCAGTAACGTACAAAACATAAAGATGGCCCTGCAATCAAACATATATGAATGATGTAGCGATGGTTAACATCGATGTTTATGAACGATACATCGATATTTTAAAACATCGATATATCGTTTGCATCCCTAGTCGTGGTCTGTGTGATGCAGGGTTGCCAATCTGTGGGGAATTCCCCAAACTGCGGGGAATCTCAAGATGGTTGGGGATTGGTTGGGGATTGGCATTATGTGGGGAAAATGCGGGGATTTTGACATCATATTCTCATCGGAGAATATTTCGTCATTTATTATTTTATCAAAATCGGTTGAGAGGTTTAAGCGTTACTTTCAGACAGAGTTACTTTCACATCTAAAATATTATACTCCGTAAAAGATAGCTTGATCTCTGCGACAGCTGTCAGTTAAATCACGCCTAAGAAGTTCTGAATTTAATAGTAGTACAGACAGACAATACCTGTAAATGTCATACTTTATGGGCATGCCGACCTACATAATGATGGGCGATGAATCAACGTGACCACTGACTATAAACTATCGGTATTTCAAATAAAACTTAATTTATTTTTTTTAAATGTTATTGTATATTTTAATTTTAATATCATAACATTATTTACATAATGATAATATATGCAATAAAAGTTTATAATAAAATTTACAATATTGTTCTAGTGATTCAGAAACGGATCCAGATATGGATTTGGGGTTTACTCCTTTACAAGAATAAATGTAATTTATATTCAAATATTCGTTTTATTTAGTAACGTTTGTAATTAAATTAAACCCAATTAAATGTTACTTTAGCATCGATAATAGTAAGAAATGTCGATATTATCTATCGACTTTTTTATATCATGGCCACCCTAGGAATGTCAGTTTGACTTATGTCGCAGAGATCAAGCTATATTTTACGGAGTATAGTAGGGATAACAACATTTTTTTTAATTATTAAGTATGCTCAAGTACTTATGATATGACGGCACATCCCTTCCTTTTCTTCTTTATTAAATGTTTTGTTTTGTGACTGATAAATGAATGATTGAACATGTAATGCATGCATTGGCTTCGTTCGTTGTTGTTTGTACTTAATTAGTAGATCCAAGTTTTAAAAAGTTGTGTTTGTTTCTGTCAAAGTAGCGATTTTACGAGCATTTTATAAACACAACTCTATCGGCAATTGCACAATGGATGAAATCAAACAATCTTGAAATAAATATAGCTAAAACTAAACTCATGGATATATATAGCTAAAACTAAGTTCATATAACACTAAAACACAAAATTAAGAAATAAAATACAATCAAACCCCGATAGAAAAAGTAAACAAATTAAAATTTTTGGGACTTAATTTTGATGAGCATTTAAACTGGAAAGACCACATTGCAACAAATTAAACCGCTACGTATTCGCGCTTAAAAGATTAAGGCAGACAATTTCCACCGAAGCCGCATTAATAGCTTACCATGGGTACGTATCATCAAATCTTAGCTATGGTCTTATACTGTGGGGAAATTCAGTAGAAGTCGACAGAGCATTTAGATTACAGAAAAAATGCATTAGAGCCATTAGTAACGCATTGTTTTTAGACAGTTGCAAACCGCTTTTCCAGAAGTTGAATATTCTTCCTTTGCTCTGTTTGTACATACGAGAAGTTTGCTCTTTTGTAAAATTACATCCAAATTACTATAAAAAACAAATGGAGGTTTCTTCCAGACAACTGCGGCCAAAATATCAAAATTTGATGTATCAGCCCCCTTGCCATGCATACATATATAAACAAAATGTATATAACATGTCGATCACCCTCTTTAATAAACTACCTGACTCGATTAAATTATTAGATAGTAAGGTTTTCACAAAAGCGTTAACGTTGTAGCTATTTCAAAAATGCTTTTATAGTGTCAACGAATATATCAATGGTTAAATTTAAATATGATTAAGATACGACCATGAAAATTCAAGATACGACTTGTAACATCTTCCTGTATCACACTGTATTTAATGCAAATAAATAAATGTTATTGTTATTATTGTTATTGTTAAAAAAACTTTTGAGGGGAATTTGTGGGGAATCAGCAGATTTTTATCCCCAAATTTGGGGAATTCGATCAGGATTTTTGGGGATTTGGACGAATTGGCTCCGGCAACCCTGGTGTGATGTTAAATCTGACGTTTGTTGCTGTCTCAAGCATAGATTATACATAATAAAAAGAGAGTCTCAAGTGGCGAAGAAGTTTTATTTGGTTTTTAATAGTCAGCTGGCTGTAAATATATTTGCTGATTATATTAATAACGTAAAAAGTGATTTTCGAACGTTTAACCTATTCATATATTCAGCTTAGTTTTTAACTCGGTATCTAAATTCTAAAATGGGCGACGTGATTGGTAAGTTATTTGTGTTCAACATTAAAATAATTACAAAACAAATATTGCAGGTAACCTGCTTAAATATCGTTATTTAATGTTTGTTTTCAATTCGACCTCAATGATCACTAAACACCATAACTTGATTTTAAAATTATTGCACAATCCTAACTGAGAATGAGTCATTGATTTCTGGGTATTTTTTAGAAATATCAACATGGCCCGGACATAGGAACATTTTCTACAAGATTTCTACAAGTGGTTTTATATTCGACTTGAGGACGGAAAGCGGAGGTGCCATAGGCTTAGCTAAAAAGCCTGGATTACAATGTGATGTTTGGGTACATACAACAAATTTATTAAAAATGCCAGTTTTTTCTTGGTATTTGTTGACAATAAGAATCAAAGTAGCTTAACTTGACTGGCTATAAATAGTTCATAATATCATATAGATAGTTCCACTGTTTGAATTCACCTTATTTCGAACTAGGGCTAGATCCCTAGCCAGCACTAATATCTACGTGATAAATGTTTAGTTTTGTTTGATTGTGTTATTTAATTAATCAAATAGTGAAGCTACTTTCTTTGAAATCATGTACGCTCATGGATGTTTTAATTGTAGTGTGGTTTCCTGTTTAAATTGAAAAAAAAAACATTAGAAGTATAGATGATGATTTCACAAAAAAAAAAATTTATCTTTTTTAAAAACAGATTATTTCAGTTAATATCTTTTTAATTGATAAGAACATATTTCTAGCTCATTATATAAATCCCAGTTGTAACTAATTTGTTTGCCTGTAATTATTAACATGGTATAATTTTTCATGAAATTTAAATGTAGAACACTTTTCAGGTTGTAATTGGTCACAATGGACACCGATCATGGATTAAGAAGGATGAGGGTGGTGTAAAATCGAGCAGAACGCCAAACATTCTGAGCGGCACAGAATATAGACGTTTCTGGCTTCTCTGGAGGAATGGGTGGATCCAACTAGGCCGATATAATGAAAAGACACCCATCTTGTCTTGCAATAATAACATAGATTTGAATTATGTAACTTTCTCAGCAGCACATCGTGGTAGATTGCTGACCATGGACAGGCATATAACCCATTGGAGAATAGAATGTGAGTATTAGTGCGTGTCCAGTTCTCTGTAATTTAATTAAAAAAAAGAAAACTTCGTTTAGTCTTCAGGCTGTATATCTATATTAATGATTTCGTCAAGGGTTATACGGTAGACTCGATCGAAACCTTAGATGAATAACAAAGCATAAAAAAATATTGGTTTCGAGTTTACATATCCGTAAAATTCGGATTTTGGAGTATTTCGTTAAATTTGAATAAAAATAAAGAGTAGTCTGCAGGTTAGAATATATTTTACTAGTAGTAGATTGCGGCTTTTGCATCATATTTATGATTTTGCAAATTTATGTTGCAAGCCTTATTAGAACAACCTAATAGTTTCAATTTTTTTTTTTGTATAATCATTCTGATGCTATATTCTGAATGTAGATTTATATGTGTTGTAATATGAAAAATGTTTTAGTGCCACCTGTCTTCGAAAAACCAAAACTGAAATCTGTCACTGGTGGGGAGCTTCAGTGGGTCCATGCTGATAATCACTTACCAGATGGAGCACTCATCGGAGGATATGAGAAAGAAACTCTTTACATAATAAGAGCTTCCCACAGAGGATCTCTGTCTCCTGGCAAATTTGTTCCATCTCAGGGAACAGGCTACATCTCGTGGGGTGGTGAAGCACATGAAAAAAATCAATTTGAAGTAAGTTTGATGCATTTTTTTTGGATATGTTGGATGGTAAGAATTAAAGTAACTTAAATATTAGAAATAGAAAAATTTCATCTCCCCTTGCGGTGCGGGAATCGAACTCACGACCTTTACGTATCGCGCGTGCTGTTCTTCCAGCTAACTGTTAAACTAACTGTAAAACTAACTGTAACTGTTTCTAATATTTAAAGTTCGCTAGTACAGTGTAAAGTACGATAAAAATAAGTAACTTAAATCAAGACTCCTGTACCTTTTGATTTTACCATGAACTGGTCATAAAAAGTAAACTAAAAAAAATATCTGGAGAGAAGAGATAAATATCTATACCTCTGTACCCGAAAGGCAGGCAGGCCGGATTTTGGCGTCGCGACAGCTCTGTGGTCCCGAATTCGATTCCAGGTCGGGTCAATATAGAATACGAACTTTTCTACATTGTCATGAGTTTGGGTGTTGTGGTAGGGACACCTATTTAAAATTTCTAAAACTCAAGTGATTTAACTACTTACCATAGAATCTGAGCAATTTATGAGTTGCGGTATAATATTAATTTATTAAAATGTTGACTTCTATGGTAATGTAATGCGTCATACTTGTAATTTAAATATATTATTTGTACAAGCAAGTATGAACACGTCTCTAAACATTTGATTTCAGGTACTATGCGGATTCGATTGTACCTGGGTGCCTACAGTCGAGGACAGAATACCAGTTGGTGCTGTGGAAGGAGGCTTTTCAGAACGAGAGAGAGAGAAAATATATATAGGCCGGGTTTTGTACAATGGACATCTGATTCCTGGCAAAGTACAGCCTTCTCATAGAGTCTGCTACATAGCTTTTGAGGGCAAGGAAATAGGCCAGAAGAAATTTGAGATACTCGTATCTCCAGACCGTAATGTTCGGAGTGTGAATAAAGTGTTTATAGATCACATTGATGTCGAGAGCCCACCTGAGTCAGATAATGATGACGAAGAGCCTCAAGAAATTGATATGTACGATGAGATGAATCAGCCATATGAAGTGATTTTGGACTAAAGGCTTTGATGTATTTCGGGAATTACACAAAATACGAGCAAACAGGGATGGAACAGAAGGAGGGGGCACGTGTTTGTCGGTCAACTATGGAGCTTGAAAAATCCGCCAGGTGGCGACAGATAGGCGTAAAGTCCAACTGTGGCGGGATTGGTAATCTTTGACATGAGTAGTACTAGTACAGCCAGCATCATTAGTTCGTTTACACCTCAGTACCTTGTCATACTAAGTCTCCACGTAACTAAGCAAGTGAGATAGACAGGGACTTAATGTGACAAGGTACAGAGTTGTTCACGAACTAAAGCTACAAACTGTACCTCACGCCTACGTTTTGCCATCTAGCGAGTTTTTCATGCACAATTGCCATTTCATAATTTTTCGAGTTTGTTTACCCTAAAAAATTTATAAATCCGGTACCAGTCGGGGAGAGAAATCAGGATCAACCCGAAAAAAATATCTGTAAAAAACGTTGACTAACGTCATACACTGGAATCTAGTGGAACGTTACGCTGTAGTCTCATGCGGCCCAAGGTTCCTAAACAATTCTAAAGATTTTTTTTTGCCCCCTTATATATGAATACTGTGATAGTAAGAGATATGAATATTGTTTGAAGTTATGAAAAATTTCGGTTGAACCACTCAAATGGGCACACAAAAAGGGCCGACTCTGTAGTGAGTCGTGTTGTAATTATTATTTTTCTAGGATTATCAGTCGTCGCCCAAAAACTAGTCTTATCCAGAATTGTATAATTAATATCTTCTTGAAGTTTCAGAAAGTTATAAAAGTCTATTTAATAATATTTATATAAAAGATATGATGAGACGTGGATTTTATGGGTTTCTTGAACTCTGTATAATCTTGTATGTAATAAGTAAATAAGTATTTTAATTCATACACATATTACAAGTATAAAGCTTTTGATGTGTTTTAATTCATATTAGGCTAAGATTATAAACGCGTTACTCTGTGAATCGTAATTTAAATTCATTCCTATATGTTTAGCATTTACCATTCTAAAAATTCAAGATTGTTTAACTGTAATTTTGTTTTATTGGAAGTTTTAATAAAACTGTTTCAACATGTAATCCAGTTTCTGTTTTATTTAATGAAAGAACATATTGTTTAAGATAACTATAGGTCTGATACATAATTAGGACAATAATGACGCTAATATTGTTCATAAATTAGGCAAAACACGAATTGTAACACGCAATTGTGTTTTTTTCATGAAGCCATCAAGAACCACAGTATTTCCTCAAATAACATCTCAAGCGGGTAGGATAAGCTGAAAACCAGCGTTACTCGAGATCCATTCTGAAGACGGTATGTATTTAGCTTAGCTTTTTTCCTTTTGTCTCATTTAGGTACAATTCATGTGGATTTGCAACAGGTTTTGTTTTGTTTATAAGTTGAAACAATAAATGTTTTTCTTATTGTCTTTCTTTATATCATTAGTAGGTACCTAGATATCGATAATATCGAGGGCTATCGAAACTATCCGTAATACTATCTATTTGTCCAGAATAAAACACTATACCTAGGTATAGAATATTGTTTGTATTGTCATTACTTTCGATAAGTTTATTATTCTTAACAAACGTAATTATTGCCTTCATGCATTATTGCCTTTGTTTCTGACCTATCGTTATACTCTATATATAACTACCGACTATCGATAATTTGACAACACTAGCTCGGTTCTGGAATCGCATTTTGTGAAAGGTCTGTAAAGTTCTACGAAGTTCCTTTTTTTTTTAAAAACTGGCCGCATAGTAACATTCTATTTTGAAAAAGAAGAAACATGCATATTCTGTCATTCTATGTCATTCTGTAAAATGCAAGCCCAACCGAACAGCCGATCGAAGTTGAATTAAATAAATAATTAGCTTGCACAAGGACTGTTTCTACATTTGAAGCGTGACAGTCCAGGATGGCGCAGTCTGGGCCGCCCTCGGCCACTACGTCGGAGTTCGCTCCTAGTGAAATGCCATTATCAGAACCGGGGGAAGGTTTGTTTGCTGTTGTCTAGACTAATAGGTATAGGTACCTACAGAACTTACATTTAGTAAGTGTATTAGTTTTGGATAGCCTATTTTTGAGGGAAGGAAGGAAGGAAATAAAAGAAGTAGGTCGGTATTTAATGACCCTCAAGGTCAGTTTTCTGGCAAAAAGTACCTAATTCGTACCCACGAGTCTCCCACTAAAATCCCTAACACTAAAAATCATTACAACAAAATTGTCCAACATGACTACATTTTAAAAAGGAATTAAACTAAATTATGATAAAAATAAATAATCATAGCATTCGTTATTAAATCCCCGAAGAAAAGGTGCACAATGGCACAATAGGTAAAAACATCAACGTCACTCAAGTTTAAAAAGTAAAATGAGTAAAAAATAAAAAGGTCATTCTTACACAATTTTAAATGAAAGTTTGTACCTACCTACATTATTCTTAATAGATAGGTATTTGTCGGTGATCCTATTTGATTGCATTGATTAAGAACGCCACCCTAACGCCGGCCCTGTATACTTACCTACTTACTTTCTTTAAACCTTAATGGTTCTAAAAAATTTCATTAAAAACATGAGCCAGGCTGCGGACAAAGACGCGTGGTCATGACAACACTACAAAACCCTGAACCTTCCGCCACAAATAGTCATACTTTCTGCGTACGTCCCTTAAAAACTTCTTCCTTTAGACTTAGCGGATTTTTTCATATGTTTGACCTATTATTTGAATGTGGTTTAAGGTATGGTAACATTCAAAAATACTTTAGACCTATTACCTACCAAAAGGGAACGGAAGATTTCTTTTTTTTTCTAAATAATCGAAAATTCGGAAGTAAAGTTGTTGGTTACGTTTATGGGACCGATTTGAAACTTTCTTTCTTCAATCTCAAGGTCTACTTTTTAAAATCTATCTACTCGTACGGGAGACAACTAGTTAAGGTATAAAAATAATAGTTGCAGCGACTCCGGCACCCGCCGGCGGCGGCGGCGGCAGGTCGTTCCCCCCGTACCCCCCTTACGCGACGACGCCGGCGCCGCCCTCCGTGGCGGACACCATCATCGCCGGGCGGGACATGCGACTGCAGCACAAGTCCTTGCCCCGAGAAGCCGTGCGGCCTCCGCCGAAACCTGCCAGGCCTAAGTAACCATACTATTTACCTACTTTCAGATTTGCTAAGGTAGCTAAGGTTGCTAAAGTACTAAATTCGTCATTAAAAGGATCAAATATTCCGCCAAAGAATATTTTGCGCTCAAATCTGTTAATAGATGCCTCTTTTTTTACATCGCATACATTGCGATGATTCTGTGGTAAGTAACTACATGAATAGTGATACAGAAATCAGGAACAACGACGGTACCCTGCAGACCCGAGACAATATAGAAAAGTTAGTTTCCCATATAGACCCGACCGGGAATCGGACCCGGGACCTCAGAGATGGCGCGACGCCCAAGTCCGGCCCGCTCGCCACTCGGCTACGTAGGTCGTCAAAAATGTAAATAGATACTTACTTAAATTAAGCACTGAACCCACAGACTCATGGTGGAACCCTGTGCAAGAGGCGAGTTCTGAACTCGACTGTAGGTTTGCTTCAGGTGCCGGCAGACTCTTAATGGAGTTACCTGTAGGGAAAGAGTGTTCCATTAAGAAACTGATAGTCAAGTGGTGACTCTAACAATGTAGGTATACCGTGCCGGTTCTAGCATTACTGGCGCCCTGGACGAATTTGCGCCAGCGCTCCTGTAACAGCGTATATCAATACTATACTATAGATTTAGGGGAATACATCTGGGTACCTCATAGTAGCTTTCTAACGCCCGTTCAAGTCCCGAGCGCCCCGGGCTGTTGCCCAGCCGCGCGCCACCCTTACGCCGGCCCTGTATACCTACTTACTTTCTTTAAACCTTAATGGTTCTAAAAAATTTCATTAAAACATATGAGCCAGGCTGCGGACAGAGACGCGTGGTCATGACAACACTACAAAACCCTGAACCTTCCGCCACAAATAGTCATACTTACTGCGTACGTCCCTTAAAAACTTCTTCCTTTAGACTTAGCGGTATTTTTCATATGTTTGACCTATTATTTGAATGTGGTTTAAGGTATGGTGGCAATACACAAAGTAAGCGAAAGATAGTGGGTTCAAATTAGTAAATATTCGCAGAGGTCCCAAGGCGACAGATGTGAAACTGACGAAGAGGTCCACACGAGCGCACGCGCGCTGCCTTCGACGCCACGGTGCGGTGCTCACAGACCGCCTTGAGCGCATGGCGAAGCCACCTCGCCGCAACATCATAGGCCTGTGGCGGGAGCACGCTTGCCATTTACCGCCTGAAACGGTAAGTTATACCAAAACAAAAAGTTCAAGATCAGTGGTGAAGCGTAGTGGGGGCGACAGCGACGACCTCAAACCTCGACACCAGTTATAGCGAGTGTAGCAAACAGTACCTACCTAGGTATCTGGATACAAAAGTAGGAATAGGCGGGAGCTATGCGCTTGAAAGGAAGGAGCTTTATTACTGATGGCAGCTGATATGGAAAGTAAATTTGAAATTAGAATTAACGATTCGTAGATAAACGGATACCTAGTCATTTTTAACGCATTACGAATCGTAAAGTATCGGAACCGCACATTAAAGTATAATCTCAGTTCGTTAATAGTTTTTATGTACCTACCCACCCATCACCTAGGGACATAACAAAGTCCAAAGTCTGATAAGCTTAGATAGTTATACTTTTTTCTTCTATTTAGCGCATAGTATTTAGTTAAATTGGTTTCAGATTGCTCGGTTGCGGTCTATGCTGGATGCAGACGAACCCTTCAAGCCAGATCAGGCATACGAATATTTTGTAAATCTACGAAAGACTAAAAAGAAAACCACTACGACGTAAGTCTTGCCTTTGCGTCAGATTTGGTATAAACTTTATGGATTAAGTGTTATTTTTTTATTATATTTTATTTATGGGACAATCCATCGCCAACCCAGCACCAATTAAGTAAAAACAAGGATGGAAAAACAAAAATACTTTGTTTAGTGAGGTCCAAAATAGCCTTGTGTTTTATCGTGTTATTGAAATATTTTTTTTACTGTTTTGCATGTCTTTCGTATTTTTGCTTGTTTTATTTAGTTTTTCTTTTTTTTTTCATTATGTAGGTACTAGCACAAAATATGATGAGTTGAGCCTTCGATGCACGGGTCGAGCAAAATATGATTCAAAATTTTTGAAAATATCTTTGTGATCACTGATCACCAATCGGCATTTGGCTAGCGTGGTGATAAAACCAACACCCGCTGTTGCAACGATGTCTTGATGGAGGGTTTTAGCCCCGCATTGGGTGATTAAAAAAGACTGATACTTGACTATGTTTTAATAAGTAGATAGTATCTAATAAATAAATATTGGACAACATCAACATGGTTCTGTGGTAGGTAGCTAAAGCACTTGTGTTACACAAATCAGAAACAATGACGGTACCACAACACCCACAAAACGGAAAAGTTCGTTACGCATATTGATCCGACCGGGGATGGAACCCCGGACCTCACAGATGGCGCGACGCCAAAGTCCGCCCAGCTCGCCTCTCGGCTAAGTAACTCTCGAGTTCGTCAATATATTTTGATAGCTGATCGGACAGACGTTTTCCTGTCGTAACAACGACTATATTTTTTTTTCTTTCATAAGAACCTTCTCCTGACAATAACAAACGCAACAAAAAGAAAGTAAAATTGGTCCAGCCGTTCACGCGTGATGACGTGACCAAGGGAAATAGGGATTCAGTGTTACATATTACGTTTAAAAAGTATTATTATCTTTTGTTGTGACTTGTTTTTAAGAGAGGTAGGGCATAGCGTTTTATCGCTCGAACTGGAGCAGCCCGACTGGTGAAATACCTCCACCTTACAGAAGACCGCAGCTAAATAACAATCACTTCTGTGTTGTTGTGTTCCTGCGTGTGAGCAAGGTTTCCAGAGCTCTTGGGGGGTGCTACATTAGTAAGCAGGGGTCAAGCTTTCAAGGTAAGGGCGACAAGTCCAGTAATGGATTTATTATCCTGTACCTACTTGTTGCTCTTAAGCTAGGATCTCATTAACACTTAACATCAGGAGATATGATGCCAATCTTGAAGTGTAATATATAAAAAAAATGTTCTAAGATCAGGTTTTCTTTCTTTCGTTTCAGCACGAAGGTGAATCAGATAAAAAAGGACGTGATGGCGGTGTACACGGACAAGAGGTTCGTGTGGGCGCGCAACGCCACAGTCGCATTCGCCAGAGGTATCCAGCAGCGCCTGGCTCGACCAGGACGATACGCTTTAGCTGACAGGTACTCTTACCAATACCATTTTTTTTTAGTTTCACTTTCAATCTATTTAGACGCGGACCTACGGCGTAACTACAAGGTGGCAAGTCGATAAAATGCTACGGGCCCTCAGCCAGAAGGGGTCCCGGCCTGAAAAGAAGGCTATATTGGTATAGCCTTAGATTCGTTCTATTTCAACATTAACAATTTTGCTGAAAGCGTGTTCTTAAAACTATCTTTTGCTTCGCAATTAGGTTATTTATGTAGGAGGGAGGGAAGAGCCCTCTCTTCCCTCCCTTGATGAATTCGCCACGGGCCTTGATCTATACAGTTACACCACTGACACGGCCTTCATGATTACATAGGAAATGCCAGAAAAAAAAATATTCGACGAACCTTTCTGCCACTTGAGAAAAAGCAATGGCGTTTGTATGCCCTTTTAATTTTTTTTTTACTTCTCTACACCACTGAGTGGAGGTGGGTCTTTAGGGTGATAGGTAGGTTCATAACAAAGGCTGATTGTTTATGTAGGCACATAAAGTTAACTATAAACTTGGAACTAGTCCTTTTGTCACTTGAGAACTCATACTAGCCCCGTCTCACTGGATGCTTAATAGTGATCTGAGCTACGTTTGAACGGGCACGCCTGTGGGGTCAGCCTTAGAAATATACAACTTCCACGATTCAATAAATTTGGACTACCTAAGTCCGGGTGTCTCTTTACAGAATGTTAAGATTATCTAACATAGTCCTAGATGAGATCTGCAGTTACCAAAAAATGAAACCCCCTTCACGAGCGTGTACACACCCAAAGGCGAAATTTATGTTGGAGATGGCTGACAAGGTTAGTTATTTGTGTCTAATTTTTTGTTATTTTCGCCATTTGAAATTATCATTTCGGCATTTTTAAATAGTAAACACTCGGAAGCTTTTAACTATTTCCATAAACGAATGTATCGACGGTTTTTGTTCTATTTTTGTTTTGGATATATCTACTTTCAAACTTCTGGACTGGTTTTTCATTGGCCGTTGTAAGGAGTAGACTATTCTATTTTCTTCTAAGTTTTTTTTATTTTTAATATAGGTACCTTAATCAATTATTGATATGACTTCCAAATGGATGAAGTCGGTTACGCAGCACAGCTTGTTAAATATATTAAATATATAAACAAAACATTCGGCATAAAGAAAAATATAGGTACATTCTTATTTGGCACAACTGGACTAATAACATTCAAACTCGATTCTTTCAATTATAATTCGCGATTTTTATTTCAGGTTGCTGTTTGGATAGACGAAGTTTTAGAAGAATCAAGTGATCGCATGCTAATGATGGACTTTGATGAGGACGAAGGTAAGTACAAGCCAACACCAAACAATTTAATACAGAAGGAGAACAATTGTCACCAGTTTCAAACGGACAAGCTTCTAGCTTTTAAACTACAAACGAAGGTAAGTCCTATTGAAATTGTGACAATTGCTCTCCGAAACTCTACAAGCGCCATTTGATTTTTATCAAAGTATATCTAAGGAAAACGGTTTTAACATCAACAAAATAGAGTTGGTTGAACAATTGTCGACAAATTCAAAGATTCAGTACACGGATCGCTTTTCTAGTACGCATGAAGAAGATCAAAATACGAGAGGTTTATTTTATTTTATTGCTTCCTGAAGAAATACACAAGAGCAACGCTGAGGCAGAAATACATCATCATGAACATCCTCCGGCGGATGGTGCGTCCGGATCCGCGACTCCCACTGAGGCAACGGCCGCGGGAACACCCTCTACGACACCTGGAGCCACGCCAGCTGAAGGCGCCACCCCGGCCTCTGTCACCCCTGCAGAGACCACACCGGGGCCAACACCATCCCTAACCCCGGGGTCGACACCAAAATCATCAAAGACCAAATTGTCATCGCAGTAACCAGGTATTACGCCGTTTTCCATAACGTACCCTAAAGCAGCTGTCTAGAAACGATCGGTTAAGAAAGCAATTAACCAGTTTAAGAAAAGAAATTAGGTATCCATAATATGACAAAATATCCTATTCCTGTACCTGTACGGTGAGTAAACCAATTTTGTGGCCTATGAATAAGCGGGATGCGATCTATGATTCTTACTTTATTTTCCCTAAACTTTCCTACATATATTTCGGAGCGGCAGGAAAATTACTTCAGTGAAATCATTTTTGCCAATACTTAATGAAAATTTACCTAAATCAACGCTAACTAATTATTTCGTGGAGGACATTGATCCTGCTCGTTTAGTGAATGTTATCGAAACAATTTCTGAAATTAAATTAGTAGGAAAATATTGTAATTGGCAAAGGTCTTCTTTTTCGTGCTTTCAGCAATAAATTACTTTTACTAATAATTTAAACGAGAAATGTATGATTATTATAATTTGGATGAAATTTGCTAGCTAGAAAGTTGTATACATAAACCCGTAAATTCAAAACTCCCCCCCATCCCTGGATCACAGACTCTGTTAGGGAAATGATGAAAATTAGAGACAGGTATCATGCTGAATATAAAGTACACAGAACAATGGCCCTAAAAAACTGTTATGTAGATATGAAACGCTCTGTTCTGAAGGCTATGGAAAGTGATAAGAGGTGCTATTTTAGTAAACATATTAACGCAAACTATCACAATTCAAAAAAACTGTGGCAGAATTTAAAAAACAACATATTGCCCAGTGGAAAGAATGTGACTGAGCTTCCATCACATCTTGATAATCCTGACATTATAAATGATCATTTCCTGAAAGTACCTGGAGACAACAAAGTTACTATATCCCAGCTCACTTTCTTTGAGTACCATAGATACGGTTCAGCAACATTCTCTCTTCAGACAGTCTCCGAGAATCAGGTTCTTAGAATTATTAAGGGTCTCAAATCGAATGCTCAAGGTATAGACAGGGTGTCCTTTGATATGTTGCGTTTGACCTTGCCCCAGTCACTTCGTGCTGTTACTTTTCTCATCAACCAATCCTTAACAGAGGGGCAATTTCCGGACGACTGGAAGGTGGCTGTAGTAAAACCGCTACCTAAAACCAGCACACCATCTGTTGTGAGTGACCTCAGACCCATAAGCATACTCCCCTGTCTTTCCAAGGTGCTAGAAAAAGTCGTATGTGATCAACTTACAGAATACCTAGAGAATAATAACATTCTGCCAGTGCGACAGTCAGGATTTCGAAGGGGACATAGCACAGCCACTGCTTTGGCTGATGTAGTGGACGGTCTGCTTGTAGCACGGGATCAGGGCATGCTGAGTATTCTTTTACTTCTGGATTTCTCACGGGCCTTCGACTCCATCAACATTTCGTTGCTTTTGTCTAAGCTGACATACTATGGGTTCGACTCAACATCAATTAAATGGTTCAAGAGCTATCTTCATGATAGACAACAGTATGTCGAACTGACAAAAGTGGACGGTACCACGGTACGATCTGTACCCCGGATCGTCTCACGAGGCGTCCCGCAGGGCTCGATTTTGGGACCAATCCTCTACGTACTGTACAGTGCTGAAATAGTTACGCGAATCAAACACTGCCAGTACCATCTTTACGCGGATGATCTGCAATTGTACTACTCGTTTGTAC
This sequence comes from Glyphodes pyloalis, assembly GCA_037074685.1. Lineage (NCBI taxonomy): Eukaryota > Metazoa > Arthropoda > Insecta > Lepidoptera > Crambidae > Glyphodes > Glyphodes pyloalis. Next base: position 4,024,842 of record JAYKKO010000004.1, read on the forward strand.
CTGCTGAACATGTAAATGCTCTGGCTAAAGTGAATGAGGATATAAATGGTGTCCTTGCCTGGTGTGTCTCTAGTTGCCTTGTTTTAAATCCTAAAAAATCCAAGATCATGCTAATAGGGTCAAAGGGAAACATAAACAAATTTGCAGACAGGCCGCTCAATATAACAATCAACGGCGAATTGGTACAACGTGTGAAGGAAGCAAGGAATCTGGGACTGGTTTTTGATGAGTGTCTTAACTTTGAAAGTCATATTGCCGAGTGTTCGAGAAACTGTTTTTATAGACTTAAATTATTGTATAAAATCCGACCATTCCTTAGCGTAGAACTAAGAATCCTACTATGCGAGTCATTGATACTCTCAAAACTCAATTACTGTGATGTCACATACGGCCCATGCCTAATGGCTAAGACGTCTAAGCTTGCGCAAAGGGTGCAGAATGCCTGCGCGCGTTTCTGTTTCTTTGTGCCCCCACGTTCACATATCACACCTTATTTTAACGCTTCCAACTCTTTAAACATGGAAACGCGTAGGAAACTGCACCTTGCCACACTTTTATTTGGAGTAGTCAATACAGGGAGGCCGCGCTACCTGTACGAAAAGCTAGCGTGGACGCGTGACCAAAGTCGGTATCTCAAAAGGTCCTGCACGAACATTTTTGCGACTGCTAGGCATCGAACTGTTGCTTTCCGTGGGTCTTTTAGATTTGCCGCCTCGCGATGTTGGAACGACCTGCCTCCTCCGTTGCTTGAGCTGAAAACAGTAAAGAAATTTAGAAGGGAACTAAAAACATATATGTTACAAAAAAGTAACTCACCCTACCCACCTTCTAGTAATTCACGTCGTGCAGGGGACCTGACAGGGCCGCCTTACAGTCGCAGATGATGGTGGGCCATTTTCATCACATTCACTAATGCTCATCGATCGACGTGACTATAGACGTTGCATAGAAGATTTTCTTTTAATTTTTATTATTATTCTTTTCCACTTATTATTATTTCGGCTGTTAGGGATTAGTTTTTGCTTATTTTTTGCTCATTATGTGTTATAGGTTTATAGCGTTATTTGGGCGTAGCGTTATAAAGTAAGTTAAATTGATTTTATTTATTTACTTATTTTTTTATTCTATTTTAATTATTGTATTTCATCTATATGCTCCGTATATATTTAAACCTTCTATCCCACCTGTGTTTTCGTGATTTAATATTTTGTATATCTACCCACGTCACCAAGGTACTGCCGGAAGACCAGCGCTACAGTGGTACCGTAGGTATACATAATGTGTACCACTGTAGCTTATGCTGAGGCAGGCACCTTTTGACCTCTCTGTTTGTTTTCATTTTGTCATTTGTCTTCTAATTTAATGGTTTGTAACTTTTTAGTATTTTTAATTTTAATTTTTGTTCTAATTTTGTAATCGGTTGTATATTATGTTTTGTACGGTCAATAAATGTATTTTCTTTCTTTCTTTCTTACATAAATAGATAGATAGGACACTCCGAGCCCTGATGCAGAGATTGAAAATACTTAAAAATATAGTTTTAAGCTGTGGTTATTATGGTTTTTTCAAACTCATTTTTTTACCAAATATTTAGGTATAAAAACAATGCACGTCTTATTGATTCGGAAGACGACCTATTTTGCATCAATCAGGAAACAGATTAACTAATACTTAAGCTTAAGTAACTACAATAAGTTTTTAACATATTTTTATTGTTAATATGGGCATAGCTGGGCGCCGTTCGTTAATCAAACAGTTAACTTCGTTAATCGTTAATCCGTTACTAAAAAAGTTAACTTCGTTAAACGTTAGTCTATGTAAAACGTTACGATGCGGTCCAATAAAAACGTAAGATATGAAACTCCCATTTGGAAACCTTTTGGTTTCCTACGGTTTTCGGAGATCCCTTCCCGATCCACTCCTTTCTTTAAAACAAACACATTCATTCTAACTAAACACTGGCTCTAAGTAAATATTGACATGTTGAAATCAAATGAACAAAATGAATCTATTCGCAACTATCTCACTCGCACTCGTATGCCATGCAGTGTATAGTAGGCATTGGATTAACGATTAACGGACTTCTGTATTATTAACGGAAGTTAATGAGTCCGTTAACGGTTTTTGAAGTTAACTTAAAAGTTAATCCGTTACTCAAAATGTTAACTTCGTTAATTTACGATTAACGGATTAACGAGTTAATGCCCAGCTATGAATATGGGTATATTCGGTTTTATTCCCACGACGTCGCGACATAAGCACGGTACAAAGTCTAAAGTGTGTTTGATCATAGTAATTCATAATTTGGTTTTTGTCCTCACCTAGATGTCATTGGAGCTGCCGAAGCTGGTGACACCGGTTTCGCAGACGACTTCCTCAATATGATGGGTGGAGTACGTACCTATTGTGTATTTTTGCGATTCCCTACATAGTATAAAATCTTACAACAGCGAACTCAGCAGGCCGGGAGTCTATGTTCATTCTTATGCCCACAACACAAGGGCGGTGGAAAATCCTTACAGTGCGTATTATCCTTACTGAACCTTCATCGAACAGTCACTAAACTGAAAGAACCTAAGCCGCATTGAATAATCAATAAGAGGGTAAAACGGGGCTCGGAAGCTTGTATGAAAGTCCATGTGTATTTGATGATAAAGGCACTTCAAAATGTGTGGTCTATAGATGGTGTGGCATTGTACTGAAAGTATTTACTAAGAACCACCTTTGAGATTAAAGCGAACTACGCTAGGTCGCTGAGGCTACTAGTGTGCTACAAAATGATCTTTTTTTTTTATATTGCACTTCAAGATTGACCTCATCCCACCTGATGTTAAGTGGTAATGAGGTCCTAGCTTAAGGGTGACAAGTACAGCATAATAAATCTGTTACTGGACTTGTCGCCCTTACCTTGAAGGCTTGACCCCTGCTACTGATGTAGCACCCCCAAGGAGCTCTGGAAACCTTACTCACACAACAACACAGAAGTGATTGTTATTTGGCTGCGATCTTCTGTAAGGCGGAGGTATTTCACCAGTCGGGCTGCTCCAGTTCGAGCGATAAATCGCTATGCCCTAATCTTTTAAAAAAAATGTAATTAAATGCTGTTCATATGTACTTATCATCGGTTTAGTGACCGTTTGATGTTTCTTGTTCGATGTTGTAAGACTATGAGGTATGATAGTACTTTGGATATTATGTTCTTCGTATCTGCTAAAGGTAGGTATAGAGTACAAATATATTTTAGGTAGGTATTTAGTTAAAACGATTTTGCATCTTTCATCGATCATTGTACACTACTAATAAATAAAATATTATTTACTTCTAGCACATAAACATAATTTTCTAACCTTTTGCATCTTTCCTCGAGCTTCGGTTTTCCACTGTTGTGTATTTAATAAATTCTTAATACAATTATCATAATTTACTAGGACGTCCACCTCAAGACTATTATCGTATTGAAGAAAAATGTGTTGAGTGATGACGATGGTGATTGTAGTTTAGAAACAGTCCTTGAAAGTGTAAAGCAAAGACCTGAACCCACCGCACCGACTTGATGAAAACCTAATCTTTGAAAATTGTGAAATGGTTAAACAACATACATTAAACAGAACTTTGCACACAAAAATGTAAAATGAAAAAAATATAGTAAAATATGAAATCGCTATTTGACTTTTCTTACCTTAACAAACATCGGATTATCTTCGTCATCCATCTGATACAAGTCACGACAACAGATCCTGGGTAATTATTAAACTCGTTTATTTTTATTAAATCACTCTTCATTTTCCAAATTGATTAATAGTTGTCTGCATCAGAATATTCATTCAGTTAATTACTTGTATCAGATTGGAGAATGAAGTCTGATTTGTTACCCATATTAAATGGAATTTACAGAATCGCAGATCTTGTTGTGAGTAAAATTGTTTTTTTTTTCAGGGAGGTCTTCTAAAAGGACGTGAGTACTTTTTATATTGATTAAACAATTTAAAGAATTAGACAGAAGATATAAAGGGCAGAGAAGAGAAGAGGATCTCGACTGTCTAGTCAATTGGGATAGGTAGGTAGGTACCTACTTTTAAAATCCTGTCAATTTTGGACAGAAGTTAAGAAGACTGCTCCTATTAAGAATGACTAGCTAATGATTCATAATGCTTTAAAATACCTATCAAAACATAATTTTCTATGAAAATACAAAACGATGATGTCACATATTTAAAATTTTAACACACTTACTATTTAAATGGTTTCGATGCGTTTTCTAGCACAACCGGCGTATTTGAAGTTCACGGGTCCCATGCTCGAAGCATTCATGATTCTAACGGATGCAATGAGTAACAAGGGCGAACAACAGCTGTTGACTCATGGAAAGTTCACACAAACTTATGCCGAGGGAGCAGACGAGTAAGATATCAATTCATTTAACCAAAAAATTACTTTAAAAACCACGTTTATTACTTATCTGATTGTTCCAGATTGAAACAAACCCCAGATTTCCAAGCTACTGAATTCAATACAACTCTATCGAACACGCTAAATAAAGATCTTACAGAAACGGCTAAATCGAAGACGCCGAATAATCTTGCGGGATGTATGAAGGGTATGTTTGTATGTCATGTGCTTTGATTACAAAGATAATTTGCGAATCCTTTCTTATTTCAAACCTTTTACTATTTATTGGTAGCTCTTCTATAAAACTCCCTAATTTGAAACGGAATATCATGGCAGGGCCGATGCTCGAAGCGCGATAGCGGCAAGTAAAAACGAAAATTCGAACACGACCCAATTTCAGAGGTTTTGCTATACGTATCTTGGATTGGAAACCATTACAATCGCAACTCGCGCTTAGGAAAACATTAAGTGCCGATTCCAACTGATATCACGATATTTGTCAAAACCAACTAGAGGTCATTTGTCTGCGTGAGAACAAGTAACAGATACCATTACCAATCCGAACTGTGCTGTGGAGTGCGGTCATCATCATTAGGTAGCATACATCTCCGTACCTCGACATATGAAATCTTCGTGTAACTAAGTACCATCAGTTGGACATTTAACTTAATGTGAAAAGGTACCGAATTGTTTACAAACTAAAGCAGCTAACTGTACATGCGAGGCCCGCCCGTTGGATCTTGTAGCTGTTTAATGTGCTCATATCTTATTTTTTATGATTTACAGAAATGGTTGAAATCTGTTCAAACTATTTGGCACAGTATGCAGAATTTAATAGTAAGTTGATTATTGTTATTTTTCTTTCTAACATAAGCGGATTAATTTATGTAGCTAATATGATTTTGAAAGCGAGACATAAGGTATTTATTTAACAGCAACCATTTTTTTCTTATAGAGGACAAAGGACCAGCTTTTAAGTTGCTAGTCAAGACTATGAATTCAAAGCCCAATGATCAACTTTACCAAAAAGAAAAAGCAGTTAGAACAAACGGGAAAGCAGCCAAAGAGTAAATAAAGTTTTAATTTACTTTTTTTTTTTAATTCGTTTCGACTACTTACCTACTACCTAATATGAAACTTTTACCTTTTTAGATTGGAGAACGCACGCGGTTTGGAGAGTGATCACGACGATCCTAACTTATCCCAAGCGATCCATTCAACTTTATCGAAGTTGGTAGAAGCTGTTACTCCGAATGATTTGAAAAAAGATATGACTGGTATGTAATCATTGAAAATAGCACACTTACTAATCTATTTTCAACTCACTATTTTTAACATATCAAGACCTCAAAAATCCTCAAACTTTTTATCTTAGATGAAGGTCACAAGTCATAGTATTTATTACGATTGCTGACTCTGACTTTGTTGTACAATACAGAGTATTTACTAATTAGGATGTTTACTTTATACCAAAGTCCAAAGTTTAAATAAACGTTTCTGAATCAGCGGTCTGCTGATCCTTCTTTATCGGATTTAATTTAGATGAGGGATATCCTCATACAGATATCACACTATCAAAGTACGATGAAAATTTATCGAGTTATGTAAACCTCCACAAATTAAGTACGATCAAAGTACGATGAAAATTTGTCGAGTTATGTAAACCTCCACAAATTAAGTACGATCAAAGTACGATGAAAATTTGTCGAGTTATGTAAACCTCCACAAATTAAGTACGATCAAAGTACGATGAAAATTTGTCGAGTTATGTAAACCTCCACAAATTAAGTACGATCAAAGTACGATGAAAATTTGTCGAGTTATGTAAACCTCCACAAATTAAGTACGATCAAAGTACGATGAAAATTTGTCGAGTTATGTAAACCTCCACAAATAAGGTACGATCAAAGTACGATGAAAATTTGTCGAGTTATGTAAACCTCCACAAATTAAGTACGATGAAAATTAGTCGAGTTATGTAAACCTCCACAAATTAAGTACGATGAAAATTTGTCCAGTTATGTAAACCTCCACAAATTAAGTACGATCAAAGTACGATGAAAATTTGTCGAGTTATGTAAACCTCCACAAATTAAGTACGATTAAAGTACGATGAAAATTTATCGAGTTATGTAAACCTCCACAAATTAGTGTAGAACGTACGCGAGATCCCTCGCCCTTCCAACGACCCTGGGAGTCAATAGATGTAGTTTATACGAAACTTTACGTAAACAAACCAAAAGTTAATCTCATAAACTGGTACAAATAACTTTAATAGCCTAAAAGACCTTTTGGCAATTGGGAGTCATTTCACAACACATTCAAATCTATAAGTCTGTATAAATAAAATGATCGTATTAAAAAATAGGTGGCTCCACGTCCTGTTTTGAATCATACAAAGAACGTGTTGACCTTTAAAACAACTAAATTAAGGTATCATAATAACAGCAAATATGATTAGATGTTAGTTTTTATAGGAAATGAATGTAAAAATGCTGTTGACTTTTTAATTATTATTACAGAAACCTTGGATATTTGCTCGAAGTATCTCTCGCAATGTGCCATAGATGAAAGTAAGTGTGCAATACAGATTTAGACTTTTAGAAATATTAGATCACAAACATGCAAATGCAGTCAGCATTTCATTAAACAGATAGTAAAAGCGTCCGCAATGCTAATTGTGATCATCGCTTATAATATTTTTGTGAAACTATTTTGCCAAAAGTATCTCTGTACCAATTAACCGTTTAAGCGTAATAAACAACTGATGTTTCAACTTTTGTTAACGATTCGGGTAACAAATTTAGTGGCTAAGTCAGAGAAATACCTAAGGTTATAGAGGTGATAACTATTTTCTCATGGCTTGGTTAACGGTAAAACTTCGCTAAAATGCTTTAATATTAATTTTCCATGACTAGCGTTCTGACACACACTTGTACGAGTAATGTAGTATTTTTAGCGATAATTATAACAAGTGAGATGATGACATTGCCAGTACTAATTCTGTTTAATAGACTTTTTTTTGGACACTGTGTCATCAATAAAGATTAAAAAAAATGTTTTCTGCAGTCGAGCGAGGACCTGCTTTCGAATTGCTGATAAAAGAGCTGGAAAAGGACGGAGCCGGTACCTTCACTCCTCAATACGATCCTTTGAATTGTAAATTTGCTGCTGCATATGTGTGAGTAAATTTGTTAATAAGTATAGTAATAACTATGTACGTACTACAAAGATTTATCGTGCTTCATGTATTATTAAAAAACATGTATTATTTATTTATTTTAGAAGTAAGCCGGTTGTTTCTGGTTTACATGATGAAACAAGTGCTTGAGTTACTTTAGGATCGAGTCGATATATGCTATGTTATGTAGTCTGATATTTATTATTGACAAATGTTCGCCCTCATGAGAAGAGAACAAAATTAATTCCATACTTATCTCGAGTCACATAAGGTTACGATTAGACTATACAACACTTAAGGCCTTTCTTTGCAAAGCATGTGTTGATACCTATAGACATCTCTATCCACCTTCATCTCTATATACACCTCTAAGTAGGTACGTTATGACGCAAGGGAGAATCATTTGTTTGTATTTTGGAATTGTGGATCCACATAATCGTTACCTTTTTAGTCATATGCTAAATTTGCAACAGCCACACTTTTCTACTCATAAAAAAATGTTTGGCAGTTTGAAATCGGCACCAGGCTTGTGCTCCAGTAAACCACACCCAGAGACAGCGCCTACATTTCTGGCGGCACTGCATAAAGCGATTGACGCAGCGACGCCTACAAACCTAAAGACCGATATGGACGGTAGGTGTTTGCCACAAGTGACTCGTAATCTAAGTATATCGTACCTACCCCGCGACTTCGTACGCGTAATATCCCTGTTTTTTTTCCATTTTATCCACTACTTTTATACTGTGAGCTTCTATTGGCCGCAGAGTTCTTGTATATAGTCTTAGCCTTCTTCGATTAATGGCCAATACAAAAATCCTATTCGAACCACCAGTTACCGAGATTAGCGCATTCAAACAAAGCTATCTCTTCATCTTTTTAATACTAGTTTAGATTTAGGTATATCAAGAGGGTTATTACGAAGGAGTTGTGAGATGTTCCGGCACCCACACGAAAAAAAAATCCAACCGGAACCCCAAAAGAATCAAACCTACCCGCTAATATTATTAACGCAAAAGTTTGTACAATGTTTGCAGATGTATATAGGTATGTAAAACTTTCATGCAAAATCTACGGAATGGATTTGAACTTCATTTGGTTGGAAGACAAACGTGAGACTAATAAAGACAGATGAGATAAATTTTTATCCAGAAAACGCGAACGAAATCGCTGGAAGTAGTGTCAATTAATTTATTATCCTAAGTGTCAATAGATGCTTGTGGAACTTACAATAGAATCTTCAGATAATTTTTAATTATCTAATACTACTGAATACTAATACTCTAAACTACTTAATGATGTGAACCCTTTTCATGTTTCATGAGATTATTTAAGTATGTACTTCCATTTCGCAGAACGGAATGTCTATTGATCATGCATTTCTTGTATATCATCGATATATAGTTCTAATACTTACATAGGTATTTCAATATTGTAAAAACAGTGAAATGCACGTCAGATTACAGTTTGGATTTTGTGCCTCACTTGTGCCTTTGGCATAAGAATTAATATAGAACTGCAATTAATTACCGTGATCTGATGTTGAATACAATGTATTTATTTTTCCAGAGGTAATTGTGAGATGCAGCAACTACTTGTCAGCTTTCATACGAGACAGAGGTATTAAATACACAATAATATTTAATTCCCTTTCTAATTTTTTTGACGCCCAAAGTCGTTCGCATTTTGTGTTCCCGGGCTTGATGTTACTATGTTACTTACTCGTATTTGATGTTTTAATATAGGAAAAGCTTTAGAGCTACTGTTAAAAACAATGAAAGGAAACGGAAAAAAGGAGCTGACAAAAAGAAACAATTACACAATGGATTATTCAACGGGTGCTACCGAGTTAGTATTGACGCTTTATTCAATCTCTGTACGTATCGAAATTATATATCCCTCTCATTTTTCCTTTATATATTGAAATTTATAGTTTAAGTTTATAGACTAATTTTAAGGAACTCGTGGCAGGATAGTTAGGTATAACGGAATTTCCGAAACCATTCCGGCTGAATTAAGCGACATTTTACACGAGCATCTACGTGCTTTGAATGGCATTTTAAGCGTGTTGTTTCGGTTGATATTTCGATATTAATGAAAAAGTACCTATAGGTTTAAGTTAGTTTGATAACATCTGACAATAAGGTTGGTCTGTTGTTTTACTCCTCTGTACTAAGTACCGGGCACGCGTGATGGAAGTACGGCTCGTTCCATCTCCCACAGTTGAGCTAAGACCCATAAACGCAATTGAGAATACATTACTGGAAGTATTTATTTACTACTAGCTGTCCCGGCGAACGTTTTTCCACTTATTTATTTTGCCTATTTTATTATTTCTTAATTGTCTTTCCTTTTAAATCATCATTAAGGTCCAAACTATTACTAATTAAAAAAAATAGTTAAATCGGTCTGACTGTTCCCGAGTTTTTATTATTAAGCAGCTGACCTGACAAACGTTGATATATTATTAAATTACATATAACTCGTTTTAAACTCTTTCTAGAACTGAAACTGCCCCACTGCTGGTGCCCTTTATGCCTATAAAGGATATATCCGATGAAGCGAAACAAAAGCTGACTACAGATATGGAGTCGCCTACGCCACCAGATCTTAAGATCGCGATGAAAAGTAATGTATAATGTTCCATCAGATTTAATAAATTCTTTCTTATTTGCCTAATTATTAATCGTTAACCATTTGATTATTAACCAGGTCTGGTCCAGGACGTATCGAGGCATCTATCGCAAGCAACCGCAATGAGAAGTGAGTTTTAATGTAAAGAATAATTTATTGTCAAAATTTACATAGTCCTTGCTTTTTCATTCCTAAGACAAAAGTCGACTATGTAAATCATATCATACCTTTAGAAAGACTACTAAATAACATCTACTAATTCTCGTGGTCTGTAAGTCTAGTAGTCAAAAGATTTTGCGACGAGCAGGCCTAGCATGCGCAACGCGAGTAAATTTTATCGCACTTTTCAGAAATGTCAAAATCAATGTATCAACTGTATTGGCTGAAATTACGAGTATGGTGTACTATCACCCTATCGTCGGTATAGAAACTTTATTCGTCTCATGCGAGAATTTTGAAGTATTGCGCATGTTAGCAGGCGAGGTCCTGGGCTCGATTGTCAAGTAAAAATGTTACTGATTTTTCGAACATAGCTTCCGCATTTGTGCAAGTGAAGAGAGCTAGATTTTTTTGTATAAAGATGACTACGCTCTGCAGTCGGATCTCAATACCATATATATTTTTTAAGGTGGTGTCGCTGGTGAAAGATATGCCCTGAACTTTTTGGCCGCTGTAAAGAAGTCGTTGGGCACCCGATCTCTTTACAAATATAAATCCTTTGGCCAAAGCTATGGAGATGCTGCTGAAGAGTCAGTATTAACATTTTTATTTCACTCTAATAATAAATGTGAAATTATTGTTTAGATATGTGTGGATGCTTTGTACTTTTTAACGCAAAATCCATCCATCCGAGTTATCAACATATGTCATACTTTTTGTCCAAAAATAACGCGAACAAAACCGTGGAAAAAAGCTAGTATGCCATATTTTTACGTGCCTAAAACTGTTTTACGCAATAAATAACACAAATTGAATTAGAATGCAAGTGAAATACACGTCTATTTTCCTTTAGGCTGAAATACTCGGGGCCTTTAGAACACGATCCTAAATGCGATGAGCTTAAACATCAGATTTCGTCGGAGATGGTCCGGGGAGTGCCAATTAAGCTTTCACCAACCATGACGGAAGGATTGAAGCGTAACTATTTACATCATTTGCTTACTGTCCTTCGATAACTGCTTTGCATATGCCCGGTTCCAATATTTTACGATTCGTAATGTGTCAAAAATGACAATCCGTTTTTCTCCAACTACCTACGAGTTTAGCTTACGCCTCGTACAATTTATTACTATCGGTAACTAAAGCGAATCGTTTTTCAAATATTGTAATCGGGTATAAATGTCTTGAAAACGCACTAAAGGAGCTTGACAAAAGGGCAGACGACCTTCGCGCCTAAGAGCAAATTTTATCGAGCTCTTTTGAAATGTCAAAATCGATAAAATTCTGTTCATCTAGTGCTGATTGGCTGAAAATAAGAGTGTGGTGTGCTATCTGCCAATCAACAGTACCTACCGAAACTTGTCGTATCATGCGAGAAATTTGCCGTATTGTGCATGCTTGCTAGTAGGAATAGTCACCAATATAAGGAGGCAACGGTTCCACATGGCACCGAGTCGACAAAAAAGTTATTTTGAAATACTCGAGCGCGTCAGATTTTTATAGGGGAGGTTTATCTCGGTATCCTGAAAGCATATTTTCTTAATCTGACAAAAATGTTGGTGGGTTCTCCTAATCTGACCGAAAAAGGTTTTCTGGTTTCCAGCACATTCGAGATATATACCGTTGGGTCTTTTCTCTCTCTTCAATCGGCGTCATACTCAGGGCACATAGGTCTACTTTTGTATACAGATACGCGTAACTTTTTCCGGGTCCACGAAAATTGTCGAGAAACTTTAGAAAAAAAAATCTGAGATATAATAAAAGTCACATAATTTAATCATTGTTATTTCATATCAATTTTTTTTACACCCTCAGTTTTCGAGTTTTTATGATGCTTTAAGTCAAAAAGTTTTAACTTTGGACAAAAATGTAAAGAGACCTTTTTTGTGTTAAATAAAATTACCTTTTGTGTTTTTTTTTTTGTAAAATGTATCGTTCGCGACTTATATGCCGCAACGCGTTTTTCGGAAGACGAAATGGCTCCTCCACACTTCTGGTCATGCGGAAACCGGCAGATTTTGTATTTTTAGTAAGTTTTAGATTATATTCTTCAAAATAAAAAAATAAAAATCGCGCTCGAGAATGCCGGATTAACGTTTTTTTTTTACAAGTTCGCGACCCTATAACTCGGCGGCGTCAAGGACTTATCGTCAGATTAGTTAAATTTAGTCTTAACACTAAAATCAACCTCCAATATCTTAATCTGACGCGCTCGAGTATTTCATACTATCAATATTTTTTTACTAATCTGATCGTCTATCCTAGGCGCGCGTCACTACATATAGGTAGAGCTTAATACTTTACAAGGTTGTTCTATTAGGTCTAAGGTATCTCTCATATCTTAAACTGCCACGCTCGAGTATTACAGAAAATTTCCCTATTCGCCTCCCTAACAATTTGTATGAAATGAAAATGGTGAATTACTAAAACCTCAAGAGAAAATTATTATTTTCAGCGACAATAAGCGACGCCTCCAAGCACTTGGCTAAAGTTGGAACTGAAAAAGGTACTTACACGAACTTGTTTTACATTAAAAATTTGTTATGTAAAGGAATATACAGGCGACTTGAAGTAATTAATGGCTCAGCTTTTACTGAAGGCTTCAGCTACATCGTGGAGTTCTCCCACAGGTGAAGCGCTGGACTATGTGGTGAAGCTGATGAAACAAGAAGGTGAAACTCCACTGGGACAGCTGCAAGGATACACACAAAGCTACAATGATGGTGCTCGAAGGTTTTTTCACGAAAACTATTATATTTTCTCTTGTTTATATTTTTAAGCTTCAATGACTAATTTCACCAGCTGCCTACTCAACACGACGTTTTCTTATTTAAAAGGAAGCAGATGTTATTCAATAATGAGCCCTTAGAGCCCTTAATTGTAATAATTCTTCTTTTTTCAGTGAATTAGAATGATGCAATGTATTTTCCGTGCGTAAAACGGCTTAACCAACTGACTTAGTGCTCCGAAACGCATTAAATATGTATCGGACTTAGAAAGTATATTTGTTTTTTATCCAGGATTGAGAATACGACGAGTCTTGCCAACGATAAAGTAGACAAAGCAGCGTATGAGTCCGTTAGAACAAAACTAACGACACTCACCGAAAAGAAACCAGCCCCGGAACATACGAAGCAATTACCAGGTTTACAATTTGCATTTATACAAGTTTGTAATTTTTTTTTCACCTTAGTTGGTAAACTACTATAACTATTTACTTTTTTAGGCATTTTGGAAGACTCTGCCAAGTTCTTGGCCGCGCCGTTCCCAGAAAGTATGTACCCTCTATATTTTTAGTAATAAACCTACGTTTGTTTACAAGTTATACGTTGCTTTTGTAGGGTCCTGATTTGAAATTTATATTTTACACGATGGCTATCTCACTAGTTTTATTTCATAAGGTTTCCAAGGTCATAAATTTAGGGCTGAAATATGATGTATTTGTTGTTACCAACGCTCATCTGCCTTTCATCTTAAGCTAGGAGCTAATTACCACTTAACATCAGCTGGTGGGATGAGGGCAATCTTGAAGTGCGTTATAAAAAAAAATCTTAGATAGCAAAAGAAAATCAATCCAATTCATGAATGACGTGCAAATGAAATTCGATCGTAGCTCACATTTTTGGCTGACCTACAAGTTTAGATAGGTACAGCTTACAATTAACCGCACGACGTAGTCCTAATTACAAGTTTTAAGTAATTTTACTTACATTTAGATTATTGTAATCTCTGTAACTAACAGCTAATGGTTCATATTCTTTTTATGTAATTTTTTTGAATGGTTTACGTTTTTCGTACTAGATGATGCCGAAAAACGGCGCGTTTTGGCCGATTTGATGGCTCGTAAGGAGGACAACTTAGTTGGCCAAGAAGGTTTATACAAACTCACGTATAAGGAAGGAGGAGAAGAGTTAGTGCAGTTATACCTACCTATATTTAGCTTTACTATTAGCAGCATCAATATGCAGTAATATGGCATTCGTTGTAGTTTCTTATAAATTAATAAAAATATAAATTGCAAGACCATCATAGTTCCATTTGTAAAATCTCCAAATAGTGGAAGAGTTAGAACGGCAGAATAAGTTTTTTTAATTTGTCTTAAGCTTGCTTAAAACTTATTTTAAGTTGTGAACACACTATCTTTTCAGAATAATGAATGCACCCGTAGGGGTAATTACTGCTCATAACGAGAATAAAAAGGCGGAAATGCTGGGAAAAATTAATGTTGTGATGCCTGATAAGAAGTTAGCAGACGCTTTGAAAGGTATATTCCTAAGTATATAGTACTATTTTTATACTATTCATTCAGTAAGAATGACAAAATGCAAATGTCGTTACAATCTTCGGTACCTACTAATGCATTATGATAATTTCTTATCAACACCATGCAATGTTTATGATGTATAAGTATCTAACTATAATACATTTTTTTCTTTAAGAGTAAACTGTACAGGTAGTGTCAGGTTCTGATTTCTAAAACACAAATGCTAAGCAACATTCCTACCTTGTGATTGGGTAATGTAATTAGTTTTGTCTGTTTTTTTTATTTATTTATTAAATAACTAAGTATGTTAAATAGACAGTTAATTTATTACGATAATTTAGCTACGTACTGCTTTATAACTACCCGTAGCATTTGTGAACGGTCTGAAAAACTGTTTTCCTGACAATTATTCCTCCTACTAAACACTTCTAACCAGGTAGGTATACTTACCTATTTTTTAACATCAATACTCTTTTATTTCCAGAGCCAGCGCAGGAAGGTGCTGCATATTTAACAGATGTCATTAAAGGAAGAAGTTAGTTTAAATACTAGTCATGTTAAAGATGTAATTTTTTATATAGAATGTTAGTATATGCGCTTACACTTCCACAGGCGAAGCCATGCAGGTTATACACGACAATATGAAAAAAGATGGATCAAAGAATTTCTTGAATGTAGGCAAGTTTCAAAAGGATCACGCCGGCGCTGCTCAAATGTGAGATAAATATTACAACGTAACATTTGAAAATAGTAAAAATTAAAATACGTTTAGAAAGTATCCTAGTTGATAATGGCAAATTAACTGTAATTGTAATTTAAATACTTTTTGACAGGTTGGAAAAGGCAGATCATTTCGGTGGACAAAAACCTGTCTCTCCTGTACTTTTAGACAAAGTGAATCAGCAGATACAGCAGCTGCCGGCAGTAATTTCGTCTGACAAAGAGCATATGCAAGGTACGTATTTTTTTCCCTAGCCGATCAGATGCCCGCTCAGATCGTCTCATATGACCTTCACATCTTCACCGAGCTTCATCTTCATCGCTCTGATCGGCGATATTTTGACAAATTTGATTTAAATGTAATCTTACAATATGTATTAAGTATAGAACATAATCGATTGTTTGCAGATACATCTGGCATCACTGCTGCATACATCGCTGGAGTTGCTACCAAAGAATGCAAGTGTCGAACTAATTTTTTATCAATGTCGTATTACTATCCAAAGGACGTTTCAACTGATTTATAAAATTTGTCATTTACAGGTGGCTTAAGTGCAAAGGAACTAGCTGACCTTGATGTATCTGGGTATGTTTTATTCCAAAAATATATATATTTAACTTACGTAGAATACCCGAAACCCTGCCCACCACTACCCATCAGTAAACTTTTTGACGTGGCAACGTATAATAGCTCGATACTAAGGCCTGCATGCACGAAAAGATAACGTCATTCCGTAGCGAGAGAGGCGTGATCAGATAGAGCGATCGGCTCATCGTTATCATGTTAAACTACCGTCCGTAAACCGAATTTATTTCTCAGCAAAACTAAATCACCATCACCAACTCCATCGCCGCCGCGATCCACTGGCATGGACGACGATGAGGCGCGCCGGCGCGCAGCTGAAGAGGAAGAGCGTAGGAGACGGGAAGCTGAGGAACGGCGCAGGAGGGAGGAAGAGGAGAAACGACGCTTGGCCGGCGGCGGTGCAAAGTCGCCACGTAAGCGAACGACCTTAAAGCACACATCATTTCATCACTGCTATTATGCACAATAAGTTCTCAGTTAGTAAACTTTTGAAGGAAAATGTACCTTTGTAGATTACAAAGTACAGTTTTTTATATTGGGGCTGCTGTACAGCATCTCCCCAGTAACACCATATTGCAATTTTCGCGTGGTGTTATGTAGATACTTGACCACATGTTTGGTTTTGAACGTCCTCTTGCCAGACGCCTAAATATTGATTTATAAGTGAAAAAAACAGTGATTGTGTCAGACACGCACCGCGGCAGTTAAAATGCAATTGTACCTAATTGACGAATTCATATCTGTCGTGCCACGGCAGCACAGACACCAGCAGACATATTAAAAGTATAGGCGCTACGACTACTAACCGACCATAAAACATCCCCTTTTCGCGCAATTAGTAAAAAAAAGTTTTTTTTTTCAGAAGACAAACCGGTCGTTGAAGGTAAGCATTTTTGTATGAAGCATTTTGTATGTCCATTAAATATCGATCGAAAAATGTAATAGTAGGTAGTTCAAACAATCCGTGTAGTCTTTAACAGGAGGTTTAGACATACTTCACAATCTAATCAACTTTTTTTAAAGGCAATTTTCAATTTGTGCTGTTGACGTCATAAGAGAAGCTCCTTATTAGCATAACCAATAGATCTCTTTAAATGACTGACTGGCCCGAGGGAGAAATTATTGGCGGCGGTGCAAAGTCGCCACGTAAGCGAACGACCTCATTTCATCACTGCTATTATGCACAATGCAGAGTATGCTGGACGACCCGACTAGCCATCGGCGCCACCCAGTACCCGGGCTGGATGGTGTGAAATTGGTGACCGAAGCTACCCCTGGGGCGAACCGACAGGCTTCAGAGGGAAGAGATGCTACTGTCGGTGCTACAAAACCTAAAAAGGAGAAGACCTCAATACGAACTTATCATCGTATTGGCGCTTGGAATGTCCGAGGTTTGCTAATGACGGGTAAACTAACCATCGTAGAGAAGGAATTGGAAACACATGATCTCTCCATATTGGGCGTCAGTGAAACACACATGCGTGGCAACGGCCACTTCACCACTACGACAGGGAACACCCTCTTCTTTTCAGGCTGTGAGGACTCTAGTAGGAATGGGGTCGGAATCATATTACCACCACACATGAACAAATATGTCCTCGGTTATAACCCAGTGTCTGACAGGATCCTGACAATGAAGCTCAACACTAAGCCGTGTGTACTGAATATTGTACAAATATACGCACCGACGGCACAAGCTCCAGTGGAGGTAATTGAAGACTTTTATGGAAAACTGGAGGAAACGTTATATTCAATACCTAGTCGGGAAATCAAAATGATTCTTGGTGATTGGAATGCCAAAGTCGGTAGCACAGTTGCTGATGGTCATATCAAGAACACAGTTGGAAAATTTGGACTTGGCACTAGGAATGAACGGGGTGAAAGACGAGTTTTGCATAGGCAGGAATCTCAGTATTATGAACACGTTCTTCCAACATCACCCAAGACGTTTGTATACATGGAGATCTCCAGGCGATAGGCACAGAAATCAAATCGACTACATCATCCTAGATACCCGCTGGAGATCCTCTGTTTCTAATGTGAAGACCTTTCCCGGCGCAGAGTGCGGCTCTGACCACAACCTACTCGTAGCCAGTTTTTTGCTTCGTTTAAGGGCACCTAGACGTCAACCACCAAAACTCAGAAGCTTGGATCTTTCTGAAAAATCTATTTTCCGTGTGGCATTAGAGTCGAAACTGAAGGATTGTCCAACGCAAGAACTCGCTGACGCTGACTCGCAGTGGAAACACTTGAAAGTACAAATTAACGATGCACTGGACCTAGTCTCTAAGAAGAATAAATTTGAGCATAAGAAAAAATGCTGGATCTCCGACTATTCCTGGGATCTCATTCAACGTAGGAAAAATATAAAATCTGGGTGTCTGCAGAATCATGCAGTAATGGCCGAATACTCCGAGCTCAGCAAAGCTATCCAAGCCAGTTGCCGCCGTGACAGGAACAACTTCATTGTGAGTATATGCAACGACCTTGAGAGGCATGCGAACAAGCTACAAACAGCAGACCTATTTAAGAAAGTTAAAATCCTTTCCAAGCAGTTCAAGCCTAAATCGTGGATGATAGAAGATGCAGATGGCATTGTACTACACGATTTCGATCGCATTGCCGAGAGATGGCGTGCGTACTGCGAACAGTTGTACACTGATTCCCATTTAACACCCGGCGACGTCCCAGACTGGAAGGATCTAGACCTGGAACCCATCATTCTTCGTTCCGAAATAACTGCTGCCCTACAGTCCCTCAAGAAGAAGAAAGCGCCAGGAAGTGACCAAATAACAGCAGAGGTGCTTGAAGCCATGGGTGATTTGGGTGTGGCGACGTTACACAAGGTATGCTCACACATCTGGCAATGCGGTGATTGGCCGCAGGACTGGTCGGAATCCGTAATTATTCCGTTGCATAAAAAAGGGTCAACCAAGGATTGCGGCAATTATCGAACCTTGTCTCTCATCTCTCATGCCAGCAAAGTTTTGCTCCATATTTTAAACAATCGTATCCGCTACTATCTGGATTGGCAAATACCGCAGGAGCAAGCGGGTTTTGTGAAAGGCAAGGGCACTCGAGAGCAGATTCTCAATGTCAGGCAGCTCGTTGAGAAAGCATACGAGTTTGATACGCCAGTTATAATGTGTTTCGTCGACTACAGCAAGGCGTTCGACTGTGTCAACTGGAGTTGTTTGTGGAAAGTCCTACGGGAACTTGGAGTACCAAACCATCTGGTCGCCTTACTCCGCAGCCTGTATGACTCAAGCCAGGGCGTCGTAAGAGTCGATAAAACAACCTCAAAACCCTTTAAATTCCAACAAGGAGTTCGCCAGGGGTGCATTCTGTCGCCCATTCTCTTTAATGCCTATGGAGAGTACATAATGAGACGTACCTGCGAGAATTGGGAAGGAGGCATCATGGTTGGTGGCGTGAAAATCACCAATTTGCGCTACGCCGATGACACTACTCTTCTTGCAGCAAATGAGTCAGAAATGTCTGCTTTTCTAGACCGAATGGAGCGATTTAGTAGGGAGATGGGGCTTTCCGTAAACAGGTCCAAAACCAAAGTCATGGTGGTAGACAGATCGCGAAAGTTGGAACTCACTGGCACGTTAAACTTAGAAATAGTGGACAACTTTATTTACCTGGGTTCCAATATCAGCAATGATGGTTCGTGCGAAAAGGAAGTGCGTAGGAGAATTGGCATGTCCAGGAGCGCCATGTCTCAGCTTGAGAAAATCTGGCGAGATCGTAACATTTACGTAAAAACTAAAGTCAAACTGGTACGGACTCTAGTCTTCTCGATCTTTTCGTATGGTGCCGAGACTTGGACTCTAAAAGCTGCAGACCGCAAACGCATTGACGCCTTTGAGATGTGGTGCTGGAGAAGGATGCTCCGTATTCCTTGGACAGCATTTCGGACAAATGTCTCCATACTGCGAGAACTTAGGATTTCCTCGCGGCTGTCATCCGAGTGTATGCGTCGAACCCTAGAATACTTTGGTCATATTGCAAGGAAACAAGGTGACAACCTCGAGAAACTTATCGTGACCGGCAAAGTAGATGGAAAAAGGCCGCGTGGGCGCAGCCCTATGCGTTGGTCCGATCAGGTCCGCACTGCTCTCGACTCTACAGTTCACAACGCCCTTCACACCGCTGGAGACAGAATTAGTTGGAGGAAAATCATACGGATGAAAGTGATGCAAAAGGGAGGTCACGACCCTCAGCAGTGAGGAATACGACGCAAGGAGGGATTATGCACAATAAGTTCTCAGTTAGTAAACTTTTGAAGGAAAATGTACCTTTGTAGATTACAAAGTACAGTTTTTTATATTGGGGCTGCTGTACAGCATCTCCCCAGTAACACCATATTGCAATTTTCGCGTGGTGTTATGTAGATACTTGACCACATGTTTGGTTTTGAACGTCCTCTTGCCAGACGCCTAAATATTGATTTATAAGTGAAAAAAACAGTGATTGTGTCAGACACGCACCGCGGCAGTTAAAATGCAATTGTACCTAATTGACGAATTCATATCTGTCGTGCCACAGCAGCACAGACACCAGCAGACATATTAAAAGTATAGGCGCTACGACTACTAACCGACCATAAAACATCCCCTTTTCGCGCAATTAGTAAAAAAAAGTTTTTTTTTTTCAGAAGACAAACCGGTCGTTGAAGGTAAGCATTTTTGTATGAAGCATTTTGTATGTCCATTAAATATCGATCGAAAAATGTAATAGTAGGTAGTTCAAACAATCCGTGTAGTCTTTAACAGGAGGTTTAGACATACTTCACAATCTAATCAACTTTTTTTAAAGGCAATTTTCAATTTGTGCTGTTGACGTCATAAGAGAAGCTCCTTATTAGCATAACCAATAGATCTCTTTAAATGACTGACTGGCCCGAGGGAGAAATTATTGGCGCTCCTTGCTGTTGAAACAAGGCTTGAGGGTTCGATCCCACAGGACAAGTATTGGAGTGATTTATATTTGCGTATGTATTTAAGTGACCATCATTGTTTCTTGTTTCCTTAACCCGAGTGCTGCTATGCTGCTTATTTTGGAACGCGATGTGAGAAAGTAATGGTGAAAAACCGTTTTTATTAGCGCTAGGGGTCAATATTTTTGATTTTGCCAGACTTATTTTTTTATGATTGTAATGTTATTAAAAATAACTGTAGGTAGACTTAGGACACATTAATCCTGCGGCATTTTCATGTTAGAGAGTGATAGAGACCGCGCTGCAGCGATGAATCTCCTGCACAAACAGCTGAAAGCGAAAGGCGGCGAAACGTTCTACAAACAGCCACAAACGGAACTGAATCACGCGCAGGCATCCGATTGGTAATTTAATTGCTTTGTATTACTTTCTAGAAGACAAACCTAGCAGAATAATCGTTTCAGGCGATGATTACAGACCTGTCCATTTAGTATTAATAATAACATCAGTAGCAGTAGGTATTCTACAACAGTTGTGCTGCTAACCTTTTAAAGTAACAACGGACATTTATTAGGTTGAGTAAACCACCAATGAAAGTGGACAAGACTGTGAAGGAATCTGCGGACACGGGTCGGCTGCATAAGAAGTTTGAGAGGAAACTGAGTTCGCTCGTCAGCAAGAATACTCGTCCAGCTATGGCGGAGACCATGCAGGGTAAATCGCTGACCATATTATGTCCTTCTTTGCTACAATGTTACCTAATGAGCGTTTCCTAATCTTCCTAGCCATTATCCAATTGTGCCTGACCTGTTTGCAGAATGTTAGGCCACGTAGCTCTTAGTTTAGATGACCGGTGGGATTTCAGAGTATAATGGCGATCACGACACAATCACGCTGATGCAGAATGTAAGGAACGTATGTTCTTTACTAAAAGTGGAAGTACTTCCGCCGAGCTAGGTGTTATCTGCTCGGGGGACCAAGGCCCAACTACCATTCTTGGTTTGTTGTATATATACTTAATGGCGACGAAAACTCTGATATCGCGATTTAGGATATCGATGTTACGCATTACGTATGGAGCGTTGTTTACTACGCCAATTCTGCTGACGCTGTATTTGTGTCGACTTATAGGTCATGTCGTAGGTCGGCACAGTACTCCCCCCCTTTGGAGTCCAAGCACGTGCCCGATGCGTGTAGTATGCATGGAGGCAGCTGCTGCTACGCCGGTGTGGACCAATGACTCGGTCGTAGGGCTGCGACGGCCTGCTTCATTACACGGGCCCGGAACCTGGTGGCTTTGTCAGCTGAGGTGGTCCGGTGCTCTTGTCGTGGCTAAGCTGGCTGTTGAGGGTATGGAGACATGGCCTGATGCGAAGGCTCCGTTCTTCAAAGGCTGCTAGTGTTCAGCTCAGTCGGGGTCACCAATGTAAGGAACGTATGTTCTTTACTAAAAGTGGAAGTACTTCCGCCGAGCTAGGTGTTATCTGCTCGGGGACCAAGGCCCAACTACCATTCTTGGTTTGTTGTATATACAACCTGTAACGGAAAGGGGGTAACAATGTAAAGTAGGTGGATACTATACCTTGTATAGATTCTATATACGAAATCCCGAGTTAAAATAAACACTTTATTGTTTTTATGAAATAAAAAATGATTAACTATAATGACTGACTAAAACGTAAACAAACGCATCACAACACTATTGAGGTCAGCTACCCCAAATCACGTTATCACTTCACGACAATCACTGCGATCCTGAATTTCTCCACCTCCTTCCTCGACATGCGCGCCTAGTACTTTCTTAGAAGATGCGCGAACATTATGCAACATTTTGTGGTGTCACTGTACAGAACGCGGCCTTGATGCTTTCTATCATCTCTTCCCTTGACGAGCATGCTACAGCGTACACCTTCCTTTTAAATTAGTCCCACAAGAAGAAGTCCAACGGAGTGAGGTCTGGTGACCGAGCTGGCCATGTGATACGACCTCCTCGCCCAATCCACAGATGGAAACGAGCGTTTTGATGGTTTCGTAAATCTCTTTCTCTAGCTCTCGGTCGGCCATCACGCTGCCGTCGGTTGCTCCGACACAGAGAATCATCTCGAATATTCTTGATTGCTCAAAGACATCACGAAATATCACTAGGCTATCCGTAGTAAGTAGGTAATCCAGAAAGGCAAAACACAAGATGTTGTCACGGCGACGACAACTCATTGACTTAACTGAATTGTCAAAATGAGAAACGCTAAACCAACAAATTTCAGATGTGATTCAGTAAACACTAAAAGATGAACCACCATTGTGATATTTAAATTAATAGCATAATAGGTAGGTACATCCAAGTCTTTCGACGATTCCAACAATACTGTGATAGTGTTGTGCAAGCGTGACTTAGTCAAAATTTTGACTTGTATTTGACTGATATTTCAAAAAAAAATATTGAATCAATAAATGCGTGTACACAGCTACAAATGGTCCCATACAGTTTGTAACCGTTAACTGCTTTGGTATTTTTCATATTGTTATACCCTTTCCGTTACACGTTGTATACTTAATGGCGACGAAAACTCTGATATCGCGATTTAGGATATCGATGTTACGCATTACGTATGGAGCGTTGTTTACTACGCCAATTCTGCTGACGCTGTATTTGTGTCGACTTGTAGGTCATGCCGTAGGTCGGCACACAGAACATCTCCATCCTTAAACTTTGTCACGATAGCAAGGAGGGGATGGAAATAGATGGCTCAAACTGAGAATTCCTGTTGGGTGAATCTATCTATCTCAATAGTGCACCTCCTGCTGCCGATGATGATAAAAGTGATGGTGGTGGGGCGCTGATTAAAAAAGCGTACAAAGACAGTTGAACTATATATGCCTAGCCACACGTTCCTTAGCAATTTTTATTATTTTTTACAGACGTCGTCATCGAATCCTCTCGGTTGCTCTCTGAATATTTTGTTGCAAGCAGTAAGTTAAGTTCTATCATTTATAGTCGTACATTTTTATGACATATTGATGCCTTTGATTACTTTTTACACTTTGCTTTTAGACTACAAAGCATTGGTCCGCGAAGCACTCATATCAGAAATGCAGAAGAAAGGCAATGAGATTCTTGTAGAAGTAGACGGTTCTGCTGAAACATTCTTCTTTTCGGCACAAAGGTAATTGCGAGAGCGATTTAAATCATTTTTCTAATACGTAATAATTCTACTGACGTCTAATGCTAAATTGATTCTAGGTTGAAGAAAGCTAAGGAGCCTTTAGAAACAAAGGAACCGTGCGCCAACGTGGCCTATTCTATATCAAAAAAACTAGACGACATGATAAAAGGCCGATCTATGGCTCGTAAACTAACTTCGACTATGAAAGGTTGATATATTTTTCTTCAACCAAACAGCATTTAGATAATTTATGTCGCAAAAATACTCAATTAAATACTCTTTGTAGATCACTGCAAAGTGGCTGCGGATCATTTATCTGAACGAGTGACAAAACCAGGTGAAAGATTATTCTAATTTTAAAAATTGTTAGATCGCAAGCCAAGGAAATATACAAATTAATTTATTTGGTTTTACAGACGAACAAATCGAGGCTTATGTGGCCTTACTAGGAGAAATGGAAGCTACAGGAGATGCGTGCCTAATAGAAGGAGATATTCCTAAATCCTACAAAGATTCTGCCGCTTAGTAAGTTAAATTAAAACAGTTTCGAATGTGAAAGTTTACGCAGAAGTCAGTGTATAAAAACAAGTTCATAATAGGGAGTGCATACTGACTTAGAGCCGATGCACATGATTTTATTGACGTACCTACTCCAACAGTGTCATAGTGAATAAATAGGTTTTGCGTTTGACTGCGTAGTAAGTAGAATGATTATATGATGATAGGTAAATTATTTTAGGAGCATCTTTATTTTTATTGCCCTGCCTCTTTATTTAAGCTGTGCCCGCGAATTCTTTCGTGTTGACTACATACCTACTTTCATGGTCGGTTCTACCCCTATCTCCCTTAATATTCGAAACAAAATATCTATATACAGGGTGGCGCAATAGAACGTGCATATTGCATCATCTTTTTTTGCGGGGTAGAAGGGGCGTGGGCGGGGGGACACCGATATCGTTGGGTAGCGCGGTTCATAAAGTTTTAGTCACTATGAGTCACTTCGACGGGAAGCGTCGCGCATTTTGCGTGCGCGCATTTTACGAAAACTCTCGTTCGTACGTAGTTGTCAGGCGACTATTTTGTTCTGAGTATGGTGTACGGCAAATTAGGGAGGCTCTGAGTGCTAATTTAATTAAAATCTGGATAAAGCGTTTTGAAGAGACTGGATCGACGTTTAAACCACACGCGAAAGGTCGTCCACGCACATCTAGGACCGAAGACAATATTGAGAGTGTTAAGCAGTCGGTACGAGAAGATCCACAAATGTCTACTCGCAAGAGATCGTCTGTCCTAAACATATCGCGACGAAGTTTGCAACGAATTTTAAACTTGGATCTTAAATTGCATCCATACAAGCTGCAATTAACTCAAGAATTGAAAGACTCTGACTTCATAGCACGGCTCACATTTGCTAATGAAATGCTCAATCGGTTTTCAAATCTTGAAAACATCCTTTTCTCTGATGAGGCACATTTTCATATGAATGGGTTCGTAAACCGCCAAAATTGTCGTTATTGGAATAGTGAAAATCCCAGACTCAAACATCGAAAACCGTTACATAGCCCTAAAGTGACAGTTTGGGCCGCAATATCTGCCAAAGGAATGATTGGTCCTTATTTTTTTGAAAACGCACGGGGGCAAAACATCACTGTTAATACCGAACGCTATATTGCGATGTTGGAAGGTTTTTTGGCCCCAGAACTTGAAAATTCAAGAATAAAGAACTCTAGGACTTGGTTCCAACAAGACGGAGCTACCAGTCACACATCAAATGACTCCATGGCGGTTGTGAAGCAGATGTTCCCTGGTAAACTGATTTCGAAAAGAGGTGATATCCCATGGCCTCCACGCAGTCCAGACTTGACGCCTCCTGACTTTTTGTGGGGATACCTCAAACACAAAGTCTACACCAATAATCCGAGAAACATTAGTCGGCTCAAGGAGAATATTCGTGGTGAAATGGCAGCAATCACACCAGCACTACTTAAGAAAGTTTTCGGTAATTTCCGTTTGCGGTTAGAGCAGTGCCAACGTAGAGAGGGTCATCATTTAGATGATATTATTTAAAAAAAATAAACTTCAGTTATCACTTAATAATAATAATAAATAATAATAAATAAATATTGGACAACATCGCATACATTGCTTTGATTCTGTGGTAAGTAGCTAAAGCACTTGTGTTACAGAAATCAGAAACAACGACGGTACCACAACACCCAGACCCGAGACAATACAGAAAAGTTCGTTTTCCATATTGACCCGACCGGGGATCGAACCCGGAACCTCAGAGATGGCGCGACGCCAAAGTCCGGCACGCTCGCCTCTCGGCTACGGAGGTCGTCGTAATAATTGCTTAGTTTTATTTAAACTATACCTTTTGTATTTATTTTTTAATAATTATTTTAAAAATGCACGTTCTATTGCGCCACCCTGTATATAAAAGAAAGTCGTGTTAGTTACACTATTTATAACTCAAGAACGGCAGAACAGATTTGGCTGAAAATTGGTCGGGAGGTAGTTTAGAACCAGGAGAAGGACATAAGATAGATTTTTTATTAATTTCTTTTTGCTTTTTTTTTAAGTCATTTATTGCCGCTCAAGGTGGAACAAAGTTCGCCGGGTCACCTAGTTTTTTATATTTTAATCCAAAGCTATTGTGCCAAATTTCATATCTTAAAAATAAACATTTTCCTTTATAAAGTGTGATATTACCCTTATCCCCCTTATTTTCAAAACCAAAAGTAAACCTTGTCCGTTCTAGAGGTTCAACTTAAACTTTAAAAAAAATTAAAATTAATTTAAACTTAAATTTCATCAAAATCAGTTCAGTGGTTTAGGCGTGAAAGCCGCACAGACAGACACAGTTTCGCATTTATAATGGTATCTATTATCTATGGATTGTATGTTACTTTTTTTACTATCGGTTTTATATTTAGAAATGACATTTTAATGGGTCGTCTGATCATAGCTTACGTCAGCTGACGTCCTATGAAGATCGTATCAAGCTCCCGAATTCATCTCTACAAGGGCAGCTGGTGTCCAAACTCAAAGGGATCATGGCGAACGTCACCCCTAGCGGGTACACTAATTCCGACCTTAACAGTAAGTTTGGCATTAATTCTGTCTGCTAAGAATGTATACAAAAAAACCCCTTAGGTCTACTACCAAAAACGAATTATGACGTTAAGCAATTTTTAATTCTCAAAATCACAATCAACTCACTTCGAATACGAATAAAGCGTTATCAAAAAAACAAACTTGATGGTTCTGCCGCTAAAACAAACTTGATTCCCATACAGATAATTCAAAATAAAATTATTAAGGTTCTATTTCATTATCCCTTCTTGACTTCAACTGAAACATTGTACAAAGAAACAAAACTACTTAATATCAAACAACTATACGTTTTTTACACCTGCATATTAATAAAAAATATTACCACTAATTCCATTCATTCCAATATTAAATTTCATAAAAAAAAGAATACACATAACTTAAGAAATCATTACAAATTAACACTTATTAGGGCACGTACAAACTATGGTAAAAAAACTATATTGTTTGGTGGAGTACAGCTATACAACAAACTGCCAGATGATGTTAAAAATTGTGATGGTAAAATAACTCTTAAGGCAAAACTGAAGGAGTATGTTACTTCAATATAAACTTCCAAATTTGAGTACCGGAGGCAAAGGAAAAAAAAAAAAGATGTCTATATTATTTGATTGTAAATCTCATTTTAAGTGAACTGTATGTTTTTATGAGAAAATAAAATTCTTTAAACCTAAAAAACAAAATGTTCTTTATACAAATTAAAAAACACGACACAAACTTTTGATTAATAGTCCGGTCAATTGAGACCAAAAAATGAGAGTGAAGTTACATAAAGTCCCAACAAGCTGAATTTCAGTGAAATAGAAGTTCCCCATCATTCCCCTGTAAGGAAAAAATTTAATTCAAGGTCAAAGGTAAAAAAAAAGAGTATTTCGCGATTTTCAGCAAAACGGTAAGTTTTATCATAAAAGTACCAGAGAAAAAAATTGTAGATCATAAAATTATCTATAAAAAATGTGTACCTATCAATACTTTTTTTCCTACGAGCCACCATATCTGAGATATAACGATTAAAAAAGTTATAAAAGTTGTTATCGTCATAATATGCACACGTTTCCACGCTTTTTTTAATGTGGTTTCCCCAGTAGGCCTACTCCACGGGTCAGTTATGATCCTGTTTAATGTAAAACTATTGCAAAATAACGGAAATTTTCAAAGATTGGGAAAGATAAAAGCGAAGTAAATGAAAAAAAATAAATGAATAATGCACGTCAGTCTGCACACTTTAGTCTTGGCACCGCCCTTATGTCGTGCATCTAAGAACCAATATCGAATGCCAATGTTTATCTTCACGTTATGCTGTGGTGATGTAATTGTAAAAGAACATCATGGTAAACACAGTTGCAGTTCAATAATATGTTCTGGGCATAAGAAGATACAATTATATTTTGATTTTGACAATAATTACGTGCTAATTTATATTGTGGTTTGTTTACAACTTATCTGTAGGTAAGTATTTTTAAAAGTTGTTGAAAAACAATTTTTTTTTCAGGTGTCATTTCTGACTCTACAGGACTATTAGTGTCCTATATCATGCAACAAGGTAACATTTCATAATTTATTGTGATAAAGTAAAGCCTTACTAATAGACTTACAGTTTAAAAGTATTTTTCTTTTTTAGGAAAAAAAACGGAAGCTCTCAAAATAATGATAAAAGAAATGGACAAAGCTGGAGATGGTGTTTTATTGCGACACGGAACTATCCGCAAGTCTTACAAAGACGGAGCTGATATGTAATAAATATCGAATGATACAATGACGTAATAACGTTAAAATTATGAAATAAATTTATTATGTTACGAAAATTACAGGTTGCGAGATAAAAATGCTGATCAACTAAGTGTGTCGAATGTCGATCCCGTAGTCGCTAGAAAAATACAAATAAAACTCGCCAATTTGATGAGTGGTGACAACACGCCGGATAAGTATAAGGCTCTCATGGAAGGTTATTATTTACCATAAAGTAACTAACTTATTTGTCAACAAATTGCTGAGTAGTGTCTGTCAAGTATATCAAAACTTGAATCTTTCAGATATAATCGAGGATGCCACAATGTTTTTGGCGGTTCACTTCTTAAAACCACGTGAGTCTTTGTTTTAATTTTAAACGGTATTATTTAACTTGACGTGTTTGGTGATTCATTACTTTTCCAGCTCATTTAAAGTTTATTTATATCTGTACTGTTCCTGAAATGTGCATCACCAAATTGGTCATTAGTGAGGTCGAGTGCACGTCAGACTTACACACTTTGGACTGTATCGCCTTTATGTCGCAGGCATAAGAACTAAAATCCAACTGCAAATGTTTATCTTGATCTGCTGTCCACTATACCTAAGCATTTAGATTAGTAGGCATATACATACCTACAGGCGTTTTTTTTAGCTACCACTCATAAACGCGAAATTCCTTGTATTTTAGGCGCGAAAATTTGTGTGCGAGTTAATGTACGATTATTTGATACTTTTTCACACAAAACTATAGGGGGTCTAGCCAACTGACACAGGTCGTACGTCTATATTGTTTCGATAAGTTTAAGATGTATAGAATTATCCGTTTACTAAGTAAAACTAAGTAAAGTAACGTGATTTCAAGTTTAGCAAGACCCGGTGGATTTGGTAAACATTTGGAAGATAAATAGTCGATAGGTTCTTTAAAAGCAGATTTAGGGAAAACGATAGTTACCTAGTACAGGAAATATGATTCCTACCCACGCCACTATTTTTAAGGAATTTTCTACTCCTAAATTCATGTACGGGAATCGTCGTCGGGCTTTCTGGGTTTTACGGGCCTTAGGTAAGTAGTGTGAAATCACTAATAACTGATGTAGGTAATAACTGTGAATGCAGAAATAATCCAAGTATGCAAGTGCATGAAGAACG
The DNA here is from genome assembly GCA_037074685.1 of Glyphodes pyloalis. Taxonomy (NCBI): domain Eukaryota; kingdom Metazoa; phylum Arthropoda; class Insecta; order Lepidoptera; family Crambidae; genus Glyphodes; species Glyphodes pyloalis. The sequence continues at coordinate 4,054,875 of JAYKKO010000004.1, forward strand.
TGTTCGTGCAATGCGAGCTGTGGTGCGATGAGATCCTGCGGCGCGTCGCGCGGCCGTGCTGCACTTGCTCGCGGCACGTGTCGGCGCAGGCGCTGCAGGACCTGGCGCCCGCGCAGCGGCTGCAAATCAGACCCGGCTCCTCCAGGGCGTTCGCGCCCGGCATCGAGATCTCGCTCAGTACCTGCCCTTCTAAGATGAACAGAACTTGCAGGTAGACTTTGTAGAACGTAGATATTAAATATGTCAACCACAAACCAAAATTAAGCTACCAATATTATTAACTGTTTTAGGAAATGTGTCAAAACAAAATTCTAATCTCTCTGGCCCACCCAAGACGTCAGTATCGTCCTATTTCCTATTAATAATATAAACGCGAATGTTTTCAAGATCGTATGAATATCTAGATTCCGTCGAGATGTCATTGTTACTTATCACTGAATTGATTAGAAGAGTTTTGGTACAAAGAGAGATGACATTCTAGATCACATTTAGGATACTTTTTATCCCGGAAATAACGCGGGCGACAGCTTTTCGTACCAATTAACAAAAGAACATTTCAAAAAATATAATCAAAGATAGAAAAAAAAATAGAGTATTCCCTCCACTCAGTATATGTAAAGCCGTGCCGTGACTTTAAGTCCTGACGACCAATAAAAGTGCCTCTTAACTGTTCTTATTCGATAAAGGTACCTATCAATTGACTGTGCTGGGAGAATCTGTATCTTGCTCAAGTTCAGTGTTGAATCCCAAAAATAATAACCGTTTTTACTTTGACGCTATTCATACAGGAAAGGGGAGAAACTTCCACCTTGTCCAGCCAAGAATCCTACAAGCGGCTGCACCGCAACTACTTCCTACCTGCTGTACTCCACGATCTACAACCAGCGGGCTGGCGAGAGCGGCCCGTCACGTGACTGGACGCCGCCGAGAAACACTGGCACAGTAGACCCACCTTCTCATCAGAGACCACAATCTGACTCAGAATACTTATCAACCAACGTCCAATCCTTTAATATGCCGACTTCTTCTCCAAAGGGCCTCATGGGAACCCAAGATAAACCTGAATCCGAGAAGCAACCATCAAGTGTCTCTACGCCGGAAATTTATTATACCCCTCCCACGACCAACTCTGATCCCTCATACGATTCGAAACAGGGAAGTCCGTTTTGGCAGTCGCCGACAACGATGTATGCGAAGATACATACTCATGATGAAGCAACGCGAAAACAGCATACTCCTTTCATAGAAGCGCCAAGACGCACACAAGCCAAAACTGGTTTTAACACACGTAAGTTGTTTTAAACTGTTTGTTGTTGGTATACAAATCAAAATCAAATGGTTCATCGAACTTCGTTTCGCCGAACCATTTAAAGTTTTATGATTTGGCGAAACGATTTTTGGTGAAGCTTGGTGGTCGAAAAAGATTCGGTAAAATGATATGTGCCCTGTTGTCTGATGTTCATTTTATTTATAATTATTTATGGTGGCAGGAACACCAATTGTGTGTACGGACCAAATGGCCGACTGGCACGCGATGATGGTCAGCTTGATGTGGAACGTGCAAGCGTGGCGGGACTGGATCCAGGAGTACATCGACCGCGCTCTGACCTACAAACATGAACCAAACAGCTCCAGAGGTAAAACTGTTTTATTAATAATCCAACCGACGCAATCTTATATCGTCACTGCACATACAAAACTGCGTAAGAGCAGTTCGTTAATACGTTCAATGCTACTACAATGTTCTTGACTTCTTAAGCCATGCCCCCCTATAAAGATAGTTGGACACGCTGGGCGTGTCGGCAGCATTGCATCTAGTTAAACATCGACCCGCCAGGCGTGTTCTGTGGCACCTGGAAATACCTAAATTCTTCTTTTCGCAATAACTCAATTTCGACGACGAGTTCTAGTTAGTTTGCCTTACGGTGCGTAAGTAATACAGATAAGTATATGAATCATTTGACTATATTTTACCGGCCGAACTATGTAAGTAACATTTTTGTGACTCACTTTATATTAATATAAATAACGTAAATTGATCCATTACTCGTTTAAACGGCGCGATATTTTAATTATGTGCCTTTTGCAGCTAGGCGGTATTTACATACTGCTCTTCCACGGACCTGAACGCAAGTCGACGATATGCATTGCTATGATTCTTTTATTTGTTCGTCCTTCTATTTATTACAGTGGAGGAGACTGATGAGAAATGGACAATTCTTTCGAGGAGAATAGCGACGGAGGCTCTACAATGGCGTCAGTATAACAACTTCAGTCGTCAGCTCACTTTGAGACTTGCTTTGAGATACAGAGATAAACAAGTAATTACAATTTGGTATATTTTTCCAGCACTCAATGTAACTTACAATCGAAATTATGAAAAAAAAACGTTTATTAAAAATTAATGCGCCAGACATTAATCAGCTAGCCCCTTTGGATTTTGAGTACTTACCAGGAAATGGATTTGAACCAACAGTTGTAGTTTTGACCACTGTTGGATCTGGTTTTCATAACATAAGTGATTAAGCTAGTCAGTGAAAGGTGTTTCGCGCGTGACATTTACGAAAATAACAAAAAAAAAATTCAATCTTGCCCAATATTCCTGATGATATACCTACGCGTACATACGTTTCGCAGATTTTATTACTTTTATAATATATAAAATTTATGTATTTAGCAATAATACTTTACAAAATCCCTAGATCGTGTCCCCGACGCGGGCTACTGTGAAAACTGAAATGTACTTGGATTGCCAACGGGAGATGCTGGATATTATAGACATGTTTTACCGGTGGACCCACTGGTTGAGTGCAGTCGTAAGTTGTCATTCAAATAACTTAATAATTGCTTCGGAAAATGTACAAAATCTTAACGATGTTTTATTTTTTGAGCAGGTGAAAGAAACAGATTCCCTGAAGACTGTTACGGGATCAGATATGCCTCTACATGAAATGTAAGTAAAAAGTGTCGCATACGATCTTTTAGTCTCTCATCTAATTTAGTGCAGAGAGCACTAAATTTCACACAATTTCATTTATTTATTTATTAATTTCTTAAGTACACATGACAAATTACAATCAACAAATAAATAGATTTGTCGGAAAAAGGGGGTAGTCATCAGAAGTAAATGCAGACTTACAGGTTAATAAATAATATCAGTAACCTTATTTACTTAAAGTAACTAATTAATAATCTAATAATTTACAACGATTATGTAATATCTAGTCTCTGTATGTAGGCGAGCCTATGTTCAGAGTGGCTGGTAACAGTCCGGGTACTAAAGACCACAGTCCGTACACCAAGACGCATCCATTCGAAATGCGTGCCGATTGAGCGCTGCCGTGCCCTTTTATAGGTAAGTGGTGGGGATTAAAGCGAAGTGGGAAGGCGATGACGTCTTGGTGCACGTGCTGCCGGCGTGAGTCACGCTGTCGTACCACTGTGCCGTCACGGCCATTCTGACGATCACTCGTCCTCGAGAGTATCTGTGAGACAGAAAACCACTTAAAAAAATGCTAGTCTAAATCGTTATCCACTGAAGTAGATAAGATCCCTTTAGCCAGGCTATTATCTTGAACAAGATCGTTACCCACAAAAGCAGGCAAGATCCCTTCACTCTATCAGTGCTGGACTAAACCGTCATCCACAGAAGCAGATGAGGTCCCTACAGCCGAATGCGTTGGACTGGGCTAAACCCCATTAGCATCACTATCAGTGCTGGACTAAACCGTCATCCACAGAAGCAGATGAGGTCCCTACAGCAAATAAAACTGGTCTAGGTTATCTTATCGAGATAGCCCCTACAGCAAAAGAAACTGCTGGACTAGATCATTACCCTTTGTTTAAGGTAGATCCCTTCAGCATGCCAGAGTTGGCCTAGATCATCATCCACCACGTAGATGAGACCCCTACAACTATAATGACTCAATTAGTTTACAACATACCAAAGTTGGTCTAGATCGTCATCCATTGTGTAAATGAGATCTCTACAACTATAATCGCATAATAAAGTCACAACATATCAAGATAGTCACCGAAAAGAGATCCATAAAACAACAGTATACCAATCATCATCACCATCATCACTACTATAGTTTTCCGATATTTCAAGAAACCCATTCTGTCCTTTAGGTACTGCTCTTAAGTTTTCGTGAGCATACTTGTATATTCTATCTGTACCATTAATATGCTTAAGCTCATAGCGGTCGTTATTTAGAACAGTTACAATTTTGAAAGGACCTTTAAACTTTTTATCTAATTTAGTTTGATGTCTTTCTTCACATCTCAAAAACACAAAATCTCCTACCGAAAATGGCTTTACCTTTGCTTTACCTTTATTAAATCGTATGGCGTCATAATTTGCTACCTGTTCAATATTCGCGGATGCAGATAAACGGGCCGCTTCGACATCAATTCTGTCTGTTTCAGAGGAACAAGGTGAAATTTTGGCAAGATTTAATGAATTGGCTTTAACGCCAAACATGAGTTCTATGGGTGTAAATCCCGTAACTCTAGACCTTGTACAATTAAGAGCCAGTTGAATTTCACCCAGTTGATCCTGCCAAGCATTGCACTCTATTACAGTAAATATATTTTTCAAAGTTCGCATGACCCTTTCAACCTGACCATTGGCCCTACTTGTGCCAGTAGCAATTAAGTGAAGATCTATGTTATTATCTTTGCAAAATTTTTTTAAACTCGCTATAATCATAACAACGTCCCCGGTCTGCGATTATACGTTTTGGGGCGCCGAAGAGATCAACAGCTTTTTTTTTATAGCTCTTATTGCACGAGAAGAGCTAAGGTTGGGGGCATACTCCAAAAGCACAAATTTCGTAAAAGCATCTATCAAAACTGAACAATATTCTTTGCGTTCGCTCTTGCCACTTAACTTTCCTGTGAGGTCTAAGTGGATAGTATGCCAGGGCATAGGATTTTTAGGGATAGAGTGTAACTGCACTTGTTGTGCCCCTGATGGGCCTTTTGAGGTTTTACAGACAACACAACTATTAATAAACTTCTTGACAAATTTTGACATAGTAGGAAACCAGTACAGTTCGTATAATTTATCGAGGGTCTTATCGACACCCAAATGTTTCAACTCATTATGAACGTGACTAATTTATGAACGTGACTAATTAAAGACTAGACAAGAGAGCGTGGCATAATAGGTAGCCAACTAGAAACTCCTCCGCGCTGGATTTTTCTATATAAAATGCCCTGTCGTAAATCATAAGTGTGAGATACATCATCCGGCAATTGGGCATTGCGTAATTTTGTTATTAAATCAGAAAGCTCGGAATTACGTTCTTGCTCAACAATAAGCCATCCTTTATTAAATTCCAGAAAATTTACATTTATAGTTTTTACGCTAGTATTGGATAAGTTTCGGGATAGAAAATCTGCATGACCCATTTTACGACCCTCCCTATACGAAATCTCAAAATCAAAAGCCTGAAGCATTGCCCACCACCTATGGACTCTCGGAGTTAGATCTCGTTTGGAATGAGATGCTTTAAGGGAATTGCAATCAGTAAAGATAGTGAATTTGCGCCCATACAAACAATGACGAAAACGTTCAACTGCTCTAACGACAGCTAAGGTCTCAAGCTCGTAGGAGTGATAACGACTCTCAGCATCTGAAGTCTTTCGACTAAAATAGGCAACTACATGAGGTGCATCATCGTATTTTTGTATAAGAACTACCCCGTATCCTTCAGTGCTGGCATCCGCATGCAATTTATTTGGCAAAAAAGGATCAAAAACTTTAAGAACTGGCTCTGAAGTCAATATTTGAATTATTTTCTGATGAATTAAGTCATGATCCGATGTCCATCTAACTGCACCTTTACCTTTTGTTAAAGGGCACAAAGGTCGTATTACCTGAGAGAAATTTGGAATAAATTGACGGAAATAAGTTGCCAAACCTATAAGTTGTCTAACTTGTGTAACTGTTTTTGGGGTAGGAACGTTAACAAGAGCCTGTACTTTCTTTGGGTTCGGTCTTATTTCCCCAGCGGATATTACATAACCCAGGTATTCAGTTCTTATTTTTTTAAAAAAGAACATTTTTTTATGTTAAACGAAAATCCTGCTTCACACAATATCTTTAACAACTTATCTAGACGGTCTAAGCCTTCATCAACAGTTACAGATATAGCAAATCCAGTAATTACACTATCAGGCAAATTTGCATCTGGAATTTTCTCAATTAGCTGCCACAAACGTAAGCAAGCCTGGGCTGGAGACTCCCCAGAATTAATTTGGAATTTTAGTATCTGGTCAAAATAATCCTGCATAAGCATTGGGCGAGAGAACTGGGATATCATTAATTCTTTTTCTGCTGGCCATTCGAATTGATCTGGGGCAATTTTAGTCAAAAGTGTGGCTGCTCGTCCTTTAAGGCAATGAGTCAGAGCCATAATTAACTCTACGCCTTTTAGTTTTCGGTTCAAAACTATAACTTCAGATAGTTTGCACCAGCCTTCTATGTCTGAATCTGGATCATCGGGATCAAATTTAACTAATGGCGTAAAATTCTGTGCTTTGGATCCCGATGACAGGTTTTCAGCTATTTTAGTAAAGATAGTTTCCATACTGTTTGAAAAAAACGACATCTGTTCGCTTAAAGAATGCGGGGGTGGTTGATTTAAAGTTAGAGGTGGGTGAGATCCCACTTCTGATGTCGGAAAAAGGGGGTAGTCATCAGAAGTAAATGCAGACTTACAGGTTAATAAATAATATCAGTAACCTTATTTACTTAAAGTAACTAATTAATAATCTAATAATTTACAACGATTATGTAATATCTAGTCTCTGTATGTAGGCGAGCCTATGTTCAGAGTGGCTGGTAACAGTCCGGGTACTAAAGACCACAGTCCGTACACCAAGACGCATCCATTCGAAATGCGTGCCGATTGAGCGCTGCCGTGCCCTTTTATAGGTAAGTGGTGGGGATTAAAGCGAAGTGGGAAGGCGATGACGTCTTGGTGCACGTGCTGCCGGCGTGAGTCACGCTGTCGTACCACTGTGCCGTCAGATTTAATAGATTTTGCGTGAAAGAGTAACAATCATACATCCAGATATCTATAATTTTCTTATGTTACAAAAACACAGGCGCTGGAACCACTTCAAGAATAAAGTAGAGGAATATCTTGAAGACTGGATTAAATACAACGTGCATTTGAAGATTTGTTGGGAACACAAGTACAAGTCATTGATTTCTGGTGAGATAATGACAAGATATTTGAACCATCAATTTTTGGTCGCCCTTTAGCTTCAGCAAAAAGCTTCAATCAGATCATACACAAGCGTTGCAAAAAATGTCTAAAATATCATATATTTAAATATTTTATTCTTGTGACTGTGATAAGTATGGAAATAAATATTTTTTACAATTTGTCACGCGCGTTACCACGAAGAGAATGAAAGAATACTTTATACTGTTTGATACCTTTTTCGCTTGTGTAATTTATTGGGTAGCAACCGTGAATTTACAACATTTTTGATCGAAGCCTGTATCATGAATATGATGCTGCAGAATGGCTGCCATCATGGGAGCAGCCAGGTCCGGTGTGGGTGGTGAGCGCGTGCGGCGCGGTGCCCAGCGGAGCCGTGGCCGCGGGGGTCTTCGACGGAGAGGTCACATGGGTGGCACGCACCACTCACAAGTTAGTCTACTTTGGCCACACATACTTTTAGTACTACCCCACTCATTTATGTCGTGGTAATAAATAAATACACCTTCTAGAAGAACGTGTAACTATCTTAAAACTCAACTACACCTTTCGTCAAACGCGACTCTGTTTTATAGGTACAACAATAATACGACTCTTGGTTCAACTGCTAGGAGCATTACTGTTCTGACGAGGCCCGTCAATTTTATAGGTTCATCAAGTCTCTGTCGACTCAAGTCTGAAAAATAAGATCAAATGAGTTATTGCTATGTGAGGATATAATTTATTATTTTCTAGGTGTAACGTGTTACCAGCGGCACTACACCCTTCAAAGCACTGCTGTCTGGTCTACGCCGACGGAGCTGTCCACCACTATACCAAATACCAAGTGAGCTAACCACAGTTATTTGATTACATCCTTGAGATAATGTTCATTGTAGTGACATAGCGAGGGTATTCCCCGCCTGGAGTTAAAAGGAAAGTTTGAAACTGCTAATCACACCTAGTCGTTGGTGATGGAAAGTTTTAAACATTTTATTCTGCATGTATCTCAAAATAAGGCTAATACCCCAGTCGTCTCAGGCGCAGGACGCTAGGGGTACCACTATACCCATAGATTTCCTATTAAGAATATTTCCTCTGTTTTTTATCCTGTGATTAGTTTGTTTAAGGTTCCGTAAAAACGAGTAAAAATGGGACTCTATTAATAAAACTTCGCTGTCCGTCCGTCCGTCCGTCCGTCTGTCACCAGGCTGTATCTCAAGAACCGTGACAGCTAGAGAGTTCAAATTTTCACATATTATGTATTTCTATTAATATACTAAATAAAATAAATAATTTCGGGGGCCTCCCATACAAAAAACGTTATTTTTTTGGGAAACTAAACAAAATGGTTACAATATTGTGTCTAATGTTGAATAGATAATGGTACAGGACCCTTCCTGGGCAAGTCCGTCAGTTGTCTATTTAGTTAAGGTTGTAAACTCTGTTGTCAGGTGATGTGTAACGCGGAAGTGTCGTGGGTGGCGTGGCGCGCCGGGAACGTGGGCGCGCGCGCCGTGCGGGTCGCGCCCGGCGTCTACGTCGGCCGCGTGCACTACCGGGGCTCGCATCTGCTGGTGAGCATCACCAAAGGCCCTAACTAGTTTAGCCACTAAAAAAACTGTTCTCATTAAACCTTTACAAGGCTCTGTCCGCTATGTAACCAACATAATCTGAACATTGCTTCCTAGATTTAAGGTCCAGAACCTCTAAATTGAAACATGCTCTGCCGTTTCAAGGGTTAATATGTTATACTTTAGAGTTACCAGAAAGTAACTATACCATTACGTATATAATTATCTTACGCTAATTAATCTTCTACTATGATGTAGAGAATTAATAAATAAAATGATAGAGAATTTAATACCTAGGTATTACGCTTTTTCATTTTTATTGGTCGCAGCGTGATTTGAAATAGTCTAAAGCCTTACTCGATGAATTCGAACCAGTAATTCTTTAGCTTAGCGCGTTCAAACAAACATACAGATTGTTAACTCAAAGTCAAAGTCAAAGTCAAAAAGTCAAAGTCAATTCATTTATTCATGTAGGTTACAAGTAACACTTATGCATCGTCAGAATGAATACAAACCAAAATTGAAGCTATAGCCGGTTCGGAACCTAATCCTACCGAGAAGAATCCGGCAAGAAACTCAGTAGTTATCCTAATCTTTACAATGTTTAGAGCTAGAGAACTTAAAAACTATGGTGTGCGAGCGAACAGACAATCATGTCCATATATGTTTATCGTTTAAATATTCATCAAGTTTATAGTATCCTTTTCGCATTAAACATGATTTAATATGGATCTTAAATCTATGCATAGGTAAATCAACAATACATTGCGGTAACTTGTTGAATATTTTTATACTTAATCCCACGAATGTTCTACTGGTTTTACGAAGCCTATGGTTTGAAATAGCGAGCTTATGTTTATTTCTTGTGTTAAAATTATGTGTGTCGGATTTCTTATAGAACAAATGAAGATTTTTACGTACATACATGATGCAATCAAAGATGAATTGGGAGGCTACAGTTAAAATATTAATTTCTTTAAATAATTCTTTAAGTGAATCACGCGATCTAAGGCCGTAAATAGATCGAATAGCTCTCTTCTGTAATACAAATATAGTTTGTATGTCAGAAGCTGAGCCCCACAGCAATAGACCGTATGACATTAAACTATGAAAATAGCTGAAATAAACTAGTCTCGCCGTTTCAACATCAGTAAGATGCCTAATTTTTCTAACTGCATATGCGGCAGAACTAAGTCTTCCTGCCAGAGCACATATATGAGGACCCCATTGTAGCCTCGAATCTATAGTGATTCCTAAAAAAGTTGTTGTATTTATGACTTCGATTTGTTCATTATTCATAACTATATCAGTTTTTATTTGCCTTACATTTGGCATTGTAAATTTAATGCATTTAGTCTTTTTTGCATTGAGGACGAGGTTATTTGTAGTAAACCAATGCAAAACTTGTGAGAGCGTATTATTTACATCGTCATAGGATTGCTTATGCCTGTCAACTTTGAAAATCAGAGATGTATCATCTGCAAACAACACAATCTCACATAGACTTTTGGCAAAGTGAGGAAGATCATTTATATAAATCAAAAAGAGAAGAGGTCCTAATATAGAACCCTGGGGCACTCCCATGACTAGTGGTGCGCCAGAAGAAATGATTCCGTTAACATTAACTTTTTGTATTCTGCCAGTTAAATAAGATTGGATTAAAGATATAGCAGGACTTGAGACACCGTAATGTTGCAACTTCAAAAGCAAGGTTTCATGATTGACACAATCAAACGCCTTTGACAAGTCGCAGAAAATACCAATGACATCCTGCTTTCTCTCCCACGCATCCAATATATGTTTGACGAGTGCCACTCCGGCATCAGTGGTCGATCTACCTTTGGTGAAGCCAAATTGTTTGTTGTGTAGTAGATCGTTTTCATTAAAATGTGTTATTAATTGATTGTATATAATTTTCTCAAAGATTTTACTGAGTGCTGGTAGTATGGAGATGGGTCGAAAGTTAGAAGGGTCACTTTTTACCCCTGACTTAAAAAGGGGAATGATTTTACTAAATTTCATTAGATTGGGAAACTGACCCAGATCTATGCACTTATTAAATATGTAAGCTAGATGAGGGGCAATAGTAGTAATAATACTTTTTATTATCTCTAAGGAAATCCCCCATAAATCCTCAGTCTTTTTAATGTTTAACTCTTTGAATGTTTTAACAATTTCATGATGATTAATGTGAGTAAAGCTGAAGGAGGTTAGACATTCACATACATTAGACTGGAGGAGAGATTGAGCAAGATGCGGGCTAGAATTTATTCCACTAGTAGTAACTGTAGGAATTTTCGAGAAATATGTTTCAAATGCATTGGCCACTTCATTGTCAGAATCAATTGTATTTTCGTTAATTTTAAGAGAGAACTTGTTTTCTCGGGTTTTATTTTAAAAACTTCATATTATTAGTATACATTTATTATTCTGTTCATGTGTTAAAAAATATTTATAAAGTAAAAGTAAATTGAGCCTGGTACCGGTAACTGTTGGTTGACTTGTAGAGAATGGAGCATTCTCTACCTACTTTTTTAGCCACCTTTAGCCACATTTTGACCTCTTTTTGTGCAATAAAGTTTATAAAAAAAAACGAAACAGACCACACCTACTTAAGGGTCAGTTGCACTAACATAACTTATACCATACATTTTTAGAAAAAGGGCGTCCGTTAAAGTTAATATGTAGTAGCAAAATAGCAAAATGCAATAGCAAAATACAAACTAATGTCTGGGTGATGAATCGTTGAGAAACACTGAGCTGATCTACCATTTTGTTATCTACGGTGCAGGGTCCCGTCCACGCGCCGTCCTACCGCTGCCACGTCGTCATCTTCGGCCGGCCCTTCGCCTTCAACTGCTACGAGCTGCTGGTGCTAACGACCGAGCGGTGAAGCCGCTTTCATTAAGACGATTCGCTAAATTTATGTTGCAAATCGCGAGTGCGCTTGAAATTTTTCGTCGTATTACGAAAATTAGGGATTAGAGGACAATTTGGTAAAATATTATTTCGATGGTTCCTGCCTTTAACATCAAAATTTTGATGTGATGTAAACATGTGGCTGCGAAATCCGAGTTAGTAGCGATTCAAGGTTTTATACGTTTCAGGAATCGTTACAAACGCGTTTGCTTTCGTAGTTAACGTAAAGGGGTAAAGAAATTGAAACCCTGTTGATTTATTTACGGTTTATTTTTAATATGATTTAGAAAGAAAAACATTTAGATTGACAAGTCATTTGTGACCAAATTCAGTTTGGTTAGTGGTTTTCAAAGCTTCAATTTGTGAATGATTTTATAGTTTATATTGTTTTTGTAACTTTATACGAAAATATATTGTCTGTTTATATAAACTCTGTTTCAATAAATAGAAACCCGTGTCGAAACACGCAACTTTATGTACACAAAACTGAAGCTGTGGTTTTCTTACACTTGCATAAACATACAAAAGACCCATAAGTAAGCAAGGGCAGGCATATTTGGGTATTTATACAAAAATAGTAAATAATACTTTTTACGAATGTTCAATCTGTGTACAAAAGGGTGCAAAGTAAAAAAAAGCACGATATACGATTAGCGGCAGTACGTAAGACCCAGTCGCGTGATCGGTGGATATTGATATTGTTTTGTCCAAAATAAACCAAGCGTTCTCTTTGTCAACATACTGCCATCTAGCGGGTTTAAAATTCGCATTTGCATGCTAAACTACGTAGGTAGGTACTAATGACAAATAAACTTTAATTTAAATCTTATCGTGTGTCTATTTGTTTTCTTTTCTAAATGAGAGCGTTACTCCAGCAAGAAAGTAGCTGGTAGAGTGACACGAATGGAACTATCAATAAGTGCGTTATCTGCTATGGATGTGCGCTGCGTAAAAAGTTCACACACACGCCATTCTGTAGTTTTGGAAAAAAAAAACGATTCCTGCTGGGGTAACGTTACTCCAGCAAAAATATTTTTAAAAAATGCTCGAAGGTAAAAAAAATATTGAATGGGCAGAGAGCTTATTTAAAAGTAACGCTCTCTTTCTAAATGGCAAACTTTCTAGTTCTACTAAATGTAGTCGATATATACTAACACCTACTTGGTACGTTTTATTTAATATAATTTATTTATCACAGACTATCAATTTTCAACGCTAGGTGCTTCCACTGCTACTTGTACTTTCTCGATGACCCCCTTGGTGCCCCTGAGTCTGACTAGATCCCCGGTTTTAAATATATCGGTTGCGTGTGTGGCTCCTACGATACACGGTAATCCGTACTCACGGGCTATAACTGCTCCTGAAACAAAAAAAAGTTGTAGATATCACGCACAATGGAGATATTAACTATAGACAGATTTCCTAGATCCCTTCTTCATTCAAGAAAAAATCCAACGCCCCCATTTTATACATAATGGGTATGTACCTACCTATACAAATGTTAGATATCTGTCTTAACTATCTAACTGGATATCTTAACGGTCAAAGTGGACCAAATCCGTTCATTTTCTACGCGCGGAACGAGCAATGTACAGCGAAATTGGACAATCACTTCCCGGTCGCCACCGGTGGCAACTGGGATTTTTAATTCCCATTTGCCACTGGTGGCAATCCATGTGGGCAACTGGGAATAGACACAAAATCGAAACTTATTTCGTTTGCACTGATATTATTGACTTTTTGATTGCCTCTCATTATTTAAATACCTTAAGTGTCCCCAACTATTTGACACCGACAGTACGAGGTGGCAAATCCTTTATTCAACTGTAGGTAAACATATTGAATAAATTGGGCTCCCAATCACACTTGTGCAATTTACATTTTGTAAATTTTGCATTTTCAAAACGAAGTTCGCATAGTTTGCGAATATTTGGTGTATAAATAGGACAGACAACTATTAACAAAACAAAAAAAATATCAATCATTTTCACGTTCGATAAAATTTACATAAAAAAAAAACAAATTTAATAGACACGTGGAGTTTGTGTAAAAAATAATTTCGGCTTGAATTATTTTGTTCTTCTCTTGCTTAATTAAACGTTTGAAGAGATTTTAATGTCAGCATTCGATTTAAATGGTAAAATTAAATTACACACAACAAAGTCAATGATAAATTAGATTACATGATTATATTCTGCTCTGTAACATATTATGTAACTCAAAAAGGTGGGGTGAATGCACTTAACGCAAATTATTAATAACATATGAAATATTGAAACATTTAAATTCTATGAATTAACGATTACGTTACGTTAACTTGTGATAAATCTTCCAAAACATAACGACGATTAACGAAGTAAACTTTCTCTGTAACAGATTAGTTTGATTAACAGTGTCCAGTTATGGTGTTACATGAAACGTTTTAACATTACCGATAATACTGTAGTTGACGCTACCGTCCTATCTTTTTTCTCTCAAGAACAATATCTCTAGGACCTGTTCTGCCAAGGTTATCCAATATTATTTGGATACGCGATTATTAAATCCTACAGACATTATCCAACAAATATAAACATTGAAATGTTGCCACAAACACCAGTTGTTTGCCACCACGCGAACACTCGTAAGCTCTTTGAATATACAGTGAACAATGGACTCGACTGTCGTGATCAACCATCACGGCAATATACTGGGTTTGTATTTTTTACTATAATACTTTAAACTCATTTTGTTATCAGCGAAGGTAGATAGTCCAGACATTTTAACCAAAATATATTAAAAAGAATTTGAGCTGTAAGTTCGCATTAAATTGTATGTGAGATTCTAAATGTTGTTTTAAAATCTGCATAGGGTAGGATGCAGGTACGCGAATATGAAATTTTCAGGTTTCACATTTCATTTTCAATCAAATAGTTTTTTTTGGAAATACCTTGTTTCTTATGGGTTTTTGTAATAACGTCCTATGGCCGCATATCCTTTTAAAAACCAGACACAATTTATTTTTTAATTTGTCTGGGTTTTTTAGTCACGATTAAATTTTTTACAACTTTATTATTGTTTTTATACGTTAAACTGTTTTCGACATAAAGCTAGTAAAAAGTTGCTGGACTGGTTTCCATAATTGGCTACTTGACAGTTTTTGAAAAAGTATTGTAAAATGTGTGCCCGTTCATTTTATATCCCAAGCAATTGGACTTATCTAGATAAAATGTAAATAACCAGAGAAAAATAGATTTTGTGTAACACATTTAAAAAGCGCGCGAAAACGCCAAGTCTCGTCACTGTTGAAATTATGACGTCAACGTCCTAGACAACGAACCGATACGCATAGGAACGACTTAATTTAGATAAACGAAAAATTTTTCAATAAATTCTTAATACGATTAGAGACACAATAATTCATTTTAATTGGTAAAATAATCGTTGTTTCGCCACATTAAAATAAATAATTTTCGCCGACAGCTGTCATTTCCGAATTGCAATGGTGGTTTCCGTTTCGGTTCTTTTGTTCCACAGATAAAAAAAGTAAAATTTATTTTGTAAAAATAAAATACTTAGTATGCTTTTAATAAAAAAATAAAAAAGTAAAATTATTACTTAACTAACAAGCTAACGTATCTAACACTTTTCATATTTTATAGTTAACACTGTCAAGTAGCCAATTGTCAGGTATTATTTTAAATATCGTTATGAAAGAAATAACAATCTCATCTCAAATAAAATAAGGTCCAAACTTAGTACGCCATGTATGCATACAAGTCCATTACATTTAAAGAAAACGTAAAAATCTATTTAGGCTCTACCAATCGATGTCTACTAATGGAGAGACCCATCGATAGATACCTGATATTTTTTCCTATTTATCCTTCCCCCGACAATCTATCTTAGTCACTTTGTTAAAACAATGAAAATTTGAATCAAGTATGAACATCATAGAATTTTAATTTTCGTTACAATAATAGGTATAGGCTCAGTGACCACGCTTGCCAAATGTGAATTAGATCATGTGATTTAACCTAAGCATTTACGAAAACTCCTTAACAAATTTGGTTGACCCGGAAATTAAACTCAGGACTGCGAGATCTCAATCCAATCACCACTAGACCATCTACCAGCCATTACGATTCTAATATTCCAATAAAGGTGTTTGCTGGCACAACTACGACAATTAACGATTGTGGTTTGGGCTGTCTATTTCAGTAAATTATCTGTGTTTCAGTCCCTGATACCATCGTAACAACATTTAATAAAGTATAATAATGCGAAGTTACTTAGTACTCCGACAAATGTACGTCAACTGCATCTCTTGCACAAAGAATGCACTACGTTTATAGCACAGAATTTAAATATATTTGAGCAATCAAGACCTCATTACCTATTATTATCTATATATTGTTAACTATTATAAACATATACATGTTTTTTAATTAAGTGTTAACAGAATGCCCGACCCCAACCGTACCTATGTTTCTTATAACGTATCAGGCATACTGTACTTATGTTTTAAAGTAAAAATTCAGTTTCCTGATGTACTCGGATCAGGAGACACAACACAAAAAACCTTGGCGCTACTCGTTTCGAATGTTAGGTAGGTATTAAAAATAATAGCCGATTGATGTGTCTAGGTAAAAATAATTTAATCTTTATGCCGATGCAAGGTCTTATACATTATGAATTTAAATTAGAAAAGCTTTGCTTTTTATAGAAAGCGGTATTATTATGTATGCAAATGTAAATATTATTACTAAGAATTTTATTACTAATTTTGTACTCGTATTTGATGACTTCTTATTGATACGAATATTTAAATTTTGACTCGTATATGTGATTTGGCTGATTAGTCAGTCCGCCTAAAGTAGTAATCACTAAAGTTGAGGCCGTTCCGCGTAAGAGTAATAGTGGCCTGAATCACAATATTTATTTTTATGGCATACTTTCAAAATATCGTAACAAATAATATAACAATCAAACTATACTAGGTACTATATTTTCCGCCAATTGTTGCACAGCACGACCTGAATTAATTGTTTACAACTGGAATTAGAATAAAGATTATGTGTTTGTAAAACAAGTTACTCGTGCAATGCTTTGCAAATTGTTTTGTTCATGATATTTGATGTTGGGTTTTAATAAATTCCTTTTTGGAAACTGTACATATATCGATGTAAATGCTACGAAACTTCAAAAGATACCATGACATTGCCTAATGTATAAAATCAATACCTGGGCAAAGCCCCCATTTTTAATTTAACAGGTAAATATGCTGGTATAGACTTTACACTGCCCTTATGCCATCAACATAAGAACTAGTTTCGAACTGTAACTATTTACCGTGATTTGCTGTTAGGTAGATACTGTTACCTCACCATACATTAACAATATTCCAAGCCCAACATGTTTTCAGTCAGAAAATAACGCATTTCTGACTCTTAAACTTTTAACTACTTCTGTTAAAACACATTTTCCTTTACAGATTTCTTTACTGAAAAAGATAGCCAGTATCAATTCTTTCCAATATCATGCGGCTCAGTACAATTCAAGGTCCGCGCAAAAAATGACGCCCATTTGGCGCTAACTACAGCACCTGAAACATCGGGTTCTATGTACGAGGTAAATATAGTCTTTTTTTTATTTAGCATAGCAAACCGATTTCCCCCCAACTTCTCAAGAATTCCAAAATCACATTCTAGTCTCCATACGAACCAAATAAAATGCCCAAAATCCGTTAAGAAACCACGAAGTTATCGACGAGCATAAAAAAAACATTCTAGTAGAGTTGAAATGATTGCACTATTTAAGAATATTTTTTTTTATATCTTTGCCTTAAAAGAGGATTTTATCAGTGTTTTGTGTGGGTAAGCAACGCCGCATTGCTTGACTTATAGACAAGTCGCTTAATTCTTTAACCCTAGTGTACAAGCGAAGGGACTTTTAAAGTTAACCACATTTCTAGGTGTTCATCGGAGGATGGCGCAACACCAAAAGCGTGATCAGGAGAAACAGACAACAGCCAGACAAGGTGGAAGTGGACACGCCTGACTTTCTCAACGGAAACGAATACCGCAGTTTCTGGGTGCGCTGGGACAACGGGGTCATCTCCGCCGGTCGGGACAGCAACAACAAACCGTTCATGACCTGGACAGACCCAGAACCTTTCTCTGTGAAGTACGTCGGCTTCTCCACAGGGTGGGGCGCCACTGGAACTTGGCAAGTCGAAGGTGCGTAGCAATTAAAAGCCTAGTTTCACAAAGTAGCAAGTAGGTTTTAGAACCAGTAAATTTAACACCACAGGAAGAGCTCTGAGTGGAATGGTAACTGCCTTATAAGCAATATACAAACAATCTAAGTAACTGATCTTTCCTAATAGTACCTGTTTGCGTGTTTCCGTCCATGTATTTATAGAAGGAAGTAGTTTTAGGAATTTTGTACTATAACAAAAGTCTGTGAAAACGATTCTTCTTCGTCCTAGGGTGTGTCCTGGCTATACATGCATTACTGAGTGAGGGGTCTCCACTACGATTATGATTTTGTTTTTGAGGCTCGTTAATATATTGGAGCAATTGCCCAATAAAATCCGCAACCCTTATAAGGAAAGGCGTACCTCACCTACTGTACACACAGCTAGTAATCGACCTCTACTGCAAGTAATCAGGTGATTGGAGTCCGCAATATCCTAACCAAACTGGGAAACCTCACACAGTGAAAGTGTTACCCACAAGATTCGAACTCACGACCTCCTTTAGGAGCCGAACGCTCAAACCGCCACACCACGTAGGCGGCATTAGGATAATGACCAAGAGTGAGAAAGTGTTCACCGGATACCTCATGTTTTCGTGTTCTTTGTACAGATGCAGAAGAATTCAGCACTCCGGACAAATTGGAATACATATTCCGACCAGTGACCACGGGATACGTGGAAGTCGAATATCGTGGTCCCCGCAGCTGCAGCGTCTCTCTAACGGACGATTCTGGTAACGCTGATTCAACTCGTATGTACGAGTTCATACTTGGTCCTGAATCAGCTATTCGCAAAAACAGAGAGACGCCAGACAAGGTATGTGAAGCTAGAATTGAGGCGATGGACTGAGGGCTCTCATTTTTAGATTTAGCTATCAATTACAATAGGGCCGCTGACGATGATAACAAGCCGATAATAGATTCAATCGGCGCAGTCAGTGAAAGCAATCAAGTCAGTGTTTTTTGCCTAAAAGATTTACGAACTCCAATCCATATTTAGCCAGTCATCTTTCATCATCATCCATACTAACTTTTTTATTTGTAATATTAGTACGATTTTCTTTGCTTTGGACATGGGATTGGATTGGCTTGAAGAGCATACTTAAAAGTCAAATTTTTGTGATGTATGGTCAATATCAGTCTTTATCGGATAAAGTCAGATTGTTAAAACCTCGTCTATTGGCGCCCCTTTTCACCGATTACTACCTGCCTTCCCACCGTCTACTCCTAAAACATTTTTATTTTGGCGCCCCTAAAGATTGGATCTTTAGGTACACCAAAATGCTGCGACCGCTTCACTAGTTCCACCTCAGTTCCGGAAATGTAGAAAATAAGATTCCGTAGAGCGATAACGACAACGATTCGGAACGATACGGGACGACATTGCGAATTGACAATCTGGAAAGACTGGATAAGACCGCCTAAATTGTACTATAATCAATCTGTTAAACCTATTTTTGTAAAGTTTTTGTGCAATAAAGTATATTTTTCTATTGCCGGAAGTCAAGTTTTGTACCCCGCGGTCCAGTTTTGGATGAGTGACCATTCCGGAGCAAATTAATTGCATTTATAATCAGCACACACATTTAGCTGTTGGGCCTGACTGATATCTCGAAATAAGACTTAAGCCTAGTCAGTGGCCTTTGGTAGCTTACAATACCACCAATCCTCTATAAAGCTTCACTGAGTCCACGTACCGAAATGAGGCCTATCTCATCTCATAATCAAGATTTGTAGGTTACAAAGAAAACGCCAGGGCTGATCCAACCGAACAAGTTCAGGCGGTTCCTGATCAACTGGAGTAACGGGCGGATGACGGCGCGCGACGCCGACTCGAACCCTCCGGGGGCCGTGCTCACCGACTGGGTGGACAGCGAGCCCTTCCCCGTGACGCACTTCGGAGTACGCACCCCCCCTGGAGTACGCGGCCATTGGCGCATCCGGCACTTCCCTGAACCAGCCCCCGGCGAAATTAAGCGTTGAGTATATATAATTCCTATTTGGCAGGAAGAGGATTTTCTTTTTGTATTGCACTTCAAAATTGACTTCATTTCTCCTCATGTCAAATTTTAATGAGGTCCTAGATAAAGGGTGACAAGTACAGCACAATAAAGTGGTTACTGTTATATAAAATACAGCCCAATAGATTGATCTTTAAAATAAGAAATAAGACAGATAACCAGATAACCGAAATGGATGACTACACCATCTAGCAACAAACCTTAGCCACAACACTACAAAAAAACAGTTACAAACTATAAATCTATAATTGCACGGAAATGCAAAACCGCATGCTAAACCTGTTCGGCAACATTTGGAAGATTTGAGAACATTGGGTAATATTTTGCATTACTTAATTCTATTTATAGTCAACAATTAATGCGCTTGTTTTTCCTCAATTCTGGAGACTTTTGTATTTTTTTTGTTTTTAGAGATACTTGTTATCTGCCCCGGCTACGCATGGGTAGCTCGAGTTACATTATTCGACTCAATTAAAGTCTATTTAAAAAAATATATAATAGCCTCTGTTACTCCGCGACAAAGTGACTTTCTAACGGCAAAAGATTTATATTATTAGTGAAGATATAGATTTATGCAATATACAGGCAGACAGATGTCTCATTTAACTTAAGAAAATGCATTAATTGAAGAAGACTAGAAGCATGTACCGGCAATTAAATATGAACACATTATAATGCTATGGTACACCCAAAAAGATAAAACTTCTTATATTTGTTGAGATGGGGGCTAACTGGTAAAATACCAAATAAACTAAAAGACACAATACGTGTTCAATTCTCGCTATAATTATGAAACAAAATCGATCCAATTACTCTCATTTGGATAAATATCAGTAAATACTCTTATTTACTAACTCGTTAGACTACACACACATCCACACACTTTTGGAGGGGGGGGAATGCATTAACGCACCGTACCGTTACCCACAGTGGCGTAGCTATATCATTGGAGGCCCTTGACAAATTTATCTGATGGGACCCCCAACAATATAAAAGAGGAATCGAGAAAGACATTTTTATAAGAGTTGAATAATAAATATGATCTTGGGAGTTGGGACTCTCATCTGACCGGGGCCCTTTCTGACTGGGGGCCCGTGGCATTTAGCCGACTTGCCACCCTATAGTTACGCCACTGACTACCCACTAAACACCTTCAGTTGGACCTCATCGCCTTAGTGGTGGTGTTGTGGGATATCGGATCAACCCGACCAACCAAAATACCATCGGCAGAATCTAAGTAGCCATGAATAACTTGTGTAAGTGTACTGCGACGATCAAGATAAGAGGAAACATTATATTTCATTAATATTTCCATCATATTACGTTCAATATCAATATTACGTTACACCAATACATCAGTGGGTGAGGGCCTGGCGATCCGCCACACAGGGTACCCTACCCTAGTATGGACACCAGTCTCTCACAAAAGTGATTGTACAGTCGCCGTCAGAAATATCGGAGCAGACAAAGTGACCAAATAGTTCTGAACAGTTAAAAATGTCAAAAAGTTCCATAAACTACAAGTTACAATTAATATCTGAACATTTACTACTTCAGTAATATCTGAGCAGATGCTAGTCAATAAATTCTATACACACAACTAACCAATAATATCTGAACACTCATCTACACAGGTAGCTAAATGAGACACATGACGTGCGTGACGCATATTGACGTTATAAGTGTTCAGATATTATTGGCATCTGCTCAGATATTACTGAAGTAATGAATGTTCAGATATTAATGGTAACTTGTGGTGTATGGAAATTTTTGTTCAAAAGTATTTGGTCACTTTGCTCCGATATATCTGCCGGCGACTGTACATGCTGTTATTGTTTTGTGGTTATTTGTAAAGTTACCTTTGTGAAGAGAATATAAACGATTTATTATTATTATTATATTATTTCGATGTAATGTCTATTAAAAATTAAAAACCAATTGGCCACCAGTACCTCCGAATGAGGACACGCCAGGACGGTGGGTGCACGTGACAGCGGGAATGATCCCGGAAGGCGCCGTGGCGGGCGGAAAGCTCAGCAACGGGGAGCCGCTCTACGTGATCCGGGCTCGCCACAAGTCAGACATCTTGCCCGGCAAGCTGCAGCTATCTAAGGGCTACGGGTCCGTGTCTTGGGACGGCGCGGAATATCCCAAGACCAAATATCAGGTAATTTAATTTTATGTAATAATTTCATACTCGCATATCCCATGCAGCGAATTTTTGTTGTTTGGTATTTCTAAAAGCGAAATGTTATTTTATTTGGGGGGGGGGGGGGGTCTCGAATTGTTATTTTATCTGATACCTACTTCTAAGTTGTAGACAATAGTGTTTTTACTATTTGTAAATACGTAGGCGTAAAGACCAACTTCTACCTCATTTATAATTTTTGGCATGACGCGTAAAATCTTCAAAAATCAAAAAAGAAAGTATCAGCCCATCTCAGCATGCTAAATAATAGCTTGCATGCTGAGATTACCTGTTATGCTGTGAGTACATGTTTGCTCATACACATTGGTATTTAAGGTGCTAGTCGGCGGCTCCGACAAGTGGGTGCACACGAGCGGTAACAACATCCCGCCGAACGCGTTCCGCGCCGGGCGGACGGAGGACGGCGAGCCGGTGTTCGTCGGCCGCGTCGCCTTTGAAGACAACGTCATACTCGGCAAGGTGCACATGTCGCACAACGTCTGCTACGTGCCTTACAACGGGTTGGAGCTCGCCTTCCCCGAGTACGAGATACTGCTGGCTTAAATCCGTCGCTGACACACCGAGATTTATATTTGTAGGTTATTTTGCACATATATGATTAACTCCCAATGGTTTGTTTATTTACCCTTTTCGTTAGTAAACGAGGTCATTTGTTAAATAGTGTGTTTATGTTTTAATTACTTACATACCTAAAGCGATTTAAAACAATTTTTGGTTGAATCAACATTCACAGACAGACAGAAGAAATCCTCATCAGATGTGAAATTTCTTTTAAAAGTTAACTAAAAGAAAGCAAATAAAACATTATCTAGGCATTGGATGTATGCATACATTGCATTAGGACTGCAATAGATGAATTAATCAGAATATGTTTATAAAAGAGTAGCCGAAACCCTGCACGGATTCTTTAATGTAAAAACACTTTCGCTCCTGCAAGAAAAAATCTAGGGAGACAACCCAAATCGAAATCTTTTGTCTTCCGCTAAAGGTAACGTTTGTAACACCTAACAGGCACTGGTTCATATCATATTATAAATAACTAAGTAATTCTACCTCAAAGCTATGTTAGGTATGTAGGTATTCAGGAACCAAGATCTTTTTTTGTTACCTCTTTTCACTATCATCTAATATAAGAAAGCTGAAGAGTTTGGTCGTTGTTTTGTGTTGGATAGTCCATTTATCGAGGAAGGCTATTATAGGAAGCAACAAGAGCGAAGAATCACTAGAAAATATGGAAAAAAACAGGGATAGTACGCGTGCGAGATCGCGTCAGGCCGCTAGTTCCAAATACATATTTGCATTCAGAAATTCGACGCTTTCTTATAATAGTATTAATTTACCATGTGAAATGAGGCCTCCCAGTTCAGTGACGATGCCGGTGAGCAGCGGGAAGTACGGCGACCAGCCGATGTCGGTCGCGTTCGTAATCAGCACGTCGCCTTGCTGCAAGAGGTTGATCTGCAAAATGTTGACTGATAGAACCTTATACAGTAGACTTATCCTAATTTTAGTAAGACTACAAAGAACTGATAATTTTATCTACAACAGGGATTTACACTAGTCATTAAATCAACACGCTCAACCTAACACATTCATCCTTTTCCAGGATAGTTTCTTACGAATCGCATATGGTTCCCTAATCAACGCAATCGCTGACAAACAAATATTTCCAGACAATCACGCGCAGGTAGGTACAACCCGCACATTAATTAAAGAAAGAGAAAGAGCTTTCGTTTAGGCCCGTGGGGGCTGAGATACCAAAAGGTATGAAAACACAATTATAATAATTTAAAATAATATGAAAGCTTTCTATTCAAAATTATACTTCCACATCTCTTAAAACTGTTCCTGTCATTTTCAAAAAGATCCAAAACTAGAGTTCAATATCTTGGTCATTGGGACGAAACGCGTGAGATGCCTGTGGCTTCGCGCTCTGCACTCCCCCGCATTACATTTCTCGACTCCCTACAAGTTTATTGTTGCAGTCGAAATATCAGGTAATGAATGTACCGTCGGACTTACCTCAGACAAGTCTTTGACTACGCAAGCGCGAGCTACGATCTCCCCGCCGCACACAGAGGTGGCCTCCAGTCGCACATCTCCACCCGTCAGTTGAGGCCCTCGCACTTCCAACGGCTGCACCCATCCGGTGTTAAGTTCAGCGAACTTGAGCTTGCACCAACCTGGGTAGAACTGATGTCGCTGAATGGCTCTGGGAATAACGTTATTACGTAATGTCATCGTAAATGTATAAACAGTGATTTAACTTAATGTGAAGTTACGGATTCACAGTGCGGCAAGATGTGCACGCTACGTTCGTACAGCACTTTTGCCATATTATGAATGCCTACATGGCCGGCCTGAAGTTTGCGTAAAAGTAAATAAGTCATAGTCATAGCTATTCCTACTCCTTTGTCACCATTTTTATCTAAAGCTTGGAATTGTACAAATACTCGTTTCAACTTCAGTCCAGTCCATTTATCGTACGAACTTCGATTATTTTTTCCTTTTTCTTTAGCACCAAACAGCCGTTAACAGAAATATAATGTAGGTAGGTAATCAACAATTTTCACTTAGGCGTAACTAATTTATGAAGGTTTAAATTTTTAAGATACAAAAAACTTACATTCGTTGACGATTAATAGAAGAATGTATGTAACATTACAAATTATTATATTTATTTAATTACGAACATAATAGAAGGTATTCGCGGGGTTAATCAAGCATTGAGACATAGCGCTTCCTCAAAATTGTTGTAATTAAGATGTTTAAACATATTACATTAAACATAAGCATGGACTCTGAGCGCAACTACATAATTTTTCATTAGCATAAAATGTGGGATGAAGAAGTCAGTGTGTTGACATTGACACGTAAAATCCTGACGTCACAGATTGCAAAATATCTTACAAAATGTGACGGAATTTTGTTTTGACAGATTTAAAAACGTAGGTATCTGAGCAGGGCTGGGTCCCTGGTGCGGATGTAGGCGGATATACCCGTGTCTGAACTTACTTCCTGAGCAGGGATGGGTCCCTGGTGCGGATGTAGGCGGATATACCCGTGTCTAAACATACTTCCTGAGCAGGGCTGGGTCCCTGGTGCGGATGTAGGCGGATATACCCGTGTCTGAACTTACTTCCTTAGCAGGGATGGGTCCCTGGTGCGGATGTAGGCGGATATACCCGTGTCTGAACTTACTTCCTTAGCAGGGATGGGTCCCTGGTGCGGATGTAGGCGGATATACCCGTGTCTGAACTTACTTCCTTAGCAGGGATGGGTCCCTGGTGCGGATGTAGGCGGCGAGCTCGTGTGCGCAGAAGAAGAAGACGAGGTCGGGGTGCGGCAGCAGCCAGGCGCGCACGAGCAGGCGCGCGAGGCGGCGCGCGGCCAGGCGCAGCCGGTGCACGCCCAGGATCAGGTGCGCCTTGGTGCTCTCGCGCCGCTGCACCGTGCGCCGGCACAGGGGCAGCACCCAAGATAGGATCTTCCTGACAATACAATACTCAGCAAATATTAACGAATCCATAGTAATTTTATAAATGCGAAAGTAATTCTGTCTGTCTGTGTGTCTGTCTGTCTGCCTGTCTGTTTGTCTGTTCGGCTTTCACGCCTAAACCACTGAACTGATTTTGATAAAATTTTGTATAGGTATACGTTATTAAGTCACAATATAACAAGGTACGGAGTTGTGTACAGACATCATTAATGTCGATCGTAATTACGACGCGCGATCTCAAATTTTTGTAAACTTTTTTTATAAGCGGCGTAGCAAGTGCTTTTAGGCCGTATTCCCACAATGTCGACACGACAAATTTCGTATTGTACCTTGTGCTTGACTTCTTCGGTGTAGTCAATTTGGCAATAATATCGGCATCACTCCTGGTGCTCTGACTGTCTTGTTTAGAAGCCCTCATGGTTTGCAGCACCTTCATCAGTTCCTCGGGAACCAGAGCCCATGGCTTGGTATACATATCAAACTACAACAAAAAATTTATAATATTGTATAATTTCATTCCACCGCCAAAGTGTAAAAAAGTTTATTTCGAAGCGATTAGTACGCAACCATTTTGATTATGGTTTATGAGACTAGTTGATTGGTGTAATAGTTTGAGGAATTTATTTTTTTCTACTGTACCCTTCGCTTTAATATTTACCTCCATAATAGCTCTGTGGCCGTGCTGTTCCAGAAATTCGTTTACGTCAGAGTACACTTTCGGCAGGTTCTGCTGCAGCCAGCCCATGGCGGCGGTCGGGTCCTGAGCGCGGAAGCTGTCCGCCTGCCCCGACTCATTGATCTGCTGCGCAAGCCGGGCCAGCCCTTGCGGCACTTCGGCTGAGAGGACGTCGCCGGAACTCAGCAGTGCACAAATTTCGTTGCAATGCTCGGGGGAGAAATCTGAAAGGACCAAGTCACTTGGAGTATTGAGGCGCAGGTCACGCTATTCCGAAGTGGTCTGGGTAATACGTCCTTATGTACCTGATAGTTATTAGTTCTCGAGGATTCTCACGAATCCGAGAAAAGTGGTGGTGGTGGTGGTGAGCCAGCGGTGCACCCTGGGCAACAGAGGATTACGACGTCTTTTTTAAGATCTATCAAGTCAACGGCAGAAGTTCCTGCATGAAAAAACTCTCTCCCCTCTTCTTGAAAAGGGGTAATGGATGGTTGGGGTAGAGGGTCATTTTCGCTTGCTGGGACCAGAGACGCCAGGCGTGGGATAAGCCTGCCATCCGTTACCTCAGTCCTGAGGGAGTAGCGCGTATCAGGTAGCCTGTCAGGCGCTGTGGGGGGCCTGTGTAGACTCTGCAAGGGATCCCGACTCCCCCACACATCTGCGCAGCGTTGGCCACCGAGGGGGTTTTAGACGGTGCGAGCAAAACACACCACTTTCTTTTACTCGCGGATAGAGACGGTGCGGTAGGCATATCCCCCTCGACAAAAAAAAATGGTGCAACCCATCATTCAAATGAACGAAAAAGACCGTTGAGCCCGTCGGATAACGTTTCCGTCTGTAATCTTTTTTTAACACCTAGGCAATGTTCCATCTGGATCAAAAGGACCAAAAAATTTTTTTTTGTTTCAGTCAGACATAATTTTCGTGATATTTGCAGAGCCCCCCCCCCCCCTTAAACTTCTGACGTAATTTATGGACGCCCCTAGTTTATAATATAATAAATAATAGTAGTCTCACCATCGCCTCCCTCCAAAAGGACAGTCATGGCGATGAACTGGCTGGAGGTACTGGCGGCGCTCGTGCTGCCGTGGTTGAACGCCAGGCGGCCCATCTTCTCCTCCGTACCCTCTATAGACGCCAGGATCTCGGCTGGATCGTCCGTCTCCGTGTCGATGTTCATGGACTTGACGATTTTTATCGTTTCGTTCATAAACCACTTCGAATTGTAGATGCTCTAAAAACATAATAAACAATTAAAAAAGAAACATGAAACAATTGTAATCTTGACACTATTGACAGATAATTTTAAGGTATCCATGCCGTGAATGAGGACTTTACGTTTCGGTCAACAGCAGGTCACAGTAAACACATGCAGTTCGACATTAGTTTTTATGCAAGAGAGGTAGGGCATAGCGATTTATCGCCCGAACTGGAGCAGCCCGACTGGTGAAAACCTCCACCTCACAGAAGACCGCAGCCAAATAACAATCACTTCTGTGCTGTTGTGTTCCTGCGTGTGAGTAAGGTTTCCAGAACTCTTGGGGGGTGCTACATTAGTAGCAGGGGTTAGGCCTTCAAGGTAAGGGCGACAAGACCAGTAACAACTTTATTATGCTGTACTTGTCACCTTTAAGCTAGGACCTCATTACCACTTAACATCAGCTGGGATGAGGTCAATCTTGAAGTGTAATATAAAAAAAAATGCCGAAGACATTAGAACATAGTTTTTAAGTACATTGTTACTAACATGGACATAATTGGTCTAAAATATAATATTTTTTTATTTATTTTATTTATTAGGGCGGTGCATAGTCCAAGGTGTTACAGTCTGACGTGATTTTGATTTTGTATCGGCCATAGTGATTTTGTGCAAATAGGTGCCTAATCGTTAAGACGCTTCGAATCGTTTTAATAATTGTTGTGACGTCACAGTGTGCTATCTTCATAGAAATCGTGAAATCTATAAGCGACGAAACACGTTACGTCGATTACGACTTTATTCGCCGGGGGGTGCGTGCGACGCTAATGGTGATCTGGAGCGACACTTTTTTTTTATATTAAATCTCTGAAGTTCCGGGTTCGATCCTCGGTCGGGTCAAAATGCGAAACAAACTTTTCTATATTGTCTCGGGTTAGGGTGTTGTGGCACTGTCTTTGTTTCTTATATCTGTAACACAAGTGCTACTTACCACATAAATATTATAAAATATATTTGATAAATCAATCAATTAGTGTTTGGCAAGAAAAATCACTTTTCTGAATACAAAAACATAACTCTCCCACTAAAAAAATAATTAGGTAACTATTTCAAACAACAAAACAAGCCAGTTCAAATATGATGCTACCATGGTCGCAATTAAGGTAGTACTCAGTATACATCAGAACGATGAGTGCAACAATATCAGTGCTTGATTAATTAGATGCTTCATGAATGCTTTGTTACCTTGAAAGCGAAGGCAGCAGCCTCCATCTTATCGGTCCACTTGGGCGGCCGGCGGCGGACTGCGCGCCGAATGATCTCCTCATCGGCCACTTTATGCCCGTGTATCGCCATCTCTATCATGCGTATGTTGACGTCAATTTTAGGGGGGGCGCGCCGGTACACTGTCTGCGGGGATCAGACTTCAATTATTAGACTTACAAAGTATTCTTCCTAAAAATAACTCACTGCTGGACACCGACCAAGTTGCGGGTGGATATATGTACTGTATTGCAATAAATAATTAGTTAACATTTTAAAAATCTTTTGTGAAAGTAATGACGTTAATGTTTATTTGAAAGCCTTACAATCTTGTAAATTGATCGTGTCCTTTATCGTAATTTGAAAGAATATTATAAAAAGTAGGTTTTATACAAGTAATTAAAAGTATCTCAAAGGGGCCACTGCGCGTGAAAAATCCGCTAGGTGGCAATACGCGTGCGTGAGGTCCAACTGCTACGTGATTAGTCATTCAAATGTCATGGTGACGTGTCTGTCAATGTCATGCTAAAAATAGCCAATGACGTAATAGTTTGACCTTACGCATTCGTATTGCCACCTAGCGGATTTTTCACGCGAGGTATTCTTTATCAGTACCCAATGATCCTTATTAAAAACTAGCAGTCCCGGCGAACTTTGTTTCGCCTTAGAGGCAATAAATGAGCAGACTTAAAAAAAAAAGAAAAATATAACAACAAAGTATCCTTTGTCCTTCTCCTGGTTCTAAACTACCTCCCCACTAATTTTCAGCCAAATCGGTTCAGCCATTCTTAAGTTATAAATGGTGTAACTAACACGACTTTCTTTTATATATATAGATAAGTGGGACCGACACCTTACGTTAAACAGAGACAGCATGCATCTATTGTGCGTGAGCTGGACGCCGTCCTCGTACTCTCCCATATCGCTGCTGACCGTCTTGTTCATGCCTTTCAGCAGCGGCCGCACCACCAGGTCATAGGATAAGGGCGTCGTCGGCTTAGGGAACACCTGCATTTAAACGCACACTTCAAAAATCAAGTTCCAACTTACAAAAATGATTTTCTCATTTTAAAAAATTGCGATCGATAATTTGTTCAGACCGTTAATATCGAGAGAATACGTGTTCCAAAATTTGAGAGTTAGGTTTGGACCCAATACACAAATCCATAATTTTAATAATGTCGTTTTTAAGGCGGAGTTTAAGCTAAGACCTCATTACCACTTAACTTCAGATGAGATGAGGTCAATCTTGAAGTATAATATAAAAAAAAACTTTATGTTAATTCGGCCATATTGTTTTTTTTGCAAATCATCATTAAAATGCTCCGAAACTATTTAAGTGTCCGTGTTGATAACTAAAACTGTTTCTCTTATAACTATGTCTGGATTTTCATTTTATTTCTTTTTCTTTATTTACCTCTCCACAGTTGGCAAAGGTAGTGAACTCGTCGTCGGCCATGATGGGCGAATCCAGTTCGTGTAGTAACTCCTCCTCTGTCCAACGCTCCAGGGACGTTATTGGCCGCGCTTGAACCAAGAATACGTCATCCTGGAATCGAATATTAGTATCAATATCATGTTGGTGTTCAAAAAAATAAAATCGATGCGCTCAGACTGGACCTGTTAATTGGTTTTGTATTAAGAAAAAGACAGAAGACTATGTGTGCCTGCTCTGTTCTTTTAGGCACCCATAAACGTCAAAAACGTTCCGATTGGAAAACTTAATGCTTTGTAACCGTCCAATGTTACAAGTTAAAAAGAAACAAATCCGTTTCCCATTTAAATAAGCGCTCAAAATAAGATTTATTCTATCGAAGTTGGACGCCGACCAACATTGCACATAATGGGGTCTAGCTTCATCGTTGGAATAAATACTTCATGCTTAACAAGCTACCGGTAAGTCTTCTGGAAGGAATCAACATCGTCTACTCTTGCCTCTATGCTCGCTAATCGGAAAACCTCATGCAAGACACACGGCACCTCCTCTACATCATTCCCACCACTTTGATTGTTATTAATGAAATTGTTTCCATAAAAAAATGAACAACAACAGGACAAATGCCCTACCCCATATCTGGTCACCATAGGTCAACCTGTGCCACTCCTCGGATAGGATATATGCAAGATTTTACTGTCCCTGATATAAATCAGACCTCTCTCTCTCTCTCTCTCTCTCTCTACTTTAGTCACATATTCTCAATTATAAAAAGTATTATAAATTCGGAAACGAACTAGAATCTGATGTTTGTATCGTATTTTAAGTTAGAAACTTGAAAATTATTTTTTAGGCTATTGGTTAAATTTAAAGAAATATTACATTCAAAGATTGCAAAAATTTACTTCAAGGGTGTAAAGTAATGAAGTCGGCTAAAATAAGGACATAAGTATGATATGAATGGAAATTCGTCATTTCTGACGCTATGATATTTTTTATTGCCTTTTGATATGATAAATACAAACTACGCAATCGAAATTGCGAGCACAGCTAGTAAATAAATAAAACGTAGGCACAAACCTCAGCGAGAGCCCACTCAATGTCACGTCCAGCGCCCCACAGCTCCTCCTGCGTTACTCCAATGCGCGCCAATCGCAAGGCCTCAGCGTCGCTGATGCAAGCCACGCCCCTTTCAGCCTCAGGCACCTCCTCCTCACTAACGCCAGTGTCGCCGACGCCACCCGCCTTCAGACGCCGCGTCTTAGTACCCAATTCTTTGGTAGCAATTTCTAATCGATCGTCCAGACTGCGCGACACCACTATGGTGTCTGGTTCTACTGAGCCGGAGACGACCGTCTGAAAGGAAATTTATAAAGGTGAATGGTTTATCCCGTTCACCATTTTCATCAGTAAAAACGATGAAAATCTTTCGTAGATAGCTACTTATTTGTTTTTAACTGCTGGCAATACATAATGTGTTATAATAAGACAATGCTTTTGATCAGATACCAAATGAACAATGACTCGCCAAAGTTACGTCAGATGCGAATACCCCAATAGAAATAGGTGGTGGAAGAAAAACATCAATAAATTGACAAATAGAACAAAATTCAGCGATAAATCGGCAAATACAAATTGAAACGGTTCGTTTTTGAAGAACAACCGAAAATTCGTGGTTTTTGATTTGCATGATTAATATTTTTTTCTATAAAAAACCGGTATTCGCATTTTAAAGTGAGTTGGTTACGATTATAAGAACTCAAAATTGCTATATCCATCATTGGATCTGACATATTTAGTTTTTGGTAGTAGGTCCGCCAGCTTTTCATCTATTCTTTACATTTCTTCGTCTGCCACAAGAAGGCTTCGATAAAAAGTATTCCTAGACTAAATGATGTTACGTTATCACGGGTGTCATACTTCCCCTCGATAAATAACTCTTGGCCAAACTAAATGATGTTACGTGTACTCCAGGTGTCATACCTCCCCCAGGCCGTAGTTGGCGGTGAGCAGCAGGCGCGCGGGGTCCCCGGCGAGGTGCCGCGTGAACATGTCATACCTCCCCCAGGCCGTAGTTGGCGGTGAGCAGCAGGCGCGCGGGGTCCCCGGCGAGGTGCCGCGTGAACATGTCATACCTCCCCCAGGCCGTAGTTGGCGGTGAGCAGCAGGCGCGCGGGGTCCCCGGCGAGGTGCCGCGTGAACATGTCATACCTCCCCCAGGCCGTAGTTGGCGGTGAGCAGAAGGCGCGCGGGGTCCCCGGCGAGGTGCCGCGTGAACATGTCATACCTCCCTGTTGGACTCTTGACCTGGCCTCTCCTCCCTCACTTCACTCACTATTTGACCTCTTTGACCTCTTGGACTTATTTGCACTATTTAAATAAAACCACTGTTTGTTCTTGATTTAGGAATATATTGACAGAATAACTTTGGCTACCTATTAAACCGACGGAAAATCTTGTCACCGCGATGTAACAGGGGATAACTCCATCTATTAGCCGATCTTAGGAACTAATCATTTGAATTTAAATTTTAAATTTGACACATTCGATTTAACATTTCCGCCCACCAAGGGCATTTAGTGCAAAAATGGCCTTTTTAAATGAATTTAACAATCCGCCCACCGTAACTTACTTATTGAACTATTAAAACAAATAAATGAACTAACAATAAATAACAATAAAACATCAAACTTAATAAATGTAAAATAACACGCACTTTTAAACAGTATAAAGACATTTTAACACACTACACCTTATTATTCGTTATTATGTACAGTTTAAACTTTAAACAGTGGACAAATCTTAAAACAAACTACGTACTAAACTAATCATTATTATAAACAGGCAGAACACACAACTTAGATGTGGGTCTCTGAATTGTGGATGATCTTACATGAATTGTGACCACACGGGTTACGTCATCACTACCCGATGCTTTTCTACTATTCTACCTATAAATTGAGGTTGAATCCTCTATCAAACACAAGTAACACAATTTGAACTAGAGTTTTGATACCTGCTATCCCCTGTACACTTTAATAGTCACCCGTATGCCTGCGTATAAATATTTTGATGTGTACCTGTGATCAAGAGCTTACCCGAATAAGATGTGTTGGAAAGTACGATAGTGTTTGGTCTCTTGTGATTACTATGATTGTTCTGTATTCTACCACTCACTCGCATAATTCCTTGATGATCTAAATATAACGTAAAGATTTTAATTTTGAGTTTTTAGACTTTCAAAAAACCTTGGTCTTACTATTGTAAATATTCTTAATTAAATTCTTCTATTACATTACATACAGCAAAATAATGCATTAGCTATTTCCTCTTTAGATAAGTATTTCTTATATTGCTCACTTCATTGGTAAAATCATCGCCTACAATATGCTATCACTCTAAGCAAACGTGGTAAAGAAGAGAATCGCTGTAATATAGTATCTTCAACCATTGTATTAAAATGTGAATTAACATGTTCTTCTTCCATAGTTTCATTTACATTTTTTGGTCTAGTGTAAATAATATTTAGTTCACGCAAAAAACCAGAAAACCAAAGCTCATTTCTCGAAAGTGTATCAGGCTGAATACCCCGTGAAGCACAGTCTGCTGGGTTTTCTTTACTCGATACGTGAAACCACTGTGATGAATCAAGAGTTGTTTAAATCTCTGAAACTCTGCTCGCCACATAAGTTTTCCACCTGCTAGAGTGACTATTCAACCATGCTAGCACTACTATTGAATCTGTCCATGCCTTGATGTCACTTCTGGGAACTTTTAATTCTTCGGCTACTTCCACCAATAGTCGTGTTAAAAGAGTAGCACCGCATAATTCTAAGCGAGAAATGCTAACTTGCTTAATTGGAGCGACTCTGGTCTTGGCGGCCAGCAAAGACACGTGCACTTTGCCTTGAGGATCGATCACCCGTAGATACACTACTGCTGCGTAAACTAATTTGGGTGCGTCTCAAAATCCATGTACTTCGCGAGTGTTTTCAGTGCCCAAAGTACCCAACCGTCGAGGTATGCGAACAGATGTAAGATGAGGTAACACATCACGGTAAGTATGCCATTCCCTTTTTAGTTGTTCTGGAATTGGTTCTTGGGTAATGCCTGCAAGCCATAATTTTTGGATGAACATTTTTGCAATAATTATGCTGGGAGCTAACCATCCCAGAGGATCAAATAATCGCGCTATTACTGATAATATAATTCTTTTTGTTTCAGGTCCCGACGACGTCGTGGGAAGATTCACCGAGTACCGCAACTGATCTTCGCTTCTGTCCCAGGTAATACCTAAAATCTTAGTTATGTTATCTTCTTTTATGTCTATATGTTTGTCCTGCATTTTATTAGTGTCCTTTTGTGTTTCTTTTACTTCTATCATTTGTTCTTTATTATCCAGTTCTAGTGTGTTCTTTTGCTTTGTTATAACATTTTCGCTTTGACTTTCCATCATATTTATTTGTGACAGTAATTGCTTATCATTGCTATTCCATTTTTGTAATGGAAATCCACCTCGTAATAATAGCTCTTTCATTTGCTTATACAATTCCATACCTTCTGTAACATCTTTGCATCCTGTCATTAAATCATCCATATAGAATGATTGTGCTACCTTTGATGCAGCGAGGGGTAAGTCTTTACCTTCATC
This sequence comes from Glyphodes pyloalis, assembly GCA_037074685.1. Taxonomy (NCBI): domain Eukaryota; kingdom Metazoa; phylum Arthropoda; class Insecta; order Lepidoptera; family Crambidae; genus Glyphodes; species Glyphodes pyloalis. The sequence continues at coordinate 4,089,774 of JAYKKO010000004.1, forward strand.
ATAACTTACTTGATTTAATGCTCGAACTGCTAAGTATGGTGCGGAAGCTGTTCCAAAGATGACTGTTAATAATTCAAAATCTTCTATTTCAGATTCGCGATCTTCACGCCACACTATTCGCTGATACATAGCGTCTTCTTCTGATATCAGAACCTGCCGATACATTTTCACGATATCAGCCACCAGTACGACCGGATGTTCTCTCCAGCGCAACACCAGATGACGTAAATCAGCTTGAAGCTTAGGTCCCACCATCAGAGCGTCGTTAAGTGATACACCAAAATTATTCTTGCTAGAAGCATTAAAGACCACGCGCACTTTTGTAGTTGTTTTATCATTCCTAACAACAGCATGATGAAGTAAGTAGACAGCTTCATCTGTTTTTGAGTCACACTTTTTCACAGGTCTCATGTGTCCTAAAAGTAAGTAATCTTTTATTACATCAGCATAACTTTTCTTCAAATCCAAATCTTTCGATAGCCTTTTTTCTAATGCCTCAAATTTCTTTACAGCTATTTGCCTGGAGTTGCCACCTTTACAAGTTGGTTGATCTTCGCTGAATGGTAACTTGACAATGTATCGTCCATCAGATGTTCTTTTTGTTGTTCTCGCGAAAAACTCTTCACATTTTTGCTCTTCCTCTGTCCATAACTTGTTCTTAGTAAATGATTGTTCTTCAATTTCCCAAAATCTTTTCAATGTGTCACCTTCATTTATTTGTGCGTGCATCACCTTTATTTTAGACGTTTCTTGGCATGGATTCCGATGGTCACTATCAACTGTTCCAGAAACGATCCATCCAAATGTTGTATTTTGGGCAATAAGTAAACCATCAGGACTTTTCTGCATTCCTTCTTTTAGAATTTGACTGAAAACATTAGCGCCTAGCAGCAAATCTATCTTTTTGGGAGTTTTGAACTGGGGATCAGCTAAGCACATATGATCTAATTCTACCCAATTGATGGAGTGTATCTGTTGTTCTGGTATATGAGAGACCACTAAGTTCTTTAGAACGTAAGCCTTAAGTTTGATCTCAAAACCATTTATCCTCGACTGCAAATGAATGGTTACTACGTGACTAAACGTAGTTGCACTTTTGTCTCCCAATCCAGTAACAGAACCTCTTACCTTTTCTTTTTTCAGCCTTAACAATTGTACTACAGCCTCTGTAACAAAACACGCTTGCGAACCTTGATCGACTAAGGCTCTTACTACCTGTTGCTCACCAGATTCAGACGTGGCATTTAATAGAGCTGTAGCAAGTAAAACTTGCCCATACTTAGGTGTCCTAGTTGTGGTGCATGAAACTATTGGTGCAGCACTGCTCGCAGCATTAGTATTATCAATAGGTTTAGTTTCATTATTTTTTTCCAAATCCAAATGTAAAAGAGAGTGATGCCGCCTATGACAAATCCTGCAACTAGTTGACTTATTGCATTGGTAGCTGCTATGGTTGCTACCCAAGCAATTGAAGCAAATTCGATTCTTTCGCACAAAATCGCGCCTCTGGTCTAAATCTAATTTGACAAATTGTTTACAGAAACACAACTTATGTTCTTCTGAGCAGTACTCACAAGTAATTCTGTTAGTAGTGTTCGCGGACAGCATAACTTTTGGCTTGGAATATGGACCATTACCATAATGTTGTGTGCTTTTTTTGGAATCAATAAACTCGAACGCCCGGAAACGATTTTCCAAAAAAGTTTTGAATTGATCTAAAGTTGGCAAGTTATTGGACTCCGTATCAGAATTATGTAATTCCCAATTTTTGCGCGTTTCTGCATCTAACTTGTAAGCAACAATATGAATAATGATGACGTCCCATGTGCTCACGTCAACATCAATATTTGTTAATGCATTCACACAATCCATGGTGGTATCTAAAAGTTCTTTCAAACCCGTTGCTGATTCGTTAAGTAGTTTTTTTTGCCCAAACAAACGTTTCAAAATACAATTGGCTATAAATTTCTTATTGTTGTACCGTTTTTCTAGAAGATACCAGCATTGAATGTAATTTGCGGCTGAAATTGGCGTATATCTAATCAATTGTTCGGCTTCACCAGACAAGTGAGTTTTCAAATAATGTAACTTTTGTACATTGTCTAAGGACTGATTGTTGTGCACTAAAGATAGAAACAAATCCCGAAAAGTAGTCCATTCTGAGTAAGCGCCTGAAAATATAGGAATGGTGATTTTAGGAAGTCGTACAATTTGATTGGACACGTTACCAACTTTGTTTACATTAGTTTCACGCTCTTTATCAGTTAATTTACCAATAGCTACTTTCAGTAAAGACTTGTAAACTAAATACTCTTCTTCAGTTATTTCGTAAATTTCCGTCTTGACATATTCTGAACTAGCTAACTCATCTGGATCCGAAATTTCATGCAATTTGGTATTGTTTGACCTGAATAGAGACCAATCTCTTTCCAAATTCTCAAGTCTAGCTTCTACATACTCCTTGCTAATTCTGTCCTTAGGGCTTTTCTTGAAGTTAACTAAACCCTTCGCAATTGACTTTCGTAAGTCAATTTGCACATTCAATAACTTATTCATTGTGCTAATTATTAAAGTTACTTGAAAAACTTTCTAAGTTTCTATGACATTTAGCAAAAATCGAGCATAGGTTCTTGCCGCTTCCAGAACCGCCGCCAAATCTCGGCTGCCCTCTGGTTACCTGCAGAATTACAGCTACCTCCTGGTTAGCTGCTGGAGACCCACGCCTTAGCCGCAGCAGTCCACTGCGAGCGCGGGGTTGTGGTCACTCACTGACCACTAATCAAAAATTATGACCTTACAGTCATCCGACTCCGTAGGACCAAAATGTTGGACTCTTGACCTGGCCTCTCCTCCCTCACTTCACTCACTATTTGACCTCTTTGACCTCTTGGACTTATTTGCACTATTTAAATAAAACCACTGTTTGTTCTTGATTTAGGAATATATTGACAGAATAACTTTGGCTACCTATTAAACCGACGGAAAATCTTGTCACCGCGATGTAACAGGGGATAACTCCATCTATTAGCCGATCTTAGGAACTAATCATTTGAATTTAAATTTTAAATTTGACACATTCGATTTAACACTCCCCCAGGCCGTAGTTGGCTGTGAGCAGCAGGCGCGCGGGGTCCCCGGCGAGGTGCCGCGTGAACATGTCATACCTCCCCCAGGCCGTAGTTGGCGGTGAGCAGCAGGCGCGCGGGGTCCCCGGCGAGGTGCCGCGTGAACATGTCATACCTCCCCCAGGCCGTAGTTGGCGGTGAGCAGCAGGCGCGCGGGGTCCCCGGCGAGGTGCCGCGTGAACATGTCATACCTCCCCCAGGCCGTAGTTGGCGGTGAGCAGCAGGCGCGCGGGGTCTCCGGCGAGGTGCCGCGTGAACATGTCATACCTCCCCCAGGCCGTAGTTGGCGGTGAGCAGCAGGCGCGCGGGGTCCCCGGCGAGGTGCCGCGTGAACATGTCATACCTCCCCCAGGCCGTAGTTGGCGGTGAGCAGCAGGCGCGCGGGGTCCCCGGCGAGGTGCCGCGTGAACATGTCATACCTCCCCCAGGCCGTAGTTGGCGGTGAGCAGCAGGCGCGCGGGGTCCCCGGCGAGGTGCCGCGTGAACATGTCATACCTCCCCCAGGCCGTAGTTGGCGGTGAGCAGCAGGCGCGCGGGGTCCCCGGCGAGGTGCCGCGTGAACATGTCATACCTCCCCCAGGCCGTAGTTGGCGGTGAGCAGCAGGCGCGCGGGGTCCCCGGCGAGGTGCCGCGTGAACATGTCATACCTCCCCCAGGCCGTAGTTGGCGGTGAGCAGCAGGCGCGCGGGGTCCCCGGCGAGGTGCCGCGTGAACATGTCATACCTCCCCCAGGCCGTAGTTGGCGGTGAGCAGCAGGCGCGCGGGGTCCCCGGCGAGGTGCCGCGTGAACATGTCATACCTCCCCCAGGCCGTAGTTGGCGGTGAGCAGCAGGCGCGCGGGGTCCCCGGCGAGGTGCCGCGTGAACATGTCATACCTCCCCCAGGCCGTAGTTGGCGGTGAGCAGCAGGCGCGCGGGGTCCCCGGCGAAGTGCGCGTGAACATGTCATACCTCCCCCAGGCCGTAGTTGGCGGTGAGCAGCAGGCGCGCGGGGTCCCCGGCGAGGTGCCGCGTGAACATGTCATACCTCCCCCAGGCCGTAGTTGGCGGTGAGCAGCAGGCGCGCGGGGTCCCCGGCGAGGTGCCGCGTGAACATGTCATACCTCCCCCAGGCCGTAGTTGGCGGTGAGCAGCAGGCGCGCGGGGTCCCCGGCGAGGTGCCGCGTGAACATGTCATACCTCCCCCAGGCCGTAGTTGGCGGTGAGCAGCAGGCGCGCGGGGTCCCCGGCGAGGTGCCGCGTGAACATGTCATACCTCCCCCAGGCCGTAGTTGGCGGTGAGCAGCAGGCGCGCGGGGTCCCCGGCGAGGTGCCGCGTGAACATGTCATACCTCTCCCAGGCCGTAGTTGGCGGTGAGCAGAAGGCGCGCGGGGTCCCCGGCGAGGTGCCGCGTGAACATGTCATACCTCCCCCAGGCCGTAGTTGGCGGTGAGCAGCAGGCGCGCGGGGTCCCCGGCGAGGTGCCGCGTGAACATGTCATACCTCCCCCAGGCCGTAGTTGGCGGTGAGCAGCAGGCGCGCGGGGTCCCCGGCGAGGTGCCGCGTGAACATGTCATACCTCCCCCAGGCCGTAGTTGGCGGTGAGCAGCAGGCGCGCGGGGTCCCCGGCGAGGTGCCGCGTGAACATGTCATACCTCCCCCAGGCCGTAGTTGGCGGTGAGCAGCAGGCGCGCGGGGTCCCCGGCGAGGTGCCGCGTGAACATGTCATACCTCCCCCAGGCCGTAGTTGGCGGTGAGCAGCAGGCGCGCGGGGTCCCCGGCGAGGTGCCGCGTGAACATGTCATACCTCCCCCAGGCCGTAGTTGGCGGTGAGCAGCAGGCGCGCGGGGTCCCCGGCGAGGTGCCGCGTGAACATGTCATACCTCCCCCAGGCCGTAGTTGGCGGTGAGCAGCAGGCGCGCGGGGTCCCCGGCGAGGTGCCGCGTGAACATGTCATACCTCCCCCAGGCCGTAGTTGGCGGTGAGCAGCAGGCGCGCGGGGTCCCCGGCGAGGTGCCGCGTGAACATGTCATACCTCCCCCAGGCCGTAGTTGGCGGTGAGCAGCAGGCGCGCGGGGTCCCCGGCGAGGTGCCGCGTGAACATGTCATACCTCCCCCAGGCCGTAGTTGGCGGTGAGCAGCAGGCGCGCGGGGTCCCCGGCGAGGTGCCGCGTGAACATGTCATACCTCCCCCAGGCCGTAGTTGGCGGTGAGCAGCAGGCGCGCGGGGTCCCCGGCGAAGTGCGCGTGAACATGTCATACCTCCCCCAGGCCGTAGTTGGCGGTGAGCAGCAGGCGCGCGGGGTCCCCGGCGAGGTGCCGCGTGAACATGTCATACCTCCCCCAGGCCGTAGTTGGCGGTGAGCAGCAGGCGCGCGGGGTCCCCGGCGAGGTGCCGCGTGAACATGTCATACCTCCCCCAGGCCGTAGTTGGCGGTGAGCAGCAGGCGCGCGGGGTCCCCGGCGAGGTGCCGCGTGAACATGTCATACCTCCCCCAGGCCGTAGTTGGCGGTGAGCAGCAGGCGCGCGGGGTCCCCGGCGAGGTGCCGCGTGAACATGTCATACCTCCCCCAGGCCGTAGTTGGCGGTGAGCAGCAGGCGCGCGGGGTCCCCGGCGAGGTGCCGCGTGAACATGTCATACCTCCCCCAGGCCGTAGTTGGCGGTGAGCAGCAGGCGCGCGGGGTCCCCGGCGAGGTGCCGCGTGAACATGTCATACCTCCCCCAGGCCGTAGTTGGCGGTGAGCAGCAGGCGCGCGGGGTCCCCGGCGAGGTGCCGCGTGAACATGTCATACCTCCTCCAGGCCGTAGTTGGCGGTGAGCAGCAGGCGCGCGGGGTCCCCGGCGAGGTGCCGCGTGAACATGTCATACCTCCCCCAGGCCGTAGTTGGCGGTGAGCAGCAGGCGCGCGGGGTCCCCGGCGAGGTGCCGCGTGAACATGTCATACCTCCCCCAGGCCGTAGTTGGCGGTGAGCAGCAGGCGCGCGGGGTCCCCGGCGAGGTGCCGCGTGAACATGTCATACCTCCCCCAGGCCGTAGTTGGCGGTGAGCAGCAGGCGCGCGGGGTCCCCGGCGAGGTGCCGCGTGAACATGTCATACCTCCCCCAGGCCGTAGTTGGCGGTGAGCAGCAGGCGCGCGGGGTCCCCGGCGAGGTGCCGCGTGAACATGTCATACCTCCCCCAGGCCGTAGTTGGCGGTGAGCAGCAGGCGCGCGGGGTCCCCGGCGAGGTGCCGCGTGAACATGTCATACCTCCCCCAGGCCGTAGTTGGCGGTGAGCAGCAGGCGCGCGGGGTCCCCGGCGAGGTGCCGCGTGAACATGTCATACCTCCCCCAGGCCGTAGTTGGCGGTGAGCAGCAGGCGCGCGGGGTCCCCGGCGAGGTGCCGCGTGAACATGTCATACCTCCCCCAGGCCGTAGTTGGCGGTGAGCAGCAGGCGCGCGGGGTCCCCGGCGAGGTGCCGCGTGAACATGTCATACCTCCCCCAGGCCGTAGTTGGCGGTGAGCAGCAGGCGCGCGGGGTCCCCGGCGAGGTGCCGCGTGAACATGTCATACCTCCCCCAGGCCGTAGTTGGCGGTGAGCAGCAGGCGCGCGGGGTCCCCGGCGAGGTGCCGCGTGAACATGTCATACCTCCCCCAGGCCGTAGTTGGCGGTGAGCAGCAGGCGCGCGGGGTCCCCGGCGAGGTGCCGCGTGAACATGTCATACCTCCCCCAGGCCGTAGTTGGCGGTGAGCAGCAGGCGCGCGGGGTCCCCGGCGAGGTGCCGCGTGAACATGTCATACCTCCCCCAGGCCGTAGTTGGCGGTGAGCAGCAGGCGCGCGGGGTCCCCGGCGAGGTGCCGCGTGAACATGACGCCGGCCGCGCGCGCCGCCACCAGCGCCTGCACCACCACGCCGCCGCCGCACACGCACGCCTGACCGTTCTGCCTGACGATAACCAAACATTACTGTTCTGCGCCATAATTAATGCCTAGTAGGTACATGATACTTGACGACCTCCGTAGTCGCGAGGCGAGCGGGCCGGACTATGGCGTCGCACAGTCTCTGAGGTCCCGGGTTCGATACCCGAACGGGTATGTGTGGGACTCTCCTACCCACAAAACCTCCCGGAAGATCGTATCGGAGTCAAGTTTTGTATATTATCTCGTGTATGAATGTTGTGGTACCGTCTAATTACTGACACACAAGTGCTTGAGCTACTTATTACAGAATCAGAGCAATGTACCTATGTGATGTTGTCCAATAGCTATTTATTTATGATGACATTGGTTACCACTAGCGCCATCTGGTTTCGAGTGGTGGAACTGAGAGTCACTGGCGCATCTATTATCGAGTAGAGATTTCGATACTGAAACTTACTAGTCGGGGCCGATATGTGCTCGAATACTCTGAATATTTCTACAATGAAAGGTTCTGGAACTATCTGTAACACTATTTATGGCCCGGACTGGCCGCGACCGGTGAGTCTTAGATCAGTGATACAGGTGCATACATCGAACGCGATCTTCATGTGCGACTTAAGAGTGCTTGCCAAGAGTGAGCCCAAAAAATATGGGGGCGCTGATGAGATTTAAATAGACCATTCGTAAAGTGTAACTTCAGCTACTTCGTATTTTTAAATTCACTTAAATTAAAATCCTCATACTATGCAACATTTCTAAAGTTGTATTATCACTGTGAAGTGAGGCCAGTTACTGCTTTATTATGCTGTGCTTGTCGCCCTTAAGCTAGGACATCATTACAACTTAACATCAGGTGGGATGAGATCAATATAAAAGGAAAAGAAAAAATCTCTGCTCCCGTTTCCCACAGCATCACCACAACGGCAATCTTCCGGGAGATTTTGTGGGTAGGAGAGTCCCACACACATCGTACTATCACCTGGCTCAAGTGCCAGTTCGGTGCGTAATGCATTTCACTACAAAAAAAAGCGAAAAAAATGGGGGGCGCTACAAAATAACGGATTTTCAAAGGGGGCGTTAATGAATTTAGTTTTAATTCCTCTGGTATAGACTAGAGTATTCTCTTACCTCCTATAGTAAGCGCTTGTGAAAGCGAACATAGATCCCCAGCATTTCTGCACGCCCTTGAGCACATCTCCGTCGCTGATGCAACCGAGAATTGTCTCGTTCTGTCCCGCTGCCGACAAAGTCTCACTGTCTTCTCCAACGGCTGTTTATAGATAAGTAAAATTTAAACACAATTTGTACAATTCATTATTAGATACCTAATACTACTGTCGCGGACCAGTTTTTTACATATTAGTAGTTTTTTATTCCTTAGCCGATTAACGAAGCAAGATTTTGTGAAATACTCCTAGCTCTAGTTGTGAAATACTCCTAGCTCTTAGGAACGTTTGAATAAAAAAGAAAACTCGAAAATACTCCTTCTTCAAGACATCAAAATAACAGAAATAATTACAGTTATTAAAACCAAAGTGTAGTTATCACTCGCAAGCTTGTCGCACGAGTGAGCGCGTTCCGAGTCGGATACCGGATTTTTATAGGCTTTCCCCTACCATTTTCACAACCAATCAACTATGATAAAGTCAAATCAGCAACTTAATAATCAACCGGATATTCTGTGATTGTCGATCTATAGCGGAAGTTTACTATAATTGTTACAATTTGTCTTACCTCTTCAAAGTTCAAACTCAAAGTAGGTGGTGTCGTTACACATTACATTATGTATTTTTTTAGGCAATGCACGAATAATGTCATGTTTACATAATGACTGCACAGTATAGATTACGTTATCCCAACTGTAAATAGCGCCATAACCAGTATACCTAATATGAATATGAATAATATGCTAACCCCAAAGGGCGCGAATCTTTGTACAATGGTTACAATGTGCAGCGACTATTGGCAGATACATGTGCGTCGTTTGAACGTTTCTCGTAGATCGTAGCAGAATCTAGATTGTATACCTATATACATAGCTGGGCATTAACTCGTTAATCCGTTAATCGTTAATTAACGAAGTTAACATTTTGAGTAACGGATTAACTTTTAAGTTAACTTTAAAAACGGTTAACTTCCGTTAATAATCCAGAAGTCCGTTAATCGTTAATCCAATACCTACTATTCACCGCATAGCACCGCGAGTGCGAGAGAGAAAGCTGCGAATAGATTTAATTCAAGACAATTGATTAATTCATGTAGGTTACAAGTAACACATATGCATCGTCAAAATCAAAATTGAAGCTAGAGCCGGTTCGGAACCAAATTCTACCGAGAAGAATCCGGCAAGAAACTCAGAAGTTATCCTAATCTTTACAAAATTTCAAGCTAGAGAACTTAAAAGTATGGTGTGCAAGCGAGCAGACAATCATGTCCATATATGTTTATTGTTTAAATATTCATCAAGTGTGTACTATCCTTTTGCATTAAACATGATTTAATATGAGCCTTAAATCTATGCATAGGTAAGTCAATAATACATTGCGGTAACTTGTTGAATATTTTTATACTTAATCCCACGAATGTACTGGTTTTACGAAGCCTATGGTTTGAAATAGCGAGCTTATGTTCATTTCTTGTATTAAAACGATGTATATCGGATTTCTTATAGAACAAATGTAGATTTTTACATACATACATAATGCAGTCAAAGATGAAAAGGGAGGCTACGGTTAAAATATTAATGTCTTTGAATAATTCTTTAAGTGGATCACGCGATCTAAGGCTGTATATAGATCGAATAGCTCTCTTCTGTAATACAAATATGGTTTGTATGTCAGAAGCTGATTCCCACAACAACAGACCGTGTGACATTAAACTATGAAAAATGCGATTCATTTTGTTCATTTGATTTCAACATGTCAATTATTACTTAGAGCCGGTGTTTAGTTAGTGACGAGCGCCGTATTTGTTTTAAAAAAGGGAGCGTTCAAGTATAACGTAACTCGATTTTTAACCCCCCCCCCCCCCCCCTCTATGTAATGCATTTATTAGACCGCATCGTAACGTTCTACATAACCCCCCCCCCCTCGTAAATTGCGTTACGTAATACTTGCGTGTGCATAAGGAAGTGTGTAGGTAATATTACGTCAATTAAAAAAGTGTACTGTGCAGTGCAGTAATCAAGACCTTATCATGGAAGACATGGAATCGGATTCCAGGTCTTGGTGAGAATCCATGACCATTCATCCAACCATTTTGATTATATTTTAACGGATTAACGATTAACGTTAACTTGCGTTAATTCTTCAGCAATGTAACGCTTTAACGTTTAACGAAGCTAATTTTTTTAGTAACGGATTAACGATTAACGAAGTTGACTGTTTGATTAACGGTGCCCAGCTATGCCTATATACATAGTTAAATCTACGAAGACGCGCCCCGACTCTATATCACATATTAGCGTACGGCTCGGCTTGGCACGCACGCTACACCCGTTTTTTTCAAAATTTCCACAGATTCTTCCCTCCTTTTGGTTGCACCGTGATGTTACAAACGCCTTCCTCACGTACACGCACACTAAGATACAATGACAGAACATCACTGGATAACTGAGGTTTAGCAAAAACTTTCCACCCCTCCCGCTTACCTCTCATGCACCACGGAAGCTCAAGATCAAAAGTAGTGAGGCGAGATTTCGTAGATTGAACTTACTGTAGCAACGTGTTTTATATACTCATCAAGTGTTCTATTGTTGTTTACCTGAAGATCTAACCGCAAATCGTCGTTCAGGTCCCAAATTTTGTTTAATGGCCTTCTTCCTCAGTTCATTGAGATGAGTTAGTATGTCCTCGCGCACCTCAGGTGCTATTTCTGTCTTTGCAAACAGTTCTACTGCTCTGTAATAATGAAAGAGAACATCGTTAGGCATTTATTGTTTTATCTTCTCATTTAAAATCCCTTAGGATTCAAGAATGTCCAATAATTTAAACATTCTCATACAACATAGCTCTGCTGTGGAAAGCCATAATTTTATCATGTAAACTTTGTCAGACTAAATCCTTGCGTAACTAAGTAAGACATTAAACTTAATTTGACGAGGTATAAAGTTGGTAACAAACTAAAGATACTAATTGAACAGTAATAACAAAATAATGGCAAAGAATAAGAATATTAAGTTTGTTATAGTTTAAATTATTTTAGTACAAGCGTTCCTATTTAATATTTTATTTACTTAATGCTTACCGATTGCATTTCTCTTTGAAGTTGGCTTCATTGTAATCCTCATTTGCAGCCTCAATCTCGCGCACCGCCTTCATTAGGTCAGGATTTACCTCTAAGTGTTTATTCAACGCATGAACTGTTAAGCAGAAGCCTGGAGGTACGCGGTAGCCCTAGAAAAGGATAATATTGTTCTACGTAACATCACTTTCACGCAATCTACCATCTACGTTCGCAGAGACCAGGTTTGTTTTCTTATAGCAGCGCAGTATATTGGCTTCTCCCAGCCTGATAGTAAGCAAGAGAGGAACCCACCTCGCGACGACAACGGATTTGATATCGAAATATCCTATCCGTTAGCATCGACATACTGGCCCGCAAGATGTTTCTTCACGCTCAAGATGTTTGTAAGATAATATGAAGAAGCCTCATTTATAGACGAGAACCTACGTGTGCTACAAAATTCAGCGGTTTTAAAAATAATCTACAATGAAGTACTATACCCCATAATATGAGTTTTTCTGAAACCTAGGTACAAATACAAAACGTGTGTACCAACGTTGCAATTCGTAAATAGTTTATTGCATGCCACACGTTACAAGGTTATTACAAGAATACAAAGGGCGAAAATATGTAATAGCCTAGCCTGGGCGATCGGCTGTTTTCTAGTTTCAGTCATTTGCGGTGCGGTTGACTGGTAGAGCATGCCACTAAGGATTAAGTCCACCTTTTGCTCCTTAACCTACATCCAAAAAGTTAACACAATACAAAAATAAAAAGAGATTACCAATCCTGGTTTATCACGTCGAATTTTTGTAGTTATATTTTGGATGATTATTTATTTACTCCTTGCAATATAAATACCTACATTTACAATACAGAATACAACCGATTGTTTTATTGCTGTATAGACACAACCAGTAAAATGTAAAAATAGGAGCTCTTTTACGTTACCATAAGGTTCAATTTAGAATAAGTTTCGGTACAGATTAGTGCGTACCTGAGAGTGCTGCACAGACGCAAGCAGTGCAAGCGATGCACCCTTGCCGCCCACGTAGTCCGGACAAGCTGCGGCTCTGTCTTCAAACTGCAAGCAGTACTCCACGGGGCCCGCCTCACTTGCCGACAACCATCGCAGCTCTGGCGGAGGTGACAACCGCACAGCCGGGTCCGATATAACTGGAAGGTGACCATTGACAGGCTAGTTGAGGCATTTAGTAGTATATCTGGTAGGTAGGCTGGATCTGATTCGCTCTCTGTTTACGACCATAGCTCTTAGACGACAAAAACACAGTTGGGTAGGTATATTACTGTAAGATTACGGCTGACAGACCTATTCTTCTAGCGGTTGACGCAGATGACTTCTGCCTTACGAGTAATGGATTAGATTCTCTTCCAGAACAGTGCGCTAATGTGAAAAGGTAATCATCGATAAAGCATAACTTCCGAACGAATGCACATAAATAATTCTTGTTTTGCTTGGGATTTTCGTTATTGTCAGTAGAACCAAGTAAAAAACCTTTTTGAATTTTAACGGTCATTTCGCTAGGCCGCGGGGGTCCTATTGTTGTACAATTCTAATGCATATTTACTTTATTTTTCTTCAGCTCACCTAATGGTACGTAGCCTAGCTCAAGGATGCCGGTGCCAGCCTCGCCGTCGATATCAACGGACGCGATGCGGTAGAGCGTCTCCTGCTGACTGGGCACGCCGCTCAGCAGCCTCCCGGTGTAAGTGTCGCACCGCACCACCACACTCATTTCGCGATCTTCGCCTGTTAAAGTAGCGAGAAATTTAGTGCCTGGGTTCAGGATTTTTGACAGTGTTGGGCCGATAATGCACTAGCGTACCTTAGAGGGGGCTATGGTCCCTGGCGGCCAATGAACGAGAGCGGCAGAATCGCCAGATGACGCGAAAGTAGTAAGTAGAAAGTATGAGACAAGATGTAGGTATGTTAAATTGAAATATTTACATATTTAAGTAAATATTAAAAGGGGGAACGGCAGAAAACTTAGGCTATGCCACTGCGCTAGTGACTTTGCGGTAGCTATACTTCGTGTTTTGTTGTTTTTAATCGTCAGAATCACAATCTTTGTGACCGGTGAATCCAGAATCAAACCTTTAGAATATCCAAAATTAAATATTCGAAACCGTAACAAATTGTCACCAACTTAAATGTTTTATTAAACTAACCTAACTGAACACTTATCTTAAACATATCCAAACTCAAAATTATTCACATAACTATAACATCTCTTGATTGGATCTACGATAAAGTATGAACGTACGTAGTATCAGCATAATACATTTGTTTTCCAATTTTTTTTTACACTAAACATGTCCATAGAAAATAGAATCTGATAAAATCAAACAACTAACTAATTGGTGTCACGTATAAAAATAACTTACTGGCTAGACGGAAGCTGAAACACTCTGGGATCCCATCAGGAGTTTCGGGAAAATCAGTAATCGATAAATCTGTGCTGATCACACTCTGCACTTTCGTGTTGGGCAGCCGGACCGTGCCACTGACACATCTGAAATTTAGACCAAATCATGTTTTAATAATAATTTAACGTAAAACTATATTTACTTTTAAAGTCTAAACTCAAAACTCAAAAGTGCCTACGTTTGGCGCGGTCGTGATTCGTTGTCCGTACTTTAACAACATTTTTTTATTTGTTTATTAAAATCTATGAATATCTTGAAAATATAAGTGTACCTATGTGTGGGTGTATAATAGTGTAAGTTTTTCTAATATTCAGCACAAAACTGTTAGGTACTCCATGTGGACCATACCTAAAACTCTCTATTGTTTTAATTTAATTGAAATAGTAAATTTCTGTCTAAATATACTTATTAGTAATTTGTATATACCTACTAATGTTTGTTAGTTATCTACCGACATAATAGTAAGTGGTTCTTTCCTGCAGTCAGCTTGTTATTTACTACCGAGTTAATCCGTTTATAAACTATACCCACAACCTGTGACCACTGGACGAAAAAAAATTCGCAACTCACTTTGTTAATACGTTCTTGTAAGACAGGACCCTCAGTTGGACAGCGGTACCGTCTGCAGCGGCGGCAGTCAGGGTCAGTGACCTGCGGAGGCCGGCCCAGCCGTGCGGCGCCCACCGGCGTTCGTGCGCGCCTCGCGTGCGCACGTACTCGCTGTGCGTCGCGGCGCCACGCGCGTCGAACGCCTCGAACCGACCTTGCGCCGTCCCCCATTGCAGCCAACCTCCTTCTTCCCATTTCCCTCTATTAAAATTAACACGGATAAATTAAGTAATTACTAGTGTAGTGAAACATTACAAGACTACCCTCAAAATAGGCAAATTATATTGTGTATTCGCGTTGTGAACCAAGTAAAGCTTGTCTGTGTCCTATCTTTATATATTATAAGGTATTTGCACTCAATGTCAATGACAGTGTCTAGATTTGCTTGTCGTTGCAACTGTAGTAATTCATAGGGCCACCGATGGATGGATTCGTTGATCTCTTAAACAGCTGTGAAACCTAAACCTAAAGAAACAAAGCGCTCCTTGATTCTAAAACTTTAATGTGTTTATTAATTAATCCAAACTTGATTGCACGTAAAAACGCGGTAACACAAGCGACAGTTAATGCTTAGCGGCATTTAATGGGTAAGTCACCACAATAGAAATATGTAAATATTGTGGTGACCTACCCATTAAATGCCGCTATTAACTATGGTTAAGAGCAGAAAACGAACGTAGTGTACTATGTAGAAAAGAAGGATACATTAGGAACTCTATTCAGTAGACACTTACAACATATCAGCCCAATCCGCGTCCCGCCATGGTTCCAGGGCAAGGGCTTCCGCTGCAAGCTGGTCGCTCCAGTCCTTTGGATGGTGCGTGATAGTAGACGCAGCCGTCCAACTAGAACAACAATCATTTCCTTTTACCTACTTACAGCCCTAGATCTATGGGGAGGGCAAGTGGGGGCCCATGCACCGTCCGCCATGTTTATGGTAGCTCTCCGCAGTGCAAATGGCACTAGACTGTTTATTGTATACATAGGGTAGACGATTGTGTAGGCGAGAAGACTATTTCTATAAATTGTTGTCTGAGAATCAAAATGTTGATAATGAAAGATTTGCAGTTTTTACCCCGTTTTGGAACAAATATCAACATGTAGGTCTAATTTAGTAACATTACGAGATTTTTCCAGGAAACTTATTATAAAATTCTTCTAGATGGGAGCAAGTTTTCGACGGATCGACAACTATTAAATATTACAGCTAATGTAAGTAGTAAAGGTTTTGGTGTCTTATGTCCCACAAATATTGTTTCCAAAAACGCTAACATATAAACACTAACATAAGGTTCAGCTTCGCGTGCTGTGTAGTGCCGTCTTTTAGGTTGGTTAGCATGCCGTTAAACAGCACCCTCAAGCGAGTGTGGTCCTTCAGCACCTGAACTTTTAGTCCGCCCGCGCTCCAAGCGTCCGACGCGCTCTCCCATGCCCCTATCGCTGTGTCTGGTACTCCTGCAAGATAGGATTCATAATTCAAATTGTCCATCTTCGTTATAAAAGGTACACGATGATACATTAAGTTAAACAAAACGTTGAAATATGTTTTTAATGTAACGCGCTTTTGCGGTTTGTTTCCAGATATGAAAAGATGATGATGACTTAAAAAGAAACATGTATATTATAATTACATAATTATATGAAGGTAGAAACCAAACTTACTTGGTAAAACAAACGACGTCCCATCGGTCAGCCTGATGTGTACCGTAACTTCGGCCAAAGGCTTGCGTCCGCACTGTTTACGGATCTCCAAGAACAGCGTCGCACCTTGGGGGCTGGTTGTGCGTAGAGTTACGGCGTCCCAGCCATCAAGCAGATCCTTACAGGGCAGCTCTGGTGACGTACACGCCGGCAGAAGTGCCTTCCACTGCTTCACGGCGTAGTACCGAGCCCAGAGGAGCTTCAACGGATGGTTCCATCCTGTGATAGCGTTGTGCCAGATTTACAAATCTTCCGCCAATAATATATTTCAAGGTGCCGCCGAAATCACAATCCGATGACTAGTTTTAATTCCCCTATTATTTTTTAAGGCTTGGATAATAACCAGGGATAGCCATTGGATAACGAATGTCCAAAGGGGTATTAGGTGTTTGAACTCTACGATCAAGTCGCTAGAGAGAAAAAATTATCACAGTATGTTAAATAGCTAAACCATTTCAGTAATAGGTAGTGAAGTATAGAAAATTTCTATACTACGTCCTATTTCTATTAGAAATAGGACATAATAATAGATAATGTTAGAGTATTAGTATAGAATATAGGTAGGTACCTATATTCTGTCAACTATAAATAAACATGGTCTACATTGTAAGTACATACTTAATTGTCGAGACAAAATTAGACGGCGCCAACTTCCTAAAAGGAATTATACAAATAGTTACACATCATTAATGTTCATAAGTATGATCGAAATCAGGTGATCCTAATTGTAATGTTGACACCGTTTTAATTAATTCTGATAAATGATTCTGGAAAAGATTTTAATATAGACAAATAAATAAAATTGGGGTGTCTGTTAGGTACACGGTACCTACATACACCAAAATAATGATTTTACAATTTGTATCTGTTTGTCTGTCTGTTGGTTTTGGCTTGCTAAAATGGCTGGACAGATTTTGATGGAGCTTTTATTGGCAGGTAGCTGATTGACTATATACCTACTTGATTTTAAGAAAAAATTAATTCAAACTCATGTAGTACCTACACGCGAACGAAGTCGCCGGCACAGCTAAGTTATGAATAAATTTGTTTGTAAGTACAGTGTTTGTTATGTCATTCTAATATAATAATTTCAGAGAGAACACGCAAGAATCATGAAAGTAGGTACCTATTTGCTAAACAACATTTTAAAACTGATTCCAAAATCGGCAGTAGACAAAACGATTTAAATAACGCCCATTAATCTGTAACGTGATACTTTTATCAAAACACATGCATTAAATCTGCTTATCACAGCCCACGCTGATACAACTACAAATTATTCCTAAAGATTACGTACCTGGTATTCTATATTCGCCTTTGCGTGTGCGAGATTTTTTAAAAAACAATAAATAAGTAACCAAAGCGCCAGTAATTAGTCCGGTATGAAGGAGGACGTCGAATATGTCCATAGTTTAAATTGCGTTGTCTTGTTGTCAGTGTTGATATAAACAAAACCACGCGGGCGGTTCACGAGAGCGCGGAACGACCACCGCGAGACGGCGCTTGAATAACAATGATGATATTGTTTAGTAATCGCCATAATCAATTTATCTACTAAGTCTTAATAATTACGTGCACTAAGGATTAAATGTCAGCTATCAACATCCTGACGTATTTTGAAATTCTATCGAGTTATCAGGCTATGGGTAGGTAGTAACAGAAATACTTAATCACACCTTTCAGCGTTACGTTTCAGCGGCAAACGCCTACTGCTGATCTGTCATAATTATATACATTAATAGGTTGGTGTTAAAATCTAAAAATAATTATACCCACGCGGTTAGACAGTTGCATATCAGCCATTAGTTCGGTCAGTCGCATCAGGTGTAAATATTTCATTAGGAAATTCCTTGCTCAATACATTTTAGACAGTGATAAACGTGGGCAATTCACAGGTGTAAAATAATCTTAAACGTAATATCTGCTCAATTTACGTTGAGTCTTTGAAAAGTCAAAAAGGCAAGCATGAATTTCAGTTATTGGAGTAGATAATGTCACGTCGATCGCAAGATCAAGTACCTGCCTAGAGACTATTTAAGTGGGTCATGTTCGATTGCTACAACGATTACTAATGAATAGGCATCTAACTATGTGCAGACAAGTTTGATTTTTACTATATCCACAGACTTATGCGTAGGTAAATAGTAAGATAACACTATCCCTTCTAGATTAGAGTAAGTCCACAAATTCGAATGGCTATAATACCTATAAATATTTACTTTTTAATAATAGTCAACGCTTCAATTAATAGGCAGGGGTTATTAATATAGAGCGATAACCTTAGCTATGAAGGTCGCTAGAAGACACGGAAGCGTGTGTCCGTGTTGTTTGTAACTCGTAATCCTCCAATTAGTTAGTTTATATGAGTACATACATATGTTAGATACTTATTTGTTATTTTTTAAGGTCTATCGGACAACAAAGATGCATTCTCGGCTTAAGTATTTTTCTACATCTTTTTTTTTATTTTAAAAAAAACCTCGGATTTCTTTTATTATATACAATAGCCCAATACCCGCGTACTTAGGTATATAAAAAAAATAAAAAGTAACTATCCATTATTCGAAACTTCAATGTTTTTAAATGTTGAACAAACGCAGAGGTTTTAGATAGGCATCTAATCACACAGGTACCAGCTAAAATCGTGTACATTTAGGAGCAAAAACTCAAAGTTACTTACAACGCAAGCAAAATAATAACACATAAAAACAAAACTAATAGGCGAACGAGTTTGTCCATGCATTGCATCAATCAAATAGGTACCAAGAACAAGGTCGCTGATGTGTGTCGCTATATCGTACAGACAAAAGCACGTTAGACTACACACTTTGCTTTTTGCATAGCCATTATGTCGTAGCCAGAGGATTTAATATCGAACTGTAAGTTCACCTTAACGTGCTGTTGACCGTACAATTGTTATGTATAAGTAGGTATCCCAATGAGCAAGTAAACTAGCTACCTATGAACACACATATGAACATACGTTTGTACACTCTGCGGTGGACAGATAGAAACTGCGCATCATAGCAATAGGATAATTTGTAGTTTTAGTGTATAACGTAAACCTGCAGATTAATAAGTTACATACCTACCTAGTTATTTTGTTCGCTAGCATTATATTTCAAATACGACTCAGATTTTTTCATCTATGTAGTTTGACAAAGTCGTTGAACCGTGCACTTTAGTTGGGCTGCCAGTTAGTTGGCTTGCCACTGCCAATTCACTGTCTATATCTGGTTACAATCATTTCGTTAATTTATCTATCATGTATAGATAGGCGTAAGAATTATTAAAGTTTTTCAATTAACCTTACACACTTCTAACTGATAGTCCTTTCGAGCAGAAGACCTAAGTTTTCAAATGCATAAAATATTAAATTAAACCGCCTTTAAAAAGATTTATTAATATGTGTTCTTTTAGAAAACGGTCCGTTCATCAAAGATTTAGATGGAAATGAGCCTTAGGTACAGTCCTCTTTAATTCTTTGGGAGAAAATATAAGGAAAAACATAGTATTACTTATCAGTTCCTCGAAAAAATTGCATGGTTGACTATACGTAGGTACCTATCTAGTTTTTACACACGATATCCATAACATTCAAATACAGGAATTGACTTTAGAGGATTCGGATTTCGGATCAAGTCTGTCGCTGTAGCGCTACACATTCACAAAAGGTATTTTATTAAATCAATAGACAGTAAGCAATTTTTCCGACATAATTATTGATTTACTTAAAGTATCCAAATCAGTAACCCAGTAGGTAATCTACATATAAATCACTTACTTATAGGAAAATGTTTTTGATTTTTGAACAGTACCTAATTTCTTCCGTTTAAAAAATTCAACATTACAAGATTAAATAATAATAATAATATTTGAAATTCACATGATGGGGAAATGCACAATGAAGCAAGAAATTAATCAAATAAATGCATTATATTGGCAAGTTAAGTTCGTGTACAAATTACCAAAAGATTTCACCTTTAAACATCATTAATATTACTATTACCCTCATTCCTAAATATATAAACCTGTGATGATACCATTTTAAATAATTAAATAAAAAATATTTATCCTAAAGTCATTGTAAATAAATACTGAGTTATACAATTCATATTTTAGTAGTAACATATTACTTAATTTTACCTAAATCAACATTTAATGTCAGATTGATTTTTATTAAAATACATATACTAAAGCCTCACTGGTACATGACCACTTTATAATAAATTAGCAGTAGCATCATTTAGTAAATAATTTTCTCAGTATTTATTTCAATGAAACCAAATCATAGTACTGTAGTTCAATACATTTGGAATATATTACATAAAAATATCTTAAGTAAAATAAAATAAAAAATTAACAATCATTTTCTATTGCCTTCGTTTCAAAATATACATAATACAGTAATTACTAACTCTCCATGTCATATTTCCAAATTTAATTTAAGTTTAAAAATTCTAACAACAATTCAGGGTATATCTAGAATTGTCACAAAATATACACACTCATTTATTTTTTATCTATCGATGCCTGATTATCACAACAGCAAATTGTAAGTTTTTTTAAATTTTGTGTATTTTTTCATTGCAAAATTACTTCCATAAACATGTGTTTATTACATGTGTAAGTACACACTTATAATTATGTTGACAATTGATTGTTGCAGGAAAAATCAGAAATGCATATTTGTAACGACGAGACGTTTCCAGAATATCATATAATTTCGCTCTGTTTAATCGGTAAAAATATTGGATTAGCCACAGTAAACGGCAAAATGCAAATACCAACGAAATGTTTTATTGCACCTAATAGAAATAGGACGGAATATATACCTACCTACCTACCTGTTAAGGTGTATGACGAAGTAGGCCAACTCACATATTATTATAAAATAATAGTAGTAATATCGTAGGGAGGTAGGTACTAAGTATAATCTCTTGGGGTACACTTTCACTTTGTGAGCTTTTTCCGGTTTGGTTAGGGCATTGCAGGCTTTAATCACCGGCTGACATATAATAATGATGCTTCATATGGGTCCGGCCACCTTGGAAAGATTGCAGATGCGCGGTGGGGGAGCGAGCGTAGATACCGCATGGGATCACGACTCCCCCACAACTGCGCAGCGTCGGCCACCGAGGGGGTTTAAGTCAATGCGAGCCCGACACACCACTCTCTGATCCGCGCAGAAAGTGACGGTGTGATAAGAATTTCCCTTTCCTCCAATTTTATGACAAGGCTAGTCAAATCAGGATCATACTCATAGATCTTCGTTATATATGCACAACCGGGATAGACACTAAGAGGAAGAACATAAGTGATAATTGTTGACACTGAAAACATTTAATACTTTACTAATTTCTCTATGGTCATCAAGAAAGAACATTTTGTGTTCTACCTATATCCTAACAACGAATACAACCTATAATATCTCAATTGAGAGCATTCTCATTCCA
Organism: Glyphodes pyloalis; assembly: GCA_037074685.1. Taxonomy (NCBI): domain Eukaryota; kingdom Metazoa; phylum Arthropoda; class Insecta; order Lepidoptera; family Crambidae; genus Glyphodes; species Glyphodes pyloalis. Next base: position 4,111,218 of record JAYKKO010000004.1, read on the forward strand.
AAAACATTGCAACCGCATTCTTTTAAAAATAAATATTAAGGACCACTCGCAAAATTTCAAATCTCAAACAGAAAAACGTTTTAAATTTAGGTAAGAAAAACTAAAGAAAGGCTGCAAGAGAGCCTAAATTAAATTTTATAAACTGTCAATAAATCTTAATTTAAAATCCAAACTAGAAATCAATCTCATAAATTGACTATTAAGCGCTGTCTCATCTACGCATGCTACGAACTATATATACAATCAGCATCATACGTTTGTATACACCTTAGTACCCTGTCACATTAAACCAGTCAAATTAAGGATTCATATACTCAGTTAACATAATGTGACAAGGTACTGAATTGTTTACAAACAAAAACTGCTGACCACACAGCTAAGTAGAATACCAGTATGCAAGTGACATTCAATAGACGTAGCGCGAATAACATGTGCAGATGTAAGACAACGGCTTTACACTGGAACTTAAAACCAAGCATTAATCTTCTTGTTTATATACAGCAAAATAACAACAAAATACACTATTATCATAATATTACTCGTCAAACTCAACACAATTGTATCCTACATGATTTCAATTTGCCTATAAATTCACTTAACAATAAACAGTATTTGCAAAACCGTGTACCTTCGTCATTGCTTAAGATGGCAATATAGGTATACAACGTTGAACGAAATTTTTGTCCTAGCCTGTTTTGTCATTTGAACTAATTTATTTATTTTTTTCTTATCAAAAGAAAATTCGCCTTCCTATGTTACCACTGCTGCAGGTCTTCATAAACGAATGATTGTCTTCAATTTGAGTGTAATTAAGGCAGCGTCCCCATTAGGCGGACAGTGAGCGGCTAAAGCCGTGTCCCCAGTAGGCAAACTATTAGCGGCCGACTGAGTTAGCCGCAAATTTGTGGCAAACTGAAATTTGAGTTAGCTGCAAACTGTAATCAATTTTCGTGCGTCGCCGCCGACTAGAACCGGTTTTGGTGAGTCGGCCGCTCACTGCTATAGTCAGCGCGCGTAACGCTGCAAACTGCGTATAGTGAGCGCAAAACAAGCAGACTGTGGACACTCCATTTCAAATATATGGAAGGGCGGTCCCGTTAAATCGGTACGCCGCAAACTCAGTCGGCCGCTAACAGTTTGCCTACTGGGGACACAGCCTAAGAGTGTACAGCGTATTGAACAAACTACGCCGCTGCATCATTCGCTACGAATCACAGAAAATGACTTGGCAAGCGAAACGTTGCAAATTACGCATATTTTGCACAGTATGGAGACCCAATTTTAAATACGGAGGCAAACTGTCAGCCGCGCACTATTCGCCTTATAGAAACGCGCCTTAAATGCGTTTTATTTGGTTCAATCCGCGAATACGGTTTCGCCTTTTTCACTACTAAATTTGGTAGGATTACGCATGAAACAGTTTTGTCGTCTAATGGTTTTTAACTTCGCGATTAAACAGTTTTCAATATTTGAACGAGTTACGTACATATTTCAGCTACTTACGATTGATACAAAAACACATATTTTTATGCCGTTAAACAATATCTGAACTATAATTAGAATGTAGGTACCTATGGCTGGTCTAGTGCTGTTCCTTGTCCAACTCTGATAATAAGTTTTTAATCAGGCTTTTAGGCATTATGAAACTTCACATTGGTATTAAAATCGATGTCTAGAAAAGTTATTTCTAGCAAATAGGTGTAGTTAGCTTAAGTTTTTATAATAAAAAAAACACCTAATCTGTTACATATAAAGCAAAATCATATCTATGAAGTCTTACAGAATTTTCACTAAAATTTGAAAATCAAATACAAGTCTTATAATACAGGTAAAGACCAACTTAGCCTATCTAGTAGTAACTATTTTTTCTGTAAATAAAGCGTTTGATATTGCGGTATATTGCATACCAATCAAATCTTAGTTAAAGGTGGAATTCCATATCTAAGGCCGTTGTTTTGAGAATACTCCACCTGTCTTTATTGTTAAGATTCCATTTTGAACATTTTTAACACGTTTATTAATTTATGTTTTTATTTAAATATCATAGATTTTTATAGAGTAAACATTTTACGCTTTGTTTGGGTATTTCATATACATTAATTTATAAAATAATTCTGATGCGCTTGATTAGCACCTAACACAGCCTCTACATATTGAGGTTTTTTGGCATCTATAAGCCTCTACTTGGTATACATACCAAAGGCAGCAAACACAACTCAACCAAAAGAAGGTATGGTGTATTTTATAATGGGGCCAATTTCAAAATCACTTTTACAACACACAGACTTAGACGAAAGACATAATCTAAAAGTGGAACCGCACTAAAATTTAACATAGCACGGCCAAACAAATACAATAAAATACGCATTTCGCATTCGGCTATCTGTGTGCGAGACATTGTACAGTAACCGTCAGATATATCGGAGCAGACAAAGTGACCAAATACTCCTGAACAGTTAAAAATGTGAATAAGTTCCATACACTACAAGTTACCATTAACATCTGAACATTAATTACTTCAGTAATATCTGAGCAGATGCCAATAATATCTGAACACATATAACGTCAATATGTGTCACGCACGTCATGTGTCTCATTTAGCTACCTGTGTAGATGAGTGTTCAGATATTATTGGTTAGTTGTGTGTATAGAAATTATTGACTAGCATCTGCTCAGATATTACTGAAGTAGTGAATGTTCAGATATTAATGGTAACTTGTAGCGTATGGAACTTATTGACATTGTTAACTGTTCAGAAGCATTTGATCTCTTTGTCTGCTCCGATATATCTGACGGCGACTGTACCTAGTTCACATTAGTTCAGACCAAAGCATTCGTAGCTACATTGATATGGAGTATCGATTTCTAAGAACCAATCACTCCTTTTCTTCGTATCATTAACTTGAAATCAATTATAATTTTTATTATCATGGAAAGATACGATGAGGAAATCGTATATGACAAAAATAGTTACATCTCACTACATACATAAGCCGGATCTAATTGTCCGACTTTCTGGAATGTTTGTAAAAACCAATTATTTGTGTGTGATATATGATAACAAAATTTTCTGTCTTTAACTACCTTACGCAAACCGCATTAACCTCACAAAAACGAATGGACACACAATTGCTTACCAAAATACATTATAAACCTTCCGAATATGAAATTAATGTGTCACATGCCAGTAATTGATTGAAATAATGTATTAAAGTATCATTAAAGTTATTTTAACCTCTTTAAGAAATTATATCATTATCAGAAGATGCAAAGTAATCTGTGCATTGTAGTTATAGCGTTAATTCGATCGATTTGATTCAATTGGAATGTTGACACTAATGACACGATTTAAAACATCAGTAGGTACCACCAAATGTACTTCATAAAAACGAATTGATTTCTAATGCATTTGTTATTAGATTTCATAGTCCATCAAAACGGGAAATACATGGCGTCGTTTCAACATACATATATGTTAATAAATAAAATCTATTATTTCACCATTTTGAATGTTCATAAACAATTTAAGAATGTAATTGTTTTTGACAGGTGTTAAAAAGAATCTCAATTTACTAGCCAGTAATAAAATTGCATTTCGACATCTATTTAAAAGTGACTAATCTGTTTTACAACCAACATAAGTATTTACTTATACAATTACATTAGGCTGGGACACTTTTTTAATCATAATTAATATATCGTGAGCCAATTTGTTTACATGAGGTCAATGGTAAACAAGTTGTTACTGTTCATACAACACAAATAACAACTATAACTAAAAAACATTAATTTTAATTTTCTTTTTTCTGTTTAATCGGTTCTATTTCTTCCGTCGCCTCGTCCATGCTTGATGCAGTGTCGGTACGCGATTTATCCACAGGGTACAACCTACAAAAACATGTGTCAATTGTAGTAAAATAAAAAACACTCCAACTTAAATGGATACTGTGCTTATCCAACACGAAAGTTTCGAAAAGGATAATATTATATATGCGAAAGTAACTCTGTCTGTCTGTCTGTCTGTCTGTTACGCTTTCCTGCTTAAACCTCTCAACCGATTTTGATGACATTTGATATAGGTATACGTTGAATCTCAAGAACGGACATAGGCTACTTTTTATTAGAAAATAAGGGGGGGATGGGGGTAATACCACCTTTGAAAGTTTATATGGGAAAATGTTTCTTTTTGAAGTTAGAGATATGAAATTTGGCACAAATATAGCTCGAAACTTGGATTAAAATATAGACTACTTTTTGTTTCGAATATTAGGGGAGAAAGGGGTAAAACCGACCATGAAAGGATATAGTCCACGCGAACGAAGTCGCGGGCACAGCTAGAAAAGCTTAAATGGATACTGTGCTGATCCAACACGAAAGTTTCGAAAAGGATATATAGCTCTCCATAACTGAACATAAACGTTCAAAAAAAAAAAAAACCCTGTGTATTTAGAAAATAAACCCTTTTTCCATTGCAATTATTAAAAGTGCCAACAGAATTGCCACCTTAGTTCGGCTTTCTGAGTATTTAATACTGTAGTTATAGTCTCTAAACAACTGACAATCCACATGCAACTGTATTTCGTTCGCGTTAAGAATGCAGTGAGTCATCTGTGCAACTACAGGGTAAGGTTGTATTCACACTTAAAAGCTTAAAAGCAAATGTTTGTCTTAAATATCATATCTTAATCACTATCACTAGTATTCTCGTTGGTATTTATAATATATAAAAAAATCTGCAGCAAGTTCCATGACGTCATCTAAATCCCACATGGTATTTTATTTTTATTTTTCCGAATTGGTGAGATATTCATTTTTTATACAGATAACACAAATGACAGGACACAACCATTGCGTTTGAAGCAATGCTTTCAAGTGGACAATGTGAAATTGACCTTGTAATTTGAAAAGATTTGATTGGTTAGGGGGCGGGGCTAGGTCGGTAGGTCTTATCGCAAACGAACTATAGAAATAACGAATTCTGTCGTTGTCGCTGAGCTTTTGAGGTTTTTTAGTCTAGTCTATTTATTATATGTATATATAAGCCGTATTACTATGAAGATGAACTACTGAGTAATTAGAAGCGCCAAACTGTCTATAAATATATTGGATGCTTTTACTTAAACGAAGGCACATCACGCACCGTAGCTGCTACTTTACGGACAAAAGCGCTAAACGAACAAAAACTAAGTACTTTCGCGTTCCATTCCAAACATTTAAAATAAGTTAACGGGTCAAAACGCGACACCATTTTTATTTAGTCAATACGAACTACTTATCTACTACCGAAACGTCGGACAGTAAGTAGTTCGTATTAACTAAAAAACTAAACTTATTTTAAATTTTTAAAAACTTAGTATCTTACCAGCGTTGGTACAAATATACGAGGAAGACCAAATCGTCGCGGAAGCAGGCCACCCGATGCGCCGTGGGCATCGTGATTATAAACGCGAAAACATCGTCTATGAACGTGTTGAACGCCTTGTACATGAAGGCGCGCCACGGCAGAGCCGCCACGGACCGGAGCCGGTAGTTGACGAACAGCTGCGGCAGCATGAACAGGAAGCCGAACGCGTACACGCCGTTTACGACGCTGTGGAGCGCCCACGAGTACCAGCTGGAAAGCAATCAGTCATTTATTATTAAGCAGGGCATTGGATCCGTAATGGAGATGATGACGTACATCTTCAGACCAAAAACACTATTATTGGCATCTAACTTAGGTGAAAAAGTAGTAGAAGCATAGTCTCCTGTTTAATGACCCACTGCAGGGTTAAGGCCTTGTTGAAATCACATGAACATCTTGCGGGTTAGCATGGCGATGCTAATGGATAGGATATTACAGTATTAAATCCGGTGTCAACAGAATGTGAATTCCTCTCTTGCTTACAATCAGGTTGGGAGGAGCAAAAAAAAGGAAATACGTCATTGTTACAACAATTGATACTGCTGATACTACCTTCTCATGTGTCAATGATAAAGATGAAATCATGATCTTACTGGATAGGGGCTACAAACTTGGTCTCGCGACTAGCGCCGAGTTTCCTCTATACTGACCTCTTGTGTGGCTCGTAGACTAGCGAGTAGATAGCGCCAGCGACGCACAGCGGATACAGCAGCATGGACAAGTAGCGCATGGCCTCGGCGTCAGCCTGCGCCGTGCTGCGCTCGGCCGCGTCGGGCCCCGGCGTCGCGCGGTACACGCGCACACGCCATCCTATCCACGATACACGCAGGTGGAGTACCTTCGACACTTTCCACAGCTGAAAGAAACAGAATAACCCTTTTGATATTCATATCCACTTAGAAGTTTCTTTAAATCTCAATTCCAGCAATCAATTCAAGCCTAACAGGCAATTTACGAAATGACATTATTTATTTTAAAGAATGGAAACATTTATAGATATTGATAGGTACAATTTAGTTGTTACTACTAGGAAATAATTATAGAAAGTGTCTTTCTATCAAATATAATGCCTATGAGCTGATAAGCAACTCCATTGGTTTTCATAGAGATTTTTAATTTAATTTTACCTCTATCAGAAGACTAACTCCAGCCGGCACAAGAACTAGCAAAGACGTTTTCTCATCCAACAGATAGAAGAATATGACGAAGTGTGAAAAAGCCCGCCAAAACACAGTGCGTGCTGAGAGCCCCGCTAGCGATCGCTTGCGCCGCCAGAATGACACGTCGTTCTTGAACGCGAGGAAGTCGAACAACAGCTGAAAACGCCACCAATTTAACATGATTCTGAATTTTCCTTGAAAATCAGCGTTTTTATGGATCTATAAGCAATTTTTGGAATTCCTCTAATAACCTCAAAAAATCACATAACATGATTGACATTGTAAATAATCATAACTAACTTGCAAACCTTAATACATCAATTGTATTTGTAAACAATACTTACATGGCAACTCGCAATCAAAATTGTTGCTGACAACAAGTACAAATTGGTATCCGCAAATATGCCTTTCACATCATCAACATCTTGCTTGGTAAAGCCCAAAGCTTGGAGCTGGTCCAGTGCTAGCCTCACATGCAGAGCAAGGCGAAATGTTCCATAGGAGGTTGGTGAAACATTCACAGTGACATTCACTGCATTCATACTGTTGTTTACAAGTATTAAATTAGACATACGGAATTTCAAAACATTTTGCTGTATTATAGGCAAAAATTTCCCACTCCTTACCCTGTAAAATAGAAAATAATATCAAATAAATAGAATAAGGAAGAACATGTACACATACTAGTTTTGCTTGAAGAAAAAACAACAAAATGAAAATTTTATTTCAATAATTTTTAAATCATACCTTATGTGGGGATAAAGTTCACCAGGTATTTTTTTTGCTGGAAGATTTAGGTCATCAGTCAAAATTGACAATGGAGCCACAGTTGTTATGTGAGAAAACGGTCTAACATTAAACTCTTGTTTCTTTTTTTTCTCTTGAACCTACAAATAATAAGAAAACACAATTCATAACATGATTTACTTTAACTCTCAAATCAATCTCTATGTTCAAAAATGAATATCTAATCTTAACTAAAACACTTGATAGCTTTGTCTATGAATGTTAAACCACATAATTACAAAGCCCACCTAGGCTAATACTTACATTTTTCTGTAATAAGTTAAATGTTTCAGCCTGCGGTTCGGTATGGATAACCAAAGGCATTGTGTGTACTGACTCTGTGCGATAAATCTCATCGAAATCTTTGTATATCCGGTTATCATCCAACAGCACAGCATGCATGAACAGTGTACCATTATTTCTTGTTTTATATGGAATCTTGATAGCTATTTCACTAAAAAAGGTCAGAAGTTTATTTCATTTTTTAATAAAGAGCATAAAACCCTGTCTTAAATAACGGTGGTAAAAAAATCAACATATTTTTTAAAATAAGTACTTACAAAGTGGCGGGATTCCTATAGTCAAATTTCATTGCAGTATGTATTTTAGTGACTGAGTCGGATAGAGTGCCATCAGTATAAGGATATTCCTTTACAGAAGTATACAAAACAAGATGCTGTACTGGATTTGAAGCCAAATACGAAGAAAAACATCGGTCGCCACGACTACATTTTGGTGGTATGAAAATCTCAGCTAGTGTCCATATTGTATTGATTACATACACCGCAAATATTAAAGTAAGAATTAAACTAACGGATATATACTTCATTACAGCAAAATATAATGTAACAGCAAGAAATTTTTAATTTTTAATAACTAGAACGCCGTGCCGTAACTGTTTATACCCACTGACAGGCACTGACAGCTCGCTCACTACAAATGACCACAGACAAAAAATGGAACACCGACATCAATTGACACTTGACATTTTTTAAGACCGCGGGACGCGGGACCATGGACTTAATATAATAAAAATTAAGTCCAAACGCGGGACCTAAGCGTGGGACAGAGTCTTTGAAATAAAAAAAGCTCAGTTGCACCAATTTAATTTTAACTGATGATTTGACGACTGTTTACTGGTAGCGCGTGACATGAATGCAGAGATCAACCCCCCTAGCATGCCTAATGCGCCAAATTTCTACCATGACACGACAAAAGTTGATTGGCAGTTATCACATCGTGCTCTTATTTTCGGCCTATCAGCAGCTGATGCATCGATTTTGATATTTGTAAAAAGCGTTATGAAATGTACTCGCGTGGCGCATCCTAAAAAGGCAGGAATAAGACTGCGGTGACCTAATTATATAATTACAAATTTATTATTGATGTTATTAATGAATTTGGTGAACATTTTACATACCTACACTCGATCGTATACTCAATTTTTATAAACATAACTCAATGGACTTTGCTCAATCATTTTCTTTAACAAAAATTATTGAATTAAAGCTCCAATTTCAGATAAACGATAACTAGTGAATTGCTAGCGGGGAAATGATGTTCCTCCTTTCATATTTTTTTTTTATATTGCACTTCAAGATTGACCTCATGCCACCTGATGTTAAGTGGTAATGAGGTCCTAGCTTAAGGGTGACAAGTACAGCATAATAAATCTGTAACTGGACTTGTCGCCCTTACCTTGAAGGCTTGACCCCTGCTACTAATGTAGCACCCCCCAGGAGCTCTGGAAACCTTACTCACACGCAGGAACACAACAACACAGAAGTGATTGTTATTTGGCTGCGGTCTTCTGTAAGGTGGAGGTATTTTACCAATCGGGTTGCTCTAGTTCATCTACTGCAATTTGACATCCGTCAACCCGTCAGTTACCACTTAAACTCAGTTGGTATGCCTCCTCCACACTACACGCGAAGTTGAACGAAGTTAGACGAATACGATAGTGTAGAGAGGCACTTCGGCTCGCCTCGTGCTCGCCGCGCCATACTTTGCCTCGCCTCGGGTGAACTTCGCCGAGTAATTCAACAGTTTCTTTTGCATTGTCAGCTCACGGCTTCTAATCCTTTGAGCTCACGGCCTCCTACCATAGATATATTATATTTTTTATTTTTCCGTATACTTAATCAAACATCATATATAAACGAAATTAAGTACATACTGGATTGTCGATATGCTGATACATTTTTGGTTTTCATAGCATACATTTGTTTCACAAAAATTAAATTCTACAACTGCTTTCATGCAGTCTTCTACATCCTAGCATGTTAGTACTACTCTGATGGAAATTATAAAGGTAAATAGGGCTGGTACCACCGTTGTTTCTGGTTTCCATAAAACAAGTGCTTAAATTGTTTACTTTGGACTCAGGTCAATGAGATAAAGCCTGATATTTGTTTATATATTCATTATTTTTATATCGACAGAAGAAAAAGATCTCTATTTCTCCACCATCTATATTGATGTCATCACTTACATTTTATCGATATTAAAATCGACATTTGCTACATCACCAAAGAATAAATAGATTTTAATACTCATTTTTAAATTGATTAACGTCGAAACGATGTTGAAAAAAATATTTTGGGGTGGACGGTCACATTGTTGCTGTCATGATACGGTTTCTATACTTTCCTTATTCTAAGGCTCTTACAGGCCTAGCATGCGCACGCAATAAATCGAATTTCTCGCATGAGACGACAATAGTTTTGATACTGTTGATTGGCTAATAGCACACGGCACTTGTATTTTCAGCCAATCAGCAGCTGTTACACTGATTTCAATTAATTTTGACGTTTGATAAGAGCGAGCGCGGTAAAATTTAGTCACGTGGCGCATCTAGGCCTGATTGAGTCTTGACAATTAGTGACTAACCCTTAGAAACGTACATCTGATTAAATTTTAGCCAAATAAAACGACTTTCCCTTTATTTCTCTCCGATTGCCATTATGTTATTCTGGTTTCCTTAACATGCATACAGCATTTTATTTATTTATTTCTTGCATTACATTGTAACAAAATCATAAAACAAACAAGTTTTAAGACTAGATACATTGCCGGATTTAAATTTGTGCCGCCCTGGGGCACTGAAGAAAATGCCGCCCTATAACTCAAATTTTATTCTCATAGTTTTGATATCTTATTTTTTAACAATTAGAATAACTAATCAATTGCAGGAAATTTATTATGTATTCTTTATTATACATTCTGTTTGATTTATATTTATCTTTTATTTACTTAATTATTATTTACATTAAATATACATAATGTATATAAGATACATTGTTTGTTACATCATGCATGGCTATTAAATAATGAACAATAGGTACTATATATTTACATAAAGTATATACTAATAACAATTCTAAAATTATATGTACTACCTACCTAGGAAGTCATGTAAAGTTTATATCTACATTGAATTGTGCACTAAAAGTAATATTATTAAACATTTATTTTTTTAAATATGTGTTTAAGTTGTCTTCAATATAATCTTGAATGGTATAATAGGATTTTTGTAAGAGCATGTATTTTAGGTCTGTACAAATTAATTTATATTATTTTAGCATTTTAAGATTCCAGGCAGCTTATTATAGATTTTAATGCATCTATATTGTGGACTATTTGTGAACATTTCAAGTTTTGGGATGGGAAGAGCTAAGTTATTTTTACGGCGGGGGTTTTTATCTAATTCAAATAAATGTTGGTTTTTCTTTACAAATGTAGCGGCTTCTAATATGTATATTGATGGAAGGGTAAGTTTTTACATCTATGAAGTGTTTTTTATAAACGTTCGTGTTTGATGTTTTTTCATTGTTGTTATCTCGAGGGCTGTATGCATTTCAAGTTGTAGGGATCAAGCAAAACTGGAGCAAGGAACCGTTGAAAAAAACCATGATGAAACTCACAGAAAAAAAATCATGACATTGTAAAATAAAGGCATTATTATTCTTTTGCTGCTAGGCTAGCCATAGCATTAGCCTGATAGATAAATTAATATTGTTGTCTGTGGTTACGTATGTTTTTGTTTTAATCTATGGTTGATTCACAAAAAAATCCATGGGCGACAGCGTAGGAACGTAATAAATCGGTGTCTCCAAGGAAATAATATTGATATTTGGTTTCAAACAAGAAATGCAAAGGTATACAGTTAAAACTTTAGTTTCCTTTTATATATTATCCATTATAAAATAAATGGATATCATTCGATTATGTGGCAGTGTTTTGACAGTTGTCAAACCTGAGCTGATAATTTGTTTATTTTCAGATTAAATTAATGCAAGAAATGATTCTTCAAATGCTTGATGACCACTACATCATTGCGAGATCCACAGAAATAGAATAAACAAGTAAAATGTTAGCATTTACTGGGAATATGTGTCTAAAATTAGAAGGCCATGGATGCTAAAGATTTGAGAACTGAAACTACTCAACGCAGTAATGATGGCAGCAGCAAATTTGTGCAAAGCGTGTCGGGGCTCCCATGCAATACCAACAAGATTTACGACCCTATGTCGTCAAACCCGTTGGCCAAAGTGGAGGCGCCGACGTCGCGCCCTTGCGCCGTCATAGGCCCCGACAGAATAGTGCCCCCTCCGTCCACTGGAGATGCCTATCTCAAAAAAAGCGATTACGATCCGTGGCTGCCTATGGACAATACATACCGCCAGCCACCAGATTATCCCCACAAAATGCCCAGTTATCTAAGCCCATTAGGAAATATATCTCCTAGACAAACATTCCAAGAAAATATGCCACGGATCATGGTGCAGCCTACTTATAACTCTAAAGTCAATGATGACACAAATAGCTCATTGGACAGACATCTAGCCAAACCCAGCAAGATAAGTGTACCGGGTGAACCTAAATACTGTGATGTGCCTTATTCGGTTAATCCAATTAATACGGACCAAAAAACTTCTGAAATGTGTGTGCCTAATATGAACAATCCAAGAAATTATCCCCAAATGTGGCACCCTCCAGGTGTGAACATGAGACCTAACCGGCCTTACGGTGCTCCAGAGTTATACCAGTACCCGGAGTATGCAAGTTGTGCTGGCCCAAGACCAATGGCAAGACCTCACCGGACTATCACTGAAGACCCTGGTCATATTTTCAATGATTCCTATTATCATGAAAGTAGTATTCGGTTTAAACCATACCCAAACATCAAGGAGAGGTATCCACAAGCAAGGTATGAATATGTTAATAATTACCCAAATCCATACCATCCCTCACACCCTTACCCTCCTTATAAATATGATATGCAAAAACCTTTACCACCTCATCCTACACATTCCCAAGTACCAATGAAATATGTTGATAATAGGATGCCAGATTCAGTTATGGAGGGTTACCAGAGGTCTTTACAAGCTCCTTTTGCAACTTCATATCGGAATCAAGTGATCCATCCTACTTATGGACCCATGTTAGGAAGTACTTTGCCCAATAAGATATATCCTTACCCACCAGAAGGTCCTTTAAAACCTGTACCACCAAACAAACTACCTTATGACAATAAATTTTATGCTGACTATGATGCAGCCCGTAACAAAGCTTACTCTGGGCCAGAACCTTTTTATGATATGAGACAGCATATGAAAAATCAAATGGTTCTGCCAAATTATCCTGCAGGAAATGTGCAACAAATGCATCCACCCATGTATTACCGGAAAGAAAACTTTTCTTCCAAGAACTTTGATTACATATCTCATTTGCGACATCTTGATCCAGCATTGAATTCCAATCCTTTGACTAAACTTTCATCACAGTTTTCACCAAGTTCAATTGCTATATCACCATCTGATTCAAACACTAGTAATGACACTGCACATACACAAGGAGGTTCTTTAGAAGATTGCGGGTATGTGAGTCAGTCATCTACTGCTAGCATTAGAAGTATGGATTCTAGTGCTAATAGGATAATGCATAATGATTTTCAAAGAAGATACAACTATCCATATCCACCAACTGTTAGGACATCTCCGTTAACTTCTAAACCAGAAATATCTGGGAATATTACTAGCAATAAGAGTAAAAAAGATATAAATGTTAGACAGTTTTTACAAATGTGGAATGAAGGAGATGAAGAAAATGGTGGCAATTCAAAAGAAGTAACATCCCAACCAGACTTTTCCACAACTAAGCCACCAAACCAATTTGAAGTGGCTGCTAAGAATCATGAACTTTATATTTATGGCTTAACTAATGTTTCTAGTGAAGAATTGGACAAATATGAACATATTCAGAAAGTTTCTAAGCTGCCTGAGAATATAAAAGGATATAACAATATAGAACTGCTTAAACATTTTGAAGAAGCTATTGAATCTTCTAATTTGAATCATTTAAACCAAAAACAATCTATTCCCAGAAACTATCACTCACCTGTTAAGAATCCTTTGCTACAAGCACTACCACCACGCCCGCTTTCGCCACTTGATGTAGAAGCTAAAATAAGTCAATCTGTTATTCACAAGGAAGTTGGCTGTAATTTCGAAATAAAACCATGTAGTCCAGATATGTTAAATATCCAGGTTGCAACACCAGCACAGAAAATGCCAAACGAAAGAACAATTGAAAAAGTTACAAACCCAATGGTCATAAAAACTCCATTACATAGTAATGGAAACGAAAATGGATGTAATGTTTTGAAACAAAATGATCCTTCACAGATATTAAATGAAAATAATAAAATACCAAGCTGCAAAATGGTAAACACTCCATGTTCAAATAATGATTCCACAAATACTGTAAAAGCAAATTATAGTTTGCAAGATCTAGAAAGTAATGCTGGAGTGTGCTTGGCTTCTTTACCAAGGTTGGATAATGATATTGAATTGAACTTCCCAGAAGTGAATCAACAATTTATAAATGCCAACAAGGAATCGGTTATTACCACTACTGATCTCCTTGCAACACCAAACAATGATTATGTTAAAAGAGGTGAACCAGGCGAAGATTTAGAAAGCACATCCAAAACTTTGTTTGCATTAGAAACAGACAAGGAATTTTCTAAACTAAGCAAGTATAGAAAAAATAAAAAAGGGATTCCCATGGAAAACTCTTTAAGAACTGATAGTGTAATAATAAAAAATCCTGAAAATACAAGAAGCATGGAATATTCCTCAGAAAAACAATTTTGTGACAAGAAAAAAGATGAATATCTACATTTAGACTCACCAGCAGAACCTTGCAATAATTTCCTTGCAAGTGATTCAGAAAATAAAAAAGAACATCTTCCAAATGACAAAGCTTTAGATTTTAGTTTGAACAAAATCGATAACTTTAAATTCAATGAATTAAATCAGAAAAATACTAATGACACTTTACCCACAAATAAACAATCATGTAAAATCCCCAATGATATTTATGGAGGAGCATTAGATGTAAATTTTATCCATTCAAAAATTTTAACTTCAAAAGATAATGTTGTATCGTCCGATATAACCTCGACAAATTATTCAGAAGACTTTTCGATTACAGATAATAACACTACACAAATGTTAACTTCCCACTTTTCTGAAAATAAAATCATCAAGTCACCAAATGATTTGTCCACCATAGCACCAATTAACATTCCTGCAGAGGTTACAATCAAAGAAAGTAATGACACACTTTCAGCTCCTCATACCTTCCAAAACAATATTGATACCAATGTGACGAATACAATTTCATCTAGTGCATCATCGTCTATCAATCACGAAGAACATCTTAATGAAGATAAACATAATACCCAGAAATCTGCTTTACAAATGTCAGAAGGTACCAGCAACATAAAACCAAATGAAAATAAGTCTTTGACAAGTATGTCATCAATTATCAATCCCGAAATAAATAGTGAAATACAGAACTCAACACTGCAATTTTCAAAAAATAAAATCAAACCAAATTCCGACAAATCTTCTAGTATGTCACCTGAAGTAATCCCAAAGGAATATCCAAATGATAAATCACCTGTTTATGTTACAGAAAACAATATAAGCAACCAAACAAATAATACGAGATCGTCTAGTATATCACCAATTGAAAATCAAAAAGAATGTCCATTAAAAGACATTAAAAAACTAAAAAAATCACCCACTCATAATTTGGACACCAATATAACTAATAAATCAAATAAGTTTCAATTTCTTAATTATTCCAAAGATCACAAAGAAACTCTAATCAAAGAAAATAGCGAAATACAGAAATCAGCAGCTCGAATTTCAAAAAGCTTTAGCCAAGAACTAAACAAGGCTATATCACCTAGTATATCACCAATAATCAGCCTAAAAGAATACCCTAATACAGAAATAAATATTACACCTTCCCATGCTTTAGAAAATGACACCATCAACAAATCAGACAGTACACTTTCAAACATATCACAGAAAATTACTACCTCAGAAAATGCAAGTGAAATATGTAATGAAATCTTAAAATTATCTCCCAAGATTGCAGAAAATATAAATAACAAAAATCTTACCACTGGTTTGATAAATGAAGATTTGCATAACAATAAAATTGAATTTCAAGGAAATGATGATTCACAACAATGTTTTTCCCAAACTTCAATAAGTAATAGTACTAATACTAAGTTATCAGCTTCCCAGTTATCAGAAAATGTTTTTAAATGCACATCATTTAATGAATCCAGTATTTCATCAATAATTAGCGAAGAAGTAAATCCGATCAGTAAAAATGGAACACAAATAGTAGTTAGCCAAATCTTAGAAAATTTTAGAGAGATAGCTTTGAAAAAGGATATAAATAATAGTGAACATTCTCTTAAATCGACTTCAGGACCTATAAAAGACACACATTTATCCAATAATGACAAAGAACGTAGTAAAAGTAAGAACGACGGTGAAAATATTAAATGTAATGAAGAAGATGAACACAGTTATAAAGAAAATATGATAATAGACTCTCAAAATCTAGTACTTTCACATTTTGATAAAAACAACATGAATTTGTCATGTGTTTTATCAGATAACCTAGAAAAAGGTAATAAATCCGAAAACGGCACATGTTTTGAAATATTTGATTTGTGCAAAACTGAGTTGAAGGAAGTTTCATGTAGTGGTATGAATTCAGACAATAGTGAAAACTATAGAGATAATTTAAATGCAAGTACTCATATGCAGGAAAGCGAACGGACAATTTTAAAATCGTTTGATATGTATGAAAATACGACCAAGTGTGATACTATTTCACCGGGGGATGAATTTTCTCCAACAAATTTAGATAATAGTAGTGATACTAGTATGGATGATTCTTGTTCATCCATAAGTACTACTAACACTTTATCAAGTGTAGACAACGATGGTTCTGAAAATAGGAGGTCAAGTAACAATGACATTGATAGCTTAGATATTGAATTACACAACTACAATGCAGGTGAAGACAAAGCACAAATTAAAAACGAGTGTAGTTTATCGATAAATGCAGAATCCACATTAGATACTCATGTTATTTCTAAAGAAAAAAACGAAATGGATCATATAAAACAGATACTCCCAGAGTCACATGTTGGATGTGAGTTGGATGTCTTTTCAAAAAGTGATGAAGTAACATTAAATTATAAGACGTGCCATTCAGATGGTGAAAATTCAAACGAAAATAATAATATTAATGTTAATTTACACAGTGTCGACAATGTTATTTGCGAGTCGACAAAAGTGTTTAAAAGTGTAGCTCAAACAGAACGAGAGGAGTCGTATTCCTCGACAAATACTGACATTCCCATGAAAAGTATCAGAAAAATAGAAGGCAACATGGAGAATGAACCATCAAACATTAATAAAACATTAATGGGTTCGACAGGGCCTATAGATGCTTTGAACAGGAGAATAAATGTTTGTGATGAAATGCCTGATTATATGAAAAATGCAAAAAATAACTCGTGTAAAGAATTAAATTTGAAAAAAGAACTTTTTTCTCCATGGATACAAAAACTTTTTTTTACTAGTGAAGGACTGTGTTCAAAATATGCAAAATCAGATACAAATAAAGATGCGTCTTCTCATTTAAATATTTCAAATAGTAACAAAAAATACGGAGATGGAGTTATTATTAAAGAAGAAATAGATCAACAATTAGTTGTTATCTCGCAAAAAGAAGTTTTTGGACAAACATGTCCTTCAACTGCTAGTATTATAATTCATAATAAAGAAATAAATGACTGTGATAAATATAATGATTTAAACCATAAACACATAGAAGAGGTAATGAAACATGATGAAACATTCACAGCAGACTCGGGAATATATGAATCTGAAGTCAGTAACTGTGAAAATACTGAGAATGGCGATATTCAAAGTAATTCACCATTACATGTTCCAAATAATATAGACTGTGATGAAGATTCAATAGAAAAATCATTAAATCAAATACATTCTGATAGCCCTGTACAAGTTGAAAATCAATCAGTTAATCGATGTTTGAAAAGATCACTCTCGGATTCAGCATTAGGTATGTACACCAATGATACTCAAGACAATCGTGAGGACTATAACAAAGATGATCCTCTGAGATCGAAAAAAATTAAAAGGAACAACAATGCTATCCTGAATGTCATTAACATTCAAAACAACAGACGGAACTCTATATCTTCAGTTTACAATGAAGAAAACATGTCTTTTTGCATATTGATTGGAAACAATTGTATTATTTCTGAAGAAAACGAAGAATGCGAAAAATTATGTTATGATATATCAGAACAATGCTTTACAACTGTTCATGACGAGTCTATCAATGAGTATGAAATGGAATCTGCTAGTGAAGTTATATTGTGTCCTCAAGAAGGTACGGATGAATATGTAGAACCTTTATATTTGAATGTTTCGGAAGAAAAGGCTTTTGAAGAATCGTGGGTGGACGATGTAGCTTGCATTGAAACAGTAGTAAGCGATGACATTGCAGAAGATATAGTAATTAGTGCACCATCCTCCCCAAAAGACACTGATGAATCTGATAATGATGAATCAAATATTTTCAACTGTACCGAAAAAGTGAAATACATATATGGTGATAAAATGTGTAACGATGATGCGGAGCTCGTGGAAACATTATATCGGACACCACAAATGATGGTTAATAAAACTCTGATCAATAGAGAACCTCAGATCAGTGATGATTGTGAAAATTATTCCGATAAACCCACAAAAGACGAACATTCTAAAGCTCATGAAATAAATTTAAATAATCCGGATGAATGCATTTCACATCCTGACTTCAACAGTCAAATAGAGAAAGAGAACACAGAGACATTGAACAACTCAATTGATTTTGTACAAAAACCTCAAGATGAAAATTTGGACACTTGTAAAAATAATAATGATACAAACTTAACCAGTCCAATTGTTTTTAGTTCTCCAGAGGTTTCGTCTACAACAACTGAAGAAAAAAATTCCACGATACTTCTTAAAATAACTAATTACAAAGGAACCAGAATATCACATCTTAGCGATGTCAGTTCTGAGCGAATTAATCATAACAGTTGCAGATTTACAGAAAATGTTAATTATGGGACTTATCAGAATGATTCAACAAAACCACGTCCCTTAATTACTAAGGCTGCTCAAAAATACATTCCTCCTCCAAATGATACTGTAGTGGATGATCTAAAAGTCAAACTCCCTTTACCACGTCATAGCCTTATGAAATACAAACAGTTAAAAATTTCAAGAAGTGAACGCAATAGTAATGCCATTCCAAAGAAAGACATTAAAAAGAAACTAAAACCAAAATTTGAAGATGTTCTTAAAAGTATTGATGAAATACAGTTTAAAAAACATAAAGAACAAAACAAAAAACCAAAAAAATCGGTTCCTAAAGTAGTGATAAAAAAGAATGAAAACGGCTCACACTATGCTAGTACGCCTACTAAAGAATCTTTTAATCCTGACTTAACTGGTAGAAAGTGGCAACCATGGGTGTTTATAGAAAAGAATACTTTTATTGATAAGATGGCTATTAGAAAAAAAAATAAAGCCATTTATAATTATAGGAAAAAAACTTATGTGTTTGCTGATAGATTTAAAAAATACAAATCAATACCAAGTGCAAAATTTGTAATATCACAGCCAAAATTAGATGATTCGTCAATGGGACAGTTTAAATATACAATCAGGTTAAAACACAGTTATTAGGTAGTCTGTTTGTGTTTAATGGGTATTAATTTTACCATTATCGAGCACTTAATTAAGTTATAAATCCCACCCTACTGTTTGGTCTCGTACATGCATTCCTACAATAACATTTCGTCGTTGCGACTGCTATAGCTAAAGGCTTTTAAACAGTCGCAAAAGCTAAATACATATCTGGCAAAAATGTATCCTATTGTCCAAGCATGATTTCTTCCTGTAGAATTAACAAAACACAGATACGAGCTTGTAAAATTGCTCATACGCTTATTTGCAGTCGCATCGACGATTTAGTTTTTAATTAGTTACCCAATTCGTTCACTATTATAGTTTATTTAAATATAACAATAAATAAAAGCCAAATTTCGAAATAAGTGTGATATAAAATAACAAAGAAAAATGTTTACTTTAGATACATGTTTTTCATAGTATAAATTGATCTGATTTTAAATTTGTTATTTATCGTTAAAATTTTATGTAAAATTTTGTTTATTTTATCATTCCATTTTGAGTAGTATTTAAGAACATACATTTATATCCAAATATTTTATTTGTTTTTAGCACTTAATGCACTTTGTTAACCATAAGAAGTATTATTTTATAACTGGCGTATGTTATTTATTATGAAATTTTAATTAGTCTTAAGTATATGACTGCGCTAATACATTTTAACTTATATTTTTATTTCAAAAATAATATAGTAGCAGTTATATACTAAGAAGTAATTTACGCTACTAACTGATTAGCAAGATGTCCGATTACATTGTCAACAAAGCATGGATTGTTCAATAAAGGTGCTTAAAGTAGTATATTTATAACATGAACCTATACATATGCTTATTAATCATTGGGTAGCGTAATATTAATTTTGTCTTTTTTTAACAAAAAATTGCTCACTTAAGTTGTAAGCAAGTAAAATATATTTAAGAACCTAGACCTAACACATGTTGACTGCAAAATATGAAAGTGGTTAAAAATAGGATGAAGTACAAAGAGTGTCCGATAATTACTGTAATGTTAATATTATTGTAGTAGTAATGAACCTGAGAAAACTATTTCAGATTTTCTCGTTTGAAATTTATTTATGTTGTTAGTGTAACGATATAGCATAGGTAAGTGTATGTATGTGAATGTGAGTAATAAAATTAAAGCGTGAAATAACCAAAGCAAATACTCAAAAAGTAATAGGTTATAAAGAAATCTATCTTCAAAAAAGATTTTATTTCTGCACTATTGATAATTATTTTCTGCGACATTGTTTTTGTATGTAAGAGAGCAGAAAACACATTATCATAGTTTAAAATATTTTACAAAGTATTTTTTCAAAGTTCTTAAATATATACCTTTACACAATACATATAGATCATAATGTTAAGACTATTTTCAATTGGTCCATTTAGATTCATTAAGGTATACCAAAACACATATTATTTCTACATATAGTGCCTTGTAAAAAAATTCGTTGATATTATATCAATACATCATCTTCCAGCTTTGTTTAGATTTTTTCAAATAGAAAAATTGATCTCAATAACTATCGCCATTTCATATTTTGCCTAATCGTGCCTAAAAGAGTTATTAACTTTAGTTAATACATGGGATACACTATTTTTATATTGTGTACAGGGTGTTAAAAAAATATACCAAATATATGCTTTTAAGTCCTAAATATGTTAAAAATAAATATTCTTTGCAAGTGTTGCCTTCATAGATAAGTATATTGAAACATAGGCTATTTTATAAGACATTGAACATGTCATACAAGTGTTAAGGGATTCGTTGGACTGTTTTATTTATTAAAGATTTTATTGTAATAAAGTAGGTAATAAGTATTTGGAGATCCTTTGTTAAGATATTAAAATGTACAAAAAATAAAGGCATAACATTAAAAAAATCTCTTAACAAGCAGTTGAGGCTGATTTTAGATGATAACTTTTCATTTGATACAGTATCAGCAACATTTTACTGTTTGAATATTATGTGGTTTCCCCACTGAAGGCCTTATATATTCATGCCATATTAAATCCAAAGAACATACTTAAAAACAGTAAATATGAATTTCTCTAAAATATATTTGCAAGTTATAAACTCTAAAGTCAGTTAAAAGATGTAATCGAGAATAATTTGAGATTTATAACCCATGCTATGCTTTTCCATGTTTAATTTTTGTACATTGCGTGCTTGTTTACGCACATATGCGTGGATTGTTGTTGTTCTTATTTTCCTGCACCCTGTTGCCATTTGCGCGTTTGGAATATAGGTCTAGTCAAAAGCACGTCGCATTTTGGACTTTATGTTCTACCGTGATGTGCTTTCGGCCGTACCTACTTTATATTGTGGTTAAAACTATTATTATTTTAAGGGTTATGGACTTCGTTATAAATAGCTATAAAATGTTTAGATAATTGTTTTTGTCGTTTAATGTTAACGCATATCTTTATGCCAGTAACGCACGTGACGGTGTTTTGTGATAGTCGTACCTATATCAAACGATTAACATTGAATTGTTAAATTGGGTGGTATATATTATAATAAACAGTGTATTGTGTAATATATCAATCGACAGTGGGTATAAAATATTGTTTTCGTGTGTACTAGTTTTGGAAATTGTTCTATAATTGACCAAATAAATGTGTTCTAAATAAAACTGTATTCTTATTTTAAAATATTTATTGCAAATTAAGTTTGTAGTACATTAATATTAATCAAACTGGAATAGTAACTTTAACTGCTTCTTGACGTATGGCGCTGATGAGTTCTTGATTGATCAGAAACACGAAACGTAGTCCGGCAATCTAAACAAAAAGGTTATGTTAATACTGTAATCTGTGACCATGTTAAATCAATGGGAATAGAGTTATAAAAAATCCGCTAGGTGGTAACAGGTAGGCGTGGGATGCAACTGCTACGGCAATGGTTATTTTTGATATTCATGCCTAGCATGCGCCACGCGACTAAATATAATCGCGCTCTTAACAAACGTCAAAATCGATTGAAGTCAGGGCGTTAGCTGCTGATTGGCTGAAAATACGAGTGCGGTGTGCTATTAACCAATCAACAGTATCGAAACTTTTGTCGTCTCATGCGATAATTTTGACGTATTGCGCATGCTAGGCCTAATGACATGTAAGTACCAATCATGCAATCTTTACATGTTAGTGAAAATTATACAATAAACTTTAACTTTATAGTTAATAAAAATTAACCCCTATATTTGGCACTTTTAATGGTGAGATTAAAATAAATAATAAATAAATATTGGACAACATCACATACATTGCTCTGATTCTGTGGTAAGTAGCTAAAGCACTTGTGTTACAGAAATCAGAAACAACGAAGGTACCACAACACCCAGACCCGAGACAATATGGAAAAGTTCGTTCCCATATTGACCCGACCGGGGATCGAACCCGGAACCTCAGAGATGGCGCGACGCCAAAGTCCGGCACGCTTGCCTCTTGGCTACGGAGGTCGTCAAAATCAAAATGTTAAGGTAGGTACGTTAAGCAGCTTATCAAGGTAAATACTTGCAGTCAGATATTAATTCTTATGCCCACAACATAAGAGCTGAACATAGTCCAAAGAGTAGTCTTGACGTGTTTTTTAATATATATGACAATAGCAAGTAATTAAAACACATATGGAACAATGAGAAAAATAGAAACGGTATACCGGCGACTTAGCTCACTTTTATAAGCCACGCCCACCGTGCCTTACTTTTCGTAGTCCCATTTTCAAACGTTCGAAATGCTTCTATGTTTTTTCGTTCACTGGACAAAGATCAATTGCAAGATATGTCTATTAAAATGGTTTTTATAAGGTTAAAGGAATTATAGAATGAGCTTGTCGTACCTAAATTGAGTATGATGAGAAGAAAGTCTAAATATCCATCACTTGAATGTATGTTGCGTGAACTGAACGTAAACGATACTCAAATCGACTGTTAAGTCAAAGTAGGTGTTTTGCTTACAATAATCTGAATAAATTTGCATATTTTTATAACATGTCATGCAAATGTACATCAAATTTACATATTATATTTTCGGTCCACAATCGAAAATGTCCTTGTGTAACAAGTGTAAGTACCTATTCACACTACAATAGTAGCACTATAGTTGCAAAGACGAAAAAGTTAACATTTTAATATCGGTCAAGGAAACCAACCCTTTACGAAACAAAGGTACCCGGACATGTTTTTTATGGAAATCATGAATTTTAAACATGGCATCAACTTTGTAAGGCCCACATGCAGTATTTATTTAAGTTGTACCAATTATATTACTGACTACTTTGCAACCGACAGTAAAAGCAACCGACACTAAACCTCGACCAAAAAAATTTTAAAACTTAGTTCTGTCTATATATTTCATTCGAACTTTACAAAAACAGAATGACGTTTTACACTTAGTTTTACAGCAATCGATATTTAAAGAAATGCCACAAGTGGGCACTATTATCAGTACCAATTATTTCGTATTTTGTAAAATGTATACTTTATGAGCATAAAAGACATTACGAAGAAAAAGGAGTACCTACCTTCAGAGCAAAATCAAACCAAATGATCATGTTACTTTGCTAAAATGTATTCTGTGACGAGTCTTTTAAATGGTATATTTAGGATTCCAAAACCCTTTAATTTAATCTGCCACACGATAATTTTGTTAATTATATTAATATTAAAATAAATACCTACTCTGTGTATGTTTAAAAAGGTTAATAGCGCCAGACTGAAGGACAGACTCATGAGCGGTCATATAAGGATTCCGTTTTTAGCCCTTGAAGGCAAATATTACAGAGTGTTATAAGTTTGACTTGTCTGTCTGACTGTCTGTTTGTCTGTCTGTGGCATCGGAGGTCCCAAAGGGATGAACCGATTCTGATTTATTTTGTTCGAAAGGTGAATGAGTCGGGAGTGTGGCCAAAACAAATTGTCGGATTACATATTTTGATATATATATATTAATCCTTCAATATATCTAGGTATCAAATAAAAGGGATTGATTCGTAGTAAACACTTTGACAAATTTCAAATCAAAGATGGCGGCCATCAAAAATAGGGTAAAATCAACTAAAACTAACGTAAGAACTATATTTCTCAAAATAATAAACGTTTTTTAATTGATCTTTGGAAATATGGAACTCTACGAACTCTAGTACGAATAGCACGTACCTACGTTTTGGCAGTTGAATTAACATAGCACGGCTTATAATTTCTATAAAGACGGGGCGTAGCCTATGACACTTCGGAGAAACATGACACCTACCACTTGAAAAACAGTCAAGACTATTAGAGTACACAATGTGACAACAAACAAACATACACATGTTAAAATATACACACGCGGCAAAAACGTCAGTAGGAACCTACTATGTAGATTTGTACCATGGAAGATAAAGAAATAAGAAAGTACCACTAATTTAAATTTAAAGTGATAATTGTTAACGAGTTTTTTACGTCATTGGAGATTCTGAAGAATAGTGTTTATTTTTATTTGGATTTTAGTACGCCCTACCATGTCTCACTCGATAAAAAATATATAAATAAGGACTACAGAAACGCATATAAACTAAAATTGAACAGAAAATAGTTTTTATACCTTAATGCAATTTAACAATTTGGCGACCCCTTGAAATCACAAACAGTCTTATAGGACATTTATTTTAATAAGAATATATTAATAGGTACTTAAAAAGGGTACGTGTAGATCAGAATGAACCAATGTTGAAAATTTAACGTCAATGTCATGTCAAAATTTACCAATCACTTATCATTAGATCTGAATTTGGCGGAATCATCGCGTTCACTTGGAACGCAAGATTGAGTACAAATAACAAAACAGTAGAGTAGGTCTACGTACTGCACATAGTTTATATTTGATTCTAAATTTGTAAAATTTTAGGAATTACCTCTATAATACTATTGTGATTAAGCTTCACTTTGTTGCCTTGAAGTACAGGTCGTCCATCAACGAATATCGGCCTTTTCCCTTCCGAGGACATAAAAAAGTCACCGCTGTTGCGGAGCCGAATGGTCGCTTGCTTCCGAGACACCTTCGCTGCTGGTCCTTCAAGGCTCAAATCCACATCAATGGTGTGGTCGCGGGTACTGCGGCCAACAGCGATCTAGAACAAATGCATCAAGATGTAGTCGTGCAATTAAGAACATCTTGTATTCAATGTCGCATTTCAAGGAATTACTTTTACATGCCTGATAGGTATTGGCAGCAGATGACCTATTTTTCTACTAATACTATTTACAGTAATTCAATTATTACTGTTGTAAATAAGTATGTAAAGATACGCATGTACACAGCTGTTAATTGTCATTTTTAATTAACGTAGTATGATCGACACGTAGTCGTGTAGGTAACCTTGTTTAAATGTCGCAGAATGTTTTCTTGGAGAGGACAAATAAGAGACAGTTTCTGAGCAACGACTGCTACTAAATACATTAGCATACGAGTACAAGTGATAGCGTTCACGTTTTTTTCATAATAAATAGTTATTATCAACCTCTGGTACATTTGACGCGTAAAGAACTATAAGTACGTATTCATGAAAGTATAGCCAGCAATGCTAACCATTATAAACCATAAACAAACACATGTTCACGCACATTGCCAAACGCGAAGACTTGATGACAGACATAATATTATCGAGCTGCATATGTAGCATGTGGATTGAAAATTTTGAACCGGTTACTTACAGTTTCAGAACATTGTAAAACCATTTAAAACTGTAGTATACATACACCTCTAAACGACCAATTTCATATAAACTTATAATATGTAGCATCATACTTAGCAACATCGGTATTCTGATTAGTATATACTTTGTACTTTGCTTTAGCAATTTTTGGATTGATTTACTATGATGATGGCTAAAATGCCTTTTTCGTCATCAATTCAACCGGTGATGATTGCCCTGTGAGAAAAGGGGCAGCATAAGACTCACTCCTAATACCTGCCTATCTTAGCATCTGAAACTATTATTATCATGATAAACATTTTTTTTTCAGACCCTACCGCTAAATAAACACGTACTTGTTATACCTACATTCGTATTGTGGAACAATAATAAATGAGATATAGTTGTTGACACATTAATACCAGAGATAAGGTTTATCAGAGTTCTGCTAAGTAGGTAGAGACGTACATATTACATGGACCGTGCTGTATCGCCCGTCTGACGCTTATTATACGCGTTAATATTTTCTACTAATTTGTATTTAATTTATGTCTAAATACATATAGCTCTTGTATATTATTATAAATAAATTAAGTTTAACGTGAGGATACCGAGATCAATTGACAATAGGGATATTAGTGCGACGTATGGATCGGAAAATTTTATAGTCGCGCTAATAACTATTGAACTTGAGGTCGACACTTACTTGTAAGTACAAACATAAAGCAAAAATAAAAATTATCTTGACAATGATTTAATAATATTTAACCCAGTCACAAAATTGTCGTCGGTTCGCAAATGTAACGTTCGGTTATTATGGTCCCGTTTAGTAATTTTCTGAAATTTTGTTCCTCTCAGATAAGTTCAATTAAAATTTTGTACCGAAATCTTAAACAACTTTTGAACATTGAAATTCAAACTATGAATACAAAATCACGTTAAGCGCATTCCCTATTTATCGTTTTCGTAACAGAAGCCATTACTGCATAAAGTTCCATAAAATCGGTTAGGATACATACTAAATAAAAAAATTAAAGCTTGTATTCTGCAGCATGAAATGAAAAGTTTAAATTATTTAGGTCCGTTCTATTAAGGCTTCGTAAGCCTGGTTGATAGGTATTTATATATTACATTAAAATGTAAATTCTTAAGCCCTATTATTAATAATTTTACCTAATGCTTTTCAAGACGTACGTGCTTATACCTACATAAACAGCAAATATAACGGAAGGTAGTTACACAAATTGACCGTTATTGATTAATAGTGTGTGTGTATACAAAATTTGTTTACGCGATTATGTAACCTTTGAAATAATTAATCAATTGTATTTTATAGATAAACTAGTGACCCGCCCCGGCTTCGCACGGATGTAATGTAAATACTTAGAAATATTGGCTTTTCTATTCTTTATTTCAAATAAAAACCTTCCTCTTGAATCACTCTATCTATTTAAAAAAAACGCATCAAAATCCGTTGCGTAGTTTTAAAGATTTAAGCGTACATAGAGATATAGGGACAGTGAAATATACTTTGTTTTATACTATGTAGTGATAGTAATTCGTTTCACCTAACTATTAAACAAAAGCTAAACTAAATAGCTAAACTCAGTTCAACAACAGATCTCAGAAAATGTTTTTTACGGTCCTCGAGCCTACTCACCCGTCTAACTGTAGCATTTAAGAAGAGACTAAGCTTTCGCGTATTTTATCGGTTGTACATACAACAGGCTATGTTCTAAGAACTGTTTGAAGATATCTGAACACCAATTCTTCTAACGGATTCTTTGTGGAAAATTCCTTGGCTTATTATTTTTATCTTTGAGTGGTTTTACCCCATCTCACTCACTGTTATAAACATTTAATCATTAAAGGGACAACTTTTGGGAAGTCCTTTCGTAGCGAATGCTTACGTTATGATAATTTGCTAATGTTCGCTTTTTCTGTGATATTTGGTCAGAAAATGAAAAGTTTTAGAGAGAATAAAGCATGGCAAGTAGTCCTGGTTCGTTTTTATATCGGGTCTTTTAATAGTTTGTGAGTTAAGAGAGTACAACTAATCGTTTGTAAATAAAAAAAATACGGTCCAAACACTATGTAATTATCTTTCACTTCTTTCATCTTTAGACTTAATATTAAAAGCATTAAAGATTATTTACAATTTTTACCTAAACTGCAAACAGGCTGACGCTAGGTAACAACTAACCAGATTGAACTAAGGATTTATTTTTAGTTTCACTCATAATAAGATTGTATAATAACTTTGCCTTTCTGAAAAGATGAATTTACACATATTGTTATTATTTCTAGAGTGTGTTCACTCAATGCACATACATACTAAAAAATACTACAAGCGGTTACGCGCGAAGTTTGAAATGAAAATAAATCATTTTAGTCGCAACAATACTACCAACCTTGTAGAAATTGCCTCTTTATATGAAATACCAATCTTTGATACTTTAGTATAATAAGGCAATGCCAACAAACATATTTTAATTTGCTACCATTTGCTTAAAAAGTGGTAATGATTTATTTTACTGCAAGCTCAAGGTTGCAATGCATATTCACAATACATTACCGTAAGTATAAATCTGATTACTTAAAACTGTATATTTAATTTTGACGTAGGTAAGAGCATAATTAAACCAATTGATTCACCCAGGCTCGAGGTCCTTAGCCGTGTAAATATTAAATTTCATACAACGCCATTATATTTTCCGCTCAAATTTGTGGGGTTGACTGGAAGGGAATTCCATTAGGTATTTAGTCCGTCTTTTGTATTTTTTATGTAGGTACGTGCAAAAAAGTCGAAATTAATAAATATAAATGCCAGGAAAAGGCATCCCGATTTAATAAAGGACAACCTCCTATCCGAGCTGGGGCGGCAGAAGATGGTTGCTGATGGTGCCCAATAGTCCTAAAAGCCAAAGTTAAAGAAGTGAGGCCTGTTCGATTACTCTGAAAACTCAAATTATTTTTACCATTCCCACAGTAACTTTGCACGCTTGCATAATGTAGGTATAATTAGACCTCCAGATCATAGACTAGATGATCATAATATTTCCTTGGTTGGACTGTACATCAAGCATACTGAATTTATGAATGTTTCCTCCAGCTTCCATCTCAGCGAAAGGAATGCTGGCATCATGAAAACTTTGTGAACGTGATTATGAGTTAAAAAATCAGGTATTTGTATATAAATAAAAGCTTTCAATATGATGTGCCAAAACAAAGCTTAATTTTTTTAAGCATAAATTGTTACTCAATGCTCAATGAAATTGTCATTGCCTGAGCGTGAGCATAAAATAACATTATACATTTTTAGTTTAAGACAAAATGTATCCCTTGGAGAGACTACTTTTTCAGATATTATCAATGATGACAGATTTTAAAGACTATCTAAAAACAGAATTCTCAGCCGAATGTAGAGTACAAGAACAAAAAAATAGCCATACTCACAAAGGAAGTTAAAAATGCGCATTGTCCTTACACCAACAATAAAACTAGCAGATTGTGGAAGTGTACTTCAATGTTTTGTGTATTACCCATATCATTGCAAATGTAAGTACATGTTATATGTGGAAATAAAGTTAGTGGTGATTTAGTTATATCAAAACACTTCTCAACTTTGTTTCATAAATAAGACAGTGTTTTGTACTGAGTTATATAAAAGTCGAACATATCATCAACTGCAGTGTTTCCCAATATTGTTTTGTCATGACCCGGTAATGTTCACACTGTCCTTCCGTGACCCACCTATTATTAATTTTAAACTCAAGCTTGGTTCCAGAAGATTAAATAATACACATTTATTATGGAAAATATGTTTTATCATTATTATGAATTTTAGTATCGCATTTTTAGTCACTAAAGTTACCCTAGCTGCTAGGGTATTTCCGAATGCAATCATTTACGTTGTGTCGATCGATAGCAAGTATTATATTTTTTAAACAAGGCGGAAATGCTGCAACCCGGTATTTTATTTTGATGGCCCGGTACCGGGTCGCGACCCGGCAAATGGGAAACACTGTAGATCAGTGTTTCCCATTAGTTGTATGCTGTATTAGGTACGAGAACTTGGGGCACATCACATTCACTTGTCAATCTAAATTGGTAGGTTTCGTGGTTACCTATTTTTGTGCACACAAAAGGGCACTGAAAGACTTCATCTAACAAGCTCAAGAGTAGAAATAAAAAATTTAAACTCGCCAGTTCTAAATCAAATTGTCACATAGAAGATGGACAAATGTTATGTCTGTAAAATACCGGTAAGCAAACTACTTTAAATTTAATTAGAGTGAGTATGCGACGTACACGGAGATATACGTTCATGGTATGACACTAATGAGCTATTCCGTTGCTTCAATGTTTGCATGAAACGGTTCTAGTTCAATGCTTTTGGACTTACTCGTATTACCTATTCCTATGCACTAGTACGGTCGAAAGCACGACAGACTACAACACACTTTGAACTTTGTCTCTTATGTCGCAGCCCTTATTGCGCTGGCATAAGGCCTAAAATCGAACTACGTCTGTTTACCTTGATGTGCTGTTCACCATACCTACGAATATCTGATTGAGTTAATATTTATTCTCAAAGAGCATTACCTGTATTTATTTTTTTTTTGTTGACAATTTATAACCTCAAAATAAATATATATTTTAACAGTTGCTTATGCCTCCATTAACTATTTATTTAGGATTCATAATATCATCAGACTAAGGATTTGGCACTTGTAGCTTTATCAAAATTATGTTCTTAACTTTACTAAAAGCTTTATATACAAATTAACATTATATAATGATAGAATTTTTAAGCCCAATAAGCCCGACTGATAAGAAAATGACTTATCGTCATCAATTATTTAAATTGGACTTAACTATTAAACGAAATATTCTGTGTTATAGCATCGGTTAATTTCTAGGTATTACTGTTTTCAGTAACTCAGTAGTAAATCAAATCATACATTCTGCACCATCAGGCAAGGCAATGTCTTACTCAATATACATTAAAACAGTATAAATACAATAATATGTACCTACACGTAACGACAAATTAAGTTTAGACCAAGCTCATGCATCATTACCGTTTTTAATGCAAGGAAGCGTATGCCGATCATTACTTGTATTGTTTGCCACAACAACTTTATTTTTAAAACCATTATTATATCAAACACTACCATGGCGTTTGATGACAAAATAATTTTAACATTGAATAATAATACATGTAAGTACTCGCAAAATCAATAAAGTTTATCCTTATTTAGCATATAACTCGCTCGTGCACATACTACGACTGCAATGGTAATATTGAACTGCCAAGTATGCATGCACTGTAGGTATGCAAAATCTCTTATCTGTAAATTCAGAGCCTACCGTGTAATAAACTTTTTTATGGAAATACTTGCAACACGCTCAATTAATAATTTCGATTAGTAAGAAACATCGCACAAAATTATGATCACTTCGGTTAAAAGCGTAAACATTGTTTTGATTGCTGTCATAGAAAATTGCTGCACTTTATTTCCACAAATTTAATATATGTTTAATCCTTTTTGCCGAGAGAGCTTTATAAAAGGGAAGAATACATTTTGCAGATGGAAACATGACATGATTAAAATTAAATATTTTTCAATACATTACAATTTATTTATTATGTACCAAATACTAAGAATATTTAAGTGCTTTTCGTTAACAGTCAATGGTCACTGAACTCACACAAAATTAGGAAACGGCCCGAACTATGACGATTAATGTATTTAGTAATAATTAAAAATAGATAAGATAAAAACAATTACATAACTTAACCGAAGAGATTTGGAGCCGCCGCCATTTTTTTTAATGGCTGCCATTAATGTTACCTACAAAAATCATTCATCATCATCAAACATTCAAATTTTTTAGCTGGTAACGACATATTAATTTAGGTAACACAAACATTTTACGTCGTACTTATTTTAATCAGTAATTGTAATTAGAATAATTCATTCTAGCACTAGCTGAAGAACTTGACTAATTTATTCGTTGACTCCCGAATTAATAACGAAAATTTGGTAAAATCGATTTCTAATACGAAATTGAAGTGTTCCGATTCATTTAAAGGGTTAATAACTCTTAAATTTTGAAACGAATGCTTCGTCAAGGTGGATTTCTTTTTAGCCTAGTAGATACAATTTTAAAGATGAGTTTTCAAAAAAAAAACATTAACACTCGAGGAAAAATATAAATGACACTTTAATTTTTATCGAATTGATAAGCATTCTAACCTTTTAGGACCTTTTAATATGGTAATAAAAATGTAAGGCTATGAACGCTGGTAAGCTGTAGGCGTACTTGTAATGAATGGTAAGTAATGGCATCTAAGTCTGAGTATTTATCACAAAACCATAAGGTTCACTTTAGAAGGAGTATATATACGTTAGCGTACGTGATTGTACACGTGGCTGAATACAAGCGGATGGCGTCAGCAGGTGTAGAGCGAGTTCGCTGCGAGTACGCAACGGCGATGAAAAATTGGAGAGCCCCGTCTACGTTAAATAACGTATTATTTTCCGTTTATATTTCTGTGGCCTGGTGCTAATAGGGCCAATATCAATAATCAATATTAACGTACTTTAACCCTTTTAATATATTTTTTTATAGGGCCAATATCAATAATCAATATTAACGTACTTTAGCCCTTTTAATATATTTTTTTATTAAAGACACTAGATAATATAATATAAACTTTGGTAATAAATCAAAATACTGACAGTTTTTATTATATCCAAAAATACAAACTATTTATCTGATATTATTGGGCATCTCTTTCATTCAATCCAAATCAACATATTTTTCTTTCATAGATATATACTTAAATCACATAGTTAAATAAATCTAGGTACTGGTGACTGATAGCTGCGCATACGCCGCGAACACGCCGTCAACACACTCGCGCGCCTCGCTCTAATAACGCGCGCCATGTGAATAATGTAAAGTACTATTAATGTATAAACTTTACCAATAATGGACTCTATCAATACTAACACTGGGTACTATGTTTCAAAGAGTTCTCTAAACAAGGTTACTTAGCTTAGGAGGCCTTTGATGAAAACAAAGGATTTAGTCAAGTGACTGATATCAAACTTCGATACCGTTTCGACAAATTTCAAATTAATTTCAAAGATGATGAAACGTTTCAAATGAAATGTCGCAATTCCATACATTTATAAACGTATTAAAACGATATCGAAGTTCCATAACTACCATTTGGCTAGGTTCTCTAGTATCCAATTAAACGCTTTATTTAGTTGTTGTCCTTCTTTGAAACAGAATTTTACATACAAAATTACCAACTAAAATAGTCACCTACGTCATCGGTAGGTCACGGCTATTAACAACTAACTAACCGAGACACAATACAAATTTTTAAAAGGAAAATCAGCCTTTGGACCTTAGTACAACGTCGATTCACTGTTCACAACAATATAGTACGTAGCTCTACGATCGATTTACGAGTTTCAGCTAGTATTACGCTTGTAAAAAAAAAGTAGAACAACCTAGCGTGGAGTTCAAACTGCGCTTCGTATCTACCGGACATTGAAGAAGTTCCGTAACTCTTCGATGCCAATACCAACACAATGTTTTGAATATCCATAGCCGCGGCAATGCAAAACAATGGTCTTGTTATGAGGGATGTTGTGTAAACACGTAGACGTGAACAGTGGTTGATTCGCAAAACATCGCCGTACCGAAGTTACCTTCGCGAAACGTTTAACGTAATGAATTCATTCGATTAGTTCGAATTCATTTGGCAGTACAATATTCAGCTTATTCGATTAGACAAGATAATTTGTAATCAGTTAATTAAAATTCTTAAACGTTATCTGTAGTTAACAT
The DNA here is from genome assembly GCA_037074685.1 of Glyphodes pyloalis. Taxonomy (NCBI): domain Eukaryota; kingdom Metazoa; phylum Arthropoda; class Insecta; order Lepidoptera; family Crambidae; genus Glyphodes; species Glyphodes pyloalis. The sequence continues at coordinate 4,145,270 of JAYKKO010000004.1, forward strand.
CATAACCATATTGGATATGGCATACACAAAATATAATTTGAATTTCGGTTGATGTAAAAATTGCCTACCCAGCCTCTAAGATAAAACTTTTAGTTTCGATAAAATTAGGAATATATAACGAATATTTTAAATAATATAAATCAATGTTTGCAATGAAAATCAAATAATTAGAATGTACTCATTTCATAAGACCATATATTTCATTGTATGAAATTACTTATATCGTTTTAAATAGCGTTGTAAATTTATACGGGCGATAAGATAAATTAATTTAATGATTCAAGGACAAGATAAGATAGGACGAGCTGTGGAAGTACAGTTTTGCCGAGGGTATTTTAGAACAGTGTGACCGTAACGAGGGCAATCAATATCCTATGTCGATGTGTAGGATTGATAGTGTATGAAATGTTATAATAATTCCGAGCGTGAGCCGCGGCCTAGCTGACCGTGTCATTAGGGGTAGCCTGACCTTGCTCCTCGCGTCAGTCCCTGACATAAATACATTGAAAGTAAAACGTACACTATCTAGTCGATATCAGCAATCAGCCGAGCGAACTCTTTTTTTATATTGTTTGTTAACTTACAGTGCCAGTAAATAATGTTATGAATAGAAACATGCAAGTGCTTACATTAGCTACACACCTTTACAAAATTACTTTACTATTGATCGTATGTTTTATGGCGTATATGTTGTGCAAGACATATGTACGTAGGTACCTATATTATTGACAATTAAAATAATATCTACAATTTGTTCTTTCTGTTCCAAAGTAAACATTGTATTGTTTTTAATGTCATTAGACATACGGTATAATATTATCTATTGTACACAGAGCTCAATGTACTTATAAAGTCTATACTAAACTACTTAATAATATTTTAAAGATGTAGGTAAGCTTTGCATTGTTTTTAACGAAAAAACTTTAAAAACTGTTCTGATTTTTTGTTTTTCCCTTAAAAAGCGACATTACTGAGTAACATAGGATATATTCAATTTTAAAACAATAGGGTTCCTTACTTAAATTTATAACCTACATTACATGTTATTCAGTTAAATTATCTAATATATCTTAATACCATAATTCAACCGAATCTTTTCAGTAGTTTTTGCGTGAAAAAGTAATTTAAAGACCATCCAGAGATCCATAGATTCTTAAAAACTTTTGCGTTTACATTAAGAGGACTATAATTTTCAACCTTATTCTAGATTCAAATTATGTTTTTTTTTTTTTATATATTCAATCCCCGCAAGCCGCATCCAATAGGAAGATTATGTCGATTACCTTGGATATATTTAATTAAGACCGATATCACAATAAAAATATCTACCAAAAGATAAGAATGACTATCACAATTCAAGAAATTTATTTTATTCCGTCGATACCCGAAATCGATCCAACTGAATGTTTTTCTTGCTACATTGCCCTCATTCGTACACAAACATTATTGTGAATGTTGTCAATATGATGATAGCAGTTAAACTTCATTTCCATGGCGACATGGCAGACAACATAAACCGGTAGATATAAAATGATCAATGAGACACAATACGAACCAAGCCCTGTTGTAAAATTGAAACTCTCATTACGTTTTATATATTTTTTTTTCAAATAAGTAGAACGAAGGAATAGCTAATGTGGCTAATAGACTATATAAAAGGCCTTTATGTAAAAACGTATTCAATTATGGGTCAAATAAATTACAAAAGAGTATATTGTTCATTGAAATTATGTAATTTTAAGTCTTGCCCCCTTACTTCAGAAAAGTCAGAAACTTTTACGATTCGGAAAGTATTTGCTCGGTCACGATCTACTTGTTTCAAATAAGAAAGAGAGATAGCATTGTTTCCAAATTAAATTTCGATTTCGAAGTTAACTTAATAAAAGGGCGGAACGATAATATCATATGTCAAAATTAAAGCAACATACAATCAATGCTTTAATTTTATGCTTTTAATTTTATGCTTATAAAATCTATGTATTAATTTTGAAATTGTAGTTCGTTAATTGTGTGTTTTTTATTATTTTAATTATTCTTGAAGCGTTTTGGATGAAATCTGTTAGCTTCTAAGAAATTTTATAAATAAATGAAATAAATGAATCAATGAATTGACAATTTTACCGGCCATGCAGCAAATCCAACTCGTGCACCGAGGTTGACGAAATTAGTGATGTACAGTCACGGGCAGTGAAATGTAAACATTTGAACTCTTATAACGTTCCCGTAAGGTTCGCATTAGACTGAGTTTTGGTTATATATTAGTATACGCGACTGGATCTCGATGGCGTTAACAGGTCTCGCCTCGATTTTATGACCCGAGTCTCTTTCAAATATCGCAACTTTTTATTTGCTCAAGTATTTTTCTGCGCTTTAGTTGCAATTAGTTGCTGATGATGATAAGCAACTACGGTGCACTTGATAACATAATTAATCATCTCTTGATGTGTGAGCGACCACTGAAGCCTTCAAAGGATTCTAGCTTTAATGTTTTAGAGGCCCACATATATACCCAGTCTTTCGAATACCTATTCCAAAACAAACATGTAAAAATCGCCGAACCCTAAGTGAAAAGAATTGGCGAACGTGAGCCTTGTTCACAACTAACTTTATTAATTTAATTTATTACCTAGTAACGGAGATATTTTAATTACTACGAGGCATGGAGAACTCTCTAGCTCGGGACTACGAGCCTACCAAAAACTCACTAAGTCCGTAAATCCATCTCTAATCTTAAAAATTACATAGAACTCAACCACTTTCAATCTTTCCGTTCTTTCCGATATTTTTCTTCCATTAAGAAAAAACTGGTTGTGACCATCTCAAGTTCGCAAGTGCAATGGCCGTAAGATTACGACATCTCCTTATTTGGTACTGGCTGTGCCCGCGACTACGTTCACGTGGACTACAGGTATATCCACATTATTATGCTTTCATGGTCGGTTTTACCCCTATCTACCCTGATATTCGAAAAAAAATGTAGTCCATATTTTAATCTAAGTTTCGAGCTATTTTTGTCCCTAATTACACATCTCTTATTTTAAACAGACACATTTTCGCATATAAGCTTTCAATTTTCATTTTCAGGTGGTATTACCCCTATCCACCCTTATTTTCATAACAAAAAGTAGCCTATGCCCGTTCTAGAGGTATAGGTATATGCTATACCAAATTTCATGAAAATTTGTTCAGTGGCTTAGGCGTGAAAGCCGGACAGACAGACAAAGTTACTTTCCCATTTATAATATTAATATGGATTGATTTCAACTTGATATCATAAGTTCTTGAATATTGATAGGTGCATACATAGCTCGATGATCTAGTGGCTTAGGCACTGGATTATGATCATCATGTTACGGATTTTTCGAAGGCGATCATGATCATCAATCCGGATTTGGCAAACATACTGATTAAGCCAGTATCCATTATCGTACCGATGATTTGAATTTAATGATGTAGGCGTTATTCCTGCAGTGGATTCATAGACTAATATTTTACTTAATGTACCTACAGTCAAGCGCACTTCAGACTTTGAAACGCCTTTATTTGATGGGCATAAGAATTAATATGGCACTGTTATGTTAGTGTTTACCTTCATGTCCACTGGACTGTATAACAAATTAACGCGAAAAGATTTCCGTCCGTTTATTGATTTAAGACGGCGTGCTAAGGAAATAAATGAACTTTATTGTCTTTCAAGCTTTTTCTGCTTTCATAATACTTACTTATAATTTACCTACTCACCTGTCAACTTTTTTCTGCTTTGGTCATACTTATATTTATCCTACTTACAAAAACAAGCGTTCTATACGGAAACAAACAAATTAGCTAATGAGCATCGGGCCCATAATATTATCTTGTTACAATGGTATAAGGTAAATTATTCAACGTCCCCAAACTTATGAACTGATGTGAGGTATACTAAACAGGAAAAGCAACTAACTAATAATAACTAATACAAAGGCAATTATTAAAATTGTTAAAATAGTTCCGGATCAGTGTTTAATATGGCAAGTAGCATTCTATACACAAACTATTACAAATTTATTTTCTAATATATTTCGAAATACGATTAAATTTATAATAGTAGGGAATATGTATATATAAAAGACTAGCTGTGCCCGCGACTTCGTTCGCGTGGACTACATCCTTCCATGGTCGGTTTTACCCCTTTCTCCCCTAATATTCGAAACAAAAAGTAGACTATATTTTAATCCAAGTTTCGAGCTATATTTGTGCCAAATTTCATATCTCTAACTTCAAAAATAAACATTTTCCCAAATATACTTTCAAAGGTGGTATTACCCCCACCCCCCCCCCCCCCTTATTTTCTAATAAAAAGTAGCCTATGTCCGTTCTTGAGATTCAACGTATACCTATACCAAATTTCATCAAAATCGGTTGAGAAGTTTAAGCAGGAAAGCGTAACAGACAGAGTTACTTTCGCATTTATAATATTAGTAGGGATTAGTAGGGATGTCAAAACCTTATGTCGTGCGCCTAAGAACTAATTTCGTACTGCAGTTGTTTACCTGGACACGCTGTCGACTGTACAAACGCTGTTTTATAAATAAGCGGACCCGTTGTCCTATTTTAAAAGCGACTATTTAATTCGAATCGATTCAATAACACAGAAAAAAAAAAGTGAAAATGGTACTAGTACGGCCAGTTTTAGGAAGCGCCCCAATTGTGACAAAAACTTATGGCGTATTAAACCTTTCGCCACAATAGAGGTTTGTATTAAAAAAAAGTAATTGTAGTCTATATGATGGATGCTGAGAAAGGGGCGGCTGATAGCTTGCGGCCTAGGGCGGCCGAGACTGCAAATCCGCCACTGCGAATAATCTGTTTTTACGTACGGTCAACAACACATCAGCGTGATGAACACTTGCAGTTCGATACTAATATCGAAATAGAACTAAGGTGTAGTCTGACGTGCTTTTCACTTTATGATATGAGAATTTGTTCATATTCCCCATTATTACCAAAACAGCTTATAAAAAGAATCATTTCGGAATATATTAGATGCCAGGTTTCAACGTGTATATTTTTTGTTGAAATGAGCTAACTAGAATCTAATTTAAATTGGAGAAATGCCCAAGCATCAGAAGCATAATTTTACCTAACCTAAACTACCACAAACTAGCGTCGATTGGAATCAAAACCATAACATATATGGCCATTTAAAACCAATTAAGTACGGGTTATTATCTAAAAACTTTTACCAAAAAGAACAAGGATATAATATACTGGCTAGAGCAATCATGAATAATAATAAGAAGATTAAATACATCTAAATTTTTATAAATTATATAAGCTTTATATAATAAATACATTTTTATAAATTACATAGTAGGTGAAAACTTGAAATTTGTTTTTCCTACCACATGACATTTATTTAAGCATTCATTTATATTATAAAAGAAAAGGTATTTCTAATTTAAATTTTTAATCTTTGAGTAGAAATTATTATTCAAGGTAAAATACCATAACAGCTATGCCTCATACCAAAAATTAGAAACACTTGTGTTTACAATACTAACAGAACCGAATCCTAATAAATACATGTATTTGTTCGTGCTAATTATCTTATTGGAATAGTAGGGAATACTTCTGGCTCCAAGTCTATCTTGCGCATTAAAATGTAAAATAAATAAACATTATAAAACAAGTATACTTTATATCACTTTGTACAATGAAAATGATTCATACTACAACATATCATATTGTGCTCCATTTTTTATTGGATGCTAATAAATCACACTTGTTAGCAATGTTCCGCCACACAATCCAATGACTATTTTTTCAATAGACATTGAAGAACTAAATCACATTTGATTAATTATTTAATGACAATTCATAAATTACTGAATGAGATTTGATTATTGATTAAAGAGATTTGAAGAACAGGCCTCCTGCATAAATCAGGCTTTCTAAATAAATCCATGTTTTATAAAAGGCCCAAAATAAGTATATACAACTAGAATTCGGAAAAACATCTGTATGGTTTGTTGAGTTTTTAATGAGAATTACATATTTAGCTACAATTCACTTTGAATAATAGTTTAAATTATGTCTCTATCTAATTTATGCTCATTTTAAAACCGAGTCGAAATCTTCATAGTGAAGGACATTTAAACAATGTACAGAAAAAGTTTCAAAATTTTTATGGTTCAAAACATAAAGGTACCTTAAATAAAATAATTATATAGGGACGCAAAGGAGAATATAATGTAAGAATGCTAAATTGAATATGAATAAGTTAAAAAATGTTGCTGTTAAATTATTTATATCCCGAGAATATCGGCAACTCAAAACTCAAACTCAAATATTTCTTTATTTATGTAGGTTACATATAAAACTATTGAATCGTCATTCAAAACTAAACAAAGTGATTCTACTGCCGGTTTAGATCCTATATCTACCGAAAAGATACTGGTAAGAAGCTCAGTAGATTAGTTACAGTAACTTATTGTTCAATTTAAAAGAAAATGTGATCCAATAAAAAATTTTCATGATTCAAATTTAAATGAGTAGTTCATATCAATCAATCAATTGAAAATATAGCGATTGCTTCGTATGAATTTAAGACATCGATTTTGACTAACGTTATTATTAATCTATTTTTTTCCATAAGCAAATGGTGCAATGTCAGTTGTGCATGGTGGTCATAGTGCCCAATTAAAGTGGCACATAAAAGGAAGCGGCAGAAACTTGTAATCTATATGAATAAAAATATTTGACTTTGACTTTGAATATACCCGCGTTATGTATGATCTGTTCCATTTCACAATAGATAAAAACATAAATGAATCGTAATACCACTAATATTATAATTGCCTGTGTTTATAATATTTGTATGGATGTCTTGATGTAATGGGCTTTGGGTCAAATGATACCTACTATTTATGCCGAAATAACGTGACCGAACTCGTGAGCCACAGCTAATAAAATGTACTAACAGACATGTCCAATGGCGTTAAATTCATAAATTAAAATAGAACTGACCTCTCTTGACCTCATGAGGTAGCGCACGAGTCGACCGCGCAGCACGGCGAGCGTGTTCTTGTCCAGCTCCATGCTGCCGCCCGCCACCGACTGCACCAGCACTTGCCAACGCGTCAGAGAGCTCTCCAGCAAACGTATGTCCTTCTTTTCCACTCTGCAATACAATTTGCGGGTCAGAACCAGATATTAGTAGCCTTAAGGCAGCGGTTTTACAGAAGCGGAGCGGAGACCAGCTCAAATCAAACCATGTGAACAGTGAATTGCGACACAGCTCGTCTCGGCTTTGCTCAGCTCCGTCTAAATGAAACCACAGGCCCAGACTCGAAATCATATTAGGACAACTGTGCGTTGGTTGCAAACCATCAACAAAATAGAACACTATATGTCGGAGAATGCCTCAATGGCTGGATACAATTTTAGGCTATGAGTTTGATTCCCGAGTTCAGTAAAGTACCTATATTTTATATTTGTGGTATGTATAGTAAGTACAGTACATGGCTCGCGTTTATTATCAACATTCCTCATTGGCAAGTGTGGTGACTACGTCTGGGCGTATTATTATGTCGATACTGTATCGCGTTCAGCGTGTTATGGTTTGGCTTGGTTTTACAACCATTTTAACAAGCTACCGAATCCTGATGATGGCCTTTCCTTTACCTACATGACAATATGTTTGAGCTCAATATACCAGATATAATTTAGGTATTCCATTATTTCATGTAATTTGGTATTTGTATAGTATGGGACTTTGTTATATTTTCTATCGAAAGGCTCTTTGCCTTCACAGATGAAGACACTTACTAAAACGAATTTCACATTTTTTGTTCAGCCCAAATCTAGAAAGTTAACAGAATGAAAATTTTTTAACAATCCAGAATGTAGTATGTCCACTCTGTAGCCATTTATACCTTATATCCCTTAAAAGTAACATAAATAAATCTTCTCTTATACCTGTCAGCCAATTGCATTTCCATGTCAATCCCATCTTCCTTAAAATCTGGTATCTCATTGTCATTGATTGTCTCCTCAGCATCCGAAAATGTTGTCACTTTATCGCCATGATCTTAAAAAGAAATAATAGCTTTATTGATGGTTAATATATTTACAGATTACACTTACATAATTTGCACACAGACTCCTCATAACTAATTTCATTATACCTATTATTAAATAAGTTTTTGTTCGAAGAGTACAGGGGAAAAACAAGCAATGTCACATGAAACTTGAAAAAGAGGTTCTGACACCAAAAAGTTACATTAACTCCTGCATCAACGAAACATTATGAAACTGGTGATGATTATTTAATCTTTAAAAAATCATGCGCAGTCACGCCACAGGGATATGTCTTAGTGTATTTTCAAATGTGATTTATGAATTTTTGAATATATTTTTTTATAATGCACTCCAAGATTCTCACTTGATATTAAGTGGTAATGAGGTGCTAAGTTAAGGGCAGCAAGTACAGCATAATGAAACCGTTACTGGACTTGTCACCATTAACTTGCAGGCTTGACCCCTGCTACTAATGTAGCACTAGCTCTGGAAACCTTTCTCACACGCAGAAACACAACAGCACTGAAGTGAATGTTCTTTGGCTGCAGTCTTCTGTAAGGTGGAGGTATTTCACCAGCTCCAGTTTTAAGATTTTAAGTTTATGCAATAGTAATGAGTTGTAATGTCTATAATCTGGCTACAATATATTAGATACTTACTTTTAGGTAGTGGCTGAACTGTTTGATCAGGTAGTAACTGGTATTGCTTGAGCAATTGCCAGTGAGTCATCAGGGCTTTAGCAGTGCGTGAAGGATAAAACACATGCGGATTCTGATCAAGCAACTCTTGAAACTTTTCTGGGGCTGGATGAGATGTCTGGAACAGAAAAAATTAGGTTTATTATAATATACACAAAGATCAATGTTTCATTGATTAAAATAAAAAAAATAAAGAAAAATAATGTAATTTAATTAATTTTAAAATTAACAGAGTTTAAATTGATATTTTATAAATTGATTTAATTCATCAGACAATTACAAAAGCTTTAAAACATAAATGCAGAGTTATCTTGCTTTAAAGTACTTAAAACATATCTCATATTAGTGCTAAATTATTTTTCAACAAACTGATATCTTATATATAAAAATGAATCACTGTTCGTTAGTCTCGCTAAAACTCGAGAACAGCTAGACCGATTTGGCTAATTTTGGTTCTGAAATAATTGTGGAGGTCCAGGGAAGGTTTAAAAGGTTAGAAACTAAAAAAATAGGTGTTACGAAGTTCGCCAGGGCAGCTAGTATACTGATAAATAATTATTGGGAACAACTTACACTAGACAAGGTTCCCAACAGGTCTTCCTCTGCTGTAGAGTATAATGCTTGCTGTTGCACTGCAGCAACTAAATCTGGATGTAGATTACGCATAGCAGCAACAGCAACTCTTGATATCTCCGCATTGTACAGTAACGCATACCAGCGTGACTGTAGCTCTCCAACAGTGAAGCGGCATGAGAACTTCACACCCCGGTGCACAATTCGCAAATCATTTGTCTATAATGTCAAGAAAACACAATAATTAGTAATAGGAACAATAACATGGTCCGGACAAAAGCTCTTGTAAATTGATAAAGACCTTATATCAGCATCACAAAGTCTGTAGGCTTCTGTCAACCAATGACCTTACCTCAGTTAACTACCATTAGTAAAATAAAAACATAAGCCTGTAACATACTAAAACTAACCTAACCAGATTTTTTTTAGTTTACAGGTGTCTTTGGTACAATTTTTCTTTACAAACAACTGGTAAAAGATAACATACTGGTTGAAAATACAAATAAACTATTTCATATAATTTCTAATTTATGTGACTATGCTATAGAAACTTACTTGTTGCACTCCTAATATTAGGGCCAAATCATCAGTAGGCTTCCATCTGCCAAGATCTTTAGTTGATAACTGACTAAGTTGCACTTTACGCCTGGGTTTGCGTCCAACACTTCCTCCAAGTGAGAGTTTGCTTGACGTGCGCCGTCGTTCCTGAGGGGGTGCAGCCGGTGTCACTGGAGTTCCGCTGGCTAAAGAAAACTCTGGCAAATGGTTTGTGTACGACTGAGTACGCATACGCTTGTCTCCTTTCCCAAGCGACGCACCAGGCAGACCCAGACTATATTCAACCAGTTCATCGTCGAAACGTCGACGTTTTATTGATCTCGAAGAGCTGTCAACAAAAAACATTGTAAGATGATTTCGTAAGTACAACTGAGTAATATTAGAAAACGCAATGGCTTCTAATTTAAACCTGCGTCGTTTGTTGTTGTCTTGAGGAGTTTCAGTTGGTGAAACTGTTGTCCCAGGGTATTCATTGCTGTCTGATGCATTTGGAGTTACAGGGAAATCCATTTACTGACACGAACCTACGTAGGCAACAACTGAATTTAAGCTTTTTAAACTATGTAGGGATATCATAAAATGTAGATTTAATGGTAAGATATTCTTTTTACGTAATTTCACTTTTCATTTAGCAAACAAAAACACAAAAACGACAAGGCAAACAGGAAAGAAAAGAAATGAACGAAATTATTAATCACAGACCAATAATGAATTAATTAGATAATAATCATTTCATCCCATAGACCATAGACAACGAATCACAACGAATAATAAACACTGACAGTGAGTTGACATATAGTGCTGCCTCTTTGTACTATGTGTTCCTAACAAAATCCATATAATACGTATTGGATCAAGGCACAAAAGCTTCTTATTCTTCTTTCTAAATAATCCTTGTCTATTATGGCATTTTTAATAGGCTTGTTTTCAAAGAGTTATCTCTGCCTAAATATAATACACCTTTAAATAGGGAGGGTACGGGTATTTGGTACCTTAAAGCTTTCCGAGGACTCCGTGAAGGTTTATCCCAGTTTTAGATCGTTTTTTTTAATGTCGAAATCGTTTGAGTGCGGTTCACTTTGTATTTATCACTTACTATTGATCGTAATAAACACTAAATTTATTATGAAATCACAAATGAAAACCACTTAATTGCCATTAGTCATACTTTTCCTTCCATAATCTCATGATTTTGGTGACTTTTAAGGCTTTTAAGATTATATCGATAGTATCGCTTTCAACTTGATATCGATTATATCGATTATATTGTATTTGACTACGATTATAATCGATTATATCTAATAAAAATAGGTATCGATATAATCGATTATATCGCTACAATCGATTATTAGATTATTTAGGCCTCTTTTGGAATAATCGATTATAATCGATATACGATCGAATCGACGGATCAACACTAATTGACTGATCATGCATAGACTAAAAGAGGATCTGACTGACAAGCAATGCCAAAGTCAAGCTGCCAAAACAACTCACATTTTTGCAGTTTCGTAATCGGAAATTTATTAATAAATGGCAAATCTAATACAGAAAATGGGTTTTAAACCAACCGGTATTTTAGCCAGGCATTTTAGCAAGATAGTCATTACTAATGATGGCTCTACAATAGTTTCACTTCATCGCGACCAAGAATTTCCGTATGAACATTCAAGACCTCTCCCAGAAGAAATAGAGGATAATTCACTTTTGAAAATGAACGATGTAGATGAAGTAAAAAGAGTGTTTAAAGATATGAAGCCAGAAATTGCGAGAAAACAGTTATCCGCCCTTACTTTGACGACTCCTCACCGCTGGTTTCCCAGAGCTCGTGACAAGCGGGCAAAGAAAACTGAAATGAATAGACCGTATTTGTAAATCTCTTTGTAATTATTTAGCTGTTAAAGTAGTCTTTAATAAATCATTGAAATACTACATTTGCCGTTTGTAATGAACATCACAGTGGAACATAGAAGTTGTTTCAACCATACCACTCGCACTCAGACGCACGCTACAACTACGTCATGTTTAAAAAATAGATAAGTAATTCGCCTACAATGCAAGGGTGTCTCCCAGCTTGAGAAGGTAGTCCTGCCAAAGCAGTATGTTTAGAAGCAGATAAAATGTTAGCAATGTGTGAGCAGCTTGTTACTTCAGTCCAAGAGAATATTGGGCCTTGTTCTTAAAAAAATACATAATTTTATTGATTCACAATAAAAATGTAAAAATTAGAACAGATAGACTATTATAATACTCCCCTACACATGAACATCATAAATACACGAGACTTGTTGTAAACAGACATTCACTTTTTTAGTATCTTACCATTTATTGAACTATTTATAGTTATCGGAAATATAAAAAGAGTATGTAATTAGAAATAATATTATTAAAATTAATATGCAGGGAACATGTAAACATGGTCCTTGTGGTAAGAGTACATAATACCTGCCTGCAATATCTTGTTGAATGGAATTGAGAGACACTGGTCAAGCTATCAGGACATGCTCAGTAGCCGTATCTTACCATAAAACAGATACCTATTCTATATTTTTGTGCTTTCATTTAGTAAAAAAGCGCCTGCAAGCAATTCGAGGAGCAAATTTGTTACACTATAAATTTGCTCTTCACAATAAGGCAGGCGTAAAAGCTATAATCACGGGAATCAAAAAGCGGCCGTGGAGAGGTGACCTAAAATTGCCTACGAATAAGAAGGTTCTTATGTACCTAAATCATTATTCAATTTATGCAAAAAATTTCAGCATATGTGTATGTTCAAAAGAAAGTGAATTCGCCATTATGATATTTGTCTATTTATAAACAGACGATAAACCCTGGTTTACACCAAAGTAGAGAGGAGATGTGAGCTGTGAGACCGAAACCACTCAAACTCTGTCTACGAAAGGAAGACGTCATGTCGTACGCCGCCCGGCCGCCCGACTCGACACTTCTCCGCTCTGCCACGCCGCTGGCCCGCTCGCCGCACAAAATTCTATAGAAAATCATCTCCTCTCCTCTCCGCGTGATCAATTTCCATCGAAGCTAAGCGGAGAAGAAATGTGAAAATAACGAATTCTGATTGGTTTATTCAAATACATCTCCTCCCGTCACGTCTGCTCCCTGCTTTGGTGGAAACCGGGCCTTTTAATTAGGAGCTCCCCTAATTCATCTAATGGAAGAAATGAGAGAGTAATTAAATGAAAATACCCATTTATTTCATTAGTTTCGATTTATTGGATGGTTGTTATGTATTTGACCTTACACTTTGTTAAATTAGCAGATAATAAGGATTTTTTTTTGTAAAGCTAAAAAAATAAAGTAGGTGCGACCTAGATCACGTTCACGCTAAGGGCGGTGAAGGGGAGATTACAGAAACCTGACAGTTTTTGTGTTCATTTATTTAAAAAAACCCAGACATTATTTTACAAGAGAATTTAAACAAATTAAACATTTCAAAAAGATGTAGTTTAATAATATAGGAAATTACATGTACGGTACATACTTTAAAGGATGTTTCATTTTTAGCTATCAGTTTACCAAAGATACATTTTATTCCATTCAAATAGTTTACTCGCCAGTCCCCGTGGGTTTAGATGATGCAAACAATTTCTTATTAATTGTAAAGTTAAATAAACAGGTTACGGTTGCATTCATCAGAGCTTTCTTTTTAAATTAATAAAAGATAATTACGTTAGACAATCCCAAGAATCATCTGGCGTCAACTGATTTTTTTTTGTAATATGAGTACCAGACTATATTATTTTCAGGTTAAAAACAGTAAAGCATATATTAGTACACATTTAATTCTGACAAAATTTCCAATAAGTCTCTAGAATTAAATCTCGAATATTGGTTATTTAAAATAATAAAAAAATATTATATTATATAGGTAGTAGCTGAGTAGAGCATTAAACCATTTTAGTGATGTACATGCGTTTACTAGCTAGATACAGCATATTCAAAAATAAAGGACATTGCGTATTTCATCAGGTAACATTACTATACACTTACCCAATACCTAGTTGCTTATCACATTATTATTTCGAAAGACTATGTGTTTAACTAGCCTAGACGTATTTAAAGTGATGACAACTTGTCAAAGCAAAATTAAATATATTAGCAATAACAACTAGCAAGATTTAACCAAAAACATACATAATTCTACTTGCTTATTCTACAATTATGATGATAATAAATATTTGTCTTAACATGTAGATAACTATTGTTTCTAATATTCTTTGAAAAATATAACATTTCATAAAACATTACAACCAAGTAAATCTTAATTATTTCTCCTCTAAAACATGATGATCTAATCTTTCTTCAATATCACAATATTTGCTTCCTTTGGTACTTATCACATCTAAATATTGCACTTTCACACAGACTAGCTTTCGAAAATCACAGTATCACTATTTATCAAACAAGATTTGTATTGCTCAAAAATATATCTAAATATAAAGAAGTATGTATAAACTACACAATGGAACAAAAAAAAATATTCCAATATTCAAGTCTAAATTGATATCAAAAGTAGATCACTCGTTCAGATGTATGATGTGACATGTGTGAAATAATGAATGTATTTAAATACTTCGAATAGTGACACAACAGAGCAGCCAAATGCCACATAAGTTGGCAACAGGAGAGAGTCGGCAGACATGCGTACGAGATCCGCACGTGCGACAATGACCCACATGCTAAGTATCCCACTACTAAATAAGAGACTATGAACAAGCTAGCATTCAAGTGCCATAATTGCCAGTCTTAATAAAACAACTTAAAACTAATCTAAACAGTACACCCGACAGATACATGTATTATTGCAAAGACATACACATCACATGACTATAAGGCTAGAGAATTGTACTATAGTTAAAAGATTTTAATTACCTGCTAAAAGCTATAACATCTTATTTAATGGACATAATAACCTTTCTTAATTTTTAACCTCAATTCTCAAAAATCCAAACGAGAGCTGTTCATTTCACAAGAACAAAATATGGCACAACACGAGAATATAATATTCATTCAACTCTACTCGTAAATATTGCAATTTAATATCCAGAAAAATAACATTTATACAACAACTTTAGAAATATTTTGCCATAAATAAGTATATTTCATACAAGTTACATTATTATTTCAAAGATTTCATAAAATATATGTGTATTCATCCTGTTTATTTCGTTAACTGTTAATTTATCACTGACAACTTTACAATATCGTTAAAATATTATTTTAATATTAGATTATTGGACATAGTTAATGAAATATTGTCCAAAAGATACACGTAAGTAAAATTCATCGAAATCGTTATGTAGAGCCTACTTCAGTTTCTGAATCAATAATCGCGAGATCTAGTAGCGGCTGGTGTACGCCCTATCGAGGCTGCGCACCCGACTCCTGCCGTACCTGAAGTCGAAGGAGAGACTGAAGCGAGGCTGCAGGGGGGTGTGGGGTCAGCGTATGCGCGCCACGCGCAGCTCGCGGTCGAGCAGCTGCAGCTGGCGCAGGAAGCCCTCGTTGGGGTGGATGTCGCGGCGCGCGCGCACCAGCGACAGCGCCTCCGTCAGCGACATGCCGCGCTTGATCATCAGGAACGCCAGCGCGCACGTCGCCGACCGGGACACTCCCATCAGGCAGTGGACCAGCACGCGCCCTGGAATCAAGATATTTTTATCGTCCCTTTTCCAAGGCGAGCAATCCACCAAGGCAGCATTAGAGTTCTGACTGTAGGTAATTACGATAACTGACGTATTTACGAGCATTGAGGTTTATACTATTCATAAAAAGATGGTAATAGTCTTGCTGCAATTGAATAAATGTGTTCAATTTATTATTTAGTTGTACACCTTTAATCGGGTCTAATTTAGCTCTTTTTAACAGAAATAAATATCACCTCAACAGTAATTCCTTATCCATGAAAGTAATGTTCTGGCAATGTGAGGACTGTGCATAAAATTTCAAGCAATGTGTTTTATTCAACCAGAGTTATACTATGATATATGTGTATTTATTCCTACGACCTTCACATAACCCTTATTATTGCTTGGTAATATAAAATTACATCTCTACCTTCTCTAGTAATTCAAAGACACAGGAATATTTCTTCAAAAAGTTGACATAAAAACAAAATTGTAGATACATTAAAAAAAAGATAACTGACTAAAGATGATACCAAAATTTCACCTAATAAGAGAGGTAGGGCATAGCGATTTATCGCTCGAACTGGAGCAGCCCGACTGGTGAAATACCTCCACCTTACAGAAGACCGCAGCCAAATAACAATCACTTATGTGTTGTTGTGTTCCTGCGTGTGAGTAAGGTTTCCAGAGCTCCTGGGGGGTGCTACATTAGTAGCAGGGGTCAAGCCTTCAAGGTAAGGGCGACAAGTCCAGTAACAGATGTATTATGCTGTACATGTCGCCCTTAAGCTAGGACCTCATTACCACTTAACATCAGGTGGGATGAGGTCAATCTTGAAGTGCAATATAA
This sequence comes from Glyphodes pyloalis, assembly GCA_037074685.1. Taxonomy (NCBI): domain Eukaryota; kingdom Metazoa; phylum Arthropoda; class Insecta; order Lepidoptera; family Crambidae; genus Glyphodes; species Glyphodes pyloalis. The sequence goes on from JAYKKO010000004.1 coordinate 4,161,652, forward strand.
AAAAAAAAACCTAAGTGCCAGTCCACTACCAACAGTTGACGGTCTCTAATTCAATAATATCTAACTCACCTCCACTGGATATCCCTTCGTCGATGAAGTTGGCAGCGATGTGGAAATACTTGGATATGTCCGTAGTAGGAAGATCCATGAGCTGGAAGCCCTTGTAACGAAGCCCGGGGACGTCGCGGTAGTAGAGATGATCCGTGTCTACTTGCGTGTAGCGCTTGCCCTCTGCCGTATTCAACACGTAGTTGATCCTCATGCGGCGTAAGAACGCCTTATCTTTGGCAGCAACCCTGGGAGAGAACAGGATGTTACGAACGAAGACATACATCAACGAATAAAAAAATAATGTTCTATGCTTGATATGTATAATAATTACGGAAAAATGGATACGTTTTAATTTTTATATTTATTTATGTGGCGTGAACAGCTAAATGAGCGTTTATCACTAAGGTCCTTCATGTTGATTAGATTTGGCACTCGTAGGTTTTAAAAAAAAATTGGCAGAAGTGAAAGAAGAAACAGTTGGATCAAACGATAACATTTTTTTATGAACACAGGAGGTTTGATATGTAACTATAAGGTGAATAGGAGGATATTATGGAATTTGCGAAGGCGAAACTTTAAGGGCCTTTCCAAGACTGCAATTTTCAACATAAAAATAAGAATCAAGTCCGATTGGATTAAATTTTACTTTTCAACTCGATTTATCAGTGGTGAATGCGATGCCTTGGGGCCTTCTCACAAAAACAAAACGAGCAAACGAAAGGATTCCTTTTATCATAAGTTCTGGAATTAAAACGTGGTTTTTGATTTCCATAAATAATATTTATTTTGTTTTATTAAAACGCTTAATTCCCATTCAAAGTGAATTAGTTACGACTAGGAGAATTAAAAATAGCTATCCGGTGCCGACATATTTCGTTTTTGCGAGTAGACCCTCCAAACTATCGTTCGAGCGGAAGGCTCTTTCTTTACCACTAAATTTATTAAACTAGCTAATCACAATTGCGTTTGTAACCGTCATAATAACTCTGTTCAAATACTAAGTCAAGCACATCGTAAGGATCATGCGCAGCCGTGGACAGCGACTTAAACAATATTAATTATTAAGTAAAGTCAAAAGCATGTCAGGACTATAAAATCATAACTATTTGGACTTTGTACCGCAATTATGTCCAGGCATGAGGACTAATTTCGAACTGAGTGTTTACTGCGTATTTGGTTTTACCTTTCCTAATCACATCATTTTGTAAAAGATCAGTTTATATAAAAGTTACACAATATATTTTAAGAAAAACAGTGATAACCAATACACATACATAAACGTTTGTGAGTCAGACGCGTTGCAGCTCGTGAGTTATAAATACCAATTGAGAACTTATTACACATCCATTCTAAATCGCTCAGTGTAGGCGGAGAAACAATAAACTAAATGAGAATGGTTATTTAAAGAGGTATACCTACTCGTATCTACGGCTGGGGTTCACATTTTCTAGGCTACGAAACCATTAATAAATAATTTATATAACTTTAGCCCCTTGACATGACATGGTTTCTTTCCTGGAACCATTCATTAGGCCTTCTTAAGAAGCGATACACAACAAAATGGCCATTATTTTATTTAGGAACTAAATTTTCTGGAAATCCCGATCCCCAGTGTATTTCCCGCGTTTCCAATTACGCATCAGATGCTGCAGGCATCTGGCAAATTTCAGATGTAGGAATGTTTTATGCAAAATTGTCTGCTACAATGTTCTCAGCTTGAACAACAATCGATTTAGTTCAAAGCCGTTTGAGCACCTGCTCATATGCCTGCGACCATAGCTGGGCATTAACTCGTTAATCCGTTAATTAACGAAGTTAACATTTTGAGTAACGGATCAACTTTAAAGTTAACTTTAAAAACTGTTAACGGACTCATTAAATTCCGTTAATAATCCTGAACTCCGTTAATCGTTAATCCAATGCCTACTATCCACCGCATGGCACCGCGAGTGCGAGTGAGAAAGCTGCGAATAGATTCATTTTTAAACACGACGGAACGGAACAGGTATATGTATGCGTTAAGGGTGAGAGATGTTTGTGCAAAGTAATGTTTCCTCCACCTGTCTTCTAAACGAATGGCCCCATTTTGATGCGGTTTTCAATAACAGGTTTGTGTTTGATGAATTCATGTTCTTAAACAGGTGTCATGGCTGTAACTCACCAAGGAGCGCCATAAAATGAGTGCAAAACAATGTAATCAAAACGAAATGTCCCGATCACAATTCTGTTTTCAGAAATGTGGACGTGGTAGCTTAAATGCATGTTTCCAAATAATAATAATTTCGTCTGTAACTCATTAGAGGGCGCTACAATATTAGTGCGCAAAATAATATGGCAATAATATTAAAACGAATTGTCCGATTTAAAAAATATTATAGTCTCAAGAGCATTGGGGGCTGCCATTAACCCAGCTGAAGCTTTTCTAGTGCCGTGAATACAATTATTGAAGAATTGTAGTGTTGGCAACACCGATTGACGTCACGCGCAGATCGGCGCCGCTTGAAAAATACCGGCCACTTTTGCTCGAGCCACGGAACGAGGAACATGTCTACACTATTTTTGTGCTTGATTGGAACAAATTCGTGCTTATGGGAGTTGATTTGGTTTAGCGACCAATTTGTTAATTAGAATAATTGTAACCGTGTGTTTTTGATTAATAGTAACGTACTTGGAGTCTAAATTGTTTTATTATACCCTCTTAGTTTAGAATATTTCTAACATCGGAAGCGGGTTGAATTCCATTCCCACTAAACATAAAAATAATAAGATGGGTAACAAAAGAAAGCACAAAAGTAGGCGTAGAATCACGAAAAAACGTCGTCATTCATCGAGAAGCAGCAGCAGTACATCTGTGAGCAGTGGTAGCAGTGCAAAGACACCACCGATGGCACCCCAGGCTGGAAAAAGGACAAAGGTATCTCGTACAAACGAGGCCACAACTGTGAGTACATCCAATCTGATTCTTCATAACATGATTCCCGATTTTGATCCGCTTAAGGACAACGTCACATCCTGGATACAAGTGATTGACTCTTACGCATTAACGTTTGCATGGTCTGATAGTACGATCCGTTATCAAGCATTAAATAAGCTCAAAGGTTCAGCTAAAGTGTGGTATGAGTCTTTATTACGCAGTAATCACTTGTGGACAACCTGGATGTGGAAAGAATGGAAAGAAAATATTTCTAGTATTTTTACAGTTAAAAGAAATATGTTTGAATTGCTAAAGGAAATTATTGACCGTAAACCTATCGAAAATCAGTCGCTGTACGATTTTTTCTTTGAACAAAAATCAAAAATCGATAGTCTAAATTTAAATTTCTCTGAATGTGACGTAATTTCAATAATCTTAGGAAATATTGGAGATAGCAACATAACGGCTTCAGTCGAGGCTAGTGATTTTAAGTCTTGTGACAGCTTGGCGGCATTTTTGCATAGTCGCGTCTACAAATCTACCGCCAAACATAATAAACAAGTCCCTTACATTAACACACGTGATAGTAGTACAAGAGCCACACCCCAAACAACGACAACAATTTCACAAGCATCGTTACCAAGCTTGCCCACTATTTCTACAACTCAAGTTAATTCAAATCATGTCAAGCGCCCTATCGAGTGCTACAACTGTGGGGGTAACCACAAACGAATTCAGTGCACTATCAAATGTGAGTATTGTGGTAAAAGGGGTCACTCTGAGACTACATGCTTTCGTAGGAATACAAAAACTGATAAACCCGAACTATCCAATAAACAAGAGACCAAATTAGTGCAATTATCCAATACGAAAAATAAATTTTGTAAACAAATATATGTGAATGGTTTGCTCAACGATGCATTTATAGATACTGGTAGCAGTTGTTCTATAATATCAGGTAGCTTGGTAGACAAAGAGCATTTCAAAAGAATTTCACTGACCAAACCCGTTACGCTGCAAGGTTTCTCAAAAGATAGTCTGAAAATAGTCTCTGAAAAGGTAATTGTTGACATTAAACTTGATTCGGTTTTTATTGCGGGTGTTGAAATGTATATTCTTGATGAGTTATCTGGATGTAATATTCTAATTGGACGTAATATCACAGAACGTACTGATTTGATGTACTCAAGAATAGGTGAAAATCTTACATTCAACTATTCAAAATCTTTTGATGAATTTTGCAAAGTCGTAGACGACGCGATTGTTAATTTTGACACAGATTCTCATCAGACCGAGCTACTTGCTCTTTTTAAAAAATATGAACAATGTATAGCCTCAAACATAAAGGACCTAGGTAAAGTAGATGGTCACGAGATGGTTATTCGTGTAGATAATGATAAACCGGTACAATTTAGGCCGTACAGGACATCACACAGTGATAGAAAAATTATAAGAGACACAGTTAATGAACTTTTAGAGAACGGTATAATTCGTGAAAGTAAGTCGGCGTATGCTAGTCCGGCTTTGCTAGTCAATAAAAAGAACGGTGAAAAGAGGTTGTGTATCGATTATCGCGCTTTAAATTAAATAACGATGAAAGAAAAGTACCCTATGCCACGCATAGAAGACCTGATAGATAGGCTCCAGGGTGGAAAAGTCTTCACCAGCTTAGATCTCAAAAGTGGATATTATCAAATTAAGATGGCGGATAACTCTATCCACAAGACTGCTTTCATAACTGAAGATGGGCATTACGAATTTTTGAGGCTCCCATTTGGATTAGTTAACGCTCCTTCTTGTTTTCAGCATATGATGGATAAAGTCCTAGGAAACGTAAGATTTGGTAAAATTATCGTATACCTTGATGATATTTTAATAGTAAGTGAAACAGTCGACGAAAATTTAGCTTTACTCGAAAACGTTTTGCAAATTTTTGAGAAAAATGGTCTAACGTTAAATTTTAAAAAGTGTCATTTTCTTAAAACAGACGTAGAATTTCTTGGTTATAAGATAAACTCTGAAGGATTGAAACCTAGTGAGAATAAATTAAAGGCAGTCAAAGAGTTCCCAGAACCTAAATCAGTCCATCAATTACGACAGTTCCTCGGACTTATAAGCTATTTCCGGAAGTTCATTAAGAACTGTGCCATGATTTCAAGTCCACTCACTAAGCTGTTGAAGAAAGATCATCCTTGGGTTTGGCAATCTGGCCAGCAACAAGCTTTCATAAATTTGAAAGAGGCCCTTATATCAGATAGCATCTTGACGATATTCGATCCAACCAAACAATGCGTACTATATACGGACGCTAGCAGAGACGGAATAGCTGGGATCCTAATGCAAATTACAAACGAGGGTGAGAAACCCATTCACTATTATAGTCGCCAAACTACGGAAGACGAAAAGAAATACCATTCTTTTGAACTGGAGTTGCTAGCTATCGTTCAATCGCTTGCAAAGTTTCGGCTTTACTTATTAGGCACGCAATTTCGAATAGTTACTGATTGCAACGCGGTACGTTACGCACTGACAAAAAAGGAAATTATTCCTCGTATTGCTAGATGGGTTCTATCTACGCAAGAGTTTTCATACGAAATTGTTCATAGAGAAGGTACTCGCATGCAACATGTAGATGCTCTCAGCAGAAACCCGTTGCAATCGGGAGAGAGATCTGAAGTTGAGATCGTGATGTCTATCACCGAGGCGGACTGGTTATTATCTGTTCAACTACAAGATATGGATTTAGGCAAAATAAAGAAAGCGTTAGAATCTGGTGAGGCCCACAAGTATAAAGATATTTTTAATCAATATGAACTTTTAGGCAACAAAGTTTATCGAAGAACAAGTCAGGGACGTCGCTGGGTAGTTCCTAAAGCTTGCATCTGGCAAATCATTAAATGTAACCACGACGACCTTGGTCACTTTTCGGTAGATAAAACAGTAGAGAGAATTTCCTCCAGATACTGGTTTCCTCGCATGAAACATACGATTAAAAAGTATATTAAAAACTGTATTAACTGCGTTTACTACAAAAACAAGGGTGGTCCAAAGGAAGGTGAATTATTCCCATTAATTAAATACGCTCAACCTTTTCACACCTTACATTTGGACCACTTAGGTCCCTTCGTAAAGACGCAAGACAATAACATGTACATACTAGTTTGTGTTGATGCATTTACTAAATTCGTGTTTATATCAGCGGTACCAAATACAAATAGCGATAACGTCATATATGAACTTGAAAACATTTCCAAAATTTTCGGAAATCCCCGTAGATTAATAACAGATGCAGGTTCCGCGTTTACTTCAAAACCTTTTAAAGAATACTGTCATAGTAAAAATATTCGTTTGCACACAGTAGCGACAGGTATGCCTAGGTCAAATGGTCAAGCTGAACGATTTATTAAAACCATTTTGAATGCTATAAAAACTATGGGAGCCGATTTAGATGAAGACTGTTGGGATAAATGTGTTAAACCGTTACAACAAGCTTTAAATAGCACATTCCATAAAACCATTAAGGCTGTTCCAAGTGAGGTGATGTTTGGATATAGACTGCATACTGACAGTGACAAATTTGGGCCTGAACTGGATATTGATAACGATCGTATCGTAGACATGACAGAATTACGTAAAAATGTGTTTAAGAACATGGAGGAAAATGCATTATTATCACAGAAAAACAGATTTGACCGAAGGCGTATTAAATCCAAAGAGTATAAAGAAGACGATTTAGTTTTGGTTAAGATACAAAGTCAAACGAACGACGGACGAAGTAAGAAATTGCTACCACTTTTCAAAGGGCCATTCCAAATAAAAAAATGTCTGGGGCGAGATAGATATGAAGTGCAGGATATGAGAGGTAGTCAGAGAAGTAATAGAGCCTATCACGGGGTAGCCGCAGCAGAAAATATTAAACCATGGATCAAAATTGGCGACTGGGACGTAAATAACAAAAACAATTAAAACGCGTGTTGGCAAGGTATTATATTTATAATTTCTCAATTTTCTTTTAACATCTCATTTCAAACAAATATAACATGTTGAGAATATACATATTTTCTATGTAATCAATTATTATGTTTTTAATTCAAGTATTTTTCATAAATTTATTTTATTGAAATAAATTTCGATGAATTGAATTACAGGGTACTAGATAACCTGAATAAGAAACGATAACACTGCAAAGAGTATAAGAGAAGTGAGCTGACACAGTCATTTCCTAAGACTAAAGGTATTGACTGGAACAGGCACTGTCTCAAGATGAAAGCAGTGAGAATCGTTTGAGAGGTTGTCTAAGTATAAAGATACCTTAATTTGGGTGATCTAGTACCTACCTAAAATGTTTTTAGGGCATCCTAAGACTAAAGGAGCCTTACCTGAGACAAATGAGTGGGATCTCACTCTTTTAAGTCATGATAGGCCGAAATTGTAATTATGTCATATTTATGTTTCAGTAACGCCCTCGTGTATAGTGTGGTAAGATGTGGGGTCGTGCCTGAGGACATGCACGATGCAGGAGGGCCGTGTTGGCAACACCGATTGACGTCACGCGCAGATCGGCGCCGCTTGAAAAATACCGGCCACTTTTGCTCGAGCCACGGAACGAGGAACATGTCTACACTATTTTTGTGCTTGATTGGAACAAATTCGTGCTTATGGGAGTTGATTTGGTTTAGCGACCAATTTGTTAATTAGAATAATTGTAACCGTGTGTTTTTGATTAATAGTAACGTACTTGGAGTCTAAATTGTTTTATTATACCCTCTTAGTTTAGAATATTTCTAACAGTAGATGTTTAGGTAACGAGGAAAGGCAGCCCCTAGACGGATATTACTCGGTTATGTATTACGGTAAAATTATTTTCGCTACATTTAAGTATATCTTCGAGAAACAGACACGTTAAAAAAACTGTAAACATCGATATTCTTTGTTTAGTTACTTTCTCGAGATATCAACTCATTTTTAGGAAGTATTTATCGTCCATTAACATTTCGTTACATAATAATTGGGTTAAGTCGGGGGTTTTGAGTTTTTTATTATTTTTCGAAGAATTTTTAACGTTCAAGTATTACGAAACGCAATTTATGAAAATTTTTGACTCCCTTCCCCCTATGTAATAGATAAATTGCAAAAGTATACTGCGCAGTGCAGTAATCAAAACCCTATCATGGATGACATGGAATCGGATTCCAGGTTCTGATGAGAATCCATGACCATGCATCCATCAATTTTGATTATATTTTAACGGATTAACGTTAACTTGCGTTAATTCTTCAGAAATGTAACGCTTTAACGTTTAACGAAGCTAACTTTTTTAGTAACGGATTAACGATTAACGAAGTTAACTGTTTAGATTAACGTTGCCCAGCTATGCCTGCGACATAGTGAGCTTTCTGCCACTTTTACTTATGTAATAATGAGACACCGCGACTAAAATAATTCTGTATTACAAATACTTACGCGTCGCCGACATACAATCCTGGGTAGACCTCATTTATGTCCGGCGTGGGGTTGTATGAGACGTCCGCGAAAGGCCGCGACCGGAACGACGACAATGAGCTCAGCACCGAAGAATGCGACGACCCGAAACTCTGCACACGTGGTTTACGCATTACAATGCATCCACACAACCCTTGACCCATATTAATTATTACAACACCTTAACAAACAGAACTCAACACTACTAGTTACAAGCTCCCGACACCAGTGTGCCTGAACTGAATGGCATTTCAAAAAATCTGTTAATTTCACTGCAAACAGATAAGGTGCTTGTAAACAGTTAGATAAAAACTGTATTTACGTGCATCTAACTATTTATAAGTAATTACAATGCAAATAACACTTTTGACAGAAACGGGTATGTATTGAGTAGGATGCAGTAATATTTTTAATTGGTAGGTAAAATGCATTTGCTTGACTGACGCAGGAAATGATCGTATTCTAAAAAGATTTTACATCATAGTGTTTGTGCTTATCAAGTTGATTTATTACAATTATTAATTAATGAGTAAAGACACAAAAACCAGTACTGTTCTTGAAAAAAGACTTGGAAAATAATACCCAATGCAATGTATACAAATTGTGGAGGTTCAGTCGATAAATGCCATATTCTATAAATGACACACTAGTCTAAAAACGACACATTCTACTAACAACTTATTCCGCAAAAGACCGATTCTGGAAATGACACATTCTATTAATGACATATTCTACAAATGCCACATAATTGTGAAATTAAGTTTCATTCTGATATGGTGCTAAATAACAAGTCATTAAATGCTTTAAATATTTTTATTTCTTGTTTGATCATTATAATACAACTTTAACCTTAATCAGCTATACATAAAAAAATAAAAAAACAGCACATATGTTTTTCCTTAATCACTTTTTATACATTAAAGACAAGAAGTCTAAAGGAGAAGTTGAAGGTATAAAGTTTTTTTCAAAAAGTGCTCAACGCTAACCTCTCCTTTGTTTAATTGCTTTAATATCCTTGAATATTTTTTATCAAACTGTATGTCTTTATTTTTTCTATTTTTACGTTGACTTTCGAATAAACTGTTTTTTATTTTTATGTCAAAATGCTTGCCTTCTTTGAGTATTTTATTAATGAAGTAGTATAGATTTGGCCTTTTAGGAATGAGTACATTGATTCTATGATGCCAGCCTTCAAGACTATTGGTCGTACGGTGACGTTGACCGGCACAACTCAACAAACCTGGACTCATCCGTGGGTACCACTGATTTTGAAAATTTAAATATTTAAATATTTTGCAAAAATAAAATACTAACTATGCTTTTAATAAAAAAATAAAAATGTAAAATTATTACTTAACTAATAAGCTAACATATCTAACACTTTTCATATTTTATTGTTAACACTGTCAAGTAGCCAAGTAAGTAGAAAAACACCTTTCCTACATTGACATTGATCCGACCGGGAATCAAACCCGGTACAGAGACGGCGAAGCTTTCAAGTCTAAAACAAATTAGAAGCACGAAATTGTTTATTTAATCAGGTAGCCATTAACAATTGACTACTTGACAGTGTTAACAATAAAATATGAAAAGTGTTAGATATGTAACCTTATTAGTTAAGTAATAATTTTACATTTTTATTTTTTTATTAAAAGCATAGTTAGTATTTTATTTTTGCAAAATATTTAAATATTTAAATTTTCAAAATCAGTGGTACCCACGGATGAGTCCAGGTTTGTTGAGTTGTGCCGGTCAACGTCACCGTACGACCAATAGTCTTGAAGGCTGGCATCATAGAATCAATGTACTCATTCCTAAAAGGCCAAATCTATACTACTTCATTAATAAAATACTCAAAGAAGGCAAGCATTTTGACATAAAAATAAAAAACAGTTTATTCGAAAGTCAACGTAAAAATAGAAAAAATAAAGACATACAGTTTGATAAAAAATATTCAAGGATATTAAAGCAATTAAACAAAGGAGAGGTTAGCGTTGAGCACTTTTTGAAAAAAACTTTATACCTTCAACTTCTCCTTTAGACTTCTTGTCTTTAATGTATAAAAAGTGATTAAGGAAAAACATATGTGCTGTTTTTTTATTTTTTTATGTATAGCTGATTAAGGTTAAAGTTGTATTATAATGATCAAACAAGAAATAAAAATATTTAAAGCATTTAATGACTTGTTATTTAGCACCATATCAGAATGAAACTTAATTTCACAATTATGTGGCATTTGTAGAATATGTCATTAATAGAATGTGTCATTTCCAGAATCGGTCTTTTGCGGAATAAGTTGTTAGTAGAATGTGTCGTTTTTAGACTAGTGTGTCATTTATAGAATATGGCATTTATCGACTGAACCATTGTGGAACCACCCAATTCAGTGGAACGCGTCTCACTAGGGCAGTGTTTCTCAATCTTTCTGACGCCAAAACCCTTTTTGTATCGAGAGCATCGGTCTTAAACCTGCCGTCTTTCATCGTTTACTTTCAAGACTTCGAGGCACACTTTTTTTAGTCACCCAGAGAACTATAGACCACAGGCTGAGAAACGCTACTCTAGGTTTAATTAATGAGTTCAGCGATAAAAATGTTCTTTGTCTCTTCGAAGACGAAACCATAGCTATCGCTGTAGACAGTTAACATGATACAGAATAAAATTAGTAATTAGTACGTATAAAATCTTTGTTAAGTCGTGTTTACTATGTTAGCGTGGGTTGACAGCGCACGCAAAGATTAGAGCCTCGTGAATATGATAATAAATACCATTAGGGTCCTCAAGTAGGATCCCACTCGTTGTTCGTTAGCTGCGCAGTATGAATGGGTTCTCGGAAATAGTGAGTACTGCAGATAATACACATTAATTACATGTAGTTACATTAGCAACGCTAGAAGCTTCCATAGACATATCACTCAATATTATAGCAGCATATTGATAATAGGGCAATGCATTGATAAGCAGCATGGAGGTAAGACGATGCATAATGACATTCCATTCTATACACCCATTGCAGTCATATTAAAATTGTATGTATATTGAATACAGTCATTAGTACATATTGATTCAATATTCTTTTATTCATGTAAATTACACCAGTAATATTTATGAAACGTCTATATAATGCAAATGACGCTACCTCCGGTTCGGAACCTATAACTTACAGAGAAGATCCCGGCAAGAAACTCTGTCGTTCATATTACAAATATAGCTGAACTTATAACTAGTTTTGCACTAAGACATACAGTGTAGTAATTAGATAAAATAATGTAGTAAATTGTAAAAAATAATTCATTGATTCAAAGTAATAAGAAAAATTAAAAAATATATATATTTAAATTAAACAAACTGTAGGTCCTAATGCACATTCGTGCTTAATAAGAATTTTGCCAACTTGCGAGTTGACAAATACGTAAAGAAATAGGTACCTCTTGCTGAGTTTGTATAAATAGAAATACAATTAGTAAATATAATTAGTGAAATTTTTCATGTGAGGGCGAACAGACTAGTTAGTGGTCCACACTTCTTTGTCATTAATATAGTCTTCTACTCTGTAGTACCCTTTTTTCAAAAGACAACCTTTAACAATTAGCTTAAATTTATTCAATGGTAAATCAACAATAACTTGAGGTAATTTATTAAAAAAAGTTATACTTAAACCAACAAATGAATTACCAATCTTATGAAGTCTACGTTTAGGGACAGCAAGCTTGTGTTTATTTCTAGTGTTGATGCTATGAGTGTCAGATTTTTTAGGAAAAGTATGCAAGTTTTTGTATACATACATTAGACAGTCAAAAATGTATTGAGATGCGACTGTTAGGATGTTGATTTCCTTGAATAATTCTCGCAGCGAGTCACGTGGTGTTAGCTTGTAAATGGCTCGGATGGCCCTCTTTTGTAACACGAAAATAGTCTGTAGGTCGGCCGCAGATCCCCATAAGAGCAGACCATACGACATGACGCTGTGAAAATAGCTAAAATAAACCAATCTTGCCGTCTCCACATCAGTCAGTTGCCTTATCTTCCTAACAGCATATGCCGCCGAACTCAGTCTTCCAGCCAGAGAAGTTATGTGAGGAGACCATTGTAATTTAGAATCTAAGTTTATGCCAAGAAATATAGTAGAGTTAATGAGTTCAATTTGTTCCTCATTAATTTTTATTATAGTGTTGACCTGCTTTACATTCGGCATTGAAAACTTTACGCATTTTGTTTTATTGGCATTAAGTAAAAGGTTGTTAGTTTTAAACCAATTGAGTACCTGGCTGAGAGCTAAATTAATGTCATCAACATTTTCATTTTGTCTATTAATTTTGAACATTAGAGAAGTATCATCGGCAAATAATACTATCTCACATAAATCATTGGTAAAAAATGGCAGGTCATTAATATATATTAAAAATAGCGAAGGTCCCAATATTGAGCCCTGGGGCACTCCCATTAATAATGGAGTACCGGACGAATTAACTCCATTCACACTGACTTTTTGAGTTCGGTCAGACAGATATGACTTAATTAGATCAAGTGAATTGTTAGATACACCATAATGCCGCAATTTCAAAATCAAGGTTTGGTGATTTACGCAATCAAACGCTTTTGATAAATCGCAAAAAACACCCACGATATCTTGCTTATTATCCCATGCATCAAACACATGCTTGATGAGTGCTACTCCTGCATCTGTTGTAGATTTCCCTTTAGTAAAACCATATTGGTTTTTATGTAATAGCTTATTTACAGTGAAATGGCTTAGTATCTGATCAGAAATTATTTTTTCAAAAATTTTACTAAATGTAGGTAAAATTGAAATGGGTCTGAAATTTGACGGGTCATTTTTTTCTCCGCTTTTAAATAAAGGTATGACTTTACTAAGTTTCATTAAATTTGGAAAACAACCTTCATCAATACATTTATTAAATATAATTGCCAAGTGAGGAGCTATAATATGTATTATATTTTTTAATACATCTACAGAGAGACCCCATAAATCTTCAGTTCTTTTAATATTAAGTTCCTTGAAGGCATTCAAAACTGTCTTAAAGTTAATGTACTCAAATATAAAGGGAGTTTTGCATTCATCGACATGCGATTTGAGCAGGGAATTAGCTTGATCTGGGTTAGATAATAATCCATTAGTTATTGTGACCGGGATATTTGTAAAGTAGGTCTCAAAAGCGTTGGCAATTTCCCCATCTTTCTCGATAATAGTGTTATCAATTTTGAGGGAGAGCTTGTTTGTTTGTGTTTTGTTTTTACAAGTCTCTTTATTGATAATTTGCCATGTGACTTTGTTTTTATTAGTTGCTTTAACTATTTTTTCTTTAAGAAAGTTAGATTTAGCAACCGCGCAAATCTTTTTAAATATTTTCGAATAATTTCTGACATATTCCACTATTGAGGGATCGTTCGAATTAGCTTTTATATCATATAATCCAAATAATCTACGTCTACTTTTATATATACCTGACGTAGCCCAGTCACTAAATTTTATTTTTGAATTGTCTACTTTTATTATTTTTTTAGTAAATATATTATTAAATTCTGTTTCAACGCTATGGAATAATTTCTTAAACATACTATCGACATTATTGTCTGGCTTAAAGGATATTAACGACATCTTTTCGCAGACATTCGATTTAAATTTTTCAACACGTTTTGTGGTAATAGGCCTGCAAGTAATAGCAGACATTTGAGCGACAAAATGATGTTCGAACACAGCAATCTGACCACTATGGTCAGAATTAATAAAATTAATAATTGATTTATCAACTGTATCACAATTACAAAAAATATTATCAAGACAGGTGGCAGATGTGGAAGTGACTCTGGTTGGTTCATTATATAGTTGAAATAAGTTATAAGATTGAAAAAGATTTAAAAACCTAATGGAATTTTGCGATTTTTCTAGAATATTTACGTTAAAATCACCACAAATAATGATTTTTTTATTAGAAGTGCTCACTTTCTGAGTGCATCTTCCATGATGGTCTCGAATATTACATAATTAGCAGATGGTGGTCTATAAACACACATAACAATATACTGCTCAAGCTCTACACATGAAATTTCAATAGTACGTTCAACTGTGAGCCCGACTATTTCTTTACGTTCCTTAAATTTAATGTCAGATTGTAATAAAATAAGTGATCCACCTCTGATGGCAGAGCCTCTTGAGAAATAGCTACCGACTTTATAATTATCAATGCTAAGCATTAATTCGTGTTGTCGCAACCAATGTTCCGTGACACATAACTTATGTATATTCTGTTCATTCAAAAATAATTCTAATTCTAATTCCTTGCCAGAAATACCCTGTATGTTTTGATGTATAATATTCAGATAATTGGGTTTTCTCTTTGAAAATTTATTGCTAGAGTGGTTCTCTATTGTCTGAGGTTTAAATTTAAATTACTTGGAACGGGTTCCAAAGTCTTACTAAATAAAATATTAATATTGTAAGCTAACAAAGTAGCCAATCGGTATTTGAATTTATATGGCAAATAAAAACTTTTGCCAGTCAACAAAAAATTATAATGAATAAATTTGTTTGTGTCAAAAAACACAAAATTGTCACTATGACTATAGTTATGTCAAATTGTAAATTTGAGTATTCAGTAAGTGAATACAGTTATTTTGGGCTGATGTGTAATACTTTACAATACTCATTACTGTATAGACCGACAATGTAATATTTTTAACATTTTTATCTGACCTTATTTTTTTTAACATAATTAAAGAAAGAATTCTTTTAAAAATTATAGATGTGACATGATCTGAAATGTTACTGATTTGAATTTTAACAGACCAAAGTTTATTGAGTAACTTAAGCCTGCCTGTATGGTAAATTGTGTGAAGAAAAAATCAAATAAACCTTCTTGATACCTTCTATTTAGGCCATACAACAAAGTTATTAAGCCTGGCTGACTACTTACTACATATCACATAGATTGGCAACCCACCAAAAAGTAGCATTGACCTGATGAAAGTATTTATATTACAAGGTTTCACAACTGTTTCTAGCTATAGGTATTAAGTATCCTATCCAATGCAAAAGTATTTGAATAAATTGAACTGAAATATCTCTAAGACAAGTAAGAAATCCTTCTGAATGGTTTTCCATAAAATGAAAATTTTGTAGTCTAGATTAAACATCTATTAAGAACAGTCTTAACCTTCAGCATTAAATATCAATGGTTATAACAATGTTTTTACATAGCAAATAGGTACCTATGCTAGAAGGCGGCCATCCATAAGTTACGTTAAGGAGTTGGTGGGGGGGATGTTGGGGGCGACAAATGTGACATCCGTTTGACAAGGGTGGGGAGGGGTACTATATTTCGCGACCGCACGTTACAAAACATAATAAACGTAGGTACGAAGTAGGTTTTTGTAGACAATTTAAATCTCTGAAACGGCTCTAGTTACCCATAACTATATTGACAGGTTTATGCTTGGAAAAAAGTTAAGCCAGTAGATGCATTATGCTAATCATTGAAGTTTGACATTCATGTTTTCCAATGACTTAAGAGGAATAAAATAAATTTGTAAATTCTGATAATATTTCTTCAAATTTGTTTTCTTATCAAAGGGATTGGAATATACATTTTTAATGTGGTGGAATTTTTTATTTGAAGTTTTTCTTTTAATACTTTAAGATTTTTTAATACTTATACTATTGGCATATTTTTAATCTTCTATGAGGAATTAATAAGAAATCCGACCAAACTATTCAGAATGATTACATGTAAAAGCTTTTTTTTTAATTTCTATGTTCAATGTGTGTCCATTTTGAATGTTTAAGGCCATCACTGAGACCAATAATCCCAGGGTGTACCATGATATCTCAGAACCTCATTTGACATTGTTCTAGTAAATAATAAATAATGATTTTCTGAAACGAATATAAAATTATTACAGCCATATTGACAATATTAAAGTATTTTTTTATAAAAATTGGTTTTATAATTTTTGTCTGTAATTTCACATCAATATAAAATTTATCAACATCTTATTTATAAAAATGAATCGCTGTTTGTTAGTCTCGCTAAAACTCGAGAACAGCTAGACCGATTTGGCTAATCTTGGTTCTGAAATAATTGTGGCGGTCCAGGGAAGGTGTAAAAGGTTAGAAACTAAAAAAATAGGCGTTACGAAGTTCGCCGGGACAGCTAGTAAAGAAATATTGTTCTTTGCGAAAGTGAGTAATGTTCAAATGTAGTGGCACTCTTTCCAAAACTTATTAAGGTGTTCTTATCACCTCATAAAAAAAACTTCATTACTTATTGCATCTGTAGCTTAATAAATAGATTTGGTTTTTCAATGTTTTTGTTTAAGCCTAAGTATATTATAAATTTTTTTAAGCATAAGTATATATTCAATTTTGGAACTAAAAATTAATCTTTATTGTCTTAGATCAATGAGAGATCCAATTAAATAATAAAGTCAATATAAATTTTACACAATGTACATTTTTGAGTGCATGTTAATATAAAAAAAAATGTGGTTTAGTTTTTGGTAATTTAACTGATGGACCAAACAATTTTTTTTTGTCATCATCAGGCTTTCTGGACAAATCTTCAAAATAGCTTGCATTCAACTAGATTAATAAGACAGTTCATGTGACAGCTAAATACCCTAAAAATAATGCCACAAAATGCACATAAATCATGTGCTTTTTTTTCTGTTTTTTTTTTAAGGTAATGAAGAAACCATTTTCTAATTAATTTTATTTTTTAACTTTCCCATAGTTTCGATTTACATGTGTCAGCCTGTAGTTATACATCTTAATGCTAGGTGGTGGATGTACATAGACTTTTACATATATTTACAATACTGCTGTATCACAAAAAAATAACTCTTTGCCTATCACAAAAAGTTGTCAAAATCGCTATTAAGATAGCAATAAGAACAGTTTTTTAAGGCCAGCTGGACACATTGATTATCTAGGAAAGTAGCACTTTTGCTGATTTATTCAGACAATCTGAGCCATATTAATATTCTCCAAGTAGGAAGTAGATATTTCGAGTTGTATGACATTAGATTAGAAATTGTTTAATAATATAATTTATTTAGTCTTACAAAATTTTATTGAGGCAATTACACTAAGCTTGTTATGTGAATTATTATTTTTTGTTTCAATTAAGATGCTGGCATAAATCCTTGAAAACGTAACGTGTCCTAACATGACATTAAATTCGCAAGTTATATTATGTTGTTACCAAAATATAATCTCCAGGGACATTTTATTTACAGGTAGTTCAAATGACCTTGAGCCATGAGTAATTTAAGATACAGAAATAGATCGTCACGTTGAAATCTATTTACGTGAATATAATATTACATAAATTAGGGTACAAGTACTGTCCGAAGTTTTAGTGTGATTCACATGAAGTAATTTTAATAGGACTGCTTGAAAATAATAAATGCGCACCTACATTTAAACGACGCCATTTACTCACCGTATCTCTGTAACTCATGTTGAAGATTTTAGTGCTTTTATTATTATCACAATATTTACTTGAATTTTTTTTTATTATTATTTGCTAAGAAATTGCGACTGAATTGCACACGGTCACGTAAAATCAAACGAGTGCAACTCACAACCACACTCTCATCTCAACTAACTCGAGTGAATCAGTGAATCAAATAAATCGCGCCACAGACCAATAATGAACCAGACGACCAACTTCATACATTTGGTCTGTTTCGTTGCGACATGTCATTTTTGCCTGTCTTCTTCCAGCAATTTTCAGGATTGCCAGCTCTAAATAAGTAATTTCCATGTATGAGAATAATGAGATTTTTTTGAACACTGTGACGTAGCACATTACCCGTCTCTACCGCACTTACCAGTACTTAAATAGGGTACTCCCATGGGTCTCACCAACTCAAATTTGATTGGCTGTGATGACGTCATAAACTTGTAGTGATGTATTTAATAGTAATTTATACATATACCGGTTAATTCCGGTTATCGGGAAAATAGTGAAGTATATAACCGACGTTTATCGAAAAAAAGTACGGTTTCTAAACGGAAATCTTCTTAAGTTTAAAGATAATAAAAGTAAATTAAAACACCAATCAGTTTTGAAATAAAACGTTTATTGCTTTTATTCCTATAATACAATTGCTCTTAATAACACTTCCTAGTGACATCGTGATTTAAATAATTAAATTAAATTTATACAACAGCGATTCTCAAGAGTTTTTTGAAAACTTTATAATAAAGTACAACTGACTAATATAATACAGTAATTATACATACATCAACACTTAAAAAAGTAAATTATAAACATCAAAACATTTTCCAGTGTGCCGTTTGGAAATAATAATTACTTGCACTGATTTATTAGACCTACACCTACCTAGAATAAATGTACAGCTAGAACAATGAACAAATTTATAACAAAATTAGCTCTAAATGAATTAAGTTGTAAAACTATCTATGAAATATTTGAAACTATCCAAAATACTTTTACTATTGAAAAAATGATTTTTGGACAATTTATTATTAAATACGAGTATGTTTAGTTTACATAACAGTTAACGTCATAAAGAATAAATATTCCATTGTAATTAATAATTAATTCTCTTGAATTTAATTCTTTACTTCAGCTAATCTTTAATAAGTCCATTATGTGTAAATATTTTAAACATCACTTTAGTTTTTTAAAATAGAAGTTATCTTATCACTACTACTTGTTTATGTAAATAATCTTCACAAAAGCAATCAAAGATAATTAGCACAAATTATATATTACTTTACATCCATGTTAGTAATAATTGGCAAGTTAATTTTAACAAAATTGCAAAATATCCAACATATATCTTGATATTAAAAGTATCTGTTAATGTAAGGATGTTTGGTACTCTTTCATATGACAACTAATGAATGGATTTTGAAAATAGTTGATAGCTAGACAGATTAGCTACTAAAATAACATATTGGATATAAATAAACAACAAAGTCGCAGGTATTATAAGAATCCCATTGGGATTTTCATCAACTATCATTAAATATTAAAGTAGTTATCATAGTAAGTTAATTTATAGATTTTTCAATCTGGAACTCTCCAAGTTATTGTTTTATGTAGATTTTGAGCCATTGAACACTTATGCTTTTTCCCCAATTACTGAAACATAAAAAGAAAAAAATTATGAAATAAAAAATATTGTAAAGCTGAAGAGTTTGTTTGTTTGAACACCCTAATCTCAGGAGCTACTGGTGTGTATAGGAAAATTATTTATGTGTTAGATAGTCTATTTATGGAGAACTTGTAGGAGCGAAAAATAAGAGTAAACTGTATAAACAGGGATACAAGCCCCCGGCTTCGCATGGGTAGTTTTCTAATATCTCTATGTAAAAGTGTAACTTCCCAACAATGAATATATATATAAAGTCTGACATTATTTCGATGGCACATGTGAAGGGACAAGTAAAAATCTACCAACGTAGTTGGTAAAATTGTTTTTGCAACACCTATCTTAAATGAAACTGTGATGTTTGTTTTGTCCAAATTACTCAAAACGAAATGTTAAATAAATACAATACATTACCTTATTTCCCTTCTTGATGGAATGGTATCTTATTTATTTTTCAAGTTGTACAAATCTCCAATAGCTGTTCCTCTAAAATTTTATTTCAATTTATTTTATTGCCAGTGCCAGCTTCTTCAACCCAAGATTTGCAAGTTTTATGCTGAAAATGTATTAAGAAAAATTACTATTGATTCTTCTATGTGAACATTCCTTCATGGAAATAACATCGTCTTTAAAAACAGTTACAAGTCAAAACAGTATCTCAAGTAAAGAAGATGGTAGAAACTCTGCATCAAGAACATTGAATACGTCTATAACGTAGTATTGAGTGTGTTTAATATTGTATAATTGGACGTAGTTAAGCAGAAAGGACTCAAACCACACTTTGGTCAAAATTGAGTTAAGCATGTCATTGTACTCCTGATAGTCAAATCTATATTATAGTAAAACCCCCATTTTCAAAATGTACACATAAACTAGATATTTTTGCCCCCCGACTCAACCCACAATATGAAGAGCACACAAAATATTTTTGCTGAATGGATTCAATCCGCTTAAATTGTTTTTGATAAATGTATACTCTATAAGTGTATGTTAATTATCAGTAAATCAAAATAAACCCAAACAATTTGGATCCTTTCTGGGAATCATTTTTGAGTTGAAACATCCTTTTATCAAATTACTAAAACAACCTAAACAGTTTAGGTCATTTCTGTGTTTTAAGTTTACTGAAACAAAATACAGTTTTTTGTTTCACAGAAACGACTCAAAACACATGAGATCTTTCAGAAAAACGAATTAAGGTGAATTGCACATTTAATTGAAATCACCAAATCGACTCAGGCAGGTTGAGTCGTTAGTAAAGAATAGATAAAATGGTTGATATTAATATATTATTTTGAACAAAAGTGACTTAAAGGTTATGTTAAATAAGTTTAAGTCATTTAGGTTCAATTCTGTTCAAGTTAGAAGAGGTCAAGCTTTTTATTTCCTTTTTAAGATTCAGTGCAAGTGTTTTAGACTGGGTGCCAAGGAACTATTATTATTATTCAATTAAGTTATCCGTTATACAAGATTTGTAAAAGCCATTGCTGTAAAAATATGACCTAAAACTTTGCAGAGATTTTTTGCAGTGACAACATTTGTTTGGTAATTTATTCTCAAAAACGGCAACTCTGTCAATTTTTCGCTGACTGCCTCTTTGAGTTTGTGTTTTGTTATAATAATTGGATGAAGTTAAACAGAAAGGACTCAATCCACACAAAGTCACTTTTGAGTTATGAGTGTAGTGTGTGACTCACCTCTCCTATTATTGAAAAAACAAACAAACACAAGTACTTTGCTTTTTTTTTAACTTAAATAGGAGAGTCACATACTACATGAGCGTTTAATGTAGCCAATTTGCGTAATAGAAAAAAAAACCATAATCAATTTCCTCTAAATCAAAGTCAAGAGTTGGCCCGTATCCATCAACATCCTCGTTGATGTTGCTGTTTCCCTTCAGGTTATTATAAAATTAATGACAGTCTTCAGGTATTAAATTGTACATGGATTTGAGATCTTCGAGTTATGTCTGAGGAATGGGTTTTCCCTGGGGCCAAAGCACTTCAAAATCCTCTTCTGAAAACGTTAGAAGAACTCCTTTGCTTTTTTCGATAAATCCAACTTATGATTTTCTCCATTCTCTAGGGTCATTGTAATTAAGTAATATTCCTCTTTTTTAAGTAAAATCTGTTTAGATTTCAGCCAGTTTATTTTTTTAGTACATATCTTACGGTTAACAATTTTTTTTTCAATGTTTTTAATACTTATAAAGTCTTGTGTTTGCATTCTCGTAATGTGAAGGGGGTTCATTTTTTTGGATATTTTCTTAATATTAACATATTCTTCTGCGGTGTAGATTCGCTCGTGGTGCTTAACATGCTTACATTCAATTTTGCTGGAATCGGTATCATTGGGAAGGAATGAATGACTGGACTCTAAATACAGTCTGAGGGATGGTGTAGAGAATTTAGTGCTCTGGAGAGATTGTTGCGGGGGACATAATCAAAATATTAAAATAGTCCTAATGTTAAAAACAATATTTAACAGCCACCAAAGTCTTACAACGATAACTGTTAAATATTTAGAGTCCGGTCATTCCTTCCTTCCCAATGATACCGAATGATGACATCACGAACGAATCTACACCGTAGAAGAATATGTTAATATTAAGAAAATATCCAAAAAAATGAACCCCCTTCACGTTACGAGAATGCAAACACAAGACTTTATAAGTATTAAAAACATTGAAAAAAAAAATGTTAACCGTAAGATATGTACAAAAAAAATAAACTGGCTGAAATCTAAACAGATTTTACTTAAAATAGAGGAATATTACTTAATTACAATGACCCTAGAGAATGGAGAAAATCAAAAGTTGGGTTAGTCGAAAAAAAACAAAGGAGTTCTTTTAACGTTTTCTGAAGAAGATTTTGAAGTAAAGGACTTCAAAATCTTCTTCAAACCCCAGGGAAAACCCATTCCTCAGACATAACTCGAAGATCTCAAATCCATGTACAATTTAATACCTGAAGACTGTCATGAATTTTATAATAACCTGAAGGAAAACAGCAACATCAACGAGGATGTTGATGGATACGGGCCAACTCTTGGCTTTGATTTAGAGGAAAATGAAGGAAATTGATTATGTTTTTTTTTCTATTACGCAAATTGGCTACCTTAATGTTTAAGGACAATAAATAACATGTTTTTTTAGTTTTCACTTATTTGGTTTTTTCATTATAACTTAATTTCCAATTGAAGGGAAGGTTTGGGTCCATTCTGAGAAATAAATAAAAAATCCCTGTCCTTTCACACGCACGTTTAATAGATAGGACTCAACCCACATTGAACTTAATAGTTCGAAATATATATAAAAATGGTGTCTTTAATTAAAGGACAAATGAAATATACCCTATACTTTGAAATTTAAAACAAAAAAAATTAACAAAAAAATACTTTACCTCAGTCAAATAACAGCTAGAACTTTAAACGCTCATAACTCAAAAGTGACTTTGTGTGGATTGAGTCCTTTCTGCTTAACTACGTCCAATTAAATCATGTCTTGTTTAAAAGTTGGTTAGGTTAGGTTAATTCCTAGTAAAAATAATCAAGTTATAACATAGATTTTTAGAAAAACTTATATCACAAGGCACATACACTTAATATCTCATAAATTATATTATACTTTCAATGGAATACTTACGATTTTCAACAAAAAAGAGGTTGTTTGTTATCTTCATAGGTTATCTTCACTATGTACTGGATGTCACTTTCACATTTCAGTATGTTACGGTTAGAAAGTTGTCATCATTATATAATGAGGTCAATTACAATTGGGAATTAATGTAAAATTCAATTGTCTATCTAAATTTATAACCAAATTTAGAATATTTACAAATTTGCTCCGCCATGTTTGGAAAATTTATCAATGTAATTAAATCAAATGTCAATCTTGCAGTTATGAATGAACAGTGAACAAGGGAGAAGGCAGATATAGAAAGAGATAGGGTAGTGCTACTCTTATGTATTTTTCGCTAGTGCGGATGAAATAACAGCGCGACAGAAAATTTTCGCCTGTTGGTAGTGCGTGAATCGCGCCATGACAGAAACGAAAACAGTTTGGTTTGACAGTTGTTGTTTTTTTTTGAGCTATAGCAATGAGATTGTCATTCGAATAGGTAGTAGAATAAAAATAAAATAATTAATATTGGACAAAATCACATACATTGCTCTGATTCTGTGGTAAGTAGCTAACTGCTAATGCAACTATGATATAGAAATCAGAAAAAACGTATACCACAGTGCCCTGACCCGAAATAATATAGAAAAGTTCGTATTCTATCAGGCCTAGCATGAGCCGCGAGAGGTAATTTTATCGCGCTCTTAAGAAATGTCAAAATCAATGCGTCAACTGCTGATTGGCTGAAAATACGAGTATGGTGTACTATCACCCAATCAACAGTATAGAAAACTTTTGTCGTGTCATGCGAGAAATTTGACGTATTGCGCATGCTAGGCCTGTAAGCCTGCAGGAATCGAATCCGGGTGGTACCTTAAAGATGGCGCGACAGTTCAGTCCGCTGCACGCGCTGTGGGGATACTCAGTTTACAAAAAGGAAACATAATGTTTATCCTAAACATCTGTGAACTAATAAAGGAAAATTTCATACTTTTTCTTTTTCAACCTTATTCCAAAAACTAATTTCATACAATTAATGGTTTTGTCGTAAGAACGCGGTACAAAATAATAATATAATAAAGGAAATTCCTAACATTTATGTTTTTTAAAACCTTTCGCATGTAATAGTAATAATATTAAAGTCTTCGCGCAAACTCAGGCTTTCGATCTTTGCAGGAAGGTTTTCGCTAATTGATTTGTTTCAATACCTAATTAAATTAATTTTAGAGTAGATACGTATACCCACATACATGTAATTGGGTATATGTGTGTGTTTACCTAACTAATGTTCGAAGTACCAGTCACCAGTTTTTAAGTCAATATTAATCTGTTTTGAAAACTTTGAACGTTTGTAACTAATTCTAAAGTTTCAAAATCATTTGGAAATTATAAAATATAAGACAATAAAATGGCTTGCGTCAATATATTAAAGATATTATACCCGAGTTTTATGGAAAATATCGAATTGGAGAACCAAGACGCGTATGTTTTTCTGCTTATTAGTAAAAATCCTTTAAAAAAACGATTGCATTCCGCTTGATGGACACCGTGACAATACACCGTGACCACAAAAGCGGTAGTTTTCTCTTTTACTCAAATAATGTTAGAAAGACAAGAACAATGACCGAATGGCAAAAATGACATTTTCTGCTGTCAAAAACCTATGTCAAAAACTGTTGTGTACTGGGCTACTTGTTGTCTGTCATACTTTTTTGTGTTTCAAATGCTTTATTTCCAAAATGTTAATAACAATCTAACTAAAACGTTAAATAAGTTCAATTTATATATGTTAGTTGAATAGTTGTAAACTTTTCTTGTGTCGGCAAATATGGATGACAAAGAAGAGTTGCATCTAACCTCTCAAGAACTGCAAGTTTTGTCCGAGCTTGACAGGTACATAAACCTTAAAACGGATCAAGTTTTGCTTATTGATACTTTTACATTTTATTACGATACAATGGGATTAAGCACGAAATATTTTTAAAGAGTTTCATTACGTATAATTTTTTTGCTTTTTAGTGAGATTCCATTGCATTCGAATTGCATACTTGAAAGATAACATATTTTAAATATAATATAAGTGAATTCTCTCCTATTTATTATGTTGTGCATGCGTTACACTCAAAACGGACCTGGTTCTGAAGAGCTTAGACATTGCTCTTTACCTATGCCTGCATAGGGAATGATTCAATGTCTTTCAATGAGGAAGTACAACCAACAGCGAAGTGCAAACAAACATTCTGCCTCTTATATCATACATCAGTATCAGTCAAACATAGTTCACTCAATTGTGAACCTGGTACTTGCATTAAAACATGATTCATATTTTAAGAGTTTCCTTGATATATTATCATTCATTTCTCACATTACAGTCGTCAATTTGGCTTTCTGAAGTTGAGAGGAAATGAACATGGACGAACACGGGCTCTCATTCTTAAGGCTGTGAAGTATTTAGAGGGCATGCTGGTGCAAGTCAAGGTAAAGTGTAATCAATATTTTTTCATTGATGAAGAGTGTAGAGTAAAGCATGCACAGTATGTTTATTTTGACAACCCCTTGGTCTATCACAGTGCAGTCAAAGCCCCTAGTGGAAGAGAGCATGTCAGGTTTTACAATTAAAATCCTTTTTTTATTTCATGGAAATTTCTTTATTTTATCCTGTATGCTTTATGTATACAGTTGTTTTGAATAAGTTAATTTGAATATTTCTGGTTACAAAATTTGGACTTTTTTATTACCTTGGTATAAACTTAAATTATATTTCCAAAAATTGTATGTGATTCACCTAAAACAATGAAAATACACTTCTGTGAAGATTGCTGCTTATTTGGAGTGTTCAATCCAATTAAGGTTTTTTACTAATTTTTTTTAATGTTTTTTTCAGGAAGAAGAACGAGCCTGTTCTCCGGGTGCTCGAAGAGATATTTGCATTGACCCAAAAACATATTGCAAGCTTGGACACTTTCACCTCTTACTTGAAGATCATGCTAAAGGTTTATATTACGTTATATTAATAATTTAAAAACGTTTGAGCCATGATGTATAAAATAGTTGATGAAAAATGTCTGAAATATGTATTTATTGCTAAATTGAAGGTGCAATGTCAAGTATGCATTAAAATACACTTATTGCACAAAAAATTTTGGATAACATGTCTAGTCAGGGTTGCAGGTTCTTATTAGAAGTATTTTTTACTACAGCAACACATCTAACAGACCATGGTAGAATAACAAATACAAGTAAAGAAAGTTGATTTCACATTTTGTGTTGCGTTCGAAAATGCCACAAATTTAATTAAATATCTTTCTTTCTGAATGGTAATCAGGTAATATATATAAATTAAATTGCATATTCAGTTATCTTGCAAAAAATTTGTACCAATAACTTGTAGCTACAGTTTTATTTTGCATATAGTCTAGTAGTTGTGCCTGCGAATTTGTTCACATGTGTTTTCCATATGGTTTCATCGCCTAATATTCAAAACAATAATTATTTATACTGTAATCCAAGTTTCGAGCTATATTTGTGCCAAATTTGATATCTCCAACTTAAAAAATAAATGTTTTCCCATAAAAACTTTCAAGGGCAATATTACCCCCATCCCCCTTTATTTTCAAAACAAAAAGTAACCTATGTACGTTCTAGAGGTTCAAGTATACCCATACCAAGTTTCATCAAAACATCAGGTTCAGTGGTTAAGGTGTGAAAGCCAGACAGACAGACGGATAGAGTTACTTTCGCATTTATAATATTAGTATGGATTGTAGACACTAGGGTAGCTAACACAAATTGAAAAACACTATAAACACCAGTTTAGTATGAAGCCCTTTATTTTGCAAATATGGAAATGTCTAAAGGCCTGTAAACATTGTATGGTATGGGTTAATTTTACGAAATTTGCAATTTCTAATTTGTACACACATGTAAGGAACATGATTCCTAAACTTATAAATTTACATTCATGCAGGCCTAGCATACGCAATATGTCAAATTTATCGCATGAGACGACAAAAGTTTCAATACTGTTGATTGGCTAATAGCACACCACACTCGTATTTTCAGCCAATCAGCAGCTGACGCACTGACTTCAATCGATTTTGACATTTGTTAAGAGCGCGATAAAATTTAGTCGCGTTGCGCATGCTAGGCCTGCATAAGTAAAAAAATTAATGAAAGAATAATATTTATCTAAGTAGGTATGTATTATGTGGCCTGTAAATAATTAAAGCTTGCCACAGTACTGCCATCATGCATGGTATGGGTTAATTTTACGAAATTTCAATTTCTAATT
The DNA here is from genome assembly GCA_037074685.1 of Glyphodes pyloalis. Taxonomy (NCBI): domain Eukaryota; kingdom Metazoa; phylum Arthropoda; class Insecta; order Lepidoptera; family Crambidae; genus Glyphodes; species Glyphodes pyloalis. Next base: position 4,189,153 of record JAYKKO010000004.1, read on the forward strand.
TGTACACACATGATTCCTAAACTTTCAAATTTACATTCATGAAGTGATAAAATTAATGAAAGAATAATATTTAACTAAGTAGGTATGTATTTTGTGGTATGTAAATAATTAAAGATTGCCACAGTACTGCCATCATGCGTTATGAGTAATGTTTTGTATCATTCGTTTTCCGATTCGCATTTCTTGTGATTGCTAATGTTGTGACCCAGATAGATCTGACGAACAACCCTTTGTACATGTGGTTGTCCTATTTTTTTTTGTGTAACACTCGCGATACAATATAGGTCAATGGTTACGTATTCATCATCAAGTTTCAGATTGTTGTCAAAAACGTCTTTTGCGGAAATGTGTGAAGTAGGTTGAGGTTTCATTTAGAAAATAACTTGTACGACGTGATAGGAAGGGACAGCCAAATTAAAAAAATCTTGCTGCGGAGCCTGCTATATGTAACCTTATTTTCTGTAAGAAATAATTCATGTAATAGGTATCGTTTATATTTAGATTTATGGCAGCATAACTACTAAGTTTGAATGAGCGATGATGGGCAAGTACAAGATGGTTAAACACTAATTACAGTCTGTTTGTCTACATAACATCCAAATCCATTTAGTAATTTTTGTGTGAAACAGTAAAAAATATCCATATACACATTTGTAATACAAGTGAGACTAATAGTAATAGGATTCAATCAGTTTTATACTGAAAGCTATTTAGAATGCTTCATATGGGGTTTTGTAGTTATTTTACCGTATATTTTTCCTAAGATAGACTGATGTACGTCTGTCAGAAGCCTATTCAAGAGATAAAAAGTTTATAAGTACATAGTCACAATGTATTGTTGAAATTAAATTCACATTATTTCGAGCTTAATAAGAAAGTTACTTAAAGTTTTTGTAAGAAAAATAAAATTATCAATTTAAAAATACATAAAACCTCATAGTAGGTTAATACACTTGATAGGAAAACTTTCTCTAAAAGTAATATGAGGAAAGATTTGTATTATCACATTTTTACCTGTTGGTAACAAATAAATTGAATGGACCAATTTCAAAACTGAGCTACATTATATCTAAGTAATATTGTTTTTTTTTTGTAAATTTGCGCGTCATTAAAACCGCGTGATAAAGTTACTTAAATAATATAAATGTCTGTACTCTACTTGAATAAACTAAAGGTAAACCTCTGTACTTCGTACGCGAGGAATATCGAAGCACGAAATTTTATTTTAAAATTGTTTTTAAAAAAGTTTCTACGTAGTGTATGAACAGTATTTAAAGAAAAATCTGAATTTGCCCACTGTTCTCAAGTTTTGCACTCAAGTTAGCAACTTTTTAAAGTTACATTCTGTTGGTTAAAAAATGAACAGTTTTTATTAGTTAACAATACCTATGCGAGACCATGTTTATTGCCCCTAATGGTTGTTGTATTTTGCAGCTATGTCAGCATACCAAAAGTACTACGCGTTGGAACAAGATAACTGGAAAGACCCCCTTTTCCTGTATGGCCTCGGACTCTGCTACTATCACTACAACGCTTTTGAATGGTAAGTCAATTTATACATATAATTTAAACTAGCTAAACCGGCAAACTTAACACCACCTAGGATTTTTTCTTAACTTCTGAACCTTTTCATTTATTACAAAACCTAAATTTGCCAAATTGGTTCAGTGGTTTTTGAGTTTAAACAAACGAACCACGATTGAGTTTAAACATAAGGGGTGAGAGCTATCTGCGCTCCCCCTAAAGCTAGATGAAGATGATAAATCTTTGTAGCCATCATCGATAGTCAGGTAGAAAAAAAACGATTGAATTTAATAGATACCAGTTAAATAGGGTTAGTTTACTCATAATTTCATTTCGGTTAAACATTTGGATTACCAATAAAATAAAATAAACTTATGTTTTGTTTTATTATCAGAATTTTATTTACATCCTTTATAAACCACTCCACGATTTTGGCAATTTATAAATATACAAAACAAATTTTTGACGTAATCAATAGTAAAAAAAATGCAATAGGCCTCTTACTCGACATGAGTAAAGCCTATGATAGAGTCTGTTACGAAATTTTACTACATAAGTTATACCAGTCGGGTATCAGAGGCATAGCTCATCAATGGTTCAAGTCATACCTTAACAACCGCACCCAATATGTAGATATTGAACACACAAACTTTGAAACCGGAAGAATATCAAGTACAAGGTCTGATAAACTTGCGGTCACCGGTTCTATTCCTCAAGGGAGCGTCCTAGGGTGTGTTCTATTCCTTATCTATATTAACAACCTTCCAAATATCCTAGAAGAGCACTGTATTCTTTTTGCCGACGACATATCCATACTATTAACCTGCACTTGTAAAAATGAAATAGAGAATAAATTTAATGTGACGTTTGATAAAATACTAGGCTGGCTACAAAGTCATAATCTAGAACTCAATCTTGACAAAACTAAAATTATCCAATTTAGGCCTTACCAAGGAGTTGATTTAAAAATAGTGTATAAATATAATAATAAAACAATTGAAACTGTTGATTCCGCCTCTCTGTTAGGGATAGAACTAGACACACACTTAAATTGGAAAAGCCACATTCAAAAGCTCTCAAGCAAGCTATCCTCTTTTATCTATGCTTTACAGCAGCTTAAACGAGTAACGGATTTTAAAACTGCGCTTACGGCCTACTATGCATACGCACATTCCAGACTTTGTTATGGTGTTATTCTCTGGGGAAACTCCTGTGATGTGGACAAAGTATTCATTTTACAAAAGAAATGCGTTAGGATTCTAACTAATATTGGCCAAATGGAATCGTGTAGACCGCATTTTGTCAAACACAAGATACTTACCCTGACATCTATATATATTCTCGAGTCGTGCAAATTTGTCAAAAAGCATCCCTATTTATATTCACCAGAAAATAAGAAAAGGAGAAATAATAGATATGAAAATAAGCTCAAAATACCTTTTTCCTATCTAAAGTTTCTATCAAACAGCCCACATAATACTACAATTAAAATATATAATCACATTCCAAATTCAATTAAAAACACAGACAATTTTAAGCTTTTTAACAAAATGCTTAAAACTTTTCTTTTAAACAAATGTTACTACAGTCTGCATGAATTTTTTAATGATATCGATGTTATGATTTAAAAATAACTGAACTGTCATATTTTGTGTAATGTTAATATGTATGCTTATAAATAATATAATGTAATAAAATGTAATAAATGATAGAATGTAATAGTTAAATGTAAAATGTTATAGTTAAAAATAAGTAGGAAGCCCTCTTGAGTTGCTGTGCCCTACCAGGGCGTCACATGTACACCTACCATAAAAATTCTGTACCAACTTGTAATCTGTAATGTGACATGCAATAAACGAATTGAATTTGAATTTGAATTTGAAAAAAAGGGAAAGTAAGTCAGCTAAAAAATTTACCACTGTTTCATTTTATTAATCTAAAGTTAACATCATATTATGGTAAAGTTCAATATTAGTTCTTATGCCCACAACATAAGGGCCGTTTGCAGTTGATTATACACAGGCGGCTCAATGACCTCCCAAATGAGCAAAATTTTATTTAGACAGCTAAGCTTTAAAACCTACAAAACAGGAACTTTTGTTCCTATAATATAAAAATTCTTGAATGGTGAAAAAAGGACCGATCTGTTATGAAAACGCTCACAAGTCGGTAACTTGATCTGGTCATCGGATTTTATTTTATTTACTTTGAATCGAGAGCGGTATTGTCCATTCTAGCTTTTTAAATTTTCCAAAAACCATGGTCAAAATCTAAAACGACTGTAGATTTTCTTTCCAACTTTTACTCTTTAAAGACACTGAATCCAATCATCTAAGGACCATTTTATAAGGTCATCGACAGGGTTTGCAATACCAATCTTTCAAATTATCTAATGCTTGGGTCCAGTATTAGAAAAACGAACCGTTCTAGTTAAGGATAGTCAATTATACGAGGCGTAAGCTGAAAACTACCGACGGATGACTGATGACAGATGATACGGAAAGTAAATTATGGAACGGTATTAACGAATAGTAGCTGGTTAGAGAAAAGCGGATAGTAATTTTTGACACATTACGAATCGTAAAATATTGTTCAGTTTTTGGCACTAGCTTTATTTCGACTTATGGTTAACTGCTGAATAAAGTTATTTTGCAAGAGCGTTAATCGCACATTTGTTGAGCTCAAGCCCTATACAATATACATAGGTATATAATCGACCTGGGTGTAATTGAAAATTCCAAATCAATGGAAGACTCAGACTGGCTGACTGGGTACATAGAAAAGTACCTATGAGACCCTGTCCTGCCTCAGGATAATTAATAGAATTTTTATTGTTTGAATGTTCACCTTTACGATGAGAGTGTGTGTAACCATAAACCAATCCGGTTTTTGAGCATCTTTTGAAGTCTAATTTAATGGAACAGTATGACAGTATTAAATTTATTTATGATTGGTATTAATCCATGTTAGGGCCTGCACCAGGGTACAAAATACCAATCAAAATTGCTAAGATTTTATAAAACCCTATTTGGAATGTTTTTTGTAAATGGTTTTGTATAGGTAATTTAACAGTCTCTGTGATAACGCGACGATTTGGATCGTAGTTGTGTGATGGATTTCCGCTGGACAATATCTGGACATTTTCTGATTAATCATCAAAATGTCAAAATTACCTATGATACTAATGTCATGTGCATATAAAGTTATCGATGCCTGAACTCTTCTCCGGTCATCTCGGCAAGCCATCGAAACAGATAACGTATTAAGAGGAAGAACACCTTTTTTTATCCGGTGCTGTGCCCTTGGTAAACAACATTCTCCAAGGCAAACGCATTCCCCAACTGAAGAGAGGACTTATGACTTTTCCATAGGTCTTAACGACTTTTCATGTTGTCGATTCCTACCACCCTCGAAGAAATATTGGAACCGGGCATTATTAGTAGCATTTATAACGACGTTAGTGACGCTCGTTTTTTCTTTAATTGTTTTATTTCTGACTCGGTCTACTCTTTACGGGCAGAGAACACTGTGCTCCATAGAAGTCTGGTTTTATGTTTGAGACCAAGTTTGAACATAGTTAGGATGTACGCAAATGTCCACGAGCTTTCATATCATAGACAAAAGAAGGTCCCCCTTTATCAATCAGAAAGTTTTTCTTTATCCATCCGGAGATCCATTTCTTTTTCTTGCCAGTTTGGGAAATAAACTATCTGGTTTAATTGCCTAAGGTTCTAATCCACCAATAACCTACATACATATTGTGCTGTTGCTCATTAAATTTTTTGATTTGTTCATAATTGGCTACTTGACAGTTTTTGTAAAAGTATTGCAAAATGTGCGCCCGTTCATTTTATATCCCAAGCAATTCGATTTATCTGGAAAAAATGTAAATAACCAGAGAAAAATAAGATTTTGTGTAACACATTTAAAAAGCGCGCAAAAACGCCAAGTCATGTCACTGTTGAAATTATGACGTCAACGTTGTAGACAACGAACCGATACGCATAGGAACGACTTCATTTAGATAAACGGAAAATGTTTCAATAAATTCTTAATACGATTAAAGACACAATAATTCAATTTAATCGGTAAAATAATCATTGTTTCGCCACATTAAAATAAATTATTTTCGCCGACAGCTGTCATTTCCGAATTGCAATGGTGGTTTCCGTTTCGGTTCTTTTGTTCCACAGATAAAAAAAGTAAAATTTATTTTGCAAAATTAAAACACTAACTATGCTTTTAATTATAAAATAAAAATGTAAAATTATTACTTTACTAATAAGCTAACATATCTAACACTTTTCATATTTTATTGTTAACACTGTCAAGTAGCCAATTACTCTAATTTCATGAGTGGCCGCACTCAGTCGAGAAATAATATTTGTAGTTCCGCAGATTTATTGACAAATCGAAAGATGCCATCAGAAGACCTGTGGTTGGTTACTTTTATTCCCCTTCCGAATCGAAGCTTTTGATTGCCCATGAACTTGCCAGGTTCTGAAATAGGTACATTACTGGTGAAGAATTTGGGAGCGAGCGGGTCACATTGTTTAACTTATTTCTGAACGTAAATTATGGGCCTGGAGCATGGATTTGAATGTAGGCTGTGCTATTTTGGTAAATTTAATTCGAATTATTCTGGTCAAAAATAATTCTTGCGTTGACTGACCTCAAATTAATCTCACTCTGTTGGAAATCGACCATGGTACATGATCATGTATGATACAAAAAAAGTTATTATTCAATAATTTTGGAATTTTATGATACTCCACGTCAAGAAAATATTTTTTTTTTGCACGAATGGTAACATTTTGTGATAAACATTTTTATTGTATTTGAACATTCCGTAGTAAGTTAATGGAAAGTATCCTAATTTAATGTAAACAGAAAATACTATTTTCATAATTTCTGACTAAATAAGTAACTTTAATAATTTATAAAAATAATATATTTTTGTTATTTTTATAATAAACATTACATTTGTAAAAAACGGCGATAATTTATTTTATAAACATTACGTTTTTACAATTTTACCGTCATACGTTTAAAAAAATATACCATCTACGTAAGTTGTAAAAATAATCCGTACGTGTTATGTAAATAAGAATAACGAGCTTTCCGCGTTTCGTCACACACCGGATGGACGTTTCGTTTTGAGAGGCATAGGTACGTACCTACTTCAATAATTTTGGATAGGCCGAAAGCGTTCGTGGGCCGTTCGTGTCGACATTCGTGATTCACCGGACGTAGGACGAGCGCGGAGGGCGGGGAGCGCTTAGGGCCGCAGGGCACGGCGGCGCGGGGCGCGGGACGGTGCACGCTGCAGCGCGAGGTCGTCGCTCGCTCGCGCCGCGGCTGCCAGTTGCCAGTCGGGAGCGGGATGCGGTGACGTAAACTGCATCGGCGCGAGCCGCGAACGTAGTGTAGGACGGGACGTATCGTGTTCATATGTGTAGAGTGCGTGCTCTGGACCAGCCTGTGTAACTGAGTGCTTGTGCTGTTTCCCCCAAAGACGTCCCCGCTCTCCACTACGTGGGCCGGTTCGGCCATATCATTCCACGACGGGCCTGAGGATCCCCAAAATGGTGAGTGCGGTCGAAGCTCCCGCTCGCGGTTTGTTTACGTCGGCCCTCGTGCCTACTCTCTCTATCAACCTGCCGCCCGTATCCCTGCGTCGCGTTCGCACGCGACTCTTTCTATTGTGTTTTGTTTCCGAAATGCAGACACCTATGCCGACGACTCCGGGCTCCGTCCCGGGTCCCGTCGAGAGGCTGCGTTTTTGTTTGTGAGCATGTATGGTTTGTGAATTTTTTGCAGTATTTTCGCAGGTAGTCGGCGATCGCGGCCCTCCCCATTCATCGGATCGAGTCGCGTTAATTCGAAAAGAAGTTATTATGGATTGATACATTAGGGGTTGTGTGGCCGCGAGGGCGGACAGTGCGTGCAAGCTATGCCTAGTAAATAATGAGTTGTTCGCCGCATAAAATGTAGGTCGGTGGAGTGTGGTCGCCACAGCCACACGCGATGCGGCCCGACTCGCCTCACCTCTCCCTTCGCCTAGCCATGGCTAGCGCATTTCATGCGCCGCTAATGCCTATTGCATCGGCTCATTGTTATATCAAGACACGTACCTTATGCACGTGAACGTAACGGTACTCTCGTAATAGGAATGAGAGTTTCTAACCGGATGCTCTCTTGATCATTAAGTATTTAATCAAAATCTAATCTCAATTAAACCTGAAAATATACCTACATCCTTCAAAATTACTTTAATCTCTAAGCTTCAAAGTAAATAAAAATATTAATGTTTTAAATAATAAATGTAACATTGCTTGAATTTAGAAAGTCGGTAAGTCTTAAAAATGATCGACAGTTGCACGGTTGGCCCTTCGCAAATAGAAAGTTGCTAAATCTGCAGGTACTTAACGTACATGGTACTGGTATAAATATACATTTTGGTCTATTACTATCCACCTTTTAGTAGCGTAATTTCACGTGATGAGTAAAGTAGTTAGTCATTATTGTCATGTTACGTATGAGCGAGTACAGGAAAATAAATGACTCACGGAATACCCGTTGGTAGATTTTCGCGCACTTTGTTCACGTGTGATGGTCCGACTCCGACGTCATCGAGATGTTTAATTAAGTACCTACTCGTACGTTACGATGATACAAAATAGACTGAGTAGTAATGATAATGAGGTAACGATAAGAACGTGACGTATGACCTGAATTTCAACATAATTGGCTACTTGACAGTTTTTGAAAAAGTATTGCAAAATGTGCGCCCGTTCATTTTATATCCCAAGCAATTCGATTTATCTGGAAAAAATGTAAATAACCAGAGAAAAATAAGATTTTGTGTAACACATTTAAAAAGCGCGCAAAAACGCCAAGTCATGTCACTGTTGAAATTATGACGTCAACGTTGTAGACAACGAACCGATACGCATAGGAACGACTTCATTTAGATAAATGGAAAATGTTTCAATAAATTCTTAATACGATTAAAGACACAATAATTCAATTTAATCGGTAAAATAATAATTGTTTCGCCACATGAAAATAAATTATTTTCGCCGACAGCTGTCATTTCCGAATTGCAATGGTGGTTTCCGTTTCGGTTCTTTTGTTCCACAGATAAAAAAAGTAAAATTTATTTTGCAAAATTAAAATACTAACTATGCTTTTAATTATAAAATAAAAATGTAAAATTATTACTTTACTAATAAGCTAACATATCTAACACTTTTCATATTTTATTGTTAACACTGTCAAGTAGCCAATTGCGAGTTCAGATGTTGACCTCCAAAATTTGCGGCACGTGTCTTGTATCATTTTATGAAGTATCATATATTCAATACGTAATTGTCATGAGTTTATCACGGTTATCAACGAATCTGTACAGCTATCACGCACGGCAGTGTTGGCTATCAGGCGGAGACCGGTCCGCGCATTATCCACGCAACACCGAACCACCTTCAGTAACGGTATTCTCTCTGGATCCCTCCAGTAACTAGATTCGCTTGGCCTGTTTCGCGAAACTTGTTCGTTAGTATGCTTGCCTAGTCCTTTCTTGTCTGTCCGAGCCGGAAATTGTATTTCCAACGATTGCGCAGATTCTGAATTTTAAAGGAGGTCGCTAACGTACCTACGTGGTAGAACGAAAACAAAATTCTCATTTGGTTCTATGAATCTTATTCCAATTTTGTCATTCATATATTCCATCCATGTGATTAGGATGCCCCAGCATCGGCGTTCCTTGGTAATATCAAAATGTATTATTTCCATTTAACTCCTTATTATTCAAGGTGGGGCTCAAAAAAACTTTAAAACTGTTATCACATTGACCACTTTTGTTGAAGGCATTATTCACTTTAAAATAATATATTGTCGTTGTTTCTTTATTCTTCTTTCTTTATTACAAACGAAAGTTGTACATTAGCAAGTCCGACAGCTGCTGGTGTACTTAGCTAGGTAATGCCAGGTCCTGGAATATCGATTGCATTGTAATAGTGTATAATGTTGTGTAATAATTATTAGAGCAGCTTGTGGCGCGTGCTGCGGGCAGGTGTCCACCAGCTGCCACCACACCTGTCATTGCATCTGCTGCCTGCTCCTTAGCCTAGCTCCTTTGTCTCACCTACAAGGATGTCGTCTAACTATACCACACTGCCGCCGACGCAAAGGAAGTTTATACACCTTTGCACTTAAAAGCTACGCGGATGCACCTGTTTAACCATTTATAATAACATCCCCTAGTTTTTATAATGCACGCGTGTTTTTAAATTGAGGGGGTCGGCTTGATTTCTCTTTTCTGGAAAATATATGTTATTATGTAGGCCTCTATCACCTGATATTAAGAGATGTGGCTGAGAGTGGAGCTCGCTGGCTCAGAAGTAACCTATTCAGTTCAAGGTACCCAGATCATACTTGTTAAATTTACAAGTAGAAGATATTTTTAAAAGGAGTATGAATATAAGAAACATCAAACGTTTAAAGCTTTATAAAAGATACAAATATAAATAAAATGAGTGCGTGATTGAGTTATCAGCTGACGTGAGTAAACGTGCAGCATGCAAGGATCCATTAATATAATCATAAGTTCGCACTACGTAAGGCATAGTAAATAAACAACGTGTAGAAAGCGATTAAATTTCCCGACGTGTCCGCTCGTTCGCGCTATAATTGCATTCGGTAGTTAATTTCACCATTACCGGCAAAGTTTTCCGGTGCTCTGGGCTGTCTTCTACTCAAGTTTCTCTTGAATAGTGCTGATTCAGAATAAGTGATCAAGATCAACTAACTGCACTAAATATCCTTTTTAGTCTCTAATCGGCATGTGCAATGAAATAGCCTATGTTTTGCAATTGACAAGTTTTATGATGACCGGTTTTTTTATACGTCGGATGGCGCGTGCCGTCTTTTTATATTTAGACGATGTAGACTCTCGAGGTAGGCGTATAATTAATAACTTAGCAGATGCTACGTAACTGCAGTTGTAAATGGCAACTTAGCAGCTTGGCTTTTCAGAATTTATTACCTTTTTGTCGGCATTAATATTCCGCGCTTATTCAGTCACAAAACCTTTAGCTTTGTTAATACCAATTGACATCATGTCAAATAGTCTTGTAAGCCTTTCCTTGTTTTATCGGTCCTTGTACTTTAAATTATCTGATAATGATAAGGTTCTTTCTTTTGTTCATACGTGAAGATATTGCTAAATTATATAACATTTGCAAGTGACTCAGGATGTATGGTATGCTTTATTATGTCACAATGGACACGAAATCGTTACAAACGAGACTAGCTGCCGGCCAACGCTACATAGCAACAACAGAATAGCGGAGCATAGTATAACCGGAATCCGACATTGCTTCACCTAGCTAGCGCTATTATGCGAAGTTATAGCTACGGCTAGCGGTACTTGCATTTAATCTCGTCGATGTAAATTAGCCTGCGACAGGACGGGCGGGTAGCGTGGTGCGCAGTGACGACGCGGTCCCCGACCCTTCCCGAAGAGTGCATCTAAGCAGGGCCACGAAGATGTGCGGGCGGGGCTCTCCCCGTGCCCCGCCACTGCGTCACTACGCATGGCCCTTTCACGCACAGAGCGCGCGCCGCTAACGCAGCTCGGGCCCTTGCGCGCACCATGCCGGCCTGTATCGAGTTCCCGACGAAGGGCGTATGCGTTATTAGCTCTCGGCTCTTCCCCCACCCGAGCCCTCCTCGGCCCTACCCTCACCCTCCCTTGTCGGGCTTAACGCTTCTCGGCGAATTGATCTTACACCCCACCGGGGGCTAACTTTTTGATTTTGCCAGGAGTACTACGGCCCCGTGACGCAATATTTTCTTTCTGTAATATCTAGGTCACGGCTTTGAGCGTTGAGATCAGGGCGAGTGGTGACGGTGCGCGGTCGTCGACACTAACGGATCGCTATTTATACCTGCCGTAGTGCACCGGAACTCACTCGGTGCACTCGTTGCATCCGCGCTACCCGCCTCCACCCTGTCAATGACCTCCTCATCGTTCACTCTTGTTTTGTCGCTTCCCATTCCCACTTCTCCGAAACGTATCCCATTCTGATAAACTTAACTTCATTTTAAAATATCAATGCCTTTCAAATATCCGTAGGTGACTGTTTCTATGAAATCGTAGGGCATGTGTTGCGAAAGGGTCTGTTCTTTGGCAAGCGGATGCCCTTCGGCTTTGTGTTTGTGTTACGTAAGTAAACCGCCCACATCTGTAGGACAGCCACCCACGTAGGGCATGAACTGTGTCAAGCAGCTTGCCCTAGTTTTTACACTAACTAGAAGTTTTGTTTACTTACACGTGCAAAGGAAAATAAAAATGCAGCTGTATTTTTGCTTTCAGAGGCTTCTAATGGCTTAGCTCAGAATGGCAACTTTAAGATTTACTTTTCCGTTGTTATTGTTCTTTCTCATCTCGGTGCTGTTTATAACACAAAGACGATGAAAAGGAAATATGAGGCGTAATATTTACTTTCTTATTACTGTTAGGTCCACTTGCATGCACGATGCTTGCTCTGAGTTATTAGTAAGTATGACAGTTCTCAGTTAATGAGTGGTTAGTAAAGTCATCACGAGTACTAAAAACGAGTTCCTAAATCAAACGCTGTTCCTAAATAGATACCTGAGACACAGTTCAATCTAGTGCACTTTTATAAAAACGCCAATAAAACTGTTACATGGATCATTGGCCACGGTACGGTATCGTGGGATAGCGTTTTACTTACAATGACCAGTTTGATTCTGCGCCGTTGGAAGTTCATTTCGCATTCGGTTCGGCCCGCTCCGGGACTGATCTCTAGGCGCGGAGCGATACCGCGTCAGATTTTCCGCGAAAAAGACAAACGTCACAGCACGTCATTGGTAGGGGCGGGCGCAGCGCGACGTCACTCGCCAAGGCCGGGCGCCCCGTAATATTGACTCCTTGTTACCCGACCTCTTACCTATTATGAAGTAAGAGTAATTTAGGTCATTCCATAGGACGTAATCCTTAATGACCTTCTTGAATGAATTATTGTTTGCCAGTTTTGATACAAAAAGAAAAGATCACAAGTACCTAAAGTTGTGTTTAGTTGAATAGTACTCTTATAAAAGTGGCCTTAGTTATAGTCGGATAGTAACGGCCTTATCACAGTCAAGTTCAAGATCATATAACCACATTTAAAAATGTTTAGAATCACGTTTCACAATGTGCGTAATTTAATTATCATAAATTGCCTAATGCTACAAACATTGATTATAATACCAAATAGTAAGAAGTTTATTTATTTAGTTTATCAGAATGTTTAGTTGGTCCAGAGAATGATATGTGTTAATGTATGACGTCGCTATATTTGGAAATTCCGATAACGTTTTCCGCCGGAAAATACAAAATGGCAATGAGGCCACATGGAATCTTAGTTTATTCAAATTGAAAACCCCTCGATAGGTATTTTGAATTGATGACATAATTTATATTATCTTCATTTGACACGTGTGTCGCATTTATATACTTGCCTAGTGATAACATCGTCGAATTTATCGACATTTGCTCACTACAACACGCACAACTGACAAGCCGTGTTCACTGTAGTAATGGTGTCTTTATTGGATTATACCCATCTATAAGTATGTTTTGTGATGCAAAACTTTATTTTTTATCCATAAATGGAACAATACTACTACATTAATTAACAAATGTATGATAAACATAAAATAAGTAGAAATTGGAACTATTACTAATATCGCCCACATTAAAGGAAATAATTAATTGGTAATTCTGGCTCTGACGAATTCACTATATTACTTATCAGAGGCACACTTCCGTTCAGGGACCGGCGAATAAAGGAAATTCCATAAATGTATGTATTGAGGACAAAGAGAATATCGCACACACGTAGCGCATATTAACAAGAATAAGCAATTAGCGAACCAAGAACTTCTCACGGATCTCGATCCGCGGTTACAATCTAGCTGTCAGTTTAATACGCACAATGGGCATTAGAAAGCGGCCATGGCGACCGCAAAAAGGGAGCAGTGGAAAGGGCCGAAAGCCGAAGCTTGCGAGATGATGTTACGTCACTATTGAGCGATTACTCCGCCTTCCCTTCCCCCCGCGCCGTACCGTGCCCTACGAGGGCTTAATATACAATAATATGCAAAAACAGTGAGGCATCTCCTTTTACTTTTTTTTTGTTTAATATATTATTTAATTACCTCAACTTGTTTTTATTTTGTGTAAACAAATGCGTTCAACAGGAAGACTTAACTTGATTTCGTCATGCAGTGTCACGATCTAATAATTATTTGCTATTGTTTTGTATTTATCATTCTCTTATCGCGTTAGGCAAAATATCATTTGCGGTGGTAGTTGAGGATAATTAAAATAAAATGTAGCACGTCCACCACTACTAAAAAGCTGAGTGCTTTCATAATAAAAGCAGTTGGTGAAAGGTCTATTGGCTGATGATTGAGCCTATTTCTGTCATATGCCAAACTTGTTGGTAAGAAAACTTACACATGTGATAAAATAAAATAAAAAAACCCGTCGGACGCTGATTAAGTTTTACGTAGTATTTTAATTGAATATGTTCCTGAAGTAACAAACGGTCTCATTTATTCGTTTTAAATCAGTAGCGAGATTTGTTCCAATTCGCTTTTTTTACAGGATCCCAAATTATTAAACATGTATTTTTTAAAGTGCAGTGAAGTTGCGTTAATTGCATGTGGCTAAAAATAAACCAGTTTGTGTAAGATCCGGAATCCCTGCAGCCCGCACATGTACGCAGACATCTGCTTCCCACGTTGTTCTCATCCCGACCTTCGCGGCTTCATTAAGAGAAGGCTATTTGCGGTCTCACTGACACCTTTTCCGCACTATGTCCTGGACTCAGCATGCGTGTGAAGTAAGTCTTGCGCGTATGTATGTTAGTGCACGCTCCATTGTCTGACGTACAATCGGGACAATTCATGACGTAGTCGATGAAGCTAAAAAAAAGTTCACAAAGGGTTCAACCCTTCTGCGTTCTAATGTTAGGGATGGGGCAAGGTTTTTAATTTCGTTGCATGTAAATAAGTATAGGACTTGTTACGACACTTGTGAGTCGGATTCGTATGGGGTAGTTATCAAGGGCACTCTGCCGGTTGTAATGTAATAATAGCGCAGGATGTTCAGTTCTTTTGCATAGGGGAGAATTCGAATAGTTTGTGTTTATAGATTTTTTTGTAAAACTGTTTTAAACAGACCATATTTTGAATGCCTGTCCAGGACAGTTACTTTTTTATTTTAAAACACAAAACGGAAATAAAAATTTATTATCACTCATGTATAGCCAAAGCCATGTCCTTTCAAAAAATCCCACATGAGACGTTTTATATTTATTTTGGGATATACCTACTCTAAGGCAACTAATATTAGTTGCCTTAAGGTATCCCCTAATTATTGTATTAGTAAAATTCCCCGTTTACAAAAATCAGATTATAATGTTAATAAAAACGGATGATTCTATTCCAAAATTCATTAATTCATTTGGTTCGGACTTCCTAATTGAGCTAACAGATTTTCATTTAACCTCTCGCAACCTTCGCCATGGTGAGCACCAGTTAGATCAATAATAATTGTATTAATAGATCGAAGAAACTTCTGTTTAGATTCCTCGCAACAAAACAGTGATTGATAACGCCAACTATTTGTAAGTTGGCGGTATAAATCATTGTTTATATTTAAAAAATAAAAATACGTTGTAGATTTTATCCACGCTTGAAAGGCTTATACCACATCGCTTTTATAGTGGTTTCCACGATGATTAATAACATTACTGGCCATAAACAAACCGTGTAATATCATCAGGGCAGTAATCTGTTATCCAACGTGTAAATAAGTTAGACGCGCAGTGTTCCCAAGGCGAACCTGTTCCGTAATGGAAGCGCATAATCCGGTGCAGTGCGCGAGCGCATCGTTTTTATTGGCATCATGTTGTGCGTGCGACGCAAGTGGAATCGCGCAGCTGACATGCGCCGCTCACTTCCGCATAGCACACAGTCTTGTTTGCGATGCAAGCTTGTGCATGTGGCTTTGTCCGTCCTTTGGACGTTTATTGTGTGTCGGAATCGGATTCATTACAACTATCTTTATTATTTATGGGCTCATATCATTTTATCGAATCTTTTTCGACAGACGCGACGCTTCACCCGAACGTCGTTGCGTCGAACCATACAAAGGTCTGTGATTCGGCAAAACGATGTTCGGTGAAGCCTATTATTTCTATTGTACACTTTTCATAATCGGTAATAGTGTATTTGGCTTAAATCAAAATTAATATTTTTGACGCCAGGTTACACAAATTACTCTGTAAGTGCTGTCGGATCAGAAGCACGTCACGTTTTTTACTTTATCCCACCCTTGTCTTGTGGGTCTAAGAATTAATATCGAACTATCGAACAGCACATTACTAGTAAGAGATATCCATCTCTTACTAGTAATGTGCTGTTTTTGATCATAAAAAAATGTGTCCTTTTTAAGACAATTTACAAAGCACGCAGTATTTAATCTTAATAAAATGTATTCTGCTTTAACACCAACGGTTGAAATGTTACCTGCTGTAAAGTGTGAAAATTATATTTCCTTCAAAGTCACTAAAATATATACAAAATATATTTTCTTTGGCTTTACAATAATACGGTGAGTGACCTCTTCATCTTTTGTCTGGTTTCTGTAGGTACGGTTTGTCCTAACTGACGAGGCAAGGACGACACGGCCTCTAGACAAAGTAACCTTTACTTACCCGTTACTCCACAGTATCAAAAAGAAAATTGAATATTCAATGCGAATGTGTTGACTCTCCGATGAATAGTTGATACAAACGTATGGTGAGCATTAAACACAAGGCTAGCCGACAAAGTACATGTATGAACATAGCTGCATGTATACTTGTTTGCCGGCCTAGGTATCAAGTACCGCAAAGATGGCCTTAGTGCGTTTACACAGTATTATGGCAAACTGCCACAGATAACCTTTATTGTACGCTTCCTCGCATTGTTACTTGTTTATCATTGAAATCAATAACATCACTTAGTGCTGCAGTAAGACATTCCTGTCAATCTCTAATTGACATAGTTACCTAAGTGTATTTAATAAAAACTCCAATTACATCCTGATTATCGTTTTCTTGGTATGATTGATGACTTCACACGCAGCTTACTAGATAATACAAAGAAACTACGCGTAACTGATGAAAACAAAAGACGAGCTAATCTTGTGTCTGTGTACGAGTCAAGGTATGATGTATTGTATGCGCACGCCTCGTGCCATGCAGGTTACGTGGTGCACTACGAACACGCGAACCGACTTTCATTTTGTACTCTTCTTAACACGTTTGTCATGATAATTATTGACAAGCATTATAAAGATCGTTCTGATTGCTATCTTTTATCCTACCGATTTCAACCCGCCCCAGGCAGTGCAATCATCGTGGCGTGCATAACTTTAAAGTTATTTACACAATTAACAAAATTGGTTCGAATTTGGGTTTGAAAAACGATCCACAAATTGAGTTTTGAAGTAGATTTACAATAAAACTTGAGGTACGATTTAACGAGAAGCAACATGTTTTAGTGCAAGCACGCGCGGTTTGTGTTTTATGTGGATTTTATTCTAGTTACCAAATGGATCGGGTGGACTGTAAATAGAAACATATTAAAATTATCGTCTGTGAGATCATTCGCGTGTAGGTTACTCTATAAGTGGTATCGAATAGGCCGAAAGTGGGTCAAATAGCATGACGCCAGCGATAAACGAGTCCCCATTCATTATCAATTTTGTACAACGTAGTGCTGCTGTCTAATATTTTGAGGCTTTGTTTAGAATCTATGGGAACTGTTGCATTCGCATAAAATGATTACATAGTTTTTGTTTACTTAATGACTTCACGAGCTTTCTTCGAATGTTTACACTGCTGTTTAATATTCCAATCACAAATTTATGGGCAACTGATTCTGAATTGTGCTGTTAAAGAAATGGGTAGGGTTTACAAGGAGCATGCATATTCATGTATTGGCTGTGGATGTGGAATTCAGTTTAAGTACTTGTTATTATGATTATGTCTACTATTTAGTCGCACTACGAAGAGTTTGAAGTACATTAACTACAGCATAGATAGTACAATTTACGAAGATATTAAATGCTTTGTTTATTATTATTATGGTACAAAACCTGCTGCTCTATAAATTTGCAATGGATCGTGACACAAATTGACCAAGAAATGGAACATGTTAAATACATTTGTCTCCAGAAGCGCCAAGCCACGTGGCGTGTTTTAATAACTTTTATAGTAATTTGCGATACTGTACAAGTGTACACAACACGTATAGAAACAATAGTATTCGATAAATATCGCTCGGATTAGCAACAGTTTGCTATGTGGTGCGTGCGAGTGCATTTGCGTTGCATTCTGTTGCCATGAAGCCAAGGTCGTGATGCAATACGGTCAGGTGAATTGCAGGTTTATGTTGAATGCACCGCTTGATTGCATCACGCCGTCACGAGCACACGATTAGCTGCTCTATTCGCTAATAAAACAAAAAATGCAAGTTGATTCATGCGCTTCTGTCAACAAGAAATCTAGTACTGTTTCTTGCGCGCCGATCACTTAAAACACAGACTGAATACAAATGCAGTGAAGTTGTACAAATTCAGGAATGCGGAATCCCATGGCACGGTATGGAAATTAATTATTAACAACCATTCCCCTCAGCCGGCGTCGTAGGCTCCGTGGGAAAGACGGGCTCGTTAGGTGCGCTGCCGTCACGTGCCGCGGGCGCGTCGCACCTAGCGACTCGCTTCAGTTATGTAAAGTGAGTGCTATGACGACCGACGAATGAACTCTATAAATAGCGGTCGATCCGTCCTTGAGCCGCGAGTGCAGAACTGGGTCAGGCCGAGCTGCTTCATGTCGAGCTCGGGTCTACTCGCACAGACGCCGCATGCCCGCCGCTCGCTGCACACCACACAGTTAACAACACAATTGCTGCCCACATTCCACGGCACACTTCCTCCTCTAATCCCAGCTTTTCGAGACGCTTTGTACCAGTTTTAGTTTTATAGCCGCGTCCGTCATCAAACTGAAACTCTCTTCTACGTTTTATTACGAACGAACTATTTTGAAACTGCTCGAGAAAAACAAACAAAACTAAGCTAATTGTTTTCTGCCCGTTTAATGGCCTTCCTTTGACAAGTATTGCAATGTTTGTGCTGCATAAGTTTATTGCTGGTCGTACTAAGCAGTCAGGTAGTTGTTTCGGCTTTAAGAAATTCCCTATTGAGTTGTTGTTGTCGAAAAAGTAAAAAAAAAACACGTAAAGGCGATTCCCACTAAACAGATGTTCATTCGACGCTGCTTCAAATCGATTATTTCTCGGGTATGAATTTAAATAGCATCAGGGAAGAGGGAATTTAGTTTGTTTAAATAGGGGCACTGTGTATAAATAGGACCTACGTAAATTTGGTTACCTGAACGAATAATGTGTTCGGGATCACGTTGCGGGCCGGGCGCTCACCCGAATATAATGTAATCGATTTCGGTGTTCATGTATATTTTCATGTGTGTATTCGTTTCGTTTTATCGTAAACATACAAGTGAGGATGAATATAAAGATAATCCATACGGCCTTCGAATACGCGGTCGGTATTTATTTCATGTTGCTTGTATTCCTGACTGAACAAGTAAAAACGTTGTTGAATTATTATGTCTTAAGTACAATTTGTAGTTAGTATAGTACGTCTTCCTGCTTCTGCGTGACCTTAATTTTAAACTTTAACACGTGTCCTCATCAAAGGCACGTGTGAAATGTAGTTTTTACGTTTTTTCAAGATGGTTGTTTTTGGGGGTTTTAATTGTTTATCGTAATTGTAATTAAAGATTGTTGTTTAATTATTTACAGTACCGAAACGTTTATTTTAGAAAATCATATTGTTAAAAGCATTAACCACAAATTGCTTCGTTCGTGCTTTTTACGCATAATTGATTAAATCAATCAAGTTTCTATTAAATAATAGACGACGAACTTTTGTTCCGGAAAATACAACATAAATTCCACTTTGTCATTAGATCCAAAAGTCCATTGTATCATAGCCTACTTCCTACTCTTGTGTTTAGAAAACGAACATTACAATTTACGTCGTACAGGGACCTGAATGGATGCTTGCTGGACTTGACTTGACCCGAATACAGTCCAGTTTCTCGTTGAAATCCTTTGGACTGTATACATTATTCATTTTGTAATTATTACATAACACTAAGGTGATATTTCACGGGAGGGTAAATCAGACCTCCACTTTTAGTCCTAGCAATATTTATTTAAATAGATCATTGTGTCGGCAGCAGCGTACCTACAATATAATTGTTTGTTTTTTTCCAATGGATGATACCGAGAATCACTATGAGTAAAGGTCGTTCGTAGTGTAGTAATATTTTGTGTACAAAGTGACCGGTGTTAGTACTTCGTTATCAGTATGAGGGGCGTTATCAACGCGCGTGTGGGTGTGTGAAGTGAACGAATCTAATCGCCGCCAGCTATCGGACGTACTCTACTACTCTACTGATTCATGAAACATCAGCGTGATGACTCGGAGACTTGGCAACAACAATTAATTAATTTAAACTTCCGATCTTGCATTTCTATTCCCACTCGAACTAATGTTTATTTTCGTCTCTTGATTGATCATTAATAAATTAATACATTACGGACGCTCGCTCTTGTTCTTTCAGTAGCATTGCTGACGATGCGCTTCGAACAATACTCGGAATGAGGAAGTTAGGTACTAGGAGTAAGGGTCCGGTATCGCTCGATGCACGTTTCCGATCGCACTTTTGAATGTTGCGTGTCAACTGGCATCATAGCTCGTTCTGTGGAAGAATGAACATGAATAAAAAGTAATGCCGAATATGATATTATGTATGTCGAGCAATGCCTCGGGCGACGTTGTGGGTGAAAGCTCTCTTCGGCTCGCCGCGGACTGCGCGTGTGTGCGTGTAATCGTCTTTTAATTTTAGTCGTCGCTATCGAAGTGAACATCGGTCGGCACCTGTCTCGCTCCTTTGTTTCGGCTCGCAAATGTCAGCTGAGGTCATCTAAATAAAGGCGGTATAGGCGTCCGATTCGGACCACGATCTCTGTCTAGACGTTACTTGCGTTGCATCGTCCGATCGATTGCACGAACGAACCTCAGACGGTCATCGACCCCGCGGGCGCATCGGTGACGTTACGCTCCGGTGATGCGCTCCTCAATAAGCTTACGGATATTATGGACGCCTCGATTCCGTCTTTTGTGTAACTTACGCACCTTGACGTCCGCGGCGCATTCTTCGTTTAATTCCGATCGTAGGTACATCGTGCCTGAGATCGCCCTTTTCTTAGAAATTTTTCTACCTGAACCGTCTGGGTTTTTACTACAATTGTTCAGATCTACAATAAAATCTAAAGACGTTTATATGCGATTGAATTCACCAAAAGTAATGCAATACGTTCAAGGGTCCACAAAGGAAAGGACCGGTTTAGATTTTAGGACGGATAGTCGTCGGATGGTAGGTAGGAGGATTTCATAAAACATTTCGTCTTTCTGCATTGTGTTTGTAAAATTCAATGGGGATCCAAGCCTTACAAAAATAAGAAGTTTATGCTCCCGTTTTTTGTTTTGCTTTGTCATGTTTACTCCTAGTTTTATTACGGCAGCAATTTACCCTGGAAATGCAATTATGCGGACGAGCTGACCTTGTAACTAACAAATGCAACCTTCGCAGCTGACATTGTTTTCTACTCTTTACTAAATAGAAAACAATGTCTTTGTGCATAGCTTTTTAAATGCAAACGAACGGTTTTATTGCTGCCTTTCATTTTGTTCCAAGATTAACAACATAATGCATCGGAGTAATAAAGTTTAGTTTATAGTTTATTTAGAGGTTATGACAGGTTTAGTTACTGCAGGAAAAATGCCTGAATTTCCTTTTCGAGTTTTAAAAATAGGCTTCTTTATTTAATTATTGCTATTAAAATCCTACCATAGTCAGCTGATGATTTCTTTTAAATTGGACAACTACAATGGTGTAACGTCAAACAACAGTACATCTGTGGTTATTAGTATGGTCTCCAGTAGGTATTATATTTGAGGATGTAGATTCTACCTCATACCACACGTACCTACCTCAGGGCGACAAAGGCGTTGCAAATGGCACTATACGTGTCGCCGGGGTTCTCGCGGGCCTCAGACGCGCACCTCCGCCTGGCGCTGATGTTCAAGGCTCGGAGGCACTGGGCTGCAGCGGCGGCGCACTTCAGGCGCGCGAGGCTGCAGCCCCATCAGGACGCAACTTTCACGCGACTGGAGCTGAGCTTCCACGCCGCGCACCTGCTCGAGGCGAAGGGTCTGAGGAAACTGGCGAGGGACGCGTACGAGAGGCTGCTGAAGGAACCACAGCTCAGCTCTTCGTTGAAGGCCGATGTCTGCCGGCAGCTTGGTAAGATACCTCATCTTTTGTAATGCTAGTATAACGTTACTTACCTATGGAATGCAACTGATTCTATGACACAATTTCTCTTTTTTTTTTGTTTGGCGATTATTCTTAATTATATTGCAAAAGTCATGCTTACACTTTTAAGCATCGCCCGCTGCAGAGTCATCTCAGATAATTTCTACTAGCGTCATGGAGACAACCACATATAACTGCTTTTTAGGTTGGAATCAACTGCATTAATTTTATCGTTACTAAAATTAAACGAAAATCGTCCATACCTTATCAAAACGTGCAGAACCAGCTACTTGCAAATACAATTTTCGATAATTCAGTTGGTTTTGCATTTGTTACTCTTCTGCCCGATACACAGTCACAAAACGATCAGACCAAAAACTAATGTAAGCAAGTATACATCGTCATAAATAAAATTACAGTTGCATTGCATAGCTAAGTAATTGCTTCAAACAGGTTTTTCTAGATTTCGCATTGCGTTTGTAATGAAATTTTGCAATAAAAGCCTATCGGAAATAAGAGTACCAAGTCCAGTAACTGCTAGATATCTGCATTTAATATTGTACGCAGCCAGTTGAGTAGGTTGATAAATAATTCAATGCTAGTATTCGGTGGTTATACCGGTCCGTTTAAGCCCATACTTGGAGACATAAAATTTAAATGTCTTAGGATATTACGTAATCTGGATTTACCTGTGAATTAATCCGATCTTGTATTAACAAAGTCCATTAGAAAATCTTGAGTCATTGAGTTGATTCGCCGTAGTCATTGTTACGTGACGCAAGCTGAAGAAACAATTGCGAGTGGTGTTTGAAACTATGATAAGATAGCTTCGGAGCTAAGACAATTTATTTTTTCGAACGCCGACTTCCAAACTTTTATTGCAATAATCATGCTTCGAATTTTAATCGCTAAGGAGTCATTGGCCTTTCTGATCCTTTTGCTACGGCATTTGACCTCACTCATCGTGTCCGGTCTACAACGTTTGACTCAAAAAAAAATATGCCTGATTATAATTTATCTTCTTCACGACTTTAATTTACATAGTGTAGGTTCTATAGTATGCGTTATGGATCAGGCTACGGCTCTAAAGACACATAAATGTTATGTTACCATTAGCTTGCTGTTATATGACTATAGTGTTGATCGCTTTCCGATTTACAGTATTACATACACAAACTGGTGTCAGTTAGACTATTCCGTAATAGTTGTGGATGCTATTAATTGTCAACGACTTTAGAATTCCATGTTATTAAATAAGAAAATTGGAAAAAAAAACTCGAGGTAACAACTAGGTTTGGACAGGTTTTGTGGTTGTATTCAAAATTAAAATGAGGCATCACCATCTACAATGTTAGTTAACAGTTTTTCAACCATTCCATACCTAGGATATAGTAAACCTAAATGTTAATTCATGTTTTGTTATTGTAAATCTTGGGTTGATATAATTCGATCCCGATTGACAGTTGCTATAGACTCGATTAAGCCTAAGGAGGAAATATATCACTGTGTTATTTATTTTGTATGAATAAACTAATGGTGAGCGTGCTGAAAAGAACAGTTTCTGATTATCAAAACAAATTGCCCTTTACTTAACTTGTGATGATAGGTAATGATGGTGATAGGTAAATCTAACAGACAGTTGGCACTTCAGAACCATTTCACATGGAAATGAATGAAATTAGCAAGTTGATTAAGTCGCCATACCATTTTTTATTTTAATATCTTCTCAGGCCATTAACTATTTCTTAATAAAATCATACGATTAGGTGCGCTCGTAATTGTTTCTTTGAGCCGTTAGCATTCTAACATGATCTTTGCGACCCTTAAACTTGCGCAGCATTGCTTTAAAATCATAGCAATACCACAGTTTAGTTTCTATATGTAAATAAATAAATATTTGACTACATTTCATACATTGTTCTGGTTCTATGCTAAAACACTTGTGTTAAAGATATTCGAACGGTATTCGAACCCGGGACCTCTGAGCCCGCCCGCCTCGCTCGGTTACGGCGGTCGTCAAAATATGGTATTAGTTTATTGATTACTAGCGGTTGCTGACTAGATAGTAATGTTGGCTTTTCTATTCTATATTGTAAATAAAAACCTTCCTCTTGAATCACACTATATAATAAACAAAAGCGCATCAAAATCCGTTGCGTAGTTTTATAGATCTAATCAGAAAAAGCGACTTTTGTTTATACTACGTAGTGATTGTGTTAATGTAAATTTGCCGATAGGCTGGCTGTACCACCGCTGCGCATCGCTCGGCGAGCCCGCGGCCCGCGCGCGTGCTGCTATCTGGTGCCTGCAGCGCGCGGTGGCGGCAGAGCCCGACTCAGGCGCGGGACTATACCTGCTAGGGCGGTGCTTCGCAGCTCAGGGAAAGGTGCACGACGCGTTCATCGTCTACAGGAACTCCGTCGAGAAGTCGGAGGGGAACGCTGACACCTGGTGCTCGATAGGGTGAGAATCGGTTTTTTTGGCGTTCTGTACGTACGTGTATATTAATCTAACTATCAATTGGAGCTTTGAGAAATATTCCTTAATATATTTACGGAAAGGTTAAGTTTTTGTAAAAAATCTACTGTTGGTTTATGATGGAAGTACAACAGTTATTATTTATCAACAACGTCTCGTGATAAGAACGTCTTGCCTTGTGTGTGAGACTGTAGAATATTTTTCTAAAGTCATCCATTGTAGTTGTGATTTGGACTTCTAAGATGAACCAATACAAATGAATAAAAAAGGTACAATTTAGTTGTTCATAGGTATTTGGCACTCGCAAACTATGGAATTAACATCAAATTTTAGGTATAATCTACTTAATCTAGATGAAGAAATCTAAAATGGCTATTTTAATTACAATTTCAGTTAACAAATATGTACGGAATCCCCGATTCATAAATCAGTTTGCACTTGTTCTTTTTTTAACATACTATTATTTACTGACTCTAGCGACTTGACAGTTACACGTATGAATGGGGTATAAATGGAAGAAGAATAGAATAAAATTAGAAAACAAATGTATGCAATATGAAAAATACATTTTATAAATTAAAGTGTGAGTAGAGTTTAAATGTTGTTTATGTAAATGTGAATGTGATGAATATTCAAGAGTGTATTGTTCGTTAAGTGCAACAAACAGTGTGCAACTCATTCAGAATAACAAAGGAAATAAGTATGTAGGTACCTTCTGCAAGTAATTTAAATTTTATTAAATGCTTTATTAATTACATACATACGTCATAAATTTGAAATAACCCACATTGTCCATATAATTATCCTGGTTATATCAGTTTAATAATGACGCGAATGCATTGGCTTGCGATATAAATACACACGTCATTATTCATTGGTCGGTGGCATTGAAAGTTTTGTTATCGGACAAAAAAAATCAGCTGTGGATTAAAATTTCAACAATTTTATCGTCCCCATTTATTGACGCCTCGCTGGTCCAATGACTTAATAACTGGTTTCGAGTCGAGTTCAATCTCCGATACAGGAGAAAAAAACCAGACCGGACGAATCGACGCGCTCCGTTTTTATTTATCTACCTAAAACATGACCTGGGTTTGATAATTGGCTAAAATTTATCCGCTGCAAGCGAGTCCGGTTAGTGGGTTCGGTGGACTAACTTTTTGAATGCAGCATTTTAACGTTCTTTTGTTCGTTTGAATGAAGTGGATGAACCATAAGTCGAAACCAGTTGGGGATTTTAATACATTCGCCTCTGAGTTTTAAACAAAAATTAGAAACAGATAAAGTCCGTCTATAGTAAACAAAACCAAAGGTTGATTTTTAAAAGAAAACTTTAGGATTCGAGTATTTTAAACTAGATCGGTATCTAGTTGGTGTTATGGCAAAAATGCTGTCTTAAAGCCACCACTTCTCTCATAATCACCTTAAAGACGCCAATCCTTGGCGAGTGTCTATGAGGTCCTAACTCACAGGAGACCTTTACTCCCAATAAATAATAAATGTTTCTTTCTTTCTTTCTTTCTTTCAATAATATGTCCAGGGCCTCCGATAGACAGAAGGGCCCTACTATGATAGGTACGGTAATGGAATGTATGTCTGAAAAAAGACAGTCCGAAATGAGAAATGTGTAACACTTAAGTAACTTGCAATTTGTTACACTGACTTGCATTAAAAAATCTCAAAATACAGAATAAAAAATATAGATTTGGATTAGTGGCGCTGGCGTATGTTTGGATTTATTACATAAAAAATAAAAGCGATTCAAGTAAATGTTTAAAAGCTTAAAGATAACTATTACATAGCTTAAAAATAATGCAGTGAAAATTATTGCTGTTTTACTTAGGGTGTCACTTCAACCCCTATATTGAAGTTCATGTAATTATCGTTAATGAATTCCACAGGGTACTCTATCAGCAGCAAAATCAACCCATGGACGCGCTCCAAGCGTACATCTGCGCTGTACAGCTTGATAAGGGTCACTCGGCCGCGTGGACGAACCTCGGCAGCCTGTACGAAAGTTGTCAGATGCCGAGAGACGCATTCGCCTGTTATACCAACGGTGGTGCGGCGGCTACAGCGTCTAACGCGGCCTTGAGACAGAGATTGGCATTCCTGAAGGCGCATTTGGCTCACGCTCCTATGCCTTCGGTTACTGGAAAGTGAGTAAAGATAATAATTTTAAGGTATTGATTTTGTTTTCTGACAGACCTATAGATAACGGATGCGGAGCCTTATCATTTACCATCTAACCAAGCGTACGAAAGACCGAAAACAGACTGAAAAGTTTTTTTTATTATGTTTACTGCCATTGTTCAAACTAATACGTTATAGTGTTCATAATTATGGCATTACTAAATTTGAAGTTGTTAAGTCTAACAGTTGCGTTATTAAAACAAGTTGACCAATCAAGTAGCACTTGGAGTCTAGCTAGACTAATTACATTCAGTGAATTTGTTGTTGCCAATTGAACACTCGTAATCCGAACTTCCGTTGTTGAATCTCATGCTAGTAATAATAATCCATTTATTTCGGACGAGTTAAAATCCATAGTGGGTTAGTAACAATTACTTATTGTCTATTGTTAGTAAACGTAAGGATGCGTATAAAATGTTTCATTATGTGCTTTCTTCAGGATACTGTTGAGACTATTCCTCACCCTTTTTTTCCCAATATCGCGTTAAAACCGTCTGTACGGACTTGCCCGAACATATCCGACGCAGAACAATATCGAGGCAATCCCAGCAGCATTATAAATCCATCATAAATTAAATAGAATTGGATTTAGTCTGACATACCTATTAATCTAATATTCCGAGGATAACGTTGCACTTCTCCTCCAGACGGCGGCAGCTCCCGTCCATCGAGGAGGCGTGGAACCTTCCTATCTCCGCGGAGATGTCGTCCCGAGCGCCGAAGGCCGCGCCGCCGCCGTACCCGGGCGGCAAGCGCGACGAGCCGCCGCCGCTGTCGCACCACCAGCTGCAGACGCTCCAGTACCTGCAGAGGAACTCGCACAACCTATCGCCGCAACAGCAAGTACTTAGCTTTACGTGTCGAGTTATTTAATGCCCGGTTCCAATATTTGAAAAACGACCCGTTTTGGGTACGGATAGATGATGTGGAAAGTAAATTGTGGAACGGTATTAACGACTCGAAGTCCGTTGGAGAAAAACGGATAGTCATTTTTGACACATTACGAATCGTAAAATATTGGAACCGGGCTTATCAGAATTTTGACGACCTCCGTTGCCGAGAAGCTAGCAGGCCGGCGTCGTGCCATCTCTTGAGGTCCCGGGTACGATCGATAGAGAAACAAACTTGGTCGGATAGAGAATCAAAGTGCTTAAACTAAGTAGTTTAAGCACTTGTATACTACACAATTTAAATAAATATTTTATAGTAAGTACTATAAAATATTTATTTATAATTTTGTTTACAGAAAGTGGTTGATCTGGGTCTAGAAAAAAACGTTCACGTGTGTCTAAACCTTTTGTATACCTTTTC
This sequence comes from Glyphodes pyloalis, assembly GCA_037074685.1. Lineage (NCBI taxonomy): Eukaryota > Metazoa > Arthropoda > Insecta > Lepidoptera > Crambidae > Glyphodes > Glyphodes pyloalis. The sequence goes on from JAYKKO010000004.1 coordinate 4,217,193, forward strand.
TACCTTTTGTGTAGAAAAATTAAAGTCAAATATCAACAACACAAACATTTCCACTAATTTGATGAGTACCGCGGCTGACGCTACGAAATCAATGAAATACTAAAATTAAAAAGTATGGATTCGTTTTTTAGGTAAAAACAGGGGTTGTTCATTCAATAATTATGCCACTCGGATTTGTATTTTCCCCCCTTCCCCTTTAAACACGTGTCATTGATCGTCACGCTCGAGTGACCTTGCTTCCCCTTACGATGTCAAACGTTGATACATTACTGACATTCAACTCAGTTAGATTAAGTACTTTTTTAAGTGTTTAACTTTTTATGCTTTAAATACTTCCTCTTCCTTCAATTTTATGCAAAAAAAAAATATTTTAGAGAAATTTCACCCCATCGGTATAACACCATATCGGTTTCCTTGGTTATATATGTTCCCAATCATAGGGTTATCCATTTTTCATATAATCTGATCTAAATTAGGTATTGTTTTTTTATTGAAATCTAACAATGGCAAGCATTTTGTAACATAGTTCTTAAAGAACCGTACATAAAGTTTTCATTGTTTCAAGCAGAAATAAATACAGGCAATATAGCTTCTTTCGTATCCTGTCTGCTTCAAGTAGTTCCCATTAATAGAAAGAAGTAAGACATTGTAGGCGTGGACCATCGTCTTGTTGAATTTGGACACCAGACTATCAGATGAAGAGAGTGACTTTGGAGTCAAACTCTTCATCTGATAACTTTCAACTTTTTGGTATTTTTATTAGTTTGGAGTTATTTTAGTTAAGGTTGCCTTATGTTATTGAGACTCTGGTAGTGCATACAAGGCGTTTCATTTCGTCATTCCTAATTCGCAACAGCATGTACAGAATTACACTTCTCAAAATTCGTGTTTCCTAATAAGTATGTTTTGGGTATCTTCAAGATAAGTGTAAATAAACTGTTGCTGGTTAACAAACTCCATCATCGCTTCCAGCACTAAAATGTATGGGTTTGAATATGTAATGGTTCCTTTCGTTGTTCCCAGGCGCTGATGCAGCAGCTTCTGTCGCAGTACCGCCTCGCGCAAGCGGCGAGGGCACGTTCGGTTTGTACCGTTTCTCTCGTTACCCCCAACACCCCGGCGGCAGGGCTAGGCTTGCTTGAACGATGACGGATCGTTCGTTGTAGACATGATTTTTGATAGCATTAAACGTGTTGCAGGTGACCAAAAGCGAAGGTAGCAGTAACGCGACCGGCGGCGAAATAGCCGAGTCGCTCGCCGAAGATCTGCTCAAGAGATTCTCAGATTCACAGCCAGATATCAAGAAGGAGCCTGTGACAAGTGAGTTTCGATAACACTATCTAATATTATTTTGCATAAAATTTAAAATTTGAAATCCTCTCACTGTGTGGGACTTCAACGTACTACCCTGATATACGCGAATGATGGTCTTCCAACTGCACGTTCTGAGTTATTTTGTGCTTTTATGAAAATACTAGCTGACCCGACTGACGTTGTCCTGTCTTGACGACGACTATTTAATTGAACATATATTTTTTATTATATATTCTTTCATACGAATCTTCTCCTGACAATCACAAACTCAACAAAAATAAATGTGAAATTGGTCCAACCGTTCACGCGTGATGGCGTGACTATGGGAAATAGGCATTCATTTTTATATGCTAAGACTGGCGCCAGAACAATGAGATTTTGAATGAAACTACATTAGAAAAACTTACATTTTTGTTTTTACTTCAATGTGATTGCATCAATCTAAAATTTTACCAATAAAGTTTCGAAATAGGATATGATTTTGTAAAAAATAACAATTACTCGATCAAAAAAAAAATCGTGATATTTGCCAAGACCCCTCTCTCAACGTAAGATTAGATGAGATTTGACTCGACCCGACTTAAGGGGGGAGGCCTTAATCATCTCACGTAATTTATGGACGCCCCCTAATGCATTTGTTAAATCAAATTTAAAACATGCATGCATAGAAAAGAATTAACATTAATTTCCAATAAAAATGCCGACGCGTAACTATCCGAATTCGCGGCCATCATACCTAATGCGCCTGGACGTTGGCACGCACCAAATAAAATATGATTCGCTTTTTGGTCTGTCCATTACCAAATACATTAGGAACCTGTTGTTCAACGTCTGTGTACCTACATAATAATGAGCTGGTGATTAGATCATTACAATTAAATCAGTTTGAGTAGTTATATGCATTAGTGCAACAGATATTGAAAAGTTTAAAACTAATTAATGAATATATCTTGCCATACCTACTATCTAATTTTTCAAAACAAACGTAATTAAATACGTAAAATTTAGTAATTCTGATCATAAAATATATCAACACAATATGGACTTTATGTAGCAATCTTTATCCTTGAATATATAGGTATTATTAGATGTAGTAAACATTTTTAGTAAAATACACACTTAAAAAATAAGTTTTCAATGTGTGTAAAAAGTATCTAACTCAAAAAAATAAGTTTGCGTTGTTTGTAAAAGTATCTAAGGTGAAAAAATAAGTTTCCAATGTGTGTAAAAAGTATCTAAGGTAAAAAAAATAAGTTTGCAATATTTGTAAAAGGTATCTCAAGTTAAAAGTGCTACACTTAAACCAAAAGCTACATTTATTTTGCAAATTATTGTTTGAAGAATAACTGGTATTTTTAATTTTAAGAAACTATTTTTAACACCGTATATTAAGGACTGCAATGAATCGGATCAATATTGTTACCTCAAATAAAATTGTATACAGCTGAATTCAGTCTATAGAGAAGAATTCGAATGAAATTTGACCAGTTATTCTATAGTTACTGAATTATTTCTTAACTGGTGGAAAATATACCAAAACATTATTTAATCAGGTCAGACCGTTATTGTAATATTTTTTGTACTGATTCATTATCTTTGCGTGTTAGATAGGTGTTTCTTACGGAAAAACAAATTAAAAACTTTAGATTATCATCATAATAAATCATGTCAATAAAATCAACGCAAACTTTTTAGGGTAGTTTTTTAAGTTTCACGTCAGATTTGATTAATGACAACGTCGACTCTTCCTACGTCGTAAATCAAAAGTCAAACAAAACTAGGTTAACGGAATGCGTGTAGTGCAATGATAACGCGATATTTACAATGAGGAATAAACGTGAGTTGGAACGCATAGGAATTTCAGTTCCATAACCGGGGTCATTAGCGTCCATAGGACTGGATTTCGGTATTACGCTACATACTTGTAGGGTTTCTCCTACTGTTTTGTACCTTTCCGGGACGGATTTCCCAAGCACAGTGGCGTAAACACCGTTACCCGTTGCAAATTCGTCGGATGAGACACCTTGCTACTATACAATAGCCGATTTTAGACATTTGGTTTTATTGTAGGCGGAAGGACACGGAAGAAACTCACTAGTTAAATATCGATAACAATTTGTACGCGTAGAAAACCTCTAGAATTGTTAATATGTCCTCCGGTTGGGCTTATGGACTTAAACATCTAAAAAGTCTGCTTAAGACGTTCATATATACTGGTTTCTACCACTGTGCCTTACTCAACTTGACTGTCCAGTTGAATAAATTACCGTAATATTTTTAAGCTTGAATAATCATGTAGAAGTGCATTCCTTAGCGAGTTTATACAATGCATAATCATTTGTACTAATTAGGAAAGGCCCAGTGCTTGTTAATTTAAATCAGAGAGGCCTTTTCGAATCCATAGTAGCTTTAATTAATTTTTGATTGCTTTGTAATGTACTGATTTGCTTTGTAAAACTAATTACTAGTTTCCAATGTCTGGCGAGTCTTTTAACTTAAGTTATTGCTAATGAGTATGTGGGCGTGTCATCTCGTGTTTATTAAGAATCCTGATTTTTTATGCCGTATAGTTTTAATTTTATGTATTCCCACGCTCTCAATATTTTGCAATACTCTTTGTTAGAGTTCATGTCTCATCACGTTAAGTTTCAAGCGGTTTAAAAAGACATTTAAAAAAATTCACTATTCATGTATCTAAACCACTCGGTGTCAAATCTCTAACAGAATAAACGTTGGTCAAATAATTAACTACGTTTTCCTAAAAACATTATTAGAAGTTTACAAAGTTTATAGAAAATATAGTTAGTTCAGTTTGAAGAGCATCACTCACGATATGTGTACTTAACCCAGCCGTGGGTACCAAATCGAAAGACGAATCTTAATTTTCAATAGTGATTTTATACTAGTATCGTTTCTAAGCCTTTAGAAATAAAGTGTTAATGTATACCAGCAGAAGCCGTCAGCAGCGGTAGCGGCGGCAGCGAGGCGATGCTGGGCGGTCGGCAGCCCGTGGTCAAGTTGGAGCCGCTCAAGACAGACCCGCTCAAGCCGGTTACCTACCACATCGGCATGAGCTCGAAGCAGATACTCGACGCTTGCAAGTAAGTCCTTGACCTTACCCAGCAGCCTACAGCAGCCCTAGCGAAGCCTACCTTGTGCTTTGTACTTCTGGATCCCTGATTATATAGTTGCCTTCTTTATCATCAGCACAGCTTCTGACAGTCAACATCTGGACGAGGCCTCTCCTTTGGTGCTACACTGAGGTCACGTCTTCTGTTCTCCTCATTCAGATCCTAACTTCTGCAGAAGTTGCTCGTAGAATTGTTAAAATACAAATGCCGGTTAGTGAAGTAAAAGCGTGTACCGAATGAGGTAATTCGTGGGAGATTTATTCTTGGATTAAGATGACGACTTTCTTTCTTTCTAAGTCTAAGGCAAGGTCAGGTTAATACTTACTTAAATGACACTGTTCTGTCATTGTCTTCAGGGAAAACGCGGGTTCCCCCACGTCGTGGTCGGTGCTGGGCGACGGGTTCGGGCCGCCCGTGCCGCCCGCCGTGCCGCCGCCGCGCCTGTCGCCGGAGCAGCTGGCGCCGCCCGCGCCCTTCGTCTACGTCGAGTCCAAGCGCGACGCCTTCTCCCCGCAGCTGCAGGACTTCTGCCTCAAGCACCCCATCGCCGTCGTGCGCGGCCTCACCGCCGCGCTCAAGCTCGACCTCGGCCTCTTCTCCACGAAGACGCTCGTCGAGGCCTGGCCCGACCACGCGGTCGAGGTGCGCACGCAGCTCATGCAGTCCGCCGACGAGAACTGGGACCCGACCGGCCGCCGCCGCGTCTGGGCCTGCGCCTCCCACCGCTCGCACACGACAGTGCGCAAGTACGCCCAGTACCAGGCTGGCTCCTTCCAGGAGTCGCTGCGCGAGGAGCGGGAGCGAGGCGGGACCGCGGCAGGCAACGCTGCGGCCGGACTCGCCGGGGCGCTCTCCGACTCGGACGGCCGTGAGTCCGGCTCCGGGCCCGTCAAGCGACGCCGCGGGGCGCGCATGCTGCGCTTCGGGACCAACGTCGACCTCTCCGACGAGCGCAAGTGGCGCCCCCAGCTCACCGAGCTGCAGAAGCTGCCCGCCTTCGCGCGCGTCGCCTCCGCCGCCAACATGCTCTCCCACGTCGGCCACGTCATCCTCGGCATGAACACGGTCCAGCTGTACATGAAGGTGCCCGGCAGTCGCACACCAGGCCACCAAGAGAACAACAACTTCTGCTCGATCAACATCAACATCGGCCCCGGGGACTGCGAGTGGTTCGGGGTGCCCGACGCGTATTGGGGCGGCGTCCGCGAGCTCTGCGAACGGCACGGCCTGTCGTATCTGCACGGCTCGTGGTGGCCGGACCCCGAGGAGCTGCGCCAGCACGGAGTCCCCGTCTACCGCTTCACGCAGCGGCCCGGCGACCTCGTCTGGGTGAACGCCGGCTGCGTGCACTGGGTGCAGGCCACCGGCTGGTGCAACAACATCGCGTGGAACGTCGGGCCGCTCACCGCGCGCCAGTACGCGCTGGCCCTCGAACGGTACGAGTGGAACAAGGTGCAGAACTTCAAGTCGATCGTGCCGATGGTGCACCTGACGTGGAACCTCGCGCGGAACATCCGCGTGTCGGACCCGCGGCTGCACCGCGCCATGCGCACGTGCCTGGCGCAGACGCTGCGCGCGGCGGCGGGCACGCTGGCCCAGGTGCGGGCGCGAGGCGTGGCCGTCCGCTTCCACGGCCGCGCGCGAGGCGAGGCGTCGCACTACTGCGGCACGTGCGAGCGCGAGGTCTGGCACGCGCTGCTGGTGCGCGAGCACGAGCGGCGGCACGTGGTGCACTGCCTGGCCTGCGCGCGCAAGGCGGCGCCGGACCTGGCCGGCTTCCTGTGCCTGGAGGAGCACCACGTGGACGAGCTGGCGCAGGTGTACGACGCGTTCACGCTGCACCGGCCGGCGCCGCCGCCGCTGCCGGCCGCACTGGCGCACTCGCTGGCGCCGCCGCCGACGCACAACCCGCCCGACTGAGAGGCGCCGGCGCCGCCCGGCGTCGCAGTGTCTCCGCGCCTGGCACTCGCCGGCCTGTGTTCCTTAGTGTGAGTGTGCGTTTCTTGCGACCGTGTCGGGCCGACTCGTTTTGTGCGTTTATCGGTTTACCCTCGAGTCCCCCACCCCCTCCCAAGTATTAGACGCTAGCCACCTCGACCGATTCTGTGTGCGTGTGTCGTCGGTCCCGACGAGATGGGTGCGGTCTATTTTTACTACGCGACCCACGTTTGTCGCTCCCGAGAGTATTTTTGGTGATAAAATGTAATTTTGTAAAATGAAAATGTTTACATGTAGCAGTTTACACGCTCCTCGATCACTTTTGTAATTGTGCGAGATAGTATAGATGAGAAGTCAATTCTGTCGAGCGCGGGCCGGCGGGGCCTGGTTGTGTACGTGCTAGCGTAGTGTTGTACTCTGTAGGCTGTAGTCGCGGAAGGTCGGCCCGCCGAGGTCTCGGCGCTCGGGTGTTCACCGCGATATAAATGTGTTATTTTTGTATAGAGGCATATTTATTTATTTTTATCATACTGTGACTACGTTAGTTTCATTTATAGTACAGTCTCATAGTGAATAGTAGTTTTAAGTATACTGCACGGAGAGTGACTTTGCGTTTTAGCAGGGTCTGGCGAATAGTGCTGCGATGTCCCAAAGAATGTTATACTCGTATAGGCAAGTTGCTATCGGATGGTGTATGAAACGGTTATTCACTCTTATTTCTGTGCCTGTTATTATCGATTTGGGATTCGATATTAAAATAATTTTGTTATTTAAATTGAATGTTCTTTCGTCTGCATTTGAATGTAATGATTAGATATTTAACTCGTTTCAAGGATTGACGTATATTAGATGGATTAGGCTTGATGAGTAAGCTCGGGTTTGGCAGTTAAGATGGAAGACGCGCCTTCGATGTCACCGTTTGTTGATTGTATTGAACTTTTATTGATATGTTAGTGAGATTTCAATGTTTATATTACTGCTTTCTAAGACATCGCAGGCGGAGTCAACGACGGTTCGTAATGTGGAAGTATTGGTCGGATTTTGTATAGCGAATGCCGATATTTATTATAAGTAATATAACATCACTGCCATGTATGACCTTACTGTTTATACTGTAATATTAAATTTTAATAAACAAAATTAAGTACGGACTTCTTTTTTTCATTTCAATACCTTATTCCAATTTTTTTACGTACCTAGTCATATTACTAGAAAGGAATAAAGTGAAAAAACTTGATCGTCTTCAAAACAACTGTATCAGATTTGTTTTTGGACTTCGTAAGTATGATCACATTTCTAATTTTCGCAACCAACTTAAATGGCTTCCGATACGTCAACGTAGGAATTCCAGGATACTTTGCCTGCTCTTTAATATTCTTCACAATCCTTTGTCCCCATCCTATCTGACGAAACAATTTCGATTCCTTTGTCAATCTCACGACCGTTCTCTTCGCTCCACTGACAACCTAAGCTTAAACATTCCTCGTCATCATAGCGACTTCTTTTCAAAGTCTTTTACTGTGCAAGCCGCCCGTCTTTGGAATGCTCTGCCCGCTGATACTCGACAATCCCTGACTAAGGGAATTTTTAAAATGAAAGTTCGTGAACACTTCTTCTCTCTCGCTAATACATAAATCGTAGACATGAATTTTTCAATTGCTGAATCCATTTATATATAGTTATTATTTATTTTATATTTTTATGTGGTATTATTTACTTATGTATATATAAGTATATATGCTCATTATGTAAATATAAGTATAACTTCATATTTTATATATATATTATATTTATTCATGTATGTCTATATGTATATTTAATTGTTTCCGAAATGAATTTTGTAACGCTTGATAGTTACTATTCTCGTGTATTATGTTTTTATTTTATTTTTTAGATTACTTATGCACTTTGTCACTATTACCGCACCCATAAACTAACTCTTCGCATGACCCAAAGGTTGACTGGTAGAGAATGCCCACTTTCAATGCCCAAAACCCGGCTCCCGGGTTCTACTGTATTTTCGCCAGACGCCCAGAACCCGGCTCCCGAGTCGGCCTATAGCTAGCTATACATCGCCTATGCGCACGCCCAGCACCCGCTAGCCGGGTCCTATTGTTCTCTCGAAAGTAGCAAGAGCAAGGGCTGTCAAAAATATTCATGTTTTTTAAAGTTGTGAGAACTTACTATGTTTGTTTTATTTGAATGAATTTTTTCACAACAATTATCCGTGAAGTAAATAATTTAAAGGTGATGTTTAAAATAAATAAAATGTTAGATTGTGATCAAACCCTTTGCAATGTTTTTTTCTAAAAATAAACGGACTGCATTTTAGCATCATAAAATAGTCATTGTTATTGTTCAACAAATACATTTTATGACCTTTGTAATCTACCTGGTCCAGACATACCAGAGATTAAAAAATGAATGTAGAATTACAACCTGTATTGTTTGTCACTAGTAATACCGGTTAGCAATTAGAACAAAAGATTCGGTCGATGCTGTGCACGTGCTGAGCGGTGCCCTTTTAACTTACCTCATTCTCAAAAAAAGGCGCTTTGAATTTCGGCGTTCCTATTATAAACACACTAATTGAAAAAAAATAGAATCATTATGGAGTTTATTTTATGGTTCCAAGTTTTATGGTCAAGTATCTTTTATTTGCAATCAGTTATTGTAGTCCGCGCCGCAGCTAGCCGACAAAGAGGATGATCCTATATTATAATTTTATGATTAATTTATTAGTGTCACCAAAGATCAGGTATGTAACTGATACAATTGTTTTTACAACTGTTTTAAAGTGCACCTGCGGGATTAAGACAAAATGAAAGTAGTTTTGTTTTTGTCTTAAAATTTACTATTTTATTGTTTTACGTGTCAAGTGTTTTTTAACACTGTTTTTGTATTTAACTAAGTTTTTATACAAATGTCAGAACAAGTCTTTATTAATATATTTTAATATAACTCCTTACAAAAAATCAACCCTTGAAAATAAGAACACGAGGCGCGCGCTTTGAAAGTATTTCATAGAAAGTTCATCCTAATGTTCATAAGATTGAAGTGTAAAATTACACCTGATTATTGGTATATCTCAATTTTGTAACCATAAAATTTATAATTAATTCTATCTTTGCTACTTTTTCGGGAAAGCGTGGTGCCGCTTGTTGCATCTTAATATACTTTAACGTACTTGAAAGTATTTTGGGCGCACACCTGGTGTCGTATTTGAAAGCTAATATATAAATGTACCTTGTTGTATAACCTTATCGCGTAAATATGCATCACGCCTTTGAAGTATGAGTAGAAATAAATATAAGAAAAACTACAATCCGCTTACGAATCGCCTCCATGTTTAATGCACAGCCAAAATAATATTTCCATATAACTGTAAAAGACTACATTTTCTTTGCGAAAATGTACAACCCTAGTGCACCCGGGAGGCGAGTTCTCGGCGTGGCGCGATGTCCCGCGTGCTGTGCGTCACCGCGGCGCCCGTGCACCCGGCTACCGAGTCCTATACATACTCGTTGCTCAGTTTTAGGCGTGTGGCAGAAACATGAAAATTGATGAGCATTGAAAGTGTTATGTCCACCTGTTGTACTTTTTTGTGCAATAATTTTTTTAAATAAATAAATAAATTAAAAATATCCCTCAAATAAAATATTAATTACTGTAATATTTTTCATGTAATATATTTGTCCAAATTTCGCATTTTCAAGAAATTAAAATGTTTTTTAACAGATATGTTGTATTTTGTTTTGCAACTAAATTATTGAACAATCTAAGATTTTTTAATTTATGCATAATATAACATTTTTACAGTTAGGACATCACATAGTCGATTTTAAGCTCTATTTGCAATCACAGAATTTCAATTAATTGTGACATAACTTGATATATTAGTTAAATTCATTTGGTCCTTATGTGGTGTAAACAAAAACTATGATGTTTTGTTTTATTCTACCGTGAACATTCCTAACCCTGTGTAATAATGATTAATGGAAAACAAACTCTCCTTAATTATCATAATAAAATAAATTAAAAACAATTAAATTAATTAATTAATTAACATTGTCTTGAAATTTATATTTTTGTTAAAGTTTGAACCGATAGATATACTTTATTGCACAAAACTTAGCAGAGATTGGGTTAACAGACAAATTTTAGTACAATTTAGGCGGTCTTATCGCTAGGAAGCGATCTCTTACAGGCAACCTTTAGGAAATGGAGAAATGGGTACGGCCGTGCGACGTAAAATGGGGGCTTATTTTTGAAATTACATTCATAGTATATTACACAACATAAACTCATAAAAACATTACAAAATCACGTAGTTTTTACTGAAACATATTATTTAGTAAGTGTTTGAAATTTACTAAAGGATAAAGGACAATAGTTAACATTAAATTAAGTGAGAGGAAGTAGGATTTAACTCTGAATTTGAAGATAGGAAGGGTCTGGGATAGTCGTAATATAGGTAAAAAAAATTGACATTTACGTCAAGGTAATTCATTCTCATATTTTAAAACGAATCATCTTACGAGAAAAAGACTAAACAAGGGCCATGCTATTTGATTACATGGGAAGGAGAAGAGAACCCTACCTAGCTAGTGGTACCTAACGAGCTTAGCAGCCCCGGATCTTGGTTTATGCGAGGTGGGTTGAAATATTAAAAAAAACTTCCCCTTGCATACCTTCTCTATCCAACAAACGGTCTCGTGCTGCCATTTGCAGCTTTTTATGTTTAAGGGGAGCCCACCTACAATGTCCCTGGCTAGCATGCTTCATGAGTACGTAATTTGTCATATGTTGACTTGTAGATTCGTCCGCCAAGTAAATATTTAGCGCCTGGGGCATGTTTCGAGTTGCAAGTTCAATTCACGCAAGCGCACATCTTAACGTGTCGTTGCATATCTAGATTGATCACTTTTAAAATTATCATAAGAATATTTCTACACCACGTCGTAAAACGCGGAACGGTGGCTGCTCGCCGGTTCCACGTCTCTGTAAACCACCTAGAGGTCCACTTGGACTGTATCCACAATTTAAGTATTTGATACGAAATAATAACACCAGTTAAGCAGCGATTTGAGCCAAGAATTTTTTTTCCTGCTTTGTCTTGCTTTTGTTTTTTTTTAATACCATAACAATTGTTTTTGTCTGTATTTTGCAGTCACAATATGGAATATGCAGAGTTTATCTGTAAATCTATTGTACAATAACCTCAAGCATCACATTATACTTGTAACATTAGATTAGTAGATACCAATAGTTGATAAATCTAATAAATAAAACAAAATAAAAAAAGAACAAATATCCATGCTGTCGGAAGGACATGTAAATAGGGCTTGTCTTTTTACCATCATCGTATCAAAAGTCAATTTGTTTATGTACTTACGTGTCGATTGAGTAAGCACATTCTAGAAAAGCTATATAGCATAGATTTAAGACTCAAATTAAAACATGGCTTATCAAAAAGGCATATTACACTGTACAAGATTTTTTTAATGATAAAAATATGTGGAATTGTTAAAATGTCCATCTGCACCTAAATAATTTATATTATTAATTCAAATATTTTAATGCCCAATTGTGATGTTTGTAATTTATTTTAAAAGATATTTTAAGGATATCTGTTGAGTTTGTTGCGGCGCTTCTTCTCAACAGAACCAACGTCGAGGCGCTGGTAGGAAAAAATAATTGACGTGCAAAATAATTTATTGTAAATCCACTTGCAGAAATAAATCTTTTCATTTCATATAATGATACGCCTATCATTTAGTAAAAGGTCTAAAACAATTTGCAAAACCAATCTCAGAATTTGTAATACGATACAAACTGAGATAAATAGGTAAACGTATGCTCACTCAGGCCTCACAGAACGGGGTAGTTAGATCTCCGTTTATAATAAGTTTACAAATGGCATGTAAGGTCCTATTTTTTGTAAAAACTCTTTAGAGCTAGGTTTATTCTTTTAAGACAGTAATTGAACCCTTATTAATAATTTACAGATGCTTCCTTGTGCTCACTCAATCCTCACGCTAAGACCCCCAATATTCTTCGAAGTAACAACAGAAGCGCATTCAATCATACCCCTTGGTCATGCAAACTCTAAAACTGATTTTGTAAAACATAGAATGATTCACTCAATCCACACGTACGTATTTGTTTTAGCTGGGTTAGGTATTCAGTAATGAATGAAACAAACATGTTCATATGCAAGAGCATTTATTAGGTCGAATTCGACACAACACTAGTATCGATTAGATATAAAAGTGCATAACATTGAAGCATGTTACGGTTTTACTGAAACATGTATAATAGTAACATCATGGCGTAAAACAATTTCATCAGATCAGATTTTTTCACCCTATTCATAATAATATAAACATTAAAATTATTTGAATTTCATTGATTAAGAGATAAATTTAAAGCATATAAAATGACACATTCTTATTATCATCACATAGAACATATAATCGAGCCTATAGCAGCAATCTTAAAAATAAAATAGTTATCTTAGGCCGCAGACAAACCGAAGCGGGTAGTTAAGCTGTAGCCATTTTGGGCATGAGTGAAAGAAAAGAACAGCTACACTTGTATGTTCTTGTATCTCTCGCACACATACCGCTTCCCTCTGGACTACCTGCATGTTGTAATATGGCCGTGGCCTTATACCGTTTTGTGATGTGTGACCTATGTACAATTTAAATTATCTAATTTAGATGTTAATTTTAAAATATTTAAGTAAGCATTTGTAGCACCTATGTTTTTTATTGTATTGTAGTGTAATCAAAGAAAGATAAAATAGTGTGTACAAAAAGAAAAAATAAATGGAATGTCATGTTTATGTACCTTTCAGCCTATATACTTAGATGCCTATTGGATGTTCAATATTAGACACAACAGGCTTTATTAGGTATGCCACTTATATTTTCTTTTTCACGGTTGTATATGATTATAATTTAAATTTAAACGAGCGCAATATAACCCTTAAAAATAACTCTAAACGAGTTGATAAATTGATATGTAGCAAAATAGTATATTTTAAACTACTGAAACAGCTCAGTAGTTTGACATTGATGATTGCACAGCAAAATTATTGCATCTGTTCACAGTTAATTAACTAACAATATACGACGAGTCTTCACAACGAATGTGCATTGCTGAAGGGTCTCATTTGATTAATATAATTATAATAATAATTCATAAATCACAATTCACGTCAAGTCCGTACTGGCTTTGGTAAACAATTTAAATTTTCATAACATACATTATAAGTAAATAATCAAAAAATAGAAGATTGGAATATAATAAATGCGTACTATCTACATATACCTACACTACTATTTCAACAATGTAAGTGATTATTCTCGATACATTTTGTCGTAATTTGTGCGTGCTTTGCGGCTGCCGCAGACCGCCCACTCGATGCGGGTACCCACTTACAATTGTATACGACAAATATAACATGATCTTGAACCTAGTAGCTAATAATACGTGGTGCATTAAATTTGCCGACGATTACATAGATAGGGTGAGCTTATCATTAAATCTCGTTTATGTAACGATGAAAGTCAAGTCGTTTTTGAGATTGCCTCTAATTAAAATAGGTATTGCTATCTAAAATTTGCTATAGCAAACGTAGTACCTACATTGAATTTTATTTTTTTGGGTTAAATGTATACAATTGTGTCAATTGGCTACTTGACAGTGTTAACAATAAAATATGAAAAGTGTTAGATACGTTGGCTTATTAGTTAAGTAATAATTTTACATTTTTATTTTTTAATTAAAATCATAGTTAGTATTTTATTTTTGCAAAATAAATTTTACTTTTTTTATCTGTGGAACAAAAGAACCGAAACGGAAACCACCATTGCAATTCGGAAATGACAGCTGTCGGCGAAAATTATTTATTTTAATGTGGCGAAACAATGATTATTTTACCGATTAAATTGAATTATTGTGTCTCTAATCGTATTAAGAATTTATTGAAACATTTTCCGTTTATCTAAATTAAGTCGTTCCTATGTGTATCGGTTCGTTGACTAGGACGTTGACGTCATAATTGCAACAGTGACGAGACTTGGCGTTTTCGCGCGCTTTTTAAATGTGTTACACAAAATCTTATTTTTCTCTGGTTATTTACATTTTTTCCAGACAAATCGAATTGCTTGGGATATAAAATGAACGGGCGCACATTTTACATTACTTTTTCAAAAACTGTCAAGTAGCCAATTGGGGATCAGAGCGATTTACCTATCTAATAATTAATAACATCGATCAAGGACTACTACTTAAAATTTGTTTTAATTAAAACAATGAACCGACAACACGGCGCTACTCTACTGTCATTTTGTTCTCAATAACAACAGCTTTAGAATAGAAAATTTATGAAATATTCCCAATTTTGACCTTTTTTATAATTTAAATGGGGGTTTAGCATTATTTAAGTACAGATCTATAATCTATATATCAGACTAATAACATTTAACTTATATGTAAAATTAGATTATAACAATTTCATATTTTCACTGGAAAATTACCAGATTTAATTTTGACCTTTAAGAGTAGCGTCGAGTGCTTGCTTTATTAATTCCAATAATATTCTAAATAAAATATTGGTGGATCGCATTAGTACATACTTACTGCCGCCCATTGCTCCGATTCTTACTGTGTGGAGAATGACAGAAGATATCAAGTTATCAATACTTGAGTTACGATGATTGCACGCTGAGCAAGTATTATTCTGTAATGTTATCTAGTCAGGATGCGAGTAGCAATTCTAGCTACGGATAACTAGATAGTTTACAATTTGAACCTTGAAAGTTCGATTCCTCATTTTGACGTTTGTGATTGTCCATTTTTTACGAAAAAAAGACAATCAATAAATTTCCAAATCGGAATCAGTTTTCAATCATTTGTGAATAAGAAGGCTGATCAGAGGCTGCAAAGAAATCCATCGAGTTCGAAGAGTGGAAATTCGAATCGAAATTACAAATTAATTTATTAAATAACGAAAGTATGTGTGTTACATAATATAATTTATTAAGTCATGATAAGTAACGAAAATGTACTATTTCTTCTAGAATTTACTGATTGTGTTTACGATATGTAATTTATAAACCTTGAAGTGCAAATCGAAGATTTAAATCCAAAAAAATCGATAGTTTCTTTTTTTAAGATTTCTATGCAGTTTCAAATTACAAGTTAGGTCTTTTTAAAGCCTCTTCTAATTTATTGCCAATTTTTATAAAAACGTCCCAGCCCCCATATTCACAAACCATCGTGAACGGAATCAAATTAGGAATCTTACTTAACCTACATTTGATAAAGCATAGACTTTCCGTAGCGGAATCGTTTTTATGAAATCCTATACGAAAAATCTACGTTTTGAGACAGTCCAATCGTCAATACGGTTTTCTAGTTTAGAAGAAGAAGAAGAAGGCTGATTAGATCCAGTAGGCCTACTACCAAAAACAAAACGATAGGTTCAGTTTTTGGCGATTAATCGAAAGATCGGCCGATTCGTTGAAACGTAATTTTTTATTATTAAATTCGCTAGTGCGACATACTTTAATTTTCTAATTTTAAAGAAACAGAACCTCTACACCTTCCCTCGCGTCGTGGGATTGGAATCGACGATCTTGACGTATCGCGCGTGCTCCTCTTCCAACTAAGCATATCTCATGAATTGTTCTGTTTATTTTAACTTCTTTGCCTCTGCTTCCGAATGTGTTTACAACTAGATACTTTCCAATATGATTTTTCTCTTTCTATAAAATAAAACATATTTCCATATAATAATATTTCGTTTTTTGAAAACCCTTTTTTCGAATTCCAAGTGAGCTGCGATTATTGCTATTCGCCGTCGGAACCGACATATTGCCGACCTCGGTGGCGCAGTGGCTAAAGTAGGCCAAAGCGCGAAAGGTTCCGTGTTCGATGCACGGTCAGGTCAATTTGGTAAACGAACTTTTCTGAATTGACTTGGGTCTGGGTGTACTGGGATGACGCTCTCAGTTAGTATCCGTCATCTGGTACTCATAGTACAAGGGAAAACCATAGTTTGAGATCAGGTGATTGGTGTGGTTGTCTGGTGCATTTATTTATTCATATTAAGTTTTTGGTAGTAGTCCTGTTACCGCTCGCCCGTTACGTCTTTGTGCCGGCAGGCGCCGGTCACGTGGCCTGGCGCAGCACCGGCTTGCGCAGCAGCAGCTCGGAGTCGGCGGACACGATGGGCAGCTCGTTGCTGCAGTGGTACTTGATCAGGTGCGGGACGCTCTCGAACACGCTGTCTTTTGTTCGCACCTGGTAATTACAGTTATACACCACTACTTTTTAATTAGTACAAAGAATTAAATGGTGTGCTCGGTATCAACTACTGATCATATTTGCGTAGCCATAATTTTAAACATGTGAAAACAGCAAAGTTAATAGCGTTTGTTTTAATCCCAAAATTTCGCTCTTTTTATGCACGTAGTCTATGACGTAGTTGTCAATCCATTCAAAGACGTATGAAAGACTACTCGCTCTCGCGACCGCGTGCTCTCTCGCTCGCACTTGCTATGAACGAAACTAGACAACAGCTGTTATCATAATTTACCTATGTGAAACTTTAAAGTCTAACTTGTGTCATTCAAAATAAGGTAAAAAATAAAATAACAATGCAACCTAAAGAATTTAGATAAATTATGATATTCTAACGTTTCCTTCATACTCAAACCGGGCTTAGGACCGGCAAAATTACTTTTTAACTTGAGTTGACCACTAACAAGCAGCAAAAATACTTAAAAAAATCAAATCAAATTCTACCAAAAAGTAATTTTGGCGTATTTAAAAAGGTAGAATCAGCTGCTATTTACATTAATTTACATACTTATTTACAAAACTTACCTTAATACTTACAGATATTTTAATTGTTGTTTCAAATGTCCTCCTTCATTAACCTTTACCCAGCCCAGCTATCTTAAACGTAGTGGCCCGCTGTACGCCAACGTATAAATGTATAACAGTATCTATAGTACGAAAGCAAGGAGGTGGCATAACGTCATATCGATAAAAAAAATTGATGTCTAAATCAAGATTTATTTTTAAATTTTGCAAATATAAATAAACCCTGATACATTATAATAGTAATTTGTTTTATTTTATGAACATTTTTAGTAAGAAAAACAAGTATCTATTATCATAGACAAAAATACATGCATAATCTTGCAACACATTTATTATAAAAGGCACTTCACTATTCATTTTATAACGTACTTCATATCAAGTCGTTGGCGCTCGTGGCAAGATAAATATCTCAAATAGAAGTGTTGTCTATGCTTTTCTTTCTTCACCTTGAGTGAATCTCTCTCTATCTCTCTAGACGATTTGAATAAAGAAAAGACGGCTCTTGTACGGTAGTAATAAATACAAAAAAATGAATGGTCAGTTATTATTCGTATATTTTATAACTTTTTATAGTTTGTTTAAGTTTACCTTTCGATATTTTAATTTTTTTATTTTCGATAATTATATTTAATGATTATTGTACGAAAAAAAAAACAGACGAGCGCACGTTTGTAATGGCCGGCACTATGACACAATGACCTTGACACCTGTACGCTTACGACGTCACAGGTTTACTTGCATTGAAGTTGGTGGCGCTCGTAGCACTGAAATCTTGTCATTGCGCAGAGATGGGTGTTGCAATATCGAAAATCCTAAATAAATTATAAATTAACTAGCTTCCGCCCGCGGCTTCACCCGCGTGGAATTCAGTTATATTGCAGTATAAATCACAACTATAAGAAAACTTCTCATTTCCACGGAAAAATCTAAGAAGCGCGATGTAACGCTGGATACGATTAGTTGTTAAACAAAACTGAATGGTACACTATATTATATAGCTAAGTAGATGTAAAAATCAGTTTAGACGATAAAACAAATTGTACGTCATCCCTCGGGAATTCCTCATTTTCGGGGATTCATTATCGTATCATTTAGCTTCTACATTTACATGTTTATATTCGTTTACAATATTTTACCTTAATCAAAACGCCATACAGCGCCATCTCCAATCCATCCATCAAGCAAACTATATTTTTGTTTTCCCTCGGGAATATCAGTTTTGTTTCGGGATAAAAAGTAACCTATTATTTAATCCGGACTTCTAACTATACGTCTGCAAAATTTAAAAGCAATCGGTTCAGTAGTTATGTCGTGAAAGCGGAACAAATAAACAAATTCACTTTCTGATTTATAATATTAGTAAGGATCTTCGTGAAATAAATTAATTTTAATATTTATTATGTAATACGTTATTTTCAGACCGGAATTAATTGTCAATCATAAAATCTATGAATATTTGTATGGAACAAAACAAAGTAAACATGTAGGATTGTAATGAATGCAACTATCGCGTCACATCACTAGCCTACTTGATATGAAGTCGTTGGCGTATGGGACATCAAAATATTTCAGGCGTTTTTGTTTTTATCTGTTTTAAAACACTATAAAGCCTGTTTCTTCTGGCGAAATAACAAAAATGGGCTTCAATCCTGTCCATCTTACAAAATTACAAGAGAAACAAATGTTTAATGCACCGTAAAGGTATTTAATTAAAGTAGGTACAATGAGTAACTTCTATAGAAGTAGTGGCGTTGACGGCACGAAAATCCTGAACTTCTATAGAAGTAGTTGGCGGTTATTAGGTTAACAAGGCAAACACGAGCACGTTTTATTAAATTGTGTGAAAACTGTCCAGTCTCTCTGGGGGCGGTGTGTTGGTAAATGAGTTCTAGACACGGTTTGAGTAGAAAACAGGTAGGTATAATAAAGTAAAAGCACAACAGAAAACGGTATAAACAAACAATAACAAATTAAACACGAACGAAGAGCGCACGCGTCGCGGCCATTATGGCCTGTGATAGGCCGTCCATACGGTTCAAACTCGCAGAGCGCTAGCACCCGCTCTCGGGAGGATGGCCGGAGTCGACGGCGCGCGCACGAGTAGGCCCACTAAATTCAAATCTTACTCGTTCCGTTGCAGATCCGGGCGTTAAAAAAGGATTGCGTTACAATTGTTATTTAACGAGAGAAGTATTGGCCTCTGTTGCTTTACTTGTACGTACAGTTGAATTCACAATTTTCCAGGCACTGTACTGGCCAATAACGAGCAGCGTCATTCGTGCTTCGCCGGGGATCTTCTGCAAAGTACGCCAGAACATCGTCATACAAGTTTTGTGAATATGCTGGTCTTTCTCGTCCTTGGCTATGGGATGGCACGTGGAATGAACCATGGTCGAGTAACCGCTGGTAAACATTTAGCACAGGTCGAACATTTGGCAGTCAAACGTTTGGGTAGTGTTCTCCATACAAACGCACCGCGGCACTCGCGTTTTCTCCAGACAAAAAGTACGCACGTAACATGGCCACATACTCCCGAGTGAGTATTGGTATGCCATCGCGAAGTTACCACCGCACTAGTCGCACCGAAATGAAAGGCAAAAAAAAACGCGGCAGGCGTGCGCACGGACCCGGAAGTAAAATGGCACTGTTTGTTTACACTTGACACTAGCGCGGGCGCCGGGAAAGGGGGCGTGGCTTTGAGTTTCGACGCGAGTTTGCCGGAATTTATCAATGAAGTATCGAGGCGGTCGTATACGCAAATCAATGCGCTACGCATAGTGCGAGTAACTCATTGATTCAAAGGAGTGTTTACCAATTATTGCATATTTTAATAGATAATTTTGCGATTTCATTTTTTTGTTTTTAAACTACACAAATATGATCAGTAGGTGATAAACAGCACCCCAAATTTTTTTTTGTACTAATTAAAAAGTAGTGGTGTAGTTCACTAGCTGTGCCCGCGACTTTTTCCGCGTAAACTTAGTATTTTCTAGCAATAAATATAGATGGTCGGTCCCCTCCTATCTCCTTTTATATTTAAAACAAAAAGTAGTCCATATTTTAATGCAAGTTTCGAGCTACATTTGTGCCAAATTTCATATCTGTAACCTAAAAATAATCATCGATTTTATTATTTTTATAGTACTAAACGCCGTACTAGCGAACTTTAAATATTAGAAAAAGTGATGAAATTTTTCTGTTTCTAATATTAAAAATAATCATTTTCCGATATAAACTTTTAAGTGCGGTATTATTCCCATCCCCCCTTATTTAAAAAACAAAAATTAGCTTATGTCCGTTCTTGGGGTCAACGTATACTTATACCAAAGTCATCTAAATAGGTTCAGACAGAGAAACTTTTGCATTTTTAATATTAGTATGCATATAAAGAGAGTCCCCTGTAATTGGCTACTTGACAGTGTTAACAATAAAATATGAAAAGTGTTAGATATGTTAGCTTATTAGTTAAGTAATCATTTTACATTTTTACTTTTTAATTAAAAGCATAGTTAGTATTTTATTTTTGCAAAATAAATTTTAGTTTTTTTTATTTGTGGTACAAAAGAACCGAAACGGAAACCACCATTGCAATTCGGAAATGACAGCTGTCGGCGAAAATTATTTATTTTAATGTGGCGAAACAATGATTATTTTACCGATTAAATTGAATTATTGTGTCTCTAATCGTATAAAGAATTTATTGAAACATTTTCCGTTTATCTTAATTAAGTCGTACCTATGCGTATTGGTTCGTTGTCTAGGACGTTGACGTCATAATTGCAACAATGACGCGACTAGGCGTTTTCGCGCGCGTTTTAAATGTGTTGCACAAAATCTTATTTTTCTCTGGTTATTTAGATTATTTCCAGATAAATCGAATTGCTTGGGATATAAAATGAACGGGCGCACATTTTACAATACTTTTTCAAAAACTGTCAAGTAGCCAATTATAAAAAATAATCCTTGATTAAGTGTATTCATGATAGCAAAGAATAAACAAAATAACCTTTTAACCAAAGCTCAATGTTTATATATTTCTTTTTGTTATGTTCAAATTGTAAGGACATGGTTCGAAAAACAAGAAAGTTGAATATATACAAGGACCGCACCTATACCTACGTCCTAACCGCGGCGGGCTGCTTATTTTATGCCTCGTCCACACTTCTCGCGAAGTTCCTTGGCAAACTCCGGCGAAATGCGAAGTGTTCACACTCGTTCAACTTCACGACAACAACCTCGGGCCCATTTGTTGTCGGAAACTTCGCGAGTAACTTCGCGAGTAGCGTGGAGGAGGCATCACGTTGAAATACGTAATACTTGAACGCTTCCTAAGTTTGTTCAATTTCGCGTGTGGTCTGGAGGAGGCATTAGATCATTACAAGTGTCGATCGTTGTGTGTATCTCACCACTCCGTTGGGGTCGACGAGCAGCAGATGCTTGTGCGCGCCGCACCTCGCGCCCGTCAGCACGAACTGTCCCGACACCGCGCGGCTCTCGCGCACCAGAAACGACCCGTCCTCCACCACCAGCTGCACACACACACACCTCGCCCGTTAATACTGCCGAGCAAGCACGCAACATCACACGCCGCCAGGGCGAGGCCTCGTATAGAACACATACGAACGCGACTAATCATTTTTGTTTGGAGACACATATTTTTTTAACGTGACAACGTCTAATAACTCGATGGTACGGGCTGCATGCACGAAAATGATGACGTCATTTTCGTGCGTTTACCCGTTCCGCTCATTGTCGCGTGACGGGAGAGGCATGATCGGCTCAGCGTTGTAAGTAACGTCAAACTACCGTCCGTAAACCGACTTAATTGTTTCCTTTATCAACCAACATTTAGTATAATATATTGCGTTAAAATTCAACGCGAACGTTTATTCCCGATGTCCCCCACTATTTTTCTATCACTGGTGGATATCGAGAAAATAAGTTATATCAGTGGGGGACAACGCTCCTGAATTTTTTTCCGTTGGACCCTACTGGTGGATAAAAAGAAGGAATATGTTTCTCTGACCCTCAATGGTCAAAACAAAAAAAGTTCTGTTGTTCCCACATTTGTTTCGATTTTATGATTACTATATAAAAAATAATATTATTATTCTAAATTTTTTACATAATATAGGGGTTGATCTTCTTCGTCGATATTACGGTATACACTTGTAGTTTGATATTAGATCTTATCCTAACGACATAGGGGCGGTAAAGTCCGAAAGGTTTAGTATAGACGCACTTTTGACTGTTTAACTACGTGACAATACATTTATTCTAAAATCAATCTTTAGGTGTCATCATAAGAACTAGTGTTCACATGTTTTAGCTCATGAAAATACCGAATACATTTTCAGCCGACGTCTAATAAACACTACGTATAGTTGATACGTGAAGGTCGTGGGTTCAATTCCCGCACCGCAAGGGGAGATAAAAATTTTCTGTTTCTAATACTACGTATAGTAGACAGAAAGAATTGATACAAAGGTAACTTACCCTCTCAGCCGTACTCCTAGATATCGGTCCATGGAACCATGGTTCTTTCGCGAGCAAGGCTGCCTGCGTCTTAGCTGACAAAGGCTCGGCGTCTGCCGCAGGCGATGATGCTGACGCCGTTGATGAAGAAGATGCCGCTGATGACGTCACCGGGGTCGCGGTGAACGGCTCTGTGACAATTAAAAATGTATTCATTTATGTGGAAATAAGGACGTTAAACGCGTTGGCAATCCATAAGACGGTAATCCTAGTACCGTCGGTACATATGGCCTACGGTTTGGTGGTACCCGGTCCACCTTTTGATGAGACCAGGCCTAGCACGACGCGATACGACATTTGGTGATCGAACCTATTGGCAGATGGCGCACCATACTCTTATTTGGGCCAATCAAAAGCTGACGCACTGATTTAAAAAAAACACTTATGGTAAGAGCGCGATAAGATTTACATACTAGCGTGGCGCATGCGCATCCTCAACAGCCGAGTTCGAAAACAGATTTATTTAACAAAATGTTATCGAATGCGAGACCTTATCATCTTCATCGAACCGTCACAATGCCTTCACAACCATGTGATCGAACGAAATCTCGGCTCAGGTGGTTACTGGGACTTGGTAACCTAATGAACGGTGAACAGCACGTCAAGGTAACACGTACAGTTCGATATTAGTTCTTATCTACACGACATAAAGGCGGTGCAAAGTCCCAAATTCTGACGTGCTTTTGATCGTACGGTACGGCGAAAATTGGTTCTACTTTCCTGAGTGATTTATTAATTTTATTAAATTGTTTATTACATTACCTTCTTTATGCTACCCAATAGATTACATTACATCTGCTTATAAGTTGTCCTTCATTCTTTTTGAATCCCTATGTCAAAATCCTTATTACGTAGGACTTGAGTAATTGATGAACAAAAAGATTTGGAAGCGATCAACGTCGAAGTTCGTAATTAAGGGTAGGTACAGTTATATACGCAATCAATCATATATCAGAACAATAACGAAGTTTGTAAAATGCTACGAGAAGTTAAGCAAATTCGCAGCGAAACTTCGATTTGTTTGTAAACATGCCATTGTCTCATTGTTGAATCACTGGAAAAAATATCGAACGTAAAGGAAAGTATTAGGATTACAAATATTTGAAGTTAGAAAAGATTTTTCTAATTACATCATTTGAATTAGTTTTGCAACAGGAAAATATACTCTTAAGTAAAGGTAACAAACTTTTTTATCACAATTTAAAAATTATGTAAAACAATGTCATGAAATTGTATTTGATTTTTCTTCATCTTTTCCCTATGCCGAAATATAAATAAATAAATAATAAATAAATATTGGACAGCAACATACATTGCTCTGATCCTGTGGTAAGTAGCTAAAGCACTTGCGTTACAAAAATCAAAAACAACGACGGTACCTATATGTTTCCTTAATTTATTTTTTGTATTATTTTATTGTACGTACTCTTGTAAGTGATGATAACATCTTTTTAACCGAGACCCGGTCCACTATAACTTTAAAATTGTATTGTTGATATGTTAAATTTACAAATGTTTTATCTATACCATAATCACATAGGGAATTGTCATTGACATATTGCGCTCCCAAAGGACTGGTCACCCCACAGGAGGTCTAGACCAATCTCAACCACGCATAAATAATAAGTTACAATATTTTTTATTAAAGAACAGTAAAAGTCAATAGCACCCGAGAGCAGTTGTTTACTATAAACGGATTTTCCTGCATAGGAAACACTTTAATATCGCAGTTCTAATGCTAACATATGGGTAACACATACTAGTGTTGATTCAAATTGCAATCGGTTGGTAGACATGTCAGCCGATTAGTCGGTCTCTTTACAAACCAATGCTGCAGCTATTTTCTTGGCCTCAAAGGCGGATTATGCTTTATTAGGCTGCGAATTCGATCAACGTTTTGAGGCGTGGGCCTAGTTAATTAGGCTGGGCGGATGGAGTGCTTAAATGATATGATGACTTCCTAAGATACGTATACTGGCGGCCGCGGTGGCACCAGTCAGTCGCGTTACGGCTACGTGCGCCTGAGTATGTTAACAAAACAAACACACAAGTCTCCAAACATCAAGAAACTAACAAACCTGAACGAAGCTACTTAATGAATTTCGACTTTGTTATTACAGTGAATTCTCAATAAACAATTGTATGTAAATCCTTCTCGTAAGTATACATAACGCCACAACGTTACTCCAGTCCGTTGCGAGTTTGTAGCAACAGGACTTTGTATTATCCACATTGAGCGTAAATTTCTCATTTTAGTGACAGAATGGTTTTAATGAAAAATATATTTTCTTTAAATCTATTCGTGTAGCGAGTTTATTCCGGCACAAGTTGGCATATTGCATGGGACTCACGCATGTCGAAGATGTCAGTGTGGTGATTGAGCAGCAGCGCCGTGGGCGGCGTGCGCGGCGGCGGCGTCTGGTTCACGTAATGCCGGACAGCTTCCTCGCTACTGTACAAACATCACAAATAATACAATATAAAACTGAATTCCGACACACGTTTGTTCGACGTTAGGTACGCTACTCCGACAAATGTTTATTAAATGAACCTAACCTAACCGAGCTGGATCCAGACCTTACTGCGGTGTAACGTAACTAGTTCTGATCTAAGTGGACTAGTTCAATCCATAAAGATAGACTTATTATATAATAAACTAGCGACCCGCCCCGGCTTCGCACGGGTGCAATAGGTACTAAAATATGTACGTATTATACATATAATTTATTACATTGACTCCTCCCGTACCCCAGTGACGCTTACATGGAGCCTACATCGCATGCTGGCTAATGAGGCATCCACGCGACGTTTTTCTAATACTTGCATTTTAAACTCATAATATCTTCCGAATGAAATGTCCGAATTGAATAATTCAAAAAGTATATAAAGGTATTGAAACCGTCTTGTGAATATAAAGTAATTTATTTTGATAAGGATAAATACCAAGGTACAAATAAAGAGCCTTTTCAAGCGGCGGCATATTAATAAAAATTTTAGATTCAAAAATCGCTTACTGTGACATAACTATAATATTTAGACATATGCTATCGCGACACTTTTTGTAGTTAATAATGAATTCTGCATAGTCGTAGTACATGATATTGTTCTATCCCCAATAGTTTTCGCAGCGCACGCGATGTAAGAAATTTTTCAGGTCGCTTTGGGTTACATTATTGGAGTTTTAGTGAGTATCCCTAATTTTATTGAAAATATAATATAGCCTATGTCACCCGAGGATAGTGTAACTTCCCAACGGTCAAAGAATTTTAGAAATTGGTCCAGTAATTTCGGAGCCTATTCATTACAAACAAACAAACAAGCAAACAAATCTTTCCTCTTTATAATATTATATTATTATATAAGTATTAGTATAGATAACCATTTGTCGGTAACGATTTGTCGGAGTAGCGTAACGTCGAACAAACGTTTGTCGGCATTCAGTTTTTGAGCCAGTTATACCATATAGCATTCAAAATGGTTTTCAAACATTCTTACACTTCTTATTTATTTATTTATTTGACTGAGGTTCGCGTCATAGAAAGTTTTACCCGCCTTCTCAAGGTTGAAGAAAGAACAATATTTGAAATAAATAATGATAAAATCATTTATTTGTCAGTTATATACTCATGCATTGAACTTATGACTAGCGAATCCTGCACTAAACACGGCTTGTATCGCAGGTTTCAGACTACGGTTACCAACTATTTTACCAAACATAATTCAGTTTGAGCACATACTCTTACAAAAAACGATTACTAAATCTCGTCTCTACAGACACATGCTACTTATATTATAGACGTGAAAGTTCGTATGTATGTTTGTTGCTCTTTCCGGGTGAAATTTTGTGTCTGGACAGATTACAGCCAAGTTGCGAGCTACAGCTAGTAAAATAATACATAA
Source organism: Glyphodes pyloalis (assembly GCA_037074685.1). Classification (NCBI taxonomy): domain Eukaryota; kingdom Metazoa; phylum Arthropoda; class Insecta; order Lepidoptera; family Crambidae; genus Glyphodes; species Glyphodes pyloalis. The sequence continues at coordinate 4,243,910 of JAYKKO010000004.1, forward strand.
AAACCAATCAGAATAAGAATTTCAAAGAAATAAATAAATAAAGTTAATCAGAATTAAGGATGTCCTATGTTACTGCATTGCGTGTTTTTGCAAAATAGTATTTATTTTCAGTAAGAAAAGCATATTTTTGTTCTTCAGTATTTATATAATGGCTAACAGTCAATGGGGGATACCGCGCGTGAAAAATTCGCTAGATGAAACTACGGAGGCGTGAGGTCCAACTGCTTCGTGATTGGTGATTAACATGTCATGGTGACACATCTGTCAATGTCATGTCAAAAGTAACCAATCGTGTAGCGGTTGGACCTCACACATACGTAGTGACATCTAGCGGATTTTTCACGCGCGGTAGCCCCCATTGACTTAATTAAATATCAGACAATATCACATCCATTTATTTGATATCAAAGTAAGTAGCTAAACACTTTATGGAAACCAGAACCAATATTTTGTTACTATAACATTATATACATTTATAAACATCCAAACATAGAAAAAGCACTATTAGGGGATCGAACCGAAAACCCTTGGTTCAACAGCCAAGAACGCTACCCATTGTTCCTAGATGGATGGATGAGATTCTAAAGCCCATTTACTTCAGTCTATTCTTAAGGAAATCAGCAGGGAAGTGGCCAGTACTCACGAGGATATCGGCGGGAGGGAGGCGAGCGAGGCGAGGGAGGCGAGCGGCGGCGGCGGCGGGTGGCGGTGCGAGGCCGCCGGCTCGGGCGGCTGCTTGCCCGGCATGTCGTTGTAGTAGTCGCGCAGGTCCAGCGCCGCCTCCGCCGTGCCGGCCGCCGCCCCGGCCCCGCACGGCCGCGACCCGTTTAAGTTCAACCTAAAACAAAGTACCATTTTAGTTAAAGGTCACAGAAAACCAGGCACTACAGAAAATCATTGTGTCTAGCTTTTAAAAGGACATTGGGCCAGATGTTAATAGAAAACATCTGTACGCCTTGTATGCACTATAAGTTACATTTTTCATACAAAATGGATTGGCCTTTATTTTTAATATATTATTCTTATTCATATTCTATTTTATTGTGTAAATATGACTTATGTTTTAGTTGATTACTAATGATTTTTTTTGATCTTGGTACCCAAAATCACCTATTGACGATTGACCTCCATAATTCTAGTTATTATCGATACAATCACATTGCATATGTATTTTTAAATGTCTAGCCATCTAACTGCAAACCTATACATATATAAATATTTCCGTTAAACTTACAGTGTGTAAAATACCCTATCTACAAATTATATTGTAACATCAAATCATATCTTCCTAATTTGATATCATAAATGAATCAATCAGTTTGAAGAAATTGATTGACAAATGATAATGAATCACAAAATATTAGGTATGGATATTACTTATTCTTTAAGAAAATTTGTGATGAAATAATTTTGTAACTAAGGTTGTGTTGAACCTACTTAATTTGAATTAATATTACCATTAAATTAAAAGACCAACGGCATACATTTAATTTGAACGAGATATACTGTGGATTGAGTTTATATAACTCACAAAAAAATACAAAAAAGGAACTTACGAAGAGGGTTGCGTTAAAAACTCTTTGAACCGCAACTCAAATGCTTGCCCTATAGTAGCAATAACATCTTGTGCCAACCGACCGCCACATTCTAACACATAACATGCCCTCCATTCTGTGGGCGGCGCGGACTTAGCCACGTAAGCCACGAAGTCCAACGAGTCGGCGTCTCCACCACACGCGAATGATACTCTAGGCATGTCATGCCTTGCGACTGTCTCTCCACCCTCCAAGGCGGCTAAAGTGATGGCTCGTGAGGAGACAGTAAGGGCGACATTGGAGCCAGAGTGGGCCATGCGAGGTCGCGCCGCGAGAGCACGAGCAGCTGCTTGGCATACACGACGCTTTTTGTCTGCTGACCGTAAACCAGCTGCAGCACATACTCTGGCAATACATTCTCTGTAAAGAAAAATTAGTTAAGAAAGAGAATTTAAATTTTTTTTTTTTGCTACCTGACTTTCGATGATGGCTGCGAAGCCTTATTCATCTTTACCGAGCTTTTGGGGGAGCGCAGATGGCTCTCACCCCTTAGAATTTAAACAATATCAATGGTCTATTTAGAGTGACACCATCAATATTGTTCTAAGTAATTGAAGTAATAAAAATCATTTATCATTCAAGTTAAATGCATTTTTATGTGCTGCATATTAACATAATTGCTACTTTTGTTAAAGTTTTAAAACTCAAAATCCTATAGGATTACTACACTAAACAAGTATCTAATATAGCTACAGATCTACAATTGATCCGATTTGAAACCTAGTTAACGAACTATTATTGTACTGTTTTGGTTTTTTTTTACTATCAAATCAATGATGGCATATAATCTGCACCAAACTTTCAGAGAGCACAGAAGGCTCTTACCTCTACATATTGTTTTGTAAATATATTTAGTGTGTGAGAGAGTACACAATGCATGCAAATTCTTATAAAAGGTTGCTTGAGTTCTTACAAAAGAAACCTATATCAAGGTTTCATTTGTTTACTAACAGAAACAGTGGTTCAAATGACTAAGCAGCTTACTTATAAATTCTTCGTTGCAAAATACATTGAAAGCGTATCCTATACTTTGACCAATACTTACTTTGCTACTTGAGATCTTGTTTCAAAATCTAACTCCTTCATGGACGTTAACACCTCCATACAGCCAATGTACTGTAAACAATAAATAATACAATTACAATACTAGAGAAATACATTATCCTGGATAACTCTTTAAGAAATATATTAAACCCTGTTCTGTTTAACACAATTTCACAGGGACCCAACCAAAAGTCTTAGCATATTATGCAGGACTTTACATCCATAACCCATTGGATAAGAAAGAGCCTACAGACTGTCAGTTGCCTCGTAGAAAGGATATAATATTATAGAAATAAAAAATAATATTATTATTATGTTCTAATGTTGTAGGTATAATGTAAGAATGTAATTAATTGTACATTTAGAAATTATGTTGAACACATATTATCCAGTTCTTATAGTAACGTTAGGTAAACATTTTAGTTCGACGGAAAGATTGAGGTACATTAACTTTGCAATAAGTTTTTAACTTTTGCAGTATGTTTTAACTATTATTTAAAGAAGAAATTTATGCCCGGTTCCGATACTTGAAAAACTGTCCGTTATAGTTACGTATAGTAATAAATTATACGAGGGGTAAGCTAAAACTGTTCTAGACTCATAGTTAGTTGGAGAAAAAAAATATCATTTTTGACACATTATGAATGGTAATGACATTGGCGGAATCACTGCGTTGTTTTTAAACGCAGGATAGAGACCATAATTAAAAAAAAAATGAATGGTAAAATAAATCGGGCATTCGCTGATAATAATAAACTTTGTTTCATCATCATCTTCATCACTAAGGTAGTTTTCAGTGCTGGGAGGCTGGCATTCCACAAACTCCACATGTGGCGCATAGATGACGATTGTAATAAACATTAAGATATTCAACATATCTCAAGTTGTAGTGACTGGCATTAATTGGTTAATGATGAGAGAAATTGTGGTACAAAATTTAAACTGCTGGTAGGCTTCCTAAAGAGATTGGCTAGCAAACCAGTAAACATCTCTCACTCATACAGAGTAGGCATCTCTAACATTGAGTTTTGAATTTACATTACAAACTGACAAGTAATCTCCAAGTGCTTACAGGTTGTATTTGATAGGAAATAACATTATAATGTAATCATTTAAAGACGCGATATATTTAAACTTTTTGATATATGTACCTATTTTTATGAACATACAAACGTAATTTGATTCCATCACCACTGATACATCAAAATTGAAGAAAATTTTAATTAAAGACAAAAAACGTTTGCTTATTCACTCAAAGAAAACCTTACCCTGACCGCATAAGTGACCCCATCGCTGGCAAGTACAGCATCAGGGTGCAACCAGCCCCGCACTGGTTTCGCGATGAAAGACCCACTGTCCCCCATCTCTAAATCACCACACGCCAGTTGATATGAATAGCCGATATTCTTCACACTTCGCTTATTCGCAGCTATTTTATATGCGCTTTCATTGTGATTCAAATCAGTAATTCACGGGTAACGATTTGGATTCATGTTTCAATTCAACTTTAAGCGAACCCACGATATGTTCTAAATTTCAATAACTTAAATGACCTTATAATATTGAAACTCTTATTTTTTTTGAAAACTGATTGGAAAAGATAATAAAAATTATCTGCATGCAAAACGCAAAGTTAAATTACAACTTTTTGACAGCTGAAAGAGGTGAATGAATCGGAATGAACGACCCCATGGAACGACCACAGTCAAGGAATGAAATGAATGACCAACACAACAAAACGAATTTTTCGAACACCGGTCTTCCACAGATGAAAATCGAATGGTTCATCAAAAAAAGTTCTTCATATTCTCACATCAGTCTACGTGTTTTCAATGAAACCGTGGAAGTTGCTAATTTCATTGATATACATGTACGTCCGCGAATGATTGCTGTGAATATAATAAATTTTGAGATTTGGTGAAGATGAAATTACTATGCGGACATGACAAAAAAATTACCATTGTAGAATAAACACGACTTTAATTGCAGAGCACAAGTTTTTGGTGATTCCTGTGGGTGTAGGGTAAAATTAGAATTAAATATTACGGGGCACGAGTAGGACTTCCAACATTTGTTTAAAAATTTGGAAACTTAACTGTAGCATTAGCGATTGGCAATAAAGTGTATATCCAATGCTATAATCAAATAAAAACAAAATATAAAATAAAAAAATAAATCAATTGAATAAACCAATCTCATTATCCTCCTCACGCACTACCAACAGGCGAAAATTTTCTGTCGCGCTGTTATTTCATCCACACTAGCGAAAAATACATAAGAGTAGCACTACCCTATCTCTTTCTATATCTGCCTTCTCCCTTGTTCACTGTTCATTCATAACTGCAAGATTGACTTTTGATTTAATTACATTGATAAATTTTCCAAACATGGCGGAGCAAATTTGTAAATATTCTAAATTTGGTTATTAATTTAGATAGACAATTGAATTTTACATTAATTCCCAATTGTAATTGACCTCAATATATAATGATGACAACTTTCTAACTATAACATAGTAAAATGTGAAAGTGAAATCCTGTAATAGTGAAGATAACCTATGAAGATAACAAACAACCTCTTTTTTGTTGAAAATCGTAAGTATTCCATTGAAAGTATAATATAATTTATGAGATATTAAGTGTATGTGCCCTGTGATATAAGTTTTTCTAAAAATCTATGTTATAACTTGATTTTTTTTACTGGGAATTAACCTAACCTAACCAACTTTTATACAAGACATGATTTAATTTTACAATATTAAAACACACTCAATACTACGTTATAGACGTATTCAATGTTCTTGATGCAGAGTTTCTACCATCTTCTTTTCTTGAGATACTGTTTTGACTTGTAACTGTTTTTAAAGACGATGTTATTTCCATGAAGGAATGTTCACATAGAAGAATCAATAGTAATTTTTCTTAATACATTTTCAGCATAAAACTTGCAAATCTTGGGTTGAAGAAGCTGGCACTGGCATTAAAATAAATTGAAATAAAATTTTAGAGGAACAGCTATTGGAGATTTGTACAACTTGAAGAATAAATAAAATACCATTCCATCAAGAAGGGAAATAAGGTAATGTATTGTATTTATTTAACATTTCGTTTTGAGTAATTTGGACAAAACAAACATCACAGTTTCATTTAAGATAGGTGTTGCAAAAACAATTTTACCAACTACGTTGGTAGATTTTTACTTGTCCCTTCACATGTGCCATCGAAATAATGTCAGACTTTATATATATATTCATTGTTGGGAAGTTACACTTTTACATAGAGATATTAGAAAACTACCCATGCGAAGCCGGGGGCTTGTATCCCTGTTTATACAGTTTCTTATTTTTCGCTCCTACAAGTTGCAGCGTGATATTAGATAGCTTAAAGCCTTTCTCCATAAATAGACTATCTAACACATAAATAATTTTCCTATACACACCAGTAGCTCCTGAGATTAGGGTGTTCAAACAAACAAACTCTTCAGCTTTACAATATTTTTAATTTCATAAATTTTTTCTTTTTATGTTTCAGTAATTGGGGAAAGAGCATAAGTGTTCAATGGCTCAAAATCTACATAAAACAATAACTTGGAGAGTTCCAGATTGAAAAATCTATAAATTAACTTACTATTATAACTACTTTAATATTTAATGATAGTTGATGAAAATCCCAATGGGATTCTTATAATACCTGCGACTTTGTTGTTTATTTATATCCAATATGTTATTTTAGTAGCTAATCTGTCTAGCTATCAACTATTTTCAAAATCCATTCATTAGTTGTCATATGAAAGAGTACCAAACATCCTTACATTAACAGATACTTTTATTATCAAGATATATGTTGGATATTTTGCAATTTTGTTAAAATTAACTTGCCAATTATTACTAACATGGATGTAAGGTAATATATAATTTGTGCTAATTATCTTTGATTGCTTTTGTGAAGATTATTTACATAAACAAGTAGTAGTGATAAGATAACTTCTATTTTAAAAAACTAAAGTGATGTTTAAAATATTTACACATATTGGACTTATTAAAGATTAGCTGAAGTAAAGAATTAAATTCAAGAGAATGAATTATTAATTACAATGGAATATTTATTCTTTATGACGTTAACTGTTATGTAAACTAAACATACTCGTATTTAATAATAAATTATCCAAAAATCATTTTTTCAATAGTAAAAGTATTTTGGATAGTTTCAAATATTTCATAGATAGTTTTACAACTTAATTCATTTAAAGCTAATTTTGTTACAAATTTGTTCATTGTTCTAGCTGTACATTTATTCTAGGTAGGTGTAGGTCTAATAAATCAGTGCAAGTAATTATTATTTCCAAACGGCACACTGGAAAATGTTTTGATGTTTATAATTTACTTTTTTAAGTGTTGATGTATGTATAATTACTGTATTATATTAGTCAGTTGTACTTTATTATAAAGTTTTCCAAAAACTCTTGAGAATCGCTGTTGTATAAATTTAATTTAATTATTTAAATCACGATGTCACTAGGAAGTGTTATTAAGAGCAATTGTATTATAGGAATAAAAGCAATAAACGTTTTATTTCAGAGCTGATTGGTGTTTTAATTTACTTTTATTATCTTTAAACTTAAGAAGATTTCCGTTTAGAAACCGTACTTTTTTTCGATAAACGTCGGTTATATACTTCACTATTTTCCCGATAACCGGAATTAGCCGGTATATGTATAAATTACTATTAAATACATCACTACAAGTTTATGACGTCATCACAGCCAATCAAATTTGAGTTGGTGAGACCCATGGGAGTACCCTATTTAAGTACTGATAAGTGCGGTAGAGACGGGTAATGTGCTACGTCACAGTGTTCAAAAAAATCTCATTATTCTCATACATGGAAATTACTTATTTAGAGCTGGCAATCCTGAAAATTGCTGGAAGAAGACAGGCAAAAATGACATGTCGCAACGAAACAGACCAAATGTATGAAGTTGGTCGTCTGGTTCATTATTGGTCTGTGATCCTCCTGCCTTGTCATGAAATTATCGTTCGTGTGTTATCAAACGAAATACACGAACTGAACTTACATATTGTGTATTCTGTTGACTGATTAGTAAATTACGCATTTGAACGCGCATACGGTCGTGGTTTGTGTTTTTATATGCGCTTGGTGGTTTCAATAAACAAAAATATTAATTAAGATACGATACATGTAATTGGAACTTTCCCGCCAAAATGTTGCGGTATTTATTAATTTTCATAATTGTGTTTTTGGCGTCTGGATTAGTAAATGCTACGGAGCTCCCAGGCCCAAGATATCCACCTACGAAAGGAGGGCTGTGGCCGAAAGCTCAGTCTCAGACGAATTCACCTGAATATTATACATTCAACGCAGCGCAATTTACAGTAAAAGTAAGAGATTTTTTATAAAGTTCATTAGCTTATTGTTACGGAGGGAAGGTATAAGGAACTCAGAATAGGGTGATTAAAAATATATTGGACCTATAATTAAAGGAAAAAAGTGCAGTTCGAATGAAAGGTAAAAGAAGAAAAGGAATAACAAGCAAGTCAAATTGACAGACTTACAAGAATATAAAAAACTTAACGAGTCCGTAACACGTATACTTATTAATAATCTTTATGTAATTAAATAAAAAAAATAAATAATTACCAAAATTGAAAGGTTTAATATTTGTATGACTAGTCAGTGGGAAGGTAGTTAATAATTTATATTTTTTTTCTTAAAGTTTTTTTTTATATTTGGCGCCTTTACATTTGAAGACTAAATCTCTCTGTAATTTCACGTTTTCACCCAGCATGGTCTGGGTATAATATATAATAAATATATATATATGTTATATATTAATTGTCTGGTCTTTAAACTACCTACCTTTTAGGACAACATTAACCCACTCTAATTACGCGTGCAGGGTTGCATGAATTCGCTTAAAGCTAAAAAGCTACCTATTAAATCTCATACCTGCGAAAATCCGAATAGGTAAATGCGTTTTTAAGGCTTTAATAGGCAGTATCCTTTAAGATAATTTAGCATTTAATCTGTCAAGCTACCAAATTTCAAACAAATAAATTGCATGTCTTGGCGTGAAAGAGTAAAATGTAGTAGTATTAATACATTTTGGATAACATTGCTTTGATTCTATGGTTAAAGCACTTGTGTCACAGAAACAACGACGGTACTACAACACCCAGACCCGTTCGTTTTCCATATTGACCTGCTTGGGAATCGAACCCAGGACAGAGACAGTGCGATGCCAAAGGCCGACCCACTCGCCTCCGTAGGCGGGCCTACGGAGGTCATCAAAAATCTAAATATGTAGGTATATTTCCAAGTTTTATTTTCATTTACAACCTTATTAGGAAGTTTAGCACGATATCTAGGTATATTGTTCCTAAATACAGAAGACGTAAATTTTAGACCAACTACAAAAGTATTTTCTACGAATAGTTGAAATCCCGCGTTTTCAAAATATCCTCATCAACGCCATCTGTTAGTTAGTGCAGGTGGGCTCATATCATTTCACGGAATATTTTTTGACCGAAGCTACGTTTCACCGAACATAGTTTCGCCGAACTATTTATTATTAAGTTACGGGGGGCGGTGCAGTTCTAGTGAACTGTGGTCACTGCGACCTACAAGATCTATTGTAACTCGCCACAAGTAACTCCTTTAGCCGTGTCGATTCAAGAAAGTCTAGTATCTTCCTGGCTTTTAGAGTTTTTATTTCCGGTTGGGCTATGTGTCGTCCCAGTTGGTGAAGAGGTGTTTCCTTTTCCTCCTTGTAAAACCTGCATGCATCAGAGTCACACAGCATCATGTGAAATTGGGGTTTTTTTTAGATTGCAGTGTTCTGTCAAAGCTCTAACTAACGCATTGGCCCTAGGCCTGCTGAAATGCAACAGTTCTTCGGTCCATTTACGCGAGAAGCCAACCATGAGTAGTTTTGAGTGTTATAAGTAGTGTCCGACCGAAATTTCGGTTTCGGTTTCGGCCAGTTTCGGCCAAAAAATCAAGTTTCGGCCCGAGTTTCGGTTTCGGCCAAAAACGGCCGAACCTTTCGGCCGCGCCGAAACTTACAAATAATGTATTTTTTTCACTTTATTTATAGGGTAGTTAAATTTTCAAACAGAATTTCTGTAACTGTGCTGATATTTCATAGTGATAAATCTTTGAAAGTAAAAATCTGTAATGATACGTCGGCGAGATATTAATTTTAGAAAAAAACGGGCATACTAAAATTTTTTCGACTTTTAAGGTTTTTTTTATAAAAGGTTCGGTTTCGGGTTCGGTTTCGGCCGAAACTACAATGAAACCGAACATTCGGTTTCGGTTTCGGTTTCGGCAAAATAACATGTTTCGGTCGGTCACTAGTTATAAGCCTGCTTCGTTCATCCAGTATTTTTTCGACTCATCTTTCGCCGAACCATGCAAAGTTCTAAAGATAATCATCTTTAGCGAGCTTACAAATCAGTCAGCCTAATCAGGCTTCGCAGCCATCATGGATAGTCAGGTAGGAGGTAAAGTCACTGTATTTCCTTGATTAGCTGGCTCTAGTTCAATTCATAGTATTTAGTTTAAAAAGATCTAAAGAAGGTATAACAGGTAAGAGGTACTTCCAAAAGTAAAACGATCAAACGAAAGGTTTAGTTTTTGGAGATTTATCAAAAGTTTGTGAATTAAAACGTGGTTTTTGATATGCCTAAATGATATTTTGTTTTTTGAAAACGCTTAATTTTGATTCAAAGTTAATTGGTTACGATTATGAGAATTAAAAATTGCTATCCGTCATGGGATCCGACATATTTCGTCTTTGGGAGTAGGCCCCGAGGGCCGAAAAGGCGTAGAAGAAGAATGGCATTTTTCGTTACTGGTTTCTCTTTCGGAATCCTGCCAAGACTGAATTCCAATAGGGAAACGGACTGGGTCAAACATAACAGACTGTTCTTAGTTCCTTAAATAGTTTTAATAAAAAGATGCCCTTGAAATTATTACTCAAAAAATATTAGACACATATTTTTTACTTTCTTTTCGCAATAAATGGTAGCTTATGTCCTTTCCCCGGGTCTAAAGATTGTCTGTGCCAAATTTCATCAAAATCGATTGAGAGGTTTATGCGGGAAAGCGTAACAGAGTTACTTTCGCATTAATAATATTAATAGGGATTTTGCTAAATTAATGGAAAAATATTGACTTAAAACAATGCCAAATTGCGAGGTGGGGCCTCGTTACGTAACTGTTGAGTGAAAAATGTAGCCAATTATGACGTAATGCTACAATTCAATTCTATGTATCGCCGTTACTTTTTGATTAGGTGTAAAATGCAAAAATACGTGTCCCATATTATTGGATTATCTAACAGATCGTATAAAAACAATTTTAAGTCCACTTCCCTATTTTTACGTCCCAAACTTGAAAACTACCGAAGATGCATAAAAACTGCCTTTGCATGTCGGATTTTATAATTTTACGGTTAATTTCTTAATCATAACGCGACGTAAATAATCGTTTATTTTGAAACATTCTATAAGTTCCAAGTAATAAATGTCCAAATAAATTGATTTTATATGCTTCTCAAACAGTAATAATGACATTCATAGTTGTTAGTTATTTTATTATTCAGATTTAAATGTATGAAGTCTTGTGAGATGCGAAATCAATAGGTAAATAAATATTGCTTACAGAACAAATCTATCTTCTATTTTAAAGAAAAAAAATATCCTATTACGCTTGGTACAAATGACATATTTTTCTAGGATTCACGGTTAAGTTCTAAGAGTTTAGGCAGTGTGTAAGGTAGGTTTGAAGACCTCAGTAGCCGAGAGGCGAGTGGGCCGGACTTTGGCGTGACTCCATTTCTGAGGTCCCGGGCTCGATTCCCGGTAGGGTTTAGGAAACGAACCTTTATAATATTGTCTCGGGTCTGGGTGTTGTGGTACCGTTGCTGTTTCTGATTTTAGGTTAAGCAACTTGTATTACAGAAAAACTTACCACAAAATCAGAGCAAGGTATATAATATCCAATATATGCTTATTTGAATAAACGTTTACAAATGTAAACGTAGGTCTATGATTTCGATTTTGGGTGCACGCTACAATGCTGCCATAGCAGTATTGCCTCAGAACTACTGCTTCCTATTGAATATCCATAGGTAGCGTATGCAGCTAAGATCTGAATCAGACCTTTAGGGAGCAATATCAAAATTGATTTCAGGCGGCAATTGTGTGCTAGTCGCTCCCTCGCGAAGCGATACTTCGTTATGAATTAATATTGTTTATATGCCTGGACAAAATTTATTTATTTATTTAGGTATTTGTTTTTATTGTTCCGATATAAGATGAACTTCTTGGGATTACCCGTGGCGGAGCTTGACTTGATATGAGGATAAAGGATAGGTCCAAGTATGTGTCCTTGGCATACCTTGTTAGCAATAGTTCTACTGTTTCCTTGCTAACTTAAAGGAGAATTAGATATGTACATTAAATTTTGGCCACCACGCTAACACACCTTCTGGTGTCTGATAGTACCTAGTATCTAAATGAGGTGATAGATTACTCTCACCAGTTGATCTACGACGAGTGTTCCCAGCTTTTAATTACGTAGTGCGAAGAATAGCAAAAGAACTAATAACTCTTCGACTTTAAAATTTCGCGTTTTCTCATCAGATGAAGTCACCATTGTGTCTTTATGAATTGGGGGTCTGAAGTTCATTCCACGTAGGTACGTGTTAGTTGTCATACTGATCTAATTTCAGGTGGTCAAAGAAACATGCGACATCCTAACGCGAGCCATAGACCGCTACTCGTTCATCATACGGAATACGAACAGAGTGAACGGAAGATGCCCGAACCCCGAGGCTTCTGTCCCCGCCGGTTTCTACCAGGGCGACCTCAAAGACTTGGACGTTGAGCTCACCAAGCCTTGCGGAGATGATGATTTTCCATATTTCAATATGGACGAGCAGTGTAAGTAAAGTATTTTTTTCTAAACGTTCTAGGTATGAGTTGGGTAACTGAACAAGTGCGAGCCTGACTCGCACACGAAAAGATTCATACAATTATCTATTCAACATAAGACACAATTATTTATTTTTGAAGTAATTATATAACTTAGCGTCAGATATTTAACATCGAGCAAAAAACTACTAAAAATCACGTTTGCTGTATTGTAGCCCTTGTTAAATAAGAAATTTATTTTGTTGTTATTGCGGCAACAAACATACATAATCTGGTAACATTTCAACTCTGTAGCTATCACGGTTCTTGAGATACACCCTTGTGATAGACAAACGGACGAATGGGCGCACAGACAGACAGCGAAACCTTAGTAATAGGGTTCCGTTTACCCTTTGGGTACGGAACCCTAAAAATGAAATAGTTGGGAAAACTAACGATATGATACCTGTGGTCAAAACTGTTGGATGTTTCTCATATCTATGCAATTTGTAGATTAAACGAAGCAGAGAGTAAGTACAATAGTGTCATCCTAGGTTCCTTTAAAGTTGAGGAATGTTATTGCTCTTTCGGTAATCTGTAAGGAATCTCAAGGAGTATTTTATTCCAGATTGTAGTGTCTGGCAAGAATGGTACAGTAAACATTACGTGAAGGTAAACACTTACAGTTCGATTTTCGATCATATGTCCATGACATAAGGGGCAGTACAAAGTCCAAAGTGTTTGACGTGCTTTTGTCTGTAAAAAATCGGAAAATGCAAGAAACACGTAGAAATATAAACTTTTGAAGCAGTTCCCAAACACTGAGAATAGAGGATCTAGACCCAATTAGTGTTTCGTTTTTACCAAAAGTATAAGTGATAAACGAACTTTTATCTATGTTGCTAGTTGTCTGATAAGTTGAGCTGATAAAATAATCAATATTTCTTGATTAAAAATAAAACCACCTGCTATGTAGTGTTGGTAAAATTTAACAAGTAGGTAAATACTGATAAATATGTTCAAAAAATTTTTTTTTATTAAATTGTGTACGAACTTATACTACAGCTACACGTAATGTTTTTGTTACTATATCTACTAATAACTCGTGCTCTTTATGTAGGTTGTTCTAATATTTTGCACGGTCAATCAGATAGGATGGAGGGGTTGGCCATCACGAATATCATCCACCCGGAGGGATCATTTTAAAATAATTTTACCGGTCATTGAATGCATTTGCCTACTTAGGTTGTAGGCTATTTATAAGTATGTAGCGGTCTTATTTTGTATGCTGTATTTTCTCGTAGATGTAAAAATATGATCCAAGTTTTTTTTTCTTACAATAGTACAGTATGGGGTGGACTTCAAGAAGGGCGTGAAAAGGTTTTCAGTTTTCACCTACAGGGTCCTGTTGCATGCGCTATACCTGAAATTTCCCGCATGAGACAACAAAAGTTTGATTCTGAAATTTGCTGATAGCACACCGCACTCGTATTTTCAGCCAGTCAGCAGAATTTTATTGATTTTGACATTTATTAAGAGCACGATTAAATGGACTCGCGTGGTCCTAAGCGGCCAGGTGTTACAAGCGTCGATAGGGTGCGGTACCTTACCATCAGGCGGGTCATATGTTTGATTGCCACCTTCGTGGTGTATATGTCATCGTAAGATTGTAAAAATCGTTAGATTACAATCTACCTCGCGAGATTGTAAACTGTCGACAGATTGTGAACCGTAACTGGGGATTGCAATTTAACGGATTATTTTTCGCTTTATTGTAATCTATCGAAGTGAAACCGTTAAATTACAATCTGTTAGGCGTCAAACTGTCAACTGTCCTAAAGCTCTTCCTGATTGGTCGGTTTATTGTATGAGCGACCAATCACGACCAGCCTTTGTATGTCCGCGTAAAGTAGGAATGAAATTCAATCAAATCATTTCTTTTATTTAAAGAAATAGAGATGTCGTTTAAATAAAATAAATGCACTTCAAAAAATCTTCAAGTACATATTTATTTACTATTTACTAGGTAATCAATAATCCTGACATACGTTGAGAAATAATTATACCGAAATATTTATTCTTCAAACACTCGAAATTATAATTGAAAATTACAATAAAATGAAACAATTATTTTATCTTTTAACACAAATTAAAATTGGAAAATTTTAAGAAACTTTTATAAACAAATATATAGTCCTTTAAACATACCATCAATTAATAGTATAAAGACAACAAACGAAATAACAAACAAATATGGCGAATGACGGGGCGGCAGGGGGCACATAACTCTCAACCAATCAGCGCGCGAGATGCATTTCGTTCTACATCAGTTCACAATTTGACCGATTCCTATCGATAGATTACAATATAACGAAAAATAATGCGTTAAATTGCAATCATAATGTTACGGTTCACAATCTGTCGACAGTTTACAATCTCGCGAGATAGATTGTAATCTAACCATTTTTACAATCTTACGGTGACATATATAAAGAACCCTAACACTTGTTTTTGAGGTGCTTACATTATTTGGTACTCGCTAATCTGTTTTATCTACGTGATAATGCTGGTGATTGCTGTCTTTGTCATAATGTGACAAAGAAACCGGACAATGATATTTCAATAAGGAAACTTTTATTTTGAGCCCTGGATATTTTTCATAGATTTGCGATTTTTAAAGCATAAATAAACACCGCCAATAAGAAAAATTGCTTTGGATAAACGTAGATCATAAAAGCCATTGTGCTCTTTAAAACTTTTACCCTACTGCGGGAATGAAAAAAGGAGGGTTTATGTTTCCTTCATATCTTCTAAACTTACTGTTGGTACATTGATAAATGAAACACCCCTTAGAAGCAGCTCCATTGTCCACTACTTATCAGCTATGTAATATGACAATAAATTAAAGTGGTGCCTTCTATCTTCTGTGATAGAAAAATGTATCTCTGAATCAGCTGAAACGATTACGCTGATTCATTTTCTAGAATTCCTTTAAGTACAAGGATGGTTCTTATGTAAATAATATAAAAAAAAAATTACCGGGCCTCTAGTAAGTTATAAAGGTAGAAATAAAACCTAAGTATGTATGAATATTTTTTGGGATATGGAATAAAAAGTTAACACGTATTTTATAAGTACACACATTTAACTCTCGATATATTTATTTTAACATTCGTTTTTGTTGATCTTATTTTTTTTTTATATCAAATGTGCTTGCTTGTATTCGAAATGAACATTTAGTATGGTCGACCGCACGTCAAGGTAGCACTTAAAGTTCGATATTGGTTCTTATGCGTACGACATAAGACCGCTGACGTGCTGTTGATAGAAAGAAGAAAGAAAGAAAATACATTTATTGACCACTACACACAAGATACATGTTTACACTGGACAGCACAACACGACAAATAAAATAAAAACAAAAAAATAAAAGAAGTATGTACAGGAAAAAGTAAAAGAAAAACAAACATGAAATAGTTAAATTTTTTTGATCGTACCTAATGTGTCATTTGTAGCAATATGTATGTAATCTGTTTAATATTTTTTTCCATACAAAAAACAATCAAACAAATAAAAATATTATTTTAAACGTACATGTATTATACTTGTATCCGGGAGCTGGCCGGATTTTGGCGTGGCGCCATCTCTGAGGTTTCGGGTTCGATTCCCAGACGGCTCAATATGGAAAACGAACTTATCTATATGGTTTGGGTGTTGTGGCACCGTCGTTGTTTCTTGTTGTCATTTGTATAAAAAAGCGTTTTTGATACTTGCCACACACATTATTAATCTACACTAATATTATAAAGAGGAAAGATTTGTACCTATTTTTGTATGTTTGTAATGAATACGCTCAAAAAGTACTGGGCCAATTTAAAAAATTCTTTCACCAATAGAATGCTACATTCTTCCAATTTGACATAGGCTACAAAATTAGGGATCCATGGTAAAATTTGAACAATGTATCCGAAGGTGTTGAAAAATGAGTCTTAAAATGTCTTTCGTCGAATGCGCGGGAAAATCCTCTAAGGCGAAATGAAGTTCGCCGGGACCGCTAGTTTATTAATAAATACATTACAAGTGTATGTTGGAACTTAATTGTCTGCAACAGTCTGTAGGTATTATATTACATTCATTTTAACTGTAAACAGACTTTGGTTTGTCTAATAAATAAATATTGTTTTTATGCCGTATAACATCTGCTGTTAAAGGCAAATAGTGATGACATACATTTTGCTTATCTACAACGTGATAATGAATATGATACTGACCCATCGTAACCAGATACTTTTGGTGGGTATCTTTTTGTAGTATACTTTTTACAAATCCCTACTAATGTTATAAATGCGAAAGTAACTCTGTCTGTCTGTTACGCTTTCCCGCTTAAACATCTCAACCGAATGTTGAAAGTTTTGATGAAATTTGGTAAAGGTACACGTTGAACCTCAAGAACGGACTTAGGCTACTTTTTGTTAGAAGATAAGGGGGGGGGGGGGAATGGGGGTAATACCACCTTTGAAAGTTTATATGGGAAAATGGTTATTTTTTATGTTAGAGATATGAAATTTAGCACAAATATAGCTCGATACTTGGATTAAAATATGGACTACTTTTTGTTTCGAATATTAGGGGAGATAGGGGTAAAACCGACCATGAAAGGATGTAGTCCACGCGAACGAAGTCGCGGGCACAGCTAGTATATAATAAATAGGTTTAAGTGAAAGTTTCCTAAGTGTAAAATCTTTTCAGACAATCTGGTGATATCGGCCAAATCGAAACTCTCGAGCGACTCTTTATGGGGTATATTAAGAGGTCTGGAAACATTTGCCCAGCTGTTTTATCTGTCGGATGATTATAAAGTAAGTCAATATGTTTTTTATGTAATAAATCACTCGTATAGGATTTGACAGATGCGCCAAATCGGCCATTTTGACAGGGACAGAGGAGAGGATATGATCAAAAATTATATTATTTTTACTTTGATGACTGCTGTGGCCGAAACGCCAGAGGGTCGGACTTTGGCATCGTGCCGCCTAAGATTGCGGGTTCGTTTCCCGGTCGGATCTGTATGGAAAACAAACTTTTTCGTCAGATCCGATCTGGGTGTTGTGATATCGTCATTGTTTCTTGTATTTATGTAACACGAGTACTTTAGCTGCTTACCACAGATTCGGAGCAATGTATTGTTGTTAATAAATATTTTTTTTTATATTGCACTTCAAGATTGATCTCATCCCACCTTATGTTAAGTGATGGAGGTCCTATTTTAAAGTTCAACACCACAGTGATTGTCAGATGACAATATGTGATAATACAGTGATTGTCAGATGACAATAGATGATAATACAGAAAACCGCAGCCAGATGGCTGCGGTTTTCTGTAAGGTGACGACGACGTAAACTGTAAACGTCAACTCAGACTCAAGTCAATTTATAAAATAATAATAATAATAAGAGAGGTAGGGCACAGCGATTTATTGCTTGAACTGGAGCAGCCCGACTGGTGAAATACACCTTACACAAGACCGCAGCCAAATAACAATCACTTCGGTGTTGGGTTCCTGCGTGTGAGTAAGGTTTCCAGAGCCTTTAAGGTAAGGGCGATAAGTCCAGTAACAGTTATTATTATGCTGTACTTGTCGACCTTAAGCTAGGACCTCAGGTGGGAGTTCTATGAGCATTGTCTCACAGAAGGAAATAGCAGAGAGGGAACGAGACGATGACCCCTTCGCCCCTCCTATCCGTAGACGTATAAGATTGCGCGCGAGGCGTCGCTTTGACGCTCTCGCGCTTGTTAGCGGGTACCAGCCAGCTACGGGTGTGGGGACATCCCGGCCGGCCTTGCACGGTCCTCCGCAGATGCGCGGGTACGGTTTTGCACCTTCGGCCGTTCCCGCCAGTCGCCCGACCATCCTGGGAAGAGGCAGCAGTTCCACCAACGGCGCTGCGGCAGTCATGGGAAGCCCGGAATCCCATGGCGCCGTCAATAGGCGATGAGGAGGTGGGGAGCGTTTTTAATTCGGGTAGTCCCTGCCCCTTCTGGGCGGGGGAGTCCCATACACGTCGCTGTCGTCCCACGGCGGCGATATGGTGCGCAAATGCATTTTCCCTCCCTCAAAAAAAAAGGACCTCAGGTGGGATGAGATCAATCTTGAAGAACAATATAAAAAAAAAACATTCTGACATTTGTTAATATGGTTTTCAGTCAGTGTACATAAATGCAACCGAGGTGACTGATTACCCGCGGTACCCTCACCGCGGTCTGCTGCTGGACACCTCGCGTCACTATATCTCTATGGCTAACATCCTCAAGATGCTTGACGCGTTGACAATGAACAAGATGAATGTGTTCCACTGGCATATTGTCGACGACCAGAGCTTCCCGTATCAGAGCGAGAAGTTCCCGGAGTTAAGGTAAGTGATAGTCAGAACTCGTTTGAGTCTACCTACTACATCGATACGGTGTTAGTTACAACTGGGAAGAATCTCTCGAGAAGTTAGTTAATTTTTGAATAAATTAATTAATGATCAATAATCGTTTAAATTTTTTGGTCCCAACAGTTAGGTTAAAAAAATAAGACACGTAATTTTTATCATGTAAACAATTATTTACCAAGATACATTAATATTTAGCGTGACGTAACCGATTCGCGCATGGTTTACAAATTTGTGACGTAAACATCCCCCATCCACTGAACTTTGATGCACTGTATATCAATTTTAGAATAGAATAGAATAGAAAAGTGTTTATTGACACACAAAAATAAAAAATAAAAATACAGAAATACACACACACAGAACAAAATGTGGTCAATTAGGTTCCACCTCAGCAAATGCTGCTACGGCATTATTTCTAACACCGCAACAGCGCTGGTATTCTGGTGGAACCTACCTGCTTGGAAAAATAACTAAAGCCGGAGCTCTTGCTATTTCTCCACGCAAGCGAGTGGCTACAGTAGTAAAATGATTACAGTGAATGAAATACCCAATGAAAAAAAGAAAAAGAAACAGTGAAATCAAATAATATTACATACATTTTCCAAGCCTATTATGAACAAACAGGATAGATAAAAAAAAAAAGAAAGTAAAAAGAAAAAGAAGAACTTGTCTATGAAAAATAAAAAACAAAATTAAAAAGATTTTGATTTATTTGTTGCATCAAAAAATACGTTTTGATTGTAAAATACAAACTAACTAATGGACTTAATAGCATAATTGTTGTTGACCTAATTGTCATCCTCATTAATTCGGTCTTAAATTTATTAACCTTAGGTTAACCAATGTTGTATAGCGTCAGCCAAAGTAGCGTGCACACAGCAGTCAGCAGTACCTCTTTTGTAGAGTAACCTTTTGCGATGTAATAATCTTATGTAACTATCAATACTGTTTGTGATTACTTAATTGGTCGTATTCATAACTAGTCAACATCCAGTAATAGCTTTCAATATAACTCGAAATAATTGACATAGAAAGTTTATGTGGATCAATCTTCAGACGCCTATACTGTAGAGATAGTGCCATACGACAGAAAAATACGTGTCGAACAGTTTGGGAAACATAACTTTGTTGGATACCACGGTATTTGTTGTTGTTAGTAAAGAAATATTTTATTAGGTATCGGGCAAAAATAATTTCTTTAATTCATCAATAAGCTACTTACCTACTATTTATTCATGTGTAAAAAATCCATAATTTATTATGAATGTTAGCTTTAATAGAAAATTAGTAACATTACAATACCTAATAATGCATTTTGTAAACAGTTAGTCATGGATTTGTGCGGATTTTGCATGGTCATGTTGGTGAACAAGAATTTAAAATTGTAACCAGTATCAAAGTTATTTTAATTCAAACATATTTCAAGCACTATGTTATCGTTTTAAACCACGTCTAATTTTTAGCAATTAATCATACTTACAGATGTTTATGCCTTTTTATTTAATTGCCTGCGATTGTCTTCTTATGTGATAGTTGTGGTCGACATTGCTTACCTATCTGTGGATTTAGGCTGCGACAATAGGTAAAGCCTATTCACTCTTGTGTCAAAAGTACCCCAGCCATATCTGGAAATACAAACTTTTGACTGTGCTTTGGAAGTTAATTCCAATTTTACGTAAAACAGCGTATATAACGAATGTTATTGGGAATCACTTTGTAGGAGCTATCAGAGTCCCTAAATAATATAAGAATGGAGTCGTTCTCAACTCCTGATAGCTCGGTTTAGTGTGACAAAAAAGGAATATGTATATCGTAATATAATATCCGCTAAGAACGGATTTGATGAATCTCCACTCCTAAGGGCGTCTCCTGCTTTGAAGTAAGAGATTTGATATTTAAATTTTATACCTACTCTATATGAGTTCATAGTTCTCTATATGTAATGTTTCATTAGACATAAACCCTTCCGTGGTTAAGCAGGTAATGCTTAGCTTATCAAGGAAACAGGTGTAGTTCGATATTAGTTATATGCTTTTGACTGTATATTGTATAATAAACTAGCTGTCCCGGCGAACTTCGTAACGCCTATTTTTTTAATTTCTAACCTTTTAAACCTCCCCTGGACCTCCACAATTATTTCAAAACCAACATTAGCCAAATCGGTCTAGCCGTTGTCGAGTTTTAGCGAGACTAACGAACAGCAATTCATTTTTATATATATAAGATAACGAATATTATTAATCGATTAAGATGCCAAGGTGTCTTCGATTCCGTGGTTTTCAAACATTTCTGCAACGAATGTACCACGGGCCGATAAGTATGTAGTTCTAAACATATTCGGCAGAGGGCACTTACCGGAGGCTAACGGTTGATACAGCAGAAAAATTTCATCGCCTACGATAACTTGCGGTTAGCTCAGTCGGTAAGAGCAGCACGCGCGATACGTGAAGGTCGTGGGTTCGATTCCCGCACCGCAAGGGGAGATAATAATTTTTTTCTGTTTCTAATATTTAAAGTTTGCTAGTACGGCGTATAGTACTATAAAAATAATAAAATCGATGAATATTATGTTTTTTTTATCCTCATTCCAGTGCAAAAGGCGCTTATTATCCAACAATGATTTACACAAAGTCTGACATAAAAAAGGTTGTGGAATATGCTAGGGACAGGGGCATCAGAGTTATACCAGAGTTCGACGTGCCTGGTAAGTGCGTATATACATTATTAAATGAGAAATTATAAATATAGTTTTTTGGATGAAATGTACTTTTGCTACGGAAGATTAAAAAAACACGATGGTACATTTACTTATCACATAAGTATGTATCACTTAAAATTGCTAGTAAACACCCATACACAGAACAAACAAAATTGTTTATCACATAAAATTGGAATGGATGTGGATCGAACCCACGATCCTGAGATCAACAGCCAGCAATACTCACCATTGTACCATCTGGCCTGAAGAAATTAAAAATATATTTTTTTTTGATGCAAACCACTTTTGCTAGAGACAACAGAAACGTTGAATCATCATCATATGGACCAACATGTGTACGTACATACTTAAATACGCTAGTAAACATCCAGACACAGAACAATGATAACATAATTTTTTATCACATGAATATTTACAGTCTCATGTTAATTTTTTTTTAATAAAAAAGGGCTACTACAAAATTGATGATTATTTAAATGATATAATGTATGGGTCTAGAATAATTTAAATTATCAGAAATGTTTTATATAAGCTTTGTATATTTTATTTAAGTACCTAGTATAAGGCAACATTGTTACATTGAAAAGAGTAAGTGTCGAGTTTCTCGCCGGTTCTTCTTGACATGATCAACAATCCGAACACGGCGGTAGAATACTTAATTTGTACTGACGATTCATAAGTGCTTTTGTAAAGTTTACATGAATAAAGATGTTTTCTATTCTATTCTAATATCTATTCTATTGTAATGAGTAGGGATCAAACCGACGAACCTTCGGCAACAGCGCCAACCATTACACGAGTATGTACCATGCTATGTTCATGTATCTTCAAGGGCACACCAGATCCTGGGGCGTGGCTTACCCGGAGCTCCTGACGGAGTGTTACGATGCTGACGGCACCCAGTCCGGCCTGGGACCAATGGATCCGTCCAAGGATAACACCTACTCCATGCTTGGTGACCTCATCCTGGAACTGCAGGCCTGGTTCCCCGACAAGTACTTCCACGTCGGCGGGGACGAGGTGGAACAGTCATGCTGGTAACTATTCATATACGTTTGTGTAAGAAATACAATCTTGCATGTAAGGATATATATATATATATATATATATATATATATATATATATATATATATATTTTAATCCAAAAATATAAAAGGAGAAACTGACTGACTGACTGACTCAGTCGACTGACTATCAACGCACAGCCTAAACGGCTAAACGTAGACACTTGGAAATTTGAAACGGACGTAGCTTAGGTAGCGTAGAGGTGCACTAAGAAAGGAATTCCCGAAATTCCTACGGGAACGAGAATTAGTAGGAAAATCTTTTTGTATGAAAAATCTAAACCGCTTAAGTTAGACGCTTGAAATTTGGCATGCAGGTACCTTAGTAAACTTAAAGCTTAGTTAAACAGGATATTGCATAATTCCCACGAGAACGGGACTTAGCTAAAAAACAAAAACTGGAAAAACTCAGTAGTCCACGCAAACGAAGTCGCAGGCACAGCTAGTGTTCCTATAACTTACTATTATGTTACAAGTGACACAATAAATGTACCTACTACATCATACTTAATAGATACGTTTTTATTTAATAGAGACGTTATTACTCAATAGATACCTTGAGATTTTTCAAAATTTTGTATTCTCATGTTCATTGCATTCATCTATTATTGGAACTCAAATTTAATGCTATCTTTAACGTTTATTGTAATTGTTCAATTTGTGTTCTATTGCTGTATCTTAGAAATAAATAAATACAAAACAGCAGCCCGACCTGAACCTCACCATGGATTTAACCACTTATTTTCAGGAACTCAAATCCGACTGTTAAAAAGTTTATGCAAAAACACAACATGTCGAGTACAGCACAACTTCATGGCTACTTCATGAAGAAAGTTATACCTCTTTTGGGCGATTCTTCTAAGGCGATTGTCTGGCAAGTAAGTTTACATGAATAAATAAATAAATAAATATTGGACAACATCACATACATTGCTCTGATTCTGCGGTTAGTAGCTTAAGTACTTGTGTTACAGAAATCAGAAACAACGACGGTACCACAATACCCAGACCCGAGTCAATATAGAAAAGATCGTTTCCCATATTGACCCCACCGGGGATCGAACCCAGGACCTCAGAGATGGTACGACGCCAAAGTTAGGACCGCGCGCCTCTCGGCTTCGGAGGTCGTCAAATGATGATGATGTAATTTTTTGCTGGTAACGAGCATGTAAAGAGTTCTTCCTAATATACGGAAGATAGTAGTTTATTTTTGAAAATCTTCTACTATGATGACAATTAAAACGAGGAAAATTGATTTTCCATGTTTTCCCTTAAGGTATACTCCACAAATTTGATGTATGGTTATATGACCAGAAAAATGGCTTTCAGAAGGGCATTCGCCCTTACGAGGTTATAGATTCCTTGATTTGGATAACTCTAACACATGTCTTAATCCAGACACGTCGTAGTTAAGACGCGTTCTACTGAACTTGACAAGCTTAGTGGCTCTAACTTAACGGTAACTGAGTTGACGGTTTTCAAGTTGCGAAAATTGTGTGGGTTGTAATAGTTTTGACAGCTGTAAAATTGTAAGTTACCGCTAAAGTTAAGTTTGGTAAAACTGAAAATGTGAGTGTTTTTTTTTCAATTTTATAATGAAACCTATGTATTATATGATAGGGTACGATAACATGCATCTAAGTGGACCGACCGACACATCGATTTCTAATACACGTATAAGAAACCACATCCATTTATGTTGGCTGTTAACTGAAGATATCTTAATGTAATTCATGTTTTTACGTTTCAGGAAGTTTTCGATGAGGGTGTTCATTTGGACAAAGATATTATTATTCAAGTTTGGAAATATGAATGGATTCCTGAAATGATTAAAGTTTGTATAACATTTTAGTTTTGGTAATTGCGGTCCGTAAATGTATGTACTCGTACCTATGTGCTCGAAGATTTCGCGTGATATATTTTTATTCGAAATAGTTATAAATTCGTAGTTTAAAATTCGGTAAGATTGAGACTATACTCAAGTTCACCAACTTTAAGAGAGGTGGGGCACAGCGATTTATCGCTCTAACTGGAGCAGCCCGACTGGTGAAATACCTCCACCTTACAGAAGACCGCAGCCAAATAACAATCACTTATGTGTTGTTGTGTTCCTGCGTGTGAGTAAGGTTTCCAGAGCTCCTGGGGGGGTGCTACATTAGTAGTAGGGGTTAAGCCTTCAAGGTAAGGGCGACAAGTCCAGTAACAGCTTTATTATGCTCTACTTGTCGCCCTTAAGCTAGGACCTCATTTTCACTTAACATCAGGTGGGATGAGGTCAATCTTGAAGTGTAATATAAAAAAAAAACTAACAATACAATAAAAAAAAATGTTTATTTTAGCGGCCGCAACGCCTCGATGGTCTAGGTGGTTTCAATGTATCTTTACCAATTAAAATACCGGGTAATGATTCTGGGTTCTCGGATCGAGCAATATGGTGACGCACAAGGGTGTCTATCTGTTGCCGCATAAAACGTGCACGTTTTTTGTATAGAAGCCCCTTGAATATTTATTTTATTTAAATTTAATGGTTTATTTTTGAAGTATATGTCCAACTAAATTTTCTGTGAATATCGTCTAACAACATTTTTATTCATATCGAGCAAAATAAATACGACTGTTGTATGGGAGCCCCGCTTAAATAATTATTTCATTTTGGTTTTAGTGTTTTTTGTTATAGCGGCAACTACATATTCAATGTATGGCGTTATTTATTGACTAGAAAATACAATATACATACATATTTTTGGGTAATCTAACAAACTGATTAAGAACCATTTAAAATAAGTTAACGGGTTAAAATGCGACACCATTTTTTAGTAGTTAATACGAACTACCTACTGCCGGACGTTTCGGTTAGGTTGCACCGACCGTGCTCACGAGATGACTGGAAGGAAAAACAAATTTTTAGTCTGTTTCCCTATTGTGATCACCGCATTTGGCTAGCGTGTTGATTAAGCCAGTACCTACTCATTGTTGACTAACATTTGATTTTAATTGTATAGACCTTAGCCCTACAGAAAGCTAAATAGGCAGATACTGCTATTGTGTACTGTAGGAGACCGCTTTTGAGAAGAAATTAATAGGTAATTAGTTCAATAAAGAAATGTTATTTTAAAGATTGATACAGTTGCTATGATCGCAATGCAACCAGTACGGACATGAACTACAACCTCAAATAATGAATAAATATGTAAGTTTAGTACCAAGTAACTCTAAGAATGCATTTAAAAAAATCAATCCCTAGGGTTCATTCGTAAAGGTTATTTTTTGAATAAGCTACCGTCACGTTCTTTTACCTCATTTGGGAATGTATTACCTATTTTTAACACGCTTTTATTAGCTCGGGATGCATGTATGTATGTATGAATGTATGTAACAAAATCTTTGAGCAATATTTTCAACGGTTTCTAAACGTTTGATCAATTTGAAATTTTGCATACGTCTCAAGGACCGATGACAATACAATATTTAGATAAAAAAAAACATTATCTTGATTAGGATTGTGCGGATCTAATCTAATCGGACTAAAAAATAATAAATAAATAATAGTTTAAAAAACTAAAAAAACACGCTTTTATAGCGAATCGAATTAAAAGCATAAAATAATTTTCGATTACATACAAAATAATTCAATTCAGAGTAAAAAGCGTAGGGTTAATTTTACTAAATTTTCATAACTCTTTCCTCAAAGTAGTTGCCAATATTATAATAATTGTAACTTTTAAAATCTTAAGCACCCCACGGCTTTTTACTCTGAATTGAATTATTTTGTTTGTAATTGAAAATTATTTTATGCTTTTTAGTTCGATTCGCTATAAAAGCGTGTTTTTTTTAATGCATTTACAAATATAATTGTTTTATGTCTGATAATATACTCATGCTTTTTCTAGATCTTGAAGAGCGGCCACAAAGTGCTGTACTCTTCATCGTGGTACTTGGACCAGCTGAACATCGGCGGCGACTGGGAGGACTTCTTTACGGCTGACCCGCGCCAGATGATAGCTGGTGTGGTGGACTATAACCTTCTGCAGAATATCGTCGGTGGCGAGGCTTGTATGTGGGGCGAAGTGGTTGATGACACAAACGTCGTTACTAGGTAAGCTATTTGCCGGTGGTGTTGTGGTTGGTTGGCGATGAGTAGTCCTGTCCTTTTCAGGGCAGGGAGTCCCACACACGCCGTCATCTCTCTCGGGTGATGGTATGGTGCGTCAAAGCATTTCCTCCGTCACTTAAAAAAAGGTAAGTTATTAAGGTTTATTACATTTTATCACAAAGTCTGAAAGATGGCGTCAGGTTACTGCGCAAGAGGGTTACAATGAAGTATTTTCTAAAGTTTGGGCCGAATTCGGACCGTGTAAAATTTTCCGTTAACTTAAACTTTTTATCCTTTATGCTTTTTATTTTTATGTTCGTCAACGTCGAATGTCAAATGAACCTATCTAATTCCTCAAAAATAAAACAGTTAAATTTGACACTTTGTAGTATATTTGTAAAGAAATATAAAGTAGGCGTTAATGTCTTTTGTTGTACAATTTTCTGGTAGACATTAACACGAGGCTTAACGGTATATCAATTCCGGCTTAAGTTCTAAGGCCCTATCGATTTATTTATTTATGATGCTTTTAAGTACCGACTTTGTCCCGGTCCTTTATCCTTTCCTGTAAAAGCCCTGTGTAGTATTACGTAGTCCGTATGCCCGATTGTCCGTATGTAGTCTGCCTTTCGCGAGACGTTAAACCCATGTGCTTTTAATACATGAAAGTGACCACATAATTTTTTTATCGTGACAGGACATGGCCGCGTGCGAGCGCCGTTGCTGAGCGGCTCTGGAGTCCAGAGCTCGTGCCGGGGCCACAGAACAGCATGCCGCTGCACGACCTCCAACGCTCGCGCCGCTACGTGCCCGACGAGGCGCGGCACCGGCTGGAGGAGCACGCGTGCCGCATGCGGCGCCGCGGCGTGCGCGCGCAGCCGCCCAACGGCCCAGGCGTCTGCGTGGGCGCCGTCGACACCTGGTGACAACAGGTGACGTCACGCTCACGTGCATGCCGCTACACGCTACGTGCCCGACGAGGCGCGGCACCGGCTGGAGGAGCACGCGTGCCGCATGCGGCGCCGCGGCGTGCGCGCGCAGCCGCCCAACGGCCCAGGCGTCTGCGTGGGCGCCGTCGACACCTGGTGACAACAGGTGACGTCACGCTCACGTGCATGCCGCTACACGCTACGTGCCCGACGAGGCGCGGCACCGGCTGGAGGAGCACGCGTGCCGCATGCGGCGCCGCGGCGTGCGCGCGCAGCCGCCCAACGGCCCAGGCGTCTGCGTGGGCGCCGTCGACACCTGGTGACAACAGGTGACGTCACGCTCACGTGCATGCCGCTACACGCTACGTGCCCGACGAGGCGCGGCACCGGCTGGAGGAGCACGCGTGCCGCATGCGGCGCCGCGGCGTGCGCGCGCAGCCGCCCAACGGCCCAGGCGTCTGCGTGGGCGCCGTCGACACCTGGTGACAACAGGTGACGTCACGCTCACGTGCATGCCGCTACACGCTACGTGCCCGACGAGGCGCGGCACCGGCTGGAGGAGCACGCGTGCCGCATGCGGCGCCGCGGCGTGCGCGCGCAGCCGCCCAACGGCCCAGGCGTCTGCGTGGGCGCCGTCGACACCTGGTGACAACAGGTGACGTCACGCTCACGTGCATGCCGCTACACGCTACGTGCCCGACGAGGCGCGGCACCGGCTGGAGGAGCACGCGTGCCGCATGCGGCGCCGCGGCGTGCGCGCGCAGCCGCCCAACGGCCCAGGCGTCTGCGTGGGCGCCGTCGACACCTGGTGACAACAGGTGACGTCACGCTCACGTGCATGCCGCTACACGCTACGTGCCCGACGAGGCGCGGCACCGGCTGGAGGAGCACGCGTGCCGCATGCGGCGCCGCGGCGTGCGCGCGCAGCCGCCCAACGGCCCAGGCGTCTGCGTGGGCGCCGTCGACACCTGGTGACAACAGGTGACGTCACGCTCACGTGCATGCCGCTACACGCTACGTGCCCGACGAGGCGCGGCACCGGCTGGAGGAGCACGCGTGCCGCATGCGGCGCCGCGGCGTGCGCGCGCAGCCGCCCAACGGCCCAGGCGTCTGCGTGGGCGCCGTCGACACCTGGTGACAACAGGTGAC
Source organism: Glyphodes pyloalis (assembly GCA_037074685.1). Classification (NCBI taxonomy): domain Eukaryota; kingdom Metazoa; phylum Arthropoda; class Insecta; order Lepidoptera; family Crambidae; genus Glyphodes; species Glyphodes pyloalis. Next base: position 4,272,878 of record JAYKKO010000004.1, read on the forward strand.
GTCACGCTCACGTGCATGCCGCTACACGCTACGTGCCCGACGAGGCGCGGCACCGGCTGGAGGAGCACGCGTGCCGCATGCGGCGCCGCGGCGTGCGCGCGCAGCCGCCCAACGGCCCAGGCGTCTGCGTGGGCGCCGTCGACACCTGGTGACAACAGGTGACGTCACGCTCACGTGCATGCCGCTACACGCTACGTGCCCGACGAGGCGCGGCACCGGCTGGAGGAGCACGCGTGCCGCATGCGGCGCCGCGGCGTGCGCGCGCAGCCGCCCAACGGCCCAGGCGTCTGCGTGGGCGCCGTCGACACCTGGTGACAACAGGTGACGTCACGCTCACGTGCATGCCGCTACACGCTACGTGCCCGACGAGGCGCGGCACCGGCTGGAGGAGCACGCGTGCCGCATGCGGCGCCGCGGCGTGCGCGCGCAGCCGCCCAACGGCCCAGGCGTCTGCGTGGGCGCCGTCGACACCTGGTGACAACAGGTGACGTCACGCTCACGTGCATGCCGCTACACGCTACGTGCCCGACGAGGCGCGGCACCGGCTGGAGGAGCACGCGTGCCGCATGCGGCGCCGCGGCGTGCGCGCGCAGCCGCCCAACGGCCCAGGCGTCTGCGTGGGCGCCGTCGACACCTGGTGACAACAGGTGACGTCACGCTCACGTGCATGCCGCTACACGCTACGTGCCCGACGAGGCGCGGCACCGGCTGGAGGAGCACGCGTGCCGCATGCGGCGCCGCGGCGTGCGCGCGCAGCCGCCCAACGGCCCAGGCGTCTGCGTGGGCGCCGTCGACACCTGGTGACAACAGGTGACGTCACGCTCACGTGCATGCCGCTACACGCTACGTGCCCGACGAGGCGCGGCACCGGCTGGAGGAGCACGCGTGCCGCATGCGGCGCCGCGGCGTGCGCGCGCAGCCGCCCAACGGCCCAGGCGTCTGCGTGGGCGCCGTCGACACCTGGTGACAACAGGTGACGTCACGCTCACGTGCATGCCGCTACACGCTACGTGCCCGACGGGGCGCGGCACTGGCTGGAGGAGCATCTATTTAAACTTAGAACAACTTGTGGCTACCAAATCTCAGTAGATTTTAGACAGTTCATTTATTGGCCAATTCTGAGAACAAACACAGGAATAAAAAATCGCATGAACTTTGCTGCTGTTGAAAACCTGGTCTATGAATGATTAAAGTTGTTGTAATGAATTTATTTTCTTTTACAGCTTAATGCCACAACACCAAGTCATGAAATTGCGGTCGATCGAGGTCATGACGGTGAACAACAAAAATCACAATGTAGCCTTATTAAAGCCTGATAACTCTAAAAAATCTTCTCAGTAATAAAATCAATAAAAAAGTTTGTAAGCAATTGTATCCTTGAGCCTGAGCTGTCTTTACGACGTAGGTAAATAGTATTTTGTGTAGGATTCGTCTTTATAAAAATTTACACTGTGGAAACCAAAAAAACTTAAGATAACACGGTTAGGTTATATTAAATAGAAGTCTGCTGTATACAACGACTGAAAGCTCCTACATATCATACCTACTAAACATATTATGTTAAAACACCTATGTTTTCATTCAGCGACTGGTGTCTAGGATAACACTTACTGCAGCACTTGATAAAAGTAACGTTTATAAAATTAATGTATTTAAAAATCGATGAGATGAAAATGTTTGTGAAGGTTTACCTTGTTACTTTTAGTATTTAATTTTGATATTACTTTTATTAAAGTATCTTTTCGCTGTGTGTATACTTTTTGTTGTAACTTATTTATATTTTTTATATAAAGAAAGTACAACAAACTAACAGTATGCTAGACCTATGCTCAATTTGTACAAGCCATTAAGTAATATACGTTTTTAACTAATATGAAAATGAGACTTTACATCTAATATCATTATGGTTGTAATTAGGTAAGTTTTTAGAAGTATAGATACTGGTGTTGTGCACATAGCCAATAGGTTACATAAGCTGCTGTTCCACGGCTGCGCAGGCTACGCACGAAACACACGGAGTGCACGAATGAAGCTTTTGTAGTATCATAATAGGTACTACCGCGCATTAAAAATCCGCTAGATGACACTACGTGGGCGAGAGGTTCAAATGCTACGTGATTGGTTATTTTTGACATGTCATTGACAGATGTGTCACCACCAGGGCTAGCATGCGCCACGCGACTTAATTTTATAGCACTCTTAATAAACGTCAAAGTTGATTGAAGTCAGTGCGTTAGCTACTGAACGGCTGAAAATACGAGTGCTGTACGCTATTAGCCAATCAACACTTTCGAAACTTTTGTCGTCTCATGCGAGAAATTTGACGTACCTATTGCACATGCTAGGCCTAAATGACATGTTAATCACTAATCACGAAGCAATTGGACCTCACGCCCACGTAGTATTATCTAGCGAATTTTTCATGCGCGAACACCCTCATTAAGTCAAGATATTAGGATGCGACGTGGGTAGCGTGTGCACCTGCGAAGCTGTGAGCCAGCCTTTAAGTTAGACAAAGTATTTTTTGAAATTTAAATAAAAGCAAGCAATTATACTTGTACTTGTTTCATTTACGTGTTATATATTATTTTGTTACTCTCCATACCCATATAAGGTAAGTAAGATTATAATTATCACAGTGAGTATGGTTTAGTAAGCAAATTATGTTCGAGTAAACAATTTACGGTTTAGTTTTTTGGAATACCGGATTTATAAGTTTTTATTATCTCGGGACAATAAAGGAGTAGATGCCTCTTAGCCCCAAATTGTAAAAATTATATATATCTATAGGTAAATAAAATTGAAAAGCATTTTGTTCAATTAATGATTTGTAGATTTAGGTACATAGAGATATAGTCGGAAACAAGAATATCTTAAATTTAAACAAGCATTCCGTTACATGGATTACGGTATATAAAGATATACATATAAATGAAATTGGACTGTCTTTTAGATATATGGTACGTAGGTACTAAGTACGAAATATTTTTTTTTACAAGTTTTTTCTGTATGTGTCTATTTGTTTCGGCTTTCTGAAATGCTTTTATTGGCAGGCAGCTGATGTAATAATGAATAATTAACGCTACTTTTATTTATGAAAAAATTAATTCAAACTAGTGTAGAACGAACGAAGTCGCCAGTACAGCTAGTTTTTAATATAATCCTAATAGTGCAAAGCTAAAGCTAAAATGTGATCGTACCAAAGGAAAAGTTAACTGGTCTGAATTTGATCTCTTTTTCGAACTCTTCTTTGCGGGTCAAATTGTTATAGATGTGATTGAAATAAATATTGCATGAATTTAAAGTTTTATAAACAATTAAAATTATTTCAGTTGATCTTACATATTTTTAATTATTTGTTTAATGTAATAATATTTTTAAAACATGATTTATGAAATCATAATTTGGCAATTAAAGTTTGCTTACTTTTGTAATAGGTCTTAAGTGAGCCCTAAAATCGTTCAGACGCAAAGACACGAAGATCATTAATTTTTTTGCTTGCAAGTAGATAGGTATACCTACATTTTAAATTCCGCTGGGGAGTTGGCGGTAATTGAAACACATGCTGGCATGGGCGTACGCAGGGTGGGGCAGGGGGGGGCAGCTGCCCCCCCCTGGATAATGTTGACGTCCCTACTAATTATGTATCTTATCTAGTACTTTTATTGTACATAAATATTAATAAACGCATTTTTCGCCATTTCTTTGCGATACAATAAATTACACGCGGCGCGTTCGTTAGATACCTACCTACGACCGCGACAGCTCGCTTGCAGCGGCGCCGCGAGGCCCGCCCGCGCCTGCACGACACGAATATTACCGAACCTAACCGAGCGACATCGAGTGCCGCGAAATCGGGAGAGAGTAGGTACGAGCTAGTGTTGCCGGATAATCAATTATCGATTAATCGATTATCCCCCCCTCAAAAAATCTAATAATCGATATGACAATCGATAGTATCGATACTATCGATATAATCGAATACATCGATACCTATTTTTATTAGATATAATCGATTATAATCGATTAATCGATTAATTGTAGTCAAATACAATATAATCGATTATATCGATATCAAGTTGAAAGCGATACTATCGATATAATCGATTATATCGATATAATCGATTAATTTGCAATTATTTTTAGATTTAATCGTCATTCATATAATGTCTTCTTAGACATAACACATTCAAAATGAAACCGTGAAAAAGTTATTTATACCCTACTTTTTATTCATAAAACGTGATAGCTAAGTTTCTTGGTACCTACCTGAACTGTACCATGATGGCGATACTATCTAAAAATAATTGCAAATTAATCGATTATATCGATAGCATCGCTTTCAACTTGATATTGATATTCTGAAAGCGGGCGGAACACCAGTACTGAAAGTCCTTCAGAAGCTATTTAATTCCTCCTAGCTCGATGGCAAAACGCCGGAGGCATGGAACAGGGGTGTTGTGGTCCTGTTCTTTAAGAAAGGTGACAAAACCTTACTAAAGAACTACAGGCCCATAACACTGCTGAGCCACGTCTACAAGTTGTTCTCGAGAGTCATCACGAATCGTCTCGAACGCAGGCTTGATGACTTCCAGCCTACCGAACAAGCCGGTTTCCGAAAAGGCTATAGTACCATAGACCACATACACACGCTGCGACAGATTGTACAGAAGACTATCGGTACGTCGAGGTGCTGAAATGTCTGTACAATAACACCACCATGTCAGTTCGAGTACAGGAGCATTTCACGAAGGAAATTCCCTTAAAAAGATGGTAAGACAGGGAGATGTCATATCCCCGAAACTGTTTACCGCTGCTATGGAAGATTCCTTCAAGCTCCTGAAATGGCAAGGACTTGGCATCAACATCAACGGCGAGTACATCACTCACCTTCGATTTGCCGACGATATAGTGGTCATGGCAGAATCGTTGGAAGATCTAGAACAAATGCTCGGTAGCCTCAATAAAGTGTCTCAACAAGTGGGTCTTAAAATGAACATGGACAAAACAAAGGTCATGTGTAATGTCCATATTGCACCCACCGCACCGACTGTTGGGAACTTTACTCTTGAAATTGTAGACGAATATATTTACCTAGGACAGGCAGTTCGTTTCGGTAAGTCCAATTTTGAGAGAGAGGTCAGTAGACGGATCCAACTCGGCTGGGCAGCGTTCGGTAAACTACGAAATGTCTTCTCGTCCAACATCCCTCAGTGCCTTAAAACAAAGGTGTACCTACAACCAGTGTGTGTTACCAGTGATGACTTACGGCTCTGAGACGTGGTGCTTCACAAAAGAACTTTTTAGAAGGCTCAAAGTCGCTCAGCGAGCTATGGAGAGGTCTATGCTTGGCATTTCTCTACGTGACCGAATCAGGAATGAGGAAATCCGTAGACGAACTAAAGTTGCTGACATAGCCCGTAGGATTAGTAAGCTGAAGTGGCAATGGGCTGGCCACATAGCACGAAGATCGGACGGTCGATGGGGCAAAAAGGTTCTTGAGTGGAGACCACGTACCACCAAGCGCAGTGTGGGACGGCCACCTACCAGATGGACCGACGACCTAGTAAAAATTGCTGGGTCTCGTTGGATGCAGGTGGCAATGGACCGGTCGCGCTGGAAATCGGTTGGAGAGGCCTTTGTTCAGCAGTGGACAGTAACAGGCTGAAATGATGATGATGATGATAGCTTATAAAAAATCTGGTTAGCCCCCCCCTGGCCCAGAACCTGGGTACGCCCATGCATGCTGGTGAGCGATACTTTTGCAGAATTTATTTTCAGTCTCTCGAGTAATCATGTCACTTGGTAGTCTCCCCAGTAAAGTCAAACTTTATAAAATCTGGAATAAAAATTTCAAACGGCGTGCGATTTAAACTCGGTTGCGGGCGAGTAGACGTCGGGAGCTGTTTGTTTTTAATAACGCGACATGTATAGCAAACTTCGCTCATTTAGGAGTTTGGCGTTGTACCGGTAGATTCTACCGTCGAATCGTCCTCGAATAAAGAATAGTTTGTATAATAAACCAGTTTTATACATTTAAAATAATTTAACGGGTCAAAACGCGACACCATTTTCATTTAGTAGTTAATACAAACTACTTACTGTCCGACGTTTCGGTTAGGTTGCACCAACCGTGGTCACGAGCTGACTCAACCTGGTTTAAAATGGAACGCGAAAGTATTAAAATGTATTAACCAGCCTTATGTTTCAATTTGAGAGACTAATGCCCTGCTCCAATATTGTACGATTCGTAATCTGTCAAAAATGACTAACCGTTTTTCTCCAACCGACTACCAGTCGTTAATACCGTTTCATAATTTACATTGCATACCAGCTGTCATCAGCCGTTCGCCGTCGTTTTTAGCTTACGCCTCGTATAATTTATTACTATCACTAACAAGAACGAATCGTTTTTGAAATTTTGGGCATAAGATAAGTCATAACACACGGACACATAACACACATGATAACAGGTTCTCCAAAGCTGTCTCTTGTAGGTATTAAATGTGCGTTATTTATCCAATATTTTTTTAGGTATAAAATCTAAATCATAGCGCGAGACTTCTATAAAAGAAACGGAGTTTTATTGAAACGTATTAATCTTTCTGTTTTATAAAATACAATCTGTTTTACATAGTGTGTTACTTTGGACTTTGCACCGCCCTTATTTCTTTGGCATAAAAACTGCAATTGTGTATATGCTTGACGCGCTTTAGAGCGTAGATACAATCAGCTAAATCTTAGTTCCTATTTAAAATGCAGTCCTACTAACCTTATGATTATAAATCAAACATTTATCCTACATACACACAGTTCTTAGAGTTAAATGTAACAAGGCACTTAGGTATGCAGTAGCTAATGTTGCTGACAGAATCTTAATTTTCCGAAATTCATAATTTTTCCACAGAACCAGCCATGCGATTTATGGCCCTTAAGGCGCGATTTGTCCAGTCCACCGTCGTCAAGAGCTGTTTGTTTTTAATATCCCGACATAAATAACGAACTCGGCTCGTTTAGCCGTCGGCCGGGTTTATTTGCGGCGATCCTGCCGCGCATTACGCTAATAGGCGTTGCGAGGGTTGCCCTGTCCTTACGAGGTATCAGTGGCGGGGTTATTGCGTAACTGCGATATCTATCACAATCGTTCTGGAAAGGTTGGCGATTGTTATTACGTTTATCATTTGAAAAAGGAAAGTTAACGATTAGTAACTGCTTGTTTTAGTGAAAGTTAGTTTTGTATGACATTTATTATTGCTTCAATTTCTTGCAAAATCCTGTGATCGACTCCTTATTTTGTTAATTGATAACGATCGATATAATTTCTGGGTCTATGTTGAATTAAAAAAACAATCTCGTTAACTTTTTACGTGCGGGAATAGTTTTAGAGATTATAAAGATGTAGGTAGGAGTTATGTACTTACTGCAGGCAGGCACAACGCACCATACCAAACGCCGAACTATAGATGACCACATTAGTTTTACAGCATGATTTGGTTCTTCACCTGGACAGTGTTCATTTATGTTAAGGCCAAATCCACCAACGTACCTATCTATGCAGATTTAGGCTACAAGACATATTTACTAATTTAGATGAATAAATGTAAATTTGAGTATAGAAATGATAAACTTTACTTCTTCTCATCGTTTGTCATTTAATCATACTTCTCTGAGGGTTGACGTTTGCACAATAAGTTAGAAGAAGTCGTTCATCACTGAACTAGCTAACTTATCTATTTTAGACAGACAGACAGACAGCATCGTCCATTTATTTATAAAATATTATTAGAAAAGGTGGTTTTTATCGAGACTTGGTCTAAGCGTAGGTATTGATTATTTTTAAAACCTTTAAATTTATTAAGAGTTGACGCATAGATTACGTACTAAAAAAGAAATAAATAATTCTTATATTATCCTCGGCTATAGCCGAGCCATTCAAATAAATGCGACGGGCGCTGCGTTCTGTAAAATATAATAATCTCAAAACCTTTGCTCAGTATACAGTACCAACGTACAGAATACGTATCGTGTATAATTTGTTCTCACATACACTTAGGTACAAGCAGTTTCCATCAGTTTGCAAAGCGAATGACGAAGTTAAATTACTCTGTGCATAGGTACATTGTCGAATTCGGAATCGATCGTACTTGATTTTAAATTATCTCTACTCACGTCTACGTGAGTATGTCTTCTTTGCGTTTGAATAAGAATTAGTAAATGGGAGGGTGAATGGAAAACCCAGTGAGATAAATTGACACATACCTCCCTACAGTGTACGGAAGCAAAATAAACTTTAGCGAGTTTTGATAGAGTGTGAAACAGAGAACCCATGTTATGCTTTCGCGGGATCTAGGCGAATAAGAAAGTTGCGCCGTATAAACCAATTTATTCTTTAGTTCGGTGTCATAAGACGCTCCATTGACGCACACATTTTATGTGCGTGCGTAGGTCCGCATTCATACTTACAATACATAGCAAATCGATTTTTCATTTGAGATAAATAGGTTGACGTCAATTAAGAAAAAAAATATTCTCTTACGTACGTTTTTTGTACAGTGTAAATCCTTTAATCCACTTAAACATCATAGAATATAAAAAAATCCCACGCAATGTTGGCAGAAATAAGTTTCTAATGAACGCTAAAAAAGTGTTCTGAAATCAAATCATTCTTCTTATCGACTCAAAACCACTTTAATAGGGTAGGAAGCAGGTATGAATTGTAGTTCAACTAACGACAAGCGAGGCACAGTTCCAGGGTTATGTACGGTCGAAGGTACACATTTTTGACTCTGTAGGTACCGTTTTTATGTCGCGGGCATATGAACTAAAATCGAATCGAAAGTGTTTATCGCGATGTGCTGTTCACCGTACATACAATATTACATTCAGCACAACCAAAATGAACATAAGTTATCAAAATATATAACTGTTAACAAAGCTCAAAAGAAATGTTAAAACCTGGCTAGTTGAAAATTTTATAGCATTTAAGAATACTTAAATTATAAGTAAAAAAGTTATTTCATACTATGTTCTGGATATAAAATATAGAGATGCAATTAGTTTATGCACCTATGCTTTGTGTTTACACAAATAAAGGTGCTTATTTTCTTTGTAAAAGTAAAAAAAGCACCTTTATTGTAACAAAATATGAATATCTACTATTGTAACTGACCTTATGTCCTATAATACAAATTTATTTACTTACCTATTCACGAGCCTTCGCTAATAGCTAGAGCAAGGCTTGCGTTTACTCAGCAATCTAAAGCGAGACCTCACAACAAAGCGAACGGACGAGCATTTGGCGTGAATAATTACCATCTTAAACGAAGCAATTAGTATGAGGGTTCGTGCGGAAACAAAGATTCAGAAATCGGTGCCATTCGAATCTTTAATTACGTAGTATTTTTTATTTGACTAGCTGTTTTGAACAATGATTAGCGTTCCTAGCTGGTGAACCAATGGTTGTGAGTTAAATTTTTACATAGAATCAACAATTGCACAATTAACATTTGTAATAGAGCCGCCTTTGTCGTCTATTGTCTAAAGCCATCGGTCAGATCAATATTGAAAATGAACTTATCTATATTGTCTCGGATCTGGTTATTGTGTATCGTTGTTGTTTCTGATTTCTGTAGCACAAGTGCTTTAGCTACTTACTACAGGATCAGAGTGATGCACCTATGCGATGTTGTCCAATACGAGTTATTATTCTGTGTCTGGGTGTTATATAGTGGTTCCACTGTTCTGATGTTCAGAATACAAGTGATAAAGATCAAATTGGATCAACATGACTTTGTTTGATATTCATTATGCCTTGTAGCCTTATATCATATAGTTTACCAGATCTAATTAGCAGTAGTATTTAAAACATCGTTCTTTCTTTACCATCTTTTAAAAGTATTATTGAATGCCGTTCTGAACATGTTTGTTACTTAATATATTTAAAGACTTTTAGTAGTTATGGAAACTTTTCGTCAATCTACTTTTGTGCAAAATAGCGTAGAGGAAACTCGCACCATTTAAAATTAAATGTTTGAAATGATGATCTGATAAAATAATTTTAAAGAAACTGTTTATTTTAATTGTTCAAAGTTTTCTTTAAGACAAAAAACTGTTCAATAACTTTTAAGATTAAAACGAATTGTTTATTTGCTCATAAATTAAGAGCAATTACGTAAGTCGTAAGTTTCGGTCCCTATTATAATTGACTGGTAAGCAACTAAAAAAATCCAATAAATGTAATAATGAAATGTCTTAATCGACCAAGCGTTGGTATTCAAATAAGTATGCTTCGAAAACTTCACATTTACATAAATCGGCGTTCATTAATTAATCCTAATGTTGAACAACGGATTACGAAGGGCGGCAGCTACGGTGGAAACGCGCCCACCGTAGCAGCGCGTCCGTAGCGCGTATCCGTCGTAGCGGCGCGCGTGCGTCAGTCGGCCGCCGCCGCGCGCCGCCGCCCCACGCCCGGCATGCGACCCGGCGCCACGCGCCTCGCACACACCTCTACGCACCACCGCGCGCCCCTGTAAGTACAAACACATCACTATAACACACATTCCGAATTCAAAACATTAAACTGGCAGCTTTAAAATTTAAATTCAACAAACGAAGGAAACCTCCTTCAGCACGTGGATCTTTACTCGCCGGCGCGACGCACAGTAACAAACGCTGGTTCGTTCGATAGCCCACTGCCCCTGTGAGTTCCCGAGATCCCTTCTCAAGGGTTGCCGAATTCAGATTAATAAGCTTTGTATTGGATGCAGAGCGATTTACGAGGGCAGTTCTTTTCGGAACATTCCATTTGTCGGTATTTTATGAAGGCTCCTCTGGTTGCGTGAATACGTAATAGAATTGTTTTTGATTTTGTGTACTTGTTTATGCTAACCGAGTCAGTGGGACACGTGTAGTAAGTTAAGAGACGAGTTTCGGGCATCACGTAGAGGTAATAAATTGAGTTACCCGAGATTTTCTCTCTTTGGCTCCTGACGGAGTGCGGGATGTCCCTTTGATGTTACTTGTGCCGGCTTATTAGGTTAACGACCTTTCTTGGGTATGTAATATAAGCACTTATGTCCATTTATCTTGGGTGAATGTTGAGGATTACATCGGCCATTTATATTAAATTCTCCGTTATGGCTCGATGTTGTTAAGCTGTAAGCTATTCGTTCATCTCCTATGATTGATCTCATGGATATTGTCTAGACAAGACATTAAGGTACCTTACAACTCAATTCTTTAACGATATTTCATGTCGTAGCATATTTTCGATTGATTTTCTGTAGATACGTATTATGAGAAAATGGGTGGTAATTATCGCAATCTTATTATTTACATAGGCAGAGAGTTTTGCGAAATTAGATTCTTTTGTAGAATTGAGCAATGCGATTGACTTCATTTTGCTTGTTAGACGATTTATAAGATCAGCTCTTAGTTTTGAGGTATTATTTCCATAGAATTCGTACCTTCTATCTTGTATAGTCAACAGCACATCACACACATTTTGGACTTTGCACCACCCTTATGACATTGGCACAAGAAATAATATCGAACTGAAACTGTTTACCTTTATGTTCTGTCATCCGTACCTATAATTACTACTCATCAACTCAACCTACGGCATACTCATGTATGATAAGGGTCATCTATCACACACAATCAACTTGATCCATTATTATCGTAGCCAGTCTTGATTATGGAACGGTTTAATAGAGATTGAACCCTTAAGTAATGGGCAGTAGTTAGATTTATCATAGGATAGTAATCAATATGCGTTTAATTTAACTTTAATCGTTGATCACCCAGAATAGCTTTTGACTAATTTTAAACCTCGAGGTACCGATTACTATGCAGGAAAATTTTGTGCAATTCCTAAATAATTAAGTGATATCTTAAGAAAAATAGAAATATTCACCTTTTGATTGGCATTTTACACATTTGTCTATTAGTATTTTATTTTATATACTACGTAGGTGCATTCAGCTACAACAAACTTTTTTTTTAATGGAAATAGAGCGTGTTTTGGAAAAAAAAAGGACTCTATTGAAGTTATTGCTAGTTTCAAGTTGTATCTATCGGGATTGTTAACTGAATGAGTTATACTTAACGCTGTTATCGTTGTCTGCAATATTTTATTCATGAGGAAAAATAATGCTTACAAGAAAACGCTTTGGCAGTGTTTACATACCTAATGATAATTGGACTAGGGACGAAAAACTGAACGTTTCACTTGTTTTAAATTTCGACGTATTAATCTACTAGCGGCAAGTATTAGCTTGCCATTATCCAACACAAAAAGTATTTTTCGATTCGACCCAGTTATTCCTGAGATTAGTGCGTTCAAACAAACAAACTCTTCATCTTTATATCACTACAAAGTATAAAAAAGTCGCTTTTTCTGTCCCTATATCCCTATGTACGCTTAAATATTTGAAACTACGCAACGAATTTTGATGCAGTTTTTTTAATAGCTAGAATGATTCAAGAGGACGGTTTGTATTTGCAATAAAGAATGGAAAAACCAATATTTCTAAGTACTTACATTATATCCGTGCGAAACTGGGGCGGGTCGCTAGTATAAGTCTATACTTATACTCATCATTATCATTATTGTCATCTATATGACAATTTTATCTGCACATCATAAATATCCTGGACGCACTGAATGCACATCCAAAACTTGTGTAAAGTATTTTTTAAGTGCATTGTAGGTAATATTAGATTTACTTTGATTTTCAGTTGAATTTCCTTTTATTTTTTTATCCAGGGACTCTGAGATCTATATATACACCTAGGCAGGACGATGAACTGCTGAGGTTGTACAAAGTTCCATTCGGCCGTAAGCTCGAAGGCGGGATGGAGAGCTCATTCGTTATCAATACAAAGAGCATGAACTCTGCCGCTGCGTGTAAACCCTCCCCCCCCCCCCGTCCCTCCTCCAAGATGGAAGGGGGCCGCTACTGACCGGAAGAGAGTAATAGCTTTTGTAACTATAAAATACCAGTCTGAGAAGTGCGTGTTATATTTGGTTTGATACTTTTAGATTTTTGAGCTCATTTTGGTAAAGGTAAGAGTAATGATTACCGAAATATAAGAGAGATATACCTACTCGTATCAGAACAGCATCTATGTACCTGATCACTACAGTATATCAAGCCATTGCAAAATAATAGACCCAATCTCGGCGTTCCTGTTACCAATTTTACAAAAACACCTGTATGTAATTTACAACATGTTTGCAATAAATATTTTATTGATTAATTGATCTACTTTATTTTAAGAGAAGGTGAAACAATTTTGAGATTTGAATTGACTTTTTAAAGTGGAAATTAGCGATGTTATACTCGTTATCTATGTATATCTTCCTGAGAATCGAGCCAACCGTCCTTCGCCGTCATAAAGCATCTTTTATAACTGATTACTTTTATCTCTGTGTATAGTTTAGCTCAGTTTACAAAGTGCTACTTAAATAACAAGTCTCAAGTTTCTGAATCAATGTAGGACAAAGTTTGGAGGGTTTAAGTGCTCCCGTTTGTTTCGAGGAAAGGACAGTTAAAATACCCCGAATAAACAGATTATGTTACGTAAGAAACAATATAGGGTAATTTTTTTCACACAATTAGACTTATGTGTGGTTTGAAATCATGTTAAGCACAATTTTAACTTGTCTGCTGGGGGGGAATTACATCTAAATTGTTACAAAAATAAATGGAGGTTTCATTTAGACCGGAGTGGCCCAAAATATCAACATTTAATTATATCAGCCCCCTTTCCGTGCTCATATATACCTATCTACATGCACACGACAATGAAATTACTAGGTGTTCCCAAAAACATGAAATTCGTGTCTGTATCAAAACTATTTTATAGTGTTAACGAATTTATCAATAGTTAATTTAGATTCCTAAGATGATCCTAAAATCACACTATTGTTTGCACGCCTGCTTGCAGGTCTTATACAATACCAGGTACCACTTTGTAACATCTCTCATGTATCACACTGCATTTTATGATAAGAAATAAATGTTATTCTATTATTCTGTCACTAACACGTTTTAACATGAAATAACAAAGTAGAACCAAAAAAATAAAGTGTCCACAAATTTCGAACGCTAAATTTTTCCGAGTGATAGGCGCTGGGTTGACGTGGCGAATGTTAATCGAATTACTGAAAAGTACCTGACAAGAAAATTAATGATTGCGCGTGAATCGGTGGGCGTGTTGACGAGCGGTTCTTTCTTTTACTCTCTGATGTAACTGTTTTTCCTCAATTATTCGTTTTCCATCTCCGTTTATGACCTTCCTTTGTGATGCGTTTATTTATCGCGGGGAGTTTCTGTGGGTCTTCTCTCCATCGTTTACAAAATAAATACGCACCAATTTAATGAACAAGGTTTCTAACGTTGTTATTTGATGGTTTGACTGATGGACAATGAGTATTTCCTTATAAGGAAAAAGTGTTTAGCGAAAAATAAATAGCTGACGGAACCAATCGTCTGCAAATATTAATTTGTGCCTTCTTTGGCATACATAAATATATCTGATGTACAATCTACATTCCAGATACTAAGAAATAACCTTTCTATTTATGTGTATAGTTTGGATCACCGTGTAGTTAGTAGTTACCAGACTATGACGAAGTAAATAATAATAGTGTTAGGCCTGTGCCCCCATGCAAGGCTTCGGGAAAATGAAACTTCCCGTAAAATCACATTATAATAGTCACATTAATTAAGATCATACTTGTCTTTTAAAGAGCCTCTACGTGTTGGCTTCGGCCCCTGCACGCCTCCCAAAAGTCCCGAGACATTTGAAAAGAATGATAATAATAAATTCTTTATACATACATCCAAAAACACGGTAGATATGAATGGTGTACGTTTTTTGTTATTAGGTATTTTTATTTACGTTTTGATATTTCAGCTATTCATTGTCTAATCTTGTGAAGTTATAAAATTTGCATTAATTACAACTTTTTACTACCATTGTTCCCCTTTCGTATAGCATTCTTTTAATCACACACCCATCATAGTTATAACAAACCAGTTATGAAATCATCTATTGTACTAACTAGATAAGGAACATCAAATATGAATGTAGGTACTTCAGATAATGTTAGCTAAATATTCACATCACGTAGGTGTTCCCCGAAGGTGGCCAAGCCCGAACCTCAGACGGTACTTGAATGCCGTCGTTACAAACTTAACCTTAGTTCACGACAGTGACATTCACTCGTCGTTGGTTAACATGTTATGTCACCGCGAGAAAGGTAAATTGACACTCAAAACGTGATTCTTTAAACACATAAAGCGAGTTTTAAGCCGACTCCAAAACAAGGCTTCTTAATTCGACAGTATAGATATATTTTATGTGTGTTCGCAGATAACTTAGGCATTTATGATCCGATTTTGGTATTTTTTTTTTTTGGAAAGGAGATACTCCGACAGCGGTGCCATGATAAGGAAACCAGGATCTGATCATGGTATCCTAGAAAAATTTAGGGGAAACCGGTTTTTTAAACGGTTTTATTTAGCTCACCCCGTTTGTTTTATTTATTTTCTTGATAATGTGAGATAATGGTAACTGCCAGACAGCAATCCGATATGACATATCTTGTGTTTGTGAAAATCCGATCTATTGTAGTAATAAGAATGAGAAATATCAACTTTAATTATACGGATTTTGGCAATAGAACTTTTGCGAAAATTAAATGCCATCGTTTGCAAACTTTTAACCATTATTCTCTACATAGACATTTACACGTAATCTTCGCATGATGTTAACATGTTATGTCACCCACAAGTTAGCCAACATAAATCCCCTATCGTAGTTATGTGGTGTAAGGGTAACGGTACCTTACGAGTTTGTGTTTAAACTTTAACCGTACGTGTAATTTTGTTGTGATACATATTTCTGCCTATATATTTGTTGAGATGTTGGCGAGCTCAAATTTTATTTAGTGTTCGGGTTGAAGTTGATTTATTATAATAATGTATTGAGCGGTGGTGGCAGGTACTAAATATACTAACGAGATAGCCGCGAAACAGTTGTGTTTAAATGCTCTCAAACTTTGTTGGCAAAATCCTGAAACAGTCAAAGTTTAAAAAGAACTGGGTATGCCTGTAAACACGTGGGTAAGGCAAGCTGTTTGTCCTGCGCTGGTGTTGTCTCGCGGGCACAATCGCGTCAGCCGTGGCTTGCATTCAGCGCATTCGTTTTGCCTAATTCTCGCTGCAGCGCTGCCTAGCTGAAATAGCGCAATCAGACAGTCTAGATGGAAAGCGGTTTTGTAATTGCCTAACCTGTTAACGGACATCTTCTGAAACTGAAATAAAAAATGGATCAATCCTGCTTTTTTTTTCTATTTCCCACCACCGAGTTCATTTTAAGTGTAATAATTACAGAACATGGATACTGTGGTAATTATTATGTTATTAGTTATGCCTCATTGACGTCTGTAGATGCAAATCGATTTGATAAGGTATAAATAATACGCTATATCTGGTGAATACGGTTAATGCCAAATAATAAATGTTTACGTAGTAGTATTATTCGTAGATTCAACTGTATACATTTTTAAGTTGGTACTGTGCCCATAGCTGCATAATATAATTAATTGCTTGAAGAAAAACATAAGAAATAGCTCCATTTTCATTCAAAAATAAGTTGTAGAAAACCTTAACATAAAGCCTCCCAGATTGAATAAAACATGTGTACCTATAACGCTGCAAGGCAGAACTTGTTCGTTTAATGAAAACGTGTAAAAAAAATGTAGTGAAGATAAGTTTGTAAGGAGTTTCCCAGACAGTCCGCTGTAGTCGGCTCGGCGCACAATCGCCGTCTGGCAGGCTCCTTTTTTTATGCACCGTCCGTCACAATTGCACTCGCGACGCGGTCGGATGACCCGCACTGAATGCACTTTGCTGATATAACTACAATTCCTATGATATAGGCTCTTTTAACTTTTAATGGGGCATCGAGTATCGACATTTTTTATTGTATTTCGCCGGCAAGTCAAGGTCATAAGATTTAATTTGAGGGGGTAAATATTTTCCCATTGCCCGATTAAGTTTTTGATAGGAAAGGACATGTTTCGGTAGTGGGATAATGCTGAAATTGCAGGACTTGATGATGTCATCCCAGGAAATACTAATAACTATAACTATACTAAATAAAAAATAGGGAAAGTTTTGTCTATATATATAAATATGAAACCCGTTTACCGTTGTCACGCCATAACATGAAAACGGCTTGACCGATTTGGCTGATTTTTTTGTAGTTTTCTAATACTGTGAACAAGGTTCTTACGAAAAAAAATATTAAGAAAATCTTTTAGAAAAATGGAAAAATATACATTAAATTTTGCATATGTATTTTAAAAACGCGCGTAACGAATGTCATCGTCATTCACAGCCATAGACTATATTGAAAGTGCATCGTTTGTTCGGAAACGTGGTTACTTAATTACATTTTATCGCACTAATTTATTAATTTTTGAAAATAACTCGCCACGGAATAATTTTTCACTTGGTAAGGCGGTACGAAGTTTGCTGGGTCAGCTAGTTTTTGATAAAAAATATGATTAACTTTTTTAAATGAAGGATATATAAGTACGCCCCTACATTTAGTTTTCCAGACAAAGCATCTATGTTCTGTTTATTTGATTTATGGTTCGATCATGGATGTTTATTATACTAAGTCCATGAGTTCGATTCAATATAAAAACTAATTTTTATATTGTCTCTAGTTTAGGTGTAAAATAAGTTTGGTATGATACTCGTGCTATCAAATTCTTTCCGATTTCTGTCACACCACCTGTTGTTTTAGGTACTTATTATAGAATCAAAGAAATGTAAGTGATTTTGTCAAACATTTAATTAATTATTTATTTCTGGTACTCTGATTACAATCTCATATATTCCATCTAAAACAGTGGGTTTTCATCATCAATTTAGATTAGGTAATTAAATAAAATATTGAAACATAAAAATAAAAATTAATAATGGCGTAAATTTATGGTCGGCTACGCCACTGCATATAATTGCAAGTTAAAGGAAGTTATTGAAAATAGCAAAAAGGAGCAAAGTTTTGAAGTGTCGCGTCGTAGACTGAAGTCGGCCGACTCACAATTGCCGTCTGGGCCTTAGACTGGAGGCGCGTCTTTTGCCGTTTGTCGTTTTGCTGCAATCGCGACTAGTGGTGCAACTCGAATTTCAAAATAATATTCGATTTAGTTCAAATTTCTCGGCCAAAACGTAAGATCACCCTAAAACCTTAAACGGGGGTAGGTCAAATAGGAATATTTTTTTATTAGGATACATAATTATGACACTTTATATACAATATGTACGTCATTGAATACAATACAAAGTAACATTACCATCTAACTTGTATGCGAAACAATCTAAGGTTGAATACTTTAGATTTATTTATTACGAGCACTCAGAAAAATAATTCGTTTACCTTCAACGTGATTCAATTTATTCGTTTTCAATAATTGACCGGAGAGTGCCGTATATAAGTAGTAAATTTGGGATGAAATTAAATTATTCTCAATCGATATTTGAAATCCAGCGATGAATCATGGCCGTTAGATTATGATAGATATTTTGTTTTTGATTAATTCGAATCGAGATTTGACCGTAATCATTCGAACCAAATGTGATTCGAGTCCCATCTCTTTGCGACCCGGAGCTCAGCCTCCACGGCCTGCTGAAAGCGCGCAATTAGCCCGTAGTCGGCGAGACGCGCGGCCAATTTTAAAACAAGTTGAAAATAGGCCGTCTGCAGAAATATTTTTGTAGACTTTTAAACGTGGAACATTGTTCTGTCTCAGTCTAAGTTGGTTAAGTTTTATACAGGCTCGCTCGCGATCGACATGGGCAGGAAAGAACTTAATCAATGTTGGATGCTTTCCAAGGATTCATAGAAGACCAATGATCCAGAATAAGTAAAAATTAGGTTAGCAAATGATACAATTGTCAAATAACTGTACCTATAAAGCACGGGTGTTCGAACAACATTTAAGAGCAAATTTACAACAAATTTCCACATTGAAGTTAATTGAATGAGAAATAAAACCCAATAAAATCGATCAACCGTGATTTTCCTTAAACCAGATCTCCAAGACAACGTATTTTAATAGAAGTATCCTTCTTTTATTTGATAATCCAACAAGAAAGATGGCATTATGTCAGATTTTCTAGAGGTCGTATTCCTATCAGATTTTTGTTTCGTGCCTGCTTCAGAACTCGAAAAAGAATCATCTGCTATTAGATTTTTCATTTTAAGAAACTCAAAAGCTTTTTCTATAAGGTATTGTGGGATATCGATTAAATGCTAGTTTCGGAATCGGAACTTCCACTGAATTTAAAAAATGATTGGAATGTCAAATCATTTTGTGCAAAATCCGAGCCCGTCACTCCAACTTTTTAATTTCCGGCTCCTTTGCATCTACCTCCTTGCTAAGAGGATCAAAATTCTACGTTGATTGAAAATAGACATAGTACCACTACATATTTTGCGAGACATAATGCATAATGTAAAGTAAACAACTAAAATTATGTTAACAGCTAAAACATGGGCAAGGGACCCGTTTGCGTACCTAAATAAAGTTCAGATACATGTGCGAGTATACAAATGGAGTCAAATTACTTTCACCCTAGTTAATTTTTGTGCCTTCTGAATGTTGATGACTTGCGTATTAATTTGGATAAATACGGAATAATTACGCTTTACGTAGATATAGATGCATGTTGGGTTCGACGTCAAACTTTGTATAAAACGTTCTCGTCTTAATTATATGATTAATGTAAAGATTAACGCAATTATGTCGACGAGGGGAGCAGAAAATTCTCATCTTCCTTGTAAGGCAACGTTGACGATAAGTTGTTAAGCTCGCTCAAAAGATATTTCTTTGAGTGAGGTGGAAGGGTGATTAAGAAATGAGGAGAGATTTTATAAATAAAAATTGGACTAAGATAAGAAAGACGCTGCAGATTTCGTAAACAAAATACCCTAATAAATTTGATATACCTCCTAGATGATTAAATAACTTCGGACAGTGATTCAATTACTTTCTCCCCGACGGGAATTGCTACAGGAGCAATGAGAAACAATTTTTACTTTTTTCGCAATAAAAATTTATTGTTTGGTGGTGTTTTTCTTTGGGATAAGCATGGCTCGAATTAATAAACGAAATGAGAGTTATGCTTTTGAATAAATGGCTAAAACTTAGTTTTGCCATACTTTACATACTTACTTTCTTTAAATATTTTATAAAACACTGAGTTGAGTGGGTACTATATTGGTACACTTTGCTAGAAATTTACGCAAAACGGTAAAATCTATGCTTAAAAGATTGACATTTCTACTAAAATACAATCCTATTTTCGTTTCGTAATATTTTCAAAAGTTTGTCCGGCGAAAGAAGTCCTTACGAAATATAGAAATTATTAGGTTACGGGTAAAATGACTTGTCAAAACGTTTAGCATAACATTTTGCGAGTGGTTTAAAACACTGAGCACAGGTGAACGTCATCAAGGTAACTTTCAGTAACTCCGGTTTATTTTTCTTCGCCCACGTCCCGCATAAATGAATATTTGATTTATTAATTAAGCCTCGTTCAGCGTGTGGCTTTTGCGCCTTCTGTCTCGTCTCTTCGCGTTGATTGTCGGTAAATAGGCTAGTAAAATAATTATGTTTCTACTACTGAGTAAGTATAGCCCCGCGAATTAAGTTTGGAAAACAGTGTTGTCTCATAGAATATTTAGATTTGTGAAGTACAATTTATACAATTCATTTGCTCAGCAAACAAATTGTATTAACTGATGTTTTACACTGCCTCATACTACTTATACTGCTTTCTCGTATTTACTATGCTATGACGTCTTACTGAAAGTGGTTTGAAGGAGAATACAAATTGTGTCTCTATTATCAATGTCTGAACACTTTTTGTTCATTACATGTGAATCTAATTTTGGTGTGGATACGATTGGTGTGATTTTTGTTTAACAAGTAAGTTGGTCGAGATTCACGCGGTATGTAAAATTGAGTAAATTCTTGTGGTATATTTTTAAAACGTACGACCTGTTACCAATTTGTACAAATATATGAATCTCAAACCGCGACCAGACCCTTATTTTTGCAACAATTATGAATATCGTTTAAATTAATAGCTGTCTGGTTTAAATTCGTTTTAGTTACATTTAAAATTTATTTGTAAACGGCCGAATAATACCCAACTTAACGCTAAAATACATGTTCGAAGGAACACCATTTAAATGCAATGGTATACAGTCAGATAAATTGAAACAGATTATAAAGCTGACGTTTATGGAATACTTTACAGTTCGTGGGGTAAATAAATGTGATCAAATATTAGTAAGCGTTCCATTAAGATAGGGGCGCGATGTGTTCGGTCTGATAAATGCTTTGAAGGGTTCCGCCCGCGGACTGATACCTACTTGCAAATTGTGTAGAGTATTCCAAACCCATCCATATCACTAGAAATGTGTGCGATCGTAATATATTAAATGCACTGGTAGTATATGTATTTTGTAGTCAATATATCTCTTGAGACGAACTTTAGGAACTCACTGATAAGTTTCCAGTGTCCATTTACCTACTGTCCGCCATCTGGTACTCCTAATACAAAGGATTTTTTAATTCAGAATACATTTTGAATAAAAGAAAAGTTTTTTTATTTTTTTTAGTTAATATGAAAGATTTCGTACATATAATTGTAAACATGGGCAATGGTAATATGTAAAATCTACTTTAAAATATGATGAACTTAAGGTTAAAATTTACCTTTTTTTAGAAAATGTTTGTGTTTAAAGCTTAAATATTAGTAGGCTTGCTTTGTCATTAAACACTTTTCGCTGAAAAATATACCGTACTTGCATATAACGAATCATGTTCAACGAATCAAATATAACTTGACAGTATTTTTTTTAATATAAGACAACCTCAAATCCTGTGATCTGATCTCGTTGTAAGTAGTTTAAGCACTTGTTATGGTAACAAAACACAAATATTTATCAAATTCAGGCCGTAAAAATATTTAGTATGTAACGTGCGTTTGTTTCCTAAGTGACCCGACGATTTAACATTGTTGGTGTTCTCGCAAATAGATAAGAAAAGTTTGGATGTCCACAACAGTCTTAGAACTGTAATTCTAGTACGTCGCGGTACGAGTGAGCACCCAACTTATGTAGACACTTTTGTTGATGCCTTGAGCCCTCTACATTTGTTTATGTCGAGCTACGATGGCTGTATAGTGGCGCGTTGGCGGCAGGGCGACCAAAAATAAAAAAACTCCGTTCGTTCTAGCCGGGATGACAAGCAATTTAATTCGGTTACCAGAAATGAAGGAGTCGAAAATTACAATAAGTAATTTTGAAAAAATCTATTAGAGAATAGAAGGAAAGTTTTTTAACGTAAAAAAGATTACTGATGTTGAATTTACTTTTCAAATATTTGTAAAAGGTTTATTAAATACGCATAATATATCGCACATAGAAGTATCAAACAAAAAAGAACGTGTAATGAGGATATAGATTATTTTTTAGAAACAGAAACAATTACATTGCAGAAAATGCACAAAAATGTTTCAATGTTTTTAAATGTCTTGCCTGCGACCGGATAAATAATCTATTGAGGTCTAATATTTCAATTGTTAATTAAGAAATTTTATTCGAATAAAGTACAGTACTTACGACTTATTTGTTTTCATAATATTACGAAACAAAATTACTTACCTAATAGAGTTCTTGTTTCAAACAGCATATACTTTATCAGCTTGCTAATTTTTATCTGAAGATTGAAGAATCAGCGTTAAAATACATACTTACATCATCCTTTAGGATAACCGAGTATGGTTACAGAGAAAAAGACCAGGTACATCGACAACCTTAAGCACATCCCGACCAGTAAAGTTGGATCGTTTGTCCCGAAACCACAATTTATTACTTTGCCTTCGATTCATTACTTCGAGTAAGGGCTTACAAGAGACGTAACGATTTTATTGTCGCTTTTTTATGGTGGCGTAAAGTTTTGTTGGGACGCCTATTGCGTCGTGAAAGAACTGTTATTGATTCCTTTTCAATATAGCATGTTACATTTGCGTCAAGTTTACTTCGAAGAGGATAACCAAAATTAGTATTTTGGTCTGTTTATCTCGATAATCATAAAAGTCAAACATTTTTGTTTGTGTACCTATATTATATTACCCATTGCATCGTGCATGTTGTACCTACCTACATTTGCGTCAAATTCAGGTTAAAAAGGATAACCAATAATCAGTATTTTGATATTTAATAATATCATTGTCATTGTAAGGGCGTATACGCCACAGTGTTCCTCCGACAGTGATGCAAATACTATTGTCTTGCGAAATTAATTTTATTTTAACGTCTAGATATTATAAGTTAGTCATTTACAATATTTTCTTTACACGGCTCACTCGGTCACGAAATAATTAGAAACAATGGTTAACCAGAAAAGCCAACTGTCGAAAGACCAAGTGGTAATAGCTCAAGTTCAAGCAAACACCGTGTCAGTCGAGAACAAACTCAACGAACGAACTCGGGTAACGAATATTGATGAACTACTTTTTATCGCGAATGTGTTAAACAATTTTTTATTATACTACGATTGTAATGTTAATGCATTTGTGTTTGTGAAAAATATATGTTACTTCTACATATTTACGGATAAAAATAAAGTGTCACTCTTTTATGTCTTAAATAAACTGTTTACTGCCTACTAAACCTTAAGAATTTTGTATAAATTACTAATATGTATAATATTTTTTTTTTAAGAAGGGGTATGGTGTAAGGTCGTATACGCCACAGTGTTCCTCCGACAGTGTGCCTCGCGTCTCGGTACCTCACGGACTTGTAATATGTGTGCCTAATACAAATAATTGAGTGTCGCAGTTTCATCTTTTATTTATGTGGGCACCCAATGGGAGGAAACCCGTAACCCAACATCATTTATGGAGATAATTCTCCATAATGACTGAACATTTTTGTGTGTGAAAATGACATTAATCCAAATATCCGAAACTAAAGGCGATATCTGTTTCTGAGGGTCTCCTCCCAAAAACGAAACGAACAAACGAAAGTTTTCGTTTTTGACGATTAATCAAAAGTTTGGGAATTAAAACGTGGTTTTTGATTTGCATAAATAATATTTTGTTTTTTGATAACGCTTTATTCGCATTCGAAGTGTGTTAGTTGCGATAATGAGCAATAAAAAATACTAAACGTCATCAAATTTTTCTAAATAAACTGGATAAGCTCTCGGGGTTTTCGCCCCAAATATTATCTGTGTCAGCCGGATAGCTCTCGTAAAAGCCAATTTATAAAACTTCAGGCCGTTCTTTATAATGGCCCCGTTTTGTGAAAAGGGTGGAATGATGCTCACTCGTTGGATCACGGGCGGGTGTACAAGGGTACAGCATACAACATACTACATAGCGTGCTCTGCATGTAGCGGTTATAATGTGTAGCCATTTTGTAAAACCGACAAATGTACATGTACAAACAATACTAAGCAATAAAATAAAATGGAGCAGGATAAAAAGCGGTTTGGTTCAGTTGGTCGTTCACGTCTACAAATAAAGTTATGGGGTCGTAGAATGAGATATGGTTGAAATATCTACTGGATGCCTTTGTATAACAAAGTAAGCGTGTGTTTACTTTACGAGTAATTTAAATGGCAGGCTTATTACCCATTGCTTTAATGGTCGAGACGAACATTAACTAGAGTAATTTAAGGTCTTAAATCAATTCCATCTTGAGTTCGTCCCTTGGCACCTTCAAAAACATAATTATAAAGCAAGATGAGAATAAATACCTGTTAGAAGAATGTATACATACAGGTTACATTTATGTACGTTTGTTAGGTATATTTTTAATGAATTAATCCAATTGTATGCAAAAGCAAACTCACAAAAAAAATTAATAGAATTTTAAGACTTTCGCGTTCCATTTTAAACATTTAAAATAATTTAACGGGTCAAAACTCAGCTCGTGACCACGGTAGGTGCAACTTACTAGTAAGCTGTAGTTTGTATTAAGTACTAAATAAAAATGGTGTCGCGTTTTGACCCGTTAAGTTACTTATTTAAAAATGTTTAACTGTCCGCAAGATGAATAAGTACAAAACGTTCTTAATACCATGATGGCGGCAGAATGAGCGACTGCAGTTTAAAATGTGGTCACAGAGGCACTAGACTAAGTGGGCGACCGGGCACTTCATCAATAAGTCAGCGCGCCCTGAATCTTGGATCGGAGGCTGGAGCGCGTAATGGATTGCTAATATTAGCTAAATCTCGTAAGTTCCGCCCCCGCTCGCGGGATAAGCCGGCTTCATCCGTCTTTTCTGCAGCTATACGCTCCAAACGGTAGTGTTGTCTCTCTGTAATCTGTAGAAATCAAATTCGATACATTTTGAACCCGTATCGCCGTAAAATCAATAGTATCGATGCATAGAAATACTATATATTGTAGATGATGATTATCCATGCGGGCCTAGACAAAATTTTATCGCGCTCTTAACAAACGTCAAAATAGATTAAAGTCAGTGAGTCAGCTGTTGATTGGCTAAAAAAACTGTGTGTGTGTTATTAGCCAATCAATAGCATCGAAACTTTTGTCGTCCCATGCGATAAATTTGACGTATTGCGTATGTTAGGCCTGATAACTACTACTGATACTATGCATAAATACAAGTATCTTTAAAAATCCAATCCTATTTAACTGAGCATCTAAAATACTAACCTAACCTAAATAATTGGCCACATATTTAATAAGTCATCCACTTGGGCTTGGGCGACTTGTGGCTTAGTCAGTATTTCTGTGGCCCAAATTAATAAAAAGTAACATTTCTTTTTTTAAGGTAAATTGTAGGCATTGAGTCACGAAACTAAGTGGCTTAACCAGACCATTTCACAAATAAGCCAGCGCGTCCTAAATTTTGAACCGGAGGTTGCAGCGCGTATTGAAGTACTGATACCTTTTAGCTAAATCTCGTCACCCCCGTGCGCTGGATAAGCCAGCTACATCCGATTTCTCTGCGAGCTATACGTTCCCAGTAATAGGTACTGTTGTCGTTCAAAAGTGCTATCAATTACGAAATCCATAAAAAGTACTGTTAACAGATAAGTTAATGAGAAATTTATGTGTTAAAAATAAAAGCGGTTTGCTAGGTTCTGCTCATACCATAGCTTGTTTTATCGATATTAGGCCTTAAAAGTTCGGCGGCACTAGTCTCCTAGCTACGAAGGGCGAAGGGTGTTGAAACTGAAGTACTGTGTGCACGGGTACCACTGAACGTAATCCGTTGGGGTACTGACTGTCTACCAAGCGTTATGCGCCGTGATTGATAGTTGATTGGGTCCGGTACTCCGGTCGGAAGCAATCTGTGCGAGTAATAGTGGAGTTATTCGATTTTAGAGCCAATACCGATGGGAAAATTGGGGAATTTTGATGCTATTGATGTTTGTCCCTGATATCTCGTTAAGCCCAGTCAGAAGTAATTTGGTCACTTGCCTTATTCTCCCTCTTTCGGAAATCCGTATAGGGCCTGCGTGGTGAAGTATTTACTACCGATTTCATTACATAGTCGAGATCAGGCCTAAGACTAATGTTATTGATTGTGACGTTAATTGGATCAACGTTCAAAATTACGAAACAGTAGTGAAATTTTTATGTATCAAAATGTTTCAAGGTAAATTCGGAAGACTTTCACTTTCACTTTCACATCACTTTGATTGTTGTCACAGTTATAACAACTAAAGTGGTTGATGCTTTTATTAAGCGCCTTTGTTCTGTTAAATTCCAGGTAGTCAGCTGTACCTATAAGTCCATGACACGCGAAGCCATACATTTTTAAACTCGTAGTAACGTACAACAATTAATACTCGTACTAATGTAATATAACGATGTTTTTTTACCATTACTAAACAGCTCCTTAATCTTAGTTTCATCACTTTTTATCAAAATCTGGAATTTCTATTTTTAATAAAGAGTTGGGAATGTGTGAAACCACAGTATTTTGGATGTGATGGAGAGCCGTCATAAAGAGTCCATTTCCCCAGACTCGGACGATTGGCGAAAAACGGCTGTTTCATTAATATCTAACATACGAAACATCTGCGGACCGGGAAAGTACTTGATGGATGGGAATGATTATGTGAGGGGAATATCAAATACGCAAAGGTTTCCTGCAACTGTAACGATTCTGTTTGATATAGTGACCGATCGAAGCTTCGTTTTCGGACATCAATCTAAGTAAGTTTTTGCCGTACTAATAATCACACGTCTAGAAGATTGAGGACATACTTTGTACGAATAACTACTACTCGGAAAAATTGGGGATATAAAAATATGATTTCAGTCATCACAAAACAATAGTGTTCCGTAAAAATATTAAAAAATGATTTATTTAGTTTTCGGCTGAAACATTACTATCTGCATGACTACTCGTAATTCATTTATTACTAGCGATTGAAAGGTATTAAATCTATTTAATATATAAAACATGTTCCGCTATACCGCCGTCAACAGTTAAAATTTATTTAGTCCAACGAACACTCAGGTCTTCCACTCACAACAATCTTGCAATAAGTTTTTTCATTATAAATACTCGAGGCTTTCTATTAAAATCCGATACAGTAACATTCGAGAAACAATCTCAAAACATTCAAACCGGCAGATATCATTTCTCCGACTGCATTGTCCGCGCTCCAAAGTTTTTCAATCTTGAAACTTATCTCAATTCAAATGAATGTCTGATTTGCATTGACAATGTTCAAGTGCACAATATTACGCTAATGAAAGCCGTAATACGTTTGCGAGACTTTCTCGCGATGGAAATAAAGCTTGGGGTGGTTCCCTTTTTACGAGCATCTAGAGTTTCTTGAAAAGCGACACCGCGAGGGTCTGCGACGCATTGTGGCTAACGGCCGCCTTTCAACGCTCGACGGGACGACGCGATAAAACATTTTATGTCACTACTTTTGTTTACTTCAAAGAGTCGGTTTTGAATCCCCGTAATAATATCGACAGTCACGTTTATTTTTAATAACTGTCGTCTTGATGTCCTGTTCCTATTTTTGATATACGGTATTCTAAAATGGGAGTCTAACTGTAAAATCTGGGTATTTTTATACTGCCATCTGATCGTCTTATCATGAATTTTATTGATGGCGTCACGTCACGTTACGAAAAGCAATTTGACAGCTATAGATATATAATACATATGTCAGAAAATTGTTTAGTTTGATTCGTCTTGGCTAATTGATTTGGTCTAGTAGAATTAATTTTATTACCTAAGCTACTTTGCTAGGTTTTGGTAGGTTTTCTAAAGAAACAGACACTTATCACCATTGCAGTGTGGGATATGAACCCCACGGCAGTGTTTTAGTTGCTCGCTGCAGTGATATTTTAAGATATTGAATAACATAGACAGCTAGATCACGACCTTTATGTAAAAGTTATGATTATTATTAATGAAGTTTTTGCCCTAAACCCATTATTTCGATTTGTCGGCTATTCAAATAAGTTAATAACGTACATACCTGCCTACCTGTCTACATAATATGTGCCCATATTGCTTGAATTATACGCTACAGCTTTGCGGCAAGCAAAGTTGAATGTGTTGAAAATTCATACATTGTTTACGCCGTTTCCTACCGTTTGAAGCAGGAATATAGCACCGGGAAGAGCTACGCAATTGTTTCGCGCGCCACGTTTAACGCAGTTTTCGCGAATCTTTTGTTTTCCTGTGTGTTATTATAATGAGCAGCCTTTTGTGGGGCCGTCGTGAGGGTGCCAGTGCGTATGAATATTTACGTGCGAAACCATTGTGGCGGCGTGCCTGCCTGTACAGTTGACACGTGGATCTACCTGTCTCGTACTTGTTTCTATTTTACCAGTTGATGCTGTTTTGTTTGGGAGTTATTGTCAGCATCTGAAAACATGATCTTTGTTGTGTTCCTGGTTAGTGAATCTTAGACGAAGCCTTTGTTTGGTAATACCTACGTAGATAAATGAAAGTTCGAATTTCCTAAAAAAATGGAACAATAATGCTCACCTGTTTTAACCAGTGAGTATAGGATTAGAAAAGGTCGTTCATTATCTAACCTCATTATCCTGAAGCGACATACAAGTACAAATTGGTTTCGGGATTATACTGGGCGCAGACTAATTAATTTGTATACGTAGCTTAAATTTGATACTGTCTAAATTGACTCGGAAAACCGTGTGACATCAAATTAGTTAATTATCAAGTGGAAGCTTATGCTAACCCTTCTTCGGCAATTAATACTACTATTACGTACTACAAAAGTAGATAGCTTAAGATTCGTGCCAGTCGTCACCTTGTTAAAATTACAGGATGAAGTTCTTACCTGAAGATTCCTTTGTTAAATTTAGAATCTCATTTCCTATATAAGAATATAGATGTGAATTTGTTTTAGCAGGTGCCGCCAGCGGCATGTTGGGGGCGCGGCTGAAGTCCTGGATGGAGGCTCAGCTGGGCCGCGCCAAGAAGCGTAAACAGAAGCAGAGCCGGCAACAACCGGCGCCGGCGACGACGGGACCGCTGCCGCCGCCGCACCTCTCGTCTCCGGAAAGCGCTTACAGTACCGGCTACTCGACGGATGGGACGTCGCCCGGAGCGTCTGTCGCGCCGCTCGCCGCTCCGCTGGTCGCGCCGCCGCCGCCGCCTGCGCCTCCTACTACACACTTGTACCATGAACCGGCAAAGGTAAGATGCGAGCACTTTCAACCAGAACTCTGATAGACTTAGGCCATTTTTTCCAGCCACCACCGGTCAGTTATTTTTAGCAATACATATACCCTTATAAATTGCTTCTGAATGTCCTTTGTAATGCAACATGACTGAAACGAGAACTTTTTTAACTTACATAATATTTGTAGCCGACTTAAAAAAAGGAAGGAAAGGAAAAACATTTCAATTGGATCCTACACATATGTAAGCCTTTTATGTGTGTTCGCGGATCATTTCGACGCTTATGAGCCAGTTTTAATTATTGTTTTGTCGTTAGAAAGAAGATATTTCAGGGATTGGAACCATAAGGAACAAATCAGGATCTGGTGATGTTACTCCAGAGACATCGAGGGGAAGTCTTTTTTTTTTTGCATTTTTTTTCAACTTTTAATGGGACTTGAGAGTCGTACATTCAATGCAAAGAGACAAGAGTATTTATATAAGTAATAACTATTGTTCAGTGTTCACTGCCACTTAAACTTATTAGTTCTCGTATAGATTTTAGCACTTAGTTTGAGCGTGCTAAAATATTGACTGCAGATTTATTGATTAAAAGTTGAGGGGACGCTGGTATCTGTTTTCATTGTCCATTGCTAAAGAAGCAAAACAAATGTTTTATAAATGAATTCCTCTCTAAAGTGCATAGCATCTCTGCACACAGCATTTTAAATAGGTACCATTGGTACTCGCATCTCCAGTAAGGTAGGTAAAATATGAACCCTCAAAATCGAGATACTTTATTCTAAATAGCCCAATATCACGAATACAGAACGGGACCCCGTATAAATAGATAGCGTGCTTGAACATTATGCAAAAGTAGATTGCGCTGAAGCAGTACACTTTTAGTAAGAGCTTTCCTAAGCTCTTCGAATTTCTCGTCGCAATGTGAAAAACTTGCTTGTATTTTTCTTGTCCTTACCATTTCGTTTTTGTTATGGGACGTGCATGGCCATGATCCAAAATGGAGTTTGATCATATATTTTTAACAATCAAGGGATTTCGGCGAATCCATATTTTATTGCGTAGAATTGTACAAAATAAAAATGATGGGTGTACGATATTGTCTTTTGCGCATAAATGCAAAGTTAATGCTTTTTTTGCCATTCTATGTTATTTGTAAGTACTGTTTATTTTACTCTTTTGATAGTTTCGACCAGAGAACAAAGAACTTTTGGTTGATTCCTAAAGAAAGTCGGCTACGATTGCCGTGTTATAATGGCAACGGGGCTGTAAATTAAATGACTTACATACAGAAATAATCAAGCAAATTTCAGAACTACAAGTTTGACTTCAAAGTAGTATGTAAAAGTATTTGAAACATTCACTTTCATCGTATGTATCCATTTTGTAATTTTTTATATACATATTTTATATTTTATCTGGTCATGTACGAAATGATTTTGACATTCAAATTTGGAACAACACGTGATATGTTATTCCAAAAATGTGTGGATCCCAGAGGATGTACGCAATAAAGTATTTCTGTGACAGAGGATTTACACGCCAGCGAAATGAGAAAAACAGCCGAATGTATTTGCATTTGTTGGGGAATGTAACAAATATAACAGAAAAGTACTCGTTTTTACACAACACAAGTGCTTTAAGTTATGCTAAAAGTACATTGAACTGCAGCGAAGTGAGCCTCAAAGTTAATAATTTTGATCGCAAAACAAATTATGGAGGACTAATCTAATGAAACCTTATTGCAAATCACGTTCCACGAATTTCATTAAACCTCCGTTTTATCATAATTTCGTTACCGTTTCTGCAGAGTAGTACAATAGCGTTCGACCGGCGCGCACATGCTTTCACTTTATTAATTAACTGGACCGTATAAATTGAGGGGAGGACCTTTATCTGGGCTAAATAAAGCCTGATCGGCCATTGTTTGAAAAGTCGTTACAATGGAAAAAATAATGAGGATGCAAAATGGATTACGTGTTGGCTATTCGGTAGATGGGTGGTATTAGGAC
The DNA here is from genome assembly GCA_037074685.1 of Glyphodes pyloalis. Classification (NCBI taxonomy): domain Eukaryota; kingdom Metazoa; phylum Arthropoda; class Insecta; order Lepidoptera; family Crambidae; genus Glyphodes; species Glyphodes pyloalis. Next base: position 4,304,657 of record JAYKKO010000004.1, read on the forward strand.
AACGTAATTATAACGAGACAGGTTCATAAACTATTTGGTTCGAAGCTTATCAAAATTGAGGATTATTGGTGACAGTGGGATAGTGTTTTGAGAATGAATGGCTATTTTAAATCATATAAATTTTAAGACTTTCGCGTTCTATTTTAAACATTTAAAATAATTTAACGGGTCAAAACAGGTTGGTGCAACCTAACCGAAACGTCGGGCAGTAAGTAGTTCGTTTTAACTAGGTAGTAAATAAAAATGGTGACGCGTTTTGACCCGTTAAATTATTTTAAATCGTAGTTATGAGAAATTTGATTGTTATTTTACTAATTTATATTTTGTCTTGGACATGTTTTTTGCTTGTTATTTTTTTATTTATGCTATATGTTTAGTTTAAAATATTATGGAAACTACAATGATTTTTGTATGTACTATGTTTTGTGTTCTTAAAAGCGTTTTATGTCAATTCAAACTGAGTTACGATTATTAGAATTAAAAATAGCTAATTGGCTACTTGACAGTGTTAACAATAAAATATGAAAAGTGTTAGATATGTTAGCTTATTAGTTAAGTAATCATTTTACATTTTTACTTTTTAATTAAAAGCATAGGTAGTATTTTATTTTTGCAAAATAAATTTTAGTTTTTTTATCTGTGGAACAAAAGAACCGAAACGGAAACCACCATTGCAATACGGAAATGACAGCTGTCGGCGAAAATTATTTATTTTAATGTGGCGAAACAATGATTATTTTACCGATTAAATTGAATTATTGTGTCTCTAATCGTATAAAGAATTTATTGAAACATTTTCCGTTTATCTTAATTAAGTCGTTCCTATGCGTATCGGTTCGTTGTCAACGACGTTGACGTCATAATTGGAACAGCGACGCGACTAGGCGTTTTCGCGCGCTTTTTAAATGTGTTACACAAAATCTTATTTTTCTCTGGTTATTTAGATTATTTCCAGATAAATCGAATTGCTTGGGATATAAAATGAACGGGCGCACATTTTACAATACTTTTTCAAAAACTGTCAAGTAGCCAATTCGTCATTGGATCTAACATATTTAACATGTTTCGGTTTGGGAGTGGACCCTATTGTTAAGATTATTTACTGTTACGTCTAATAATATAATAGTGAAGTATGTGTGATATATATCCCTACTAATATTATAAATGCGAAAGTAACTCTGTCTGTCTGTTACGCTTTCCCGCTTAAACCTCTCAACCGATTTTGATTAAATTTGGTATTGGTATATGTTGAACCTCAAGAAAGGACATAGGCTACTTTTTGTTAGAAAATGGGGGGGGGGGGGGGGGATGGGGGTAATACCACCTTTGAAAGTTTATATGGGAAAATGTTTATTTTTTAAGTTAGAGATATGAAATTTTGCACAAATATAGTTCGAAACTTGGATTAAAATGTAGAATACTTTTTGTTAGGAGATAGGAGTAAAACTGACCATGAAAGGATGTAGTCCACGCGAACGGAGTCGCGGGCACAGCTAGTTAGAAATAAAATAAAATAATTGATGGGGGCCCTGTGCTGACAACATTTTTCGCATAAGTTAACTTTCTTTCGCGACGAGTTACGCTTATTCATTCTTATTTAGTAACTACCTACCTTGTTCTATTTCTCTTTTATTTTATAACGAGTCATACTTGAAATAATAAATTTATTTTACTGGGCGAATAGAAAAGTGAAATTAAGTAGGATGTAAAGTCCCGTTATTGCAAGTAATACGTTCTTGTAAGAATTCAATTGTAAGTTTTTAAGCACATAACATTAAAAAAGCACTTGACAGTGGTATGAAGTTGTAGTAAAAATTATTAAATAAAAAAAATTCATACCAAAACCCATTAATAATGAATAATGAGGAAACTTGATCAATAGGTAATCTTATATTATCTAGGCTATTTTTATTTCTTGTAGTTACTTTTACTAGATAATATTTTCTGAGAAAAGTCTATTACTGTGATATAACCCAAAAATTAAAATAAAGGTGTACTCTCCTTTACATAAGCGAATCTCCAGTCAAATGTAACAAAACAGTTTAAATAAATTCTAAGCTTGGTTTAATTAATTCAAAACGTTAACAAGAAGGGGGCCATGTTTAGTTCCACGTCCCTGTCAACAGATGGCGTTAGCAGTACTTTAGTTCACGCTATCGTTAGTTTCCGTCGGTATCACTAGGTCGGCGCTCAGCCGCAGCTGTGTACTTCCTTGTCTCGGGGAGCATAGTGCGCAGTGATCGTAAAGTGAGAGCACTGATGCTGACACCCGCAAGTTTTATACTTGAATCCCGCGCCCGGCTGCCGTCAGGGAGATCGAGCGCAATTTTTGAATGGCCCTTTTACTTTATAGAGGGCCGGTAAGAGAAAGGACTGCTGATATTTTTACAATATCAGATTTTAATGTATTGGTATTTTTAAATATTTCAATATCGAAGTTTGATTATCGAAAAAAATATCGATATTTCGATATATATCGGCTTTATTTAAAAAAACGTAAGTCAGCCAAAAACAATGGTAATTAATTTCAATATTACGCAATAATAATATCGATATTTTATCAACTGTCCAGGTGAGAGATTATTTATTTTTAAAGATAGATCGATTCCCCGGCAGGGTCATTAAATATAAAAACCGAACTTTATCTACCAAGTACTATGTCTCAGGTCTGAGTGAGATCTCAATGTTGTGGTGGTATTGTCATCGTTATGATTTCTGGCCAGTACAATAGCTACTTAGTACATATTTACTTCTGTGAATCAGAACATCGTATGTGATGTAGTCTAACATTATACTATTTAACTCTCATATTTTAGCAGTCATTTATACTTATATGAATTACATGTAGGTACCTAACTAACTACTGGTAAAACTACGTAAAAAAAGCGTCGCTTAATTTTCTTTCGATTTAATACTCCCAGAAAGATTTCCAGGAAAACTACTAAATTACCATATTGTAAAATTTTCAGCCTTTGTAAGTTTTATAGCTGTATACAAATGCAAATATGCTAAACTAAATATTCAATGTTAGTTGTTTCGTAATATTTCCCATGTAGTTTAACTAAGGGGAGTTTCAATCAAGTGACCATGTTTTCAAGTCATCAAATAGAAGCCATTGATCGGGCTTCAAGACCAAGATCAAGATATTAGCCTGACAGCTTGACGTGCCCCTCGAAACATGGTATAAATAGTTTTTGATAAATGTCACTAAGTTCTTCGACATCGAATCGTAACTTAGATAAAATTTTAACACAACCTAACCATTTGTCTTCCAGAGGCGTTCCAACACCAGCTCGAGGAGGTGCATTCCCGCGGAGCCTCCAGTGGTCTGCGCCACGCCATCCCCCCGCCCCCGCTGCCGTATCCGCACCAACCCCTGGCTGGGGGCAACGTCACCCCATCGCAGGCGGGCGCCCCACCTGCTGCACCAGCAAAGTCTACAGTGCCCCCAGGCGCAGCCCCCGCAACTGCAGCACGCCCCCTATTCGCTAGATTCTTATCCGGCAAGATTAGGTTCAAGGTAAAGTTGGCCAAAGACAAGGCAACATATTAGGTATGTTGTTATCCAGAATCTCTTCTTACCAGGTGTATCGAAGCACATTCACGACTTTCCAATTAAGCTTTCTGGGATATGGGGATACACTCAGATCATAGGGCGACGCGCGACCACGCATCAAATTTGGTGGTATAGGTCTATTTATTATTACTTTTTATTATATTTATTAAGGGACAATAAAAGTCAATTGAAATAATAAAATACTTAACACATTGATTTTGATTAACTTTATTTTAACTTTGATTAACATTCAATGAGACCAAGTACCAATCAATATATTTTAAAAAATTTTTAAGTGCTTCACGCCATACTAGCGAATTATGAATATTTTAAAGGAACACCCTGCGATGTGGGTTTCGAACCCACGACCTTAACGTATCGCATGTGCTGCTATTCTAGTTGAAAGGACAGATGAAATTTTTCTGTTTCTTGAAAATAATCAATAGTTTTTCATATCATAATACGCGTATTTGGTCGATTTACATGTAGGCATATATGTCAAAAATCACACTTGTATGTAAAACGTACGTGATAAATATTGTCATTACTAGGGATTTCATTGTGTTCAAACACATTTGAATGTTTTTAGGTCAGTAGGTTAAATCGATGCAGACGGTCTTACATTATTGAATCGAGTTACTTCCAGGCCGAAGCCATATTTATATTGGAATAATATCAATTTTCTTTAACAAAGACCTATGTATTGGTAATTTTATATACGGAAGGAGTGATAACTATGACATTGTTCGATATATTCTTTAATTGAGCGCCATTAGTAGGCAGTCTCATTAATATGCATTACAAGGCGCGCAATTTACAAGTAGGTAAGTTTGACAAGTAGGCACATCAGGCATCCGTGAACCGTTTTTTAGAATATCATGGCGAAGGGAGGCATTCGTGTTCATACACTGTAGTGTACTCATGTGTGGAGGTTGATACAAATACTAAGATGCACGGGTCGTTTGTTTGCCAACTTAATTTGCCACTAATAGTAATTTTGGGATTGGTACGTAAATTTTTTAAAACCATAATATTTCTTTATGTTCCAGGTCACCACACCTGTCTCCACATCTCTCTCCACATCTCTCGCCGCACCTCTCACCTGAACCTCACAGGTCCCCTTACTACCGCGGCGGAGCGTCAAGCGACGAAGAGTGCCGCGGGCTTCGGCCACGGGGGAGGGAGACGGCGATACTGTCGGATGCTGACGTGGACTCTGATGGGGACACAGGACTGGATGGTGGCGACGAGGACGAGCCGGATGAGACGGCGTCACCCGGCCGCCGGAGAGCGAGGCGACGCCGCCCGCCGAGGAGGCCACCGCGGTCCGCAGGTGACTTCACCCTAACCAGTTATCAAATCAAACAAAAGCTAAAAGTGTTAAGTACGTTCTAAACATATTCGGCAGAGGGCCCCTACCGAAGGCTTAGAGGTTGATACAGCAGAAAAATTCACCGCCTACAAAAACTTGCGGTTAGCCAAGTCGAAAGAGCAACACACGCGATACGTGAAGGTCGTGGGTTCAAGCCCCACAACGCAAGGAGAGATGAATATTTTCTGTTTCATCAACACAAAACCGAGATGAAAAGGAGTGTATCTTTAATTTACATCCGCTTCAGCATCATCGTAGCAGATAAAACCACAAATCTATCGCAGGCTATTTGCAAACCGGTTTCGAGCAACACTTAGAAAAGGGGAATACTTTTGATTACGGTAACATAAATACTGATGTATGCTGATGACAATCCAGATTAACCCACAAGCTCAGGACAAGTAATTAGGGGGGGTTGATTGACTTAATAAAGCAACTGCATACTGTGAGGGTATAAAGTAGTCAAAATTTCACAACAATTTCATATAATTTATTATCTATACGATACCTAGTATTCTAAAGAAGAAACTCAGATTGTGAAACATTGTTTACAGGTTGCACCCCACCCCGAGCTCGTCGCCGTAACCACGCGCCTTCGGCCCCCCCAGTTCGCGAGCGAGATCCCTTACTGGAGGCCGACCGCGAGGCTGAGCGCAAATACCGCGAGCTGATCCGTGAGGCTGAGAAGCTGCTGGTGACAGTGTCTCGGGCGCCGCTGGAGCCACCTCACAACCCACGCGTCAGGGAGCTGAGGGCAACTGAGGTAACCTATCCCTCTCCTTACATATATTAAAACTATTCTTCAGGTGTTAACTTTTAGCTACACGAGACACGCTCTTTTAACTCTAGAGGTTTTGACTAAAGAGAAATGTTTTTCTATTACATGTTGTTATAAAAAGTGTAAGAGAGCTTTTGGCTGCTTGATCTGTTCTCTACGTCTCTTTATTCATTCTTATCTACTCCATATCAGTTTGACCACACTTATAGACAGTTAAATTCACGAAGGAGCTTTCCGCCCAACCTCTATATCCCTACTAGTCCCTACTAATTATTTATAACTCTGTCTGTCTGTCTGTCTGTCTGTTACGCTTTCCTGCCTAAACCTCTCAACCGATTTTGATGAAATTTGGTATAGGTATACGTTGAATCTCAAGAACGGACATAGGCTACTTTTTATAAGAAAATAAGGGGGGGATGGGGGTAATACCACCTTTGAAAGTTTATATGGAAAAATGTTTATTTTTGAAGTTAGAGATATGAAATTTGGCACAAATATAGCTCAAAACTTGGATTAAAATATAGACTACTTTTTGTTTCAAATATTAGGGGAGAAAGGGGTAAAACCGACCATGAAAGGATGTAGTCCACGCGAACGAAGTCGCGGGCACAGCTAGTCACATATAAATTAGCAATGAGTGGACACCCACACCAGATAAATTAACAGAACGTCACGGGGTAACATAGGCTTAGCAATAACTCTCCGCGCCTCCTGCTTACCCCTCATGCCTCGTAAGGGTCCCAGATCAAAATTTGTTGGGATGCGTCTTTGCGGATTGAACTTACTATACCTTTCCACCTTACTCCAAAGGTGGAAGCCCCTCGCCGAAGCCCCGAGCGCACACATATCACCAATTTCATGAGGGCCAACTCCCCTGAGCCGCGCCGCCTGTCTCCAGTGGCGCGTCGATCCCCCCTCGCCGCGCCCCCGCCCCCACCCGTCGCCCCGCGAGCCATATACCCGCCCACGCCCGCAGACAGGCCGCACTCAGAGCCGCCTAAAAGGAAGGCCTATGCTAGAGATGAGGTAAGTAATAACTTATGGTTCCAGATCCCTGAAGTCCGTATCGCATTTTGTCACCAAAAGAATTAGAACCACATTCTTGTAATTTCTCCGCATATCATCTCATCTGCACCAAGCAAATTCCACCTTTTAGTTTATTGTTAGGTACACGTCTTTTGAATTCGATTATGAGGCGGTACGGCGGACCATATTATATAATAATGGCATAGTACTGAATAGTGGAAGAGTAATACAACAAAATGACAGATGCTGTTGAGTTACCATGGGCCTTCAACTAAAATCACCATGTAAAAGACATACAAAAACAGTTATTGCTACTATATCTGTTTTTCAAATCATTAAAATAATGCCACTATAATCAATAGGCTTCCCCTTCCGATATTGGACTATAGGATTATACATACACGTTTGGAAACGCCTAAGAATCAAGCAAAAATTATGAGGTAACAGGTGCGCAATACAAGTTAGTATATTATGCTTATCTAGAAGTATCTATGCACTAAAAGTAGGTAGAAACCAGTTATAACGGATGCATCATTCCATAAAATCAGTTGTACACAATCTAATGACTTCAATAAATATTTCCACATTCTTGAGAAAATCTTATGATATCTAAGTATCTCGTAGTAAACGAAGACGTAAAAGTATAATGACTTCCTTCATTAAAAACGTATCAACAAAGGATTTTGATCAGTGTTGATATCGTTTACGAGTGCACCAACAAGCATGTCAATTAGAAATGGTTTATAGATATTTTGCATTTTCTAATAAACGTCATACTAATAGGATCTTGTGGTCACCTTACCTAATTGATTTCCTTTTGGGGCATGCCCCACCACTATGATCTGCTTTATGTGGTTGTTTAACAGATGAATGCACATGTACCTACCTGCTTAGAGGTTAGCTCCAAACCACCTCATTTAGTAGATAAATATGATCTACTTAACAATAAGCACAAAGTCTGTACCACTGCAATCACGGGTCTGTTTGGTACTGGTCGCCAGTAAAATAAATAACTGTTTTTGGTATTGCTGTTGGAATTTAACTGAACACAATCTCCAGCAGTTCTATTGATGACTTTGTTTGAAGGTAAGCTACTAAAAAAGGTAAATCACGTCATGAGTAGTGACTGTTTTAAGTCTTCAACTCATTATTGCCCTGGGAGCCTAATTAAGTAGTACATAGTTAGATACAACTTAATAACAAAGTTCGGGAACTGTCATTTGGCTAGTAGGTACTCCTGAACTTCTAAGGTCTTCCTTTTTAATTTCTACCTCAAACCCATTTTGGACCCGACTGATTCGCATTTTCCGTATGTAACTGAATCTGTATTTTATGTTGTCAGGTGCTGCAAACCCTAGAAGGGCTGCGCAAGAGTCTGCAGCAGCAGTCGGCGTTGCTGGCTGTTCAGCGCACGCGCCTGGACTCGCTATAGCGCCCCCCACCCCCCGTCCCTGCCAAACCTTAGCTAGACCCGTTTTGTTCCTGTTCCTTTAGACTCTAGTTCAATTGTTTACCATTGTAGGTTGACGTTTCAAACAGTTCTCATTCAAAAATAATTCCAAATATTTAATGCAGTGCGTGCGAGTTCGTTTAAACAAGACTGCAGTTCTTTAGAGGCTGGTATTACTTCCCGCGTAGGCATGGAGTGTCCATAGTTGAGACGAGATATGAGCTCAGTGGGTTGTACATAGAGTGGTTATTTCTGCAGCGTTCTTGGAAATATACGTGGAGAAAAAGCGACACTGGTGCCATTTTTGTTGGCACAAACTGGACTAAACTAACCTAAATTGTTTGTTGCAGACATATTACGTTTTCTGTGAGTTACAGAAATATAATAGAATTTAACTGATTTCTTATGATATAAGTTCTATAAAGAATGAAGAACGCAATCTGACAACACAAAAATTAAGTTCAGTTTTGCGAACAAAATCGGCATTAGTAGCTCCCAGTGATCAGAGTGTAAAGGAACATACTGTTCCGTATATAACAGTAGGTATTACTGGCATCATCATGCATGATTATTAGTGAAATGGAACTGTTTGAAACAGTAGTCTGTATTCTAGATAAAGGCCGTTTCACTTGCCTATTTGAACAGGTAAAATGTTGAAAAAATATAAGGGTTAAAAGTATTCAATGTAGGTTTAAACGTTTATACAAATTAGCAAAACCACTAATGAGGTTTTAATCTAAGACAATAAGCGTATCCGCTATTGTAAATGGATTTTGATTGCGGTGGTTTATTGGTACGTACTAATATTTTATCGTAATTAATATTTGCGGTCATGCAATTTTCAATCAGAGAAGGATTTTCCAATCAAAAGTCAACAGGTGTCCATTTATGATCTGTCTAATATATTAATGACTGTTTTTTGGAATTTTCTATTGAGAATCTGTTGATCATCATACTTATTATTTCAATTAAAGGAAACTTTTTACAGTATTAGCTTTTTAGGCTACGATAGCAATTAAAATATTAAGGTCAGGTTTTATAAATACATAAAACCTATTGAAATAAAATTCGAATTTGAATTATAGAGCATGACAATATAAACGTTTGTCCATTGTATCTCATTATTAACTTATCCATTTGGGATCTGGTGCAATTTTTAAGGGAATGCATGGAGTGCATAACGTTTATACAAGTTAAAATTTTTGGATGATTTTTTTAATGACTTACGAGATTTTAAAATACTTACATTGTTCATAGCTTAGGACACCGTTGTTATATAAATTTTGTATTGTTATTGATATTGTTGTTTAAAAGTGTCCGTATTTTGGAACCACACTTTAATTTAATTTATGGTTTGTTTGATAAATTTGGCTACAATTGTCAGCACAGCGTTTCAATAATTATATCAAAGAAATTAATATCGAGTAGAGTGACGTTTCAAAATGCGAACTAAAGTGTCGAATTAAATAAAATTTGAAACCCGAATTTTTGCCGTTTATACAATTAGGGTACAGGGGAACACAAGCAATGTCACGAAATGAAATAATCGAGATCGTAAATTTTACCATACAACCTGCTCTGTTACGCAAGGTTTTGAAAAATATGCAAACACTACTGACAATCATGGATTTAGTTAATGCATTCTCTTTCAAAATAGAAAAAGCGATGAGTGTGTTATGAGTCAAAGACAGACACGTCTCTATTTGTGTCTGTGTGTTTATGTGTGTTTTTCTGTGACATCGTAGCTCTCGAACGGATGAACCGTTTTTTTATGAAAGATAAGAATTAGTCTGCCACCGTCACAAAACGTCGGATAATATTTTTTTCACAACCCCCCCTATGTATCAAAGGTCAAACATACATCTGTACCTATAAATTAATCAAATTTCAAAACCAAGATGGCTGCCATTACAAAATGGCGAAATTATATGATAAGTACAGTCATCGCCAAGACAGATGTAACAGTTTAGACTTGAGTCGCTCTTCTTATGTCGTAAAGATAAGCGTTGTAATGACATGTTCAGGGATTTTAACTTTTTTATGCTTACGTGACACTGCTTACGTTTCCCTCATGCCCTTCATAACGTATTGGGCATCTGAAAAACAGATATCAAACTTTTTTTCCAAAAAGAGCAAACTAGGGCCAAGTGTGAACGGCCGCAGTTCCTCCACTCCGTCTAGTCCCTCCGACCTAGTCCCGTAGTGTAGTGTAGTTGTTACTTAGGCGAGGCCACTTTACATCTTCCACTAATACTCTTAGCGTTTATTATTGACATTATTATAGTTAGTATAGTCGAGCCGCTTCTGTGACGGGAACTTGGAACCATTGATCCAGAAACATTTTAAAGCTTTTCAATTTGGTATTTGTTGCATTGGTTAAATGTACCAACGTTGGTTATCTATTTAGTAGTACAGAGAAAAGCACGTCAAAGTAAATACTTTGGACCGCCCTTATGGCATGCGCATAAGAACTAATATCGAAGAGCTGTTGATCCTTGTAACTTTGTCATTAATAAGCTTCCAATTAGGATAGTTTTATAAACTTTAAGACTTTCGCGTTCCATTTTAAACATTAAAAATAAGTCAACAAGCATCAAAAATAAGGTGGCTCAACCTTACCGAAGCTTCGGACAGTAAGTAGTTCTTAACTACAAAATAAAAATCGTGTCGCGTTTTGACTTATTTTAGGTTAGTTTTATTCCAAAAGCTTATCAAGTTTACTAACAAATTGCCTTTATACAAAGTTTGAATGATCGTACGTAAAATAAAAATGATATTTCACTTCAAAACGTTCAAAGAGTTCGTAGGTAAGTAAAGACCTGAAACAAAGTGTAAAGGTTTTTATCGCAAGACTAATTAACCAATCAATTGATGAACTGGGTAGTTAATTATTACGATGATGCCAGATCTGTTATCATTACATCATCGTGCAATTAATTATTGAAATTGTTTATCATTCTTACTGACAATATAGAAGCCAAATGTCGTTGTTTGATTTGTTTGTTATTGCGTGAGTTATCATGAAGAATGTCCGTGTAATTGGAGATTTAGGTTAATTGATGCGAATTGACTATTAAAATGAAAAAAAAATGATCTGTTAACTTACATCGGAATTCTATTGTTCGGTATCGTGTACTTTCGATATAAAGTGCTTCGGTCTTGCGTGCTTTCTACCCTACGTACTTCGTACGATTTTGAACTTTTGACGTTTCGTAATTCGATTACGAATTCGATTCGTCTACTACCAAAAACAAAATATGGCGGATCCGATGACGGATAGCAATTTTTAATTCTTATAATCGTGACCAATTTTATCTCGAATGCAAATTAAGCGTTTTTAAAAAACAAAATATAATTATTCATGCAAATCAAAAACCACGTTTTAATTCCCAAACTTTAGATTAATCTTTAAAAACGTAACCTTTGGTTTGTTCTTTTCGTTTTTGGAAGTAGACCATCAGTGCCTACTTATCATCAGAAAATAATATTGTAGGGGTCGGACTTAAGGGCGTATGATATTGTTCTATCCAACTGATTTTTGAAAGTGTGTGTATATGATATGGTATTATTCAACATATTTTTTCTGTAAAATGTGTATGTATCAGGTTTCCGAGTTGCCATTTACAGGAGTGGCCACGTTCATACAGGTTAAAGTTTGGGTAGCGTGTATCAAGTAGAGTACCTTAGCGGATGGCAGGCGTAATACGATCGGCAATATACGAGACGGGAAGCACGACAGTACTTATCTTAATATATAAAAATGAATCCCTAATTCCCTTGGTCAGGCCTTCACGCGTGAACGGCTAGACCAATTTCTAATTTTATTTCTTTGTTGTGTTTGTTATTGTCAGGAGAAGGTTTTTATGAAAGAAAAAAAAAACAAAAATAGATATTAAAATTTAAGAATAGTTTCGCTGTTGTGGGTGAAAACCAATTCGAATGAAATAGACGTCGTTGAGACAGTACAACGTCTGTCGGGTCAGCTAGTCATTAATAAAATTGATTTGAGTAATAAGGGAGACGATTCGGTAAAAAAAATTGTCACAAAGATATCAAGAAAAACATTTGAGAGCTTAAAATTGTACCCCTTAAAAATTGACAATAATTATAATCGAAAGTTACTCAGATCACCTTTCAATGAGAACTTAGCCGCATAACCTTTGAAATAGGAAATAGTAAAGTCGTTTACTCAAATACCTCACGACCACGTGTTGGTGCACCCAATTGATACATCAGACAGTGCGTAGTTCGCATGAAATATTAAAAATGTATCACTTTTTGAAACGTTAACTAATTTTAAACGTACACTAGCTAAAATGTCAACAAGTTATGGAATCAGTTTTCTTGAACACTTGTAGAGCGCTGCATTCCGTCGCCAATCCTCATTATTTCGTGCAATAAGTATTGTTAAGATCTGTTACGTCTGCCCAGAGTACCAGTAGCGTAGTAGATAGAGCGGTCTCTAGCTAGAGGTGAGGCGAGCCGCGTCGCGGCCAAAGACTGCGTATACACTTGTATTACTCGTTACTATATTGTGCGGTCACACGGTGCTTGGGACGAAATATTTTGATGGGAATCAAGCGATTTATTGACAATCATTGTACCTTTTATTTAAAAAATTCAGTTTGATTGGATTGCAGTTTGCTATGGGTAGTCGTATCCATGGGATTGTACTAACTTGCAAAGTGATTATTATCTTTAATATCATGATTCTTAAAAAAGGAGTTTATTTGAATGTCATCTATTATTGCAGATATAGCATTTTTATAACGTTGCCATAATCGTGGTAAAAAAGTTCTTTTGGCCGATTAATAAAGTACCTACGTAATTAAAGGTATTTTTAATGAATTAAATTGATTAATCGGCCTAATGTGGAATTAATGCAGTCCAATCAAAACTGTTTTATATCCTCTTATTACAAAAAATGCCTTGGTATAAGTCTGGTCTACAGAATAACCGAACATATTAAAAAGTCTGATTTTTTTAGGTAAAGTGTCTATTTTAGAACGCTTTCTTAAATTTGTCGACGAACTATTTATTTAGTCTAAGACTTAAACTGGGTGTTACTTTTTATAATAAGGCAGGTATAGGTTGTCTGAATATGCTTGAAATCTTAAAATGTTGCATATGGATTTAACAAAGTCATTAACTTGTGACATCCATATGTGACTTTTTAAGATAATTTGTGAGAATCATCATAAAATCGTTGTTTTTGTTACGTAAAATTGTTTTTCCATTTCTATTTCGAAAATACTTACGCGCGCTACTTCAGGTTAAATGTTATAGGTGTATTATGATTATTCGTTGTTAGAATTAAATAATATGAGTATTTTCGAAATATTGAGATAGGAAAAAACTAGGTGAGATACTAGTATGGGAGGTTCTCACTAAGAATCTCACTTTAATGTTTAAAGAAGACTTACCTAACACATAAAAGTGACGCAGGGATACACATTTGCTCAAGTTAAATAATTAAATACTTTATTAAGTATTCAATTCGAATACCGAGTAGATAGGTATTATCCTTCAGTATTGCTAGTATCCCACCTAATTAGCCGGTTTATTTGCACACATAGACGGTTAAGAGCCAATACCATCTACCAGGAGTGCCGGTTCTAGCATTACTGGCGCCCTGGACGAATTTCCGCCAGCGCCCCTGTAAAAGCGTATACCCATACATCGATTTAGGGGAATACATCTGGGTACCTCAGGGTAGCTTTCTAGCGCCCGTTCAAGTCCGAGCGCCCTGGACTGTTGCACAACCGCGCGCCATCTAACGCCGGCCCTGACTACCAGTGTGGAAACTAATCAAAAATTGTGCACATGTTGTTAAGAATGAGGTCTTAAATAATTTTCGCATAAAATGATGCAGTTAGGTGGAATAGGTACTTAATAACCGTCGATGTGTACATTTAGGTAAAGTACCATAAAGGGATATGAAATCGTTTTACAAGGTATTTAATTAAGGGGCCCAAGCACCGGGGCCGCCCGGGCCCCTGGGCCCTTCTGGGCTGCCCTGGGGCCAAATATTTTGTTAGTGCAATTTTGGGGTGCAGTGTACGCCGCGCCCCAGCTAAACATGTAAATATTTATCCAATTATTGTTTAATGTAAGTATAAATAAGATTTATACGTTTAGTTGAATTTTCATTAAAATATTATACGGAATGCGTGTTTCATTTGTTTATTGTACGGCAGCAGGGATGGGTCGTACTTGTCAAATCGAGTACCAGGGCTTGCAAGTACGTCCCTTTTAAAATACCAGGGTCAAAAACCAGGTTTAATATACTTGAAAGTATTTATTAGTCTAGTTCGTAACTACCTAATTTTAAGGTACATAATCCCGAATGTGATTCGAAAGACTTTACGGACTTACAAGTTTATATAAACTTTAACCAAGTATGTACCAATTATTAGAATTTCGTTGATTATGAAATGAAACTTATGTGAGTTAATGAGTTATCATACGTCAAACTTTATTGTTCTATCTCGCTCTCAGCTCAGCTGCATCTTCTGATCCCGAGTCGGGCGCCGAAAAGTCTCGAACCGACCCGGGCGCCGAAAAGTCTCGAACCGACCCTGGCGCCGGACGTCTTGCATAAAAATATTTTGAAAGTATCACACGCAATTTTAATCTTTATGCAACAGTGATAAGGATCATAATTTATTAAACAAAACCAAAAACTTTAAAGGCTTGCGAGTACTTGATTGAGCAAATCTATAAAAGACTTTATTCTTAGAGCCATAAAGAAAATAACACATTGCCGAGGCTGTCGAGTAAATACTTTGAAAGTGTTGCAAGTATTTCGGGCTCGCACCTGGCATCTTCCGATCCCGAGTCGGGCGCCGAAAATTCACGAACCGACCCCGGCGCCGGACGTCTCGCAACAACCGCCTCGCGTAAAAATACTTTGAAGGTATCACACGCGATTTTAATCTTTATGCAACAGTTATAAGGATCATTATTTATTAAACAAAGCCAAAAACCTTAAAGGCTTGCGAGTATTTGATTGAGCTAATCTATAAAAGACTTTATTTTTATAGAAATAAAGAAAATAACACATTGCCTCGGCTGTCTAGTAAATACTTTGAACGTCTTGCAAGTATTTCGGGCTCGTACTTGGTCGGCGTACTTGGAAGCAAATACTTGGTCTAAAAACCTGGTCGCGTAAATACGCACCATCGCTATACGGCAGGCCTACTCTCGAAAACGAAATTAATTCTCAAAATCGCAACCAACACTCCACTTGACACTTCGAATGCAAAAAAAGCGTATGCAAATCAAAAACCAGGTTTTAATTCGCTAATTTTTGATTAATCTTCAAAAACGAAGGGGAACGTTTGTTCATTTCGTTTTTAGGAGTAGACCCCCAGTCTTTAACCATAAACGACTTTACTATTTTAGTTTCATGATAAATTAATAGATGGCTCTGTATGCTGAAGCAAACTCACAATATTTATTGTCCAAATTTTAATTTAAATACAAATTGGTACCTTTAAATGTTCACAGTATACTTGTATTTTACATATTTTTAATTATCAAACAGAGTGCTCGAAATGTTCATAATTTATTTTATGTACTTATTACTTTTCATCTCTCAATGCTTACTAAGATGTTTGCATCGGATGACTGGGCAAAATTGCTCATAATGTCTTAATGGAGTGTTTTAATTGAAATGACATAAATATATTAAAAAAACGAATATAAATGCCGATATCTATTGATAGTCGGGGGTCGAAATCGATAAATAAGCACAGGTACTCAATAGCACAGTGGTAAATTGTAAAAATATTAACAGATGGCGCTAGCAGTTATCGAAAGTGAGTACTTATTTCCTTTCAATTTTTATTTAAAAATGTAATAACGAACTTTTTAATTAGCAGAAATGTAACGAGAAGTGATAAAATTATTTTAGATTATTACTGGTTATTAAAAGACGCTAGTAACACTAGATGAGTTTAATTAGTGGTCGGTATAATTGAAAATTGCTATACTTCTGTAAAACAAAAGCTGTATTATTATTTTTTATTAACGTACAAGTAACAGTTTTGAATTAACTTACAGGAAAAAATGTAAAAAGTTTTTGTGGAGGAGCTGGGATTTGAACCCAGGACTTTCAGCATGCGAAGCAGACACTCTACCACTGAGTTACACCCCCGATAATAGCTCAGATGAAATTACGGTAGACTTAGTGCTGCGCTGACGTCATATGAACACGCCCAATCACGCCACGTTCTATTTTGGTCAGTCGTTGTACTAGTTGTCCTCAATGAATGACTGCCCACTACGGGTCTTCACGTGGCGGTCATGTTTGATGGGCGTGAAATGCAGGATTGCGACACTGCTAGTGTCTACACACTAGAGATGCCCCGAATTTTTGTTTTGTAAACATTATTATCGTAATACCTACGAGCAAAGTCGTACAAAATTCGACAACTAACTTTGAAGTATGACACGTGCTATGCTTGGCGTGATTAAAGTTTGTAAGGCTGCTGCACAGATTACCGTGGGCTGGTGGGCCAATAGCCCTTAAATTG
Source organism: Glyphodes pyloalis (assembly GCA_037074685.1). NCBI lineage: Eukaryota > Metazoa > Arthropoda > Insecta > Lepidoptera > Crambidae > Glyphodes > Glyphodes pyloalis. The sequence goes on from JAYKKO010000004.1 coordinate 4,321,376, forward strand.
AGGGGCCACCAAGCTAATCCAAAGCTTCCCCCTTTGAGGGGAAACTAAATGTTCTATTAACTAAGAAGGGAACATTTATTATTCCCAAAGACCCCGGATACATAGTTATATTACCAATTATTAGATGAGTAAAATTAAAAAAAAAATACAAATTGTATTGCTTGGGTGCTGGCTGTAAGCTGTAATAGATAATTAGTGTGAATGTGTGTGTCATCCTGTTTTATACCGATCAATATGGAATTCGTTATAGCAACAGAGTTCAAAATTATGGAATAACTTTAAGTAGGTAATGTTTTTCTTTGTGTGTATGTGTGTGTGTGTGTGGGATAGAGCTTTTTTTTGTCTTCTTCCTCGTCCATGTCATGTGTGATCGGAATGCACTCCTTTATTTTCTGGTTTACTTATACCCTATTAAGGCCCGATTTTATAGTTATAATAGTTGAAAAATAATAGTTGAATAAAGTGCAATACGACTTATTTTAAATGTTATCATAACAATATTCCGTAACACTATCTAATGGCGTTTATATAGCTTTATAGGCTTTTTATTTTAAATCATGAAAAATCTGTCCTTTGTAAAATTATTCAAAACGTAGGTATATTATATTTTAGGGGTGAGCCTTCCGCTTCCCCGAAAGTTCGGTGAATATGAAAAGGCCATCTGCGGCCATCATCTAAGGTCAGTTAGGAAAAAAAAGTATGTATGGCTTGATGTTATACGTGTAATATGGTGGCTTTTTATTCGACATCATAAATTCACCACCACCATCACCTAACAGAAGACCGCAGCCAAATAACACATCTTCGTTGATGTTGTGTTCCTGTGTGTGAGTAAGGTTTCCAGAGGTCTTGGAGGGTGCTACGTTAGTAGCAAGGGTCAATCCTTCAAGGCAAGACAATTCAAACTCAAACTCAAATATTTCTTTATTCAAGTAGGTTACATATAACACTTTTGAATCGGTCTTCTTGTTCGGAGCCTATATCTACCGAGAAGACACCGGTAAGAAACTCAGCAGATAATTTACAGTATCAGTATCTAACTTATTGCTAAGTGTAGCTCACTTTGGACCAAGTCATATAGTTTTGGTTTTGATGAGTGATGAAACAAATAAGTACTCAAGTAAGTTTTTACTTTCAAGAGGTAAGCTGGGGCAGACCAGTCCCCAAAGGTGGCACCTGTTCAAAGCAATTAATAGCTATATTGTGCTGTATTGGTCGCCCTTAAGCTAGGACCTCATTACCCAGTGGCGTAACTACAGGGTGGCAAGTCGGCAAAATGCCACGGGCCCCTAGTTAGAAGGGGCCCCAGGTAAGAGGAGAATCCCAATTCCTAAGAATAATTTTTCTATCAAACTTTCCTAAAGTGTGCACTGCATTCTGGTATAACCAACTTGGTAAACAAATTTTACACATTCATCTTTCTTTGAGAAGGGGGGGGGGGGAGGGGATGGATGGCACCTACTTGCTGGAGGTGCTTCAATGTGCAATTTGCCACGGGTCCCGAATGGTATAGTTACGCCACTGTCATTACCACTTAACACCAGGTGGTATGAGCTCAACCTTGAAGTGCAATTTAAAAAAAATCATCAATGAATGTAGTCGAGTATCAGCTCTAGTGTGCACCTGGGCGGTGGCTGGCACGTACACTCGATTGTGCGTCGCCTTACCTCGTTAATAGGTCAGTAGGCGAATCAGCTTCACAGCAGCACACTACTCTGTGAGCTGAAAGTAATTCTCAAATTCACTCTCGTTCCACTGACACGTCAAGAACAAGAGACACGTCGATTTATTGTATCACTTGCTGCTCGCGACTTTGTACGCTTGGCTGGTTATTGTGACCATAATTTTTAATTTCCTGTTTTAACCCAAAAGTGGGTAATTTCTAAAGAGTTCACCCCCACAGAACATACATTTGACATTGAAAGTCTTTTACTACAAAAACATAAGACTTATTTACTTGGACTTACAAAGTTTAAGTACTGCTTATTATTTTATAGCACATCGCATACGCATTTTCAGCCAATCAGCAGAATTGAATTTTATCAATTTTGACATTTGTTAAGATCGCGATAAAATTTACTCGCGAGGCGCATCTTAACCTTTAAGCAGGCAATGGGGGAATGGTTACGAACTCAATTTTACGAATTGGACTTTATATCTCATGGTAAAACTTACTTCATTTAGTCAAGTTTTGAATAAACGAAATCCATCGAACGAGGAAGAACCTAACATCAATTTTAGAGTGCAATATAGCATAGATCTTTAGATATTAAGGAAAATCAACGATAGAATAAAAGGGAAACATGTTATGTTCAAAGCAATATTGATGACCAATCTATCGGTAACAAGAAAAAGATATTTGAATTTACAATAAATCAGTTAATCTGCTCCCCCCACTTTGCATACCACTAGGTTAAAATATCTCGGCGTGGAGCTAAAATATAACCTACCCTAGTTAAATCAAAGTGCATAAAATGATGTCAACAGGATTATTTGCCATTGCGGTTATCAAGCTTGTTCATGGTGAATGTAGTGTTAACAGATAAAATGCGAGTACTTATTTAATAGTAAGTTGAACAGCCTCTATCGTTTACGAGCTACTATCGATAACGCGTCTATAGCGATAAGAACATCGACTAACGCTCGTCAACTATCTCTTCAGAATGACTGTTGTGCAACACATTCTGCATTTAGTATGAAATAAATCAACGTGCTAGCTCTTCGTGTACTTATGCAACAAAGAAAAGAAAAATTCGGTCAAGTCCGAGTCGGCGCCTCGACTCGCGCACGAAGGGATCCATGTAGGCCTTGCATGCACAATACGTCATATTTCTCACATGAGACGACTAAAGTTTTGATCCTGTTGATTGGTTAATAGCACACTGCACTCGTATTTTAAGCCAATCATCATCTAACGCACCGACTTCAATCGACGTTTTTAAGAGCGCGATAAAATGTTGTCGTGTTGTGCATGCTAGGCCTGTTAGAGTTAAATAGGTAAATCACATTAGACTATTATCAATACTAGCGGCCCGTCAAGGCTTCACACGCGTACTATACGCGTTATTCACATATTCAACTGGTTCTTCTCTCCTATTGGACCCAGGGTGATGTATTATAGCCTAAAGCCTTCCCCGATAAATGGATTATCTAACACAAACATATTTTTTCACTTCGAACAAATAGTTTCTGAGATTAGCACATTCAATCAAACATACAAACTCTTCAGCTTTATATGTTAGTATAGATTCTCGGAAAAACATCATGTTTGTTGTGTGAGAGGATTGTTTTAGACTATCGATGGTAATAATTCGAATAGTATTGTACTTGATTTCAATTGTAAAGGCGTTTGCCTTTCAGTAGGACATTAATAGACTGAAAGTACTGATTGAATAAATATCGGTGTTTTGAATTCAGTATTCCTTCAAGATATAGGAATTACTGATGCACCTATTATAATTGTGTTACCTGATTAACTCAAACTGAAAGGAATGAAGCCACGGGCTGGTGTGTATGTAGAAAAATACCTTTATAATTTATTTATACCGACCTGTTTACAACCGGTGAGGCCATTCAACCTAATTGCTTCAGGCGTACATTAGCCCTTATAAATTAAACATTCACTTTAAATATTATTCGTGAATCGGTAATATAAAATGTACTGTACTACTTCCCAAATAATTTCGTAAATTCGTCCTCATTATTTCCAAAAGTTTCGTCAGCATCAATATCGAAATTACGTTAATTAGTGACTTTAAACACGTCATATGGTATCGAACAGCTTTAACTATGATTGCCACTGAAATACTAAACTTAGCAGTGTTTTATATTGTGGAAAATATATATTTAAGTCGCATTACGTATATTTTTTTTAAAATGGATAAATATCAATATTTTAATAAAATAATTTCACTAAAAAATGAAATACATTTTCTAGATCTGTATACATTAGGCTTTTCCAACCCTTTACGATTTAACAGTTGTAAATTTAAACTTACTGAAACAAATTGGAACATTTTAATGTACTTTTTTTATAGAATCGTAGTATAATATATTGGCTCCTCCCAACCTGATAGTAAGCAAGAGAGGAACCCACATTGCGATGGCAACGGATTTGTTACCGATATATCCTCTCCGTTATCATCACCATACTAATATACATAGGAATCCATGTCAAAGGAAGGTAACACATGAGCCGGAAACGATATTTTGATAAGAGTGAAGTTTTTTGCAGGTTCTTGTCGACGATCTCAACCTAATTCTTTGGCATCACGGCTCCAAACACAATGGTAGAATACCTTTGTGCTGAAGATTCAAAAGTGATCTTGTGAATATTATATTAATAATAATATTCCTATTCTAAATCTTAAATTACATACACTCTTCCATGTATTTCCTTGGTAATTGTTTTGGTAATCTCCTCTTTTATTGTTCCAATAAAATCGTTCTTGAAACACATAATATATATTGATCGCTATGCATTCCTTTGTGTCTCTTTGTTTTAACTGCAATTTAAAGGATACCTAAACATATGCGTTTTGGTTGGACAAAGTGTGATAGAATCTTGGAGAAGTGCCAAGATACTCACACCGTAACAACATAACACGTAAAACCAACAGAATTATTTAGATTAGCATCTTTCGTCACATTTGTTTAATTCCTATTTCTGGATATAGTAAGCTTAGCACGTTCAAAAACTACTTTCGAATAGTATTAAGTAGTAACTGTTCTGTATGGTATCGTCAGTAGTTCCGCTGCTTACCGTTGCAGCTCTACTACAAATAATATTTCCTCATGTGTTATGTTAAGGGTACAGAACTCAATTCAACTAAAAACTCGATGTAGACACGAGTACTTACCATTTGTCGAAAACCAAATGGCCAGTCATACATTTTTACTTTTTGTGAATTTTGAATGTGGATACTAGGTACTTGAATATCCAATTTAAGGTAAAAATTATGAAAGACGGGTAATTTAAGTCCGGCCCTGTGATAAACAGCGCACGATCATGCAAATCATGCCGAAGTTTTCTTCTTTCGTAAAAATCTCAAAAGAAGATTTTCTAAATCAGCCCAATTCAATTGCTAATAAGGAATTTTAAAAACACAATTTAACTAACGATGTTTTAAGAGCTTAATGGCTTTTCTTATTAAATAAACATATGTTTATACCGAATATTAAATCAATCAATCAAATATTTATTTATTTAAGTAGATAGGTAAGTATGTAATGTTACAACACTTTTGAACCGTCATTGAACATTTATTATTATTATTATTATTAGGGGTACTTGGGGCTATGCAGTTCAGCGAACTGTGGTCACTGCGACCTGTTAGATCTATTGTGACTCGCCACCAGTTAGAGTAACTCCTTTAGCCGGGTCGATTCTAGGAAGTCTAGTATTTTCCTAGCTTTCAGGGTTTTTAATTCATCCGGTTGGGCTATATGTCGTCCCAGGTGGATGCTTCGTTTGTGGATCAGAGATTCACAGTCGCATAGGAGGTGAAGAGGTGTTTCCTTTTCCTCCTTGCAGAATCTGCATTCATCAGAGTCACTCAGCTTCATATGAAACTGGTGTCTTTTTAGTTTACAGTGTCCAGTCAAGGCTCTAACTAGCGCACTGGCCCTAGGCCTGCTAAGTTGTAGCAGTTCTTCGGTCCATTTGCGCGAGTAGCCAACTATGAGTGTTTTTGAGTGTTCTAAGCCTGGTTGATTTATCCAGTATTTTTCCGACTCGACTTTTAGTTTTTCTTTTAGTAGTTGCATAGCTTGGTTCTTTGAAATGCCACAGAATGGTTCTGGTCCAAACTGTTGGCTTTGCGCCCCAGCTTTAGCAAGTTCATCAGCTTTCTCGTTCCCGATGATTCCTGAATGTCCTGGTACCCATTTTAGAAGCACTTTGTTCTGTTGTTCCAGTTCATTCAGTTTATCGACGCAGTCTTTCACCAGCTTCGATTTTAGTGTAATCGAATTTATGGCATTCAGAGCTGCTTGGCTATCTGAATAGATGATTATGGTTTGATTTTTGTAGTTTCGTTGACGATTGGCTTCTGCACATTCTATGATGGCATATACCTCAGCCTGGAATATCGTGGCGTTTTTACCAAGATTCACACTGTCTTTGACTCTTGGACTCACACCATATATTCCACATCCTACATCTAGTCCCATTTTGGAGCCGTCCGTGTACCAGACGAGGCTCCCTGCTTTTAGAGAGTTTTGGTTCGTTGCCCAATTTTCTCTGCAGGGAAATTCCACAGTGTAATTTTTATTAAAATTATAGTGTGGAAGCATGGCATCAGATGTCATTGCTAAGGGTTTAAGTGTGAGCACTGCTGCATGTGATGCTCTCAGTGCTTGAGAGTGCCATGTTACTTTTCCCGTGATGGTTGCTCTGTAGATACTCGCTTCAGCCTCCTTTGCTACAAAGAGGTGTAGTGGTGGCAGATTGAGAAGAGCATCAAGAGCGGCTCCTGGTGTAGTCGAAACAGCACCAGTTGCTATAAGGCATGCCACCCTTTGTAGGCTGGCAAGTTTTTTGATTATTGTCATTTGGGAGGTTTTTCTCCACCATGTGACGCAGGCATACGTTACCATCGGCCTGACTATGGCAGTGTACATCCATAGGGCTATGCTAGGTTTCAGACCCCATTTCGTACCTGCTAGACGATAGCATATTCCTAAGGCTATTTTGGCCTTTTGGATTGTATTGTCTATATGTGAGTTCCACGTTAGCTTTTGGTCGATTGTTTTGTTCGGATTAACCGATAGATTGTTCTCAGTGCACCAGTTTGTGATGACATTGAGCGATCTTTGAAGTATAGAGGACACGGTACTTTGACAGGGGCCTATTACGCAGGCCACCACATCATCCGCATAGCCCTGTATATCTAATCCTTTTGTTGAGGCTTCATTTAAGAGTTGGTCGACAACAAGTGACCACAGCAGAGGCGATAGTACTCCCCCTTGAGGGCAGCCTCTTGTTGTCTTGAAACCTCTTTTGGTCCCATGCAAGCTTATGCTTACAGTTCTGTTAAGGAGCATATTTTGTATCCAGCGAACAGTGGTGCTGTCTATATTTTTGGCACACATCCCCTTGGAAAGGGTATCGATAGTGACATTGTCGAATGCTCCTTCGATGTCAAGGAAGACACAGAGGGCTATTTGTTTGTCTTCTAGAGCCCTTTCAATTCTGTCCGTCAGTTCAAGTAGGGCAGATTCTGTAGACTTTCCTTTGCAGTAGGCATGTTGTTTTGAATGCAGTGGTTGTTCGCGCAGAGGCCCATCCCGAATGCATTCATCAATGAGTTTTTCCATACTTTTGAGTAGGAATGAGGTGAGGCTAATAGGTCTAAAGGATTTTGGTTGAGAGAAATCCTTTTTACCAGCCTTTGGAATGAAACGGACTTTAACTTTAGTCCATTTTTCTGGTATGTAGCCCCAGGCATAACTTGCTCTGAATATTTTTACCAGTGTGGGGGTTAGGATGTCCATCCCTTGCTGTAAGAGCATGGGGAATATGTCATCTTCACCCGCCGATTTGAACGGCTTAAATGAGTCTATTGCCCATTTGATCTTTGTTGGCCTGAAGATCCACGCAGCTCTGTTCCAGTCATCGTTGCGCGGCCTGGAGAGGCTGTTTTGTAGAGTATTCAGTGTTTGATCATCTAATACTGATCCCGGGAAGTGGGTCGACGCCAGAATTTATAGTGTTTGCTTCCGCTGTTTCAGTGAAGGTTCCATCGGGCTTTTTTAATAGTTCCAATTGGTTGGAGGGCGATTTCGCAAGGACTTTGTGGATTCTGGCTCCTTGTGGAGTCTTTACGATGCTTTCACAGAACCTTCTCCACGATAGCCTGCGCGCTTTCCTAATTTCTTTGTTATAGGTAGTTAGGGCTTTGGTATATCGACTCCAGTCTTTAGTCAATTTAGCCTTATTGAACAACCTGCGTGTTTCCTCTCTTAGTTTAGAAAGCCGTTCATTCCACCATGGCACGCTATTGTTCCTCACGGTTTTAGGAGGGCAGCTCTCTTCATAGGAGCTTGTAACAGCTTCGGTGGTTTGATCTACAGCGTATTCTAAAGTTTCAAGAGTACGTATCGTCTTGGGGATGTCCCTGAGCTTTTCTCGGAGCTTTGATTTATATAGACTCCAATCTGTGGCTTTGGCATCCCTAAACGTAGTCGCATCGCATGTGTTAGTTGTGTCTAACGCGAATTTGATAAGTCTATGATCGGACATAGAGGGTTCGTTGCTAACATGCCAGTCTGTTATTAGCCTGGCCGTGTGATTTGTGGAGAGAGTCACGTCGAGAACTTCTTGCCTGGATCTGGTTACAAAGGTTGGTTTGCACCCTCTATTGACCACATTCAGGCAATTGGACAAGATGAAATCGTACAATAACTCACCCCTTTTATTGATGTCAGTGCTTCCCCAGTAGGTGTGGTGTGCGTTGGCATCGCATCCGATTACGAGTTCAGCGTTGTGCTCGTTTGCATATTCGACCACCTTCGCCAGTTCACGGGTTGGATCGCCTATCCCACCGTCTAGGTATGCGGAGCAGACTATAAGGCGTCCACTTCCATTCTTGACATTTACAAAAGCTGCAATCAGGTCGTCACTGCAGAGCCCTGGTATGCATAAAAAATCAACATTATTATTGAATAGGATACATGCTCTTGGCTTGTTTCCGTCGGCGTTATATATTACCTTGCCTGCGGATCCAAGTCCAGATACCGTGTTGTTGTTACTCAACCACGGTTCTTGAATCAGAGCGATGTGAAGGTTCTTCTCTTTGAAGAGGTTTTCCAGGACTGCTGTGGCAGCCCTAGCGTGGTGCAAGTTGATCTGTACCACTTTAGTGTTTTTCGTTTTTTTTTGATTTGTGTTTTGTGTCATTTGTGTTGATGTGGTTTGTGTCATTTGTGTTAATGTGTGTTTGTATTAGTGTGTGGTGCGGTGTAGAGTGTAGCGAAGGGTCCTAAGGGGCACTGGTGGACGTGCTAGGCTTAGGTTCGTCGTGAACGCCCCTAGATGCCTTGGTAGGTCCTGCCACCTTATTTCCCTTTCCCTTAGGGTGGTCCTTTACCACCCGGCCTTTAGTCCTTTGCGGAACGTTTTTGCGCCCCGCATAAGTACCCGAGCCGGGCTGTTTAGGCCCACCTGTAGGGATCAACTGCTTAGGCAGATTCTTTATTCCAGAGGAACTAGACTCTGCCTTTTGTTTCTCGTGTGTATCCGGGGAAGTATTTTTCCCCCGGATGCGCACGAGAATCTTCTTGAAGCCCAGTTGTGGCCTGAAGTGCAGCCTCTGCAGGATCCCGACCGATTCGTCGTCGATCGAGACGGCCACTGTCGATCCGTCTTTCTCGACGACGACATTCAGTATCCTCCACAGGCTGGTCCTCAGTCCGTTCTGTTTCTCCAAAAGACGCAGTGCCTCTTTTGGAGTTTTTTACTTCGGAGTTTGGGAAGTAAAATACACCAACCTTAGCCTTGGGCATCTCGCTCTCTCTCATGAGAGATAGCTATCTCTCATCTCTCTGCCTCTGGCCAGGGCTTGATGTTCCCCACCCTCTTCTCTAGCCATTTTAGACTGCCTTCATCCCCAAGGGTGATCAGCAGCCAGCCGGATCTGAAGGTGCAACTCTTCAGTATTGGACATCTGTCATTCCCAGTATCATTCATAATGGCCTGGAGAATGCCATACTTTACTGCTCCCATCTGTTCATTGGACATAGGTGTCTGATTGCAGACACCCACACAAACAGCAGTGAGAGCTTCTTTAAAAGAAACCCTGGCACCAGACTCATTTGGCAGGGTCGATGGACCAGCCTCGGGAATCCGGGTCACGGGTGGTTTGATTAAGGTCGTTTTATGCGTCCCTTTGGTCAAATCCTCGCTTAGCCGGGTTGTCTTTTTGGCATGGTCCTTTGGTGATTCATCCTCGGATCGGGTTCGTTTGCACGTGCCCCTCTCCGTGGCTGAATCAACCGTAGTCCCATGCTCTTTTGCCTTCGCTCTGTGCTCAAGACAGAGTTTGTAGGCCTCTTCATGGCCCACTCCCTCTGCCTTAAGCCGACGAAGGCGTTTCCGGAGAGCTCCGGAAAGGTTCTTCTCCTTTCTCTCCCTTTTCTTGGCGATCGACGGTCGATTCGAGTCAGCTTTAGCCTGACTCTCGCCGTCTCTGCCAAGGGCCGGTTGAGTGGAGTGAGAAGATGGGTCCAAGTCGTTAAGGTCGTCCTCGGAGTCAAGAACTAGTTCCGCTAAGTCAGGCAACGAAGCGGAAGGTTTTAGTGGTTCTGGTCGTTCGATGTCGCCCAGAAGTGTGTTTATTATTTTTTCTTTTTTATCAGGTTCCATGCAGGTCCCACGAGCAGCTAGGGAAATATAAGGTCCACTCGGGCATTGCCCCGCTTACCCGAGTAAGGCTATTTACTGCCCCAGGATCGCCATTTCTGGAGAGACACCGTTCGAGACCAAGCAACCCCTTGGCCACGCATCCCTCGGCACGGTTCGATTGACACCTTGGATTGGGTTAGGTGGGGGAAGGATTTTAGACTGGATTTACGGGTATAGGATTTTATAGGGTGTTAGGAGGTGGGGATCACAGGATTGGGTAAGGGGATACCCGTCGTGTTGGAGTGCACTGACGAGATAGCGTCAATTCCCTTCAGCTACTCGGACCCCAGGGTTGATAATAATGTGTGGTGCCTGTTGAGGACCCGAGCATTACCAGGATGTGCGACGTGGACGCAGGAAGGACACTTGACGGTAGATGTGTATTGCCCAACACCACACTTGGGCACACATCAGCCGCCCTACATCCCTCAACCTCCTCAAGTCATTGAACATAATGCAAGTTATAAGTTTAATTAATATAATGTTGCTTACGTGTTAAGAAAGATTATACTCGTATTGGTAAGATATTTAGAGATAGATAAGATACCATTTTGTACAATAATAAGAAAAACGCGATACTAATAATTAACTAAGAAAGACAATAACCTGATTTTGTAATGTATCAGTTTTCGATAAATAAATAAATATTGGACAATATCACATACATTGCTGTGATTCTGTGGTAAGTAGCTTAAGCACTTGTATTACAGAAATCAGAAACAACGACGGTACCACAACACCCAGACCCGAGACAATATGAGAAAGTTTGTTTCCCATATTGACCCGACCGGGGATCGAACCCGGAACCTCAGAGATGGCGTTCGCCAAAGTCAGGCCCGCTCGCCTCTCGGCTACGGAGGTCGTCGAAATAACAACAAAAAAAATTAATTAAAACAACAAACGTAAATGTTGACATATTTTCGTTGAAAAACAACTCGGTAGGCTTTCGCGTAATGAATATTAAAACAATGAAATAAAAATTTCATAACATATCCATAAAACCAGGAAATGGGACAATTAGCTGCAAAGGTCGGGCGCACACCATTCAACGTAAATGAGGACCTGTGACCCTCGTTGTTATGTATGCAAACTCGGTGTTTTGAAACTAATCGCGGACTTTGCCCGTAATGTGATTGTAGGGTGTCATACAATGCTGAGGTTATAGTAAAATCCTGTATAAAGTAACGTATGTTTAAATATTTAATTAATTTAAAAACTTTATTGCACAAAAAAAGTACAAAAGGTGGACTTAATGCTAGGAGCATTCTCTACCAGTCAACCGTTGGGTCATGCAGATAGTACGTTTATGGGTGCGGTAACAGTAAAAATGTGAGTATGGATAACAACAAAATTAATAATCATAAATAGCAGAAAATTACACACGAGAAAAGAATATTCATACATAAGTTCATGATAAATAAATATAATAATTAAACAATATAATATAAATATATATATATATAAATAAAACAAAGTAATATATATATAAATATATGCAAACAAGTGAATAAATAAAGCAAATCAATTTAGCAAACGAAATTTTATGTAGAGGGGGAGGAATAAAAGAATTCACGAACTTTTAATTTAAAAATTCCCTTAGTGAGGGATTGTCGAGTTTCGGTGGGCAGAGCGTTCCAAAGCCGGATGGCTTGCACAGTGAAAGACTTGGAGAAGAACTCAGTATGATGGCGAGGAATGCTTAAGCTGAGATTGTCTGAGGAGCGAAGAGAACGGTCGTGAGAAAGACAGAGGTATTTAAATTGTTTCTTAAGATAGGACGGGGATAATGGATTGTTGAGAATATTGAATAACAGGCCAAGAATTCTAGTGTTTCTCCGTTCACGTATCGGGAGCCATTTAAGTTGACTGCGAAAACTAGAAATGTGATCGTACTTACGAAGCCCAAAGATGAATCTGATACAGTTGTTAAGGAGACGATCAAGTTTTGTAACCAGGATTTCTGAAATATCTGGATAACATGCGTCAGCGTAGTCAATAATGGGTAAAATTAGAGTATACACAAGCATGAGTTTTGAATATCTTTTATTCAAGGTAAAAAAGTAATTAAAAAATTTAACAACATCACATACATTGCTCTCAAGAATCAAGATAGTAGGAATATATAGATAGGTGCCAGATTTACCATAGAAACTGAATAAGTAAAAGCTATGGGCGGCTAAATGGACGATGGCGACGGATACGTAGGTGAGGCTACGAAAAAAAAATTAAATAGGTTTTAATTAGTTTAAATTTGCAAACACAATATGACATTTCAATTTAAAAGACAATTATTTTAAAGCTTTGAGGCGGCAAATTAGTGAATCTAGCACTGTTATGGTTGTTTACTGGCTAGTACTAGATGTACCAGTACTTTTAAATGTGATTAAAACTATGATTTGAAAAAAGTAATAGGCAACATTACAATTCAAGCTCAAATTTAGCTGTGCTATGCAAATACATACGATTTCTTATCTCCAAAATAAATGATGTATTAAAACTAGCCAAGCAATAATAGAAATTAAAACTCAATAGGACTTCGAATATCTGTAGAATTTCCTCTATAAGTATCATATATCATTTTCATATATGTCTTACCTATTATTTATTTCTCCCACAGTCTAAGAACGTACAAACGACGCGGACGTAAAGATCAGGAATGTCTTGTAAAATGTCGTAATTCATGGATACTCATGAAGATGCTAAATTGTCAGTATGGATGTTCGGATTCATGTCGACGAATGCAAATTACCAGAGACAGTCTTTGCTCTGTCCTTGTCTTCGACCCGTGTTATTGTAGTCAGTTTTTTTTTCATTGTTTGGTTTTATTTTCTAGAGTTATCTCGGATTTTTGAATGTTATACCGATCATGATTAATTAATACACTCAATTCATCCCTTCATTCTTCCTGACATTGTCGGTCCATTGTATCTGTATTCTTGACTTTTTCTCTTCAAATGGTCAGCGCTTATGATGAGTGATAAGCTTTTTTTTTTATATTACACTTCAAGATTAACCTCATCCCACCTGATGTTAAGTGGTAATGAGGTCCTAGCTTAGGGGCGACCAGTACAGTATAATAAAGCTGTTACTGGACTTGTCGCCCTTACCTTGAAGGCTAGACCCCTGCTACTAATGTAGCACCCCCAAAGAGCTCTGGAAACCTTACGCAGGAACACAACAACACAGAAGTGATTGTTATTTGTCTGCGGTCTTCTGTAAGGTGGAGGTATTTCACCAGTCGGGCTGTTCCAGTTCGAGAGACTATCGCTCTTTTTATCTATCAAGGACTTCTAGCATCCAGCCGCTGCTAGCTATCTTGCGCAGATCGTCACTCCACCTAGCCTAGGGCATCCTCCACTACGTTTGCTGAGATGCGGTCTCTATTCCAGAACTCGTTTACCCCAGCAATGGTCATCAGTTCTGTGGCAAACATGGCCAGACCACCATCTGTATATCGTGGATCTATTTTTACCTCCGTAGGCGAGAGGCCAGCGGGTCAGACTTAGGCCGTGTCCCCAGTAGGCAAACTGTTAGCGCAACTGTAACGCTGCAAACTGCGTATAGTGAGCGCAAAACTAGCAGACTGTGGACACTCCATTTTAAATATATGGAAGGGCGTACTAAATCGGTACGCCGCAAACTCAGTCGGCCGCTAACAGTTTACCTACTGGGGACACAGCCTTAGGCGTCGCGTCATCTCTGAGGTCGGTCCCCGGTAGGGTAAATATGGGAAACGAACTTTTCAGTCTCATATCTGGGTGTTGTGATACCGTCTTTATTTCTGATTTCTGTAACACAAGTGCTTAAGCCACTTACCATAGAATCAGAGCAATATACGAGTATGTGACGTTGTCCAACATTTTTTTTTATTCAAAATTATATTTGCGACTCAATTTAGGGTGAGGCAAATATTATGAGATGATGATGCCAACATAATATATTTATTATGAGATACGTAATCGTTTTTTTTATCGGTTTGCAGGATGACAGGCTTGATTTTGTATCGCATGAGCAGTGCCAGATTTTTGGAGGTCTCGCGGGAAACAATCCATTGTTACAGTTATCTATAGCCACAATTTATTTTCCAATTAAATTGGACCAGGTTCTCAAGTAGAATTCGTTTCTCATAACAGTTCCGAAAATCGAAATACTTCATTGAGGTCTTCATACTGTAACCTCCATGAGTATAGTATTTATACCTATTGTCTTGGTTTTGAATAGTTTTTACATTATTACATTTGAACAGAGTAAACATTATGATTAGACCAATTTTGATTCTCATCCGCTACCGACATTGTTAAATCTTCTCACCATTTCAAATATTAAAGATACGAAAGTGGATTATTTAGGTCGTCCCGAGTAAATGGCGCATAGATTTCACCTTAATTGGTAGCTCGTAGTTTCATTAACTTGAGAAGTGTGTCGAGTTTCTGTTACGCCGTATTATGTAAGCGATAGAGATATTCATTGTAAAGCTCATGTCATCATCACTATCTAGTGCTACTTAATAACTGGTCGACCTTTATAAATAAAACTGTTAATTTTAAACACATTTTAGATATGAAACGTGTCAGATTGGCTTGTAGATTGTGTACAAAGTCATAAGACCGAGAAAAAGTAAGTAAGTATCCCTACTAATATTATAAATGCGAAAGTAGCTCTGTCTGTCTGTCTTTCTGTCTGTTACGCTTTCCCGCTTAAACCTCTCAACCGATTTTGATGAAATTTGGCATAGGTCCTACGTTGAACCTCAAGAACGGACATAGGCTAATTTTTGTTAGAAAGTAAGGGGGGGTTTATTTTTTAAGTCAGAGATATGAAAGTTGGCACAAATATAGCTTTATTAAAATATAGACTACTTTTTGTTTCGAATATTAAGGGAGATAGGGGTAAAGCCGACCATGAACGGATGTAGTCCACGCGAACGAAGTCGCGGGCACAGCTAGTTATAAATAAAATTAAAAGTAAGTATTGTTTGATTACTTGCATTATAAAGTAAATTTTACTAGTAGTGGACTCAAATTATTTGTTTCGATTATAAGGGGAGATAGGGGTAATACAGACCATTAATATTTATTGCTAAGACTTAGTCCACTCGTACGAAACTGCGGGCGGCGGTTAGTAGTTATCTAAACATTCTGTAAATATATCAATCGTTTCCCTGTTGCCATTATCAATATCGAGCAAAAAAAAATCACGTTTGTCGTGTGGGTGTCTTTTAAATATTTATTTTATTCTGTTTTTTATTATACCTGCGATAGAGATATACCGTTAGTGTAACTAACACGTTTCGTGAGAAACAGCCTTGTGATGGACAGACGGGCAAACGGAAAACCGTGAGTTTTACACGTTACATTTAAAATGGCAAAAGTCTTAAAGTTTATTTTACCCGTTTGGTACGGAACCGTGAAATATATTGCGGCAATGTGCCCGCCAAGGCTAAAAACCGCACTAAACTGTGCATTTAGTTTTTTATTTACAACTGATAGTCTGTTATGACCAAAAACTTATTTTAAAGTTTTTTCCAAAAAATAATAAGTTTACTTTTAGAAATGATATGTTTATGCACCCGTTATATCATATTTTGCATGTCTGGTCGAATATGCATGATGTGGTTAAACGATCGAAATATTAAGGCGTGTTCAAGCCTAAAGAAGATAGTCTGGACTCAATCTTTGCCGCCTTTTATAAGTCAACTAAATGTCAACAACTGCCATTATTTTACAAATCAATTGGACATTGACCCCTAACTGAACATAAATATAACTTACACCTTCACTTCTTGTCATAAACATATAAGAACTAGTGTTAATTAAATTATCCAGTTAGCGTTTATGTTTTGTCTAACGGCGTGTATCTAATTGATTCGAAGTGGAAAAAAAGTTTTTAATGGAAGTTTTTAAAATTCTGTCATTGATATTGTGCAAGTACCTACTAACATTTTATTGACCAATTCTTAGCTCAGGTTAAAATAAATGTCTGTCTATGATAAAATGTTGTTTTAAAACGGCTTAAAAAGTTAACGAATTCGTTTGCCAAGTATATTTTATTACAAAGGTTAATAATTAAGATTACTAAAGTAGTAGAAATAAAAAAAAACTGTGGGCGGCCCTACAATAAAACCAAAAGTTTTAAATTACAGACACGAAATAAAATGTTGAATCGCAAAATAATTTTGGTGCAAATTTTAAATGAACCAAAGTTCAAATGACACCAGCCAATCAACTATCATCCAAAAATAATAAAAAAGTAAAAAAACAACACGGATTACATATAAAATACTTGACGGTAAGAAAGTATCAAAATGGTAACGTTAGCGCGACGACTTTCGGCTGCGCCCATCGAGCATCGACTACATAACTCCAGCTGTTTGTAGCTGTTTGACAATCTAGATACCTATATAGGTTCAAAAACGTATGTCTTTAGATAAAAATAATGGTGCCAATTTTGTTAGCACACACTTAATTTACGTTATGTTTTATTGTCTTTTCTATTCGTTCTAGAATTTAAGTAACCTAATTTAATTTTTTTTTATGACGCAACATAGTTTAAACTTGTTAATTTGTTTCTGTAAAAATAGAAAACACAGTTAATATTATATCACCACAAATATGGTTTAATTTGTGCCAACCCAACTGAATCGCACTATTCAAGGAAAGGTTAAAATCGCGGGCACAGCATGACAAAAATACGAAAAATACAAAGTTACCGTTTTGTAAATATGTTTTTATCACTCTGAATAGTAAAGACGTAGTAGTGACGTATATCTGAGTATATCTTTTTAATTTAAGACTTCAATGGAAGAATTTGAATGACCTAACACAACGGACTTTCCAACGGATCTATTAAGTAGTCGTAGTAATAAACATAGAAGTGCTAATTCAGGTTTGTACGTCATTCACACGGGACGATGGAACAGTTCTCAGTTAAAATATCTAATATTAGATGTGATTTGAGAGCGTGAAACCAAAACCTGTTATTCGCATTAAGTTGCAAATTTTCCCAACGCGTGTAATGCGTAAATGGTTTTTGTCACTAGCCAACGGCATATTGGTAAATGATACTGACCCTTAGCCCGAAAAAAATGGTAGATAGGTACCTACATAATAGAATATTTTTGTATTAACACAGCGGTTGGAGTGGTGATTATCAGAATTAATGAAATCTCAATACAAAACGGTCACTACGTATAAATCGATTACCGTTTTTTTTTGAGCTAAGTATAAATCGAGTACTATTTTTTACTATACCTACTTACAGTATGGCGCATGTCTGATTTGAAAAACGTATCTGAGTAAAACTAATGAATAATTTTTTGTTCGTTCAAAGGGTACTAAGAGCATTTAGTATACTACTACGGTCAGCTCAACCAACAAGATCTAGCATGATCCGTCTCTAGTTTGAAAAACTCAAGTTGCAGCAGAGCATCGCTCACATGCTATGCATGATTTGTCCAACTAATTGTCAGGGCCGGCGTTAGGGTGGCGCGCGGTTGGGCAACAGCCCAGGGCGCTCGGACTTGAACGGGCGCTAGAAAGCTACCCTGAGGTACCCAGATGTATTCCCCTAAATAGATGTATTGGTATACGCTTTTACAGGGGCGCTGGCGGAAATTCGTCCAGGGCGCCAGTAATTCTAGAACCGGCACTGCTAATTGTGTTACGTGGCAATCAGTCACAATTTAACGTGGCAAGGACAGCGTGCATATTCAGCACGGCTGCGAATTTACAACTTTATACGACGATGGAATAATGATTATACGCGTGGCTCTTGCACCAAGGATGTTTATAAATCTATTTAAGTATTTAAAAGATACACAAGTGCAGTACAACTAATAATAATAATCTTTTATTTCTGAACCCTTGGTTACATTTGTACAATTAACAGGCGGTCACTGCACTAACCAACTGGCTTGTCTCGCAGCGGCCAATAAACCATTTCTTAACGAAATAATCATGTGCGAACGCACGCAGTATACAAATAATTAAACTATGTGATTGAAAAAAGAAATTCATAGAATGTTTAATATACATTAAATTAGAAAACTAATAAAATATTTTTACACCTAGATAAAAACTTATATACTTAAAACTGAAAGTAAAAGTACCTACATATCATGGTTAAGGAAGCTTTAGCTACTTTCTATGGGATTAAGTCAACGTATGTGATGTTGTCCAAGATGTATTTAAGGTCACACGGTATATTTCCACATATTAACAACAACGTTTGCAAATAAAAGATTTTATGTTTGCGATTTTGTATCAGGTTCGACTTTCAAGGAAGACCAGTAGTTTTGGCTTATCCGAACGACGCACGAGTAGACTACGCGTGTATTTACGTAGGTAACTATTTATAGCTGGTCTGCCTACTTTATTGGCTACAATTTATTTTTAGAGTATCTATTTATGTGCTGCTTCAAAACTATTAAATCATGATTATGTTACCAACAGTAATAAAATTGCGGCTCCAGTTGGTGTTTATGTTATAAAAAAATACTTGTGACAAAATTTTCCATACAAATGGAATTTTAGCTAGTTAAGTGCAGTGTTTGTTCGTAATATTTGCGGCTCTGTATGAGATTCTAACTGAACTGTGTTAGTACGTGTTTCATTGACAAATGTGATATGTTTTACTTATTATGAAAGTAATCGGTTACGACACATAAGCATTTGTTTATTCTTTAAAAGCGTTAGTTTAGTTTAGTCAATAATTATTTACATTGACAAATTTTCACACATATTTTTTTAGGTTTGAGTTATATCATTTATATACAATGCACCCATTTAATTTATCCACTACAGAGTCCTGGGTTCGCTTCGACGAACAATATGGATCGAGGCTAATTATTACATTATTTAGCAACAAATATTTAGGTATCCTGTAACGCTCTACTCAAGTCTGTACAAGTTGTAATGTCTACCATGATGGAAGAGAATTGACGTCTATAACACAAGTTTTTAACTTAGCTTTGACGTCAGTTGTCCCCACTATAAAACCATTCCTCAAATGTACTAAAACTTATGTACAAGTGCTGTATTAAGGTTTGTGGATTTTGTTGGACAATAAACATTATTATTATTATACATTGCAGCGATTGCCACCTTATCTCGGCAATCATTACATGGAAATCTAAATTTATTTGGATAAAAGTCCGATGGAACCAAAAGAAAATAACTTCCGAGGCGTATTATCATCATTCTTGTAAGACAAAGTGATTTAAGCTAAAGGAATGCTTAACCAAACTAGCAATTTTTGAAAGTGTTCAGCACTAGACTCGAACCCACGACCTCCAGATTCTAACCACTGCACCGCAAAGGCAGACTTCACAGAAATACATATAAAGGTGTTGATGTTTAAGAAATTATTTATTTGATATTTAATTTGAATAATAAATATTGGACAACATCACATACATTGCTCTGATTCATATTGTCACAGAAATCAGAAACAATGACGGTACCACAACACCCAGACCCGAGGCAACATAGAAAAGTTCGTTTCCCATATTGACCCGACCGGGGATCGAACCCGGAACCTCAGAGATGGCTCGTCGCCAAAGTCCAGCACGCTTGACTCTCGGCTACGGAGGCATATTTAGGGCATCGATAAGGTAGAATATATTACCCCTACATATCTACTTTTATTATTGAGATACCTACCACCTAACACGAAATATGACCAATCCGATGAAGGATTGCAATTTTTAATTCTCTTTATTATAACCAAGTCACTTCGAATACGATTAATTCCCGGTTCGAATATTTTGAGTGTCAAAAATGACAATCCGTTTTTCTCCAACTGACTTGAGTCTAGATGTCAAGCCCGGTGAAGATGAAAAGGCCATCTGCGGCCATCTATAGTCAGTTAGGGAAAAAAAAACAAAAAAAAAGGTAGTTGAATTGTCACATAAAAAAAGAGGAAAAAACTTATTTTTTTTTAATTTGAGGTCCAGTATCTAGTAAATGTCTCTTTTTACTTTATTTGGTTTAACTAACATTTTCACGATTAGAATTTCTTAAAAGTTAATTGTACATTAACTTAAATAGATAATTGTGAAACCAACACCGTTAACCACATGCTAACATTGAGAAATATGATTTTTGTTGAGAGTGTATAACTAATAAAAAAAAGAAATAACTTTAGTAAGCTCGACTAGTATATTTTTATCTGAGGTCTTTATATGGTGCTTTAAGAAAGAAAAAAAGAAACATTTATTACGCTTTATATGGTGTTGACTTCACGTTAAGCAATTGTTTTTTTTTAATATGAACACTGCTTGTAAATATGTCTAGGCTAAGTGTTAATGATTCTTAGTGTACTATAGTTTCACGCAATCGGTATCTCAGTGCAGTAACAGAGTGATGTAACAGCATCGTATGATCTTGTTCCAGAATGTTCGTGACAGCTCATTGTGCAGGGATTGGCCATAATAGGGATGTGGCATTGTACACGCTCTTCCTTTGTGCATTTGATGCTGCGCTGATTCTGGGAATAAAGTGGGACTCGAGCTTACTAGTTGATTATGAATGTTTTAAAATAATATTTAAAAAAAGCTTACTTCTACCCGCGACTTCGTTCGCGTGGTAATTACCGTCCACATTTTAGTAGTAGGTATACCTCAACACCATCCAAAGAACATACATTTTAAATTACTCGAAAACCATTGGACTTCCATGTTAACTTCAAATCGCTGTTTTACCCCCTTAGGCGCAGAGTTTTGTAAAATCCCTTGTTTGCGGACGTCTAAATCAAAAAGAGAACTACCAGTCAAATTTGAAGTTTTAAGGGTTATGGTTTCAGAGATTTCGTGATAAATGAGTCAGTCATTAATAAGTGAGTGGTATTTTACTTTTATAGGATTCAAACTCGCCAAATGCGTCAGATTAGAGCACTCAGGATTCCGTATTAAATCTATTGCTACAATAAAATAGCAAAAAAATAATTATTAATTCGGGGCTCTTTTTTTTTCCTAACTAACTATTGATGACGGCCGGAGATGCCCTTTTCATCTTCACCGAACTCTCGGGGGAGCGGAGGGCTCACACCCCTAAAATATTTTTTATATATGTATTTATGTTAGTAAAAAATCTATTTTTAAGTAAATATATGGTTAATCATTCTGTGAATACTTCAAGCAGAAGCCTATGGCTGTTATCAATATCGAGCGAAAAATTTGCAAAAACATTACAAATTGTTGTGTGAGAGCTCACCTGTTTTTTAGTATCTTTTGTTTAATGCCCGTTAAATATTTGAAAACCGGTCCGTTCCAGTTACGGATAGTAATAAATTATACGAGGCGTAAGCTAAAAACGACTTGAAGGACGACCGATGACAGCTGATATGGAAAGTGAACTTTGGAACGGTATTAACAACTCGTAGGCGTTTGGAGAAAAACGAAATAATAAATAAACGAATAATTTTTGACTCATTACGAATCGCAAATTATTTTATAAAAATAGTACATCATCTGTGTAAATTTTACTATCTGACTATCACGCGAAGTTTTTCTTATACGGTCCCGTTTAACTCGTTGGGTACGAAAATCATAAAAAAAAACATTTTACACGATGCCATTACGTCGTCTTGAAGTAGTTCAGATAAATAAACTTTAAGACTTTCGCGTTCCATTTTAAACATTTAAAATAGTTTAATTTAATCATTTGTGGTAGTTCTTATTAGACGTGCGCGCCGGTCGAAAAAAATTGGGCGGCGGCGTGCCTCGAAAAAATCCGCGGCGGCGGCGTAACGCCGGCGGCGTAACGCCGGCGGCGTGGGATTTTTAAACTTTGTTTTAGAAGACGTATAATGAAAAACCACGATTAAACGAAATAACTTTATAAAGTAAAATGACTAATCACGTTACTTGACATAAATATTTCGTTTGCAACTGTTATAGTTGTCGTGCACAAAAATTAAATTTTGGCTGATAAACGCAACAACAACCGAAATACTCTTTCGCTCGGAGTGCTGGTTGCTGGAATGCATAACAGAGCCTGTGCTAATGACGATCAAGCGGGTAGGCAGATTGTCTGGTTTGCCAGTAGGACAAGATGACCTCATCAAGTGCCGCAGGATCAGCAGTAGCTAGGTATTTCCAAGCTTCCTGGCTAACAGCATCATCGAAGCCGGAACCATGAGAACTGTGTTCCATGTTGTATTTACGCGAAAGTTGGGAAAGTATCGAAACTTTACTTTTACGAGCTTCTTCCTGGTGATCCTCCCGGTGTAATAATAATTGATTATGTTCATAGTAAGGGATTAATTCTTTGGCATCTTCTGCCAAGAAACCAGCTGGAGTTAATTCGTTAGCAGTCAGATAGAAGTCAACTTCTCCAAGCTTCATAAACGTGCAGTCTAATAATGCTGCAGCAATAACAGCCTTACTGGTAGGGAAGCGTGTGTCTAGTTTCATCAACATATTCTTTTTTTAAGGATGTTCTTATTATCGACTCGTCATCATCAATCGAATTAAGCACGTCTTTGATTTTGGCTTTAAATACGAGAGCAAGGTTGATTGAAGGAGGTTGAAAATCAGACTATAATCATCTATTCAGATAGCCAAGCAGCTCTGAATGCCATAAACTCGATTACACTAAAATCGAAGTTGGTGAAAGACTGCGTCGATAAACTGAATGAGCTGGGACAACAGAACAAAGTGCTTCTGAAATGGGTACCAGGACATTCAGGAATCATCGGAAACGAGAAAGCTGATGAACTTGCTAAAGCTGGGGCGCAAAGCCGACGGATTGGATCAGAACCATTCTGTGGCATTTCAAAGAACCAGGCTATGCAACTACTAAAAGAAAAACTAAAAGTCGAGTCGGAAAAATACTGGATAAATCAACCAGGCTTAGAACACTCAAAATCACTCATAGTTGGCTACTCGCGCAAATGGACCGAAGAACTGTTACAACTTAGCAGGACTGGACACTGCGAACTAAAAAGACACCAGTTTTATATGAAGCTGAGTGACTCTGATGAATGCAGATTCTGCAAGGAGGAAAAGGAAACACCTCTTCATCTCCTGTGTGACTGTGAATCTCTGATCCACAAACGAAGCATCCACCTGGGACGACATATAGCCCAACCGGATGAATTAAAAACCCTGACAGCTAGGAAAATACTAGACTTCCTAGAATCGACCCGGCTAAAGGAGTTACTCTAAACTGGTGGCGCGTCACAATAGATCTAAAAGGTCGCAGTGACCACAGTTTACTAGAACTGCACAGCCCCAAGTACCCCTAATAATAAAGGTTGATTGTGCTTATTTTAATGCTGATAAAATTTTAACAATTAGCAGAAAATTGCATAAATCCTCAAACAAAATCCATTCTGCTTAGGAAATTGTCATACAATCTTGCACCACCCGACGTATATGATGCTATTTATCGGGTTCCTATTACAACAGGGCGCCATACTTTCGAGTATTTCTAAGACACCGTGCCATCTCGTTGGAGTAGAAGTTTTAACCGTAGGCATGTTTGCCAAATATCCAAATAAGGTACGAGCTTTGGTTTCTTCTACCAGGTCTTCGTTGTCTTGAGAGATTGGATCGTTTTCATGTTCCCTGTATCACTTGAGAAATAGTCTCCAAAGACCTTAAAAACGTTTGTTAATTTTCTGCCTCTTTGTCCAATCCTCGCAAACGATACCTACCTGATTGTTATTACTATTTTCTTGCATTTCGTCACAAGTTATTCCATCAACCGTAACTAAGTTATGGAGACCGTGCCCTAAGCATAGATCAGATGTCAGTATCTGCCAGCTCCGTCGCCCGCTTCACATTAGCTACTGCGTCTGTTTAGAACACTATGGAGTTTCTTGTCATGAATTCCAAATTAATTTTTGGTGGTTTTTTTACTTCCATGACCTCAAGTTATAGCGTGAATGTCTTTAACTCGAAATCTAAAATAGTAAAACGTCTTTAGAACCTACTTAAGGACTTTTTGTTTAGTTGTCTTGACGTGTTGCACGTGCTTTATGTTCATTGATTTTAAACTTGTACTCTCTTGCGGGTTTTATCGGCGCGAATTTTAAACTACCGGCGGCGGCGGCGGCGCGCCGACTCCTTAAGGCGGCGGCGCGCCGCGGCGGCGCGCACGTCTAGTTCTTATATTGGACAAACTAAGCGGACAATAACTAAAAGACTGAAAGAACATATCATGGCGGTAAAAAACCGTGAGACTAATAAATCCGCGGTAGCAAAACATTTGTTAGAAATAGTTAATCATTGGGTGGAGTTGCACGACCCTAAAATCCTCTCAACCGATCACCACTGCCATACTAGGATAGTAAGTGAAGCTATTGAAATCAAAAAGTACAAACAATTCAAAAGAGGGCGGATTTAAGTTATCTTCAGTATGGAATCCAGTGATTAACAAATGTTTACCGCGGATAGAACGATCAAAAACAATTCCGGATTCTGTCAGTGTAGTGTGTCGAAGTGACTTTAATAACATTTTGGTATGTGAGAATGTGAGGGTGGATAAAGATTTGCAAGCTTCCCCGAACAGACGAAGACGAGCGAGACCAGCCGGCTCGCGACCGCGGTTGGTGCAACCTAACTAAAACGTCGGGCAGTAAGTACATAGTTCGTATTAACTACTAAATAAAAATGGTGTCTCTTTGACCCGTTAACTTATTTTAAAAGTTCAAATACATACTTCCCTGATCGAATTTTCTTTAGTACACAGTAGTATTTCCAGCTGAAATGATTAGCTACATTTCCTTTTAATTAATTACACATAATATTAACTTAGTAGTGCGTTTACAGTAAGTAATTACCAAATTTACATGTTTACAATTACCAAATTGTAAACATGTAAACGGGAAATTATTATGACGCTATTAGGTAACTAATCATTCCTAGTAGTAGTATGACTTACCTATATACATACTAGCGGTCGCTCGTGACGTCGTACACACGGAGTTAGTCATTTCCTAGAACTAAAATTTTTTAAGAGAGGTAGGGCATAGCGATTTATCGCTCGAACTGGAGCAGCCCGACTGGTGAAATACCTTCACCTTACAGAAGACCGCAGCCAAATAACAATCACTTCTTTGTTGTTGTGTTCCTGCGTGTGAGTAAGGTTTCCAGAGCTCCTGGGGGGTGTTACATTAGTAGCATGGGTCAAGCCTTCAAGGTAAGGGTGACAAGTCCAGTAACTTATTATGATGTACTTGTCACCCTTAAGCTAGGACCTCATTACCACTTAACATCAGGTGGGATAAGGTCAATCTTGAAAAGCAATATAAAAAAAAAAATTTTGTTCACGTCTTATTTTATTCGTTCCATTAGGTACTAACAGGTTCAAACTACTACATTTACAACCTCCATCGTCCCTCATTTCATCCCCATGGGGGTTGAATAACGTTTTTTCATTGTAGCTTCAATCTTTAATTTCAGTTCAATAAGTCAGTATAACTGACAAAGTTTCATATAAACTTTCATCTCCTACTTTATCCCTTTGAGGGAAGAACTGATCAAAATCCTTCAAAAGGAGCGTGAAGAAACATCTTGCGGGCCAGTATGGCGATGCTAACGGATAGGATATTTTGATATCAAATCCGTTGTCATCGCGATGTGGGTTCCTCTCTTGCTTACCATCAGGCTGGGAGGAGCCAATATACTGCACTACTATAAAAAAAAATCCTTTCTTAGCGGATGCCTACGTCATAACATCTACCTGCATGCCAAATATCAGCCGGATCCGTCCACTGGTTTGGGCTGTGCTTTGATAGATTACTATGTCAGTCAGTCAACATTGCGTTATATATATTTAGACATCTACTTATGTTAAATATATTATGAAAGCGAAGGTTTGTAATATGTGTGGATGTATACGTCTGTAAATTCTTCATTCAAAAACTACCAAATGGATTTGCTTGAAATTAGTGGAATAGATAATAAGATTCTAGGTTAATATTAAGGATGTTTTTAAATCCCGAAACTATGCGAACGACGTCGCGGGCAACGTCTAGTTATTATTATTTTTTTTAAACTTTTTAGGTAACAAATAGGTACAACAGGTGGACTTAATGCTAGGGGCATTCTTTACCAGTCAACCCTTGGGTCATGCAGATAGTTTGTATATGGGTGCGGTAACATGGGAGAAAAAAAAAAAGAAATCATTTTAAACAACAATAAATTAAGCATTAAAAATAACATTACGGTATCTTTTAAATTTACGATAATAATACACATACTATAAATTAATTAGAATATAATATATAAAATATGAAGGTATATTTAGATTTACATAATATTAATAATTTATATATAAAAACAAATATCTACATAACTATAAATTCAGAAGATCATTACCTACTTGTTAGCGAGAGAGAAGTATTCACGAACTTTATTTTTAAAAATTCCCTTAGTCAGGGATTGTCGGATATCAGCGGGCAGAGCGTTCCAAAGCCGAGCGGCTTGCACAGTGAAAGACTTAGAGAAGAAGTCACTTTGATGTCGAGGAATGTTTAAGCTTAGGTTGTCTGAGGAGCGAAGAGATCGGTCATGAGATTGACAGAGATATTGAAATTGTTTTGTTAGATAGGATGGGGACAATGGATTGTGAAGAATATTGAAGAGCAGGCAGAGTATCCTGGTATTTCTACGTTGACGTAACGGAAGCCATTTAAGTTGGTTGCGAAAATTAGAAATGTGATCATACTTACGGAGCCCAAAGACAAATCTGATGCAGTTTTTTTGAAGACGATCAAGTTTTTTCATTAGGGTTTCAGAGAGATCAGGATAGCATGCGTCTGCGTAGTCGATGATGGGTAAGATTAGAGTGTACACAAGCATAAGCTTAGTAGTGAAAGGTAGAAAGAATTTAAAGCGATAGAGGCTCCTCAGACAAGCCACCACCTTGCGACTAACCTCAGTGACATGAACAGACCAGCTTAGAGTGGAGTCTAAATGAAGTCCAAGATTTTTCACGGACTCACAGTAAGGGATGATTGTTCCATCAAATTTTATTGTTTCTAGGTCGGGCACGTGAAGTTTGGCCAGTAGTCTGGAGCTGCCAACGATAATAGCCTGACACTTAGCAGGGTTAACAGAAACACCAAAATCATGAGACCAGCTACGAATGCGATCCAGATTAGCGTTCAACTTGCAGATCGCCGAAGTTAACTCACCCACCTTTGCACTGGTATAAAGTTGTAGATCATCAGCGTACAGATGATACGAGCAGTCAAGAATATTGGAAATTAGGTTTATAAATACTGAAAAAAGGATGGGCGAAAGAATACCACCTTGGGGTACCCCAGTAGATAACTCAACCCAATCCGAGGTAGCAAATTGAGTAGAGACGGATTGCTGACGGCCGCGAAGATAAGAGGACATCCAATTCAGGACAAGAGGTGATAAATTTAGTGAAGATAAGATAGCAAGAAGAAGATCATGATCAACGGTATTAAATGCATTAGAGAAGTCAATCAGGACGAGAATGGTGAGCTAAGTACTATCCATAGCCTCTCGTATGTCGTCAGTTACTTTGACGAGTGCAGTAGTAGTGCTATGAGCGGGCCTAAAACCGGACTGTAGTGAATTGAGCAGATTATTAGCATTTAAGTGTGAGGAGAGTTGCTTCAAAACACAGGCTTCGGTTACTTTGGAAAGGAAAGGTAGTATTGAAATAGGTCGGAAGTGGGTGGGAGTGGTGGGATTAGGAACTTTGGGAAGCGGATGAACCAACGCCCTGCCCCATAAATCAGGGAAATTACCGGAGTCGAGGGAGAAATTTATCAAGTGTGATATTACTGGCAACAATTGTTCTAATAAAGGAACAATCATGAGGCGACTAATACCATCGACTCCAGTAGCCTTAGATGTAATGGAAAGTATCGTTCTCTTTATCTCGTCCTGAGAGACGGAGGAAAAAGTAAAAGGGTCAGTGACAGAAAGAGTAACAGGTGAAATTTTGGACAGCGTTTTGGATTTAATGTGTGGACTAAGGGGTGGAACATTAGAAAAGTGAAGGTTAATTTCATTGAGACTAAGTGAGATAGGAATGTTACTTGATTTAGTTCCACATATTCCCAGAGATTTCAGAAATTTCCAGATATTGGGAGCAGAAGAAAGTGAAATACGATCATGAATAAAGCGGCGTTTGGCTACTCGTATCATCTGATTGCAGCGATTCCTCGCGGTCTTGTACAGTGACCAATGTTCTTCAGTTCGATCCTTCTTAAAAAGTCGAAAGGCTTTGTTTCGTCTTCTCATTGCCATACGAATCCCCCGTGTAAGCCAAGGAGCAGGTGGTCGCTGGATCCGAACTGAGTGCAGAGGTGCATGTACATCGAACAACTGCAAGACAAGCTAGTTAAACCTTTCAACTTTTTCGTCAATACAAGTGGCAGTTGCAACCGGCGACGCATCATGCAGTAAATTATCGATATTAACGCGACCATAACTCCGCAATCGTACTATCCGCGACCTAAATTTCGGGGCCTTAAGAGCGTACGACAAATAAATAAGGTCATGTCTGGAAAACCCAGGCGCAAGAAGTTGGCCATGATCAGAGTTAAGATCGGAATTCGATATAATAATATGGTCAATCCAGGTGTCACTGCCATGTAAATTTTCTATTTCTTGGCCGCCTGCTTGCGTGTTACTGGCTTCAAGGACGGATGAGGGACTCCAACTGGTTTAACGCTCGTAGTTGGTGTGGAAGATGTGCGGATCGAACTCGGGGCGCCGGTGCTTTTGGGGAATCGTTTTATGATATCATCAATCTCGGCTTGAGTGGAGATCTTCCTTCTAGAGTTGTCTGGAAGCTTAATTACAACAACCCCATCCTGAGTCCAACAATTTCTCATCCCGAAGTGTGATCGAGCAGTCGCAAATGCACATTGACGAGTCTTGGTGAGGAATTCACTCACAGCATAAGGCGTGCCCTTGAGCAGTGTCTTCCTTCGCCAGGTTGCTGACCTCACTGTGAAGCTGCTGAAGCGAACAAGAGTAGGTCTGGGGCGCACACTTGATTTCTCACCAAGACGATGACAGCTCTCAACCTGGGAGGCGGCGTCGGGCAAATTCAACTTATCGCGAATGATGTTAGTCACTGAGGTCATAAGGTCTTCGGTGGCTCCAGGAATGCCAGTAAATATGAGCGCCTTTCTGCGATACCGCATCTCCATAGCATCCAAGGAATTTATGCAGTCAGACATCTGTTTTCTGAGGTGATGCAGAATCTCCCAGACTATGTCCCGGAAGCTATGGAACTCAGATGTTAGCCTGGACAACGAGTCAGGGGTTGATGGCTGCGACTGCAGCTGCAATTCAAAATCCGCCATCCTCTTCATAAGGCGTTCTTCTATGTCCGCTTGGGAAGCCTGCAATTGTGCTGCTACATGTGCCATAGTTGTGTGTTAAGTGATTTTCTTTGTTCACGAATATATTAGTGAGATAACTGCTGGTAAGTGGAAGCTAAGAGAATGCTATATCATATAGAAAAATACTTGTTTACTATTTTTAATAAATTAAAACTCAGCAGTAAAATTTTAGTTATAATAAACCTTCCCCTTAACATAGTTAAGTCTAGAATGTTCGGTAACTGGACTTGGATATTTTTAGACAGGCGACCTTAGTTCTTGTATTTTGTTTGGTTTGCAGCTGCAACAATTTTTGTAATAGGTAACTTGTGCATACTCAATACCTATTGTGACCGGCTTCCGTATAAAAAACCTTTTAAATATTAAACTTTTATGAGTAAATAAATTTTTGGTCTTGGTTTATTTACTAGCGACCCGCCTCGGCTTCGAACGGATGCAATGTAAATACTTTGAAATGTTGGCTTCTCTATTCTACATTGCATATAAAAACATCTTTCTTGAATCACACTGTATACTTATATTATATTACAATATAGCGAAAAATAATGCGTTAAATTGCAATCAAATGTTCCGGTACACAATCTTTCGACAGTTTACAATCTCACGAGATAGAGTGTAATCTAACGATGTTTACAATCTTACGGTGACATATCTTTACAAATATTAGTTAAAACAATATCGGCAAAAGCTTAATCAATTTTTATAATTATTTCGTAAATTGATAATATTGAATAAGCTTTTGACGACTTCGAGAACCTGAATAAGAGTCTTCCTGGTAACTAAACAAGTAAGTAACGTGATTGTGACCTAACAAACACATTCCAGATGTTTCCAACGACCACTTTAGTATAAAAACTAGTTACTTCATACATAACTCGACTCTAGAAACACTTCTTGCCAATTGTATGCAGATAATAATGAAATGTCGCGCAGACAAAAACACAACTCAACATACTTGACACTGCTTAAACAAACTATGTAAATTGCTTTGTTTTCCACTTCTCGTTCGAGAAGGTCAATGCCAAACGTAAATTGACCCCAGAGACCCGGCTGAGTGAAATAATGTATATAAGTAAGTTTTTGTGGCATTCTTGTAGAAATGATAAATTGTTCATGAAGTTCCGTGAACAAACTAAGCAATACATAGCCTATATTTTAAAGTCGACAAACTCCTCATCCACATTAAATAACTAGCTGTGCCCGCGACTTCGTTCGCGTGGACTACATCCTTTCATGGTCGGTTATACCCTTATCTCCTCTAATATTCGAAACAAAAAGTATTCTATATTTAAATCCAAGTTTCGTGCTATATTTGTGCCAAATTTCATTAATATAACTTAAAAAACAAACATTTTTAAATTTTCAAAGGTGGTATTACCCCCAGCCCCCCCTTATTTTCTAACAAAAAGTAGCCTATGTCCGTTCTTGAGGTTCATCGTATACCTATATCAAATTTCATAAAATCAGTTGAGAGGTTTAAGCGGGAAAGCGTAACAGACAGACAGAGTTACATTCGCATTTATAATATTAGAAGAGAAGTAGGGATTTCATCTTCATTTGCATTTTCGTAATTTCTCTTAAGTTCTTTCTCCGACGACCTCCGTAGCTGAGAGACGAGCGGGTCGGACTTTGGCAGCGTGCCCCGGATTCGATCCCCGGTCGGGTTAATATGGGAAACGTACTTTTCTATATTATATCGCGTCTAGGTGTTGTGGTACCGTCGTTGTTTCTGATTTCTGTAACACAAGTACTACAGAATCAGAGCAATGTATGTGATGTTGTCCAATATATTCTTAATTTTTTATTTAGCCAAATAAAGCTTAATTTACTAGATAAGGGCTATTTTAGTCTCACCGCGTAACAACATGTTCTATCTGTTATCAGGGCCCATGCATTTTGTATTTTCAGGACGGTTCTCCGCACAAATATAAATAAATAAAATAAATGCGCCAGACAATCACACCAATCAACCTGGTCTCAAACTAAGGTTTTCCCTTGTACTATGAGCACCAGATGACGAATACTAACTGGGGGCGTCATCCCAGCACACTCAGACCCAAATCAATTATAAAAGTTCATTTTCCAAAAGGACCTGGCCGGGAATCGAACCCGGGACCTTTCGCGCTTTGGCCGCCTAACCACTACGCCACCGAGGTCATCTTCCATTATATGTTTACTAGGTTTTAAATTAGACGCGACTTTGTTTTATATATGTAGTGATTTTAAGAGTAGTACGGTGTTAATATACCTATGTATAACATCAAGTCTAAAAGCAGAACCACATCTAATCTATAGAAGCTAAGCTATCTTTAGGCCTTGTTCAATATGCAATAACCAAGACCAAAAGAAAAGACGTGATCATGGAGAGTTTGTAGGTACTTAGTTTAAAGACACTTTTTTTAAGAGAGGTGGGGCATAGCGATTTATCGCTCGAACTGGAGCAGCCCGACTGGTGAAATACCTCCACCTTACAGAAGACCGCAGCCAAATAACAATCACTTCGGTGTTGTTGTGTTCCTGCGTCTGAGTAAGGTTTCCAGAGCTCCTGGGGGGTGCTACTTTAGTAGTAGGGGTTAAGCCTTCAAGGTAAGGGCGACAAGTCCAGTAACAGCTTTATTATGCTCTACTTGTCGCCCTTAAGCTAGGACCTCATTTTCACTTAACATCAGGTGGAATGAGGTCAATCTTGAAGTGTAATATAAAAAAAAAATATCTTTTATGATGAATATAGTTGTGGGAAAGTGACTTTACAAAAGTGATAACAACCACAAACGCAAATCGCGATATCTTAACTTGATAATATCCTCATTTACTTATTTATCAATTGACGTAATTATTATGCTGTCATGCAATTTATTATTTATTATTATGACGATTATGTGCAAACAATCAACAAGTCTTGTTTGGTGACGATTTTATATATAGGTACGAGTATTGGTGCGTATGTTTGAAAATATATACCCGGCTTTGGCCCTTTTTTTTAATATGTTAAGTACAGCTTATGCCAACTTATGATACTTATCATCATATAAATTAATGCAAAAGTTTCGAAGCTTTATCAATGAAAACAAATAAACAGCCAGATCGATTACCTTTGAAATATTAGTAAAGATTGGAAAAACTATTGTTTATATACAAACACAATAATGATCTTGAGTTTTTACATTTTTTATTATCATGTACGCTTTCGAATCATATCGTGGCGCTTCGTATCAAAACATATATATTTATCACACTGCAAGAGAGGAACTGATTTGTTAACTAATAATCACAGTTCATTAGTGTTTATATTAAGCAAACAGTACGAGTACAGGTGCCTACAATTGCACGTGGTCAACTTAGAATGACAATGTGTTAATTAATATCCTCACGTTTAAGCCGTAGTGTATTCTAATGTGAAGTAGAGATGTGCTGTTAGATATTTCATATTAGGTAGAAAGAATTGATATTTTTATTCTTTTATTTATTGTTATAGGTACCTATTATCAAAGAAAATAGTATAGTCTATTTGATGTTTCCGGACAGGGGAATTGGTATTCTACATCAATTACACCACTTACAAGATGTCTGATCACACCGACCGCCATTACTCGAATGGCCGCCATATGCAAAATTTTGTCATCTTTTACATTTATTCTTTCTACAATTAATATTATACCTATGCTCCGTGGTTTAGGCGTCCGGTCCCCTGAAAACTCCAGGCTCCATAATGGATAGAGACAAAATGTATTTTGAAAATTTAACTGACACACGAGATATATAAGGGCATCTTAAACCAATTTGAGGCCCCGAGGCACACAAGAATTTGGGGCCTTTTGGAAAATAAAACAGCTAATTATACTCGGTTTTTTACTAAGTGTGACCATTTATTACATGGTATCAAATGCAGTATGGCATGTTATTTATGATATTAGAATGCTGCTGGTTTTTAGGTTAGAGAAATTGTCGGTCCTTCGGGCCCATGGGCATAACCATACCACACCATAAGGTGAAGATGGTTATGGATAAAATCATGACTTTTTTTACCAAGATAATGAAAGAAAGAAGGACCATGTATCGCGTGAATACATCCAACTAGTGGTATTACGTACCAATTAGACACGTATACCTGTTCTCGTATTAAAAGACACCTCTAATGCTGAGGGGTCAGGAGGCGACCTCTGCGGGAGGTCGCGCGCGCGCACGTCCGCTCTTGCGCCATCGGCCCTCGCTCGGGGTAACGAAGGATCCTTACGTTTCTACTCAGGGCTCTGCTATTAGTAGCAGGCCTAGCAAACGCAACACGTAAAATTTCTCGCGTGAGTCGACAAAAGTTTCGATACTGTTGATTGGCTAATAGACACCGCACTCATATTTTTAACTAATCAGTAGCTGACGCACTGACTAAGACGTTTGTAAGGAATGCAATAAAATTTAGTCGCGTGGCATGTAGGTGTTTGATGATGAGAGAGCGTTTGGTTTTTAATAGGTAATTAGATTGTGTTCATTTCTTTGCTCTAGTTAGTATGGTTTTCTTCACACTTCCATTTAAAAGTGTTGTTAATTTTTTGCATTAGGTATATACATTTCAGAATGTATTATTAAGTTGTCCTTTTATAAAAACATACCAAAACATATTATCGTATCTAAAATTAGATGTCCGGTACAAAAAATCACAGCGTGGGGCGTGAACTGTAGTGATTGGAATGTGAGTGTGTGTGTCAGTACCCTCCTAAAAAGTAGTGTTACCTCTTGGGCCCGTGCTGACGTCAACTGGAATGTCTGGCGTGAATTCGCACATTTTTTTTTATAAAAACCTCCCGATCTTGACGTCAGTGTGTGCTTTGAAACATTCTAGTAGGTATGTACTATCCGTTTGATGTTGTATTGACTTTCGGCTTAGTTCGAGAATGTGTAATCAGTTCAGTAATAAACGAGTGATGTTTCGCTTAAAAAGTGTGATAAGATACGTGTAAATGTTACAGACAAGTAATAACTGCTCTAGATGTAACATAATATAAAATAAGAAATCTCACGCCCTCCTCCCTATGTAGTTAGGTCGAGAATTGTTACTTTTCATTGAGTGGTTGTTCGATTTGTAAAATTTTGATAAATTATCAAAAGAGACATACAGAGCTAAACACATAAGTAGCATTTTATGTGTTTGCAATTTTTAAGCGACTACAAGTTGCTTAAACAATCTCATCATAAATCAATGCCATATTGTAGACATTAAAGTTATCCTTAACTTAACGCATAAGGTCACCGGCACTTTAAAAAATGCAATCAAAATGTTCGAAAATATACTATTTTCGGATTTAATAGTCGAAAACATAAGATAGGAATAACTTCGAAAAGGTATTATTTTTAAATTACAAATACGTGTAATACTCGCCACTCCTTAAATTTGTATTTTTGTTGCTTCATGATTATGAACCGTTCCATGAAAAGCTCAAAGCAACGGGTTATAATATCACAGGTGGTTTGACTGAAATGATACTTTGAAAACATATATATAAAACGCAGAATTTTGTTCTATTTTAATCAACGAATTAAAAAATTGATCTAAAAACTATTTTCCATTCTTAACATAGGTATTTATCGCAATTCAAATTAATTTAATTCTTATACCACCAAAACATTCTCCACATACTTCTAATTGCAATACGTATTACAGTACAATTAAAACGACTAGACGGATAATGGAGCGAAGTTTCGAGACTCAGTTAAATTTAAAACACAAATAATGAAGACAGCTCAACTCATTATGTTCTAGTAAAACACGCTGAGTGCAAATATTTAACTTACTAGTTCCGGACTGAAGTGTAAATAAAGCCGTGCGAACTTCTCCAGAACACCCGGCCACCTCATATATTATGTATTTCTTAAACCAGTAGTGGATTACTTATTGTGGATTACAATACGTTCTAGATGACTCTGCGTTACGTCACGAACTACGAACTGCTTGTGAGTACACACGAGCGAATTAATTACGCCGTATTATTTATAAACATTTCGTTCGGAACTTGAAATGGACGGATACCTTGCAGACAGCTAGACCTTATGCTTCTTTGTTGCAGTTAGCAAATTGTAAGGAAGCTCGTTTCACGGTCTTAACTACCTCAAGAATTGAAGTAAAATATATAAATGTCTTGGTCTAAAGTAAGTCGCTTACAAGCATAATGGTAAACAGAATCAATGAAAAACATGTGCTCTGACAGGGTCCTATCACATGCTGAGGTGTGATTTCATCTCTAAGGGTGGGGCCCTTAAAGCAAAGGACAGGGCCACTAGCAAATTTACTGAAAGGCCTATGACTTGAGTAAACTTGCATTGTTCACAATTTTGCGGGAGAAATGCCCACGCACCGTCACTCTCTGCCACGGGGAGACAGAGAGTGGTGTGTCGGACTCGAACCGACTAAAACTCCCGGGGTGGTCCTACTCTGCGCAGTGGTGGGGGGGGCCGGGAATCGCCATTAAAGCATTACGCAATCCCCCCCCTAAACGCAATTGCCGCGCGTGGCGCAGCGCGTCTCGGTGCGGCAGGTGGAATTGCCGCACCACGGGGCATGCCGGACCACCCAGCATGCCCCGTCACCTCGAGCGACGCCAGAATTCCCCGTTCTGGCGCCTTCGGGACTCACGGCCTTAAGGGCCTACTCCCCCGTCATCTGGACGTCAGGGGCGGGTCGAGCTGGTTGCGACGGCGGCTTGTCGCTATTACCAGCGGCCCGTCTCTTGGGCTTCGCGGTCTTGCAGGCCCTGCCGCCTGCAATATGGTCGGCCTTCCTACCCGCCGCACTGCAAAAGGTACAGTGCGGCTCATGCCCACAGTCGCGGGCTAGGTGGCCGTCTTTACCACACCTGTAGCATTGGGTGCTACGATCCACCTCAGACCCACACTGCAGCCTGACGTGCCCCTTTTCGAGGCACCGGAAACAGCGCAGGTCCCTGGT
The DNA here is from genome assembly GCA_037074685.1 of Glyphodes pyloalis. NCBI lineage: Eukaryota > Metazoa > Arthropoda > Insecta > Lepidoptera > Crambidae > Glyphodes > Glyphodes pyloalis. The sequence goes on from JAYKKO010000004.1 coordinate 4,358,056, forward strand.
CTCAAGAAGTAGCACCCTTGCTACAGACCAGCCTACCAGCAGTCGACCCGATGCGACCAATTTTTTTGCCACCGACGCAGGACAACGAGCCCAGCAGGCCCCCATTCCCCTGCCTGCTCGGCGTATCGGACCCAGCTTGATGTCCCCCGCCGAACACCCCCCCGCTTCTGCAATTGCGGCAGCGACCTCCCCGGTGGTGACCGAGTCGTCCAATTGAGAGATGCGCAATTCTGCGCACCTCTCAGGCCGGGCGAATCTCACGCCATCCACCGGGACGGCCTCACGCAACTTTTCCACTAGCTGGTCCGCCTTACTGCGGTTCTCAGCTTCGGAGCCGCCGCTAAGCTCCAGAAGTCGCCCCCCCGTCAACGCTGGACGAAAACTCAACTTTTCGATCCCCAGATCTCGTATGGAGAACCGCTCCTTCGCCCTGGTGAGGACCTCCATATACGTCAGGCCCCGCTCAGCGGCCTCCGGCAGTATCGTGATTGATACTGCCGCCGTCTGAGTGGGGCGGAGGTTCGGCAGTTTTGGCCGTCTCTTCTTCTTCGCCTGCGGTTTGAGCGGAGGCGGTGGGGCTTCCGTAGCCCTTGCTGCCCTTCTCGTCCCCCTCTTAGTTACCGTGGACCATGCCGCATCCATAGACGCGGGTGGAGGTGGCAGGGGGCGGGACTCCCTAAGAGGGGGAGGTTGTGTAACTCCCCCCTTTTTCCCCTTCTGGGGTTTCGACGCTGGCGCTGGGGCGACGGGGTTCCGCACCGCAGAAGTGTTGCTGGCGGGAGTCCGTGGTTTGGGCCCAGCGGCCGGGCCCTTCTCTATCATCGGCCGCGACGACAGTGGTGTCCCACTCTGCTGCTCTGCAACCGGTGGTAGCCGCTTCTCAAACTCCCGGAATCGGGAGTCGAGGTAACTGAGCAGCTTGGCTTCACTCACGCTCTGCTTCTCGGGGGCTCTCTGCGCCACCATGCTCGCCCTTAATTCCGCGATCTCTGCTCGCATTTCTGCCAGCTCCTTATCTTGGCGAGTCAGACGCTCCCTAAGGCGGTCGTTCTCGTCCGTTACTCGCCTGGTTGTCGCCTCTAGCGCTCTCATTTCTTCCGTGGAGTTGCGCCCATAGATCTTGTCAGCCACTTTTTCCCACTCGTCGGCTGCCAGTTTAAGGGCCTTAACATACGTGCCCTTTAAATTACTGGACCCCCTCGCTATGCTTCGGACAAGGTCCGACGTCCTCTTTGACTGGGCGACGAGGAGGAATGAAGGCCGGTCTTCGAGATTTCTCGACGCCTCCTCCCGCATTATAGTCTCTGGCGAGAGAGTTCTCTCGACATAGGCGATCTTCTCTGCCGTACGCTTAACGTTCCCGATATTTGTGGAGATGGTCTGGTCCCAGTTTTCTGCGGCCTTCATCTTCTCCAACTCCTCAATTTGTTTTTTATGCTGCCTTTTCGCTTCCGCCACACCCACATACTTGCCGGTGGTAGGCGGACGCCCGCGGCCCCTCTTTGCTTGTTGTCCCTTTTGAAGGACAACATCGCCTTCCTTCCCTTCTTGACTGGGCCGTTTCCGCCCAGCCAACGATCCCGCTCCGTCTATGGACGTGCAGCTGCTGCTGCGGCTTCGAGCAACGGCGCGACCAGAGCGCCGTGGTGTTGCACACGGTGTTTCCACGTCCGACACATTCATTCCAGACACGTCCGAAACGTCGTCGTCAGAATCGACCACGCTATCTACTCTTCCCCCCCCCCCGATTGGTTGTTGATTTTTGGTAGAACTCATAATTGTTCCCACGAGCTATGCTGGAAACGGTGGTCACCCCGTGCAGAGCCAGTTGCACGGGGAAGCCTAATACACACCCGGTGTCGGCCGGTGCCGGGTGGTGGGGTCGATAGGAGGAGCTTTACCCATCTCCTCACCATCCCTCCGAGGGAGAGATGGCCCCGACGTCTCGTGCCACTCCCAACGTCGGGCTTAGGGGGTTTTTTAATGAGGTATCCTTCCTCTTGGGCCGGCCGATGAAGGCAAGCCCCCTACCCCTCCCCCCTCCCCAGGCCTACCTGGGCTACAGAGGGAAGGAACAGGTTTGCCGGTGGTGGTCCTGAAAAGGACCGCGTCTCCCCAGCCACTTTGGCCAGTTTGACACACCGAGCCCTAACGCCTACACGCCTCGCCCTCAACTGCTCTTCTCAAACCGAGAATAGCAGAGAGGACGGTATACCCCACCCCCCCCCCAAATTCCCCACCCCCCCATTCCCCATCCCCAACCCGCCTACCCCACCCCCCCAGTGTGTTTGGTCCGCGGGAGCTAATCTCCGACCGCCGACCGCCGTCCGCAGGGCATCCCTGTAAGCGGGAGTACCCTCCGGGCGGCAGCCGACGGCTTCCCCTATCCGCCGGCCGGGGGACGCGCCAGGTAGGGGTATCACCTCCCCCCCTGGATCCCTTATTATCCCCTAAGGAGTGAAATTTATCAAAATTATTTCTTAATTAAGGTAGGCCTACGTCATAACATCTACCTGCAAGCCAAATTTCAGCAGGATCCGTCCTTTGGTTTGGGCGTTGATAGATTACTATGTCAGACTGTCATCCTTGAGTTAGGTATATATGTGTAAATTTGACAATGCAATTAAAAATACTAGTACCTACTTAGTGTGTTTAATTTAGGCTCGATTCCAAATGTAATAAAATGTCATTGAAGGTCGTTACTTTGAAATATAATTAACGAATATTTACATACTATTTTTATACCTTACTAATTTTAAACAGATCGAGATTTGATGCAGGAACTAGTTTGCTAAAGTTATATTGATGAGTTCCGATGTCAGAAGCAATAATATTAGTTCCTTATTTTAATGGACTTTGCTACCTTACTACATCGTACTTCAATAACATTCGCGTCTTCGTGATGTGAGTACTACCTGCCAGCAATGATGTACAAGACTTACGAGTCGAAGTTAGTTCCTCAATTTGCGTGTCACAAAGATGTCAACATTTGTATGCATGTAGGTAGGTATATAGAGTTCGATATACGCAGTGCGATTTCAAGGCCTGAATAAAACTGCTAGCGCCATAGTGTCTAGATATTTAATTTTAGAATTTCGGCTTTTGTACATTCGAGGGAAGTTCGGTTGAAAGATCGCATTATACCAAGTCCGCCATTTTGAATTACCTTATTATACCATTACAGATACGAGCTTGCCTAGTTTGCAGTAAACAATTAATTCTATTTTATTTTATATCATATCAGAAAAAAGGGAAGGCTAGATAATATAAAAAAGAAAATAAGATTTGAAATGAGCACACATATAAATAAATAAATATAAAAAAGTTATTAATAATGTTAACTTTATCACCTATCCTTGAGGAACACCAATTTAATCATTTAGTACGAACATGTTTTGTCTAAGCACATATTAAGGTTACATGAATAGGTCATAGCGTTTTCTGCTTATCTAATAATACTTTACCCTTAATAAATATTTAAAGGTTTTATTCAGATTTTTTTAATTTGGATAAAAAAGAACCTGTGCACGGTCTTACATTTGTGATGATAGAGTTCTCATAGATATGTAAGAAAGAAATAAATAAATTTATTGACCGAACCAAAAAAGTACAGACTTCATTTATGGTCAATTGGGTTCCACCTAAGCTTATGCTGTAACGGCATTATTTTTACCAACACCGCTACAGCGCTGGTAGACTATCGATGTTCGATAAAATATCACATCATAAAAAGCATTTCAAGTTTGTTTCCTTTATGGAGTATTTTTTATTTACCGTTTGATACTGTGACTATCAGCAACAATGATTATATTTGGATCCTTCAATGAGATCTCAAGTAAAATAATGACTTTTATATGAGAACAGCGCTAGTTAGACTTAGTTGATGTCTAAGGTCAAAAAATATTTGTGTAATGCGACCTTCGCGGCACTCGCACGTTTAGTTGGAACCTTCAAAAGCTTTCAAGAAGAAAGTACACAACTCAGGTGCCGATGGCGTATCCGTAGTGGTGATACGTCGTAAATATTATTGAAATACCTTGCAAATATCCTGTTCTGCGGTCAGGTATTTCCAGTATAACTTATTTATTTTTATCTGTTTTGATTAATATGTATCTTGATTTAAATGTTCATTGACTATCTAACCTTCAAAATAGTTAATCACCGTCACACATTTTTAGTAGCTCTTGTAGATCTCATGCAATTACTTTAAAACCTTTTTAAGCTTCTATTTTACATAAACTATTGGGTATTCATTTTTAATTTGATGCATCGTAGGCATTTAGCATTTGTTTAATTTATAGAAAGTAAAAGCTATCCTGAGGATAAAACAAGTTGTTTTGGAAGTCACCACATTCAGACAATCTTGCAAGTCTAATCTTTGAACAACATTTTGATGACATAATTCATTGATAACAAACACGTATAATTCTGTAAAATCATTCATTGTAAATCCTTTTGACGCATCAAAGTCAGTGGGTCTGACGTGTCAGCGATTTACGTCATCACCCCGCACTCTGAATTGTGTAAACAGGTAAAAAATGAATATATAACTTTGTTCGAATAGGTTCGATGCCCATACTTACAAACATTAGTGAACTATGACATCAACACTACAACGAAAACAAAACTAGGTAGGTACTTGGTTGTTATTGGTTTGGAAGTGGAATTAATTATTTAAATCCTGAGAGGATCTAAGTAATTCTTGGTGATTCTGAATTTGGTGTGACGCTGTCTAGACTGATAGTATTTGTTATTTCAGAAAAGTAGTCATTAGGTACAAACAATAAGAATGATCGAACAATCAGATCTTAGTCTTGTAGTATCTGACAACACCCTGGTTCCAACCGAGATATATTTGATTAAGTTTTAATGATTATTTTTTTTAATAATCATTTATTCATCACCCAAAAAAAAGATGTTTACAAGGAAAGCTTACATGTGTGAGCCGGGTTAGCTATACATTGTGGCATGAACCTACCTTAAAATTAAAATTAAAATTAAAATTAAAATTAAAATTAAAATTAAAATTAAAATTAAAATTAAAATTAAAATTAAAATTAAAATTAAAATTAAAATTAAAATTAAAATTAAAATTAAAATTAAAATTAAAATTAAAATTAAAATTAAAATTAAAATTAAAATTAAAATTAAAATTAAAATTAAAATTAAAATTAAAATTAAAATTAAAATTAAAATTAAAATTAAAATTAAAATTAAAATTAACATTAAAATTAAAATTAAAATTAAAATTGAAATTAAAATTCCTGTTTTTGTTGCTTTTAATTTTATCTAAAATTCTGTATTGTTATTTTAGTCGTATCTTATAAAAATCATTTCACTTTTACCGTGATTCATCAACCAAGATGGCGTACGCTACGCCTTAGAAATGTTTAGAAAAGGGTAGTGTACCGGGTTTTGTCATTATCAATATAAATGAATGTACTCAATTTGCTGTCAGTAAGCTATTAATCGATGGAGTAACACAAAAAATCCCTGACTAAGGGAATTTTTAAAAATAAAGTTCGTGAATACTTCTTCTCTCTCGCTAACAAGTAATGATAGTCATGAATTTGTCAATTGCTGAACCAATTTATTTATCCTCTGAATTTATAGTTATGTAGATATTGGTTTTTATATATAAATTATCAATATTATGTAAATCTAAGTATACCTTCATATTTTATATATTATATTCTAATTAATTTATATAGTATGTGTATTATTATCGTATATTTAAAAGATACCGTAATGTTATTTTTAATGCTTAATTTATTGTTGTTTAAAATGATTTCTTTTTTTCTCCCATGTTACCGCACCCATATACAAACTATCTGCATGACCCAAGGGTTGACTGGTAGAGAATGCCCCTAGCATTAAGTCCACCTGTTGTACCTATTTGTGCAATAAAGTTTTTAAATAAATAAATAAATAAAAAATACTTTCTTTCTTTATACATATTAACATCCGGTTATGCACCGACGTGATAAGATATAATTTGAGTTGATATGAAAATTATACAGATTTCCAGTTAAAAACAGGTATGGATTTGGATAAAATACGAGTTTACAAACTAGTTGTTTAGATATTTTTAATACTTTGTTTATAAAGAAAACCTGTTTAGTTTCTACATTTTTAGTAAATAGGGACCAGCTGCAAAATTCTATGAATTATTATGTGCTTTATTGTCTGTCATGTTCCTAGTATATTATTTATAAAACAAGTTTAGTTGTTTTTAGCATCTCAGCATCAAGTTGACTTAGAGACAGTTCTGTGGAATTAATTTAGGTCTTACGGACCAGAGGCGGATTTGGAGGCTCAACATCTTATTTGTTTATGGACTCCGTCTCACAGTAGTTCGGGCCTACGCAAAGTCCAGCAGATTTTGAGAGACATTAATGACGATTGAGGACAAGTCATTACAGGCCAGCTGCATTTGTTTAGATTTTTGTTGGAGTGGTCTTATTTTACTTCTGGTTCCAGAGGTAGTTATTTTGTATATCCAACTTAGAAGCGTTTGGTAATGGCCCTTATCAGGCTATATCTTTGATTTTGAATTCTATAATACGAGTGCTGTTTGGGATCACGTTGTTGCATGTGTTGAGGTCCAATATTTAATTCCGGTCGTTCTTAGAAGTTAAAAATGCAGCCAAAAACTCACTGTCTCGCTTACGGCAAGGCACATTTTAATTGATTTTGGTTGAATTTTAGAGTACTGGCAGTAAATGCAACAGTGTGAGTCCGGCACAGTGCTTGGGTCGGCTTACGAAATCCTAGCTCGGTCGTTCTGCGTATGTGTGCCGACTGCCCGGTCAAAGTCCACTATTCGGACTTTGTTCGACCACCAATGAACTGGTTTTGGAGAAGGCCAACCACGTGTAGGTCGTTAGAATGTGGTCGGTTCGCGAATCACGTTGATGCTACAGTGGTCAGCAGGTGCGGCAGACGGCGGCCTCTGCATATTTTGAACGTAACGTGGTTTCCGATATCTGTTCCGGATTTTAAGGTTGTGAAATGTCATGAGCGCCTTTGAAAAATTAAAACTTCACTTAGTATTACTGCGTATTACGTAACAACTACTTTTTTTAATTTACTTGAAGGTTACACAGACACATCTGGCTTGAATTGTGACGTCATTTATGTGAACTGTTTTGTGTGCGGGACAGGTGCACAAGTATTTTGCAAACGGGTGATTTTGATAAATTTTTTGATCAAATTTAATATTGTTTTACTTATATTTAATTTATTTTAACCACACAAATTAGTACTCTAATCAAAGCATTTTTTAAACATATTCCTTACAAAACAATATCGACTAATTTTAGCCGAGATATTTGATAGCAACCAATACAAATCAGTAGACATTTAATTAAGAGTACAATACCTAAATTTACTAACTGAATAGTAAGTTAAGTTCATGCAAAATTCAAATGGTAAAAGCTTGTTTGATGAATGCTTAGTACCTACACAATCTCAGCATATCTTTTCCCAATATATACGATACAATAATATTAGCCGAAGCCGCCAATATCCTTCTCCTCTTATAATGTTATGCCGTTCCATCTAGAACGGTATACCAACTGACACAGCTGGAGAAAGATATTGCACAAAACCATCTCTTTCACATGCCCAACCGACACTTATAGCATGAGAAATGTCTGATCAAACTGACAATATCATTCAAATAGGTATATTGACCCCGTTGTGATCATACCTAAGATATTCGGGTCAGGAGTCTCCACTCTAGTTATCACTGGTCCACAGAGGCAGTTACAGGTTCTTTAACCAGTACTGATAGGTTTATCAAGCGAAACTTAAAGTTGACTGATGACAGTGACATCACATAACGTTAATAAAAAAGTAATTTCTGTTTAAATTATCGTTAAGATTATGCAATAATGTTCGATAAGAGCTTAATTTGTGACGAATTGCTTACAGGAAAAGTGGACACTCTCACGAAACAGAAAAGTCTGCATCCTCGCAAAGAACTACCACCTTCACCTCACAGTATAATGCTGTTTAATTTTTTATGTGAGTCCTCCGCTCTCCCGCAAACTTGGTGAAGATGAAAAGGCCATCTACGGCCATCATCAGTAGTCGCTTAGGAAAAAAAACCCCTCCACTTGCATTTTTTGGCTCGGGGATACCTTTGTGAAACTGGCCATAAGTTGTGTAAGATAACTTTCAGGTAGCTTTACGCAAAGTTATTTTTTTTTATAAGTATTGCATTTCAAGATTGACCTCATCCCACCTGATGTTGAGTGGTAATGAGGTCCTTGCTTAAGGACGACAAGTAATAAACCAGTTACTGGACTTGTCGCCCTTACCTTGACGATTTGACCCGTGCTACTTATGTAGCACCCCCCAGGAGCTCCGGAAACCTTACTCACATGCAGGAACACAACAAAACCGAAGTGATTGATATTTGGCTGCGGTCTTCTGTAATATGTAGGTATATCACCAGTCGGGCTGCTCCAGTTCGAGCGATAAATCGCTATGCCCTACCTCTTTAAGCTGTTGCCCGTGCAGTCGCGTTATTTCAGAATAGAAAGTATCCTATATGTTTATCCAGTATGTCATCTATATAATTACCAGCTTTCATTCAAATCCGTTCAGTATCGATTTTATTATTTTTTATAGTACTATACGCCGTACTAGCGAACTTTAAATATTAGAAACAGAAAAATTTTATCTCCCCTTGCGGTGCGGGAATTGAACCCACGACCTTCACGTATCGCGCGTGCTGCTCTAGAGCCCTAATATCCCTTCAGTAGTTTTTGCGTGAAAGAGCCATACGTACTTACAGACATTCGGATTTATAATTGATTTTCTTCATAAATAATGACTGTTTAAATAACTTTCATATTCTCGCGAATTCTATATCACCAGTTTACCCAGAAAACTCTTATCTGCGCCCCGTGACGCCTCAGTAACACATTGATTATGTAGATACCAATATTTTTGAGACGCAATATTGTTTCATAGTACCTACATGTATTTGTGTAACAAAGTACTAAGTAAACCAATATTTACTGGTCATCAAGTAGTAATATCCAATTCTGTATTTAATTCTTGTGTGCGCACTTTATTTGAAATTAGCTTTGCGTTTGATACTTTGTCTTATGACTCGTAATACTGACGTGATTTCAAATGAACAACGCGTAGATTATCACAATAATGCGCATTTTGTAACTTGATTACTTTAAAACGTGCGATATACGATAAGTGAACATGGCTATAGATATACCTCATCGTTAGGTAGGCTTAAGTTACTGTGCGCTTAGCATGTTTAAATAATCAAGTAGGTAATAAATTGGAGTGGTAAAATATCGGAATGACTGAGATCGTCATACGAAATTGTTGCTTCGAATACTTAAATACCATTTTTGAACGTGCTAAAGATATGGGAACAATTTTATTGGCTGCTGTTTATTTTATTCTTGCTATATTTGTTACTAGCGCCCGCGATTTCATATGCGTGAAGTTATTAATTTAAAGCAATAAATATGGACTATCAGGCTTAGCATGCGCCACGCGACTAATTTTTATCGCGCTCTTAACAAAAGTCAAAATCGATTGTAGTCAGTGCGTCAGCTGCTGGTTAGTTGAAAATACGAGTGCGGTGAGCTTAGCCAATCAACAGTATCGAAAATTTTGTCGTCTCACGCGAGAAATTTGAAGTATTGCGCATGCTAGGCCTATTGGTTACTAAAATAGTTTAAAAAACTAAAAAACACGCTTTTAGCTCGCACTAAAAATTACAAAATAATTCAGACATTTAAGAAAGAAAGCGTGGAGTGTTTATGTTATCTTTACTCTTTTTAGACAAAACGCTCCACGCTTTCTTTCTTAAATGTCTGAAATTTTTTTCTGTTTCTAATATTTAAACTTCGCTAGTACGGCGTAAAGTACTATAAACATAAAAAAAAACACAATACAAAATAAAGGCACTGAGTATTTTAATTCATTATTTCACTTAACTGGATCACAAACGATCCAAATTTATTATTCAATGATCTTTCTTTTAGGTAAAAGTTTATAAGCTTAAAAAATCGGTGACTCATAAAAAAAATTCAATTATTTTACATTTAAGTTCTAAAATCTTAACATTTTGCATACTACGGCATACAGCCGGTTGCATTACTTGTTTACCTTCACCGTAATGCAAGCGATATTTCAATACCTACTAAGTAATAAGCATATTACGTTGCATACCACAATCAAATTTCCGTGGTTTCAGTATGAGTTGATACATTATGTACATATATAAAAGCAGGAAGGCAATTAGTGTATCTTTAATACGTAGGCGCCACCATTTAGGCAATGAGACCATTTAGGAGGATTTTAGTGGGTAGTTGCCGCTCTTTCCAGATCGAAAGAGTTATATAGACCACCTCACAAAAAGTATGCTTAATTTCAGTAAAATTGTTGTCTTACATCCTACACAACACATTACCTACACCACAATTATGTCGTATCTTGCAGTTCTCTATTTACACAAATATAGTCTTATCTATATTTTACACACTTGAATGACGGCGAAACTTATAACTAATACATGTCCTTTGAAGTTTACCCGTTGACGATCGAATTGGCTACCGGATGAAATCTGGAAGCTGTGCTACCGGTTATGCCACATGTATTTAATTGCCTTGGTCAATAGCCTTTTTCAGGGTGCAAGCAAAAAGCGCGAAACAAAGATCAAAATTTAAAGCAAAACAATTTCTGTCGAGTCTCGAGCATTTTGTATGTAGCATGCAACAGGCAGGACCCTCAAGCAAATTACGACCGGTTCATAGTTACGAACAACGGCATCATATCGTTATGGTTGAAAATTTAGGACCTACTTAATCACAGCATTCATAGACTTAGCTTCATTCATAGTATTAGTGAAATAAAATAGAGAATACTCATCTTTGAAAAATATTAAAAATAGAATCAAAATCGACCAAAAACATTAACGAGATACAGCCATTTATGACAGACATGCATACTACTCACGAAATCAAATTTCAAATGTCCGTGTTAACAAATGCCCTATTTAAAATCAAATCTTACTCTTTAGCTAAGCTACAAAAAATATCGAAACGTGCATTTTTCCTTTTATAATTGGTCGTCGACATTCCTAGACTGCTGAATATACTTAACTAGCGGCCTGGCGCAGTTTTAAACGCGTACTATACCCTTTTTTCCATATTTTTCACTAATTCTTCGTTCCTATTACTTGTACCGTGTTATTATAAAGCATTCCTCGATAAATGGACAATCCAACACAAAAACATTTTTTGAATTAGAGCCAGTAGTTCCCGAGATTAGCGCTTTCATACAAACACACAAGCTTTAAAATATTAGTACAGACAGTTTTTTATAAATTTAACGTCTCTTTTTTCTGTGTGGTTCAAATATGATTTCATTTCATTAAGACTATTAAAGGCTTGTTTCAAATTGCTAATAAACCAACGACTCTTGCAGTTATTTTCCACACGGCTTTGAACGATTTATTAATATGCGGTTAAATTAACGTTTTTGGCCGGGTCATGAGCGGAAGAATACTGTCAGTTCATTGGCATTATCGACTTGAGTGTTGTTCCTGTCGTTTTAATACGTTGTTGGTGGAAATATAAATCCGAATTCGTCATCAAATTGATAACTAAGTCGATTTCGAAAATAAACCGAAACATTATTTTTGAATAGTTAACGAATTACGTTTTTTACGTGGTTGCAAAGAATTAAGTAAATGCTTGGGACTAATGCACAATTCGCAATACGGATTGTATTGGGTGTTGGTATTTTAAAAAGCTAGTTTCGATAATAATAATAATATTAGCATTAGTATTATTTTATGTGCATTTTGATTAGATAATATTTATTTATATTTTAAGACGAATTATTAATTGTTTACGGTTGATTATGGGACAGTAATGTCTTAATTAAAATTACACTAGTGTTCAAATCGTTCAGGATCAAAAATCAATATCTAACAACCAGCTTAATGCATTTTTTATTAAACGGCACTCGGTTAATGTTAAATATCTTGTTTGAAATTTAAAAAATAATTGATACAGATGCTGAAAAATTCAAAACTCACTTTTGAGTGAGTTAACTAAAATCAATTTACCAACCCGCACGTTTTCGTCGAGTAACGAATACATTTTTGGTAATAATTTGCCACCACGACTGGTCTCACGAAATAACTCAAAAGGTTTTGTTCGGTTAATATTTTCAAGACGAGCTTTCAAAACAAGCTCGGCGTGTCAATGACCTGAAATAGAGGAAACTGGGGTTTCTTAAAAAAATCAGGTCAATATATAATAACAAGATTACATTTATATGACAATAATAAAAAACAACACCACCATGGCACTGATTCTAGCATTGTTATGAAATTGATCAAATTCCCTCACATAGATGAAACAGTAACAGGCAAATTTATTTTTGTTCAATTATGCATCTCATTGATTTTAAGTGAATTCATATACAACTGTAATGATAGTTCAAGCTGTAGTTGAAGCATTGCGACGAGAGAGCTAAGATAGTAGACCATCATACCTTCTACCTACTTCTTCTTTATATTTTTAATTGCTATGTTGTATTCAAATAACCAATGAATATTTTAAAAATGTATAGATTGTACCCAAAATATATTTTCTGATACTTAATCGCCATGGGTAAATTTGAATGGTCAATAAAAAAGTACGTCATCTTGCTCCATCAAGTAATATTTAATATTTTTTCGCTGAAATTCAGAAAAGTTTATGAATGCATTTTTTGATAACAAAATCTGGTGCTCCCTGTTTTAATGGCACTTTCCTGGTGGCTTGTAGCCCACTCTCCTCCACAGGGCTCAAGCCAGGACGCAATCGAGTCTGGCCAGCTCCAGTTTGATTTACGTATAAGGCTTCACATTGACCAATTAACTTCTAAGAACATGTATTAAAAACGGTGATTTAGTTTTTTCTGCGTTCTTCTTTCTTTCGCATGGTGCTGTTATTTGATGTAGGTATGACAGAAGTCGTTTTATTATAACAAGTCGTTGTAATAAAATGTTCATTTGGGGTTTAAGCTATACAAGTTTTCTGAAGTTTATTTTGAATCTTTTCGTAGGTATTATTACTATTACAGCATATTAATATTTAATATTAATGTAAATTAATAGAAGTTTGATATTTTTATAACACCAAAAGATAGTAGTATTGAATATTTAATGTGGATTTCAGCTTACCTACACGCGTTCCTGGGAAATAGGGTCTCGACAGACAGGCAGCAAACAAAGTTATCCTTTACATTTTTTCCTCTTTAGGTATAAAAACATAATAAACGATTGCCTCCAGTAAATTGACATATTAAGTAGCTAGTGATCGGTCAATACTTAACTACAAAACCAAGTTTAAGGTTTTGTAGATAATATCTTACCATCCTGCAGTATTCGTATATTGTACGTATAAATTATTTATTATAGGAGAAGCAATAAAATTGTCAGTAGTAGGTGCGTAATCAAATCATATATGTATAAACATCGATAAACATGCATTTATCATTATTGCAGCTAATTTGCATAATAGTATCTAGATAGGTATACACGACGTGAAATGAATCTCCCCATAATTGACTAAATTTATAGTAGGTACGAGTAAGTACCTACTTATTTAGCCACTATTGTTTTGGCAATTGGCTACTTGACAGTGTTAACAAAAAAATATGAAAAGTGTTAGATATCTTAGCTTATTAGTTATGTAATAATTTTACGTTTTTATTTTTTAATTAAAAGCATAGTTGGTATTTTATTTTTGCAAAATAAATTTTACTTTTTTTATCTGTGGAACAATAGAACCGAAACGGAAACCACCATTGCAATTCGGAAATGACAGCTGCCAGCGAAAATTATTTATTTTAATGTGGCGAAACAATGATTATTTTACCGATAAAATTGAATTATTGTGTCTCTAACCGTATTAAGAATTAATTTAAACATTTTTCGTTTATCTAAATTAAGTCGTTCCTATGCGTGTCGGTTCGATGTCTAGAATGTTGACGTCATAATTGCAACAGTAACGTGACTTGGCGTTTTTGCGCGCTTTTTAAATGTGATACACAAAATCTTATTTTTTTTTGGTTGTTTACATTTTTTCCAGATAAATCGAATTGCTTGGGATATAAAATGAACGGGCGCACATTTTACAATACTTTTTCCATGTAGCCAATTATACTAAAATGATTTCCATAATTTCAAAAACCTGTCTATTTTCAGCAACATTGGGAAATGTCATTACCATTATCTAATTATTCTCGCTTTAGCAAGTTCCCGATTTTTGCATATAATGAACGACCAACTGGGATACTTTTAACTGACCCCAAATAATATTTTTAACACTACTGTTTACTTATTATTGTTAATGAGTCAGAAATAGAATTCACTATCTACTTCCTTACAAAAGATAACGATAAGAAATTACTAAAATAAATCAGATAGTAGTTCATACGGTTAGAAGATATTCATCGAAATTCCTACATAATGAGTCTTCCTCTAAAGATAGCGTCGACATAAAATGCAATCCTTAGAAAAATATGAGACATTAAAAACGAACTTTCGATTAGAAGTCGATAAGTATCGTAATGTTGATGTATTACGGTACCTGTTTTATTGTTGGGATAATAGGTAATATCCGTTTATCATAACTACTTTTATTTAATAACTATATTTATGATGCGTTTACGCAACATTAATAAATATAAAATCAAGTTATTGGCCTTGTCGTGTGAAGTAGGTGAGAACGAATTAAATGAATATAGGTTTATAAATCCTGATTTGTATACTAACTTATTAAGTAAAGCAAGCATCTAATATTGATTTTCCACAGGTCCAAGCAATGTGTGTTTAGCGATTTTTCGAATATAGCTCGGATTAATGATCCCATCCGCATTAGACTAGACTGGTGACCACTACATTAGGCTTAACACAAAAAACGCATTGAGCAAAAGAAAGGTTTCATTTTTTTAAATATTTCAAAACTTAGGCAATTAAAACGAAATATTTGATTTGAATTAATAACGCTTTAATTGACTTTGAAGTAAGCTGGTTTCGAGTTTATGAAAACTATTAATTACCAGTCGTCATCGTCAAAAATATAAAAAATAAATGTCAAGATAACAATGCACACATTGACCTAATCCCAAACACCAAAAGTAAACAGTTTAAGCAGTGATGATACCACAAAATAAACATATAAGTATTTATAAACGCCCAGACACAGAACAAGCACAGATTTTCATGACACGAATGTTGGTCCGCGGTGGGTAACGAACCCACAACTCTTGGTTTACCAGTCAGAAGCGCAAGCCGCTGTTTCATCGGACCAGTCAAAAGTTGATACTCTACTTTAAATCCGTCACAAGCAAGTTCTGGTTGGAGCTAGATAGTTTTTTGTCGCTGTCTTTTGTATGCAAAGGTGGGAACCATAAGCGCTAAACTTGGCTCCTCCGCTAAAACGCTAAAGTTGCCTTACAAAGCAGAAAAGTGTTATTTTTAGCTCCGACGAGGTCATTTGATTCGGAACTAACGAGTAGGTACAATAGAAGTCCACAAAAACAGATGAACAGGATCGCATGACGTCACATAACGGTGAACAGTATAACAGCGACCTCTACAGTCAAGCCAGGCGTGAACCTAACAAAAACTGCGAACGATTCTCTCTTCCTGCGCGGACGCACTTCCTCGACAATATTCCGATATCCATAATACAAGATATGAGTGCTAACTAAACACTCAGTGAACAAACTGAGCGGACTTGGCAAACCATTTACTAACAGCCCACAAGTGAATGGAAGGTAATTGCTTTGGGACTGTTGAAAGTCTAGATCAGGTACCTAAACAGAAATGTTCTGTAGAAAACGCAATTGCATAAGAAGAAAGTTCTAGGTCTCAGTTTCTATAGCATATTGTTATTTACATACACTTAATACAAGCTACGAGTTTTCACTAAGTAAGTACGCACTAGGTACAAATTTTTCATTAGGTACGATCGACAGCAAGGCAAGGCAAACGCTTGCAGATCAATATTAGTTCCTATACACATGACATAAGGGCTGTACAAACGAATTTCTTTTTTTTTCTGAATTTCAGGGTACACCCCAATCGATTAAAAATCTAGATACATTCAGTTAAGTTGAAACTTCAGTATAGAATTCTTCATTTCTTCGATCGGGTATAATTCTGCATTAACTTTAGCAAAAGTAATTTAGGCAGTTACTGCAACTTACTTATAAAGTCGTTTGAAAAAAATCCTTGTAAAATTTTATATTGAACCATGCTTTAATCTAAATAAACACTTTAGCCTTAGTTAGAGCAGCACCATTTTATTTTTATTAAGAACTTCACTAATCTGTCAAATTACAGACATTTTAGGGAAACTAAAATGAATATTTATTATAGGCGATAACTTTCAGGTTTCACCCATACCAATTTCGTCTACTTCCAGTCAACCGTTCCAGCGCGATTGGGTAACAAACCTCAATCCAAACTTTCGCATTTACAATTGTAGGAAGGTTACATAACACGTGCCTATCTACGCATAGGCCGTTCACGGTGGCCTATTTGCCCAGCCATGGGACATTAATAGGCTATCTGCACTTACTCGGTCATCCAAGTGGGTTGGTGATGCCCAATTATCCATCGCACGGCGGCGGTTGGTTGACCTCGATGGATCACGAGAACAGCTCGCGTGATTTAACGGTTAGTCTTGAACACGGGCTGTAAGTTTTGAACCTTATCACTCTGTTATAAGAACGCTTGAATTCGTTACTATTTGCACCTCGAACCATTGACGATCAGCTGACGTGGAGGCGGTTAATTATTTTTACCTTTATCTTGGCCGTTGCGTTTAATGTGATGGGATTGATTATAAGATCATTTATCGCGCGATATTGGTGTATTTGTAAATCTCTAGCTTTTTTGCGAACGTGAAAGTGGAGTCATTATTTTAGTAAATAAAAAAACGACTTCATTAGTTTCTGTCATTCAGTGTCACTCATCTTTGACCTTTGATTTCTGGCACAAGCAAGTAAACCTCCAGAAGAATCTTTCGAATTCTATGGTAGGTGCAATCAAAACCATGTCACGATCTACGAATGTTATACATTTATGATAGACATACTTTCTCAGACACAAACTATTTATAGAAATTGGTTTTACAGAGAAAATATAATACTATTTAGCCGGGTTTATTGCCAGCAAGAGATCTCTTCAAGATAACCTTCAGGTATAGGAAATAACGAGGATCGGGTACTGCTGTTTGTAACTCTTTCACGCAAAAAATATGAACTGGTTTGGATGGTATTTGGTAGCTATGCTAGGTAAATTAGGCAAAGATTAACATAAAGGAACTACTTTTTATTCCTGAATAGCGCGAACGAAGTTGCGAGTAATAACTAGTAGAAAATATTTTTATCCCGAAATACCATGAAAAAATTCGAAGACAATAGCTAGTGTATTTATATAGTCAGATCAAACTAAAAGGCAGGCCATTCGTATTCGGAGTCCAATTAGTAAACGGTAAAGATCACCGTTCATAGTTTCCCGTTTACACACGAAGTTCCGTGTCATTTACACGTAATTGTATGCCGTTACATAAAATGACTGATCCCCACGCACCGAATGTTGAACTTCATCCTCCATCCAAAGTCCAAACAACAAAGCTTGCGAAGTAAATGGGGAAGTCGTAGTAAAGCCGTTGGAAGTGTGCAATTACAGCGTCGACAAACAAAGTATAGATCATTATGCCGTCATATGACTATCTCGAGTGTTGCATAATTTACTTCCGTAACAAGTAAAAGTAAAGTGCTTGCTCGGTGGATATGATATGCAACAAAATGAACGAAGCGACACGCTGGGTTAGCTCGACTAGGCATTTTGATAGGTCGAAAAGTATGCTACATTTTTTATGGAACACCTATAGTTTGTACCGGCTCTTAGGTACTAAAAATATGTTCGTCACTCTACGACCAAACCGTAAATGGATAAACTAAGCGTCCAGGCTGATGGTTTGGCAGATACAAGGGATTATTTTGATAGCGTATCTTTTGAAAGGACCATGTCGTGAGGAAGTGCCCTTCTATGAAGAGAAAAACCTAGGACGATCTATTTGACGAATTTTCAAAGAGACATGAATGATCTAGACCTTAGTGAGGATAATGCATAGCGACAAACCACGTGGCCTGGCATGGTTTAAAGTAGGAGAAGACGTACAATTTTACAGGTGCAAGGGAGGTACGCTGAGTTAAACTAGATAGGGGATACCTCCGCTCGTTTCTGAGAAAAAGGGTCTTGACTTGACCGACAGACAAACGGAAAAAAACAATACTGAATGATAAGAGACAAATTAAGTCACTCATTTTAATAAAGTTTCCGATAGATAAGTAAGTAGTCTACCATCAGGTGACGCATGCGTGATGGTCATGCAACTCAGGGCCGATAAGGTTAGTGGACCTCGGTATTTGCTGATAATAAAGAAAACAATACCGGTATTCGTTGAACTCTGGACTTCGGGCAGACGTGCTCGCTGGCACACTGTCTGAGCAGGAGTCGGTAACCTTGTACGCCTTTGTTAATCTAGAATGAGTGGCCGTTAAAGTTTTAGCCCTGATAAAGGCTGTGAACAATAGCAATTACAGATAAAATAAAAACAACGCAACACCTGAATCTTACACGCCCTGGAAACGTGCAAATATATTGTCACATATACTGCCCAGATGGTTGGAGTCACTCATTTATTTTATGCAGTTATTTTCTCTTTATTATTTTATGCCCTGTTCCAACATTTAAAAACGATCAGTTCTTGCTACAGATAGTAAAAAATATACTAGGCCTAAGCTAAAAACGACCGCCAGACGGCTGATGACGGCTGATATGGAAAGTAAATTATGGGACAATACGACTCGTAGTCGGTTGGCGAAAAATGGATGTTCGACATATTACGACTCGTAAAATATTAGAACCGGGCATTAATCAACAGGATTAAAAGCCGTGAATTTGTTTACCTAATCAAAGTTTTTGACGAAATATGTTTATGCCCTTTACGTGCCATTATGGGTACCCTTGTTGTTGTGATGTCGTTTGTAGGTCTAAAGTTCAAAATATAACTTTGACATTGGACGTTTGTACGCTCATAAGTACTTGTATTTTTAAAACTCTTATCTTTACTTTAATCTGTAAATAAAGAGGCAGAATTGCTGTTTTTCATTTAAGACCTTGAGCGTAACGTCCACTTAATGTTAAAACTTTGTAGAAAAATAATTAATTCCAACAAGTCAACAGTTTTATTACCTCTTGTATAAAGAACAAATGTCAGCGAAATACAATATTTATTTATTTTTAACTGCGACTGAAACTTCATTCTTTTTTTCAAAAATAAAGAAACCGAAAATGAGAATTTAAAATGAAGTTTGTAATTGAGACTATTAACATAATAAAGAAAAAAAAAGATTGATTGCATGTTTATTACCTCTGGTTGTCGTAACCTCATGTAAATTATTTAATTCAAATAAAGGGTTAATTAGTTTGGGTTTTTGCCGATGATGAAATACTTGATTGCGCTTATTTGGGTCGGTTGATCTATTAATAAACATGCTAGGTATATTGGCAGCATTACTACGAGTACATTTATTCTTAAACGGCCAGAGCTAAACAAATATAAGCAGTTAATGTTCATTAGGTCTCGTCAGGTTGCCTTGTCGTCTCCATGAACGTAGGGATTGGAATGCGGAATTAATGATTCTATCTGGATTCCAGGATACATTGTATTACAGTTCAAGTTAATAATAGGTTGCTAAAGATTTTCTGACATCGCTGGCATCGTATATTATATTAAAGGAACGACAGGTAACAGTCGATCAACGTGAGGGCATAGCGTTACTTCTATTTATATTAAAGTATATAAAAATAAATAACATTGTCATTGAGATAGTATTATTAGGTTGCACTGTGATAATCATAAAGAAGTTTTTTTTACTTTGAAAAACACTTGGCGTATGTTTACGTAGCGTTCGTTACCGATTTAAGCGACCCCTGAGCATATGTTAAACAGAGACTCTTTAGAACAGTCAAAGAATTACAGACTGTGTACCACCCTAAAGTTGTAGGCATAAGAACTCATATAGCATGAAAGAAATGAGCACAGTAGAACCTAATAAATAATGTTTTCTTCTCCCAGATAAAGTATTTAGTGCCATCCACGATGGTGACACGGTACTTCCACCCCACGTCCAATTCAGTGCATAAAGTTTCAGGTTCTACTAATTTCATATGTCGGGATAACATTTGCAACAAACAGAATGTGAAGAAACAGACCCACTCTAACCTACCTCACCTTAATTTGCGTGTATCAATCACGCTATTTTTAGCTGAATCTCGACTTGCTGAGACACATCATTACTGAGGAATTGATTGATGATAACGCTTTCTACGGTAGTAAAATATTTTCTCCCATTTTATGGGATTATCACGTCGTGACATTGAATCAATGGTTCAGCAATAATAGATAGCTGTGAAAGTTGGTTTTACCAGGTCGTCGACGCGATGTCTAGCAAGTAATTTTCTGTGTAGGTATACCTACATAGGAATAGGATACGTATATTATCTCCATAGCCCGGTGCAGGAGTAAAGCTGTTATATTATATTGAAGTTAAAATGAATACCTGTTGGGAATTGTGTTACTAAGTAAGAAGGTACTTGATTGTAGATAACCAGTTCAAAAGCATTCATCAGAAGTAGACAAAAGTATTTTCTTATATTTTTTTATTTTGTACTTCAAGACTGACCTCATCCCACCGATGTTAAGTGGTAATTAGGTCCTAGCTTATTGGCGACTAGTACAGCATAGTACTTGTCTGGACTGGACTTGTCGCCCTTACCTTGAAGGCTTGACCCCTGCTACTAATGTACCACCCCTCAGGAGCTCTGAAAACCTTACCTTTGGACAAAAATGGAAAGTAGAAAAATGGAAGTAATCGTCGCAGGATTTAATGACTTGACTTGGATTTGGTTTGAATTTAGGGCTTACAAAATTATGTTTTTCGCGTCTAGGACCTTTTTTTCTAAGTCAAACTGGTAAAAGAATAGTATTCCGCAGTGACAGTTTTGTCTGGCGATTACAATACTCCTCTACTCGCTTCTTCGTAAGTAACCTTAACTATACTATTTTCTGCAATTTCCATACTATTTTCTAAGTATGAATCTGTTACTGTCAAGATGTGAATTCGAGTTTCAGTACGTTTACTACCAAAAACGAAATAATGTCGGATCCGACGACGGATTGCAACAACTCATTTCTATTGCAAATTAATCGTTATCAAAAAACAAAATGTTATTTATACAAATCAAGAACCACGTTTTAAATGAATTCAAACTTTTGTTAATCTGTCAAAAACCAAACCTTTCGTTTGTTCGTGTAGTTTTTATTTTTTCAGAGTCAGATTACAAAAGTTGAAGCTATTTTAAAATTAAACACTATGAATAGCGAATATGATTATGAAACTCTTATCGTCAAGTTATTCACTACCTTACGCATTGCACTTACGCTGTTTCAGTTTTCATAACATATTTTTTATGAGTTTTGTCGATATCAATAAAATTTTGAGAGCCCGCCTCCGTTTTTATCTCGGTATTTTTTTAAAGTTTGTACATATTTCTTACAAACCTTGTCCTGACAATTAGTTTCATTACAAAAAAAAACAAATAAGTTATTTTGTGCAGTCGCGTCGTTCTGTAGCTATGCACTTACATAGATTTTATCGATTGGACAACATCAAAATCAACACATACATACATTGCTCTGGTGCTGTGGTAAGTGGTTAAAGCACTTGTGTTACAGAAATCAGAAACGATGACGGTACCACAACACGCAAACCCGAGACAATATAGAAAAGTTCGTTTTCCATATTGATTCGACCAGATGTTGAACCCGGTACCTCACGGATAGCGAGACGCCAAAGTCCGGCCCGCTCGCCTCTCGGGTGCAAAGGTCGTCATCGATTAATTGTTATTTATATATTACTAATTTTTAGAGATTTGATTCAAAAACAAAATTAACATTATATACTACCCAATAGACGGAATGACGTCAGTATCGGCATTGAGGTTGATCGCACTGCGTTTATTGTATAGTTTTCGATAGGATGCCGTAGGATATCAATGTCAAACTTAATACCATGTAAATTAGAGCCATTCCCAAAAATGTAGCATGCGGATAATGATCAACCCGTCCGAATCGAATTATGGTCTCGCAAAACGAATACGGCACCGTCATCTTTTAAGCAGGTTAATGAGTCAATCACGCATTTCTATCGACCCGTTTACGCGTCATGTGGATTGCAAACATCTTCATTCTAAGCAAACGAAAGGGTCCTTCGAAATCGACTACCACCCCGGTAGCGGAAATATGCACGCTGGTATATTTATATTTTAGTCCAAACACAATACCAGGCAGTGTCAAATAAATTTCCTGGTGACGAGATGATTTTTATTTTTGTGTATCCAACACGATTTAGCCATGAAACCGACCGTTTCGACTGATCGTAAGACGTAGTACGATTTTATGAACGAAACTGGTTACATAATTAAAATTGACCACGACGCGTTGAGCAAGAGACGATTGAGTAAGCGGCCTCGGGAAATAGCCAGAATGCGGCTATGCACGTATTTTCAGCCTTATGCGAAAGGAATTAAAGTTTACATTAAACGAGTATTACTTATAGGGATTACTTTGATTAGCTTTTAGTAATCTGCTCTCTTTAAGTTTTTCTTTTTCGCCTGGATGAGCGAGATGTTGAGAAATTTTGTAATGTAAACGCTACGTTGAAATGCATTTTGGCAATTTAAATGTTAATTTGCCTTTCAATCTTATTATGACATTATTCTAATATACTTTTTATCGTGCTCTGATATATTTATTAATAGAAGACATTGACACCAAAATAAAAAAAATAACGATATCTAATGCTTTTGCGTCTTACGTGAATGCCTTAGATAAAATAACCACAAATGATTAGTTGTTTTGTTGTACACGGGCATGAACGTAACTGATTTAAAAAAAAACAATAAAATGTATTAACATTGCATACTTATTAAGGAATGAGGTAACTACCGCAAAAAACAATTTGAGTTACTCCTTAGTATGTAGTTTTAAGATAACTTAACAATGCTAAAAAACTAATTAAAAAGACTTTGTATTTACATTAAGAAAAAAAACTAGTCATTTTCGTAAGGATTTCTAATAAACCAGTCTAGGAGCTGAGAAGTTTTGATCTTACTTATCGTAAGTAACTAATTTGTAAGCTATCTATTGCTTGCGACTTCGTAATCTTGGAGATAAAAATTCTACCAAATTTCGACCAACAAACAACTTTTTGTAGGTAGAGTAACAAATACACGTCTTAATTTAATTAAAACTGTTGCATAAATAACTACAAACGGTGTAATAAAGGCATTCTCCAACAGTCGACCCTTGTCTATGAACTACTTGTTAATATTAAAGTGAGTTTGTTATCCATTATTTTATTCTAATGATTATTATCACAGGATTATTATGATGATATTAAAAATAATTAAACATAAAGTTGTTTTAGTAGGTATCGTATACAGCATGCTAGCGGAAAGAAAAATAATATAAAAAAGAATAAAAAAATGTTCAAAGAATCACTTAGTGCACACGCTGATTTTGCTACTAAGTTGTATGCGTAATTATCTATGGCTTACATTACATTTCATAAATACTTAATTAATTAATAACAATAACTTATTGTCGACTTCATGCCCTTGTGATAAGAACGTAAACAAATGTCGTCGAAACGTACAGTGGTTGCGTAACGCGGTCTCTCCACGTGGAAGTTTGCACTCGTAGTTAGGGTTGGCAACTGTTTACAACAATGTAATCTAAGCGACTTGGTAAAAACGGCTTTTTTGTTTAGTACACAATTTAAAAATATATATTCATGGGGAAACAGGCAGTTACGTGTAATTGATTACGTATCATTATCACATTAACTATGAACAATTCAATTAATAATTATTATAAACTT
The DNA here is from genome assembly GCA_037074685.1 of Glyphodes pyloalis. Taxonomy (NCBI): domain Eukaryota; kingdom Metazoa; phylum Arthropoda; class Insecta; order Lepidoptera; family Crambidae; genus Glyphodes; species Glyphodes pyloalis. The sequence continues at coordinate 4,382,122 of JAYKKO010000004.1, forward strand.
AAACAAGTATACAGTTTACCTAATAGTAAGCGGTACGTCTTTCAAAATATAATTGATAGGTCTTATTGAGATGAATTGAGAGTTATGCACAAAGAACCTTTTAACTTTGAGGTTGGTTAATTGTTATACTTTTACATTGAGCCCATTTGACGCCTTAAATATTGACGCCAGTAAGTTAAGTGCTGGTTAACCAGCCCGCAATCCGCATTGAGATTGCCTTGTAGACTAAGGTCTGTTTCGTCACATAGTTGAGACGAGGGAAATAGTCACAGGGTCCAGTAGTGGGACGTGTACGCCAGAATTCCTTTCTTGTTGTAAACTAGAGATGGGTATTTCTTGAAAGACTTAATTGAATTACTATACCTAAGTAGTTCCTTTGTTATCCCAAATTTGTTCTTTTTGTTCACTAACACAGTGCAAGTTAACATACGTAGGTATACTGTGGGTGCTAAGTATGAAATGTATGAAAAGAAAATAAATGTACTATATATTATTTTTAACATTGCAGTAGATTGCATTTTATTATGCTAACACATTTATCGGAAGAGAACCTCTATTCGTTTTCGGAAAATATAAATCCTAGACCTGTACTGGAGGCCTACTCCTAAAAGAGTAGTTGACGTATCTGATGACAGATAGCAATTTTTAATTCTTAAAATCGTAACCAATTCATTCGGATGCGAATTAAGCATTTCCAAAAAACAAAATATTATTGTAAATCACAAACCATGTTTTAATTCCCATACTGGTGTAATTCTTCATAAACGAAATGTTTCGTTTGCTCGTATAATTTTTGGGAATAGATCGATGCGAAAACAAGAAGATGATTTCCTTACAATCTGGTGCTGGCGTGGTCAGCCCTAACGCCGCTCTATCTGTCTGGTGCGTAACCTGAGTAATAGATTACACGTAATATTAATGTATGTTGTTACATGAACGTAAGCCGTACATCAGTAATAATAACGTACTTCGCATGATAATCTCGCAGATTTTACTATCACGCATATGCATGAGACTCAGCACTCGCATACCAGAACCACGCGGTGACTCAACTCTACGTGTTATTTGCTTAGGATTATTTTTTTAAACGTTTTTATTATCGGAGTAATAACCAGTTAAATAAACACAAAAATATAATCTCCTATCGCAGTGTTGGAACTTCAGCCCACGACCTTCACGTATCGCGCGTGATATATGCTCTTCCAACTGAGCTAATCGCAACTGATTGTAGGTGGCGAATTTTACTGATGTTTTACACTCTAAATTAAAATTTTAATGAGAAGAACATAGTTCGAGGATTCATCATGAATTTTGATGAAATATGAAATTTATTATATATTTTATAAAAATGAATCGCAAAATGTGTTGGTAAGTGCATAACTCGACAACGGTTGGACCAATTTTGACAATTTTTTTTTAATGTTCGTTGAAGTCCAAGGATGGTTTTCTACGGCGAGAATCGAAATATATCTATCCCGGGAAAACTCTAAAGACAGCCCTTTTCTTTTTCCAGTACAAACGTTTTCTAACTAAAATTTAGAGTCAAGGCAAGTTTCAAATCTTTTTGACAGGACGAAGTCTGTCGGGTCCGCTAGTATTATTATAATTTATTATAATAACCCAACCAAAACAGAATTACTAAAATAGAAATCTTGCAAAATGATTACTGCTAATAGCTATTCAATTTGGTTAAACTAAGATTTTTGTAATTATCTGACTCGTTGTAATATTGGTTAGATGCACGATCAAAATCATGTCAGTCTATACATTTTGAACTCTTTGCAATACCCTTATGTCGTTGAAATAAGAACTAATATCGAACTGTGTTTACCTTGACGTGCTCTCGACCGTACCACGAAAACTAGACGTAATAGGAACAGTATGTATGTAGTATACTATAACACTTCGTAACACTTTCTAATGAGCGAGCTTGACATTTTCTTTGTATCAGGACATTCGAGCAAACATTGTAGCAAAAATGTTTGTTTGAAAATTTAAAATAAGAACTGCTATTGTGGAAATCAGCGGGGACAAGAGTATCCTGAAAGACATTAAATAATCTTCATAAAGCTCGTAGGAATAGTCATCGTTTGATATGTCTAATGCTTAGGATTATTCTGAGCATAAATTAACACTAACACTGCGAAACAAAAGATTTTATGATCCTGTTACGGTCTAGAACGTAAGTTATCTATTAGAATAAAGAGGAAAAATGCAAAAATGGACTGTACTGTTAATACTTATTTATATTTACATGACGCCACCATATAGATGACGATAGGTGCGAAGGGTTTTTAGTGGGTAATCTCCGCACATTGTAGAGTGGACCAGTCCCACATACCCTTCAACTCTACCCAGGCTGAGTTACAGTGAATCAAAGTACCTTCCCCCCTTCCCAAAACAATCAGACATTTATGGTAAGCAGCCGAACGTAGCATGCTATTAACGTAATTAGTGTAGCAATAAGAACTACAGCACACTCTATTCTTATGTTATAATTGAAAAATTACGAATTTGTAATTCGTGGCAACATGATAATTAGTTCAATTATTGTCGAACAATCGATTGTTATCGATTTCAAATGTGAATCCTAATCGCGCCGGTTTGCAAGTTCAAGGTTTATTTACGATCAAAAATACTTCCTAACATAGGAATCCTCAATACATAAAAAAACGGACAGTATGATTTGTCCTTAACTAGCGACACGCCTCGGCTTCGCATGGGTGTAATTAAGAAAAAAATGTTTCATAGGTACGCAAATGTACATATATTCAGTAAAAGAGGAAATAATGGTGAAGACTGTTCCAAAATCCTTTACGTAGCTTATAAGACATTTTCGGAAAAACAATAAGATATTTAGGTTGGTACTGCTATACTCAGTCCTTTATGCTATACCTACTCTTGAAACAAATTATGCACATTGTTAATGCATTGTTTTAAATAGCTCTTAGAGTGCAGTAGATACATACAGTATGTAAAAAAGTATTTTTAATATTCAACATTAATTTTAACCATAGTATACCAAGTTGTTGACGCGGTACAACCATTATTGCCTTAGATTTTAAGCGTCTTATAAGGCGAATATGCACGCAAATGCATACTACCTACCTACTTGATGCAGTTGTAGCGGAAGACATAAAGCCAAGGACGCTATTATTGATTAAACAAAGTCTTTATTGTATCATTTGTATAGTTGAACAGTACTGTAGATGACTTTCAATGTCTGTTTGGTCCATTAGTTTACCAGAATATAGGTTTACACATATTTTTCTTTGATTATGTAAATAAAACCTAACTAAGATTCGCTGCGTTAAAATTCAGTGCGTCGTCACCTCTTCGCTTTAACTTTTGCGAATTAGTGAAGTAGGTAGTAAACCCATCCACAGAACTTTGATGCGTGTATCATATAAAATTTTTATTAATTTGTTAGAGCAATAAAACGTTTTAATTACGATTCCATCCAGAACCGATATTTGTGATCTGATTTAGAGGATCACTTTCCTTTTCGTGTTTAATTACGTAATAGTGCGTGGAAAATGCATCATGGGTATTTTTTCGAGCAATTACAGTAACGATTTAATACTTGTCATATTAATGTAACCAAGTTATAGTGTTATTAACGTTAAAAATCTAGATGTTAAAGAAGACAAGTAATCAAAGATCAAGTCTAAAATTAAAAAAACAAGTCAGTTTAATCTTTTGAAAAAGTTCAGGACAGGTGTCAAACTATTTTCCTTGTACTAATAGCACCAGAGGATATCGACTTGGGGAGTGAACCCAGCACACCCAAGCTCTCAGTATGTTTGTTTTCTAAATTAACTTGCATACTAGAGTTGGTATTGGTTGCGAGTACAAAACGTCGGGATTTGATCCGAATTCAGAAACAACGAGTATGTTTTGTCTTCTTTTAAATTTAAACGATTGAACGGAGACAAAATATGAAGTTACCGAATCGAAATCATTTGTGATGTTTGTACATCAGTCCCCTGACGACAATCAAAATGGTTTTAATCAAGAAGAAGGTAATACTACAAATGTTTCTTATACGAGTATTACTTACCTCAACTCAAAAAATGTGACTTCGCAAGTTAATTGACCACCTCGAAATCTCGATCTGGTTTCAAGTCAAGGACAACGACCTTAGGCGTATATTTTGTCTGAAGTAAGTATTACCTAATAGGTAAACTAAATGCTAATATCCATTTGTGCTTAAGTCACACAAGACCACGCCTCAACGCTACATACATATTTATAATTTGACCTAGTTTCGCCCCATACATTTTAGTTTTCCTAATTTTGTCTATTAGGGTTACGTACCTCAAAAAGAAAAAACGGAACCCTTATAGGATCACTTTGTTGTCCGTCTGTCCGTCCGTCTGACAAGACCCTTTCTCTGAGGAACGCGTGGAGGTATGAAGCTGAAATTTATATCAATTACTCAAGTCTACTGTCCCTTGAAGCTGTGAAAAAATCAAACTTCTAAGCCAACGCAATCAAAAGATACAGCCGTTTATGCCGCAAATTTTCGACACTTGCAAGGGAATCAAAACCTACAGGGTGCTTCCCGTGAACTCAGAATCTTGAAATTTGGTACGAAGCAACGTCTTATAGCATAGATAAAGGAAAAATTACGAAAACCATTAATTTTTAGTTACATCACATAATATATATTTTTTTAATAATTTTAAACTTACTACCCATTTCCTCATAAACGCGTAGAGGTATTAAATTGAAATTCATACCAAATACTCAGGTCTATAATACCTTTAAGCTGTAACAAAATCAAACTTCTATGTCAACGCAATCAAAAGAAACAGCAATTTAAGCTGCATATTTTGAAACTCGCAAGTACTCGCAAGGGAATCAAAACCTAAAGGGTACTTCCAGTCGACCTAGAATCTTGAAATTTGGCATGAAGCAACGTTTTATAGCCCACATAAAGGAAAAATTCCGAAAACCTTAAATTTTTAGTTACATTACAAAATATTTATACTCCTCCATCTTTCCCCATTGTAATGTTATGAATTTCATTTTGCAATAAAAATACCATAGTTATGACTCGATTGTCGTAATGAACGAACTTTGTAAACCTTGCAGGTTTGTACGGAACCCTCGGTGCGCGAGTCCGACTCGCACTTGGCCGATTTTTTTTTTAAATTGTATCTCCTTCGTATTCCTAGCACAGCAATATTGCGGACAGAGCTTGGAGACTGCTACAATAATGATCCTATTTTGATGAGATTGTAGCGATTGCCACCTGACCTTTTTTTATACAGGATAAAGCATTTCCTGTGTCCGCACCATACCGCAGCCAAGGGGACTGCGGCGTACGTGAGTTTCCCAGTGAGCAGAGATTACCCACTATAATCCGCCGATGAACCTCATCGCCTGAGTGGCGGTGCCGTGGGTATCTAGGTCAATATTGGACAACACCAGCGGCGGTGTGATCGCCTAAGCAACTCGGATCCGTTCTCAAATCGTCTGATCCTGTCCTCGAATGATTGAGGCAGGAGTGGATGTCACTCCAGTCTCCAGTGACAGCCGTTGATACAAAGCCAGCTGTGTTTCCCTCATACGAACAGCCGTGTGGTCTCCATGCGGCTGGTCAAGATTGACGTAATGTCGTATTGCACATATTCGTCGACTTTTTCTTAACGCAGAATCCTCGGAATCTTCCTCCCTATGTCATCTGATCTCCGCAGCTCTTCCAAGGGAAACAAGGCATACTTGGATCGTAGTCGGGGTACTTATGGGGCAATGTGCCTGAGGAGATGTTTCTAAAAGATGATCTTGATTGATTTAGATGGAGTTTGGTAGCTAGATAGATTAGATTGGAGAATAATATATAGGGTAGTATTGATTGTTGAATGCGTACGAAGTCGCGGGCAACAGTTAGTTTATAATTTGGTATAATCCAATAAAAAATATTAAGTATTTTGTAATAATACATTTAAGTAAGTATAATTTTCTATGTATACATAGATTCTATGTTTACTTGTTATAAGAAGTAGTGATGAGTTAAATAGATTAGTAGGTACTGAAGCACTGACTAATTAAAAAAAACCTAAATTGTGTTTACATGTAAATTATTATTTTCATAACTAAAGTAGAAGTAAATACAAAGTTAAAAAGTATTAAATATACATTTTCGCATTTACGAGTGAGCAATAGCGGCAAAATAGCCAACACGTGTTGCAATGGGTGCCCATCGACTGTGGAAACGTTGTACGGTAAACAGCGAATCATGGTAAATACTTGAAGTTCGAAATTAGTTCTTATGCCGAGAAGTTAAGGGCGGTAGAAAGTCCAAAATGTATAGTCTGATGCACTTTTGATTGTAACTAAGTGCGGAATGGTTTACTGGCATTAGGTAAACTACGTTATTTCAATTATTTATGTGACTATTAATGTAACAGGTTAAGTAAAATGTTGCGATTATCTTTTTGTCTTCTTAATTTATTAAGGTGGTGCTAGAGATGCGGCGCGATTGGTTTTATGGAGTTTTTTCAAATCTCATTATTTATCTAAATCAGTTTGTCAACTGATTTGACTGGTTAAAATTTGATTGCTGTAAAAATCCATGATTGGATGCAATTAGCTAATATATATTATGTATGTATTGACATTTTTGACATCTCATGTGAGAAATTGGACGTAAACCGCATGCTAAGTCGTAAAATAAGGAAGGTACTGGGCATCGCAAAGAAGTTATTATTCATATTATGTATGTAGCTAAAGAAAAGTAATCACAGTTACCGTCCATTTCAAATAGCCCGATAGATCAGTGGAGACCAGTCCTGGCTATTAAAACAAGAGCTGTGCATTCGATTCCCGCCCAGGACAAACAGTAATGTTATGAATATTTTTTTTTGTGTCTGTGTGTTCATAAATGTATTTAGTGGTACCTTTGGTTTACAGAACACAGGCAGGTATAAGCTAATTTTATTTTAATCAGATGTTTTCTGATATTGATTTTAAATATGAACTAGCGGACCCGACAGACTTCGTCCTGTCAAAATGATTTGGAATGTGGCTTGACTCTACATTTTAGTTAGAAAACTTTTGTACTGGAAAAAGAAAAGGGCTGTTTTTAGAGTTTTCCCGGCAATTATTCTATTTTTTCTCGTCGTAAAAACCATCCTTGGACTTTAACTAATATTTAGAAAAAAGTATCTGAAGCGCGGTGAAAAGGTGTCTGAAGTTGATAGTGCTTTAAAAATCCCCTGTTATGGTAGTTTCTGGTAATAAAGTGTCCATTACAGAATACATAAACGACAAATGGTACATTTTGCATCGAGATTAAAAAGGAAGATATTATGCAGACGATGTGTCAACGCGTGGAAATTCCCATCGAGCCTAGTCTGGTAGTTAACCATTCCTTGATTGTCTTTGTTTTAGCGACTAATCGCAAGCTCATTATTATTACAGAAGTGTAGAGTTGCGTCGCTAGCATTGTCTCAAATGAGCATTCCGCTTTTTGATCAATCTGTGCTACATTATGATACAGTTGACGAATTGAGTAACTTCTAATGCCCACGTCATTTTTTTGTTTATAAGATAATTACATTCATATCCAAAATTTACGGTTGGTAATGAATAAAAAATGACTATCCGTTTTTCTCCGACGAGTCGATAATACCTTTCCATAATTTTCTTTCCATACCAGCTGTCATCAGTCGTCGGAGAGTCGTTTTTAGCTTACGCCACGTATAATTTATTACTATCTGTAACTAGAAAGCATAGTTTTTCTATATTGGAACCGGGCACAAGTGTCACTGAAGAAATAGGTGCATGATGAAAAGGCCTATTTTCCAATATCTTAAGTAGGTAAGCTTTAAGCAGCATCGCTTGACAAAAAAAGAGACAAAAGTGACGGTTCATTTATCAAGTGTCACTTACCGACGACCTCGGTGGCGCAGTGGCTAAGGTAGGCGACCAAAGCGCAAAAGATCGCGGGTTCGATTCCCGGTCGAGTCAATTTGGAAAACGAACTTTTCTAAATTGACTTGGGTCTGGGTGTGCTGGGATGACGCCCCCATTTAGTATCCGTCGTCTGTTGCTCATAGTACAAGGGAAAACCTTAGTTTGAGACCAGGTGATTGGTGTGATTGTCTGGCGCATTTATTTTATTTATTTACCTTGAGATTGTTAATAGCATAATATTGATAACCATAGCCTGTCAAATGTTATGCGGTAGTCAGAAAAAATATACATTCAGACATTTTCATTGTCTTCCATACTTTACCTACACTTATTAAAAGTAGGTACTAACACATTAAATTGTTTTTAATTATTACTTTGACTTGGTACATGCTTTCGAAGACATTAATAATAGCATTGATTTACACATTTTAAACATCTTTAAAACATAATCTTTGGTATCAAAAATAGGGTACATAATTAAAAATTTATGTTGGGTCCCATAGTTACGTTACTTAAAACTTTAAACAAAACAATATTTAACAAAAAATTTCAAGATCTTTTCGTACAGTTTTTATGAATTACTAACGTGAACACTGTTATGCACTGAACTTTAATGCACTATATCGTTATGTTTTGATCATTTTGATTTATTTCTTGTAGCAAAAAATGCATGTTTATTGTATTTTGAAAACTTAATCGTCGGACTTAACAGAATCATTGATTTTTCTCAGTCATTATCCCAATCCAGCTTCAGGAGTTTGGAAACTTTTATCCAAGCATGTTGAAAATACTATATTATGATTTTGAAAAATATTTCGCTTTGTGGAATACCAAACATCTTTCTCAAATATGAACTTCATTAGTTTTAAGTTACATTAACCTTCCGTGTACTAGGTGACTAAAATAACTGTCCTATACTAGGTGGGGTGTGGTATACCCTAAAATGTAAGATGTCATAAAATTTGTATATCCGAATTTATTGGCGACTTTTATGTCTCGAATATTATTTCTATATTATATTAATCATGTTTAAATAAAAATCAGAAGTAATGAAACATTTTTTATAAGTTCAAATGACAAAATGAAAAATGATCATAACTTTTTTAACCTCAAGAAAAACATTTTTTAACTTATGTACTAATTTTAAACTGCTTTATGTAATAATTACAATTGTTATCATTTAGGAATCAACAAATCATATACTAAGGACTAAATAATAATTAAATGTAGTAATCATACATTCTAATAGAGATCATTGGTATCAAAATTATTGCAGTCTTGACAACAAAAATCAGCATGCTCCATACATATCGACGTATAACATTTTTTACATGAATATTTAGTTTCTATCTTTCTTTCTAGGGCATTTTGCGCGTCTCTGCATCATGTTAGGCCTTTTTCCATTACATTTTTTTTTTGCAGGAGGTTCTATTTCATTCCTGGTGAAAATTCATATTTTCTGACTCCAAATCATCTTCTTCGCCTAAAAGTGCATTATATATCTCTGACTCCGTCAATTGACACATTTTTTATCATATCTGTAACAATTAGTAATAATATAAACTACGTAAACAAGTAAAAAGATAACAAAAAACTTAAATGATGAAACATACCTCTTTAACAACGCGCCGTACGGGGTGGGGTGTGTGATGCCCACGCGCACTTGAAATGCGCCTAACTTGCTTGGCAGTCGCCACCTGACTAACGCAATGGTGCTAATCGGAGCAGCAACGTCGCATATCCAGCTACTCAAAAGGTGTGCTGCCGCGCTTTTTTAATTTTGAAAAAGTTGCGAATTTTTAAGAACTGGGTGTGTCATACCCCACGTGGTACACCGAAGGTTAAATATGAATACATTGTAGCTTCAAAAGTATCGTCCAATCTTTAAAGCTTAATTGCCCTTAACTTACTTTACCTACTAAATATGATTTTAACATCAAAAACTTAAATATCAAAAGACGTCAACTTTGTTCATTGGGCACCATAAAGTAATTACTTACGAGCCATTAGAAAAGTTTACAACGACAAGTGCGAAACTGGTGGGACCAAAACGGACAAAAACTTTTATGTTACGTTTTAAAATATCGCCACTTATTGAAACCAGTAAAACATGATTGTTTGCGTCATGAAGTAAAAAATATGTGACGTAGGTATACCATAAACTCGACCCAAAATGACGCAAATCTTAGAAAAATAGATTATGTAAGTACTTTTTCGGAAGCGCAAAATAAAAATAATGGCCAGGTTTACCCATTAAAAACATAACATGAGTGAGGGTTTCAGATAACTTTTATTCAAGTTCAAGCTAAGTGTTGCCTGCGACATAATTAGCATTTTTTTGGGATAGCCCTATAGGTTCACCTAGTGTCCGATTTATTTATCTACCTATCTAAATCCACTTCGTCGTTCTTACGTAAAATATGTAGTAACAAACATCCATCCATACAAACTTTTGGGTTTAATGTATTAGCTACTATATTACATCACGCTTTGTTTAATGTTTTTTATGCAAAAGAAAGTAAAAATGGAAGAAATTCTGACAAGATATCGGATTCTTGCTCTATTGAAGATTGTGGAATATTACCTAACTGTTAATAATCAAATACAGATTACAATTTTAGAATCCGTTATCTAACTTGATAATATTGAATATTAAGATAATCTTTTGATAATCTGAAACGACTGCTGGCGACATAGGGAAAATTACTTTTTAAATTTCTTGTGGTTTTGAAAAGAATTAGTTAATTTTGTTTTATGACGGAATGACGTTAAATACTTATTTGTAATAATGAGAATTTTTTTCTCGAACAAATTCTTTCGACGCTTTTAAAATTCTCGATAATTTGCTAATTATAAACAGTTTCCTAAATATAGCAAAATTTCCAAGTAAGCCAGCTATGCTTGTTTTAAATTAATCCATTTATTTAATATTTACTAATGGACAATTGCATTAGGTCATAATATTTTGGTCATTTGGAATTGTTGGACGATAGATTAACGATTTCTAGAAAAAAATTCTATCACGTGCTTCGTAGCTGGTTGCTTTTTGAAACATGTAACAAAATAGTATAATTACTATTAATAGCATCAGTATGGTATGAGATGAATTATTTTTGGGCGTTTTAATCTAATACGAATATGCACAAATACGTATAGAGGTAGGTATTAATAAGTAGGTAAAGCAAATAAGCTAATCGTGTAAGTTTTGTATTCCAATTTTTTTTTAAATGCTTTCTACTCTTCTTACTTTCGCTGTAAGGAATGTGCACCTTTGGGCTAAGAGATTTGGACCAAACCAGAACGCTTACCTATATCTTATACCTCGATAATCATGTGGAAAAGTGGCATGTAAAGGTAAATAGCGCATCATGCTCTCGTTGTTATAAGTTCAATTTTTGGGTAAAGCAAAGTATGTATCGGATTATAGCTCGGAGTTGTGATCACTAAACCGCATTCAACAAGCGTGGTGAATACGCCAAGTACCTTTTTATTGTAATGATGACTTGATTTTAATGATTTAGAACTTGTACCTTTTCTTTAAAGATGGAAACTACTAAACAGCTGCCTAGAGAAAGGAAGCAGCGTTGTGTGTAAGACTCTCCCGCTATGAGACGAGCGGGTAATACCCACTAAAACTCTGCGCACCTCACATCGCCTTTTGATGGTGCCAAAAGAATATAGTTAAACTATAGCGGCCATGGATCAATCGGCGTGTTGAAGTTAAACCTAGAGTAAGATATTAAATTGGTAGATACTTTTCACAGGATTATTCTCCGGTTCGCTTTGAGTAAAATATGAAAGGTTCTTAGTATAATTAATTCATCATCAAGGTAGGGCATAGCGATTTATCGCTCGAACTGGAGCAGCCCGACTGGTGAAATACCTCCACCTTACAGAAGACCGCAGCCAAATAACAATCACTTCTGTGTTGTTGTGTTCCTGCGTGTGAGTAAGGTTTGCAGAGCTCCTGGGGGGTGCTACATTAGTCGCAGGGCGACAAGTTCGGTAACAGATTTATTATGCTGTACTTGTCACCATTAAGCTAGTACCTCATTACCACTTAAAATCAGGTGGAATGAGGTCAATCTTGAAGTGCAATATAAAAAAAAGGTCATCGATAAATATTAAAAGGTAAAATAACTTTATCCCACTGTAATTCAATGTAAAAATCAATACCTACGTTTTTATCAAACTGATGAAACAGGTCCTTCTTCTTACAAAGTTGGCCTCAAGTGTTTCTTACAATTATAATGTCAAGCAACACGATAAACTGAGTGTAAACCAACTGGTTTTATTGTTGCATCATGAACTTGTGACGCTTTACAAAACTGTACGTAGGTATGTTCTGTTACGCACAATTTATTCTACTTGGAGAAAATATTATACCTACTTGTCGTTACACGGTGTCCGTACAAAACAATATGGATCGCGGTTGAAGAATCTGTGGTTAGTAGTATCTAATATTATTTTTATAGTGTAGAAGGCCTTTTTGAATGTAGAAATTTTCAAATAACACAAAAAGAAACTAATCCAATTTTAACGTCTCAAAGTTCAGTCTCGATTTAAAATTACTCTTAGATTTAGACTCTGTAGGTATTTATCTTAATTAATTAAACTTAATTGTAACTGCCGATATATAATTTAACCGTCTTATTATACCGGTTAAGGTATACAAATTTTATTACTTCAAGGAGGATAAAGTGAACGCATACAAACATAAAAATAAATATAGATATCTAGATGAGAGATCCCAGTTTCAAGTGTTTGTAGACTAAAAATAACCGCAAGTTCATTGAACCCACACACGATGTTCTATGGTTCGGACTTGGGATCTTGGCGTTTGATAGAATTAAATTTCTAAAGCATAAAATTAAAAACAAAAAGTAATCATTATATACGCAGACATATTATATTACATACATGCTTACTTGTTATACATCAATATACCTATAAAACATACTCCATTTTTTTCACGAAATATTATTTTCCAATAACTTATGTTTATGACAATTTTTGTTAATAAGGCCTTACTGTTTTAAAAGTAGGTAATGCAGTGTGTGGTTGTCTACTAAAAGTTTAACTTAAGACTATTTTAGACTAGCTATTGCCCGCGACGTCTTACTCGTTTTACGATTAAATTAATGTGTTAAAAGAGTACCTTATCTCTCAATTTACTTTGGTCCGGGGCTTTTTTCACATATTTTTTTCCTACAGCTATTAATAGTTGAAGTGGCTGTTTGCAATATTAACAAAACTGTTTTTCACTAAATGTATGTGGATATATATACTTTTATACAATGTTAATAGAATTCCAACCCGTTTCTGATGTTTAGTAAATAAGGTGTCTGAAACTTAACTCAGAATAATACCCATTGGTGGTTTAATGATTTCATGGAGGCTGAATACTACGCGCAACTTTAATTTTTCTATTCAGGAAGCAAGCGCTCCTAAGAGGCTGTATAGAGCTAGAGCTTCATATCGTTAAAATGAATATAAACAAAATAGAGTTTCATATTTATTTTATTCATTTTGACGATGCATAAGTTTTACTTGTAACGAACATGAATAAATAAATTGATTATGATTAGTGCAATAGTGCCGAATACGTCCTGCTTTATGAACTGCTGATGAGACCCCAAATTCCGTGACTGACCTGAGGTAAATAAGTAGGTGCTCCCTCAATAGTTGAATTGATTGACGGCACAACTTGAACTCGAAATAGAAAGGTTGTTTAGCAGAATACCTACTTATCTACCATCTTGATTGACATTTTTATGCCATCCGTTGACCTTTGAACAACTCTACAAAATACGTAAACTAATGCTACTGTGAACATAGCCAAGAGACAGTTATCGAATTTCAATATATTTACCTTAGATTAAGAAAGGAATTAAATCTGTGATCTTTACAACCATTTTCAAATGTATGGGATTGCATTTCGCTTAGAAACGTCACTCAATCTTGATCTTGGAAATATCAATCGTCTTTATTTGAAATTTGTCAAAATATTAAAGATGTTGTTAAGAGCGAAAAAGAGTCCTTTAAAAAAAAGGTGTTTTCTAGCATGGGGAAATAGCAAAAGCTCTAACTAGCTCTTTTTCCATGCAGTTATTCCACTATAATACCAGCGCTGCTGCGGTGTTAAATATGCCTAAGAAGCATTTGCTAAGGTAACCCAATATCCCAGACAACGTACCTTATTTTTTATTTGTATTTTAATTATGTATTTTGTATTGTGTATACAGAGTTATTTTGGTGGTAATAATGTTTTTTTTCTTTCCTTAACGAAGTCCATCAACTGCCATGACATATTAAGTAGATAAACTCTAAATTCCTGGATTTCGTTTACTAGTTTTATCTTAATGAAGCGAAATGAAATTTTCATATTAAAATAGTAACTGTTGTAATTAACTAACATGTGTTACATTATATTAATAAATACCAGTTAGCGATAGGCAGCTTTGTGTATTTTCATAAGACATTGCACTAGAAGGTTTAATTTCATTCAATAAATATAGTAAGCATATTGAATTAAGTTTGTACTATTTTACTAATGTTTCTAGTTTAATAAGGTATCGCACCAGGAAATCAGTGAAGGTTTTTCGTTCGGAAAGAGAAAGTTCATCAGCACGATTGGCTGACACACTACATTCAGTGAATGAATGTAGTGTGTCGTAAACATAAATAACTAAAGCGGATGCCTTGATTCATAGTTCAATGGAAGGTTAACCGGGTTATTCTTACCCCCGGCTTAAAAGCCGGGCGGAGTTGCGCGGACGAGGAGCCTCCACTGCGCAGGCGCGCGCTTTCCGGCCGTTGACGTCGTTGGACTCTGAACCACAACCTTCATACTACAACGGTCTAGAAGCTGTAAATTCTCTTAACACTTGACAGTGGTGGAATCACCGCGTTAACACAAACGCGGGACAGAGTACATTTGAGAAGGAAGCTGTTACTTTCTCAAAGTAACCAAACAAGCCCTGTTCAGTTCCTTTGTTCCTTCTTTATTTAATACTAGCGGTCCCGGCGAACTTCGTTTCGCCTTAGAGAATTTTTCCCGCTTTTCTGTTGATTTTTTTCAAATTTTACCAAGGATTCCTAATTTTGTAGCCTATGTCAAATAGGAAGAATGTAGCATTCTATTGGTGAAAGATTTTTTTAAATCGGCCCAGTACTTTTTGAGCCTATCCATTACAAACATACAAAAATACAAATCTTTCCTCTTTATAATATTAGTATAGATATATATTTTTATTTTTATACATGACCACTTCTAGCTATATCTAATATAGCGACCCGCCCCGGCTTCGCACGGGTGCAATAGGTACTAAAATATGTACGTATTATACATATAAATATTGCAATTTATTTTATTACATTGACTCCTCCCTTACCCCAGTGACGCTTGGAGCCTACATCGCATGCTGGCTAGCTGAGCGCGGTGCGATGTAGGCAACCAAGCGACTTTTTTCTAATACTTGCATTATTAAACTCATGATATCTTTCAAATCAAATGTCCGAATTGAATAATTCAAAAAGTTATATAAAGGTATTGAAGCTATCTTGAATATAAAGTAATTTATTTTGATAAGGATTAATACCAAGGTACAAATAAAGAGCCTTTAAAAGAGGCGGCATATTAATAATTTTTTTAGATTAAAAAACCGCTTATTGTGACATAACTATAATATTTAGTCATATGCTATCCCGACACTTTTTGTAGATAATGATGAGTTCTGCAAAGTCGTAGTGCATGACTTTGTTCTATCATCAATAGTTTTCGCAGCGCACGCGATGTAAGGAATTTTTCAGGTCACCTTTAATTACATTATTGAAGTTTTAGTAAGGATCCCTAATTTTTTTGAAAATATAATATAGCCTATGTCACCCGTAGATAGTGTAGCTTCCCACCGGTGAAAGAATTTTTCAAATCTGCCAAGTAGTTTCGGAGCCTATTCAATTCATACAAACAAACAAACAAACAAAAAATCAAACCTTTCCTCTTTATAATATTAGTATAGAAGTATAGATGTTTTATATTTAAGGAAAGCAGGTAATTGGTATCAACTAAAGTAAGGCTTACTATATTTTTTTACAGTGAAAGACGCCAAAGTTACAAAGTGGAGTGCAATGTCAGTCAAATTAAATCAATAATATCAAATATCACATACATTATTCCAATCCCAGAGTTTGTTTGTTTTAGATATTTTTCTAATCGTAACAATTGCTAATACCAAAATATGTACTCGTACTTGTATACATTAATAGTACCCAGACAACAGCGGAATGTTTCATCACACAAAAGCTTGCCCTGGGTGAGGATTGAACCCATAACCCTTGATTCAAGATCTAGAAGAGCTAACCATTTTTTCAACGGGCCAGTCAAAATATAACTTCAAACGTAATCATGATTAAAACGTTTTATCTAATAACGTACCTCATTCTTTTCGCGAATACAGTGGAGCTTTTAGAAGGCATTGAATGACGTCAGCTTACATCACTTCGCTTCGCTCTCTCACTTGCTCGGCCGAAAACCAGTCATGAAAGCTTAGCTTTCTGATAATGGGAAATCCGCTAAAGTGTAGCCAGCCTACCTAAGTGCGTCGATTCGGCCTCATCTTCCGCGCTTCCAGACTGTGTTCGTACTTACATTGTGCCAGAAGGTTCTAGAAGCGCACTGACGTCAGTACGTCATTTAATTCGCTTGTTCACTTGCTCAACTGTTTGAGTAGACTACGCCGTAGCGCTTTTTTTGTATAAGACATGCTTCGGCGCTATTGTCAAAAATTAACGAACCTATTCAATGTAATAATTAGATTTAGTAACTGTTCACAAAGCAATAATTATAAAAATTTTTAGACTATTTAAAATAGTAAATAATAGCTTGCTGCACACTATATGCAATGTTAGAGAACCTACTAGATCGAAAATTGAAAGACAGAAAGAAACGTTTTTAAAATACACTAACATTTCGAATAAATACATTGTCGAGCAAAGTAGGTACCTATATGAAAGATGAAACTAGCTAGTTCCTTATACAATATCTACGCAGTAGATGAATGAATCCTTATTATGATAGCTATTTTAAAAGATTGCAACTGGTCGTTTAACATTATTCTAATTAATTGACAATGTATTTTCTGTCGTTTCTCTTTTCTTTGTTTTGAGTAATGTCCATAATAGACGTCACAATTCTCGTCTAATTAATTCCACAATGGCAGCCAATAGCTTTCATTAACCATGGACGGTCTAAACTAAACTAAACAATGTCTAGTCTTAAGTAGATTCTTATGACGTCTTTTGAAAACATTACCTAGAACGAAACAAATTATTTAGTGCATATAAATGAGTTAAGTATTTCAGATCTTGGAACTTGTATAATTTAGCTGATACAGAAATTTACTCGGTATATTTCTGTTTGTAATTTTTTTTCAAGATAAATTCGGTTCTGTGGTTTAGGCATGAAAGCCGGACATACAAACATACAGACAGACAGTCACTTTCGCGTTTATATTAATGTTTTTTTATATTATTAGAGGTTGCACTGTTACAGTTGGCTAAGTGGCAAGCCTGGCTCGCATGCAATACGCGCTGTGCTTGCGAAAGTCAAGAAACCGCGGAGTAGGTCTGGCTGCAGATCAATACTACGATTGGGTGCATCACTAACTTCGACTAGATCTTAGCAGATAACAAACACAGGCTAAACAAGTAGTAGCATTCGATAGACGCAGTAGTTCTAATGGAGGCGAGCCTCGCATGCAACACGCGCTGCGCTTGCGCAAGCCGAGGCCGCTGCGGGCAGGGCTGACTACTGCCTGCGAAATAGGTATCTACCACTACCACAAGCTAAGATCTATTTCTCTTACAGCCCCCTAGAATAAAAGTAGGATGACCCAGAACTTTGTCAATAATGTTTCTAGCATGAAGCCCTACTTCTTTAATGTTATTAAAACAATGTGTAGCAGGTAGATATTAAAAAACAACCTATCACGAATTATTAACTCCTAGACGACGGCTCTTTATTAGACGTCAGATCGCTAGTGACTTAGACACTGGGACTCTTTTTACAGGGCCCTGTGGACCAAACTGTTAGGGGTACTTTCATCCGACCTGCCAATTTAGGTCGAAAAGTCATAAAACGTTGACTAGACGAAAAAATATTAATAAGGACTATTATTATGAATTTTGATCGTTCACCTCTACAAGAGTGTACCGCATGTTCAGACAAAAGCACGTCAGACTACACTACACTACACTTTGGACTTTTTTTTTTTATAAATAAATATTGGACAACATCACATACATTGCTCTGATTCTGTGGTAAGTAGCTAAAGCACTTGTGTTACAGAAATCAGAAACAACGACGGTATCACAACACCCACTTTGATTCGCACTTATGTCGCGCGCATAAGAGCTAATATCCACCTGCAAGTATGCATGACCATGATGTTATGTTGATCGTACATAGGAAATCCATACTGACTATTATTATAAATGTGCAAGTAGCTCTGACTGTGTCTCTGTCTGTTTGTCTGTCAGGCTTTCACGCCTAAACCACTGCAACGATTTTAATAAATTTTGGTATAGGTATATGTTGAACGTCTTGAACGGACATAGGGTCCTTTTTGTTTTAAAAATAAGGGAGGAGGGGTGTACCTACTATTACCCTTGAAAGTTCAAATGGGATAATGTTTATTTTATAAGTTAGAGACAAGAAATTTGGTACAAATATAGCTCGAAACTTGGATTCAAATGTGGGCTACTTTTTGATTCAATTATTAGAGGAGATAAGGGTAAAACCGACCATGAAAGAAATACCTATATGTGGAAAGAACCTGTAGTCCACGCGAACGAAGTCGTGGGCACAGCAGTCAATAATAATTATGAAGTGCCTGATTATCACGTAAAACATGAACTGGCCATGTTAATGGAAAGTTGTAGTGCCTGCGCTCTGGCATCCCTAGCCGAAGGCCGCCACGCGGAAACTTGCGAACCGCGAATTGCCGCTAATTTCGTGCCCCCAGCTTGCGCCTGCGCACGGCGGCGCAGTGCGTTCCATTTCACAACCACGACTGTTATCCTCGTACACTTGACATTGGGGGGCGTGCCACAGCCTATTTCGTAAACATATCGCATCGGAATAGACAATGGTGTGAAGGCGATTGCTCTGTCCTCGGGGTGAACTTGGTGTCAGACACTTGCCTGATTTAGTTGGTACTCTTATGGCATGATTATGAGTGCTAACGCTTATCTTATGGTTTTGAAAAAGCCGTTCATGATTTCGGTCAGGGCAGAGACCTTTTGACATATACCTACTTACTACTCAGGTACTACCATGAAAGAGAAGGTACTAACCAAGTAGTCAGACAGTCGGTGTCCTTGTCGCTTACAAAATATCTTTATTGTGACTACAAATTCCATCTTAGTAAGTTTTGATCACTGAGTACGAGTACAATGAGGAAAATGAGTGCTAGGATTTTAACCATTTGTTATGGAATAGGTACATAATTATGTTAAACAATTTTACCATAAATGATCACAGAAATATTGTACATAGTTAAACTCTTAGAAGGGGTTAAATTGTCCGCTGATGAGGTATTCACGACGTAACAAAACAAAATTTGGTCGGTTTTAATGAACTGGAGAAAAGTTGCTGCCCATGTCATGATAGAAAAACAACTTATAAAAATATATACTGCTACATTACTTTCCTCACAACTTCGCTTGCAATGTCCAATATTTCATATTTAATGAGCGCAATTATTCAGTGGGTAAATATAAGTTCAGTTCTCTATACCTATCAGACGAATTACATGTCTTTATAAGATATTTTCTTTTTTTTTTCTTAATGGTAACTAAGCTTCTACCTACATGGAAGTCTACCTTAAACAAAAGGTTCTAAATAAGAATTGTTACAACCACACGGTAGAACGCTGATGTTTGGTGCTTTAAAGCTTTACAAGGAATCTTTGAAGACTACTTTTAACATTCTGTTTACACTCTTTTGAAGGTACAATCCGGTCTGAAGCAAGTTTGTCACGTGTACAAGTGGCTTGACACACAATGCGAGTTTGATTGCGGTCCACAATATAGGTTAGTACTTATAGTATTAGTTGATTAATTTATTATTTTTCTTATTACTCACTTTTGCACGTTAATGTACTAAATCAACACTAGATTCACTAAAACTTACGAAATCATATATAATAAGGAGCAAATCTAATCGAAAACAACTTTTCTTTTCAAAAAGTACTTTTCAAGATTTTTATATCTTATTGCAATAATGTGAAATTATACAACGATATAAAAAAATGTTTGCAAGTATATATCAATTTTGTGACACTTCAGTCATATTTAATTATACACGTGGCGTGGGCAAAGTACTTAGTGTTAAATTAATCAAGAAAATGATAATGTCGTGTTTAGTTGCTCATTAACTGTGATGGCGTGATGATATTAAATTGTCTTACGTAAGATTCCTGGATACTTATATTGTGTAAGGAGGTACTAATTAACCTTGGTCTCCTTAAGGTAGTATAAAACATTCGAAAACGGACAATTAAGTAAGGTGCAGATATTTAGTAATGCTCCAGATATTTTCTTGTATGGCAACTTTACTTGTCTAGCGTGTTCCATTTCTGCAAACGACAAGTAATAATTGGTAATCAGGCTAGAAGGATAGCCAGATTAGCCAGTCTTTGGAAATCCATCGGTACTGAGGACCCCTGCTTTGCTTTTGTCTAATATTTTTAGTAAAATTCCGAATATTTAAAATAATTTAACGAGTCAAAACGCGACACCATTTTTATTTAGTAGTTAATACGAACTACTTACTGCCCGACGTTTCGGTTAGGTTGCACCAACCGTAGTCACGAGCTGACTCCAACCTAACCGAAACGTCGGGCAGTAAGTAGTTCGTATTAACTACTAAATAAAAATGGTGTCGCGTTTTGACCCGTTAAATTATTTTACATGTTTAAAATGGAACGCGAAAGTCTTAAAATGTAAATTCCAAATATCTGTTCCACAAATAAAGTTAAAGAATTGTTTATCGTGTGAATATGTTGGTGTCGAATTTTTAATCCAAAGTTCTTAAATCTATATCTAACTGCTGTAATCAGTACTACTTTCCAAAATATCCATACATCATTTAGTAATGACGTTTTAAACGTCAAACGTTAACTGACCGATCGAGGGGCTATTATGTTTGTTCTTCTAATAGGTTCTTCATTGTTCGTAACCATGCCTTGTTTTTGAAAAAAAAGCCATTTGCTATCTGTCAGTTGAGGTCAATAAACCGACTTAACTTTAACCGACGATTTCACGAATTGCCAAAACAATGTATAAGATACGACAGTTATGACAGCTGACAGGTTGTCTTTTACTATTAGAGTTAAGTTGTGGTAACTGAACCTTATTCACTAAACAATAGATATCTGTTTAAACGTGGTCCGTCACTTTGCACATTGACATATAATTTACGGAGTAAAGTGCCGATTGCTGAATTATAAATAAAAAAAATAAATCAATTACTCGTAACGACCATGCGATCCCTTCCCAGACACCGCATTCAAAAACATATTTATTTTAAAGGTTACTTGAAGTGGTCATGTTTGCGTCTTGAAATAAACACTGTCAATCAATATTTCAATATCACAAAGCAGAATATATTAGCCTTCTAAACTGAACCCTAACTTTACAAATACTATTGTGTACGATTAGGTACAACTTAGTGACCCTAAAGATCAATTAGTTTTTGTTTTAGACTAAGCAGTATTAACACGAAAAGTAGGTAACTTTTATTACATTCCGTGGATTGGTTTTAGCCTACGAACCAACAAATTTGCATCTAGGAATTTACGGAAATAATCTTTTTCTAAATCAAGATTTTAATATGTGAAAGATGACAAGCCATAGTTTTTATTTATCATTCAGAATATAGGTATATGGATGCAATCATTAGATGATGCACAAGTCATTACCTTGTCATATCAAATTAAATAAGTAGGTACCTAAGCCTACTCGCCTAACTCATGTCTGCCCAGTTTTAATGTGACAAGGTATCGAGTAGTACAGCAACTAATGATGACAGCTGTAACAATTAAATTTAAGTAACATAAAGTATGTACTCGGTAATCAATAGGCAAGTAATTGCATAATTACTTAGGTACCTACGAGTAACATGGAGTATTTAATGGTTTTATCATTTGAAAGTAATTATTGTTTGCGGCGAGTAAACTGTAACTAAACGACTTTCAAACTGTTAAGTAGGTATTACAACTGATTCTTTGATCGTATACCTAACTCGTAAATTCCCTAAGAACGCTTGTATGATTCATGCACTACGTTTGTGATAATTTTCCAAATTACGACTTTAAATTTCCGTTTCACAAATCGAAGGTTAATTAATATCAATTAAGACTTGTTTTATAAAACATTCAAATTGTGAATTAATTACATTGTGGAATGTCTGTTATTTTGGACTGAATGATAAGATTTTTTTTAGAAATGCATCGTAGGAATATACAATACAATCTCTGGAAAAAAAACCAAGTAGCCTTTGCAGACATTCCGACTTAACAAAAGCGCCAGTTCGTATGTCAAATAACATGAAATGGGACGTAACAGTAATGTTAAGATTCTACCATATTACTTAATAAATCAACATATATGAATAAAACTTAAGAGAATACACTTTGTATCATTAGTGTGAGAAACCGTTAACCGTTGGAATAAATCGAACAAATAAACTTCGAAGTCGTTAAGCACATAGTAAAAAAGTGGCTTTGAATTTTGAATAGGTAACTTATTGCTTCAAAAAGATACCGGCAAAAAAACTCGGTAGGTACACAGACGTACACTTCAGCAGTATCCAACTAATTATTGCTATTCGTAAATTGAATAACCGCTCCCGAAATTTCGGTATTTAAAAAAAATCTTCGCCCGCGTTATTTTATGAAAAAGTACTCTGCCGTTCAGTAGTTTTTGCGTCAGAGAATAACAACTATACATCCAGTCATCTAGATATTTGGACATCTGTACATCAGTGTGGATATGTCGCAGTCATCTGGTTTAATCAGCTATTTGATTGGATCACTAGCGCGTTCATTGAATGGCGACGTTTAATTGAATGACTAATGGACAACTCGTCAAATTGTTTAATAAAACGTTCAACTTCTTGACTGAACGTCATTTAGCATAGTCGTTGAATGGGATATAGCTGACTTTGTAATTGACCATAAGTTCGCAACTTAAAAGATAACTAACTTTAAATAAAAAAAAATGAGGACATGACATAACACACCTTAATAACATTTTTTATTAAATTTTAACAATTTTAAGTCTTAAGACACTTAGGCTAAAAAATATTATATTTTTTCAAAAGTAACTACTGTATTAAAAATTGGGGGAAGAGGAAAAGGTTGGAATCTCAATTTCACTCAAAAATATATTAACACAGTGCTATTCGATTAGATCTGTACCAGCTGTTCGAAGCCATCTTTGTTTTGATGAGCACTAACGCCGCAGTGGAAAAAAAATGAACTAAATTACAATCACCTGACTGATTTTACGTCCGCTATGTTCAAAGGGCTATGTTACAATCTGCTATCTTGTTGGACGTTGAGTGAGGCTTGTTCATTCAACGTTTGGCCTAGTCATTCAATTAAACGTCGTCATTTAATAAACGCGCTAGTGATCCAATCAAATAGCTGATTCAACCAGATGACTGCGACAGATACACAATCTTACAGACTTTGACGTTTATAATATTAGAAAGATCTTCCACAGGGTTGCTTTAAAAAAGACAGAAACTACCTATCACCAGCCTTCGTTGTGCACACTAATTAAACCAAATCGTGACCAGCCACCTATCAAAGGAGCGAAAATTCTAGCAGCTATATTATGACGGCCGCGATGCGATTGTGACATATAC
Source organism: Glyphodes pyloalis (assembly GCA_037074685.1). Lineage (NCBI taxonomy): Eukaryota > Metazoa > Arthropoda > Insecta > Lepidoptera > Crambidae > Glyphodes > Glyphodes pyloalis. Next base: position 4,405,979 of record JAYKKO010000004.1, read on the forward strand.
ACGCAACCGCTGCTCCGCAAACTTAAGGAATACGTCTGGAACAGTAACTGGTTTGAACGTTCGAGAGCGATCAGCATCTGTGGAAACTGCCGCTTTAACTTCCTCGGGTGCTCGACACAATGCAAGGTGAACGAGAACCTCCAGCTAAATTATGCCTGCTCTATTTGCCTCCATTCATGGGACTGTTACGTCAACCATTCAGCTAGATGGAAATAGTCTTTGTTTACATTTTATGTGACGCAGTTTCTGCAAGTTGTGACTTGGATCAAAGGCGTAAAGTTAAACCTTCAAAGGATTTTCCTTTAGACTATTTAGGGATTGTATGCTTGCTAGTTTGTACATGGCAAAACACATCAAAACTAAACTAACTTTGCTCGTCTCCTGGTGTTAAACATTATTGTTAAATGTCTTTGGAATGTTTTTTTTTCAATGTTTAAAGATTGATTTGAATTTCTGTTTACTTGCACAAGTACAATTAATTTCCGAAATGTATGTTAGCGCTCAACTTCAGAACGGCTACATCAATTTTTTGAGGATTATTCTCTACTATCTACTTGTCCCGGCTTCGCACGTGTGCAAGTAATAATTCCTCATACAACTCTATCTATCGAAAAAATCCCATAAAAATCCGTAGCGTAGTTTTAAAGATCTAAGCATACATAGGGACATACAGAGAAGCGACTTTGTTTTGTACTATGCAGTGATTTGATGCGAGAAGATTTGAAAAAAAATCTAAGGAAAGTTTTATATTAACTAACAATTTGTTATCAATCAATCGATTCTTGCATTCAATGCACAAGCCACAGCTTGTAAACAAAAGCTTGAAATTACTATCAAATTCCAAAGAGTTGCAATAAGTGACCACTTGATAAACAAAATGGGTACCTACTCGAATCGTCAAGCCTAGGCAAAATATTTTGCAAGGATTGCTTATTCGTATGCATGTACACGCCTCGTGCAACGCAAGTTCAAAGATCAGCCACTTGTTAGTGTTTCCAGTCCAAGAAGCGTTATAATGTTTATATTTTCCTTTAGCCGTTTGATGCGAACGTCAATTTCTGCAAAGCCGCTAGTTTTGCATCATCGCGTTTCATTGCATCATCGCTGGTAGTGCGAATGTCTGTAAACATTATCGACTTGCGTGGGACACTGGGCGGCCTTCGGGGTGACAGCGTGACCTGACAAACATTGTTGACATGAGGCATCATCTGGTGGAATAAAACGTTTTTAGAGACTGGGCCCTTGTGTGTTGTAAAGATAACTGTCTTGAGAATCAGATTACCACACTGAATATAATTTAAGCAGACTCTTATCCCGTCCGTATACGGGATTGCGTATACTTGGCTGTGACGTTTGTATCGGCAGCAGACGATTTACATTTGTAGCTCGATACTAGTCCTTGTGCCACATACATAAGGGCGATTTAAAGTCCAAAGGGTATACTAACCTGCGACTGACTACGAATCGCTATCAATTTCTACTGGATCAGTTCCATGTATATTCAAGTCTCAGGTTATCAGACTTAGTCTTAGATGCCTACGCGAATTGACTGATGTAATCAATTTACATCTGCTTAGTCAGTCCTAGTAGTCATCTTTAACGACACGATATAAAAAGAAAAGTTGTAATATTCCATGAAGAGGCGAGTGACTAACTAGCGTGTTTTAATTTTGGCGAAACGAATCATTTAAATGATTCCAATCTTAACATCAACTATTGTTTACTAACTTAACGAAAGGCTCTAAAAATCAAAATGGTCAATCTTTTTTCAATATTTTATTTATTCATATCGATAAAACAAACGAGTCTCTTTACATATAAAACAAATGAAACTACCCCCGGTTCGGAACCTAAACCACAGAGAAGATACCGGCAAGAAACTCAGTAGTATTTCACACGCATAATAGGATTAATGGTATTATCCTCAGTTTTAGAGCCCTGGGTCATTGTCATTGTAGGTAGATATTGTTTAATTAAATTATTATCTATCACGATATTGTTCAGTGATACCGAGTGTTATAAATGGGCATGTAGTATGTTTATAAATATTGTGTCTTGTGTTTGATCGTATTATCAGAGTGGCAACTAATTTGATAGCAAGTTGATCAGTGTGCGTTTATTTTTAATGTTTTAATCTAATGATAAGTCGTTTAGCAACTAAAAACAGTAATTTCAAAATTCATATATTTAAACTTGGTGTGTTCATATTATGTTTGGTCGCAATTGATAATATTTTGTATCAAGCTTAATATTTATGTTGGAGATCTTAGTCAGATCGATTCGTCAGATTCGTTTTATTGGGTTGATAAAAGAAGTAAAAAAAAGATCAAACAATGAAATTTTACATCAAAAGTATGAGAATCGATCTACTATTTCCTCTACCTTAAGGTTGTCTGGAAGAGATCGCTTTCTAGCGATAAGACCGCCAAAATTCTACTATAATCAATCTGTAAAAACCTATTTCTGTAAAGTTTTTGTACAATAAAGTATATTTATCTATCCATAGATTGATTAAAAAATATAAGAATAGTAGATAGCTACGTTTTATTATTATAGCTACTGGAAATTTTGAATTTAAATCACTATAAATTTGATTAACTGATTCTGGTACTTCATGCTCCACAAAGATAAAAGGCGGGTACGGTCAGTATATGTCGATATCGTTTTGATTATTCCTACAACATGAGGGCGATAAAATTATAACGTTTATTCTGAATTAATTTTGAAACGGATCCTTCTTACGACATATTCTACGTACTTAATTAGCGCAATTGTTGATTGAGCACGGAGACGCCTAGAGACGCAATCGAAACATCAGACTATCTCCTGACTTATCTTATGAGATAAAAACCGTTCTTGAGCATCTCGCAATATGATAACAAGGCCATTATTATTATAAATAGCACATTACTTATTAAAGCGGTTGAGAAATCGTAACATTACAATAAAATGGCAAACGTTGGTGGATCTAAATTAAATATGCAATATTTTGGTAAAATATATATGGTCAGATGAAGAAACCTCTTCCTTTATTTAAAGTCAGTTGAATCAGAAATGATTGGATTAATAATGCTGAAAATTAATAATCCAGATATTGTAAAAAAAATACAAGATACCTACAGCTTTGAAGAATATGCTTTCCGCTTAAGAGATGTAGGGTATAGCGATTTATCGCTTGAGCTGGAGCAGCCCGACTAGTGAAATACCTCCACCTTACAGAAGACCGCTGCCAAATAACAATCACTTCTGTGTTGTTGTGTTCCTGCGTGTGAGTGAGGTTTCCAGAGCTCCTGGGGGTGCTACGTTAGTAGCAGGGGTCAAGCCTTTAAGGTAAGGGCGACAAGTCCAGTAAGAGATTTATTATGCTGTCTTGTCACCCTTAAGCTAGGACATCATTACCACTTAACACCAGGTGGGATGAGGTCAATCTTGAAATGCAATATAAAAAAAAAGGTCGGATAAAGAAACCTCTTCCTTTATTTAGAGTCAGTAAAAACAGATTATTAATGCTGAAAATTAATAAAATACGCAAACATTTTTCGCTTTGGAAAGTTGGTTGGATTGGTATGGGTATGTTTGTTAGACTCAGTTGTCAATGCATCCACGGTTTCCACAACGAGGCGGTCCAGTTGGATCAGCCGTTCCCACTCCCCCCTCGACCACCCTGGAGGAGCAAACGGGGCCGCGTAAGTAGTGGTGCTGTGGTTGATCCGTTTACCCACATCACTACTCAGGCGATGAGTTCCAACCGGTGGGTTTTAGTGGGTAGTCCTACCCTTTTCAAGGTAGGGAGTCTCACACACGCCGTCACCTCCCTCACGTGACGGTAGGTACGATGAGTCAATTCATTTAGCCCGTCAAAAATGAGGTGTGTTTTTGGAAGTATGGACGTTGTATGTCATTTATATAAATTGACGTCACCTTTCCAATCGGATCTCTGTCTTTAATTAAGTTAGGAAATTTTTATTTGAAATTTTTTGTTGATCACACAAAACTTAGACTATTTTGATTTTTAATTAAATAATACTTATTAAGACATTAATCAATTCTTCTACTTTCTTTTGCTGTAAAAGTTTTACATAAACAAAATAAATAAAAATAGTTTACGATAACATTATCCACCTTTATTTAAAATCAACGCTTATCAATTATTATTTTACTTCTGCATTTTGTAAAAATTGGTTATTTAAATGTTACAGACAACAATTGCAAATACATGTTATTCTTTCTAGAAAAACTAAATGAAAAACAATTCCAAGCGGTTCTCACAAATTGATTCTATTGAAGCCATGTAGGCTGTAATAACGCTTCAGACAGACAAGGTCAGTGTAATCATGAGACTAGATGCCGTCTGTGCCCGACCGTGTGCCGACAGTGAGAGGAAATTTATTTAGTGCAAGAATATGTTAAAATGTTAAAATAACTCTGCTTAGACTTTAACGTTTAAGGAGGTTTTAACATATATGTAGCGCTGCGAGGATTCTAAATAAAACCGGCGTCTTGATTGCGTGTCCGATCAAAATAAACGGTCCGGCTTGTCCGGCTTTTGTAAACTTTTTTACCAATTTCAAAAACGGAGGATTTTTTTTAATTCAAACATATATTTTTATAACAATTTGAAAACGAGCGAGTGCCGAGTGGCCAGAATATTTTATAACAATTTAACAAAATGTATGTAGGTACCTAAACAAAAAGCGCAGCTTGATTTTACAAATATTTTTGTCATTACTGTCAATGGTTGTGCCTACAACACACAGCCTTTTCGAGTCGAAAATCAGCCAAGTACGGTATCAGTCCAAAATGTAGTCTAACGTGATTTACGATCGTCGGATTACGAGCATGCACGTAAACAATTATGATTTATAAACGACTTAAGTTTGATTTTTTTTTTAGAAAAGATATTTGTATTTCATAGTGCATTATTACTCTATCCATCGATCTCAATAGGTGCTAAGTGTGACGTCAAAAGTACTCTAGGGTTGTGGGTATGCCTTGCCCACAAAGGTGAATATTACAGCATAACATGTAACAAATTACGTACCTACTTAACATACGACCATAACCGGGATTTACGTTCGCGACTCGTGCGTGAGAATTATCAGTATTATGAGTATGCGAGTAACGCAGACATAGGGCTTCCCTTTATACCTCAGTAACCTGCTAACCTGCAGTGAATCGATTTCTAGCTAGTACAGTCTCGAGAGATTAAATGTAAGCACTTGAGCTCTTAAGACGCTACCATTAGGTCCATTTTAGAATGAGGTTGTAGATATTTATTGCGTGTGGCTGTACCTAAAGCAGACTCGGTTCAAGGACTTAGAGCAGACGTATTTAGTAACGACTGGGTAGGTACTTTAGTGTCTGTTTGCACGCGAAATTTTCATACCAGGGTTGTTACGGTGGCGGTTTTTTCGGAACCGATTTCGTAACGGAGTTTTATATCTAGTTTTCCAGAACTTCTTCGAACAGTCAGGAAGTTCGAAGACGTTTTTAGGGTCAATTACCTACTTAAGACCATACATAGCTTATACTAAGGTTACTAAGATATCGTCTTTAATGATAACATCTATGGCACGATTGCATTAGACTGTTTTTCACGCACATTTGCCACTAGCGGATTTTTAAATTTGCGCCCTTTCATTTCGAAGCCAGGGTATCTGATCTTCATGCCAGTCAATTTTGTATTAAGTTCAATACAGCTCACCACAAGGTAAGTAGCTTAAGCACTTGTGTTACAGAAATCATAAACGATGACGGTATCACATCACCCAATATATAAAATATAGACAATATAGAAAAGTTCGATTACCATATTGACCGGACCGGGGTTCGAATCCGGGCCCTCAGATATGGCGCCAAAGTCCGGCCTGCTCGGCTCTTGGCTATGGAAGTCGTTAAATAAATCGACCGTTGAGTGCTTCTCAACCTCTGATTCAATTTATCCGAAGCGAAATCGGAATGATGGACGGAAAAGTGAAATTCAGTCGAAAGTTTCCTTACTGAATCAGAGTCGAAGCTCAGAAGGTACATCCCTACCGCATACTTAAATAAGCCTAGGAATAGGAATGGCCTCGTTTGCATTTCTATGATTTGTCGCATGTTGTACCTATAGAAGTATTAGACGTCTAGTCTAACTGTTTTTAGTAGTCGTAAAAAATATCCAAATTCGAATCAGTTATATTCATAATCGGTGATAACGCATGTAGGTATGCCTATTCCTAGTATTTGAGCCTAGATAGCCTAATGAAGGTGCAAACTTATAAGAGTAATAGGTCCTCTTAGGAGGCCAGGTCCATAAATCAAGTAAGGCCCAAATTTTAGTTGCAACTTACCTACATTGTAATTTTTCAATGACTTCTGTTATCTAACCTACTTGGAGGTTTACTGTAAAGAGGTACCTACTAATGTGTTAAGTAAATCTGTTCTATATTTAAAATAAATAAAAAAAGTGAATCAAGCCCCCCATATTCATAAAACGCCGGAAACAGATTCGAATACTATTCTTGACGACCTTCTTTGTGTCGTTGTTTCTGATTTCTGTAACATAACAGAATCAGAGAAGTGTGATGTTGTTCGGTATTTATTCCTTTGTTACTGTGTTTCTTACTTACTTCAAGAAAAGATTGGACAGTGACACTGTTTTGTCACACACTTTCCCTATCGGAATCGTTTCTGACGTTTGTAATTAAGGGGGCTGATTCAAACCGGGCATGATGCCAGGATGAATCTTCAGAATACTGAGTATAGGGTAGATGACTTAATACTTCTGTTTTGTCCAATAGTAAGAGTAACAAAAAATATAAGAAAAATATTAACATAAGTTGATGAAGACACATTGCGTGCCACTAAATCACGTTGAATTTTAACTCAATTCAAAGAAGTGTTTTCTCAATCTTTGCGAATTAGTGACGTAAAAACGCACCTCTTTATTGAACTTTCATGCGCTGTATCATCATAATTTAATGTATATTTAGAAGCATAAAATACATTTTGATTTTATACTGAATACCTATTTGACTGAGGGACTAGATAGAATAAATTATTTTGAACCGATTCATCAGCGCTACGCAAGATTTCTTCTGATATATTAATATTAACTCTATAGAAGATAGCTAAAACAAAACCTACTTACATAAAAGTCTACCTACATACCCAGTTCACAAAATTGAACGTACATTAACCTCGAAAATATAAATAGGTGCCTATTAAAGGGCGCAAGCAGTTAACTCCACTAAAGTAGGAAGTGTCCATCGCCATAATAGCAAATCAATAGACGAACGGACCTACATACTTCCGGATTGGGTTATTTTATTTAATATATTTAATGCACATACTTTTAATCAACTTCAGAGATCCTCAGTGTTTTTTTAAACAATACCTAGGTACTTTGTTGGAAATAAATCGAATTAGGTTAGGTTAGGTTAGACCTGCTTACCAATGATGGTAATGTAAACAAACAAAATGAAATTGTATCCGAAACAAATTACTGTTTTGTAATGCTTCTATCAGCTAGGAACGGTAACAGTCCTTCGCCTAAGACCTACAAAGAAGTACTACATTAATCAGGATTATCTATACTAAAAATCTGTTAACAGGCATGAATCGACTGATGGGATCGTATGGAATACTCAAATAATGTGCAAACCAGCTAGGTATAATATATCATACTATGTCGAGAGAGAGAGTTCCCCTCTAAGCAACTTGCATCACTTGCGAGTAGGGTTGCCACACGTACTTTATAATAAAGTATTGTACCTAATTTAAGGTAAGGCTATACTTTATAAGAATAATAAAGTACATCAAAATACTTTATTTTGCATAATTTAATTTCTGGTGGAATCATTTTATCGATTAATGTTGAATCGATGTCGCCATTCGCCTCGCCAGCGCCACCTTAGCAAGATAGTAATTTAATAAACACTACAAAAAGTAATAAAAATTATTTATTTTAATATAATACTAATGAAAAATAAATTGTACCTACTTTATTTTCATAATGTGTACTTTTTTTTTCTTACCTATAATAACCAATATTACTTTCAATACAAAAAGGTGGCATCCCTACTTGCGAGACATTTTGTCGTCAGCGATCATGAAAAGCTTAAGCACATTTCTTTTGTAGCGATAGCCCTTTTGAAAGCATTATTATTAGGTTGGGAAAAAAGTATTTTCGCGTTTAAAGAACCTTTTAATCAGTCGTTGGGAATTTCGTTCTTTTTTGTGGCTTATGTAGCGTTACCTAAGAACATCTGATGCCTCAAATACAGATCTGTAAGTCTAGATTTCACATGATATGTCAAAGACTCACGCAAAATAAAAAAAAAACACTATCAGTAATGTTGATTGTCTGATAAGCGATTACGTACCAAACACGTATTTTCTGCCAATCAACAGCATAGATTATACTTACATAATAAAAAGAGAATTAAGAGTTTGCGGACTAAAGTTTGACAAATCAATTTATTAGAAACTTAGCTGTTGCTCGCGACTTCGGGATAAAAAGTATCCTTATGTTAACGAAGTATAAATGTATGTTATCTCCAATTTCGACCAAATCACACGCTACTAGTATTTGCGTGAAATAGTAGCAAACATACCTACATCCAGACAGTTTTGTGTTAATAGTTTATGTAGCTATTACAATTTCCTACGCAACATTAATAAACCTATTTATTCAACTGTATCCTTAGCAAAACTGGAACGGTGATTATTAATTTTAGGTAAAGACAATTTTGTATGGCAATTTTTTTGGTTGCGTCGCTTCTCGCCTGGGACGCTACTTCAATTTCCAAACTGTTCTCTCACTACGTAGGTATCAGATTGCAGACTTTGATATTCAAACTATGATAAAACTATCAGCTTAAAATGAAGCAAATGTTATCGATAATATTGTTGCTTGCAAGGAATGAATTGGCTTCAATAGTTTTTTATTTACGAGCAACAATGCAATCGAGTATTCATTGTTAATTCTTTGTATGTACTTAGTCGATATTAGATAGTTCCGGACTATCGATAGCATACTCTTTAGACAAAGACTAATATAGGTAGTTCGTCAGCACAAATTTTCTCTTAGAAAATCCATATTATGTACAGTTGCTTGGGAAACCTCAAGGCTGCATAATCGAGTAGGTACCTTGGCGTTCGTCAAGGAATCATTGGACACGCGCTTTTATCAAAAAATTGGTAAAAGTCATTTCATACTTAAACAATTCAACGTTGTTTCGAAGTTATTCCTTAGCTAGTTTTGTTATTATCACTTATCATTGACCTCGTCCAATATAGTCAGATCACCTTGCACATTGATCGATCGACCATGTTGAAATTGTTTTATGATTCGAGTTATGTAATTAATTTATGATTTTTCTATCAATTATTTGTTGGTTTGTATTTACTTCCTTAACAGATATTTTTGTACAGTTTTATTACAGACATTATTTCAATAATGTCTACAATTAACATCCCAGAGCTAGGTTTAGAGCGTAGCTTGCTGAGTTGAGCTTTGACATTGATATGTCGAAATTTTTTATCGAATTGTGATCAATTCGATAAAAAATAAGATCTACTTAATTAAACATAAACATTTACATATGTACCTATTTTCTGTCCTCTTATTCACAAACGCCAGGAACAATTCCGATTCGGGAAGTGTATGTTTTTGTCCCTATCCATTGCTAGGTAACTATTGATATTATAGATATGAGACAGAGCATAAAAATTTAAGTCGGTTTCAGACGTTTTGTGAATTAAGAGCTGCTTCTGTAAGTCCCAGTTTGGCGAAATTACCCCAAGAGAAATTATGTTAATGTTATTAAATCTACTATCAAGTAAAAAACCATACATACTACCCTAGCTAACTAGAATAATATCTATGGCTTGCAGATACCTATGCTTACTAGTTATTCAGACTTATTGTATGTGTATTTGAGAGTATGTGTTAGGTAGAAACAAAAAACGTAAAATTAATGAAAATTAAGTTTATTAAATAATAACCTCATTAACTTACTGAGATTCCCATACACGTTCAGCCCTATTAACCTATATTTACAGAGCGGGCCGCTTATTCTATATGTACACCGCGTGTGGGACAGGCTTCAATCACAGGATAGGCGAATGATTAGTCTAGACCGGCGCGCCAACCTCTTCCTGGTATGATCTCGTGAGATGCGCGGCTGCGGCAGTCAGATGTCGGAGGGACCGGCGCAGGCCGCGGAGGTGGCGTCTGCAAGCCGCCGCCGCCCGGGCCGCAGACTCCCGCTCGTCCTCTCCTTCGATCCCAGAGTCCCCGGCCGCACTCGACGCGTCACTCTCAGTATCACTGATGTCAGACACTCGCCTGCCCCTCTCCACATGCTCCTCAGCATCGCCCGCCCACAACAACTCAGTCTTCAAATCATTCAGCATAGAGAACAGACTGAATGGGTCATCATCGCCCTCTTGTGGGAGATTCATCAGACGGCTGGGAACCAGCACTGTCTCGTCCATGGTGTTTACCATTTTAACAAACTTCTCCATGTCGTTCAAGATGCTCTGCTTTGAAAACTCTGTGTCATCATGCCGGGCTATTTTGCGCAGGGTATTCCTGTAACAATTACAAAAAACGACATTAGTTAGGTGCTTCATGGTTTTACAGTGAGAGTAAAGAAGGGGTGTTTTCTGCAAATTAATTTCAAAGACATCTATTTGTAAAAGAATGAAAAAAGTGCCCTTGCCCGCCAAGTTTAACTTAGTTAAGATTTCTTGGAAGTATTTCAGGTTGCCAATACATTATTGTCATACAGAATCAACTTTTTCAAAGAAAAGCCAGATTATGCCCAGCTATGGCACATTATATAACATTTATAACCTTACAAATGTTTATTTACCTACTTTCTAAAATAAGCAATATAAAAAAGACATTTGCTCCAGATCTAGTCCGTGACTACTACAGAATAATAGTGTAGCAGTTTGATACTGTTGAAATGATTATTATGGGTGCAGACTGCAGTTTCATTTAGTAATATGGTTTTATTGAATTATAACTCAGCTTTCACATGATCCTTAAATAAGCTAAAAGTATTTAGTGTCAGCATCCATAGCCGTACACGTCTACACATACTCATGTTAAAAGTATTAACCAACAAATTATGCATTACTAGGTATTACATTACATAATTTACATTTTTGTTACAGTAAATTGTGTGTTTGAACAAAATTGAAAGAGTTAATAATATCAACATTGAAAATAACATAGTAAAATCTCAACCGCAACAACCACTTTCAGTCAGATGTTTTGTGAAAGTGCTCTGTGAAAGATAAATCTGTAATCAACCTAGCCAAGCAATAACAATGAGATGAAAAAACCTTCCTTATTGTTATAAAAGACCATTGTGTAACAAGTTCATACTTTTTTAAATTTCTTGCTAGATTTAAAAACAAACCTTATTACAATCATGGGTCTTAATTTTTAAAGGTTTATGTGATTTATAAAACAGCTTCCGTGAGAAAATGAGAATTACATATTACAGAAATGTTTTAATGTTGTAGATATATTCAAATTTTGCATACCAACCAACCTATTCACATAATGATAATTATATTACATATTGTAAAGAAATGCCTTTGAATATGAAATTTTATTGACGCATAACATATGAACACATACGAAATTAACATGTGTTTTAGTGGCTAAGAAAACAGTTAATTCCAACAAATAGGTATTGGTAATTTACATGGATGCTGCTATTGTGTTTTAATTATCACTCATGTTTTAAGCATCATTGTAGCATATGTGCATCAATGCAGGAAAATATGTAATGCAAAAATGTTTTACCTGCTTGTGGTATTGAGAATACTTAATTAATATTAGTTTCAATGTTTTCAACCAGAAATGTTTATTTAACTTTAGAATCACACATCAGAATCAAAGGAATGCTTCAAACATTAATTAATAGAAAATTAAGAAGCCTCATCATCAAACTAACCTTCCTTTTAAATTTAGAATCTAAAAAATTATAAAAATATGTAGGTAGGTAGTTAAATCTGATACATGATTATGGTCCAGTTAAGTGGATTTTTCCAATTATAACGCAATCAATATATCATAGATCGCATGTTAAGCGCAGTTCGAGTACCTAGCGATAATATGGCTTGTTTGAATAAATTTATTGAACTAGGTGGAGTGCATGACGCATGTTTCAGTAATTCTGCCACCAAATGTTTTGCTGCCACGACGAAAGTACTGGGCAATACATGTACTGGCCGAATCGTACATTAATGAGATGATAGCAGCTGCACTTTATGGGAATTCACATCAACGTAAAATTGTCAACCACCTTCACCGAGTCATACAGTAATGTCCGCGCAAGCTCAGTAGAAACCCGCATAACCTCAATGACTGCACTCAATACACTGCGTCCCACCTATTCGAGAAAGCAAACGAGCTTTTTATGACCGAGGGATAAAAAATGCACCACAATGCACATATAATAAACGATGTGACATAACGGGCAAATAGCAGTTTACGACATTTTGACCACAGCTAATCATGAAATCCAAAAATGCTGGGAATAAACCACACAAATCACTGTAACACGATACTCAGGAATGCAACACACGCGTTTTTATGTCTACGGAGGACGGGCACTTCGGGCAAGGGCTGAATTGTTCGATAATCGAATGCCGAAAGAATGAATTCCGTACCTGCTGTTCTCCAGTTTGGTTGATATGTCGGTATTGAAAGACATCTTCTCGTGTTATTTAATTTGCTAAATATCACTGAACACACAACGCCCAATTTTTACTGTCACTAAACTGATTCTGATGGCCACGGCTTGGCTTACGAAACGGACGCGGCGAACTAGACGCGAACATCAACGACCGTACGCAACGAAGAGATTTGACGTTTGGCTAGAGGTGGGGAGCGCGTTGTATTTATATGACCCGATCATACGATGCGGGGGGAACCAAACTTCGATTAAATTATTGTAATTTAGAATTATCAACGAATGCCATGCTTTTCTTGAAAACAAGCGAGTACTATCGTCACAATAACGTATAGTAAAGCTAATGCGTGCAAGAACTACGTATTTTCCACTCATGAAAACAAAATAATCCGGTATCTGATCGGTCCTAAGGAGCGTCCCACTAAAGTCACACCATACAGAAGAGCTGTTTGATTGGTCAGTTTGAACGCACGTCATTTTTTCATTGGCTACAGGGCAAGTTTTTGCGCGGTTCGTTTAAAAATGTTTGGTGCATTAAAATGTATCAGTGCGTTTTCGATGCAACTTCAAATTGTTTTTATCCAAATAAAATTGTAGAGGATTAAGTAGTTTGTACAAATAAATATGTCCCTACTCTCATTTATGTAGTTCAATGTTTTTGGTTAATTATTTATATAAATTAATATTTAAAAACAGTTTGTTATACAAACAAACTTTCTCTCCTTATTAATTTACTGCACCTTTGTGATTAAAGCTTGTAGGTAGATAAGTAAATAATTTTGATGATTTTAGTGGTAATTTTTGGTTAGTAATTTGACAGTTATTTTTTATTAATCCTATGAATTATTGTTAAATAATGTAGTTCCATGGAAAGTACAAACAGGAAAAAAATATACCTAGGTGCTTACCTAATTGTTCATTTGAAAGGGTATCAATTAAGTAATTAGAACCATGCCGTAGTAAGACGAATCTCCTTCCTGACATATTTAATTGCAACTAAATTATAATTATAGTTAATTATCTATTGTAAACGTTTTGGCAGTTTTAGAACCTTTCTGGTAGTTTTGATATTTAGCAATAATTTTAGCTGTGCTGATTTTGTTTTAAGAAAGCATTACTAGGGCTGCCGACTAAAGTGTTAACAGACAGTAGTGTAAAAACAGTATAGGTACTGTTTCTCACTACATTATTCTTTTCAATAGGTACCTATTGTACATTGTGTATTGTGTTTCTTTTAATATTAAAAATAAAGAAAATTATTGAAATCGTTTATTCGTAACAAACAAACTTACAATAATTTTATAACTAATATTTATTCATATTATTTTATATACATAATATATTATAATTATATTAATGTAAAGATTATTACGGATTTCCTGCCAAAAATGGCAACCCTAGGTGACGTTAAACAATCAAAGTATAATTTTGTTAAAAAAGTTGTTTACATGAGTTCACAAAACTAGGAACCTACTTAGCTTTCTTCTATCTACCATGTAGGTAACAGAGTCAAAGGTCTTTTGATTGAATGAGTTCAATTAATTAAGTATCCATACCATTATATTTAAATTCTCACTTACTGCCCTCATTACTTATAGGTATTCATACCCGCATAATCATGATAATTACACTCAGTCCATTGTAATATATACCTAAGTGGGTAGGTTATTATTTTTTTTATCAGAAGTCCTCTTTTTTTATATAATAGATACCTAATGATATTAATGACGATGTGACTTTGAAAATAATAAGAATAGGTAAATACTGTATTAGAAAGACTACAAGAAATAAAATCAAATATTATGTTTCACTTGCCTTAATATTTTAATCGCGGAAGGGTCATCATGGTGGTGAAAAAATTAGAACGCATTATTCCTTTTCTTCTAAAGTTCTTAAACAATTTTAGTGGTTTGGTATTTGACAATTGTTAAGAGTTTAACTGGTTAACATTGGTATCTAGGTGATTTTCAGCGACCAATACAGTCGTCGTTTTTTTTAATGAACTCGTGCTCAATCTGGCGTTTTACTTAATACCCGGTTCCAATATTTTACGATTCGTAATGTCTCAAAAATGACTATCCGTTTTTCTCCTACCCACTACGAGTCGTTAATACCTACCGTTCGTTCCATACAGCAGTCATCAGTTGCTGTCGGTCGATTTTAGCTTGCGCCTCGGATACCTAATTGATTAGATACTACTCGTAACTAGAACTGATCGTTTTTCAAAAATTGGAACTGGGCATAAGACAACGCGATGATTAAATTATGAGAGCCGCGTTATTTTACAAATGACCCGTGATGAGAGCTAATTCGTGTCGTTGTAGTAAAAATTGGCTACTTGACAGTTTTTGAAAAAGTATTGTAAAATGTGCGCCCGTTCATTTTATATCCCAAGCAATTCGATTTATCTGGAAAAAATGTAAATAACCAGAGAAAAATAAGATTTTGTGTAACACATTGAAAAATAAATAAATAAATAAATAAATATTGGACAACATCACATACATTGCTCTGATTCTGTGGTAAGTAGCTAAATCACTTGTGTTACAGAAATCAGAAACAACGAAGGTACCACAACACCCAGACCCGAGACAATATAGAAAAGTTCGTTTCCCATATTGACCCGACCGGGGATCGAACCCGGAACCTCAGAGATGGCGCGACGCCAAAGTCCGGCACGCTCGCCTCTCGGCCACGGAGGTCGTCAAAATTGAAAAAGGGCGCGCAAACGCCAAGTCACGTCACTGTTGCAATTATGACGTCAACGTCCTAGACAACGAACCGATAAGCATAGGAACGACTTAATTTAGATAAACGGAAAATGTTTCAATAAATTATTAATACGATTAGAGAGACAATAATTCAATTTAATCGATAAAATAATCATTGTTTCGCCACATTAAAATAAATTATTTTTGCCGACAGCTGTCATTTCCGAATTGCAATGGTGGTTTCCGTTTCGGTTCTTTTGTTGCACAGATAAAAAAAGTAAAATTTATTTTGCAAAAATAAAATACTAACTATGCTTTTAATTAAAAAATAAAAATGTAAAATTATTACTTTACTAATAAGCTAACATATCTAACACTTTTCATATTTTATTGTTTACACTGTCAAGTAGCCAATTAGATTATGAAATTCTTTATCTCCCCATGATTAGTAGAGAGACTTTAGGTATAACTAATGTGACCATTTTTTTTTGTCACAGCGGGACATCTGCAGAAGTTTTGAAGTGTTTCATAAGTTTTTTATAATAGAAGATAGAATAACACAAAATAATCAAAGCAAATCAGTACATGAATTCAATTTTTTTATTTATATTTATCGGGTCAACAAATTTGTTTTAATACAGCGGTTCTGGTTATTAGATAAGTGTTGGAAAAATACATTTTAAATTAACGTTTGGTCTGTTTGAGAAACCGGGTAAGTTTCGGTCTTGCGGGGGACACCGGTGCAGACTGCCTGAAAGCGGGACTGTCCCGCCCAAAGCGGGACGTATGGTCACGTTAGGTAAAACGTTACATTTAAATGTCAATAGCTATTTACCACCTGCTTGATCATAAAATAAGAATCAAATGTCAACAACCCCTGATGTAATCTACGTAAGGAAATCATAATCTCTTAATTACTGTTGTTGCTTACAGCAACGATAGATTTCCACTCAATAACATGTTATTTGCTGGGGGGCTTAAGGGTTATCGGTTGTCACAGAGGTGTCACATTGCAGTTACGCGATAGTGGATTATGTTGTTTTCTGGACACACCCTTCAGTCGTCATATTGGTGCGTGCAGTTGCATGACGTGAATGAATAGATTGCACGTGTCTTGGTAGGTACTTACCTAATTACGTTCACAATATTGTTGTTTGGATGCGCTTTCGTTCAACGTTAATGCGAAAACTCAACAGTTTACGAGTATTATGACGTCTTCTTTAGCCGAGCAGTCAGCAGGCCGTCATGCTACCTCTGAGGATTCAGGTTATATTCCCGGTCAATATGGAACACGAACTTTTTTACATTGTATGGGGTCCGGGTGTTGTGGTAGCGATTTTGTTTCTGATATCTGTATCACAAGTCTAACCTAGTTACAACAGAATCAGAACAATGTATGTCCAAGGTGGCCAACTTAATTAGGTATTTAGACCTAAGACCTAAGTACTGTTTACAGGGTTAAAGAAACCCTGTGTGATCTACCATGTACATACTTCTGGGAATCTTAAACAAAACAGAATAGTTTAGTACATAATCATGTTTTTTTTTATATTGCACTTCAAGATTGACCTCATCCCACCTGATGTTAAGTGGTAATGAGGTCCTAGCTTAAGGGTGACAAGTACAGCATAATAAATCTGTTACTGGACTTGTCGCCCTTACCTTGAAGGCTTGACCCCTGCTACTGATGTAGCACCCCCAAGGAGCTCTGGAAACCTTACTCACACGCAGGAACACAACAACACAGAAGTGATTGTTATTTGGCTGCGATCTTCTGTAAGGCGGAGGTATTTCACCAGTCGGGCTGCTCCAGTTCGAGCGATAAATCGCTATGGCCTACCTCTCTTAAATGTATTCATGTATTCCTTATTATCCAGTCTTAGTAGTTTCTTATACCGTGACGAAGCAGCGCTTGAACAATGATACAAGATAATGCAGCAGTGTATGATGACGATGACGATGCGCTGTCTAGTCTAATTTATATTTTTTTCGTGACCACGATCGACCTGTTCGGCACCTCTGATGTAGGTAATTGATGTTGTTACGGTAGACAGAAGATTATCGGTAAGAAACAATGATGCGATTCAGTTTGCCAGTTAGATTTTCAAAAGTAAATGAAAACTTAGTTTTTTTCTTCAACATATAAATTGATGATAATACAGCGCATTTAAGTTTAGTGGATATGTAGATGTAGGCCTACCTATGTATGTTAAATTTTGCGACAATAATTCGTGAAAAATGCGAAGAATGCCTGGGTATATCGCGGTAAATTTTTGTTTACATGATAAATAGTAAATGTATGTAATTTTTTGGTAATGTAACAAAACACTATCATAGAATTCCTTAAAAATGGGGTGATGTGTTTTTTTTTGCACAGAAACAGCGATACCTATACCTAATAGATATGATATCGTATCACCGCATTCGATGTCAGCAAAAGATCATGTAAGAGATTCATCGTAATGATTATTCCAATTTGGTCATGCGAATATCTACCTACTACAATTTGATTGTGTGTGTTGTGCTTGAAGTGATTTTCCTCGCGTGATAGTCGCATGCTGTTTCTTGACCTTTGGTTTAAGTAAATATTTGCTAATTGCTTATAAATAGACAAGAGATAAAATAATTATGATGTTTAATCTTATATTAATCTGAAGTACTTATTCTTGTTTGTCGAATCTTAGTAGACATTAAATTAGAGTAGGAGAAAGTACCTCGATGGCCTATTTGTTTAAGTAACGAGTCTTGATGGGTCCTGGGCTCGTTTCCCGGTTAAAGCAAGGTAATGCTTCGGGTTTTTGATCGTGGGTCAAGCTTGTAGTATGACCACCCGCGATTGGCTAGCGCCAATGCTCATTTTTGTAACGATGATATAATTTCAATAACGGAGGCGTTAGCCCTGTCATGAGACTTCAAATAGGTTGATACTTTAGGTACAAAGATAATAATAATTTGAAGAGAGGTAGGGCACAGCGATTTATCGCTCGAACTGGAGCAGCCCGACTGGTGAAATACCTCCACCTTACAGAAGACCGCAGCCAAATAACAATCACTTATGTGTTGTTGTGTTCCTGCGTGTGAGCAAAGTTTCCAGAGCTCTTGGGGGGTGTTACATTAGTAGCAGGGGTCAAGTCTTCAAGGTAAGGGCGACAAGTCCAGTAATAGATTTATTATCCTGTACTTGTCGCTCTTAAGCTAGGACCTCATTAACACTTAACATCAGGTTCGATGAGGTCAATCTTGAAGTGTAATATAAAAAAAAATATATTGAATTTTAGTGAGTCGGTAGTTTTTCATACTATACTATATGTTATATCTAACGGCGACTGTACTTCAATCCTACATGCAATACTCTGTAATATGACATGCTCTAAATACTTTTATTAATATCAGATAGCGTGTGTCGTGTCAAGTGCATTTAACTGACGGATAAGAACAGTAAAGATTATGTTAAGTGTAGCATTAGTTTATTTGCACATTTTTATTATTTTAGTGTGAAGGATAATGCAGTATTTTTTTCTTATTTTATTACCTTCGCGTACTATTAGGATAAACTAATATACATATCACATTCACGGCGTATCCATGTTCAGTAAAGCTAAAGCACTTGTGTTACAAATATAGAAAGAACGACGGTATGACAACAACCAGACCCGAGACCATATTAAAGAAGTGTGTTTTGAATATTTTACCCGACCGGGAATCGAATCCTGATGTTGAATATAACTGACTTTCCTTTTTTTATGTTAGAAAGACAGGTATCGGAGCCCAAAGCTATCATATACATTAATGTTTGAATAATTTAGAATAGGGCATCGAGGAGTCTTATTATTACCGATGTACATTTTACTTACATACAGTCTCGCCTTTCTCCCGTTTACCTCTACAACTTACAACTGGTTTTCAACGGTCTAATTTTGGATTTCTAAGTAATGTATGACAGTATAAGAAAGGGAAGCAAAGAGCTTGGACAAAAACAGCATTAGGTAAAGCTTTAGATAGGGATTTTTCAAGTTCACATCTATAATTTGCTTAATTATTTTTTTGTCAGAAATAAGCAATAACAAGCGAATGGTCAAGTCCGTTTTCCAAGTATTCAAATAATTGGTTATTCAAAAGCGAACGGTCGCTAATCACCTATCTACCCGGTTCCAATATTTGAAAACGATCCGTCTGGTTAAGGATATTAATAAATTATACGAGGCGTCAGCTAAAAACGACTGTCAGACGACTGATGACAGCTGTATGGAACGGTATTATTTAACGACTCGTAGTCGGTTGGAGAATAACGGATAGTCATTTTTGACACATTACGAATCGTAAAATATTGGAGCCGGGCAATAATAACGCTGCGATTGAAACCAGCGGTTATAGGCACAGTTCAACTTGCATGTTTGTTCTACAGACGCAAACAGCCATTTGCCAAAATCAATACAATCTAATGAGTGAATTCCTTGACCGGTGCATTCGACTTACGATGTTTCTCGAATCGTAGAATCGATAATAGTAACACTAACGTCACAGCTACGTCACCAACTACACTGTAAGTGCGCTTTCACATTAGGCTATTAAGGCTTGCGCGCAAAAATTGTAGCGCTCTCAGATCATAGAAAGAAAAATGTTCTGTGGTAACACTACTTTGCATTTTCTTTTTAATTTATGACCTCAAAAGTTTAGAACAATTAAATAAATTATTCAGCATAATATAAATTGCAACTAAAATGCATAATTTATGAGAAATAATTTCACAAGCACCTTTTTAGTACCTAATTTGGACGACAGAGATACTTACCAGTCGCCTAAGCCCAAATGGCTCACTTTTTAAATTTGTGGCCAACCTATTATTTAAGTTATGTACGCTATCTTAGTATTTTTTGATTCTCGATATAACCCATAATTAGGCCCTCTTGCTTTCCTTATGGATTTAAATGGTTAGTAAGAATAGATTGCAGAATGAAAATACATGATGAAAACAATTAGAAGTAGGCACAATTGCGTCCTTCAATATATAAATGGTTTTTTAACTAGATAGATTTTATTATTGACCTTGACTGTTCTCTAGCTTTTTTGAATGGCTCATCATTACATACTACAGCTGTCTCGAAGTAATAGTTGCCTAATGTGAAATCACTCTTAGAGGGACCCCACACTAGCGTCTTTCGAGCGTCAGCGTCTTGCCGCGCCGACGTTGTTCAGGCGTTGCGTCGACGCGGCGCCCGCTCAGCGTCGACGCGGCGCCCGCCCAGCGTCGGCGCGGCGTTTGAGCGGCGCTTGCGCTGGGCGTCCTCTGCACATCGCGTTCGAGCGTCGCGCCGCGCTGACGTCATGTACAGTTATTTCGAAAATGGAAATGTAAGATTTGAATAACGCACAATATAATGTTTTATATTGCAGTGATAAATTAATGCTTTCAACTTGTAAAGGAAAAAATATATTTTACCTATTTGACACATGGCACGAAAAGGCAACTTTAGCATTTATTTTCTCGAAAACTAAAAGTACTTAATTGAAAATGGGTTTCTTCGGCAATATGAGCTAGTATTTTAAGCTACATCCATATTTGCTATCAGCTAAAAAGTCTTCTACCTACTGATTCTAAAACACGGGCGGGCCGAAACAATTGGCTACTTGACAGTGTTAACAATAAAATATGAAAAGTGTTAGATATGTTAGCTTAATAGTTAAGTAATCATTTTGCATTTTTACTTTTTAAATAAAAGCATAGTTAGTATTTTATTTTTGCAAAATAAATTTTAGTTTTTTTATCTGTGGAACAAAAGAACCGAAACGGAAACCACCATTGCAATTCGGAAATGACAGCTGTCGGCGAAAATTATTTATTTTAATGTGGCGAAACAATGATTATTTTACCGATTAAATTGAATTATTGTGTCTCTAATCGTATAAAGAATTTATTTAAACATTTTCCGTTTATCTTAATTAAGTCGTTCCTATGCGTATCGGTTCGTTGTATATGACGTTGACGTCATAATTGCTACAATGACGCGACTAGGCGTTTTCGCGCGCTTTTTAAATGTGTTACACAAAATCTTATTTTTCTCTGGTTATTTAGATTATTTCCAGATAAATCGAATTGCTTGGGATATAAAATGAACGGGCGCACATTTTACAATACTTTTTCAAAAACTGTCAAGTAGCCAATTGAGTTGATCATTGTACTGTTGTCAAAATAAACGCTGCGGCAGGCGTCGGGCCGGCGCGGCGCCTGTGGAGCGCAGTCCTGGCGTTCGTCATTTCGACCGCGCCGCTGCGCAAGCGTTGCGTCGGCGCCGCGTCGACGTTGCGTCGACGTCGCGTCGGCGTTGCGTCGACGTCGCGTCGGCGTTGCGTGGGCGTCGACGCTCAAAGAACGCTAGTGTGGGGTTACGCTTAAATAAAAACAGTCTTAGAGGGACCCCACACTAGCGTCTTTCGAGCGTCAGCGTCTTGCCGCGCCGACGTTGTTTGGGCGTTGCGTCGACGCGGCGCCCGCTCAGCGTCGACGCGGCGCCCGCTCAGCGTCGACGCTGCGCCCGCCCAGCGTCGGCGCGGCGTTTGAGCGGCGCTTGCGCTGGGCGTCGTCTGCACATCGCGTTCGAGCGTCGCGCCGCGCTGACGTCATGTACAGTTATTTCGAAAATGGAAATGTAAGATTTGAATAACGCACAATATAATGTTTTATATTGCAGTGATAAATTAATGCTTTCAACTTGTAAAGGAAAAAATATATTTTACCTATTTGACACATGGCACGAAAAGGCAACTTTAGCATTTATTTTCTCGAAAACTAAAAGTACTTAATTGAAAATGGGTTTCTTCGGCAATATGAGCTAGTATTTTAAGCTACATCCATATTTGCTATCAGCTAAAAAGTCTTCTACCTACTGATTCTAAAACACGGGCGGGCCGAAACAATTGGCTACTTGACAGTGTTAACAATAAAATATGAAAAGTGTTAGATATGTTAGCTTAATAGTTAAGTAATCATTTTGCATTTTTACTTTTTAAATAAAAGCATAGTTAGTATTTTATTTTTGCAAAATAAATTTTAGTTTTTTTATCTGTGGAACAAAAGAACCGAAACGGAAACCACCATTGCAATTCGGAAATGACAGCTGTCGGCGAAAATTATTTATTTTAATGTGGCGAAACAATGATTATTTTACCGATTAAATTGAATTATTGTGTCTCTAATCGTATAAAGAATTTATTTAAACATTTTCCGTTTATCTTAATTAAGTCGTTCCTATGCGTATCGGTTCGTTGTATATGACGTTGACGTCATAATTGCTACAATGACGCGACTAGGCGTTTTCGCGCGCTTTTTAAATGTGTTACACAAAATCTTATTTTTCTCTGGTTATTTAGATTATTTCCAGATAAATCGAATTGCTTGGGATATAAAATGAACGGGCGCACATTTTACAATACTTTTTCAAAAACTGTCAAGTAGCCAATTGAGTTGATCATTGTACTGTTGTCAAAATAAACGCTGCGGCAGGCGTCGGGCCGGCGCGGCGCCTGTGGAGCGCAGTCCTGGCGTTCGTCATTTCGACCGCGCCGCTGCGCAAGCGTTGCGTCGGCGCCGCGTCGACGTTGCGTCGACGTCGCGTCGGCGTTGCGTCGACGTCGCGTCGGCGTTGCGTGGGCGTCGACGCTCAAAGAACGCTAGTGTGGGGTTACGCTTAAATAAAAACAGTCTTAGAGGGACCCCACACTAGCGTCTTTCGAGCGTCAGCGTCTTGCCGCGCCGACGTTGTTTGGGCGTTGCGTCGACGCGGCGCCCGCTCAGCGTCGACGCGGCGCCCGCTCAGCGTCGACGCTGCGCCCGCCCAGCGTCGGCGCGGCGTTTGAGCGGCGCTTGCGCTGGGCGTCGTCTGCACATCGCGTTCGAGCGTCGCGCCGCGCTGACGTCATGTACAGTTATTTCGAAAATGGAAATGTAAGATTTGAATAACGCACAATATAATGTTTTATATTGCAGTGATAAATTAATGTTTTCAACTTGTAAAGGAAAAAATATATTTTACCTATTTGACACATGGCACGAAAAGGCAACTTTAGCATTTATTTTCTCGAAAACTAAAAGTACTTAATTGAAAATGGGTTTCTTCGGCAATATGAGCTAGTATTTTAAGCTACATCCATATTTGCTATCAGCTAAAAAGTCTTCTACCTACTGATTCTAAAACACGGGCGGGCCGAAACAATTGAGTTGATCATTGTACTGTTTGTCAAAATAAACGCTGCGGCAGGCGTCGGGCCAGCGCGGCGCCTGTGGAGCGCAGTCCTGGCGTTCGTCATTTCGACCGCGCCGCTGCGCAAGCGTTGCGTCGGCGCCGCGTCGACGTTGCGTCGACGTCGCGTCGGCGTTGCGTCGACGTCGCGTCGGCGTTGCGTGGGCGTCGACGCTCAAAGAACGCTAGTGTGGGGTTACGCTTAAGTTTTTACGGTTAAGACTAAAAGGCGTTCTATACGGACATACTAAACAGTGTTTGTTTTGAAATTATTTTGTTAAAGTGTAGGAATGTTGGCTGGATATGTTGCATTACTAGCATTACCGTCTTTCTAACTAGTCTAGATAAGTACTATGTTAAATGTAATGACTATACTAGCAGACAACGCTTATCCTAGTTTCGTTTCTGTCTTGAGAAATGCTAAAACTTTAAATTGTACTTTAGGTAGGTAATTCAAACTTGTTAATGGTAGGTAAAAGCAGACATTTGGGTTATTCCCGTATCGTGATAATGTTTACGTGTTGGAATGTTTATCAATTAATTTACAATTATACATATAAACCCCAATTCCCTCAAATAAATTTTACTTGTTTAGTAAATTTGTAAGCTTAGGGCAACGAAAACGTTGGTTGTGAAAAAATAAATAGGTAGGTAGGTATCCCCCCCGCTGGGTTCCGCATCTTGTCGCGATGAGGGGGCTCAGTAACCCTGTGGTCCGGGACGTTGAGGCTGGCCTTGTCACCCAGCCTCCAATACCGCACAGGGTGAAGCCAAGACGGATCCTGAGCTGGGCCGCGGAGAGCAGGTAGCTCTCTGCGGCACGCCCGCAAGGGCAGAGGTGGATCGCGGAGGAAGAGGAGGACCTCGGTGTTTCGTTGCCGGCCTCCCTGTCCTCCGCGACCTAGCAGTGGGCGCTGCCGCGCGGGGCGCAAATCGCGTCGTGGTGGGGTCGCGGAGGAAGAGGAGGATACGGTATTACGTTTGCCGGTCTCCCTATCTTCCGCGGCCGGTGGGTCTCGGGACTTCATCTGACTCTTAGAGGGAGAGCTGGATTGGGAGTCTCGGGTGTCTGCAGAGGCGGTAGGCAGCGGAGCGGCACAGCAGATCCGCTGCTGGGACCGGATTTACCAGGCGTGGGGTAAGCCTGGCGTCCGTTACCTCGGTCCCGAAGGTGTGGGGCGTGTCAGGTGGCCTGACACGCTCCAGCTGCGTATTTGCGCGGCGAGATGGGCCGCTTGGCGGTAGGCGCTGTGGGGGAGCCTGTGTAGAATCCGCAAGGAATCCCGACTCCCCCACAAATGTGCAGCGTTGGCCACCGAGGGGGTTTTAGTCGGTGCGAGCCCGACACACCACTCTCTGTTCCCCGCTGAGAGTGACGGTGCGGTAGGCATTTCCCCCTCGACAAAAAAAAAAGGTAGGTAGGTATAGAAAGTGTTAACCGGCTTTTTGTTAATCCCATTTCGACGATTCTAAAAGAAAAAATTGTTTTTTTTTTCCTAATGGACTAACTGATGACGGCCGTAGATGGCCTTTTCATCTTCACCAGACTTTCGGGGTTCACACCCCTCAAGTCAAAGTAGGAGGTTTCTAATTAATTTTTATGTTTTTTGCTTTTCTACTGTTTACTGCCATCTACTGACCATTTACGAAACAAAGTGAACTCAAAGTTTGGAACGTTTGCGGCAGCAACGGCGCCAAGAAACGTAACCACGTGGTTAGTAGGCGTAGTGGTACAAAGCAATACGTATAGATGGCGTTGTTAACCATTTATTTTGTTTTATCATGGATGATGATAGATGGCGTTGTTCAAGAATGACTTAAGCTGCGGTAATATTGAAATTGAATACATACATACCTGGTATGATTTTCGGGATTTTTTTTGTAATTTTGCTGAATGGTAAAAACCAAAATATTTTTAATATGCAGTTTTCTTTTATTGTAGTACCTACCTATTATTGAAAAGTTCATTCAAATTAATCTCCTTGTAACCATTTTATAAGTGCAAGTAGGTATGTTTAAAGTCTAAATAGGTCATATAATATTGAATACATGCAACTTCTGTATTAGTAGCAAGAAATACATTTCCATGCCAAAAACATTACCTACCTATCTAAATTCGACTAATCTATAGGTAAATCAAGCTAAGAGGTTAATACGGACTTGCATACTATTTTTACAAAAAGTTAGATTCCCTTCAATTACCAGGGCAAAAGAGTCGTTTTTCAATTCATTTCGTGAATAGACAGTGTTAACTTTTTAATTCATAATTAATTTTATTTTGATTTTGCTTTTATAAGTAAAGAGTTCGATTCAAGGAAGATCAAAATTAAGGATATTAATTATTTTGTGCCAGTTATTGTATTGAGACGTCACAAAAGCAAGCAAAAAGTTTGTATACATAATTTTAGCGCACTTGATTTATTAACTTCAGTAAAAAGTGATCTACACATAATAGTAATAAGTTAGATACTGCTACTGAGTTTTGTACAGGTCAGTCTCAGTAAATATATGTAGGTAGGTTCTGAACCGAAGCAGGGTCACTTTGCATTGTTTTCAATGACAATTCAAATGTGTGAATGAAGAAATAATTGATTGATCGATTGTGTCTGGCTGTTTATAAATGTATTTTAGTGTTTTTGTGGTACTGCAAAGGCATGTCAGACAACAAACTTTGGTTTTTGTAACGCCCTAATGTCGAGGGCATAAGAACTAATATCCAACTACAAGTGTTTACCTTGACGTGTAGTCAACCTACCATAATAAAAAACTTTTAATTGCCAACTAACCAACTAAAACATACATAAAACAAGAAATAATAACGGTATGTAGTCGTATTTACGTTACGATTGCATTAACATGTGATGTGGATTCATTCATCCATTTCATGAAATGCAATAAATGATTTCACTTTGACTTTGACTTTATGTTTATTAATTGAATGGTATGAGACAGGCGACCCCATTCGATTAAGCTAACATAGACTGATTTAAATGGGCGGGTCGGCTAACGCCGGCCGCCGCCAAGTTTGCCGTGGACGGTACAAGCGCACTCTACGGTTTGCGGTCACTAATCAAATTAAGCCTGGGATACTGTGTTGGTGTAGTGTGGAAAGAACTACCTTATTTTAAAACTACGAGTAGCAATATGTGTGTCTTAGTGCAAAATTAGTAATAAGTTTAGCTTCCATTTGTAAAAAAAAACTACTGAGTTTCTTGCCGGTATGTTCTCTTTAGTTATAGGTTCCGAACCGGAGGTAGCTTCATTTGCTTTATATAGAAACTGTTCATAAGTATTACTAATGTAATTTATGTGAATAAAAAATATTGACCTTGAATAAAGATTGGCTTTGAATAAACTTAACAATTGCTTCTATGTAGGTAACTATTAGCGGCCCGCCGCGGCACCGCACGCATTCTTCTTATATTATAAAAATAAATCGTTGTTCTTTAGTCTTGCTCAAACTCGAGAACGGCTAGACCTATTTGGCTAATGTTGGTCTTGAAATAATTGTGGAAGTTCAGGGAAGGTTTAAAAGGTTTAGATATTATAAAAAATAGGCGTTACGAAGTTCGCCGGGACAGCTTTTAATTTATATATATACATTGTTATATATTACACTTCAAGATTGACCTCATCCCACCTGATGTTAAGTGGTAATGAGGTCCTAGCTTAAGGGCGACAAGTACAGCATAATAAATCTGTTACTGGACTTGTCGCCTTTACCTCGAAGGCTTGACCTCTGCTACTAATATAGCACCCCCCAAGAGCTCTGGAAACTTTATATTTGATTTTGATAGGTGAGCCTGTAGATCTACTCGCAAAAACGAAACGAACAAACGAAAGGTTTCGTTTTTGAAGATTAATAAAAAATTTGGGAATTGGAACGTGGTTTTTTTTTTTTTTTTATGTGCGTAAATAATATTTTCTTTTTTTAAAACGCTTCAGTCGCATTCGTTATAAGTTGGTTACGATTATGAGAATTAAAGATTGCAATCTGTCGTCGGATCCGACATATTTCGTTTTTGGAAGTAGGTACAGCCCTTTTCTTGAGTTATAAAATTTGATCGAATAGTGGCATTGATTTTTATAAGTATTGATTACAAAGAACCTTCCTCGCTTGACATTCTTACTTTGATAAAGGCCGTCTAGCTAGACGCGATCCTTACTTTTTTTTTGTAGTAGCGCAGTATATTGGCTCCTCCAAGCCTGATGGTAAGCAAGAGACGAACCCTCATCGCGATGACAACGGATTTGATATCGAAATATCCTATCCGTTAGCATCGCCATACTAGCCCGCAAGATATTTCTTCACGCTCCTTTTGAAGGAATCCATGTCAAAGGAAGGAGGAAACACGTGAGCCGGCAACGAGTTCCACTTCTTTATGGTGCAGCAAAGATAAGAGTTACCAAACTTTTTTGTACGTGATGGAATATTTTCCACGGTGAAGCGATGACATCGTTGGCCGGCTCTTGTGGTTCTGTGAAGGAAAGGAGAGGATGGGATAAGGGAAAACAGTTCCTCGGAACACTCCCCATGATAAAGCCGATAAAAGACGCTTAATGAACCAATGTCTCTACGTAGATGAAGAGGTTCAAGGTTCCCAGTAATCTTTAAGCGAAATTTCTACCTCCATTTAAAACTATGGACGATTTAATAAGATATTTTTTTTGTGTTAAAATCGTAAGAGAAGCGTTCATTGCTTAACCCATTTAAGACCAATAGACTTTTAAAAACTTTTTTATTTCGATGTTTTTTTATAAAACTGACGTGTGTATTGTATTAATTTTGAGGGCATGGGAGAGGCCTTTGGAGTGGGATTCGTGGGCGTTCCAAAACGATAATAAGTCAAAGTCTTGATGTAATTTACTTCAGTAACGTTTGTATCAACCAACCATATAATATAAAGCTACACCGGTTGGGAACTACCGAGAAGAAACCATTTACCTTTGTATGAATATTCTACTCTGGTGTTTAACTTATTGCTATTTATTATAATTCATTTTGTTGTAATCCATACTCATATTTTTACTGTTACCGCACCCATAAACGAACTATCTGCATGACCCAACGGTTGACTGGTAGAGAATGCTTCTAGCATTGAGTCCGCCTTTTGTACTTTTTATTTTGTGCAATAAAGTTTTTAAATTAAATGAATAAATAAATAAGAAATTGTATACCAAGTTAAAATCTAGTAGTGAGTATTATGCATTTAATATAGCCGTAGAGTAATTAAATTGTAGCGACGCCAAATAGGTGGATAATTTTTTTGTTATGCAGCACGATATTAGTTCTTATGGCACTGCATTTATTGATGACTTTTCATTGTACCAACATGTAACCTAATATATAAGAGGAAAGATTTGTATTTTTCAATGTTTGTAATGAATTAACTTCAAAAATTATTGTGCCGGTTTCAAAAATTATTTCACCATTGGAAAACGACAATCACCTAGAATAACATCCCTACTAAGATTATAAATGCGAAAATTACTCTGTCTGTCTGTCTGTGTGTCTGTTCCGCTTTCCTGCTTAAACCTCTCAACCGATTTTGATGAAATTTGGTATAGGTATACGTTGACTCTCAAGGACGGACATAGGCTACTTTTTATTAGTAAATAATGGGGGGAGGGGGGTAATACCACCTTTGGAAGTTTATATGGAAAAATGTTTATTTTAGATGTTAGAGATATGAAATTTGGCACAAATATAGCTCGAAACTTGGATTAAAATATAGACTACTTTTTGTTTATAAAGAAGAGAAAGGGGTAAAACCGACCATAAAGGGATGTAGTCCACACGAACGAAGTCGCGGGCACAGCTAATAGGTATAATTCTTGCTAGAAAAGACTAACGCCCGGTTCAAATAATTAACGATTCATAATATGTCAAAAATTACTCTCCGTTTTCTCCAACCGTCTAAGTCGTTAAATAATATCGTTTCATACAGCTGTCATCTGTCGTCAGTCGGTCGTTTTTAGCTTACGCCTCGTCTATCAGTAACTAGAACGGATCGTTTTTCAAATATTGGAACCGGGCATAAGTCCACGCTTACGAAGTCGTGGACGGATGCTAGTCATTAATAAATGGAGAGAGGTAGGGCATAGCGAATTATCGCTCGAACTGAAGCATGCTTGACTGGTGCAATACCTCCACCTTACAGAAGGCCGCAGCCAAATAACAATCACTTCTGTGTTGTTGTGTTCCTGCGTGTGAGTAAGGTTTCCACAGCTCCTGGGGGGTGCCACATTAGTAGCAGAGGTCAAGCCTTCGAGGTAAAGGCGACAAGTCCAGTAATAGATATGTCGCAGTCATGTGGTTGAATCAGCTATTTGATTGGATCACTAGCGCGTTTATTAAATGACGACGTTTAATTGAATGACTAGGCCGAACGTTGAATGAACAAGCTTGACTCAACGTCCAACAAGTTAGCGGATTGTAACATAGCCCTTTGAACATAGCGGACGTAAAATCAGTCAGGTGATTGTAATTTACTTATTTTTTTTCCACTACGGCGTTAGTGCTTATCAAAACAAAGATGGTACAGATCTAATCGAATAGCACTGTGTTGATATTTTTTTGAGTGAAATTGAGATTTAAAGTGACTTATTCGTAAATTAATATTTTTTTGCCTAAGCGCCTGAAGAGTTAAAACTGTTAAAATATAATAAAAATTATTATTAAGGTGTGTTATGTCATGTTCGAATTTTATTTATCTGAAGTTAGTTATCTTTTAAGTAGCGAACTTATGGTCAGTCAAGTCAGCTATATCCCATTCAACGACTATGCTAAATGACGTTCAGTCAAGAAGTTGAACGTTATATTAAACAATTTGACGAGTTGTCCTTTAGTCATTCAATTAAACGTCGTCATTCATTGAACGCGCTAGTGATTCAATCAAATAGCTGATTAAACCAGATGACTGCGACAGATATATTATCCTGTACTTGTCGCTCTTAAGCTAGGACTTCATTACCACTTAACATCAGGTGGGATGAGGTCAATTTTGAAGTGTAATAAAAAAAAAAACGATTGTGTTGATGAATAAAGCTAAAACACGACGAATACACGGGGTGCATGAAACTTTGCATCGTCTTGTGAACAACTATTCCTAGAGTCCACCTCCATAGTAGCCTTCCTGTGGGATATTCGGGCGATTTCATTGCGGCGGGATATGAACGAGTGTACAAACAAATGAGGGACACCGATTGGTCACCGGGCACAGTGCTCGAGCGGTGGATTGCGGAAAAATGATTACACGTTGCGATTTAATTAGCGAAATGGCCACTTGCGGTAGCAGAATCTCGAAAATGTAAATAAACAATTTTGTTGCATCTACGTCACCACAAACGTTAATGTCTGTGCTTGAAAGATATTTCATATGTGACATACGAAATCTGTTATGAATCCCGATTGAAACTGCCGAAGAAAAATAAGAAAGTAGCTTGTGTTAACTCAATACATACGGTATTTCATTAATACGTTACAGCTATTAAATATTGGAGATAACAAAAAAATATAAAGGCACTTTAAAAATGGAATTAATGCGTAGTGCGTAATAACACATACACATACATAAAAAAACGACTTATCGAAATAATTCTTTTTTTTCACAAACGTCGACCGCTCGCGGCCAACGCTTGTGCTCAAGGAGGCTTCAACCAAATCCGTCAAATTTCTAACATGAGATGAAAAAAATGTCGATCCTCTTAAATTTGCTCGTAATAATTTGCATTAGTTCTTTCAGAAAATCAGTAGTATGTAACTAAACTGATTTAATTGATTTTCATATTTGAAACAACCCCGATAAACTTTACTCTTGACGCACATCGTGGGCCTTTTTAAGGGGTAAAATGGTTTGGTGCGCCAAACCTTTGCTTGAAACTTGGGGTTACTCTGACAAGAGTGGGGATTACTCACTTAACCTTATCGTTGCCAATTGATGGCGCCATGAGGGTAAAGTAAAACTATAACGGCCACAGCACACCTTAGAGTTGCTAATCAACATTTCTGATATGGCTTTACTTATATAAATACTAGAACATTAAAAGTTATTGAATTGACTTTACACACGCATATTCTAGACTAGAATCACCAGTAACTCTAATGAAACGTGTGCAAAACGACGGATACTAACTGAGGACATCAATTCACCATACCCCGACTCAAGCTAATCGAGAAAAAATGTGTCCCATTTTGATCTGATCGAGAATCAAACCGGGGATCTTTTGGCGCTTTTTGGTGCCTACCTAAGTCACTACAACACCGAGGTTGAGTTATTTTTGGAAGTTATGAGTACCTAGTTCAAGATAGATTAAATAAATGTATATTTAATATTTGCTAGTAGGCCTTACCTGAAGGTTTAACGCGATTAGTTACATACAATAAGTATTGTATATCAAACAACATACAACCGGGTTCGATCCCCGGTCGAGTCAGCATGTAAAACGAACTTTTTTATATTATCTCGGGTCTGGGTGTTGTGGTACCGTCTTTGTTTCTAATTTCTGTAACGCAAGTGCTTAATCTACTAACCATGGAATCAGAGAAAACAAAGAAAACACTAACTCAAACAGTACTTATAATTTATTAGGATTCCAAAACACGAGTTATGTATTCGCTTTAACTTAACCCCATCCTAAGTCCGCTATAAGACTCCTCACGGACATGCAAAAGACAATAAGATTTATTATTACGCCGCATTATCTGAATGAGAAAAACAATAATAATAAATTAATTACTTATTCCACCCGCCGCGCCGTGGAGAGCGCCACCGTCGTTCTAAGTCGGGCTTTGGGTAGCCTCAAATTTTCTAAACCCAGCTAAAATGGTATCGCTCCGAGAAAAAGGGTTTGTTTTCAGTAGCGGATCTAAGATTTTTTCGGAGCATCGGGGCAGAACTTAAAAATGGCGCCTTTAGAAAATGGGGTCCTTAAAGGCACAATTTAGCGCCCCAAAAAAGTTGGGCGTATCAAAAAAGGTAATTGATTGACGATTTCAATGCCCCTGAAATTAGGCTTTATTGTTGTATGTAATTTAAGAACCTCAAAAATAAATTATAATTTTGGCGCTTCTGAAAAAAAATCACCCAATTATGAACACCTCTGTGATTTGAAGTTTCTTGTTCCTGGAAGTGGCTATTTAGAACTTGTGGATCTAAAAAATTTAAATCAATGATTTTCACGACATCCTGATGATGGCAGTGGAATATTATTTATCTTTCTTTTACTAAAAAAGTAAATTTATAACTTTTTCCACAAAAAAAAATTAAATGGTGCATTTAATGCTTGGAGCATTCTCTACTAGTCAACCCTTTGCAGTATCTACTAGTCGTTACCTGCTGTTTGATACCGGGATTCTCAAATTAATAGTTTCGGTATTCCTGAAAGTACGTCTGAGGGAAAACTGCCTTTTTTATTGTATTAGAAAAAAAAATAATGAAAATAGTATTGGCGTCCTTAAAATTGGAAAAGCATCGCCTAATTTTCTCCCCCTAAATTAAGACTTTGGCGCCTACTAGTAGGTGTAGCTTGCCCCGGGAGGCTCCCTAAATCCGGCTCTGTTTGTTTTAATGCCCATCAGAAAATAAATGCCCCCGAACAATAATGTGGGATTCGCTCTGAGATATAAATTCCGAATAAAAATACTCGAGACTCCGCGGGGTTTTAGTGATGTGGTTTGAGTGAAGAGTATCGATAAATTTGAAAAGTTAGTTTACTCATCCTGTTTGAGATACCGTGTACATACTCGTATATGTTCCGTTTATCGTAATCTTATTTGTGTAATAACATTTTGAAGAACAATAAAACAAGCAATTAAAAAAAAAAGTTTCATTCGTGTTAATGCTTATGAATTATTGTTAATGAAATTATAACTGATTTATTTAGTCATTACATAATTCCAGTTGGTACTAATTTATAATCTGGCGTGATAAGATTACAAAATGTACAAAGGAAAATTTTTAGTAAAAAAACCTTAAGTTATCTACTTTTTGTAAATAATCAAACTATAATGTTTCTATTTATTTCGGCTATATCAATAAATAATGTAAGCCTATAATTATGCCAAACGCTCTTCCATTTAAATTCAATTGCTCCTATACAGTTTCAAAAATTACAGACTGCTATAAAATTTGCCTTACTGGCAGTGAATTTAATAGTAATCATTAAAATGAAGATACATCATACGCTGCACTACGTATTTGTCAGTATTTTGCAGCCCTAAAAATAAGCTTTCTGTTAGTAAAAATAAAGGAGTACCGTTTGTTGCAAGCCCCATCAAGCGCTCGCATTCCTCCCTACAATGCACTCGCGAAAGGAACTATTAATTTGTGGTTATTCGGTAATCTAGTAACACCGATACCGATATCGACTGTTCTCATGCCCACCCCTATTTGTAAGGCGCCCGCGAAAGAGTTGCCAGCATAAACTTTAAGGCCGGATGAACAAATAAATGAACCGGCCGATCGATACTATAATATAATACCCCACAATA
This sequence comes from Glyphodes pyloalis, assembly GCA_037074685.1. Taxonomy (NCBI): domain Eukaryota; kingdom Metazoa; phylum Arthropoda; class Insecta; order Lepidoptera; family Crambidae; genus Glyphodes; species Glyphodes pyloalis. Next base: position 4,440,120 of record JAYKKO010000004.1, read on the forward strand.
CCTACTCCTCGTTATTATCAGCCCTTTGTTTCGAAGCTTTGTTTTAAAATAAGACTTTACTGTATCAGGGGTGCTTGTGACCCGGCTACGATTTGGAAATTAAGTTTCGCTCGCCGTGGCCTGTTGTTGGATGGGTAACCATTTTGAACGGATATAATGATAACTATCACTAGCATTCCATTCGTTAGAAGGTAGTTAGTCCTTCAAATCCCTTTAATTGATAATATTTGAGAGAGGTAGGGCATACCGATTTTCGCTCGAATGGAGCAGCCCGACTGGTGAAATACCTCCACCTTACAGAAGACCGCAGCCAAATAACAATCATTTCTGTGTTGTTGTGTTCCTGCGTGTGAGTAAGGTTTCCAGAGCTCTTGGGGAGTGCTACATTAGTAGGAGGGGTCAAGCCTTCAAGGTAAGGGCGACAAGTCCAGTAACAGATTAATTATGCTGTACTTGTCGCCCTTAAGCTAGGACCTCATTACCACTTAACATCAGGTGGGATGAGGTCAATCTTAAAGTGCAATATAAAAAAAAAATCGTCTAAAAAGTCCGGTAAAGAGCAATGGTGGTTTTCGAATGTCTGAGAAAATGGTGTTTGAACATATGTACATGGACTTGCCCTACTCACATCCCTCTATCTATATGCACTACGCCAGTGTTTGTTTGTAAACTTTATACAAAAAAAGTTTAAAATGTGGACTTAATGCTACCAGTCAACCCTTGGATCAGTGTGGTGGAGTACCCATTACCTCTTAAAGGTAGTTGAAGTTATACTTGTATTAAATTAATTAATATCTATTAGTGGTTGTATTTACTATTTGATACTTTGAACAGCTTAGCCGAACTGATGATTGTGAAAACCAATTTAAATGCCCTGATATTACTTCTACGTAATAAAATTGTAGTGGTGCTACTGAAAACGACAACATGTAATGCGATTTGAAACTTCAAATATGTAATCGTAACACCAAAACTCATTAGTTTTATATAGGTATGGTTACGTAAATAATTGAAAAGAAATAAATGTTTTTAAGGTAATACTTTTATTATTAAAATAACAAAGACAGTTTTTGTATTTTAAATGGCTTTTACTCGAAATATCAAATTTTGAGTTACGACTATACGTCATGCTGTCATGTGCGATATATTGCGTAAAACTGTTACTACGTAATACGAGTGAATGCTAAAAGCCTTTTTAAGGTTTTAGAATCTTGTGTTCGTCTTATTTATGATTTAGTTCAAAAGTGTTACAACAGTGATATTGTAACATACTTACTAAGTTTGTTACAGATACCTTCTTTGTAGAAATAGGTTCCGCACGTAGCGGTAGAAGTATTACTTTTTAATTGTGTGTCGATTAAAAAGAGTTCGAAACGTATTAAGAAATATTTGATTCATTGATTAATCGAATCACGTGACGGTTTTGATTTGATCATATTTTGATTTATTTAAATGTAATAACAACATTGCAATTTGTAAACTACGACTTCTTTGAAATTTATTTTCATTTTCTTTGTTGACCGAAGACTACCTATGTTTTGTTTTTCTTCTTTTCGAATTGGAATGGAAAGAAGAGATTTAGTAAACGTGTTCTTCATTATTTTTCGGAGCATTATTAATCCCCTATTACATTATAATCTTCCCCAAACAGAGGTGTGATTGAAAAAGGAGAATCTGAAATTACAAGCGCCCAAATTTGAAGAAAAAACATCACCGCAGCGAATGCTCGAAACACTGTTGACACAGCTAAGTAGCCGACGCCTCAGCCCATTTGCATTTCTCTTAATCCCCGTTATGAATAAAGAAAAATTTCTAGCGACGTTTTTAAGCTTCAAGCCTTAAGCGCGCCCTCCTAATGAAGAAGAGCGGGATTACCTCACCCCGCCGCACTTTCACGACATTACACTTTTAATTTGAACGAATCTTATTATTTTCTTTTGTTGATTTAAGCCCTCGAGCGCGGAGACGGGTCGAGACGTGACCTGCAGTGGAAAAATGCGATTGCCATCTAAAGCCAACCGTTTAAATGAACGAGATTGGAGCTTAAAAAGTATAATGGACGAGGGGGCAGGGAGGGGCGGGCGGCGCAAGATGGCCGATTTGCGATTGAGATGAGTCGCCCCCGCCGCCCCGCCCGGTGAGATCAAGCAATATAATTAAGTAGACCGTTAACGTTACATCCACCTACTTACGGTACTTACCTCCGGTTCATTATGCCTAGTCGATACGGCTCAGCGGCTGTCGAACGGACAATTTTTTAATTTGATATCCCTAATTTCACGTTCGATATATTTTAATTCGTACTACGATGGGATTCATTATTAATTTCAGTTTTAGGCAAAATTGAATATCGTTACCTTGTTGCATATTGACTCCTTGAAAAATTTTATGCTCAGAACTAAAATAGAAAGCGATATTTTTTTACCATCCGCTCCGGATTGCCACGGTTGCAATAACACTAACGATTTTTTCTGCTTCTCTGTTCTACTCGTATTATATGTTTACCCAACATACACTATACATAAATGCTTTTCTCTTAAATAGTTGGAAATATACATTAAAATCCGTTGCATATTTTAAAATATTTAAGCACACATAGTGACTGCTAGCGGGCAGAGATAATGTTTTATATTTTTTTCATTAGAAATATCTTCTAAGATTTTAGCGACACACTTATCAAGTATTGTAAATAAACCTGATTTCAAAGTACTGTGTGTTCTAGAATTATCTAAACATGTTGAAACTTTAGTAAATTAAGAATGATTTTAATAAGCAAGGCCTGGCCAAGTGACAGTTGTCTCCTACATTTAATTTCAACAGTTTTAGTTTCAATCGTATGGTTTTGACATTTTACTTACAAGACGCGAGATATTGAAATGTCACTCTTATACATTTGACAAATCATCATCAGAATCAATAAAGGGGCTATAATAAATAAATAAATACACTAATACTATACAAACATAAATGATCATCACACGACTGTTTGTCTTGGGTTGGGATCGAAGCCACGACCCTTGACGTAAACGTTACAGTCACTACCAAAGTATAAGGGTGGTTAAAGTTCAAGGAAGAATAAGTGCAAGTTGTATAAGCTCACCTTTAAAAGCAAGCGACAAATTAAAGTGCCACTTTTTAAGTATTTGACATGTCAAGAGCCACTACGTGATTCATTCACTAAGATAATACAAGTTATGTTTCACTCTGCTATTTTCTATTAAGTAATGTTTAAGCTATAACAGTCTAAATAGGAAATAGCAGAGTGAAACTATAATAACAGCGCGTTTCAATTATGTGTAAACTACGACGCTACGGCGTAGCAACTCCGCATAACCATACAATCTTCCTTCAGTCTAAGATGCTTAAAACTTATCATAATATACCGTGTACCTCTAACATCACGTACTGTAAAACGAACACTTTGCACTAAAGGATTTATCCTACGTTTACGTATTCATAGTAAGAGTCCAAGTCTTATACCGGCACCGCTCTTCATCTACCATGAGAAGCTTACTTGAACGTTCATCTGATGCTAAAAGACCTTACGATGCTCATAGCACTTTCGAATTTGCTCTCTAACTTTACGTGCTAAAGTTTGGATTGCGTTAACAATGGGTAGTCTTGTAGATAAAGTTCCCAGGAGGTAGGTAAAGGCTAGGAGAGACGCGAGATCGCGGGCACTCTTCGATGACAAAAGCTGATCTGGTCACGTAATGAAAAATGACAAAACTGCAGGCTGCCTCGCCCTGGCTTTGCGGATCCGACGAATGAGCGCTCGCCTTCACAGGTAGGTACTTCGGTAGCATATACCTACCTACGTTTAGCTTGGTACACTTTCTATTTAGTTACTTTGGAACGTATTTCAGGAAGTTGGGCTAACACATTTTGATGCTTGCTTGCGAATGGTTTCGTTGCGGTAACAAATGTATTTATCGCACATTTGGGAATGATTTTCTTTTTATTATATGCACATACAAGTGCCCCGAATTTAACTAGTAATTGGGATATTCGGACACTACTGTGAAGTTTCTACTGTATATGTGCGCACTCGTTCCATCAAGAGATGTCTTAACATATCTAAGCATAACGCGTCTTAAAGATGCCATATATACCTTTTAAGATAGATATATAGTTGTCCTATACGGCATTAGAACATCTTCAACTTTAGTTCTGATGGAGTAGTAATGCTCACTAAAATGTCATAGGAGTTAAGGCATCAATAGTAAAGTAAAAAGCTAGGGATTAGTCTGCACCGACCTTTAACCTTTACCAGTATTGACTACTGAGGAAACTTTACATTTAAAATTGTACTGCAAGCTTGTAAAGAAAAATATTAATTGCTAAAAAAATTACAATGTTTTTGGGCGAAATCCTTTTCGATAACTGTCTTTGTCTTAGACGACCGCAGCTCATCCATTAAGTAGGCGCGATCCATCTCAAGTCGAAACAAAATTAATAAAGCCTTTCCTTTGATTCCAGAATACGGAAAAGTTGAGAAGCGGGGAGCGCGACCGCAGCGCCGCTTGATGGCCCAAAAAATACCCAGAACGAGTGCCCCCCAGCCACGAAAATTCAGCCATACTTCCAAACCTATAATCTCTCATAATCACCTTTACAAAGCAAAGATTAAAAACGATTCGGCCGCCCTCCCCCGCTAGCGACCGCTTTTATATGCGCGACGGCGAAAAGTAAGATTAAATCATTATTTTTCTTAAGCCCCGCGTCGTTTTTCTGAGGAACTTTTTTGTTTGGACCTTCGATGCGGACGATCAAAGACTCGTGTTCAAATTTACATAGCATTCTTAAATAAATTGCGGGGAGGCCGGGACCAATTTGACGATCGCTACTACATAAACTTATTAATGCGATTCCAGGATTGATGCTTAATGTACTATTAATTTATTCAGCGGATTAGTCGAGTGCCATCGCATAATTTAGGAACGTATTTTATTAACAATCGCGTCTTAGCAGATCTGTCTACCGTCTATACAAAGTAATAGGGCATTATTCTTTGTGATGGCATTTGGTTTTTTTTAAACCTTTATTGTAATATAGTCGTTGTATTTTAAAAATATTTATATTCGCCAATTACAGTAAGTAATAATGTTAATAGAATCGAATTGAAATGATAGTTTAAAATGTAAAAAAGATTTCGTTTTTTTTTTCATCATGCTTTATATTTTGTTCTTTATGAAGTTAAGTTTTTTCAATTCATATTAATATCACAAAAAAATTGTTCAAAATCGTATGTATCGTTCTCTTCGCTTAATGACTTCTGTCGACAACTTTTGATTGAGGGTTGAATGCACCTAAAGTTTCACGAGGACCTAAGTCTCAAGCCGACCAAACTTTATCGTAAAGTAAAGTGTTAAACGTAAAGGGATCTCCCGAATAATTTCTCACAAAAATGTTTTATTGCTAGACAACAATTAATATCGGATTCTTAATGTGTACCTTTTGCCGTTGCAATCATACATGAGCGATAATTGTCAAGCAATAAGCGCTTTTAAAGGGACGTAATCGCTGAACTCATCAAAATAATTGTGATGCAAAATTAAAATTTGCATCGCCTACCATCGATTCGATGGTAATCGTGACCAAAGATGACATTCTAACCTATTCTAATCAATTAAAAATTTCAAGTATATTTTTTTTAATAAATATTTGATACGTTACTATAGGTACAATTTTTGTATACCGAAAATAATCTTCTTGAAAGATCGTCCGAAGATAAGAACACGTGCTAGGTGCTCAAAGAAACAGTCAATATCTTAATTAAATGTTTAATAACTTCATCGTAAGTAGCGCTTTGTAGCACAAATACCCATAATTAAAAGCGCCTTAATTAACGAATTCTGAATTCTCCTGGCAAAGTTGATGTTTAAAAATCTCAGTTATTCCCATTATGATGTAAACGTCTGGCCTCGAAGGAGTAGTGGTGTAAGTCTGAAAATAAAATTTATATTAAAATTAAGCTTTGAAAGAAGTTAGCACTTTTTTCGAATTTTAACTTTCAAGTTATGTAAATAAATTTTTATTCTTTGAAAATTATTTTATTTTGCGAAAAACAAGAATTAGATTTTACAGGTTATAATTATTCTATTTAAATAAATAATTACTTAATTGAGTTTACAAAATGAATGTCATAAAACTCCTGTAATTTTAATAGATTCGATCTCATTACATTCAAACGGAGTTTAAGATATGTGATAATGTTAAACTTGGTTTTAACACTAATTATTTTTTCTAAGTGTGGTCAAATAAAATGAAATATTAGGTTCTATGGAATTATTCGTGATACAATAATTTTCCTTCAATAATTTAGCTAACTGTGTAATTGTGAAAAAAAAAAGGTTTAACTTGAGCAAGTTTTGGAATCGTTGTATGGGATGTGATATTTTGGTTACACAACAGACGTAGGTGAAACAGATTTGAGTCTAGTCTGTATAATTCAAAACGAGTAATAAGTACTTATTATTTCGTCTTCGTGGGCACACCTGTTTTTTACTTCGGCTTAATAAGGACATAAAACAACTAAATTAAATTATAAGCTTTAAAATTAAAAATTCATTCTTACAAAACTAGCTTAGGTACTTAGTTAATTAAGTTGTAGTAAGATTTGTAAGAGCTATGCAGCAAAAGGTTGCATAAGGTCGAACCAAGCAAATCGCATAAGCAAGGAACAGCACCCTGTTCAAAAAATCGATAAATAATAACATTAGCGGAACAGCGCCGCCTGATTGAATCAACCACATCCAACCGGCTCCCACCTACAATTACTGTTGCTTTTAAATGATTTTAACCCTTGCCCATTGGAGATAAGTTTATTTTGAGCCGGTGGAGTGCCATCATTCATTTAAGTGCTTCTTTTGTGACGACATTTCGCTGCGTCTCTCTCAATTAACCCTCTGGAAGCACAAAAATTAAGTTAAATACTCCGACTTTGCGCGCCGTGTTTGCTTATTGGCAATTGAGGTGGTTTTCAGCGAAATAAGGGTGCAGAAGGATCGTGTGTGGACTTTTGGCTGCTGTGATTGCCTATATCGAAAATTTAGAGTATTGAAAATTTACCCTTATTGTATAAAATCGAAGGGCGTCGACTGATTAATATGTTTTGAAAATTTTTGCCAATCGTTTAATTTTACGGAAAAAATGTGTTAATATTACCTACCTACTATTCTGTTTGGTAGAATTAGAATCTTGGTTGATCAATAACCTTGCGTTAAATCATGTTTTTATGGAAGATGCATTGTGCTGGTGGTATTTAGCGATATATTGTGTATACTTATGTCATATCGTGAGTTATTTCCTGTTTTTATTTACAGGTTTCCTAAAATATCTGAAAAGAAAAATGATCCATGCGGTCGAGAGGGTATGTAAATAGTGGGTCTTGAGCTTGACCTCTCGTATCAGTCTATTTTTTACAAATCTTTTTAGAGTTGTCCATCTGTACGCCTTACTTCTCTGCGCATAATAACTTCGTAAATTAAACTGCCTGGGACTAATGTGGAGAGGAGTTTTATGCGGTGCGTCGCTATCGTTTTATTATTCTACCGTCTACTGCCAATCGATAGACGATAAAGCGGTTAGACGCTGCAACTAAGTTATCGCGCAGAAAATACAACAGGAATGAAGGCGCCGCTTATAAATAGCTGCCTACGTAACTTGGGCAAGGAATATCATTGACGGCCAAGTGTGTGTCGCAATGAATAACTATCTCGCAATTTATTAGTTTGGTAAGATCAGATGTCCAAAAATTCGAGGTGTTGAAGTGGGTTATGCCATTATTTTCGATCCTTCACTTCTCCAAAGATGATGGAGGGATGTGTTATTTGAGTATCGAAGCTGTTAAATGATGAAATTTCATCTAAATCCACCAGTTTCGGGGTGAGAGTTACAAACATCTATTCAGTCAAACTTACACGTCAGGTATTAGTTAATTTTATAGCTTGTAAGCTTGGTGTTCATTTGTTCAGTGCTACATTTAATTAGTCAGTGTCATATACAACCAAGAGTGTCAAGTAAGTTATATGTTCCTACGTGGAAAATTTACTTTAGATCCAATTGTTTAAACTGGGTAATTGGCCTCCATGAAACACTTGGAAAGTTATAGAATATCCGTATTGTTCCATCGTTAATTTATGTCAATTCTCACGTCGTGACTTTGGAAAAAGCTCTTCAAGAAGACAAGCTAATGAAATTAAAAAATAGGCACTAATTAAGGCACACTCTAATTGTCGTAACTGATGTTAGAAAACAAAAGGTTTTACCTTTTTACTAACAATCCGATTTATAGTGTCAAAAATAATCTTGCGCTGTGTAAAACAAAAATCTGCTCTGAAAAATAAAAATGGCTACTCTTGGGAAGATCTTGTTTAATGCTATTACACATTTTATCGCGCTCGTAATAAATGTCTAAAACGAAGCAATCCAGCGCATCGCCTGATGATTGACTGAAATACAAGTAGGTACAGTGTGCTATCAGCCAATTCAGCCAGCTATTGAAACTTTTGTCGTCTCATGCGCGTAATTTGACATATTGCGCATGCTGGTAAAAAAAAAAAATAATAACAAAGTATGCCAAATATGCATAGATTACGAATAATATAAATGTATGATGTAATGATGATCGTTAATTGTATTAAACAAGAAGAAAATTACGAACAAAATTGAGTTGTTCAATTACGAATCAGTAGCAAATCATGCAATACTAAAATTAATCAAACTTTTATTTGCCAACCACGAGAAAGTATCCTCGTTAGACTTCAAGTTTTCAGACTGATATTTTCTACTAAACAAATTGGATATAAAATGACGATATTTGGTTGGAATTCAACAAAGTTCAATAACACAACTGAGCCGGCGTCCGTGTACTATACAGCTACCCCATACGTGCATACGGCATATCTAAGTTGTAAAACTTAAGCCCGCCGTGTAACTTGGCTTACACAGTAAGTAGCGACATATTTCACGCGGGCTCTCGTACCTGCGCCTAAAACAATCAAACAACCACTTAGGCGATGCGGGCAAACAACTTGCTTAGGTTTAACTAAATACCAAGTTTGGCTTAAGTAAGATAAGTTGGCGGCTGTTCGGTACGTCTCCGGTTCGGTCTAACGCAGTCGCTTATGAGTTGTGATAATCCATGGCGTGTGTTGTTGGGGGAAATATTAATTGTTCGTCGTACTTGTGTGTTGTTTTACTTTAGTTTGTATAACAATCATATCGTGGCCATGTTATTTTGCACAGCTCCCAAGCTGTGCTATTCTTACTAATAATATAAACGCGAAAGTTTGTTTAAATGTTGATATAATGGATTCTTGTTAGTTTTTCAACCAAAAAGTAGATAATAAATGAAATTTGATAGAATTTACAAAATACACAATTCCTTAGACATTTTTTTAGTAATTTGGATTTTAGTGTTTTCCACCGTTCCATAAATCGGCAAGCAATTTCTACGAGACCATAAGCGTACCGTTTCTTCCTGCACAGCTACGGCCCCTAAAACCGCTCAATTGTATTCAAAAGATTCGTCGTTACGCAAAAAAGTAAATTAACGCATTCTCGCGCATAATTACGATTGTGGCGACGTCTCTGTCCAGATGAAAGTGAGGGCTTAGGAAGCCTTTGAGAGCAGTCATCTGGCCGCTTGATTGATGGGCCCCGCAGATTTATTATGTTAATTCAGTGCCGTTTCGGTAAGAACCGAAGGCTAAGGTTGGGTTGAGAGCGGTGGTTTTATTTATTTATTCATAAACTTTATAGCACAAAAAAGTACTAAAGATGTACTTCATAATATTACAGTCAACCCTTGGTTCGTTTAAGGTTTTCTTACTTCAGGATTTGATATTAGTTTATGGGTGCGGTAATGGAGTAGTTTTTATAATTAAATTATAAATACGGATGTTTGTGGAGATTAATGTTTGTGGCTGGCAATGTGGCGATTTGACTTACAAATTTATAGAAATGGCAACAAAAAAAAGATATTTATTTTCGTTTTTGCGTTATTTCTTGTTTAAAGCCTTGCCTGCCGGCGGTTAAAAATATTTTATATTATTAGTCTAATTTTATACATCAGCTAAGATTGTCGGACGAGACATTAAATTAACATAATCACATTCTCTCGAAGTAGTCTTCGAAATTGTGTAATGAGCTAGTGCTCATTACACAATTTCTTAACAACAACTAAATAAATAAACAAAAATAAATAAAATAAATTTGACGACCTCCGTGGCCGAGTGGCGAGCGTGCCGGACTTTGGCGTCGCGCCATCTCAGAGGTTCCGGGTTCGATCCCCGGTCGGGTCAATATAGGAAACGAATTTTCCTGTATTGTCTCGGGTCTGGGTGTTGTGGTACCGTCGTTGTTTCTGATTTCTGTAACACAAGTGCTTTAGCTACTTACCACAGAATCAAAGCAATGTATGTGATGTTGTCCAATATTTATATTTATATTATATTAAACAAAAATCAGTGCGTCAGCTTTCACTCCGACCCCAGCTTAAGCCAATGAAGTTGAGGGACGATTTTTGTCAGAAAAAGGTACTTCAGTATAACCTGTTAAGGGGCCATTCAAGTATTACGTAAGCACTATGGGGGGGTGGGGGGCCTTTGTTTTGCTTATTTTGGATGACATGGGGGGTAGGGGAGTATAGATGATGATTACGTCATCGGTAGTTATTTACTTTTTTAGACAAATTTTATTTATTTTTATTTTATTTAAAAACTTTATTGCACAAATAGGTACAACAGGTGGACTTCATGCTAGGGGCATTCTCTACCAGTCAACCCTTGGGTCATGCAGATAGTTTGTATATGGGTGCGGTTTTGCGGTTGTGCAAATTTCAACTCTCACATTGTATATGCTTAAAAACGAAACGCATTTTTTTAAGTAATTCCCGCAAATAATGCATACGTTTAGGCACTCGCTTTAGAACCGATTAGGGGAATTACCGCGCGCTATTCACTTGTCTGAAATTTCTCCGTTAGTGTATTGTTTTGTTTGGATACTATAGCGAGTAGACGTATTGTAAGCATAGCAAAGCAAGTAAACATTTGTGTTACCGTTGATTCCATTAGTTTAACGTTTAAATAAGATGTCGTTTCAAATAGACAAATCAAAGTTATACCATAAATTGTTTCAAACTTTTAAAAAATCTCATGTAAGTACGAAAGTACAAAATGTACAAAAGTTAGTTAACGAAGTGTGGCGAAATTATAAATTACAAGCAAAGTCCGACAAGGAACTAGATATATATAGATATAATAAAAAAAAATACATTTATAATGAAAAAATGTTTACGTAAGCATGGGAGGAGGGGGTAAGAGCTTTGCTTACTTTTGCTGACAAGGGGGATGGGGGGGTAAATGATTGTAATAAATCTGCTTACGTAATATTTGAACGGCCCCTAAGTATTGGGCGCGATAATGTGAACATACGATAAAGTAGGTTACATATGGTCTTAAGACCTTAAATACCCGACAAAATAGAGAAAATCAGTTGTGTCACTTTTAGGAAATTAAGTGTCAAGAATTTAGAAAACCGAAGTACTCGTAATATATGCAAAATATATATCCTTCCTTTATTAAAAAAATATCACAAGGACCATTTACACTCGTAAGTTGAAGATAACTGAATTAGCTTTGCAAGTTTTTTCTTAAGGCATGCTCTAATATTATTTTTCCCTCTTACCGTAAGTAAGGGTATATACGAGTATAATTTTATTTATACGTAGGTACTTCATATATTTAAAATGGTAGTTCCAATAGCAAGTCCTAGTTTTTATAATAAAAGACTCTACATTGCTTTTGAATAAAATATTTTGATTCTTGACTTTATATAAATATATATTTAGGTATGTGGTTAATTTTAATAATTTAGCTAAGGTAAGTATTTCTGCATTTCCGCATTCTGCAATAGTATTTTTCTCAAAGGATCTATCATGAGAATCGCGAATCTGCAAATGTGATGACATTCCTAAAAGATCGGGGGAAAAAAACGGCTAGGGAGAGCTGGTTTCCGAACAACCATGAGAGAAGACTGATGCATCAGTGGACCGACCTACGCTGATGTTGATCACGATGATCTTACAAATATGCAAAACGGAAAATGTTTAATTATTTTCAAGGCACCCTAACAGGAAAATAACTTTCCGTACTTAGCTTATTCCAATTTCAACTGAATCGATAAACGTCGCAAAGACTACAGCAAATTATATCCGCGCGGTCTGAGTTTTCCCATTAGGAGTGGTGGCGGCCGCTCATTTATGTAGTTTTAATTCCGCCATTCCTTAGCTAGGAGCTGGGATCTTATTTCATTAGCCGGCCGCGACTCGGCGCGCCAGCCATTTAGCTCGCAAGCTACAGAGCCACTGGACTGTGGGCTTGGTGGCGGGCGGAAAGCGGAATTGCGCAAATAGGTTCCTCCGCCATATGCAAGTTCGTAGTCGAGATTTTGGTAGTTTATCCTGCCGAAAACCTGCCGCTGCCGCAACTAGACTTGCTGATATATTGATAGTTGACCTTGAAAACTAGTAATCAATCACAATATATGTATATCTATATATAAGTAATCACAGTATCACATGGCTCTCTGTTCCCCGCAGAGAGTGATGGTGCGGTAGGTTGAGAGGTGAATCTCTCTAATAAAAAAATACGTAAGTGACGAACTTCGTAACCCAGAGACATTCGAATTTAATAAACTACTCATTACATTATGGAACAAAGTTGTTTCCCTCGCTTTATCCTTACGTGTGCTTAGATCTTTAAAACTACACAACGGATTTAGATTCGATTTTGTTATAGATAGTGTAAAAGAGGAAGCTTTGTGTGTTTGACATTATTACACGTAGGTATAAAGTACAAATAAATCAATGTATCAGCATCTACATTGATACCGTGTGAATCGGGGGGTAGTTACATTATATTGTTTTTAAAGTGTAATTAGAACTGCACTTAATCTTTACTGTCCTTATTCGTCAGTAAAATGCACTTGACACTATACATGGTATCAAAGATTAATAAAAGTATCTAAGAGCATGACGTGTGCACCCTGGTCATACCCTTATATCACTTGTGCTGCTGTAAATACGGCGGAATTGTACCGCTCATGGTAGATACTTGATCTGTTTATGTTTAAGTTGCTCTTCCTTCTGCTTGTTATAATTAAAAGCGACAAAACGGCGTTTGTCGTTATATGGAAGCGGGGAAACAAATCTGCTGAAACGGTCCACCTAATTGCTATTATTTTTAAGATATTCGAATTGTTTTGTTCGAAAAGAGCTTCGGCTCTGAGTTTCCCGTCGAAATGATCGGTAGACTTATTTCAAATATGCGATTCCTTAGATAGATAGATATCTTGTTTAGGGTCAAACAAATATATTTTTTGGGAGATTGTAAAAATGGCTTTACATTATTTTCTGATTGATTGAGTGTCCCTTCATGTCCTAAATAAAATACTTACAGTTAATTTTAAAATGCTCCTTGTGTGCTGTTGTCTGATATTTTTTGAAGATAGTAAAAATGGCATTACTTTATTTTCTAGAGTAAAGCGTTTCAGCGACAATGCATTTCAATAAACACATACAGCATTGCAACATCGATAAGATCGAAAATCGTCTACCTTCACACTCAATAGTAATACGATTGCAACTCCTATGTATTCTAGGGCATTTGAGTAGACATGGACACGTATTTTTATCGAAACAAATGCGCGTATAAATCAATACAAATACCCTTTTGATCGCAAGTGTCGCAATGCAGTCGTTCCGGCGTTTGTATCGCTGCAAAAATTAAGTGTAAGGATCGTAATTGACAGTTGTTTTTGTTAATTAACGCAAATACTAAAACCTTACATACTAGATACTGAACTATAAGAAACGAATGTATTAATAAAAAAAACCATTTGGATACATATTTTTACCTGTTAAATATTTTTTACAACCTCGACTTCTTTCAGGTTCCGCGTTCGATCCCCGTTTAAAGGAAACGAACTTTTCTATGTTGTCTTGCGTCTGGGTGTTGTGGTACTGTCGTTATTTCTGATTTCTGTAACACAAGTACTTGGGCTACTTATCACAAAATTAGAGCAATGTTGTCAGATATTCATATATTTATATTTAATTATTTATTTATAAGTTTTGTCCCAGCTTGCATTAGGACCTATTCAAACCTTCATCATTGAATTCAAGTCACCTTGACAATAATAGGTACTGGCTTAATCAAAGATCTGTTAAAGACACACGAAACACGCTAGCCAAATAAAAATATATTTAAAACCAAATTAAGCCTCATATGAAATTTAAAACAAAAATCCAGTTATCTTTTAAGTTAAAGTATAACAAAATAAATACATTAGGATATCATTCTAACGTTAATGAAATGGTTGCCATTCCTTTTTATCAAAAGTAACATAGGGCTTACGATTCCATTGTGATGGGACGCGGGCTCGTCCGCTTCTGATTGATGTCGCTTTTAATTACAATTTTTAATGTCAACAATCCATAAATCTTCCTACTTACAAACGTAATGAAATTCTCATTTCTTAGAGATCATTTTGTGGGTGGTACTGACATCTGATTTAATTTATAAATCGAATTTTGAACCATTATTTATCTTGTGGCTTTTTAAGTGATTCAATTATATTTTTAGCATACACTCAACTTGAAATGATAATGTACAGAAATCAACAAAACAAGAATACACACAAACTTTAACACAGTCACGCTTTTCTACCGGAGTGGTAATAGAAATTGAAATATGAAATATATTGCTTAAAATATGGTACAAAAGATGTTAAAAATAAAATAAAAGCACAAACATAATATTGGCAAGCAAATACAATCATAACACCAACATTGGCAAGCAAATCCCTTGGTGATATTTAGATCACCTACCTGCTAATTGTACACAGAAAAAAATTGAAGATCTAACCTATTTTTTTTAATGATTTAAAAATTCACTTAGGTAGAGGTCACATCCTTTCGTTTGCCATGATAGTTCGCTTTTGGCTCTCCTGGGAATGAATTCAGCCAAATTCGATCCCTCATTTAGGGCCGACGCCTTACCTAAACACGTACTACATCGCACATGACAACATGTACTAAATGGAATCAAAATTTTATATTTAGAGTAAATGGGATTTGAAAGTTTCCAATAAGCGTAAAAACTACTCAGTTACGCAAATAAGACTAAGTTGAAGCTGTACAGCACTTGTTGGCTGTGTCAGGTACGAGCGTCAGCCGCAGATGATAAAGGAGAGGTGGCAATTGGCTACTTGACAGTTTTTGAAAAAGTATTGTAAAATGTGTGCCCGTTCATTTTATATCCCAAGCAATTGGATTTATCTAGATAAAATGTAAATAACCAGAGAAAAATAAGATTTTGTGTAACACATTTAAAAAGCGCGCGAAAACGCCAAGTCTCGTCACTGTTGAAATTATGACGTCAACGTCCTAGACAACGAACCGATACGCATAGGAACGACTTAATTTAGATAAACGAAAAATGTTTCAATAAATTCTTAATACGATTAGAGACACAATAATTCAATTTAATCGGTAAAATAATCATTGTTTCGCCACATTAAAATAAATAATTTTCGCCGACAGTTGTCATTTCCGAATTGCAATGGTGGTTTCCGTTTCGGTTCTTTTGTTCCACAGATAAAAAAAGTAAAATTTATTTTGCAAAAATAAAATACTTAGTATGCTTTTAATTAAAAAATAAAAAAGTAAAATTATTACTTAACTAATAAGCTAACGTATCTAACACTTTTCATATTTTATAGGTAACACTGTCAAGTAGCCAATTAAATTATTTAGAACCTTTATCGGATACGGCTGAACTGCCCGTTAATTTAGTTAATAGTGTTAGAAATTAGTATTTACTGTTTCAAAATTGTTCAAGGTACGATAGGACTGTCTCTATGTAGACAAAGCCCTGTAAAAAAACGTAAATAATTTAAAAGAAATAAGGTAATGTTTATATTATTCAAATAATGAAAACAGTTTTTGTGCTACGAGTTTTTGAATTTTTAAATCGCTTTTACGCGAAAACAAATTGAGTTTTGAGTGTACATGTTGTCATGTACGATGTGTACACTTTAATCTTTGCACCGCTCTTATAAATAAATAAATAAATATTGGACAACATCACATACATTGCTCTGATTCTGTGGTAAGTAGCTTAAGCACTTGTGTTACAGAAATCAGAAACAACGACGGTACCACAACACCCAGACCCGAGACAATATAGAAAAGTTCGTTTCCCATATTGATCCGACCGGGGATCGAACCCGGAACCTCAGAGATGGCGCGACGCCAAAGTCCGGCACGCTCGCCTCTCGGCTACGGAGGTCGTCGAAATATCGTTCGTCTGTCTTATCGGTCGTCTGTCTTATGCCGTGCTCTTAAGAAGTAATATCGAACTGAAAGTTTATACCCTGCAATGCTGTTGACCGTACTTTGTAGTACCAAGAACCAAAGACTTTATCCATCCTCCTCATATTAGATGGCTAAAGTCCCAATTACCATAATTTATAGTTTTTTTTTTACGAACAACGAGGAAAATGCAAAGTGTATTTATGCTCATTTCTTTTGGAAAATATCTTGAGCAGCAACGCGTCCACAGTCCCATCTCGGAGCGCCACTCCAAATTTACGATTGTAAATAGGGCATTCCGTTTGTTTACTTATGACCGAGTAATTCGGGGAATCCGCGTAATTACCAGCATTAAGATGATTCCCGTTCCCTCGAACAAAACGAAGAGTGGGACTTAAGTAATGTTAAAACATTCAAATGTCCGCGAGGACCCTTAAAGTTGTGGTTATAAATTTAAAGGTTCTCGAGATTGCTATTTTGGGAGTAGATTGTTTTTGTTAAGTTAAAACGAGGATTTTCCTGGTTCCTAGTGGTCTGTCATGCCTCCAGACTTTGTACTTAGATATGGCATACAAGTGGATTCAAAGCCAGAGTCATTCTTTTTTTTTTATATAGATTACATTAATACTTATGAATAGTCGCTATATGAAACAAATGAAGCTACCTCCGGTTCGGAACCTATAGGTAACTACAGAGAAGATACTGGCAACAAACTCAGTTGTTTTTTTACAAATAAGAGCTAGCTAAGCTATTACTAATTTTGCACTATAAAACACACAGTTAGTTTGACAATTGTAGAATATAATTAAAAATCAATTACCTATTTTAAAAAAATGTATTCTGTATTTGTTTCACACTTCTCATTTGTTTTTTTTTGTAAATTATAAATGGTTTCCATATAAGTGTAAGCCATTAATAAAATAATTGCCGACTTTTTAAAAGATATCATATACATGTCAACTGAATTACTAGATATGGATTTTTATTTTTATGCATTACTAGATATTGATTATAATAATAATTAACAATTTAAGACAATCCGTTTTCCATTCGCTAAGTTAATAGAAACATCAACCAATCAATGATACTTTTCCATTTTGAATTCGATTTTGTCAAAGTATTTACGAGTCAAGGTCCTTTGATTGTTGATTTATCGACAGTTAAATTTTTTCTACTAGTGCTTGGACTATGGTGGTCTTGAGAAAAAGCGCGTTCACAACCTAAGTATAAATTCATATTAATATTATAAATGCGAAAGTTAGTCTGTAAAACCCCCGAAATAGAAAAGTGTGAAAATAACCAATAATGGCGGCCATATTAGATTTGAAATTTGTCGTAGTGTGCAGCATTCTGCCCTTTTATTTGATACCTAAATTAAGAGAGTTGTGACAAAAAAATAAGGAAATCCGTCATTTTCTGGCGGCACCCATCTTGGATTTGAAATTTGTCATTATGAATATATGCTCCTAATCAAGTCATTTTATATGATACCCATATTGTTGGAGTTGTGTTAAAACATGCAATCCATAATTTTGTGACGGCGGCCATCTCGATTTTTATCAAACATAGCTAAGAACACTCCCGACTTATTCATCTTTCAAACAAAAAATCAAAATCAGTTCATTTGTTCGGGAGCTGCGGTGCCATAGACAGATACACACACACAGACACGTCAAACTTATAACACCCCGTCGTTTTTGCGTCGAGGGTTAGTAAAAAAACGAAATCTTAATCAAAAATGTATAACAACATAAGGACAAATCCAACAGAAGTCTTGTTTGCTACAAAAATAGACACAAGTATAATGCGACCTTTTAAACGTACACCTAATTAAACAGAAAGATATCCGTATATTTTCTTTTTTATAAACATCGGCAAAGCGGTAGTCTATTTGCTCGGTGCTACAGAGGAAAACGTACCGGTTAATGATTTGCTAACGATCATATTTATATTTTAATGCACCCCGTCGAAGATTATTTCCTTTGAGGGCTCTCTGATCAATCGAGTCTTGAGTCGCGACTCGATTTCTCGATTCCGCCTGAGTGGGTCTCGCTTAAAAATACTTAGTTCGATTCGAATGTTTTGGTAATAACCGTTTTATGGGCGTTGTCGCAATGGCGGGCTGATTTAGAGATGGGAAGATTGTTAATGAACTTGTGATGGCTAATGTTGTTTTGATAGCGTTGAATTAGCTCTTCTTTAGCGTCGGAATAGGCCAAGTTATCACCATAACATTTTTGGTCCGATTTCAAAGCGCATTGCTATTATGGGCATATACAGTTTGTCAGATTAGAATACATGTTTATGTTTTATATTTATAATGCATATCTATCTATCTATCTATATTATATGTATAAAGCTATATGTGTTTAAAGATATTTATTTCACTCATAAAGAACAGAGTTCACTTAAAAATGAGCTAATAATATACTTAATTTAGTAAAATACAAGAAGTAACGATAGGCACATCGCACGTTGGAATAAAATATATATGTTACAATATACATACATATGTATATATATATATATACAACTATATATGTAATCACCAAAATATTAACAAACGTTATCAAATAAATATTGTTTTAATATTGCTTTAAAGATGCCAAAAGAGTAGCACTCCTTTATATCACTTGGTAAAGTGTTGTACAATTTCGCTCCTTCAAACGTGATGTTTCTTTTGCCGTGCTTGATTCTTGGCGTAGGTAATTTAATCTTATTCCTATTTCTTAGATGATGCGTAAAAGTTCGTTTCGCGAAAGTTATTTGTGAAAGTACTTTATTTGTTAATTTTTTTCTGATTAGGGTGCATGTCGTGTAAGTATAGATTTGTTTAAGATATAAATATATAGCTACGAAAATTTCTTTAAAATAGGTATTGTGTTTTTGCTTTTTAATGTATCTTATTTTTTTAATCTATACACACACGCATTCTAACGGTTACCGCACGTATAAACTAACTAACTTTATGTACCTACCTATAATAGAGTTGAGTGGTAGATAGATAAATATACTTTATTGCACAAAAGCTTTACAGAAATAGGTTTAACAGATTAATTATAGTACAATTTAGGCGGTCTTATCGCTAGCAAGCGATCTCTTCCAGACAACCTACCTGAAATAGTAGATAATGATCTTTAAGTTAAAGTTAAGTCCATTTTTTTTGCAATAAAGTTTAGATAAACATATTGTCTCATTGCAGTAATTTGATTACTAAAAATTTCATGAGAGAATTAGAAATCCCAAAAATGGATATAAGATTTTTATTTTGAAAAAAAAAAGACCTGTTATTAAATATGTAGGTTCGTTTTGTACAGTGTTTGAAGGTATAAGTATCAGTTGCAATCCTGTGAAAACCTCTATGAAAGTAAAATACGACCTCCGTAGCCAAGAGACAAGGGGGCTGGTCTTTGGCGTCACGCCATATCCGAGGTCCCGGGTTCGATCCCCGGTCGGGTCAATATTGGAAACGATCTTTTCTATATTGAATCAGGTCTGGGTGTTGTGGTACCGTCGTTGTTTCTGATTTCTGTAACATAAGTGCTTAAGCTACTTACCGCAGAATCAGAGCAATGTACGTGATGTTGTCCAATATTAAAAAAAAATACTTTTAAAAGACTCAATACTCAGTATTTTTATTGCATCTTAGGAGTTGACAAGGTGGTAATTTTAAATTATACCTATCACTTAAGTCCTACGCCAAATGAAGTAATTTTCCTAATTACTTAAGAATAAAACGGCCATGGTAAGACAAATGTCATATTTTCTTTTTGTGTCGCATGTTCAGGTATTTCTTGTTTAACTTGTTACTAAGTGTACTTGAGTTCATTCATATAATCTAATCGCTCACAAATTACCATCCGAAGATTTACGTTTCCACTCTTCGCGCCAACGAACGAAATAGCCATCGATTTATTCATGTAAAAATTACTTTTGCTCAGATTGAAATGCTACAGACGAAGAACGGTCGCATTCCCCATCTGTCTCTAAGTAGGTACACGATATGAGTTGTATCGGCACAATATAGTGTTTGTCGAGTCTGGAAGCTTCAAGTAAGCAGCCGACACTAACAACGCTTAAACGGCCTGAGTGCCTTTGATGATATAATAGAAAACATCTTTATTTTATGAAAAAGTACTTATGAATCTTTAGTTAAAATTAAGTATTCTACTGCTAATGATAAATAGTTTGCTTTTTTTAATTTTATTGGTTAACCCGTAATTTATCCGTATTTGTTGAATCCTCCCTTAAAATAGAAAAAGTAAACGTCCGAATTATAAATGCACATCCAATTAATAGCTAACATAACATACGTTTATTTATAATCTATGATAGGAATAAGTGTACTAAAAAATAAAATATTATACATACAGACGTATTGAAAACTTCTTTCTTTTTTGAAGTCGTTTAAAAACACTTATTTATCAAGATCTACCAAACTGCGAAGATTTTCTTACTTGCTAATGGTCACAAAATAAACAAAAGAAACTTAACACTCGGACTTATTAAAAGTGTGCCGTCTTTAGCTAGAATTTTAATTCACATAAAGTTATAATTTTGGCACTTTTGTATCAGCATAAGCACTGTGTTTGTAAACTTTTTTAAATTGTGTCTTAATCAAGCAGTTAGTTTTGTTGAACTAGTACAGAGTTACCATAAGGTTAGTGTGCGTGACTGTATAACAGGTACTAGCTAACCTATTGTATGGGCTAACCATCATGGAGCTTTGATTTTCAAAATTTACCGAAATTAGAGTACCGTTTTTTAAATTTGATATTTTATGAATAATTAGCGATTGCGATTTCTTCAACCCCTTAATCCACTACATATTTCAATCCTATCTTGTGAATCTTGATTGGCAACATTTGCCTAAACCCGTTTGTTGGTGACTCGCGGACTGCCTTAATTTTACTAATATTTAGATTGTGGTCGGTCCTCGCAAGCAACGCCGTATCTGCAAATTATACGTACGCCGCATCTGCGCCCGCCCGCCTTGAGAAATAATAAAGTTGCGTTTAAACGCAATTCGTATGTGAGATACAACGAATGAGGCGTAATAAAGTGTATTAGGAGAAATGTATTGCAAATAGAATGTTCGTACGTAACGTACGGCACAAAAATACAGGTGTAATTTGAGATACTCGATCGTAAATAGGGTTTGCTTTTATTTATGTACTTCCCGTGTTTCGAGTAATTGACTCGTGTGTTTGGTAAATGTTAAGTGATTACTTGTTATTGTAATGAGGTAAATGAGGACTGGAAGCATGAGGTGTTATTTGAAATGATATTTGGCAAATTTTGTTGCAATTCAAAAATATTCAAATACGAATATAAATAAAGATGTCTATTAAAACAATTCTAGAGATAGATTTCTCTAGATTTATTGGTATTAAAAACATAGTTACATAACTTCTTATTAAAAAACCGAGCCATAAAACATAAACAGGATTAAATAAGTACGTATCACTTAATTAAGACAAAACATTTTCATGAAGTAATCTATGATTTTTAATCAAGACGGATTAAAAAATATGTTCTTACAATATATCTTCTTTGAATTTAATTTACTTCTTTCATGTCGTTTTATAAGTTTTATTAGTGATCGCAGAATCAGAACTGTATTTTGATAATTAATAAGCCTTTAATGTAAACAAAATTAAAAATGTAATAATTAAAGTTATTAAATGTCGTTGTCAGCTCTAAGGTACCTCACGCTATAATTGTAATGTTACCAGCTAGCCATAATACCTTCATTAGACGAAGTTAGAAAATATATGTCGTCAGTTAGAACTTAGTATTTATAGCTTTTATTCTAGACTTGTCACTACCTATACAAAAGTTCTTAAAAGCATTGCATTGGTTTCAGCAGACGCAGATAGTTGATTAACAAACACATAGAAAAAATATATTACATTACGCCTAACTAGCGAAAAAATATAAATAAAAACAGGTTCTATTTAATCGAGCATTACAAAATACTAACCTAACTTAAATAATTTGTTGGACACAAATTAATTAGTAAGCCACTTGGGCTTGAGCGAATTTTTGCACAGTAGAATTTCTGACGCCCAAGTTAATAATACAAAGGTACCTGCAAAATTATTTCTCAAAAAAAAAAATTAAAGGGGGTTCCACCAGCGCTGCTGCGGCGTTAATAATGTCGTAGTGGCATTTGCTGAGGTGGAACCCAAATTGGCCTCACAAGGTATTTATAATAAAATCTGTTATAATTTTCTTGTAATTGGTTTGTATGTAAATTTTGTGATGTCAATAAATGTATTTTCTTTCTTTCTTTCTTATAACTTTCACATTCTTAGCAATCGAATATTTTTTGTCAAAGCTAATTTATAAATATCGAGAACAAAGTATAAGTGTACACTTCCATAAAATAGTTTCGATTGCAATTTGAAATATTGCCGAAGGGACTATTTCTCGGAACACTAATCTTGGAATATAAAACACATTAACAGGAGATATTCGCATCCTAGCCTGTTTGTTTAAGCTAAGGGTGGGCGAAACGGGTCAACCGTAACAGTGCGGCCGGACTACAAACAGCAAGTCATATCAGCGTAGACTTATCGACGCGTAGACTTGGCAGGCGCTTTTATGTATCAAAGGGAGCCTAGCCAAGTGACAGTTATTTTAGGGGTGAGAGCCTTCCGCTCCCCCGCAAGCCCGGTGAAGATGAAAAGGCCATCTGCGGCCATCATCTATAGTCAGTTAGGAAAAAAAAAAGAAAAAAAAAGTGACAGTTATCGAGGTTCGGTATTCGGCATGTTTAAAATATATGAAATTTCACTTATACAAGTCACGTGATATTATAACTTCAAAATTGACTTATCGTATGATATTATAACGTCAAAATTGTTTTTAAGGCTTTAATCGTTTTAACAGGGACTGGTATGGTACCTAGATATGACGTGATTTTTTGAAAATAATTTTTGTTAGTTTAAACGTTCCAATTGAATTAAAATTACACAGATAGACGAAAATTTAAACAGAATTGGCATGAATCGAGATTGAAGTTACAATTGGTTTGAAAAAAAAAATTAGAATTACTTAGTCAAAGTCAATCTTTTTTATTCACATAGATTACATTAGTAATACTTATGAATTAGTAATATTTGCTATAAATATTTAGTATTTGAGCACAATCAAAATTTTAAAGTACTTTACAAAGTTAAATAACTGTTAGTTTCTTGTAGATTAATGTAAGATTTGTTTTTACATCTATCATAATTTTATATTAGAAACAGAAAAATTTTATCTCCCCTTGCGGTGCGGGATATCATATTTTTTATGTTATATAAAGCTTCTATAATAAAATTAATCTATGTGACAGTAAATAGTAATCATTTAATGTCTACGTCCTATCTATCAACTAATATTGAAATTCAATTAGTGTTAATTGTCACCCAATATTTCTTTGTCATATCTAAAAGTTTCTAGCCCGCCGTTACTTACCTGTAAAGGCAGGTATTCACGCGGGGCGAATTTCCAAGAATCCAGCGATGATCCGCCGCGTTCGCCATCAAAGTTCGATATCCATTAACTAATCACAATCGAAAACCTCACTAAATCCGACTAACTAAGATTCAAAATCGATTACAGTCCCCGTAGTTTAGATATTGGAAGATGCCAGAGCCGGCTCGATAAGATTGATCGAGTGGGGTAAGAAAGCAGATAATCTGGTCGGGATATAAAAAAATCGGTGACTTGTCAAATTCGTCGCATTCTGAGGCAGCGGTCGACCGATCCTCGGATTGGTTTCGGTTGTTTAAAGCGGGTAAACCGTTTTGTACGACGAAATTGTTTTCGATTCTTGATTAGATAGCTTTTAGGTCACTTCGCTTTCAAAGATTTACGTTATAGAGATTGTTCCAATTTTAAAGAAACTTTCAAAATAGTAGATAACAACCTTTACCTGTTTATGAAAAATATACTAATTTGCGGAATCATCGCGTTGTCTAGAGACGCGAGATAAAGCCCATAAAAACTGCATTAAAATTGGATCATCCGTTTGGGAGCTACGTTGCCTCAGACAGACACATACACACACTGACACACACATACACACACACACACACCCACACACACACAGACACGTCAAACTTATAACACCCCGTCGTTTTTGCTTTGGGGTTAAAAAAGAAAGAATAGAATAAAAGTAGAAAATTCACTTTTCTAAATTGTGTCTGGTCCGGGTGTTGTGGTATCTTTGTTGTTTCTGTAACACAAGAGCTTTAGCTACTTACTTTAGAATCAGAACAACGAATGTAAAGTTGTCAATGTTCATACATTTTTTTTTCATTGTGTGGGGAACATCAAACTTATGCAAGATAATATTTTTTTTCATGAAAATATCAGTGGAATTTAACGACGTCGATACCGAATCGACAAACTTTAAAATGTGTGGGATTGACATTTCACTTAGAAAAGTCGCATGCTCTTGAAATGTCAATTCAACATACCTATTTAATAACAAGTGGTTTGATATTTCCACTACATAAGTATTATTATAATATTTTTCTTGTAATATTTAATCTTTGAATTGCTGTCGCCACTTGCTAGCGTGAAGAGATAATATAGAGCCCGGGTTTTAGTATTTTTTCCAAGCAAGTGGGTTCCACCATATTACCAGAGCTGTCAGTGTTAGAAATAATGCCGTGGCAGCACTTGGTGAGGTGGAACCCAATGAACCATAAAGTGTATTATGTGTGATATTGAGTTAATTATGTATTGTATTGTTAAAAGTTCAATTACTTTTGACGACTTCCGTAGCCGAGAGGCAAGCGGGCTGGTCTTTGGCGTCACGCCATATCCGAGGTCCCGGGTTCGATCCCCGGTCGGGTCAACACGGGAAACGAACTTTTCTATTTTGTTTTGGGTCTGGATGTTGTGATACCGTCACTGTATCTGATTTCTGTAACACAAGTGCTTAAGCTACTTACCACAGAATCACAGCAATGGATGTGATGTTGTCCACCAATATGAAAATATTTCATATAATTTTTGGTCATTTCTGGCAAACAAAGCCAATTGCATCGTGAATTTTAAGAGAGGAAGGGCATAGCGATTTATCGCTCGAACTGGAGCAGCCCGACTGGTGAAATACCTCCACCTTAAAGAAGACCGCAGCCAAATAACAATCACTTCTGTGTTGTTGTGTTCCTGCGTGTGAGTAAGGTTTCCAGAGCTCCTGGGGGGTGCTACATCAGTAGCAGGGGTCTTCAAGCCAAGCCTTCAAGGTAAGGGCGACAAGTCCAGTAACAGATTTATTATGCTGTACTTGTCACCCTTAAGCTAGGACCTCATTACCACTTAACATCAGGTGGGATGAGGTCAATCTTGAAGTGGAATATAAAAAAAAAAAGCAATCTAGCCTTTAATCAGGTAGGTAGATAAGAATGCGATTTCGAATGACAATTCATTAATAATCCCAATATCTCTTCGAGTTTTTATTAAGCTTAGAACTTTGGTTCTCAGCGGGTCATAAGGTTTCCAATATTTGTTTGAATTTGAACCACAGTACAATTTAATAAGGTTCAAAATATGTTAGTTTAAAAAAGGTTTGGGCAACTGTTGATGGTCACATGTTTCTATTGAAATCTACTTTTTCTATGACTTTAAGGATTATTGATGATTTTGCGATTACGGTGCGTTAAAGGGCTGACTTTAGCGCATTTGTACCTTTGAAGAATATTGGCTTAGTTTTGCCAGGGAATTTTGAGCGAGTGGTTTGCGGCGAAATTGAATATAATCGTAAACAAATACTTGCCAAAACTAATTTGTTAAGAATATACAGTGACTATTTCGTATAGACATTCTAATTTCTTTACTAACTATGTAGAAGGCACCACCACCTTTCTACTCTTTTTTTTCAATTTGTCCTCTATTCAATGATTGTATGCCTTTTTTCGCTTTTTTGCCTGATTTGTACAATGGGTGTTTCGTATTAATTTAGCCTTAAAACATAATATAGATACTTCGTAAAAGATATTTAATTTATTAGTTGACACATGTTTTTATACGATTAAGGACTATTTGACAAACAAATTTTAATTTCTATTGTAATTATTATTATGACATTATGACAATCTGTACTAATGAATTTGAATGTAACTTTATTTTTGGGAATTATTATTGTTTTAATTAATATTTTAATAGGCTTTTGTTTGCACTGACATTTTTAATATTCATATTCCAGCTGCGCTGGTGAGATAAGCTTGTACTATATCTAGCTGTTAACATCAATATTGTTTAATCTTATTTGCATGAATAACTATTTAGACTTTTGACTTTGACTATCTTTAAGGCTACATTAATACGAAAACATGAAATGGGTAGGCTTAAAGATCTATCTCGTGTATTCTAACTAATTTATTATAGAAAAAGGGCTTTCACACATTGTGTACAAAACGGTCAATGTCAAACACATTCGTGGGCTCCCATCCTAGTCCACACTAAGTACATCCACTGCTCATAAACCCAATCACGACTTAGACCCGGCACCGCCTTTCTTACTAAACGTACTGCTAATTACAATACGCGCCAGACGCATACTTAATACAAATTTTAATACAAGCGTATTAATTTTAATACTAATGTATTAAAATTAGCATGCCGCGAGAATTAATCTCCTGCCGTATTATTTGGAGATAACAAATTTGTATCGGGAGGGGGGTGCCGGGAACGTCCACCCACCGCCCCCTCTTACGTACAGAGAGAAGCACGTACAGATTGTGCGCAGCCTTTATGCCGTGCGCATAAGAACTAAAGTTGAAGTGCAAATGTTTACCTCGAGGTGCTGTCGATCGTACATTGTCTCACGCGATCTTTGATGCTCGGTCAGCTATTAAAAGTACGCATGCAAATTGTTTTTACAGTTCAGATCTAACTGACAAGAGTGTGCTTGCTACTTTAGATCGCGTTGTTGGACGGTGCGAATAAAATGCTTTGGGCGTGCAGTTGTTTATTTTAATGCACTTTGATAATCATTATGCTTGACGAACAAATAAAACATTTTCGCAAATTAGTCAGATCAATTTCGAGTAATCAATTAATTGCCAGTGGATAATATTTTTTTTAATGTATTAAGTTTGGTTTATTAAGCAGCTGCACTGCACTTAAGAAATCGTTACCAAAAAGAAATGGGTTAATAAATACAACGATTGACTATTTTTTTTCAAAAGAAAGCTACCTATATGTATGAATGTACCTACGTGTCATTTTAATTGTGTGGACGAGGGACGAGAGAAAATAAAAAAATAGATAAATACGAACATTAACGATTTATTCTAAACTTTTAACGCTAGGTGGGTTTTTATTATTCAATATTTTTACAAGCATGTTCTATATTATTAGTAAAAATGTAATTTCTGAGACCGAATCGTATGCTATAAGGCTGTGTTCCTATTAGACTAATAGTCAGTTTACTGTTCGCTTCTCCACTCTGTACTATGCAATATTGAATTGATGTGTATACGCAGCCATACCTATACCTACAAAGTGTTATAATCGTAGTCGTGATAATTGCCTGGTTCAAACACAGATAGGTTAGTCTACTGTACAGTTTGGCAGATGATATTTAGCGAGGTCATTTTGGCGCCGCTTATCACAGTGGATAGTTCGAGGAACTAAAATTAGCGTGGCAATGGCTTGTGTATGTTTGTCGATTTTATTTTTATTTGATGAAGTTCCAGTGTTTGTTGGTATATTAAGGTTTTACAAGTAGCTTGAGTGCCATAATATATAAAATATATCCGCTAATCAGATTCAGCTTATGCCGTAGTCACGATATGAAATAAACGTCAAATAGCTGACGTGGATAGTCCCATAGAGGGCAGCACCAGTAAACTACAATCATGTGTCAAAGTGCGTTTTATTCTATACTGTTCTGTTGTTTTTTTTTATGTTTACCAGTATGCGTTTAGTTCAGTAGCTGACATTTATCGGCTCACAATTGCTTAATGGTGACACAGCCTCTATATCCAGATGTCGTGTCCAAGATAAAGAACGTTTTTTATTAGGTACCATTATCTTACCTATCTTTGTCTTTTTACAATGACTAACTGCGTAGTGTTAATTTGTTAACCGATTATTCAGATACATAAAACGATTAAAAAATGAATCACGTGGCGTGATTAAAATACTTGTCTCAATATTAAGCACTGCTATTGGAATTTTGATGAAAACCCGCGTAGTAACTTATTGAATAGATATAATATCGTGATAAAATAAAGTTGAAATTTGGATGAAGTATAATTTTTCATCTGGATTTAGTTTTTCATGTAGCCTTAACCTAAATTAGGTACCTATAAACCGACTTGTTCCAAGCCGTCAGCTTTCATTGCAATGATATCAAGGAATTACCTTCTTTTACCCTTTATAGGTACTTCTTATTATTTGTCTCTTAAAGATAATGAAATGCAAACTTGCAAGTGTGATCTACCAATATCTAGAACTAATAAAACAGTACCTCTTGACTATTTTAAACTCTAGTCGAACCGTTTCCCTTTTGTCATGTCAAGCTTTGCTCGTCACATTCAAGACGTTTCCACTTAAAAGTGACATACGCCTTTATGGAATCGTAAAGTACAAAAAAGCACTCATTACGCAGCGCGCAGAACATTTCGAAACATTTAAACGTCGGTTGAAATCCCTCCTCCGCATTACCATACGGAGCTCGCAGCATCCATAAACGGTGCCTGAACCGATCTGATGACGTCACAGAGCCGAGTTACCAGTGGTTATCTGTGAGGACTGACGAGCGCCGGATGAGAGCGCGCGTCTCGGATAGATAACGGCACAATGCTCGTGACGCATCGACCGGGGGGCGGGGACCGGCCACGCCCACCGGCGAGCGACAGAGAGCTCCTAATCTCGGATAACGGATAAACCTAAGTAAGGAGGAGGTTTTCCCAACGTCGACGCCTAGCGATGCCATTGGTATCTGGGATATAGGCGGATTAGGATATTATGTGAGCTGGTGCTGAAGGTACGTGCGCGCTGCGCGGATTCTCGCTGAGGAGTGACGCAGGGGACGGGAGTCAGCGACGGAAATAGATACCTTCAATCGTGTTACTAGGTACGCTTCCTTTATTATGCAGCAAATAAGCAGCATTACGATTGGGTGGAGTTGCTTCCTCGTGTTTCAGGAAAATCAATCATTTTAAAGCTGGAACTAGGTATGAATAATATAAAAATGTAAATAGTCAGTTTACGTTAGATGCCCGAAACATGAAGATCAAAATGTGTTTCATCGTAATTAACTATTAGATAGGAGTCGTTGTGACAAAAATAAAAAATGATCTTTACAATACATTGCATTAAATTATCTCTACCTCTATAATAGGAAACGAAAACCTTGATACAATAACGCAACTCTTCATTTATGAATATTTATTTAAATTAAAATTGTGGAAAAGTCATTTCATTTTGTTTAGAAACCAATTGGATATCAATATCATTTTAAAGTTTTAACTTTATTAAAAAATATCAAGAAAAGAATAATGTTAACTTATAACACAGAAAAACTAGAATTTGTTCACCAGATTGTAAGACACATGATAAGTCTACAAAAAGTGTTATTAAATAGAAATTAAGAATGAGCCTCCATAAACAATCCCAAGCACTCGATACCGTCCCGCAGAGTTCAAGGTCCCACGCCACAGTCTACACAAACGTAGAACAAACCTCCTGTTCCACTGGCACTTTGCTCTAAGAATAACTTCGGTTCTTCTTTACTGCCTGGTAAGCCGTTAGTATCCAATTACGGTTTGGAAACTGACGAGGCACTTGTCGAAGGGAGCCCCCGTGCGTTGTTAATGTGACCGCATGCTTTGGTGCTCAAAGGAGATAGGTATTGTCTTTGTATTCAAGAGAGGCAGGGCAAAGCGAAACTTTATCGCTCGAACTGGAGCAAGCAGCCCGACTGGTGAAATACCTCCACCTTACGGAAGACCGCAGCCAAATAACAATCACTCCGGTGTTGTTGTGTTCCTGCATGTGAGTAAGGTTTCCAGAGCTCTTGGGGGGTGCTACATTAGTAGCAGGGGTCAAGCCTTCAAGGTAAGGGTGACAAGTCTAGTAACAGTTTTACTATGCTATACTTTTCGCCCTTAAGCTAGGAACTCATTACCACTTAACATCAGGTGGGATGAGGTCAATCTTGGAGTGCATTATAAAAAAAAATTGTCTTTTATGATAGGGAACGTACGTTTTACTGGTTTAAGTTTTACTGCCTTTGGGATGGAGCGAGAGCAAGGTATGTATGTTAAATGTTAAAACTCACCAAACAAACTTTATTTTTAATTTATAATTGACACGAGGGCAAATTTCGTAAAGAACCAATAAGGTTGTTTTTTTAACAATTGCATTCTGATGTTAAGAAACTTATATTACAGAAATCGAGCTGAAATAATGTTGTTCAGGAATTTATTAGAAAGAAAAACTAAGAACATTTATTTGGCAAACATTTTTGGTTTCCTATCCGAATATTATAGAACATTTTAAATACAAATTATGGAGCTATGACAAATATTCGTCAAATATTTGTGTTTTGGTTTTTACATATGTGTATTAGATAGGTACATTGTGTTTTCATTGGTGATTATGGTTTTCCTACAGTTAGTGTAAGCTGCATACTTTCTTTGGGTTTTGCGTGAGCTACGGTGAAATTCTGTTTTAATATTTATGTTAAGGTGTGATAGGAAATAAAAATAATGAAGGAAATTTTGGCCCACACTAGTTATAATAATATGCTGGGGTAGAGCCAAAGTACTCCTAATATTGTTTTTTGGGGCTACTACCAAAAGCGAAACGAATACACGGAAGGTTTAGTTTTTTAAGATTAATCAAAGATTTGGTAATTAAAACGTTGTTCTTGATTTGCATAAATAATATTTTCAAGACGTTCAATTTGCATTCGAGGTGAATTGGGTAAGATTATGAGAATGAAAAATTGCTACTTCTCATCGGAACTGACATATTTAATTTTTGGTCGTAGGTCTCTAGGGTTTGGTGGGGTATACGCCCAAGGTGGCAGACATGAAGGTGTACAAGAATACTACCTCTATACGGGACGCTTAAATAAATTTGCCCACGACCCGGTATTGCTAAAAAGTATGTTTACCCGGGACTATCCTAAACCGTGGGGCAACTCGTGTAGCATCCAGGACATATTCATCCTACAGAAAAAATGCATTCGAATAATAAGTAATATAGCTCAAACAGACTCATGTAAACCTTATTTTAAAAAACTTAACTTACTAACAATACCATGTCTTTATATTTTTGAAGCCTGTAAATTCATTAAAAAACACACAAATCTATACTCCCCAGTAAAAATGATCAGACGTAATAATCGCTACGAAAACAAACTCAAAATCCCATTTTCTAAATTAAAACTTTATTCTTCTTCGCCGCATGCAATGTTAATCAAAATTTACAACCATATTCCAAATAATCTTAAACAAATAGAATCAATGCCAATATTTAAGGAGAAGTTAAAACAATTTTGAATAACAAAAAGTTACTATAAAATTTCAGACTTTTTTGAGGACAGAATATAATAAATTTACGTACAGCCAGCGAGATTTTCCTTCTTAACCGTGCAATATAAAGTTAATACTTTGTTGATATAAAGTTATTAGATTTATTTAATGTTATCTTAGAGTACCTCCCTAGTTTAAAAAGTGTTAACCTCTAATACATTTTATAAAAACATTATATAGAATCATTGCAACGCCCTCTACAGGGCTTCACATGTACTTAATCTTAAGAGAATCTGTCAACTTACTCCATGTGAAATGCAATAAAGATATTGAATATTGAAAAAAAAAAACCTCCGATTAGTGTGGCCCCACCATGCGTTGATATTCTTCGTGACATCTCTGAAGCACGTATCGCAATTGTTGCCTCAATAGTGAACGTAATAGGTTGTCCCGTTGCATCGCCTGCGTTCGTTTCATTTGTATTTGTAATTTGTTTCATTAAACTTTGTAATTCCAGCCCATTTTATACGGGGCTTGGACATGGAGGAAAATGATGCGGATAAATAACTTTGTGAATTCCGATAAATGGCCTAAGAACAGTATTTTTATAATGAAAAACATTTTTTTGAAGCTAGAACCTATTCGTCATGTCTGTGCACAAGTAAAATGACCTCCTCATTTTAAAGGAAATCAATTAATTGTATACGTGAGCTATTCATTTCTGTATAAAAATATAACTAAATAACTAAGTTCATCATCATCATCATCATCATAACTAAGTTAAATCTAAGTCAAATAACTAAGTTAGATATTTAAAAATATTTTGAGCGTCATTCAATACAAAGCAAAGTGGCTATACTTTCAGTTACAGTACCCAGAAGATTAATTACAGTAGCAGTATTTCACTAATTGTTGCGTAGATCACGTCATAGGAACATGTCATAGGTATACTTTTGTTTTTCATGAGTGAACAAATCTAAAATACTAACGAGTAGGTACCTACTGGTTAAGTCAACGAGCTAGTTAAATGTGACCATAACCAGAACTATGTTTGATACCTATCACTATCAAGTAACATAGAGGCGAGGATAAATGCACCTTTTATATTTGTTTTTTTTACGTGGCCTCATTATTGACCAATCAGTAATGATTGATTATGCCAATAAAGATCGCATACGATTATCAAACGACTAGATAACAAACACTTTGGGGGACGTTGGTAACGTTACGTATTGCATATAGGTATCTACATAAGTAGGTATCCACCTACTTTGTCCAAAAAACGTGATTGTCGAATCTGATGGTATCAATGAATTCACGAAGTTCACAAGTTTCACTTGTCACGTGCCCTTCAATGAACAATGTGAGGAAATCTCCATACGTGTCATTAAAGCGTGCCAGATATGGCTTGTCTGAGTTTTTATTGAGGATGCTATGTTTAATGTCTCAATAAATGCGAAGATTTTTCGATGGTCTTACATAGTTATTTTCTTAATAAAGGTGCTTTTTAAATTAAATTATGGAAAATACATTAAATAAATCTTTACTTATATGACGAGTATAAAGCTGAAGAGTTTGTTTTGAATGCGCTAATCTCAGTAACAACTGGTTTGAATCGTTAAATAATTTTTACGTTGGATAGTCCATTTATGGAGGAAGGGTTTAGGCTATTTAATATCACGCTGAAAAAGCTAAAATGTGTAAAAAACGGAGACAGTATCCGGGCGAAAGTGGCGGGCCGCTAGTTTATAAAATGCAATTAATAAAACAAAATATTACGAGGTCTGAATCCAATATGGACGGTTATCAATCCTTTGCTCTGGTAGCTCACTGACTCGATTGATCTGTCTGTCTGGATAGGATCAGAAGACAATAATCACATTTAAAAATACTTACTGGCCCAAAAGGTGTGTGCTGACACTCAAAAATAATGTTTACAAGATTAAAATGCTACCTCTCTAACGAAAATTATTTTACCCCACAAAAAGTGAGCGCTTGTAAAATACGCAGACCTATGTTAAGTCGCATTCCTAGGCCCTTTAGGTTTAAAGTCCTACACCTGATCTTACAGCAAATACTACGCGTGTCATCTTGTGACTAAACTGGTAACATGTTAATAAGATAAAAGACTTCATTCAGGTGTCAATTGACGACAGTTATTTGTAGATGTTTGTTTTGTGTGCCCTCTGGTTAGCTTAACAATTTTCCAGTGTTTAGCAAGTTGATTGAGGTAAACCAGTGAATACCTACATCTATTATTCTTCAGGTTTTAAATCTTATAATGTTCTTCGGCGATACGACTTAATATTGTTGTAGACCAGGATATTTAGTGTTGATTCGTTTTGGAAGAATTACAAGGGCAAGAACTTCGTCTTATGAAAATAGCATTAAAAATGTTCATTCAAATGAACATTTCAAACAAGAATACAATTTAATGTTTTACGACCTTTTTGTCTTTTGTACTGTTGAAATTTGATAGAAAAATAAAATAGCAAAGGACGCAGTGCTTATTATCCCAATACCCAATTTTTTTGTGATTAACTTTTTTCAGTTCCGCTAAACGGTAACATCAGTCGTTATTAGGTACCTCTACTTTGTAGGTTTTTCGTTTTTATTCACTACAAAGTCTAAAACAATTCACAACATTGTACTCGTACAAAACAAAGTCGCTTTCCGCTATCTGTATGTCCCCATAATACCTAATGTATCTTTACATCAATGCAACGGATATTCATGCCGTTTTTAAAAGTGATTCAAGATAAAGGTTAGTATGTACAATTTAAACGTAATTAATATTGTAAAGAAAGGTCAATATGTAATTAGAAAATACCTACATCCTTTGAAAAACCAGGCCGTCTTTAGTCAATAATAATTAAAATAAATTAATTTTAACTCTATATGCATTATGCAACATAATAATTTGTTTTACCACGAATTAATGATAGTTTGAAAAGTATAAGACCCCATTTATAAATGAAAACAAAATAGGATTCATATTTTAAACTATCAAAACTCACAATATAAAACTAACTCCATTAAGGTAAAATAAACCAAGGAAAGTAGCTATCTCTAGACTTGATATTTCCTTGCAAGTACAGCTCGCTACTTTGTAGATAGATAGATACCTAGGTAGATAAATTGCTATTATTATATTACCAATCGGAATGGATGATCATCGAAACGTAATTAAACGTCGACTGTACAGAGGCTGAAGCCCATTGTTTCATCTCCACGGTGAACCAACAAAGTATACTGTCACAGAGTAACTACGTACAGAAAGAGCTTTTCGCTTAATATACACAATTATAACTGACTTCAGAATTAGGAGCAGATTCTCTAAATATGAAAACATACGATCTAGTATCTTTTTATGTATTTATTCGATGAAATGAAACTGGTTCCAACTTCGAAAACGGTTTTTATCAAAGGGTTTGCTTGGGACGTGTACCTGTTTCCGTTAAGACATGATTTGGTAGAGTGATTTTGCAGAATTGACAAGACTTATCAAATTTAACATAGAAACGGGATTTCTTTACCAACATTCATAAGAAAATATAGGTTAGTAGGTTTTGATCTGATAAAAGAAGACATTCTGGCTCACATAGATACAGAAGCGCAGAAAACGTAGCTATGGAATTTTATTAGAATGGTTCAAATTATAATAAGACAATTCTTTCAAGCAGACTATTTTATTTCTATGAACTATAATAATCAAACTGCTCAATAAAATAATGTGAACTAAATCAATCAAAATTTAAGAAACAGCTTTCTGCTATTTTTATTTTATATATATTTTTTGTGAATATTAATTGAGTAATGATAATAAGGATCATAAAATTAAAATAATAAGGTTAGACTTAAAAAAGAAAACATTGTTACCGTCGATAAGCAACGTCACAATCTATCAAAATTTCAATAGGTTTGGAGGAAAATATCTTAAAAGGGAAATATACTCGTACTTACGATAATGGTGTTTTAAGATTATTGGTTAAAAACTGGTAACACATACACACGTAATGATTAAATTTAAATACAAAACACTTAGATAAAGCAGCAGGCATGCTATCGCAAATAGCGACCAGGTTTTTTCCATTATGGGTATAGGTACTTGTCTAACACCAACATATTTAAATGTGCATAAAATACGTTTTGACGTACGCTCGTGATGATAAAGTTTACTTTTTTATTGGTTTACCAATATGTCAATATTATGATTAAGATCTTTATATCATACAAGAAAAATATCTACATAACAGAATTAGGTACGTGACTGTTTATTAGACTTATTGTTTTCTACCAACCCTTCTGTCCGACAAGGGTATTATTCTTTGGAGTCGGCTCCCACAAAAGGCACTACCTACGCTGCCCCACTTTACAGATATTGTTCTATACAGGCCGATGTTAACGGTCCTATTTATACGTCTTTTTGTCGGATGATCTTTGGAAATTGCTACTACCTTGGCTGAAAGGGTTGTTTTTGTTTGTTTTCAAAGATTAAGGCTAAGCTAGATTTTGGAATTAGAGTTATTACAACGGTAGCGTGTGAATTTAACTCGGCCATGTGAAGATTTCAAGCAAAAAGAGGTGTGTTACAAGCTTGATGTGCGTGTTCGCCTGTATATGTGTTTCAGGAATTATAGCTATTATAGCTATTGAAGGCATCGATGTATGGTTGCGATTTAAGACGCAAAATGCGTATTTAATTGTGGGGTTCCCAATACTATTATATTTTTTTATGAACTTTAAGTCTGAAAAATCTAGATCTAGCTCTTAAAGGAGTGAATCGGTTCGAATGCGGTTTTGAACAGTTTGATTGTTTCATGTGTGTGTGTCTCCCGAAGTGAGGTTTTTAAACGGAAGAATTGATTAAGATTATTTTTTTAAAATCAGGATCTTAAACAATTGTTCTTAGGGATATTTCGATAAAATTGGTTGAGCCGATTCAAGGTATCACTTCTTTTACTGAGAGTGATAGCAATGGAAGACGCAAAATGCGAAAGTAACTCTGTCTGTCTTTCTGTCCGACTTTAACCTAAACCACTGATGAAATTTGGTATAGGTAGAGGTTGAACTTCTAGAATGGACATATACTACTTTTTGTTTTGAAAATAAAGGGGAATTGGGGTGATATTGCCCTTGAAAGTTTATTTGGGAAAATGTTCATTTTTTAAGATAGAGATATGAAATTTGGCACAAATGTAGCTCGAATTTGGTTTAAAAATCTTTTTGTTTTTAATTAAGGGGAGATAGGTGTATTACTGACCAAGAAAGTGTGTAGTCCGCGCGAACGAAGTCGCGGGCACAGCTAGTGTATATATACGTCATTCATCTCCATGAGTCATAAGCCATTAAATATTTTCTTACAAATAAAATATAATTTAGTTGATCAAATTATGCGTCGATTTAAATATATACGTCCTACTTCTGTTGAAGGTTATATTTGGTAGAAGAAGACACACATTGTTATTTCCTATCTAGAGCATATTTGTTCTAGATATCAACTAATTTAGTCAAACATTATTTGTTTGCTATATCGTCGATTATTTTCAGGAGTATATTTATAGCTTACGTTAATAAATGATAAAAATACATATTTTGTGTGTACACACACATATTGTTTGTGTAATAATTTAATCATTTATTAGTTAAGGCCTCTGTCATGAATAGATATTATTATTGTTACAACAATGGATACTGGCCTTAACATCACGGTAGCTAAATGTGGGTTTGTGATAAGAAACCCGAGCACTGTTAGAAAAGTTGCTCAACCCGGAATCGAACCTAAGACTCCGAGCTAATCCGATACTTAGACCATCTTTTTGTTTAATAAATATGACGGTTATCAGAAAAGTTTCGTGTATCACCCTACGGTTGACTTTCATTCGTAGGTTATAAAATAAAAAGGTTGATTTTCCTTTTCTCTCTCTCTTTGAATGTTTTATGGGCTTTTTAATAGCATTTTTAAAAGTGTTTTTAAGCAATTAAAACCCGTACATTTGTAGAACATTGAAAGTGGTATTTCTGGTATAGGTACTAAAGTTCTTTTATGAATTAGTAGGAAAAATCAAATTTTGATTTTGCTTATTGTAAAAAAATGTCAATTTCATATAATGAGCTCCTCATCTACTATCATGGCTAAGAGTTCTTATAATGCCATTAAAAATCCTGTAGGAAGCCGGTGGATAAAGTTGTATTGTATTACAGAAGGTACTATTATCGTCAAAGTATAAATTCCCGTACGAAACCAGAAGCCAAGGTATCATACATTACAGAAGGCAATATTATCATACAAGCATGCTAATTATTTTGGGAACACATTTTCCAAGTGCACTCCATTTTCAAACCCTTTGCAAAAGCTTCCACGCAATCTATGTTTTAATACGAATTTGGAATTAAAAAAAAAAAGGTTTTTTGGTATCGTTGCTACATTATCGGTATCTATTAGATAAATATAGGTTTC
The DNA here is from genome assembly GCA_037074685.1 of Glyphodes pyloalis. Taxonomy (NCBI): domain Eukaryota; kingdom Metazoa; phylum Arthropoda; class Insecta; order Lepidoptera; family Crambidae; genus Glyphodes; species Glyphodes pyloalis. The sequence goes on from JAYKKO010000004.1 coordinate 4,478,452, forward strand.
CAACCGGGAATATAGTCGCTTTGCATTGTATTCAATGTCGTTTCGAAGGTGAATATCGATGGTGAAGTACCAATACCACCTAACTATGAGTGTCCAATTTAAGTTAAATATGCTTTATCTGGTTAGAAATAAGGTCTTAATTATTTCTTCACAAATATACAGTTAGGTGGTATTTGCACTTCACCGTCGATATGTAACCTACTTGAATAAATAAATTATTTTATTTACTTAATTTAAATTATATATTTTGGATTGGAGTTATGTTTTAGATAAAAGCAGTAAAAACAAGATATAACTTTTAAACGTGTATATTGACTAGCAAGTGAATGAATGAGTGACGAGTTCCAAAAAAAGTAATTTAGTTGGCCACAGATGATGGTACATGTGAGATTGCATTTATTATTCTAACATTATTGATTAACAAACTCTTATATCTTATATGAAATTTTGTAGAATATACTTTGAAAAAAATTTCCAAAATCTAATCAGCAGTTTTTGCTTGAAAGAGTAAAAAAATACATTCGTAGTCATAATAAAAGCAGGAAGTAAGAGTTGGACTGCCTTATGCTAAGTACCGTAAAATCATCGTCCAAAAATCTGATCAACATCTTAGTCGCCATTAACATTCACGGCGTCCCATCCGCAAGCTGCAATTTGTAACACCTTAGATATTCGCCAAAATTAAGAAAAATTAACCTCCCGGCAATATCGCTTTAACGACGCCACGCCACGTACAAAATTATGTGAAGCCGTGACAATTTTTTCCTGCATCCAACCGGAAGCCTTAGTGATTTATTTAATGAATAAAAATGCTTCCTAGGACCAAGGCAGCCATTTTGCAGGGATATTGCAATTAGCCAATTTGATGGCTTTTTAAATTTGCTTAGGAAATACGTTTAATGAAAGCTTTGAGCTGATTGCTTTGGTGATTAATGGAGATTTTAATATTACACGACTTTGTCAATTTTTTATGTTAATTTGACTTGGAATTGATATAAGGTATATAAGTTTAATAAATAAGTCACGTAAACATATAGGAAGTTATTTTATTGTAGCTGTTTGGCAACCATGAACCTGAAATAAATTGAAAACTGAATATATGATTAAATTATGTAATAAACTTGAAGGAATTAGAAAAGGGGTGACTCGGTAAATAAACAATGATTATATTTAGACCAACAGTAAGATTTTCAAAATATTATGAAAACGTTTGTGCTTCAACAATAAAATACAAATTGATGATGATACTGATCATCAAAGTTCAGTGGCTTATTCAATATGCGTTAATTTTTTTTAATATCTGACTTAATATATTTTTTATATCTGACTGTTGGACTAAACAGACATTCTTAGTCATCGACTTATTAGCAATATTGAAAGCTTACTCATTAATCGGATGTAACTCAAATACAAATAAAGGCATATTAGTGTTCCGACAATAAATTGTTAACAGAAACAAAAGATCGTAAAGGAGCGGCGTGTGATCCGAATCGGTAATCGCGACCGCGCACAACCTAATCGCTGCCACCCCAGCACAACAAATTAAGCGTCACACGGTAGCAATCTGTGAATTACAAGTGTAAATAATCCGGACGACGCCCAACCACCACCGTGGGCCGGGCTTTGAGAGAAAAAAAGAAACTCGTTAAAATAGCGGCTTAAAAAAGAAAAGCGCTGAAACGGGAAGGCTCGCTCGGGTGGTATCGGTTTTTCTCGACGCGGGCGGTTCGCTCGGCCCCGCCCAGCGGCAGTAGCGCGCCGCCGGCCGGCCCGAACGCACGTGTTTTAGTTAGTTTCTTCGTCGGTCGCGCTCGCGCCGTGCACATGGTGTGTGAATTTTCGGCATGCCGATGTCGTCGTGATTCGTAGCAAAATGGACTTTCAGAGTGCAATGGAGACGTTCGCTGAGGCGTGGGCAGCTGCCAACACTGTCAAGTCGGAGGTGCCGAACGATCTGTCGCAGGTGAGATTTGTTGGATAATGTTTTTTTTTGTTAATATGTTCTAAATTAAAAAAACACGTTTCTTTGATTTATCATTTTAGTCATTATTTTTTTTATTTATATGGATTATTCAAATTTGTAATTTTTATAACCATAATAGTGTACAATTCGTTTGGCATTTAAAAATATGTACCTACTAAAACCTTTAAATCAGGTTTTAAAATGTAATAAAATGTCATTTGATTTAGGTACTTATAAAGCATTAGTGAAAAAATATATGCATAATTTAGCAAGATAAATAGGTTGTACGTTTCAATTATGACATAGCATCAACACTTCACTATTCTCAACTTAGATATTTTCAATTGTCCATTTTTGATGTAATAAAATCTACATGATTGTTAACAAACTTTTAATTAAAAACGAATGGAAGATAATTCAAAAGGTTTGACAAAGTGTCCTAAAAAATTGAGTAAGCATTTTGATTGTTTTGGTTTTGTAGGGTAGGCATGCGAGGTACTTAATGAAATGCATTTAGACAATGAGTCGCAATGTCTAGTTATCTTGATAAGACTGATTTGAATTAAAATCAGGGTGTTCATTATTATTTAACACCGATATTACAGCAAGGTCAATATAATGAGTTACTTCGAGTTGTAATATATATAATACTGGCCAATAATTTCCTAATATTTGAATGATTCGTTTAGAAAAAAAATCTGCGATAAATACGGGGTTAGCGAGAATTCTTCCTCTTAACTTGACTGTTGTATCAAAGTTTTAATTATCTTATATTTAAAACTATTGCTGAGAGAAGTTTTCATTTGAATGAAATATAATAAAATAATATTAAATTACAAGTTTATTTAATGTACGTTAATAATTTGTTTGATTCAACAAGGAATGTTCGCAGGTAAATCATTTTTTTTACTATTGTTCAAGACAGAATTAATGTTCTTAAACCGTTTTGAAGAAGTGTTTATAGGTAGGTATTTATTAGATACAACGATTTGTTATTTATGTCATAGACCTAAAAAACTATCAGCAAACTCGTGTTCACATAATCTTTCGGCTCATAATCAAAAGAAATAAGTATTTTATCCATAACACTTTTTAATCAAGATTAATTCTAAATTAGCGAGGCTTATTGAGGAGTTTTTCGTAAATCATGACGCGCTTAGATGATACCGATAAGTGTAGGATAAGAATTAAAAGATTATCTCTCTTGTCTAATCTTATATCAGTTAATTTATCTGAACGTTCTGATTTAGTTACGTCTTCATATTAACTCGTTTGATTATATATTTATAATAATAATATAAATTAGTAATTTCTATCGAACCGGCTAGACTATCTCTTAAATCATGACGACACTATCAATGCGAATTAATGGAGGGGTGAGTGACGAGATAATTGACCAACCGTACATCCAGATTTCTCAAGCCGAAAATGACCTGGAACTAGCAAAAACTACTATGAATGGCCAAATAGTCAATAGTCAATTCTTTTTATTCATATAAATTACGTCAGTAACACTTATGAATCGTCTTTATTTAAAGCAAATGGAGCTACCTCCAGTTCGGAACTTATAACTACCGAAAAAATACCAGCAAGAAATTCAGTAGATTAAAAAAAAGGCAAACTTATTATTAATTTTGCAGCAAGACATACCGTCATTTTTCAATTGAAAAGAAAAATTAATAAATGAACTGTAGGACTTAATGTGTAATATTCGAATACATCAGTCTATACATTTTGGCCTAGTGATGCGCCAGTGTGCGATCAATATGTCGGCGTAGACGAACAGCTTAACATCGCTTCCGATATAAATTTACTTATTACAAATGCTACAATATTCGTTTAGGATGGTCACCCGATCAGTCAGTCCAATACTGGATAGCGGCATGTTAAGCTTAATTTTCGGTCTCGTTTCTGCATCGTCTTCGTCCGGTATCGTTATTTTATACATCGTTGCTGCAATATAGTGCCACTGTTGGGGACTGGTCTCCTTCAGTTAAAAATCACAAATATATTCATACTTGTTTTTACACTTATCAACACAACAAAAGCCTTGGTCCAAAGTGATCCACATAAAGCAATAAGTCGAATACTGCTACTATAACAAATCTAATGATTTTTAGGGGTACATTTATTATTTTTCAAAACTTTACGTACTAACTAACTTTACGTAGTTTGCAATGTATTCAATGACAATTCAATAGTTTAAAATATAATCTAAATTACTTGAATCAAGAAATATTTGATTTGATTGGATATCGCACCACAAGTACTCGTTTAAATACCTAATTAGTCAGTTTACTATTGTAACCTTCCGCGGTAGAATTCGGTAGCCAGACTGGGTGGCCACAAAAATTTACATCGATAATAATTACCAACATCAAACAAATTAACACTATTTTGCTTATCTGATGTGTTAGAATGGCCATTAACAAGCTTAAAATTTTTGCCGTCCATAGTAATCGTTATGAATTAATGAATCAGAAAATAAGTTGTTTTGTTTTTTGAATTTTAGGGGCCCGGGAGAAAAACGTTTCTGATTGATGTGCAAAAGTTGGTAAGGAAAAGCAATTATGTATAACATTCATTTGCATGTAAAAAGTAGGTACATTATTTGTTAATGTTTATTCTAGGGATTTAGTATTTTTAATAACCGAAACCCTTGAATAAACGAAAGAAATTTTAAAGCTAATATCAGTCATAAACTTTATCCACATTCTGATCATGACAATGATGAAGTTGTAACTAATCGTGGTCGGTCTAAGATACTTTCTACAAAAAATTACATCTACCAAGATAGTGTAGATTTTTACTCAATTTCTGATAATGTAATTTGAAAAACATTAAATTTTTCTATATTGCAATATTACATGACTAACTTCTTAAAACGATTTGTAAGGAGACGCTATGGTGGCGTTTGAAAAAGTGGGAATCTTATATTTTAATGTAAAATAGATGCATATAATTCGTTGTGATATAGAAGATCCAACAGAATAAACTTTATATGTATATTAGTGTTATCAAGCCAGTACAAGAGGAAAAAAATAAAAAATATTCGTAACTTACTGCATACCGGTTTTTATTCGCAAAAACCCAAATTCAACAGATCCCTCTAGGCGCCTTCATATAAAAGGTCTCTGATGTTTCATTTTGTAAATGCAAATCAATTTACAAGTACTTCTAAATTAGGTGAGCAGGTGTAAACCAGTTTGTCGACTAGCTTTGCGACATACGGGTACTCTGAATCCCCATTTTTAACCGTCTTTTACTTGCGCGATGGTTTGACGGACCGTCGAAATTTTATCGAGATGTTATTATTTTATATCCGATTCCAATAATTGAAAAACGAATCGTTCTTGTTACGGGTAGCAATAAATTATACGATGCGTAAGCTAAAACAGACAAATGATGACAGCTGATATGGCAAGTAAATTTGAATTTAGAATTAACGACTCGTAGAAAAACGGATAGTCATTTTTGACACTTGCAAATCGTAAAATATTGGAACGGACCATCAGCTAACACCCTAACGTAAGCAAGCTTGTGGTACTTTAATATTAATTCTTGGTGTGATTATTCAGATAAACTCATAATGCAACATCAATTGATACATGAAATAATCGGTCTACGAGACAGAAACGATAAAACGTGTTAATTTTTACCTAATCAATACCATCCATATCAGTTGATATAAAAAGTGTATAGAGATTTTAATTTGTTAGTGTTTCTAAGACAAGTATATATTTTCAATACGAAAACTTTATGATCAGACACTACTTTTTTAATTATTTTCGTTTTAACTAGGTATGACGACGAGAAACTGTTTTGCTTTAGTTGGTGTGGAGTCTTGTTTTGTACACATTTTTATTGTTCCGAAACATCAAATTTTTTTAGTCATTCTGTATACCTACTAACTGTATATAGGAAGGTACTGTATTTTTATAAAGTGCAGATTATGATGTTTATAGAGTTCATAAAGTTATATATGTATATTAAAATAATTTTATAATGTCGATTCGGGATACATTATTATACCAAATTGAAATTTTTCAAAGTTAAAAATACTCGGTCTAAAAGACCATCGCGAACAGACTTGTCGCAGATTTTGACACGTGCATACGAGGGTTAATGTTTCATCAGAACCTATTAGACTTAACGTAAAAACCGTTTTCCAGCATTGCGCTTAGGTTAAGAATACTAAGCGTGACTTCCTACATAGTAACCTGAACCATACACTTTTAATAGTAGGCACATTTTATCACATTTAAAATTTGGTGGACGATTTTTCCGAAGCGTCACTGATACTGAGCTAAAAACACCTTCGAAGTTAAGCTATGTATGCTGCGGTCTATTATGACATAAGTGATCTGTCAGACTGAACTTAATCTTATCAATGACGATCGTCTTCGTTCTTCAGAAGGTATGTTAAGCTGATGGTTTCGGCTGACATGTCTATGTTGATCGTTTAGCCAGAGGCCATTTTAAGATTAGGGAGATTCTGACAATAAATTTCGCATTGGTCTCTCACCCCACACCCTCTAACATCACACCCTCTCACATCACTCGACCCGTGGTTAGTAAGTTGCAAGTATGGTTAGTTCTCTGTAACAGTCCAGACGATTTTGTGGCCAAATAAATTTGTTCTTTGCCCTATGCAGAAATCGACTTAAAATTACTACATTAAACAATTATTTTCTTATCGCATTTTTGAGGTAGGAATGTGTTTCCTGTTTTGTAATATAATTTTGAATAGTTTAGGTGAAAGTTGTAAAATTTAATTCAATTGTTAATTAAATACAATCCTTAGTCAACTAAGAACGTAGGTATTTAAAAAAACACCTTTGTTGAATATGCGTTTTTATTTCTACCTGGGGGTCTACTCTCAAAAACTAAACGAACATACGAAAGGATTCGTTTTTGAAGATTTATCAAAAGTTCGGGAGTTAAAGCATGGTTAATGATTTGCATAAATAATATTTTGTTTTTTTTAAACGCTTTAGTCGCATTCGAAGGAAGGAATTGGTTGCGACTATGAGAATTAAAAATTGCTATCCGTTGTCGGATCCGACATAATTCGTTTTTGAGAGTAGACCTCCTGGCACTAAGTTCATATCAATAATCGACGGTATAGAATTTAAGGCTTTCGCGTTATATTTAAAAAAGATAATTGTATAGGAATACAGGTAAGTAGTTTGCTATTAAACTCAAAATGTAATTGCGTTTCAACCTGATCATATATTTTAAACATTTCTGCATTGCTGAAAAGAGCTACTGATGGAATCAATAATCGTAACTTTTCTGTCTATGATAATTTATTGAGTTACTTTGATTACGTTATCTGCTTGTAATTTTATAAGTGTCATTTAATTAAATAAGACGGTATCAATCTAATTAAAAGCTAGTTTTCAATTTACTATCTCGAATACACAAATATGTTGGGTTTTTAATATGCAGTCATTTGCCTAAGTGCCCTTAAGACCAAGTCAGGTATTTAAATATTATTAATAAAAAACGTATCTGGGTAAAGAACAATTGTTTCAATTACGTGTCGTCTAATTGAGATTTAAGTATGCAATCGATTTGGCCAACCAGTTTCAATGTGGTTTAGGTCTGCGAATTACGTACTGAGCGATCGCGATACCTACAAACACGTTACTTCAATTTCATAGTTATTTGTCAGAGATAAGATTGGTAGTTGGAACTATTTTCGTCTTTTGTTTCACAGCGTTACTAATTTTCCTTGTTTTATTGGGAGGTTCTACGAATATATTCGCGTAAGGCAGAATTTCATTTTAAAAGCCAGACACAATTAATTTTCTATTGTGATTTTCTGGCTCTTTTGACCTTAATGTGAATGTATTTAGTAGTGACCCCTACCTCTGCTCGAAGAGTCATGGGTTCGTCCAACACTAAATACCCAGGATAAAATTCGCGCGAGAAACAATACGTTATGCGTCTAGGTGTTCCTATAAGTATTTAAGAATATATTTTGATATTCATATTGACTTTGGTTTTTACAACATAAATTCTTGAGTTGAACGTCGATGGCGACGACGACGAGGCTTGAAAATGGATGATGAGAATAGTGCGGCTGCGATACAAGAGCAAAGAAGAAAAAATCAAATACTGTACAATTATTATTGGAAATAGTTTCTAGAGAAATGGTTACAGCTGGGCATAACAGAAGTGGAGAAAAAACACACTGAAATTCCAGCTACATTAGTATATAAAACTAAAAAATCCTTAAATGGTGATTTTGATCAAATGATAATTAATTCTTTATCTTATTATAATTTAACTTTATTAGAATTTGACAACAGTCCAAGAAAGATATTTAAAGCGTTTACAAAGGTACACAAAAAAAGAAACGCTTTTTGTAATTACAGAAAAATATATTTTTAAATCGGATAATTAAAAAGTTACGGATTATACAAACGCAATTTAATCATTGCTGACTTCACAATCAGTAATGGACGCAATAATCCGATATAATGGATTTATGCCCGAACCAATATTTGTTGATTGTTTAAGTTTATATAAAAAATAATTATAATCCGATGTGCCCCTAATTCGCTTATCTTTCGGTAAGCAATCAAAGGAAAATCTTCATCCGTAATCAGGATTAATTATTAAATTAATGTGGCTTATTCTACTTTTAATAATTATGTGACGCAGGCATGGAAACTGATATGGATTAGGTTACCGATTAGGATTAAAAGATTCTGATTCTGGTTACATAACTTTTTATAATATTTTAGATGCAAACGGTCCTTGAAACAAAGTCATATCCCAATTGAGCAGTAAGTGTAAGCAGAAAAACTTTTAACTGAAAACTATGACAAATTTTTTTATAAGACGATATTAAGTTGAAGTGTTGCAACCAAGCTGTAAGTCCTTTCACTTTGACTATGGTTTACCGTTAAAGAGTATTTTTCTATTTTAACACGCGATGACAAGATTATTTTTCAAAATAGACAATGCTAGAAGTAAACACCCATTATACGTATTCATGTGATGGTTCTCACGCAAAGATTGCCAAACACACCCAAAAATAAATAAAAAAGTTCTTTCTGCCAACTATCGATATAATAAAAAAAATAAACGCGTTGTCCAACATAAAAGTAATCAAACAAAGCACGGATTTTAAAAACAGAATTCAATCACAGCTGGCCTCGCTATCAGCAATAGTGGTAATAATCGAGTTATCGCTGCCCACAATAATCCGAGATAATGGATTAGCGCACATACCGATTATTTATAAACACCGCTATCGGTAATCGTGGAACTCTGGATCGAGTTGACTGATCGGTTACGAGGCACGTACCTATTTGAAATGCTTGCGTTTGTTTTTTTTTAGTTTGTCGATGGAAAAAAATGGTATAGAGTCGCGTGTTTACATCGGGAACAAAACATATCCATGTTGGAATTCTAAGAGCCTAAAAGGATAAGGCCTTTGCTCAGTGACAGGACAATTTATAGGGTGCAAAAAAACGTCGGTTGAATAACCTACACTAATAAGTAGTGTCTCTTTCAAACGAACGAAGAGTTTTAATTAACAGGCACTGCTAGTACAGAGAAAACGGCTAAGGTAAAATTTGCATAAATTAAAAAAACCCTTTAAACGCTAAGATTTCCTATGAAGCATTTTTTCAAGGAAGAAGATGCTTATGCGATAACCGCAGAATGTTTTCTAAATGCGTAGCTTATTTAGGTACCTACATATTACCTCATATAGTTTTCACACGGTTATTGTATTCTTAGCAGACGCCTTCGTAATTACCATAACGCCTGCATCTAAGAGGAAAATATTGAAAAGCAGCAAGGCATCTTTGGCCTGATTTTTAGTTCCGTTGTTCATGTTAACGAATTGAACTGGATTAGTTATAACGGCAATCCTGCTTTCGACCCCGCTTAAGAAAGTCAATTTGAAACGTCTATGCATTAACACTAACCAAATGTTTAGGTTATTTAAGATACAACGAATAGTGTTTAATAATCTGAGGCGCCGTATCGCCACGCTGATGTCTCGTGTTCGCCGGAGCCCTAATAGCATCCTGAGCGTACTGAGGGATAAGTGGGACAGCCCCCTCGTGCAGCACTGGTTGCAAACTTATGTGCATATACCCGGAGCCCTGAAGGGCGGCAAATACCTTCACTAATTCGTAGTAAATTACTGACATAATCTTGTATACTATCAATAACAAGGACAATTAACTAGTCTGCAATGTAAACGTATTTTTATTTATTTTATTTAATTCGAACCCGGTTCTGAAATATTTTTTGTTAGACCCATAGAGACAACTTAACTCAATTGGTTAGTCCATCAAACGAGTTATATATCTAGGCTACGTCCTTTTTTTTAACGTAACAAGATGTTTAATTAATTGTCTTACTGGCCAGTATTTTTTATTTATTTAAATGTAAGACATCACCACACACACATAACTGTTTCTGTGGTAAGTAGCTAAAACCTTTGACATACATCAATCATACACCACGTACCACCATTTTCAAACCCGAGACAATATAGAAACGTAGGAACGTTTAAGTTTACGTTGGAAAAGAATTTCCAAACTGATCCGACCGGGACCTCAGAGATGGCGCAAACTCCAAAGTCCGACACGCCTGTAGCTATGGAGCGAGTTAGAGAATATTGATGGTTTTAAAAGAACAGCACCAGTTCTAGATCTTAAGGGACAAAATAATTTTTTTATCGATAACAAAGAATCGCTGTAACTAAGTTCATATTTTTTAAATTAGGATAGAAGATTATTTCTGCACTATCATACTTTCCACGTTGTAACTTAAGCATGTATAACGATACTTATAAACGAACTACGACGCGAAACGCATCACGGCACCGTTACCGATTCCAAATGATGACTTCGATGTTTCGACACGAAATAAAAAAGGGTATAGCCACAATTACAGCTTCAGACTGGTACGTAGAAAGTGGGCGCGTGCCAAGCTGACCACAAAAACCCGTGGAGAGTTTTGTGCTGAGTATATAAATAATCCGTGCAATTAGACACGTAGAGTGTCAGGTGAAATACTCCGTGGTTCGATTTGCGCCCGCGCACGACACAATGCCACCTTCGAACCTAATTACTGGTCCACGCCCCAACTCTCTTTGTGCGCCTATTACCACCCGCCAATTGACTTGGACAATTTTTTTTTGTCATTCCAATTCGAATATCATTTCTAGCATGGAAAAAGGCGGGCAAGTGTGAGTCGAATTAACACTTCTAGGGTCTTCACTATCTCGCTGTCTTTTAAAAAAAAATGCTTGAGAACTTTTATTTAAGAATGTTAAGAACTTGTTTTGCTATTAAGTTACGATTACGATCTTGTTTTTTAACACGCTTTTATTATTTGTTTTTTTTTTATCATTTCTCGACACTGAAAAGTATTGATTGATTATGGAGTCGTTAATAATTGTCGAAGGTAAATCCAGCAGGATATTTTAAGAACTTTTTAAATTTCTCGTTGTTGTGCTCTTGCTACGATAAATATTGCAAATAACATGTTCATGATAATAAAAAATAGCTTGAGCAAATAGACAACGACGTGTTATCCTTGACGGGTTCCATTTATTAGGTGGCAGAACCCTAAAAGAGAAATATGTCCGTCATCCGGCTACCAAGTAAGTTTTTTATTTATCGTGAAAGTTCATTACACAGTTTCAATGTTTGATAATATCAGAACTCTATGAGAAGCTCGGACTATTATGTCTGCTGTCAGTAGCGTTTGATTAGATATCTTTTTTGTTCGCGTAATAAAATGATCTAAGTGCATGTTGAGCAGGCGCCCGCGCAGCTCAGCGCGTGCCGACACCTAATAGACTCCAATGCTCCATCTAGTGGATAAAGCGAGACCGTTACCTTTCTCAAATCACGTACACTATTGTAATATCCAATCGCCCAGAAATGAGATTGCGGCTAACAAGTTATTTACATTGACGTTTTAATATGGACACCGTCTGAAAAAACTATTTAAAAAGGTAATTATAATGTGGTGCCCGTAATAGCCACCGTACGCGGCGGCACGTACCTTTTGTGACGCAGCTAAGCCCGCGAGATTAATTTTGGCGGTACAATGAACCAGTTTGTAGTCAATAGTACCATTTAATAAGCATCAGTTGCGATATTCGTGTGTCAACTGGCCTTTCGAAAGCGTCGACTCCGAACGCTCCCGGGCCTGATAGGATCTTTATTGCGTTCAGCATTTTTGGGTGAAAAAAATGATTAATATAAGGGATCGGGTCGGACGGATAAGTAGTTGAGATTGACGGAATGACGCGGGGTCTGTGACCGGGTGAGGCGTGTGTGAGGGGCGCGGGGCGGGCGGGGTGCGCCGAAAAGCCGCGAGGCTGCATTGCACTGCGCGGGAGCAGCCAAAAACTAACCATAAATTACTGGCTACTTGCCGGACTGCCGACGACACGCGCGCGCTTTTTTACCGAACCACCGATCCTGTTACAACGTAAATTTCTCACGAACATCAGCTCATGAGGGCATATCTTGAGAGATTGCTCGGAATAATGAGCTCCGAGATTTACGAACGGCGATCAGCGATTTCATGTGAAAGCGTTGTCGCATTATTTAAATGAAATGAACTCATTGCTAAGTTTACACTCTCCTGGTTTTTGTGGGACTATTGCTTGCTGGTTATTAGTTCGTGAAATTTTAATCAAAACTGTTATTTTGTCAGGGAAATCACAAAAGATGCTTTTGAGATTATAAATTGCGTTTACTCTACAAGAGCACCAAAACTTGACAGTTACCTCACCCATCCTCTTTCAATCGCTATTCAGTGAGGTAAATCTGCCAGCATTTTGGGTACCTTACCACATGGACTAACTTTGTAAAGGTCATAATATATTTTTATTATCTTATAGTGTACTAAATAGTGAATTAATGTTTTGCTATGCTTCTGTTACAAAAAAATATTATTGCAACTAATTGTCTTAAACAGAAAAAAAATACTTAAGTCACAATATTTGACTCTTGTACTTTTCTAAAAATTCCTAGATTAATCCAGTTTGTTTATTTTTTGTGTGTACTTCTTATGAAATGCCTTACTTTCACATTTCGTGGTTTCAATTACCTACAAGGAAAAAGTTTCAGCGTTGCGGTGATATGAATAATAAAACAAAGTTACATAGTTTTTTTTTATGACTGCTGATTACAAAATTATACAAAGGCGTTACATCTCGTTACTTGTTGCATAATATTTGTAATAAGTTTCCAGAAAATTACAACGATTAACTTATGTCGATTTTTTTTACGAAAAAGGGAGAGATCATAGGAAAATTTAAAATAAAATAGCTGAAGTGATCAATAACCCTTTAATAAATCTGGTTACCTGGTAACTTTTTTTAAATGGGTTGAATTTAACAGTCGAAGTGATTGGCCACTAACTGGTTCTCAAATAAATATTATTGATTTACGCAACACTCAATATGTTGAAACGTCATCAAAATTCGCCGATAGTACCATCTACATAATTGCCATAGTAATTGGCGAACGATTACTATCATATTATTCACACATCTGTCACTAATTTGTTATGCTATTAAGGAAAAAATCTTACAGCGTCACAAGATGACTGGCTACGAAATATTGTTGTTGCAAAGAAACCCTCAAATGTAAAAAGACTATTACGAAATTAGATTCTTAATCAATTAGTGTACTATCTTTATTTGTATGCAAAGGATTCGTTAAATAACAGTCTGAAAAGTAATCTATCGGTCGAGCTATTTTAAACGAATAAAAAGATTGAACTAATCCAAGACTAGATATACCTACAAATTTATTAGAAATTTGAACTTAAACACATATAATTCAGCGTATTTGTTCATACGCCATGTAAATATACGTAAACAGGATTGTTTGCAATACCATGATAATTAGTGTTAACTACGTTATATCTACAGCGTGCACCCTGTATTACTTACACTGTACCATTACATTAATGCTTTTTTCCACGTCACAGTAGCAACTAGACTACTATCAACCATGTAATTGCTAGTGTATTCTGTTTGTCCATTTCGTGACGTGTAATTTTGTCGCTTCAGAATGCTTATTAAGTCCCAACAATCGGGTTATCTCACATAACAGTCCGGTTACGTGCGTATTTTGATTTGAGATCTGCTTTTCCGAGAACTTCTTACTTTATCACAATTGTGTGATCAAATGTTACTTTTTAGAAATAGATTTGGAGGTTATTGCATTTTTTGTAGCTTAAATGGCAATTCTAGATATGATGGCTGGTCCATTCAAATATTTGTACAATACAACTTGGGTACTACTGCGATCGCGATGTAAGTGTATTTGTTTAAGCAAACTACCTATATATTATTATAGTATTTTCCATTCAAGGCTCAAAAACAATTTGCTCATCCAAATTAAAATTTCCATACACCGTTTCACTAAGTAAGGTATATTAAGTCTGCACATTAACAACTAAGTTATGTTACACGGACATTTTAAAAGCGATGCCACGGTTTGACAAGAAATAATCGGCTGTAATCGTCTGCCGTTCGCATAATAACACAAAAATAAAATAGCAATGTCCGAATACTTTAAATTTAATATTCATCGTACTTGAGCATACAAAGAGTACCCGCCTTTCTCCGGGGAAGCGACTTTACTCCTAGCGATTACGTTCGTTTTTGCCCCCCTCATTATGTAGATTCTGGCGAAAAAGGAATAAATTTAATAACACGCGTTCGTGCGCATGCGTTATCGAACGCACTTGCTTCTGATAATCTGCGCGCGCGCGGACGCGCAATTACAGCGCGGCGCCGAAACACAACTCAGTTTTTGTTTGGGTTCCGTATACGAACGGGGACATTTGATTTTTCCGCGTCATAAAAAAAGTTTTTTTTTCAAAACCGCTGATTAATTTTTAAACGGATTAGTGAGAACAAAAACTTATCTTCTTTTGTTTGATTCGATGGCACATTTGGTTTTGAGACAGGACATCTATTTGTGCGATGAGTTAAGTATATGGACTGTGTCGATGTGTTTCTTTATTTAAGGTACAATATGGTACGCTTGAAAACAAGTCAGATTAGACACTTTCGAACTTACATAGCCGACATAAGATCCAAAATTGTAGTGCAAGCGTTTACCTTGATGTCCTGTTCACCATACCATCGTTTATTGGGTTCGGTATCGGTAATTTTGATTTTATTTGACGATTCATAAATGCTAATATTAAGTTAAAATGAATCAAGTCATTTGCTATTCCGTTATTTTATAATGAAAGTTTTATATCCTATTTGTACATTATAGGATTTATTTCAGAAGTGTCTTCAACCCGTCGCCCTTTTAATACCACGTCAACAAAATGATAATGCTATTTAATTTAGTGCTACGAAACCTACACGCGACCAGCTGAAACATGACCGCATTGTAATTTAGTTGGCCAACCTGGTTTTGAAATTAAACTATAATATATTTGTTACTTAATCCATTGAAAACGAAAGGTCCATTACCCTGGTAAGTAAAACTGTTTACGTGTAGTAATTGAAACGACACGCTTGTTTCATCAACAATGCCCGCTAGTCGGTTCTAATACGTTATTGCCTCAGTTCAGATACAGTAGGTACCAATCGTAAATCAGGTTAAAGGTTTCTAATCTAAGATACTAATACTTTTGTGTTACATAAGCTAAGTGTGTTCGGCGGAATGTAAATAAGATTTGGCGGTTTTTCACTTTTTTTTACAAGCTTGATGCAATAGTTCCGGTTTGAAAACGAATCCTTACATTTGATTGGAGTCAATAGCGTAAGTAGGTTATTAGTTGTGCATAAATTACTAAACGCTGGTTAGGAAATATGTTGTTTTAAACATTCCACCATTAAAAGCTAAATAAGGATTTCACGAAGATTAAATCAAATTGTTTACACGCATACAATACATATGTACTTATAATAACAAAATTAATTACCTCAATTGCAAGCCGTGGCAGCCTTTTAATGAAATTGTACTTAGGTATTATTAAAAAGCTTGTAGGTAATGTTTTTTTTTTGGAAATGCAGTTTTAGTAAATTTGTGGTTAAGCCATAAATGAAAAATACGTGTCTTTTGTATGTTTTTGTTTATCTAAGTAATTCGTTTAATGGTGGTTCATTGACAGAACAGAACTTCTTAATTATTTTCTCTAAAAAAGTATCCAAAAATTTACCAAAAAGATAAATTTAATCGTAAATAATGACTCGAAAGTCGATTCACATATTTGCACAAACATACAAAGATGCATCCAATCGAAGGCCCATTTAATTCGGCCGTGTTCACTGCCCAATATTCCCAAACCAAACATATTAAAGGTTATTTGAACCATAGACAGTTACGAATCACCTGCGATTCATTAGTCGAATCGGTTAATCGGCGAGCCCACTCCGTGCGTAAATCTTTAGGCGCATTTACACGATCTCCCTGCTCTAAGCCCGTCCATTATTAATTGCACTCCTCATGGCGCAGATTATCCTTATTAAGGGCGCCGCAAACCTGACACATGCATTTCCTTACAACCATCTTATTCTGAAAGGGTTGGATTGAGATATACGTAGTCTCTATGCCGACAATTGTAATAGGAGACATTTTATCTGATTAGTGGATTGTTTGCTTTTGGCCCTTAGGTAGCGTATTTTTCGTAATTGTAAAAATTGTGTTTTTTTATATTCTATCATTACAATATTGATTTAAGGTAAACATATAAAATCATGTAAAGTGTGTGAAAAAGTAGTACCATTATGTAAAACGATTACTATTATTTAGTTAGGTAACCACCAAAATACCTAAAATCTCGTTCTGTTTGGCTTACAATTATTAAATGATTATAATATGTGTTTATTTTCTATCCCTAATGCATCTGTTAAGTGTTTATTGTGGAGTTTATATTATTTTTAACTTGGTGTTGATTATTACGAGGCTTAAGTTTTTCCTATTCGATTGAAAATCTTTGAGAAAAAAGAAGCCACGTGCTTTGATTTCTTCCTCGGATTTCTTAATACAACTGAAAAAAATTGCCAGTACAGTGTTGTCACCAAAAAGCAAACGTCATTGCCAATTACCGAAAAAGAAAAACCAAAGCTAGGTATTCGCGCAGACTTCGCGTCGGCATGACGTCGACGGCGCGGACGCTCGGATCAAGTCGAAAACAGCCAAAAACTGGCCCCGCGCCTTAGCCTTGAATGGCTTAGCCCCTGGACACGGCGAATAGCTGACGCGGCCCGCGGGCGGGCGCGCTCTGCATACACAATGCGCTTGCGCAGGGAGCAAAGACTGTGGAGTCGGCTAGTGGGCGCAAATTTGGGAGCTTTTACGAACAAACTCAGAAGATTTTCACTTCGACGGTCTGTTCTTAGAATAATGTACAGGATTTTTTTTGACGGACTCTAAACTCAGATTAGGGTTTAGAGTCCGAGTCTTTCCTCAGACATGATGAAAAATTTCAGAACATTAGCTATAACAATTATAAAGACATGAAAAATTGTAAAAGGGAACATTAGCTATAACAATTATAAAGACATGAAACAATGTATTTTTCATGCAGTTTTTCTTTCGTACAAGCGATGAAAGTCTGTAAATTCAAATTTACAGACTTTAATCAAAACCGACATGTTTTCTTTAAAAGCTCTAAATTGCATTTTAGTAGGTACTCTATTCAAATAGTACTATCCCATATTACCAATTTTAGGAAAAATAACACTCTAAGGGATAGGTATTACCTATCTGTTTTGAGATTAATAGTATGTACAAGCGGTATTCTAAAAAAAATATCGGTACTTTTAATGAAAATTTCTACTAATATTGTCACCCAAGTAAAGTAATTATGTTTCACATTTCAACTTCCCGTTTTAGCTAGTAAAAATAATAAAAAATCCTGCCCATTGTCGTTTCAACCAATGAAACCCGATATCCCTCTTGCCATTGCTACAATTATCTTTTTCAATTGACTAACATTATAAACGTACATTGTAATATAAATCAAAGGTGTGTACAAGTGTTTGTGTGTCTTCCCATCGTTAGCTCAAAGACAATTGATTACCTATTGTATTGCAAAGCTATATCTAACGTTAATACCTATATTTTAACTTATCTCGAGATTTATTGTTAATGCATCTGTTTTTGCTGCACTTGCATAATCTGCTTATGCACGGAGATTAAATTCATTGTTTTACAGAAAAATTCATGTGAATAGTAGTTATTAGTCGATGCGATTTCTAATACCCATTGAGACTAAAGTACTTTTAACAGTGAAGTACATTTCTTTTGCATTAAAGACGCAATCATTCTTGGAGATGCTAATAATATTAAGTAATTGAAGAACTCTTGATACTGGTGCAGATTGAAATAGGTTTTCAATTACTAGCTTCTTGAAAGGATCGCGCATTATTGTTTTAAAAAATTTTACTTTTTATAATAAAACTATTGAAATAATCAATTCATATTCGTACCTTTGGTGCGCTCTCGGACAAGCGAACGATTTAAGCAATTGCCCAACCTTATTGTCAAACGTTCTAAAATCAACTTAACGACTAAAAATTATTTCAGAACACATTGATTCTTCTGAATTCACATTTAAGACAATTCGAAGATGCCATGGAAAGAAAAAATAAGTAAGATAGCTTCTCTGTTCTCGTAGAAATTCAAGTTGGCAATCCTGTAACATTTTTAGTTGGTCCGCCTCCACGGGTGGCTCTGTGCGGCCAGTAATGGAGTATTTCGTATTTGCTTCATTTTTTATTTTTTGCCAGTTCGATTACGCGAACGCGATCGGCTCATCATTCTTGGCGAAATTCGGGAGCGTCTCACAGTCCAGCCTCCAGATATTAATTATTGATTGACGATAAAGTAGGTATTCGTAATGTTGCCCTCTGATTATACCCTGCGAGCATTATATGTCCGAACGTCGGATTTATCGACCCTTGAGTGATTTTCCCATTGCAAGATTGAAGAAAAAATATTTTATTGGTTGCCAATGCACCTTCGGTGGGATTCGGGAGATAAATTGAGCGTGTTTCTGGAATGAGATCGCAGATCCATAATTTTCCAGACGGCGAAAATTATGCGTTGATGGTTCAAAATATTAACTACCCACATTTCGCTTTATTTATCTTTTACTGTAATTTCAAATTTTGTATCTTTGATGTTTAAGGCTTGTATTTACATTCAGTATCAACGAAAAAGATCTGAAAACGCAATAATTTAAGTTGAACAAGGAGAAGACGCGTTGATGGATTCTGTCCTTTTAAGGAAGGAATTACCAAAGCACTATCTGGGAGATCTTCGAAAAAGACAATAAAACCAAGCCATATCGCCCCGTATCAGAATCAGAACGGAATGCTAATTGAAATCGTATTTTATTTTCATTCGCCACAACCACCACTCATTTTTATCTAAACCGCTGTCTACACTCGCGTGTGTTGCGCGCCCTCGCGTAGATGCCTGATGGATGGGCTGATATCAATCAGTCCGTGTAAACTATGCTGTAGGTAGTCTGCTACTATTTTACGCTTCCCATTTGCATACACATAAGTACGCATTTTTTCTTGTAAGGGCATAGTTGATGGATTCTATTGTTTTTAAGGCGAGGGAAGGCGAGTTTAATTAGCTAATATTACATCAATGCTTCGCTGTTTTGCATACGCTCGGTATACATGGGCCGTATTACTGGAAATAATAATGGAGAAAATTACATATTAACTAAGTTTGTAATGGCTGACAGACTCGATTGAGTTCTGAAAATACAGCTAGTTAATTACAATAATGGGTTTATGTCTGAGTTGCTTTATCTGTTTTAGGGTTTGAGTACATTACACGTATGCGTGCAATGCATGCATGTTTAATTCGAAATAATACGCTGTTTGATAAAACACGAAGATTTGCAGTGGCTTTGAAAATAACACTACTCAACACTAAAAAAATATCTGATTTGGCTCATATTGTTTCATATCGATGTTGACTAATAATAAATATATGTAGGCATTTTATTTCGATATCACGTCTAGAAACTGAGAAATATGAATTTTAACTTTTTGACGTATTTTTGATTTATATTTTGCGGGTATTTCGAAAATACGATTGTTTTACAAGCAAAACTTACTTTAAACGTTAGTTCAATTGGTAAACTAGAAAATGTCACGCATATGTGTTAACAGTCCTAACGTATTTTGTTATATTTGTGGCGAATTTACGCCAAAATCGAAAACAAAACATCTTTCTGACCTAATTAAACAGTGTTACTTAGCCTATTTTGACCGTGATGTGAAAAATCAAGATAAGACGTGGGTTCCTAAAGTGTGCTGTCTAAGGTTTTATATGAATTTGAACGGTTGGTACAATGGAAGAGTTAAAAAAATGCCATTTGCTACGCCGATGGTATGGACTGAACCAACAAATCATGCCGTGGATTGTTACTTCTGTTTAACACATTTAAAGGGGTTTTCTGGGAAATCTAAACGAAGTATTAAGTATGCCGATGTGTCATCCGTAAAGAAACCTCAGCCATATTTTGACCAGCTACTTGTACCCATAAAAAATTTCGTAAAACGCTTAAATAGAGATGGTCCTGCATTACAATTTCTTAAGCAAAAGTTTCCAAAGCTTAGTGAGGCAAAAATCAAAGAGGGATATTCGTAGGTCCGGACATAAAAAAGCTGATTAAAGATTCGTCTTTTACATCTACTCTGAACTATACTGAAAAACAAGCATGGGATGCTTTTATTGATGTGACAAAGAATTTTCTTGGTAACAACAAATCCGCTGACTTTCGCCAAAAAATTAAACTGATGTTGGACTGTTATCACAAAATGGGATGTAATATGTCATTAAAACTACATTTCCTTCATTCGCACTTGGATTTTTTCCCCGAAAATATGGGATCAGTCAGCGATGAACATGGGGAACGCTTTCATCAAGATGTGGCTGCAATCGAAAAACGTTTCCAAGGAAGATGGGAGCCTACTATGCTCGCAGATTACTGTTGGAGCCTTGTTAGAGAAACTCCAGGATCTCACTACAAGAGGAAAGCCAGCGGCACCAAGAAAACCTTGCCTTTTCAATCAAAGCATCAATAAAACCTAACGAGTTAGCTTTATTTTGTAAGAAAATCGTATTTTTGACTAATTTAATTTATCTTGAAAATGAGATGTGATGTAAAAATCTTATTTACATATTTGTATTAGGTCAGTAACAAGGAATTATAATCACATAGTCGGAACTCAGATAAAAAAAAAAGTTTGTTATTTGTTGAGTAGTGTAATTGTTGAATTAACAGAATCACTTAGAAATTGAATACGGCGAGCGATCATATAAACTCATTCTGAGAACCTACCATTAATTTAATTTAAGACGATTTAACTTTTCCTGATTAAATCTGTTTGCTTTTTCAAATTATTTAAGTGATTTGTCATTTTCGACAATCATCAAACCATTGTAGTAAAACTAATACCACACGCTAAGTAATACTAGAATAGAAATAGCAGAATAAATTTTACAAGTATTTTCATCAAACATAAGGTTCCATATTTTTTTGTAAATTAACTGTTCGTGTCACAGACATTAAATAAGCAATACTTCAAAATATATATTTTTTAAATATCGTCATTGCCTTGTGAAGGAATTGTAGGTAAGTGTTTAGTAAAACCACGTATTATATTGATTTAAGTCACTTCAATAACACTAAGCCGCTCTCATCGATCCAGCAGAAAAAGCGTTTTACAAAACGGTCGCCTATTGAAAATGCATTGATAACGATCAACGCGACAGGCATAATGGTACAATGGCGAGTAATTAGTAAAAAAACATTAAGCGTCAGCTGTCGGCGCGCGCGCAGCCTGAGAGCAACTTAGCGCCCCCTAGAAATCCGCGATCAGTGGGGAAGGCTGGGGAAACTTTGGACTTCGATTTTTTGTGGTAGTAAGCAAGGTAGATGCGGTTAGTCTATTAATATTGATATCATGATAACGCGTGATCCTACTAATATTGTAAACGTAAAGGTTTGAAATAAAAATATTTTTATATCGGAATTATGTGTACACTCGGAAGTGCCATTTACATATAACACATTTCTATAGTATCCCAATGGCACAACTAGGAGAGGTGAGGGGGGGGGGGGATTTAGTAGGTAGTCTACATTAGTGCGCCAATGCATTTCCTCCCCTTAAAAATAAAAATAATGTGCCAGCCATGTATGTTCCCACGGCGCCACTAGGCGATGAGAGGCGAGCGGGGGTTTTAGTGGGTAGTCTTCTCAGAGCCTTCTTTCCCACATATGCCTCTGCCCCCCCCCCCCCCCCCCAAAAGGTGCCATTCACACATGCCCTTGAGATGTATTATTAATGGTAGCTAGATCATTCAACACATACTTCTTCTGGAGTTGTTTAGCTGAATGTAACTGGTAGTAGTTTCAATTGATTAGTACTTATGCGCACACAACTTACATTAACAATTTGATGACAGAACCAATTACCAACTTAATTAAGTAATTCTGAGGATCATCCAACTTGGTTGGTGGTTATGGGAGCTGGTTAAACAGCTTTATTTATAATAATTACAACAGTTGCTAATGACACGTGATGAGTAGATTAAAATATAATCTAATCTATTAAAAGAACCAAATGGTTTGGTTGCCGAAAACATAACCTTAATTTATTTATATGAATGTTGTTACTCATATTACTGGACAGTGAACTGGAACTATTATGATATGTGATGATTGTCACAATAATTATCTCATGGTAATATAAAGCAATACTTACCAATAATTTGGATACATTTTACGATAGTTTACCATCCTTTATGAATATGGTGCTGAGTCTTTAAGCATGTGTTGCACCAATTATTATCACCAGTTGCTTTTTTTTAATTATTTTTATCCCTCTTTAATCGAATTGTCTTATTTTGTACATTCGGTCAGACTAAATCATGAGCGATTCGGTAGAATTATTTTTCTTTAGTTTCATGTAATTCAATAGATGATGTGCACCATTGGTAGCAAAGGTCGCGCCTTCCAGGTAAGGGCGACAAGACCAGTAACAGCTATAATATGCTGTACTTGTCGCCCTTAAGCTAGGACTCATTACTCAAGGCTCCGCTGGAGTGCCCAGATCGGGCGAGTCCCCGTTTCCCAGGTGGGCCCTAACCCGCCTGGACAGAGAGGTAGCCAGGGAGGCCGCGTTCGTTCAAAACTGGTTCGCGCCTCCCTCTAACCATCTGACCGTCGACGAGAGGGCCTCCCAGCTTAGGGACGCTCTGACCGAGGTGTGCAACGCGTCCATGCCTCGGTCCCGCCGCCCGCCCCCTCCCCGCGCCGTCTATTGGTGGACGGCGGAAATAGCCGATCTTCGGGCGACCTGCACCGCAGCCCGAAGATCATACCAGCGGAGTCGCCGTCGTAGAGTGAGGAACGCGGAAATGGAGTCACGCCTTTACGCCGCATATTTAGACGCCAAGAGGATCCTAAAGGCGGAGATAGGTGCCGCCAAAGATAGGGCAAGAGCGGAAATGCTCGACGGCCTTAATGCCGATCCGTGGGGGAGACCGTATCGGGCTGCGCGAAATCAGCTGCGCCCCATTGGTCCCCCACTGGCCGAGTCCATAGAGCCTACACTACTAGAAGGGGTGGTCCGGGCTCTCTTCCCAGCTGAGCCCCACTTCACCCCTCCAGTAATAAATCCGCCCTCCGCGGCGAACCTAGGGGACGAAGAAACTCCGCCAGGTCTGACAGACGAAGAGTTCGGCGTGGCTGCGTCGCATCTCCGCGCGAAAAAAACGGCGCCGGGCCCCGACGGGATCCCTGCTAAAGTTGTGGCTCTGGCTCTGGCAGAGATGGAGCCCAGGTTCCGGGACCTCTTCGACACGTGCCTTAGGGTTGGGAGGTTCCCGGAGGTGTGGAAAGAGGGGCAGCTGATCCTCTTGAAAAAAGAGGGACGCCCATCAAACAGCCCTCTTGCTTACCGGCCAATCGTCCTGCTGGATGAGGTCGGTAAGCTCTTCGAAAAAATTGTTGCGGCGAGGATCAACTGCCACCTCAGGGAGCGGGGGCCGGATCTGTCCGACGCCCAATTCGGGTTCCGAGCGGGGCGCTCAACCACAGACGCGTTGGCGCGACTACAGGGGGTAGTTTGGAAGGCCTGGGATGCGGGGGAGGGAGTTTTAGCTGTGTCACTGGACATAGCTAATGCCTTTAACTCCATCCCCCACTCCACAATCTTGGTCGCCCTAAGGTACCACCGGGTACCCCAATATCTGGTGCGTCTCCTCGGCAATTACTTGTCGGGCAGGAAAGTTGCCTATGTCGGCAAAGACGGTGTCCTCCGGCGTGCAAATGTTGGGTCCGGTGTTCCACAGGGGTCTGTCTTAGGGCCCCTCTTGTGGAACATCGGCTTCGATTGGGTCCTGCGGGGTGTCCTCCTCACGGGCATGAGCGTCATCTGCTATGCAGATGACACTCTTGTCACAGTTCGAGGGAGGACTTATGGCGAGGCCGCGCGCCGTGCAGCTGCTGGCGGTACACGGGTGGCAGAACGCATCGATCGTCTGGGGCTACGAGTTGCGCTCGAGAAGACCGAGGCCATCTACTTTTTCGGGCCTCGGCAGCGCCGTCCTCCCCCAGATGCTAACATCGTCGTCGGGGGAGTGACCGTCAGGGTGGGGGCCCAGATGAAATATTTGGGCCTAGTACTTGATGCGCGCTGGACCTTCGAGCCCCATCTGAAGGGATTGTCCCAACGCCTCATCGGGGCGGCTGGTGCGTTTGGGCGTCTGCTCCCAAACTTGGGCGGGCCAAGGGCCAAATGCCGGCGGCTCTACGCCGGCATTCTTAGGAGTATGGCCCTTTACGGCGCAGCCATCTGGGCGGACGCCCTTTTCCGGCGGGGGAATACAGCCCACCTGCGGAGGCCACAAAGGGCTATTGCCCAGCGAGTGGCCCAGTCTTACCGCACGGTGGGCTTCGACGCGGCATGGGTCTTGGCCGGCACGACGCCTTGGGCCCTCGACGCAGGGGTACAGGCCCAAGTCTATTGGAAGTGTGCGGAGAGGAGGGCGCGGGGAGAGCGTCCCTCCCCAACTGAGGTGGCAGCGATCCGGCGCGAGGAGCACGAAAAGATGGTCCAGCGGTGGAAGATGGGTCTCGAAGAGCTACGACCCAGGGGGCGAGTTATTGACGCCGTTGGTCCGGTGTTGCAGGAGTGGTTGAACCGGGGCCACGGGTACCTGTCCTTCAGATTGGTGCAGGTCCTGACCGGGCATGGATGCTTCGGTCAGTACCTGCACCAAATTGGGCGAGAAGAATCGCCGCTGTGCCACTCTTGCGGCGCGGCGGCAGACACAGCGGACCACACACTGGCCGTGTGTCCAGCCTGGGCGACTGAGCGGGCCGATCTGGCCGCTATTGTTGGGACCGATCTCTCGCTCCCAAGCATTGTTACAGCCATGCTTGGGAGCGAGGAGGCCTGGACGGCAGTTGCCGCCTTCAGCGAGACAACAATCTCGCGCAAGGAGGCGTCGGAGAGGGAGCGAGAGGACGACCCCCTTGCCCCCCCACATCGGAGACGCCGAAGATTACGCGCGAGGCGTCATTTTGACGCCCTTGCGCTTGCTAGCGGGGACCAGCCGGCCGCGGGTGTGGGGACACCCCGGCCGGCCTTGCACGGTTTTCCGCAGATGCGCGGGAACGGTTTAGCACCTTCGGCCGTTCCCGCCAATCCCCCGACCATCCTGGGGGGAGCTGGTGACGCCGCCCCGTAGGGGCAGCAATTCCGCCGACGGCGCTGTGGTAGTCATGGATCGCCCGGTATCCCATGGCGCCGTCAATAGGCGATGAGAAGGTGGGGGGAGTTTTTAGTTCGGGTAGTCCCCGCCCCTAGTTCTATTTCTGGGCGGGGGAGTCCCACACACGTCGCTGCCGTCCCCACGGCAGTGGTATGGTGCGAAAAGATGGCATTCTCTCCCCCTTAAAAAAAAAAAAAAAAAAAAAAAAAAAAAAAAAAAAAAAAAAAAAAAAAAAAAAAAAAAAAAGGACTCATTACTACTTAACGTCAGGTGAGACGGAATCAATCTTGAAGTGCAATATAAAAAAAATCCAAAAAGAAGAACTAGAATAGAAATTGTAGTCGCGCTGCAGCGGTTGTCGCGTATCTATTGAAATTGCCAGTATATTGGTGTGATTGTCTGACGCATTTATTTTTAAAGGGTCCCGGATTTAAAAGCGCACGTTGCCAGCATCCGTGGTCGCAGCCCGGTGCGTGTATTGTGCCTAAAACAAAGGGTTCTTACCTCGAGTTTAATTTTCGAGTGCGAGTTAGTGTTTGAATTGGTTTTAATCGCGGGATAAACAATGGGGCGGCGCAGCGATGTGTGCCGCGCCGGGAGTTTAAATTGTGTTTCACTTATTACTGTAGTATCGAGGATCTCACGAGTGCACGTCGATGGGTCAATTCGAACGGAAAACCGGGGGCTTAGGTCGTTTTGACGTAGCTCCTGTTTAATTTCAAAAAGCAGTTTAATGATGGAATTTATTTACAATGAACTTACTTTTCGTTCTCACTGTTGGCCAGTGATATTATATTTCATTTTTTAATGCAAAATACAAAAAATATTGGCCGTCGCGTCTTTACTTACATTCCAAATGCCTAATGTGTTATATACAGTTAAATCTAATTCAAAATTGAAATAAGAGCGTAATAAAAAACAATTTTTATTTCTTGTTTTGCCAGTGCCATGTTTTAGGTCTCTACAGTGTCTTTAACATATTTGATCGCAGTTAAAATCACACTTCCTTGATTGTTTCATGTGATGGCAGTCTTGGAATGCGAAAATTCAGTTCAGTTCCAGCTAAACGTAAAACAATATTGTATATTACAAATGAACATAAACAAATACAAAAACGAATTTAAAAACTTGTCTGTTTGCTATCATTCTTACTAATATTTTAATATCCCTCTTTACCGCCTCATGATCCCACTTTAACAGTCTTTTAATATAGAATTATAAGTCGAACGTTACTTAGAAGGCATGTCATTAAATTATGCAAAAATTATGAGATATCGCTCTTTAAGAGTTCAGTTCTGCTTCATTAATTTACGTGTAAGTGGCTATTACAAAAATTGTATCATTAATGGATGAATCTTGGCATAATATGTTATGTAACCAAGTTAATTTACATAAAAAATTTCTTCAAACAAACACTTACTTTTGAAAAATGAAGAAATAACATTCTGTTAGAATTAAACATGTAATTTTTTTTAGAACCAATTTTTTTAAGGCGTTTTAACATGACATATCCAGCATTCCATTATGTAGTATTTAGTGCATATCAGGTATCCATTGTTTTTCAAATGTGTTTTTGCGGACAAGAATATGTTTAAAATATATTTTCACTAGGCTTTTCATTGATAAGTAAAAAAATAACTTACTCTTTATTAAAAAATGTCAAAAATAATTCCTAAACGGTAAGTCCTTGACCAATTTAATTTGTACAATATTTAGACCCATTTATGTAGATATGACGCGTATGTACTCTGTGTGACCTAAGCTCAATATTTATTTTAATAACGATTGGTTGATTGTCATGTTTGAATTCAATGTGTAATCTGTATTTTACTCAAACTAACTTACTTAACTGTCGTTTAAAATATAGCGAAGTGATAAATTACTGTCAATAATAATAAAAGAAAAAGATTTGGTTCAAACTTCGTTTAAATAAGACGGACATTTTAAAAAGTATCTCTTTTTTAAAATGTCCGTCTTAAAGAGTTGCATCTGCAACTCTTTAATTAATTAGTAATTTGTATCCTAATCCGTCCAACCTTTTATCGTAAAGAAGTTGCTGATATAAGCATTCAAACATCTGCATCCATTAAGTTGTGATTTAAATTAATTTCAGAGTTAAAATAGATATGTTTTATATTGCTTTTTTTTTATATTACACTTCAAGATTGACCTCATCCCACCTGATGTTAAGTGGAAATGAGGTTTTAGCTTAAGGGCGACAAGTAGAGCATAATAAAGCTGTTACTGGACTTGTCGCCCTTACCTTGAAGGCTTAACCCCTACTACTAATGTAGCAACCCCCAGGAGCTCTGGAAACCTTACTCACACGCAGGAACATAACAACACAGAAGTGATTGTTATTTGGCTGCGGTCTTCTGTAAGGTGGAGGTATTTCACCAGTCGGGCTGCTCCAGTTCGAGCGATAAATCGCTATGCCCTACCTCTCTTAAAACATAGCTGGTTAATAATCGCGTTTATAACTTACTCACGCACTGGCATACCAAGCAAAGGTGAAAACACATAACAACACACTTACTTACTTACTTAGATAGACGCATGATATATGATTGTAATCTATGATCATAGATTACCTCCGTATCCAATACATTATTGTATAAGTTACTTCTGAATTACGCATCAGAAGTATCGGTTAGACGTATTTGCATCTATGGCGTGACGGAAAATTGTAATTCGTTACGAATACAAAATTAATTAACAATTGATTATGCAGCGAATCATCTGCCTATTACCATAGTGGTAGATTATCGTTTTAAGTTGAAAAAAAAAACGGCGTTGCATATCAATCGGTATGTAAATGTTGTGAGAACGAGTTATCCCTGGGGTGGGGGTGAGCGATGCGAAACGCGTGAGCAATCATTGCGATCGACGACTCTTGCGCACCTCGGAGGGAAATTACGGAAACGCACACATGCGCGCTCTAGGCTGAGGGCAGACTGGCGTTAGATCCGCCGGTTTCAACCTTTTTTTGCCGGGTAGTATTTTAAGCTGCTGATACATAGTTGGAACCGAATGAACGGAAACTGGTCGGTAGCTTGACTGTACGAAATTGCGATGAAGGTAAAAACCGTATTTCGTTTTATATTATTCCGAATGCATGTACAGTCACGTGCACACATGTATGCAACCTCATTCTAAAGAACCCTTTGGTATCGTAGTAAGAACTCAAGTGTTTACACGTTAACATACATTCCATTACTCGTGACTGTAAGTTCTTGTGATACTATACGATAGCCAACATGTTTTGGATCCTCGTGTTACTTTTAATTAGAAATGATTTAAAAATAGTTTTCATGCGTGTATTCATATTTTGGAATTTCGGAATGAAATTTTAACTTTTCTAGTTTCAAAATTGACTTTAGCCTTCGTGTACTGGTTTTATGTTTCCATTTAAAATCCACCGCCTGGCACTCGTTTTAAACGAGAAAACTTTAGAGTGACTAGTTGATGGTCTGACCAATTAATTTTCTGTACCTTCCAAATAAAATTAAAAAAATATTTTAAAATATTTATAAAAATAATTCTCAGTGAACTGTTGACTGTCTACTTCCGACCTTACGTCAACAAAGAATCCCACACATTCTCAGTATCCGCACACATACAAAGCAACGACACCAGTAATCCATTGTTAGCACATGCCTATGCAAATACATATTAATGCATTATAAATACAATGTGCAAATGCATTTTTCACTTTTTGCCGTAGAGGAAGGGTGTACACCGTACGAGTACATCATAAAAGTACCGGATAGTAAACAAATGTGTTAGATCATGAATAAATAAATATTAGTGGAAAAAGTACTTAGCGACTCTGCTCATAGCCCGTAAAGTAATGCGGGGACATATCAAGGTATCCCTTTAAGGAAACTTTTAAAATAAAAACGTAAAACGTTGTTTACTTGTCGTAAGGATGATAATAAGTAACACAATGTTGATAAATAAATGGGAGCATGTTAAGCTTTGAAATTATAAAATGAAATCGCCGAAGATGCTAATTTATTCTGAAAATGTATAACGTAATACATTTGATTATAGTATGAGGATATAAAAGTATTGAATTATATTTATTTGCATGGTTGTTACAAACGGAAATTTTAAATATATCTCAAGTGTTTATGGTATGTAAATCCAGAAATCACAAGATTGTTTTTTTAATTAATGTAATTTTTTGACAATGTCGCATACATTGCTCTGATTCTGTTGTTACTAGCTAAAGCATTTGCGTGACAGAAATCAAAAACATCGACGGTATCTCCTATATGCGAGGTGTTATAGTAAAAATTGTTTCCCATATTGACCCGACAGCGAATCGAACCCGCCAATATTTACACGACGCCAAAGTTTCAAGCCAAAAAGCTTTGACTGAAAACTGGGAAGAAATCTCAAACAAAAAATAACATGTTTGAGTAAATCCTTTAATTAAAGTATCTAAAACAAAACATTAAACAAAAATGGAAATACGGGTAGAGATATAACACTCAGAGTGTGTTGACATTTACATCTAAGTCTGGACAAAAAAACTACGAGTGTAGTACTACAAACTATGTTTGCTTCAAGAAACAAGCTTTAACAGTACACCGTTCTCGATCTGCATAATTTGTACCTATTTAAGAGAACAAAAAACAGTCACAAAACATACCACGCCTTATTTCGCTCATGTCAATCGACATCTCTCGTTATGGTAGCTGTTTGGTCTCACAACTAAAATAAATCAATCAATGGTGCCTACCATTTCACTTCATTATCGGATTCTCGTCTTGAATAATAATTTTCATTGCTTATCTAATTTTCGACTAATGAATTTAATGTAGCCGATAGCATCGTCCAGTGAAATTAATGGGAGTGAAACAAAGACGATGCAAGTACAGTGTAGTCGGTTGTCACGCACTCACACGCACAATTTTATCTTTTTTTTTGTCAGTAATATAATTGTTTTGTAAAGGAAGTTGCGGATTCAAATGTGGACGTTTTGGATCACGCGATGGCCGACAAATTGTATTGAGTTAAAACGGTTAATTTGTTGTATGGGGGTTTGAAAAAGTGCAACACTTTAAAGTACAGGTGTGTATTTTGTTATCTTCGTTTGAATTATTTATTAATTCGAACTCCCGGAATCAGTAACAAGTTTGACAAATTGTATTGTGTGATTTTATCTACTGATTTGAGATTTCAAAGTAGAATTTGTTTCCCAAATTTACCAGGCGGTTAGCGGTTGTCAAATCAGTTTTAATTATACTGCAGTACTACAGCAAAACAAAAAACAAAAAAGAAAAGGCTATGAATAAATAGCATTAGCTTGTAACTAAATACATGTTAAATAATTAATCAACAGCTATTTCAAATAAAAAAAGGCTGACTGCCTTCATGGCCATTGTCCATTGTGTGGTATTTTTTATTAATATATCTATATTTAAAACCCACTATTTAATCACAATAGTGTCTTAATTTACTAGTTTATTTATTTTTATACGAAATTGAGCATTAATTAGTAATATATTATATTGATCCGCTTGGTTACCTAGAATCTAAACGTTAAATAAACAAATAACTACTGTTTGAAGCGTAAAAATAAGTTTATGTTCTATGGTCGTTAATTATGATAAAATTCACGTAACATATCTATTAATGCATATCAAGGTAGTGTAGTTGCAATTATTTATTGTGCATTGTGACTGTGTACCTGACTCTTACTGAACAACAAGATAGATCGACAGATATGGGATGTTTTTTTATTTAAGAAAACAGGTAGGTACATTTACACATGGTGGTTATTATAAAAATAATAGTTTCCAGGCGCCTTTACGTTGAAAAAAATACATGAAGACTAGAAATAGGTAAAATATTAAAAATACCAGTATAAATACCTGTCTATTTAATATAGTGCTTAAAAGAATTTACTGAAATTCTTTTAAGCACTATATTAACTAAGATCAGTAAATACTACGAGTTAAACAGGAGAAATACGCCGGCACGGTATATAACCTGACACGACATGCATAACATTTGTAAACTAAGTATTTCAACAATTGGATTCAGTAATACCGTGCTTTCGTATTAAATAATTCAATCATTGAGTACAGCAGTTCTGTTTTGTATTGGTAACTAGGAACATAAATTGAATATAATCTACTCCCTGTCTTGCGGACACAGTATTCTCAAACCACTAGTAAATTTAAAATAATTTTACGCAAAATAAACTACACAGTATCTTGCAAAACACCGCCCGTTTATTTGCTCCAAGGCACCAGTGATATTCATGCGAAAGCGTTACGATTTATGAGCACACACAGATAAGCTTTCAAATCGAAAAATTCTATCTAGTATACGAAAAAACCTAATTACGACGTTGCGTTAGAAATCGCGGTGCAAAACGCACACGCATCAGAATTAAGCAATTAATGCAACTACAATCGGCCGACGATCTTTATAAAATTCTCTCATAGAATGTTTAAAAATAATATAGTCCTTTTTTGATTACGTGGCGACCAAATGATAAGAAAGGACTAAGAATAACGGAAAGTTAAATTTTAAGGCATACATTTAATTAATTGATAAAATTTAAATTATTTTTAAATTAATTTAAACAATTAATTGTTTGTATTTTCTTAAATACTCAATTCGTTTTTGGCTAAAATATTTCCAAATTTTGATGATTTGAAATTAAAATTGTAGGTCAATTGTTCAAGTCCAAGTCTAAAACTAATGTAAACCGCAAACTAATAAAGAGAAAAGTCTGTATACTATCATTAATGTAACTTTAGTCAAGCCGTTGAGTAATTACCGATTTTACATTTATCAAATCCATAATATTAACCGAATTACGTCGTTAACAGTCAATAATTTATAAGTAGTAGAATTTTGAGGTACCTTAAATGATTATCATCTATACTAAACAGGTACATTCATGAAGAAAATGTTTGCTCTATACATCATCATTACGAATTCTTATTATCCAAATGAGAAACAAACAATGAAATCGACGCTGATTTCAATTTGCGGGTAGTTCAAAAACACGTCATCGCCTCGGTTTATCGATATATCGGGCGACGAGTGCGATGGCTATCGGCCGGAGCAACCGTTACAGCGCGTAACTTTTTCGCGAGAAAAAAGGCACAATTATAATAATTATCGTCCTAGTATGGGATAGAGGCACTTGTTTATGCAAATGCTTTACTAATTAAGAAGGAAATTATTTTCAACGTCGTTTTGCATGTTGACTCGGGGCAAAAAGCGCGAGGTTTCCACGCGGG
Source organism: Glyphodes pyloalis (assembly GCA_037074685.1). Classification (NCBI taxonomy): domain Eukaryota; kingdom Metazoa; phylum Arthropoda; class Insecta; order Lepidoptera; family Crambidae; genus Glyphodes; species Glyphodes pyloalis. Next base: position 4,511,469 of record JAYKKO010000004.1, read on the forward strand.
GGCTCGTACCTACATTGTCACTGGAATACGTAATGCTGATCGATCTATTGACAGCAAAACAGAATCTTTTTGCGTCAAGTACAGTTCGACTTTCTCTCATTCTTATCCCATACGCGGATAAATTAAATGTCTGTTTACATCAGTATTGTGAGATTTATTCTCTTTGTTGCTCATTGATTTATCGTCTTCTGTTTTGATTAACGTAGCGGACTTGCGAAGCATCGTCGCGTTATCATTTTAAAGTTGAGATCGGTGTGTTCTCATTAAAAGTGTTTACAAATTTTGATGCAAAGCTGAACGTTTGAATTGAAAAAGTGTGAGCCAGTTCGATGACCTTTATTTTCAGTAGCGAAGGTCTCGTTGAAGGAGTAAAAAAGCGTCAGCCGTCTTCACAACAAATATTAGCATTGTCTAAACCTTAAGAACACTTAACCGGAGACCGATGCACTCCGTCGCTATTCTTGGCGTTACGCATTATAGGTCCCTTGTTTGTCAAGCGGGGCTTTTTAATGCGGCTTAGCAATCGAAGGGTCGGAAGCGAAAGGGTTCTCGATTCTTATAGAACTCCGGTTATCGCCGGCTTAATCTTAGCGGGCAAATTAGGATTAATTGAACTTTTTCCTTTTAATTCAAACTCCTTTGTGTAAGCGCGTATTTCTCTGGAAGTGTCAACGCAGGAATTATATAGAGTTGGATGAAAGTTTTCGGTACCTAAATGTTTGCTATCATTATAAACGATCGTTCAAGAAATGGTAATACTTTTTGTGAAACCAGTGGTGAGAAAACTGACTTAAATTACGTTTTATTAATTTAATGAATAAAAATTATTCATCGTATGATTTTAGGGCACACTTTAGGGTTAGGAGGAAATAGAGATATGCTTGTTCATCATTTTAATTCACTGCTCTGTTTTTTTTAAACATTTAATAATTCCAAGAATAGTAGTTCCGTTATACTTTCCCTAGAGCCTGAATTTTTAAGCTAAATATCCACAGCTATCGAATCCTATTATAATTAAATGTGCAGTTAAACCTGTCAATAACAATCGCTTTAGTGATTTATCCTTGAAATAGATTACAGGAATCCACTCTAGGTGCTAATAAGATTAGATTAGATAAAGTCAGTATTAACTGTCACATACTTTGCTACTGATTTAGTCAGTAATTACTAATCTATGATGATTGTTTATCTTTTTGCTAAGTAGTTGAGCATTTACGTTTGTAAACAAGCAAACATACGTTTGGTAATTAAATGGGTTCAAATAGTATCGTTATGATGCCGAAAATAGTTTTTGAACTTGTAAGGAGACGGGAACGCTGATGGATTCTATTAAAATACCTAATTGATACATGTAAAAGTAATTACAAAATGAAAAATTCAATAGAGTAGGTAAAATACGATAATACAAGAGTAATATTGATTAGGTAATTACTGTAATGTTATTGGATATGGTTTATTTGAAGAATATTAATTAAAACTGCTCATTAGCGATAACGTTTTTAGTTTAACAGCGATTTTCAGATTAAGCTTCTGTTTTGAATCCGTATACTGATAATGAATAACATATAGTATGAATATATATAGTATAAGCGAACATATTGCTAATTGAAATGATCTTTTCCAAGTATTGCTTTATACCCGGTTCCAATATTTGAAAAAACGATCTGTTCTAGTTACAGACAGTAAAAAAATATACGAGGCATAAGCTAAAAACGATCGACAGCCGACTGATGACAGCTGATATGGAAAGTAAATTTAAAATCGGAATTAACGACTCGTAGAAAAACGGATAGTGAATTTTGACAGTTTAGGAATCGTAAAATATTCGAACCGGCCATTAATAATTCATCTGCAAATGTAGTTCCATTTTTAAATTCACGTTTATATATGTTTTTATTCGAATAATAAACTGTCAATGAAGTTTTTGCCTGCAAACTTTTGTAGAGTTCCAACTCTATATAGTTTCAATCCGCGAGAGCTCTCGCATTGGTATTAAGGGGTGAGGGGTGGAGTATCTAGACCCGATGTCGGTTACGCGCTCTCAGGTGTGACGCGGCGGAAGCGCGCTATCATTAACCTACCCACATGTAGTGCGTGAGCGCACGCACCCTCGCTGCGAAATGGCCTTGTGTGCGTGCCCAGGGCCGGACTGAGCGCGGAGCTTTGGGGGACAAAGTCGGGCCAAATTAATAGTTAATGATCCTATCCTCTGGTAGCTTAACAAACGTAAAACTATTCCACGTAAAGTCAGTTTAGTGGAATAAGGTCTCTCTTTCCTCATGCTATAAATTTTCCTCTCATGTTGTAGCTACTGGATCATATGATTAATATGAACATAATAAATAAAATAAATCGACCGTAAACGGTCGTTTAACATCTAATGCAAAAAATAACATTATTTTAAGTCGTAATTAATACGAGAATAGTTTTACAACTTTTGCATTGTGTATTAAACCATTACGAACAGGAGATAGCGGTAGATGGTAATTTAATTCATGTTTGTATATCTAGTTAGGTGTTCATTGCGTTTATTATGTGTTTGACAACACAGTGCATTTAAATAAATGTACTAACAGTAGCAGTATCTAACTTATTGTATTGTGTAGCTCACTTTGGACCAAGCCATATGGTTTTGTTTTGATGAGTGATGAAACAATTAGGTACTTAAGTAAGTATTTACTTTCAAAAGGTAAGCTGGGGCAGACCAGTCCCCAAAGGTGCCACTTGTTCACAAGGATGACCAGTGCCAGCCATCGCTTTACTGATTAAACGTTAAATTTGCTTTGATGACGATAAGTACTGGAATTGTACTGCAGGAAATAAAATTAGTCCTAGCCCGTCCCTATGCGCGCATATCCGTGGATCCGGCGACACACGCCGCTAGACAGCGGGTGGACAATAAAATGTGAATGCCACTAAATATTAAAATTTCACTCCAATACTTAATCGTTTATGGGAACTCGAACGCAACGTTTTTGCACAATAAAATTATTTTTAAACCCCACTGTGCTATCCGCTATCTTGATGGACGCTGAATAGGTAATGGGTGTGATAATCTATAAACAAATCGACGTTCCCGATAGTATGTACTTTTTTAATTTGTCAGTGAATTTTATGCGTCGACTGTTGGATTGAAATATGAGTATGTGTGCGGTAGCATTTTTACATACATGTTACTTAAATGTTAACGATTGTCTGATAACTTGACGACTTTGTAAATAAATTAGTTGTTGCGTGCAACTTTTTTACGCAATTTCGGAATAAAAATACGCTATATGTTATTCCAGTATCTTATCGGTCTAGCCACCAAATTTCATTCAAATCCATTCATTGTTTTTTTAGTGAAAGAATACGTTGGTATTCATCATCAACACAAACTTTTATTTGTATATGTTAATATTTTTCTCAATAAACACTTTGCACGGCCGTACCCGTTTCTCGATATCTACTATTTCCTCTACCTAAATGTTGTCTGGAAGAGATTGCTCTCAAGCAATAAGACTGCGTAAATTGTACTTGAATATGTCTTTAAAACCAATTTCTGTAAATTTTCTGAACAATAAAGTGTATCTATCTATTTATAACCATACACACATATATATGTACGTTACATATATAGCGGACCGGACTTTAGCGTCGTGCCATCTCTATAATATACTATTCATTGGCATTGTTACTATTTTTTTAATTGTGTATTGTAATTATTCTTATCTGATTTTTTATTATTATTTTTTTTTATTACTATTGACATTGCTTAATCTTATTTGACGCACGTAATGTAGTATTAAGTTTTTGACATGTCCAATAAACATACTGGCGCCTTGGGACACTGTAAGCTAGTATGTATGTATAATTGATTAAATAAATAAATAAATCTCTGAGGTCCTCGGTTTGATTCCAGGTCGAATATAAAAAACGAACTTTTCTACATTGCCTGGGCTCTGACTGCTTTGGTACCGTCGTTATTTCTGAAATCTGTAACACAAGTTCTTTAACCACTTACCACAGAAACCGAGTAATGTACGTGATGTTGTCCAATATTTATAAATATATATATATAAATAAATAAAAACTTATATGTTTAAAATATATTGGATATAGGATGTTAGAACTTGTTTTATTTTAATAGCTGAACCATACATTTATTTTTCGGTACTATCTTCATTTCAATTGAATATTCTATTAAACAATATTATTTGAATAAGCGTATTTTGCCAACTGACTAAGATTTGTTAAATTGAGTAGGTAAAGAGACAGTTTCCGATCGAATTACAGTATCTGTTGCGTCAGATTGTATTTATTCAAGCGGTGCTCAAGTTATTCATTCACAATAGTTTCACCACAAATCTCTTTATCTTCATGAACGTGTATCAATAGCTTGCTTTTTATTTATTTTTGTTGTATAATAACATCACGTGATGACTTGCGTAATTACGTGCAATGGATTGTAATTGAAATTGGTTTTAAACGAGATACCACTCACCAAGGAATAATATACCTTTCTATCTTTTCTTTGCGACGATTATTCTTTAAAATATTTTTGCGTTTTTTTTACTCCTTAATTGTATGTAAGACTAAGAACTTTTCATGATAAATCGATTTAAAGAACTTGACCTCTCTTTCATTTTGGCACATGATTCGTAAACTTAATTGTGAATTGTTGATACACCTTGTTGTTGCACACAAGTAATTTCCAATGAGTTTAATAGTTGATCATTCGTAAAATCGCTTCTATGTACTTATCTGCGACACTACGTTTTAGTATCAGTTAAATTTAATATACAAAATTTAAGTCTTATTTTTAATTCTATTTTTTATTAAACTACCTATACAATTACCTATATAATTTTAAAATCGGCATTAAATACAATACAAAACAAATCTACCACCGGTGCGAAAATTATTTTTACCGAGAAGATACCACAGTAGATATGTATAAGTTTCAGAATATTATTACTGTTTGTGTAAATTAGTTTTCGAAAATTATTCAACTCAGGGTTAAGGTCAGTGAGAAAACAATTAAGTATTTAGCTTTGAGGTAAGCTAGAGAAGCTGTATTTTTAAAAAAAATTGACAAATAAGATTTATAAAAAGAAAAAAATCAGTAAACAGAATAAGTTTATTTATAAGAATCTCTTCCACCTACATTTGTATATCCCACCGTTAAAAGAAAATGGACTCGGCAAATTCGATCGATTTCATAACATCGTTGCCGCCACGTTCCGCTTACAAGGTGTCCATAATTGTCCATTGATATCTCGTTGCAATATCGCAGTAATTACGTATTTTATGTACCCCTAATTTTCACTTACACAGTGCATTTACTGGAGTATTATCACTTTCCGTCACGAAAGTGTTTTTGTTCGGGGACGCCGAAGGATGTTCGCATTATTTTTTGCTACGAATACATTTGCAATTTGAGCCTACTGAATTTGGTTGGTAGGCTTTATATCCTTAAATAATCATTTATGAGCTAGATTACGTTTATTATTTGATGAAATAATAGGTACGTTTACATTTCAAATTGTCGTCGTAGGTCGTTGTACGTGTAAAATAGTTGATTTTGGTCTAAGAAGTAACATAAAAAAACTGGATTTAATATAGTTTGTAATGTGGACAGAAATTGTGATTTTTGCACATGGAATTTATTTTTTAACATTACTAAGCACCATTGTGTGTAACGATCATATTAGCATGTTTTTCATTTTTATTTACATTCTTGAAAAGGATACTACTTTAATAATTAAAAAATAAATGTACAATATTAAAAGTAAAGAGTAATTTTAAAGATCTAAAGCGGCTTTTAAAACCAAATTATGACTTGTCTTCTTATTTATATCTTTTGAATCCAGTCAGTCATGATTCGAAAACTATGAATCTTCCTCCTCTTCAGTTCGACTAAATCGATTTCACTGATAAAACCAATCCAAACATCTGACATAAATTTGCTTGTCACTTCAATTCATCACAATCCTCATCTTGACCTGATTGCGCCTAGTCCATTCTCCATTAACGACTAGTTTTCGCCTCCTAATTCCCTGTGTGCTGACATCAGCGTAGCATAAGAGCCTATATTTAGAATCAGTGCGACTTATTAATGTATCTATTACGCGGGTTGCCTAACTCCTCGACAATTGACTTCGTAACCCCGGCTTTAGGACTATCTGAGATTACGTCACGCCGTCTGATGCAAAATAAGTGAACTAGGATTGATTATTTTCGACAGTTGACATCACAAATCGATGACACAGCGGTGTTAATCACAAGTATTTTTGCTTGTTTGATACACGAATATGCCCATAGAATAGGAGCTCAAGGATTCTGTCTTATCATTAAAAATATTTGACCACCTAATTTTGATATGTCTTACCGTGATTAGAGCGTTTACTCCAAATTCCTGGTGTCAAATTCAGCGGGGAGCAAATATGCGGTGTGCGATTATAAGATAATTCAATAAATGATGATTTGGTTAGTCCCGACTATGATTTCAATAGTCTGGTTCCCTCAATCTCTCCATAGTAATACTTATCTCATCAAATCAGGCTCATAGTCGTAGCACACAACGGGTTATGTAATAATTGAGTTTCAAATCAAAAGAATAAACTTCATCAAAACAGTATACTTCCCAGAACAAAATGTTATGTGTGAAGTTGTGATTATCAACCAAGAATATTAGTAATAATACTAATGATCTGTCCCAGTTTTGCGACTTTGTTACAAGATTAATGTAGTTTTAGTTAAAATCCCAATTTTTATTATTATTGAACCGTACCAATAGCTTTTCAACAGTAAAATATTTGCAAATCAGTTTAGTAATTACGAAGCCTATTCAATGTAAGTAAACAATATTTTTGCTTACATTGAATCGGGAATTTTCAAGTGGATAATATGAGTATAGATAAGATTAATGTAGATTTGTTTATTAAATAATAATCGACTTTCGTCATTATTGCCAGACTTAACTATTCCTCAAAAAATAGGACTTCTTTTTTATCTTAAGATTTATCCACATGCTGTTTTTATAAATCAAGGTCTGGGTTAGTAGAAGCTGACATCGATTCAACTAGCGTTTAAGCCAAATAGAATATTCCAGTAGCACTTATTTGTACCACAGTAACAAAGTCAGTGAAACAAATTTTCTCTTTTCAAAAGCACTTCGGCTACCGCTAGCGGCGATGCGTTGGCGTAACATGTCTATTTGCGGGTTAGAACAATAGATTACCAGTTGTCGCCCGATCGTCGGTTATCGGAGAGGCGGATGCGATAGCGGTAATAGCGGGCACTATCGTTCTGATAGATCCAACCACTATCGCCACTATGGGAATTTATATGGAAACCGCTAACATTGTTGTTTTTGAAGTTGCTAGTTTTATTGACTCTTGGATTGAGTTGGCTAGGCTTCCCACCTATATATAAGGTGAACCTTAGTAACCCCTTTAGACTTTATAACTCTTGCTTGTTGTGGCTGTCAAAGTGTGTGACCTTTTCCAGGGCGCTCTTGTTTGATGGAGGAACAAATGATGTAATATTCAAAATAAATGTCATAATATCTGATAATAAAATACAATTACTGCTGAGTAAATAATGATGTAGAAAGATGTGAAATTCGAAGAGCATTTGTCGTAAATCAAATGAACTTGATTTACGACAGTGACTGCACTGAATTTATGACATCAACTGGACTCATTGTGTCCGATCATCGCACTGGATAACTGGACTGTAGTTTAATTAGCAAATTGCATACTATAGAAACATATGCAAGACGCAATATTTACAGAAGAGATATTGTTAAATAAGTTTCACACTTAATGTGCAAAGACACGAATATGATGTGGCATTGTAATTGTACAATGGAATCTTTCATAACACTGCAACTAGTTAATCACAAACGGATTTGATCTACAAAGCTATTATTATGATAAATGAGAATAACTATGATATAACACTAAATACTGTTTATTTTTTGAATGAATTTATTTTTCCTTTACTAACAATTTCTGTGCTAGTGTTAAAAAACGTGGAAGATATACCATTTTACTATTGCGGATACTTATGTTAAAATACGTTCATTAACTACTTTTTGAAATTCCTTTTGGTCAAGCGTATTAGAAAGAGGATGCATAGCGCTAAGAGGACGATGATCTCCTTAATAATTAACAAAATAATAAGACAAAAGACTTCACTGCACGTATCTCACGCAACTGGGAATCTCAGCGCGCCCGCATCTTTAGGTATCAAAGCTATCGAAGCTCGTAGTAAAGTTCAACATACAAAGTGCATAATCGTAGTAATCGGCTGCCGGAGCCAAATGTCATCGACCCACTTATCTCATCCGCCATCCCTTTTACAATTACAACAACAAATGAGTAAGAGCTGCACCGATATGCGTGAACGCATCGATACCGGTGCAGAGGAATAAAATCCTGTGTGAACGAACTCTAATCTCTGTTTTGTGGCAGCATCCAGAGTCGATCGGCGTATGAGCACGCACAGATCGACTGTCTGTTTAATGAACTCCACTCTGTATAGTTTCCCGATACGTTTGCCTTGAACTTCTTTGGTTTAGAAAAGGACGTGGCTACGAGTAGAATCGCTGTTTTGGCTGATCCGATAGAACAATGTTCAGAGCTCTTGACATCGATTTTTCATTTGTTCTGTATTTGGGTGTTTATATAAAATATTTAACGTATAGATTGTGGAGCCATCGTTGGCTCTGTAATCCTTAACACAAGTGCTTAAGCTACTTACTTTGCAAATTTTAAAGGAATAGAAAAAGATAATCAAATTTTCAGTTAAATCTTATTTGTGACCTGGAAAGTAGCCCAAAACTAAACAAAATTTTTTTCTATTTTGAATGCATGAATGCAAGTCATATATAGAATTATATGGGAAAATAAATCTATGTTTGACTTGCGAATGGCATTTAACCTAAGTGTAGTCGCCTTACACGTTTGGCTTAAGAATATCAACCATTTCGGAAATTTAGACGTATTTCACTAAGTCTTCATTGCAAGGAACCTTAAAAATGATAAGGCTAATAAATAAACTTACTCAGTTTAAGTACAGCCCTGATTGGTGTTAAACATTGAATTCTAATTTTCTAACGTTCTGATGTTCATCTGATTTCAGCTTTTGAGCTTGTTACTCTGCAATAAGGACTAGTTAGGCAATGGGGACTACCGCGCGTGAAAAATCCGCTAGATGTCACTACGTGTGTGTGAGGTCCAACTGTTACTTTTGACATGACATTGACAGATGTGTCACCATGACATGTTAATCACCAATCACGAATCAGTTGGACCTCACGCCCCTGGAGTGTCATCTAGCGAATTTTTCACGTGCGGTAGCCCCCATTGACGATAATTAAGCTTTGAATTTAAAATTAGCTGTGGATACTAAATGGTTAGGAAACATCTATTGTGCATTTACAGCTAAAAAGATTAGCTATCTAAGTGTCTACTTATAAGGCTAATATACTAATTCTAAGGCTTAATGGCCATTGCATAAGTAACTCTAAGTCAACTTGTATTAGGATAGGTACATTTCTAAGAAGAGAAGTCTGACAAGGAAGGAAGCAGCATTTCCTTTTATTATTCCATGGATCTGTCATCATCATGATTAACGCAGCTCAGTCAAAAGCACGTCAGACTGTAATCTTTGTATCGTTCTTAAGTGGTGGCCATATGAACTATTATCGAACACACAACGCATCACGCCACTGTTAGCTCTCTTTTATGGCAGCTTCTGTGTTCCAATGTTGACTTTCAATTTGGGCGGTGCCTACTTTATATTCTATTCTAGTCTATTAAAGCCAAGTAATAGGTATTGTAATCCGAATTTTAATTCGCAGCGCGGATTTCGGCACCTTTGACGGCCATTGTTTCGGCTCTACAGTGCTTTTATGTGTCATTTAGTGCTTAGTTTCGGTTTTTGAATTGATAATGGCGATTGTCCTAATTTTGCGACTAGTCAATGAATAGTCAATGTTTTTTTCTTTCTTTTGAATACGCTTCCGTTATCGATGTGTTAAAAATTATACCATTCTGTTTTATATTTTTTAAAGTTTAGTCACTTATCAGAAATAAACTTAATATTACCGGCTAATAGAAAATTAAATTTTATTATTATTAAAAAAATATACAATAGGTATTGAATGCTAAATAAAACCACTTGCTACCTGACTCTATGTATAATTTCATTAAGAAAGCAATTAGATTCTTTGATTCAAAACTGACTTTCTAAACTACAACGTTCATCCAAAACCTTAAGATGTCTACCTGCTTCGGCCTTGACAGTTACCGTTAGTGATGATCCTATTACAATTGTTTTCGGTGTTATCTGACGTAATGGGATAAACAATGAAGCCGGCCCGGGATTTGTCGGGCATTGTCGAGGCGTCATAAACGCAGGTACGGCTACCTCAGTTACAAGAAAAATCTCCTTAATTGCTTTAACAGATTTAAAAGGGATTGTTAGCTAAGATTTACGTCTTCAAAGCGCTGGGATAAATAAGCCAATAAAACTGTTGAATAGACGTTTTTTCTTTAGATGATGTCACGACTATTGCTTTTGAAAAATGGCCGTTCTTGATCGTTTTAAACTCATAGTAACAACAAAAAAAAGGCGAGAGCTAATCGGTCGAATGTATTTTAATTGTTAAGTTAGACTCATTAATACTATTGACTTTTATTTTGATCAAATTGTATTGAGTTGAGTAGCTTTTCGACAACTGCAAAATGTCAAAAATTCCATTGGGTTTTATCGCAACGCAATAATTTAAACATTTCCGAGTATGGTCAGACCAAATTTTATCTCCTTCACGTTTATTTTATATTTAAGCTATCGCTTTGGAAATCTACTCTCTACCAAAAATCTCCAAAATTGTAAATCCAGAAGTAGTTATAATTCATTTTAATTGTTCTAGCACATACATATAAATCGTGTTTCTCAGTTAAAATCTAAAAATGTACGTTAACTATTCGAAAAGATATTGAAAGCATGGACAATATGTTTCTGGTAGCTATAAATCACTCATTTTTAATTTTTTTATTTAATAAGGTTCACCTACAACTAGTATATTGACACATACAAGACAAATGATTAACACAAAATAAATTATGCTAAATGTACAGTCTCTTACAGGCGAACACAGCATGGACAATATAAAAGTCATTTAAACACTAAATAAAAGACAAAAGTCACCAACAAAAAATAAGTGCTAAAATTCTAAAAACATTATATAATTAAAAAATTTAAAAAATCATAAAATAAGTATTAAAGCTATAACAATTCAAAAAGAGACCTGCGGAATCTGACTAGCGACATGGAACATAGGTCGATATCTGAGGATTGGCTCAAAGAGCTAAATTGCCTACATATTCTGGGGATAGGAGAGTTTGCACCCTTAACTCATATAGATAATTGTAATCATCGCATAGTAATAAGCTGAAGTTGAATAAGCTATGAAAACACAGCGGATATTTTGATCAATGTTGATCACAATAAAGACAACCCAAATTTTATCATAAAAACCATATCTAAGACATTAATTTGGATGAAAGGCACGTAAAATTTAATTCGTCTTGCTACGGTTCCTGTCGAGATTGATTTAATCAGTAATAAACATGTATGGAAATAGATTTAGCAGAAAAATTGCAGTACAGTAGTAGTACCTATAATTTAGGTCTAAAAAGAGATTTTTACAGACCCTTTTCAGGTAAAAGAAACGGTGTATTTACAGACAGGCCTGTTTTTAAACTCTAGTTTTATAATAATGTGGCAAGAATTAAAAATAGTAGTTAAAATAAAATAATTATTAGATTTAAAAACTGGTTTTAAGTGATAAAACTATATTAAAAATTTAATATAACAACTCATTCTTAAAATCACAAGTTTACACGACCGAACGAAATACCTGAAATAATGTAAAATTACCATCTGCCCCGGATAATACATAAGATCAAAACATAGATTATAACTCCAGTATCAACTTATATTAGTTGGAATTAGAGCAATAAAAAATTGAAATGAAACTGCTAGAAAAGTTTTGCATTAATATACAAGTATTTGCTATCTTTGTGTGTATTATATGCTCGTATGGTCAGACAAGGCGATACTACAGTCATTGTCAAGCCAGACATTCTCGTACCTACTGTCTGGTCGTATCAAAAACAGTATTCAATCCGTATGCAGTTTACTTAGAAGTTGAACTGTCGAATAATAAGTGCATTGTGTGACCATAAACGCTCGTGCGGATTAGTGAGGGGAATCGCTAATGTCGATAATTTATGACGAATGGTGAACAAGAAGCATTATTAATATTCACTTAGTTCGATTTTAATTTTACTGTGCACCAAATCTGACTTGCAAAAATAAATATTTGAACGAAAATTTTCTTCTCTTTCCGCAGTGGGCTTGAAGTTTGAACCCTTCTTTACATAACGCGTGGCATAATGCGTCAACAAAAACATTTTGATTTGTTCCTTTGAATTATTAAACTAAATTTTGAGATTACGAAGATAAAATGAAATGAGTTCAGGTTCTTCATAACAATTACCTTTTTAGGAACCTTTCTAGCGGTTTAATTATTGATTCTATTAAATTCACAGTAAAACAAGATTTAATGAAGTTTTCACGAAATTACTGTAGTAGTATTTTGGTCACTTTAACTTATTGTGTGAATGTGTACATTAAAATCTGTCTAGTTTGTACTCATTGATATAGATTTCAATACGAGTTAATAATCAGTACTCATCTAGGTTAACAATAAAAACGACCTTCTACAAATCGCTGGCACACTACAGCCGGGAACATCTCGCGGCTCTTCAATCTAGCCAATAACGGTCTATCAGATGCTCTTATCGAAGGTCCTGATCGAGGTCAACGACATGCGAGCATATCGACACATCGACATCGGCGTCGGGCGGCGCGCGCCACGCACTTCCGACGAGACGGATTTGCCGGAATCGGCGCGGACGCATCAAAAGCGCTGCGAAATTCGGACGGAGGCGCGCGCGTGAATCCATTTGAATATTTTTTTCGGCACCGACATGAGAACGGCACTGCTCAACGGGGGCGAACGCACATAACAGTCAGATTCGTTACATCTTTTTGAACTTGTCGCCTTCCTTTTTATAGGCAGGCCCGTTTTGTTGCTGGTTTGCTAAGTGCGCGAAGAATGAGCAACAATCGGACGTGCTTTGTATCAGTTTAATTTAAATTATGCTTTTGTCCAGAGTCTCGTCTTTAAACTAGTTAATGTTAATAATGGAAGACAGTTATTGTTAATTTATGAACCTTTTAAAAATTAAGGCGAATACTTGATAAATTCAGTTTTGGTTTAAGAGGCCATTACACCAGCTTAATACGTTGAATAAACATTCAGCAGACAGAATTTCCCAGCAAAACATACAGAATTTTTATAGCGCATAATCTCAGTATGTTAACGTACGACATTATACCTCCATATAAACAGAGCCTCCCCGGAGAAATTAAGGCACATATTACTAATTATATTTGCTTCACGGGAGTACGATAAAAAGCAACAATTTAATTACGAAAAAATGCCCTCTTAATTATGTTTCTTTCGCTCGGATTCAGTGTATCCGAATTTCGTCGAGCCCGGAGCCCACACGGGGTTTCTTGCTACCTATATCTCACGTTTTTGAGTAGCCGTAATATTTAAATTGCCGACATAGCTCCTGCGGGCATAACTTGCATGGGAATGCGCGCCGGCGGTCGTCAAAACCAGCTTTTACCGAATGCGTTATGCGTTGTCCACACGCATCAGACTAACGTTTCCTTCCCTGTCTAACTTCGGGGGTAACGAACGGCGAAGACAAAGAGGCAGCAGTGGAAAGCGACTTTTACTGGGCTGTTACGTAAGCAAACGCATCCCGCCTAAAATTTTGCATGGATGCGACGTGCATGCGAAAAAGTGGAGTGCGTCGCGCCGGCCGGCGGCGCAGGCGCACGTACTCAATATTACCTGCTGATGCATATTAATTGAGTAGGAAGTTTTGTCAACAATATCTAATGTGCTCCTCAAACCGCTCGCGGTCCCATTGATAGCTTTTTTGTTCATATTGCGCTCCTAAAGTCCTTTATTGAGACCTAGACGCGGCGCCATATCCACCGCTGCAATATTGCATAATTTATGACACATCCATCAAAACAATAGTTGACTATTCAATGGCGGCAGTTGACTATGATATCTCTGTTCGTCTTTCGAGTGGTTTAACTAGGTTATTCCATTTAAATCGCGTACAACTTGAGTTTTAATTAGCGATAATCATGACGGAAAATAATCTTCGCTACGATTACTGACAGCTCGGTGCGTGGAGTGGGCTTATTATCTCGAGTGTTTTGTATCGTTTCCTATACAAATATAACGAAAGTTCTGTGAACTAAATCTGGTTTTCTGCCCTCATAAGATTGTCACTAACACACAACTCAGCGATATCCATTAATTTGTATATTCATGTAATCAGTCATGTTGTCAGTATATCCAAAATATCATTTACATTTCCACGTAGCTAATTGAAATAATGACGTCATACTGGTCTGATAAATTGAAGTTGAAAATCATGCGATTAACGTGTGCGTAATCTTTTATATCTGTGAACAATGAATGCTGACAGTGGATAGTAAAATAATAAATCTCTGTCTCGTGTTTGCGGTAATCTGTTCCCGTTGATAACTTTTTAGTGTTGTGATTTAATAACTTGCATGGTTACTGAAAGGTTTCAGTAACCATGGTTCAAGCAAATGATAAAGATAGACTGACCGTTCTTAGTTATCATTAAAATTGTAGTTTGACGCCTTATGCCCGGTTTCAATATTTGAAAAACGATCCGTTACAGTTTTGAATAGTAATAAATTATACGAGGCATAAGCTAAAACCGTTTCAGACTCGTAGCCAGTTGAATAAAACGAATTGTCGGACGGATATTACGAATCTATGATCTTTGAGATCTCGGTTCGATTCCCGAACATAGAATTTTAATTTTGAACATAGTACAGTTTGCTAGCAATCACTAATCCACGTGGTGATTAAGTCACTATTTGTCATTGTAAAGATGACATTGTTTCATTTCATATAAAGCAAATTTTTTGAGAGGGGGAGGGGATACGTTTGTGTACCGGCGTGAGTGGGACTTCACTGCTCCGAAGGAGCTAAGGCTATCCTAACTAAACTCGCCTCCTCACTTTTAGTGACGCTGCTGATACTTCAACACTAATTGTATTAAGTGAGTTAACAAATACGTCTTAAATTGTTTCTGAACCCCTAGGTACTTGAATCAAGCACATAATTACGTCTCGCACTTTGCCATTTTCTATTTTTTATTGAACTAGCACATTACCACCGCACTTTTGCCATATCATCGCTTAGGATTATCCGCGTGTCGTGTCTTATCTACACATTGTTTATTTTATGTCGTTTAGAGCGACATACTTTGTGTTTAGCGTTTTTGCTTAATCTTTTACCGTAGTCTTTATTTTGATCTTTAGGCATACGTAAATGGCTTCATTAACATGTCGCCGTATAAAAAAAACACTATCATAACGTTACGACACGTAATTAAGCATATAATTTATCAAAGTCGTCGCCTTGAGGACCATTTGACCAAACAGAATTCCATCAATAACAAGAAAAAATAATTTCAAACGTCTATAAAGAATAACAGAACAATTACTACTCAACATAATTAAATTCGATTCTATAAGTGGAAAAAAAATACCAAAACTGTTAACAAGAGTTCAAAAATAATTCAAGGCATCGAAGTAACGGTACAGCAAAGCAAAGATGAACCAATTTCACGTGGCAATGCTCTGTGAGCTATGCGCGTAGATTGCTCACACGTTAGCGAAAGCCGGCCAAATTAACTTAGCACTTCCGAGCCCAAAAACCATTTGTTTCCAATTTGTGGACCCGACAATATGCTCTTATGTTTATCCCGTCCAAAAATAGTGCAAATGACACTAATTATGAAGATCTTGCGGACTCGTGGTAAGTGGTTGCTCACACACCGTGTAAACTTGAGCGGGCTTTGTATTGTGTGTGATAGTGTGTGTTTAAGCTGTGGAATCTGCCTTTAATTAAACCGTGAACTGACAACTCAATGAAAAGGGTTATGAGAAAGCATCGTGTAGTTTCTCATATCATTTATAGTTCAGGCTCTCGGAAAAAAACCTAAGATTAGTATATCCAAAGATGAATCGTCCATAGTCGACTGTGGATCTCCAACATTATCTACTTTCCACTAACATGACTGAGATTCTTGAGAGACAGCAGCGATTGTGGGACTCCCCCACTCTTGAAAGAGCGGGGGAGTCTCCGCTTGTAGTTTGACTTGTAATTTGACTGTCTTCTAAACGTGTGAGTAAAGTTTTAAGAGCTCTTTGGAGGTACTACATTAGTAGCAGAGGCAAGCCTTCAAGTTAAGAGCAAGTGGACAAGTCCAGTAACAGTTTTTTAATGCTGTACCAGGTACCTACTTGTAATAATATTGGAATAAAGAGTAGCCATGACCAGCTCACTCTTTAAAAGACAAAATACTTGAGATAATTAAAATATTCTACTCTCAATAAAATAAACAAGGATGATAAATTATATTTTAAAACGTGAATGGAACTACATGATAAGAAAACTTATGTTTTCGCTGCCTAGTTGTATCCAAATAGGTCCAACAATATTATTACTTCATGAACGTTCATATTAACAAGTTGTGGTTATGTTACTGCCAATGTAGAAAAATGTGTAATACCATAAAAAAAAATGTTAACGTTCTCAAAACTCCATACCTATGAATCCTTAGTAAAAGCGAAATGTTTTACTTTTGTATAAAGTTAGAATTAAGTCTCTCGCCAAATTTCTATTTTAAGGCGTAAAATTTTAGAAAATCCTTTCTTCATGAATGCTTACGTAATTATTAATATTACCAAATTATTCAATAATATAAACTGTGTGTTGATACATGAGTTAGTCAGTCAAATAAAATTCGAACGAATTTATTTACTTTACTTAACCTTATTTCGACGCTAAGCTGCCATTAAGTGACTGCATGTTAGCGTGTTAATTATAAATTAAATACCTAGCTAGCAATCTAAAATAACCACTTCCTCTGTAAATATTGGCAGGACCACAATATTGTAAGTCGTGGGAATTGAATTGAACTGATTACTTATCAATAGCGGTTAAACATTGCCTATCACATTGATTAGGTACATAATACGTATTCTTTTATTCTAAAACATTATATCTATTTAAACACAATATTTTATTTAGAATGTAGCACTTATTGCCGAGCATATTATCTCTTCGCACGAGTAACACCAACTTAATATTAACTGTTGCTGACATTTCAAACTATTGTCGAATGAGTCAATCACTTATTTTTTTAATTGTCAACCTTTTTTTCTCGAATTTTGTTAATTTTTACCCGACTACGGCGAAGCGAAAAGGAGTTCAGATGATCCATCGTAGCTTCAAAACCACTCGACAGAAATTGACAAATGAGGTATCATTAGAAGCGTCTCAATTGGCTACTTGACAGTGTTAACAATAAAATATGAAAAGTGTTAGACATGTTAGCTTATTAGTTAAGTAATCATTTTACATTTTTACTTTTTAATTAAAAGCATAGTTAGTATTTTATTTTTGCAAAATAAAATTTAGTTTTTTTATCTGTGGAACAAAAGAACCGAAACGGAAACCACCATTGCAATTCGGAAATGACAGCTGTCGGCGAAAATTATTTATTTTAATGTGGCGAAACAATGATTATTTTACCGATTACATTGAATTATTGTGTCTCTAATCGTATTAAGAATTTATTAAAACATTTTCCGTTTATCTAAATTAAGTCGTTCCTATGCGTATCGGTTCGTTATCTAGGACGTTGACGTCATAATTGCCACAGTGACGTGACTTGGCGTTTTCGCGCGCTTTTTAAATGTGTTACACAAAATCTTATTTTTCTCTGGTTATTTAGATTATTTCCAGATAAATCTAATTGCTTGGGATATAAAATGAACGGGCGCACATTTTACAATACTTTTTCAAAAACTGTCAAGTAGCCAATTATCCGCTGCTTATAGTATATGTGACGTCACTCTATCTACGGTCAATATCATAACCTAAAACTAATTTTGCACGTAGATTTTCACAGTTCGAGCGATAAATGGCTATGCCCTACCTCTCTTAAATTCTTCTTTATATTTTAAAGGTGTTTTAGTTATCCGAAAACCATAAGTTCTCTAGAATGTTTAAGTTAAACGGATGAATTCAAATTATTAGCTGTACAAAGATCATCAAAACCTACATCATGGACCGCATGCGATAAAAAAACTGACCACCGCAAATAAAATTTTAAATCTTATCTCCGCTTGTGCGTGTTATTTTATTTGTTTTAAGGTCACCCTTTACTATCGTCCGAACTATGGCCTAACGTAAAGCGTCAATGAGGTTCAATATCAAACAAATACGCGGCCACACTTAGGTACCTTAATTGTCTATAAACTTGTTAATAAATAATTCGAATCTGATCTCGAATTAAGGTTATCCCTTATAGATACTTGGTGTACCACACAACGGCTACTAATGGGGGGCGTCAATCCATTTCAATATTCAAATTAAAACTCAATTAACCAAATTAGCCGTTAGTGTGACCCAGCACTTCATGTTAAAAACGATCGACTCATTAGTCCAACTAGGAAGAAATTAAATAAAACTCAAATAACTGCAACAGATCCGATGTAATCCGTCGAATAAAGAGCCTGCGCCCGCGCAGCCGTGATGCGCAAACAGTCTGAAACCGCGCGATAGCTACATTTACCCAGTATTACCCGTGTTTTCTACCGCACTGAGCTCTGATTAATTTATGCCCCGGCTATTTGCTCAAGATAACAGATACGTCTCCTATTTGCATATCATGAGGGCTTATCTCTTAAATCTTAAGATGTCAACGTTACACGAAAACGTTGATGGGTTTTTCAGTAAAGATGAAGTAATTTATAAAATGTTGAAGCTCTATTCGTCTTTATTACCCCACCTTGCAAAATGAGGAACACCATCTTACTGTATGGTTACAATTTAATCGTACCAAGAGAAAGAAGTAATCTAGGTATGGTCGGCAAAGAAAGTGCTTTACCATGTTTTACAAACCTTCCTTTGTAATTAAAATAGCTATAATATATAGAGCTTTGCCAAAAATTAAAGCAGGGGAAAATCAACATCGTTATTTAGGACGCGCAAATAATATTCGGTTTGAGGTTGGTGGTCCATAGGTTTTAGCCGACAGTATCTATTCATACTGGAGATTTGTATTTATTACAATTGTGAGGCTGAATGTCCTTAAAAATAACTTTTACGAACGTTTTTAATTAAAACTTTCCCGTAGAATAGCTCAATTATACGCAAGCAGATCCAAGCTATTCATAAACGATTGTAAGTCGAAATTCATATTTCATTTGCAGAAAATAACTCGGTAGTCCTTATTTTTCCAGTTTTTTAGTTAAATTAACCATGAGAATTGTCCGTTAATCACTATATTAACATAATTTAATAAGCAGATATGATTCAAAGAACTGCAGCAAACATCTGTTCATTCTTGTTTTGTCTCCTGAACCGCCCAAACAAGAAAAGTAAACGCAGATGTAGTCATAATTATTATGAACTTAAATGATAATAATTAACTAATACGGTATGAGTGCTACGTGTGAGAATTTAAAAGGTATTTCTTTTAAAAGTAGAAACTAAACTCCCTTTTTGAGCTTTTTTCAAAAAGGGAGTTTAGTTTAGAGTACATTTGGACTACAAAACATAACAAGTGAAATACATTTAAAGTAGCAAAAGGAATTATATATAAAATTGTGTAAGTAACTCTGATTTGTTGAAGCCACGGGTTGAAATAAACACACAAAGATTATTTCAAATAATGGAGATAAAATGGTATCTACTAATAGTCTTACCTACTACTAGTTACGTACTAAATTACGAGTAGGGAATAATATGTACATAAGAAATCTCTGATGATTACGCCATCGTTTCATAAAAAAATAAAGACTTTTAAAAGTACCTGCTTCTGTTTGTCTTCTCCTATATTTTATACCCTACTTTTGTTCCTAATTGTATATGAATGGTTCCTAATTTTGACGTACCAAAATTTTGTCTCAGTTGTTATAGAGTTCGACAGTGAACATATTAAGGTAGCCATTGGGGCAGTACCGTATCGTTTATTGTGCAAAGTTTACGATGAAGAAGTCAAATTACGCTTTGCCTTACTAAGATACTCACCATTGACTTCACATAAACAAAATCTAGACTTTACTTACCACGCTATGCAATAGAAAGATAAAATGCTATGGAAAACCTTAGTTTGAGTCTAGTTAGTTAATGTGAGTGTGAAACTAGTTCAATAAATTCTGATTTATTTATTTAATGAGTTTCTGCAAGAGTTGACCATGCACGGTTTGCATCTTTTGATACGTATAAAATTTGTAAATTCTTTTTTTCAGAAGCGTTTCTTGGTTCATTTGGAAAATTACGTTTGCATTTGTCATGGGGCTTCATGTGAAGTGAAATCTAAAATTGTACGCAACTCTTGTCTTGTTATGGCTCACGGCCGCTGTCTTGAAAAAAAGGGATTGCAGGTGGTTTTACATTTTTCTGGATGTTATTCTTATAAAAAAGTATTTTTTCAGAACTTTTTGTAAAATCAAAATTGTTAAGAGGTTATAAATGAAAAACAATGCATATATTGACACATTTTTTTCAATTTTTATTAAATAAAAATAATAATATAATAAAGAAAAAATTATAAATTTTTGAAGATAGAAAAAAATATTATATACGGGACACAATTACCGCCTCGTGGAAGTCCTACCTTTCAAATAATATTTCTTAGCGGTTGAGTGTGTCTAAGATCAATGCTATCCACTTTCAAGATCCTCCACGCTAAATATTTCTAAATGGGATTTATGTTTATCGTACCTACGTCGCAATATACGCGTTTTTATCGTCTCCCGAAGCACCACCAATCGTAGAGTGCCACGGTCGTGACCCTGTTTGTAAGATCACGTATATAGCCCGATGATTATCGGATAAGGTCTCTAAATTTATTTCGGGTCATGCCAATTCACCAGTGGAAATTAACCAAATTATGTAGGAATGAGTGGGCTAATGAAGTAAGCGATAGCGCGCCGATCAGAAGTGACAGAGCGATTTGAAAGCGGGAGTGACTTAATCGCGGTAGGCATCACGTGATTTTAATCATATGTGCTTTTAAACTTTCAAAGTTTATGAAAATTTCAGATATAGAATAAAATGATAAATATTAGCACGTTATTAGCAACTGCCTCCGTTATGTAGTAGTTAAAGCGTTGGGCTTCAAGTGAGGTCATGGTTTTGAATCCACCATTTTTACTGTATGAGGTTATTTAGTTCGCCCAGATAAGAAAGATGATTCCGAAAACGTATGATGCAATAACATCCTAATGTTACTCTTAGTAGGTAAATAGAACCAGTAAATAAATACAAAATTAGTGCAAAAGCGAGTGGTTGTGACTTTAATCGGAGATACAAATTGTTCCACTTCTTTTCAATTGTAATATGCACTGTTAAGAAATATAATAATTCAGGATAAGTATGACTTAGGTACTTTCAAGAGTGAATAGGCTATTATTATTAGCCCAGTGAACTTGATGAACTTTATCCTAGGATTTATATGAAAACCAAACACTGCACTGGTCAGATTTCAATACATATACAACTTTCTAGTAGCTTGAGGAAGGAGTGTCTAATGGCGCACATAGGTTTTTGATTGCCAACCACGCTAAATGCAACGTGGGGCGCCTCAAGCCCACAAGATCGACAGAGGCCTTGTTATGGTAGCAAGAAGGTGCTGATATCACAATTGCACAAACTTGAGAGTTGTGGAAGTATTAGGGGAGAAGCTAGAGTTCTGTAGCTGACGTCCTTCATCTGAATTCAGTACTTGCGCTAAACAGATGTATGGGCAATTTCTTGTTGACATAAAAACTTTAGTAAAAAAAACCTTTATGCCGCTTTCTACATAACATCGTTCTTGTAACGCGCTTGTATGCCGGAATTCCTACAAATCCTTGAATCGACGCCGCTAAGCGAGCGGATAAGAGAGCGCTCCCTGTATGGATTAGGCCGGTAAGCCGGGTTCCCGCGCGGTAGTCGGCAAACATGCCTCCAGGCGCCACTGCCTAAGGCTCCCGTCTAGGAGAGAACTTTTAAACACTTAGAAGCGAGTATTAACGCGATACGAAACGATTAAAATACATTGTCATAGGACAAGCATTCATCCTACTAACATTATGAAAACTAAAGTTTGTAAAAATGTATGGACGACTGGATGTCTTGATGTAGAATAGAAAATGTCTTTATTCATGTAAACTTTTTAAAAGCACTTAAGAATCGTCTGAACAAGTTCAGTTTTCCTAATGTTTGTTACGCTGTCATGCAAATAGTACTGACTGGATTTAGATCAACATATAGCATACTTGTGATTCCGGAATAAAGTCACAGGGTAAATCTAGTGCGATGATACTTATATTTGTTCAAAAAACCAATGGCCAAATTAAAGAATATGTTCTTTGGTGTACTGTTTTAACCATCATGGATATGACAAAAACGATATTCGTATTATTTCAAATATTGAATGTCTAAATGTGGGACGCTTATAAAAATACTGTTCGTAGTAACCTATAGAACTAATTAAATGGATGCTTTAACTTCAACCCAATATATTATAATAATGTTTTGATTGTGGTATCAACATTTGTTCTGTTTTCTATAATACAAGTGCTAAAGATACTTATTTTGGGATCAAATCAATGTAATCTTATGATACTTATTTTGGGACCAAATTAATGTAAGTATCTACGTGGTAAAAAATAATTGTTCGTCATAAAAATCAGCAAAGAGTCTGAATTGCGCGTCCATTGATCCTTTCTTTTATCCATATTTTTCTCATCGCTTTATTCCTCTTTTCTGGAAATATAAACTCCTTTTTTTTACAAACATTTATAAATGTTTCATTGTAATGGTAGTTTTATCTCTAAACGGTTTATTTTTTTTATACATACAACGTATGTCGGATGCAACAAGTACTATTAGTAATTTTCTCAAACTGCTCTTCATATAGTAATAATTCGTACGTTGTTGACAATCTATTGCGTGAATTTTATCTCTTAAAAGAGGTAGATGTGTTTACAAAAGTCAAATAGGGATTGACGTCAATACAGTCAGATTCATGTAGGTTAAACCACACATGTGACGTCATATATTCTCACTCGTTAGTCGAGATTAAAATTGTTTGGGGTTAAGGAACGAATATATTAAACAATTCGTGTTCCCTTTCTTTGGCGGATACTTTTATTATTTATTTGTCCTGATTAATTCAATTTCAAACCTAAATTAATAAACGTTTTCTTCAAGCTTATTTTTGAAACTTAAAATATTCGCAAGCAGTTTTCAACAGTAAGTGTATGTTATAATTTAGGTATGCATTTCAATGTATGGTTTAAACACATTTCCAGATATTGTTGCGTTTCAGATACGGATGATTACAAAATTAGCAAACAAAAGCTAATATTCATTACAATATCAATAGACGACTCAGTAGCTGACAGCTAACATTTTCATAATATCTGTTGTTATATTTACTAAGATGTCTTAATGCTTGCCGTCGTTCTCATTACGTCCGTGTGTTTGATTTGCGCTTAGATTTGTCTTGCACATGCGTCTAATGTAGCACATGTTTATGGAGTTATTTGCAAGGTTAGAAGTACGCTGGCTAATTTCCTATAAGTCGAGATGGTTGAAAACTACTCTAGAAAAAAAAATATGTAATAAAGATCTTATTTAATTTTGTTTTGACTCCCAAGATTAACAATATCGAACTCGTATTTAATGAAACTTATTCTTATATTACTTATTATTTATACATGATATCTAGTTAAATTAAACTATCCGGTTTAACATGAAATAAGATAACTTGTTTGTTTCCGCAAAAAAAAAAATATTCAAAGCGAGAAGTGGAACTGTGTAGTCACCGATAGTCGTCCCTAGTAGTCGTAGAACAAAAGTTATTAATTCAAATTCAAGTTAGTGTCAAATTAATTGATTTTTAGGGTTCCCTACCTCAAAAGGAAAAAACGGAACCCTTATAGGATCACTCGCTTGTCTGTCTGTCACAGCCGATTACTCTGAAACCACGGGACCAATTGAGATGAAATTTGGTACACATATGTAAGTTAAAGACCCAAAGGTGCATGTGTAACGTAAATAAATAAATTATTAATTTGGGGGTCACTTTTGGAGGGTAAATCACAACATTAAAAAAAAAAGATTCGCTAACCATATCGTGTGACATATCAAATGAAAGATCTTGCTGTAAGGATTGCAAATATGTATCATTTATAATCTTGAAATAAATAGTTTTTAAGTTATTTAAGAAAATGGGCGAAAATTGACCATTCCCCCCTCTTATCTCCGAAACTACTAGGCTAATAATTTTGAAATTAATGCGGAATATAGATCTTTACCTATAGATTACAGGAAAACCTATGAGACGTACATGGATTAAAAAAAAAGGGTAGTTTTGTTAAATTTACGTTTTGTTTTAATTGTTACCTGCCTGTGCCATGTGATGCTTAATTTCAGTTATTGTGACCTATGAGCCCAACATACGGAACCCTCTCCACGCGAGTCCTACTCGCACTTGACTGGTTTTTTTTCGAAGAAGAAATTGATGTACCTATGTCATATAAAATATGTAAGAATTATCTGTCTATTTAATTTTTGTGGTTTTTTTTTCGATTCATAAGTCACATGGGAGATATATAAAAATAGCTGTAAAAAGACGCCATTTTTACAATACAAAAGCGAGAACGGCATAAAGGTTGCAAATCTTAAGAAATTCCAAATTAAAAAAAACTCCCAGAAATCTTTCTAACTAATCCCCTAACAACTAAATGACTACTCAGATTTAAAAAACGGCTACATACGGTTGACAATAAAAATTATCAGCTTATTTCATAGTGTCCTAATAAAAATACATTTTCGGTTTAGCTGGTATTTATATTTATATAATTGCCCTTGTGGTCTAGTGATAACGAACTCACTCACAACTGTCTCCAGTTTGGATATGCCATTTTCAGAATGATCACCTAAAATGAATGAAAACGAAAAATTATTCATTCAATGGAATGGACTATAAATTTGTCAATTTTCGTATTAATTTAAATAATTAAACGACCTCCGTAGCCGAGAGGCGAGCGTGCCGGAATTTGGTGTCGCGCCATCTCTGAGGTTCCGGGTTCGATCCCCGATCGGGTCAATACGGGAAACGAACTTTTCTATATTGTCTCGGGTCTGGGTTTTGTGGTATTGTCGTTGTTTCTGATTTCTGTAGCACAAGTGCTTTAGTTACTTAGCACAGAATCAGAGCAATGTATGTGAAGCTGTCCAATATTTATTTATTATTTGTTTATTAATTGAAAAGTGATATAGTCTACTTTTTCACCGTTGTAAAACATCTTATTTTAATATTTAAGTTGAAATTATAGTTCATTATTCTGGTGTAGCAGCAAGCAATATTTGCTTATAAGCTCTTTTTAAATATTTCTCACCGAAAAATGTAAGTTTAATTTTTTTATACTTATTGTAAACTCACGTGTTCTGCGTCCAGTGCAGTACTGTTACCGTGAAATTTCAGAAAGTAAATATACTAATAATAAAAACAAAATGTTCCCACACTTTAGTTCAAATCAAACCACGGAAGCGTATTAGCGTTATCAATCGAGATAAATAGCGTGTTTTGTTTGTCTGTCCCAATTAAAGGCATGATTTTGTCCAAAACAGTTTTATATTTTGAAGACGAAAGAAACTGTGACGTGTTCAATAGAAGATATCTAGAGCGTAATAAAGATTTTCATATGTAATATGTTGTTTATTGAAACAACTGCATTAAGTTATTGCTCTGTAAAGAGAAATTTATTTGAAAATTTACAATATGTATTCTTTACAAGTTTTTATTACACAACTTATTTTACATTAAAGTATACTGTCTAACTAATACAAACCTGTAAAGAGAAACAACATTAAAAGCTATTGCTTCAATTGATTTCTATTATTAAAGAAATAACTCGCACCAAAACTTTCACCTATTTTCCTATTAATACCCAAAGATCATAGACAGAACATAGTGCTGTCAACACAGATAACAAATGCAATCCAAGCTAATGCGCGGGAAATTTAAATGGAGAATAGAGAGCTTCATTTACATCTACCCCCCCCCCCTTCATTAAAAAAAATAATTAGGCACTGGTATTATTTTAGTAATGTGAAAATAATTCGATTCTAACTTCTTGTGACCCGTATCAATCTTATATATTGAATCAGACAATTTTTCTACAATTTTATAAGGTCCACTTTTTATTTCATCTAGTTTTTTTCTATTTAATCGGTTTCCATTTTCCACATACACTGAATCTCCTACTTTTAACTGACACTGTATCCTGTTCTTATCAAATTGTTTCTTATTATAATTGTGTGATTTAATACTTTTCTCTAAAGCTATTTTCCTATCTTGTAATAAATCATTTTGTGTTTTTGGTTTTTTTAATTCATCTGGTAAGACATTTATTGTTTTTCCTTGTAATAAATATTTTGGGGAGAATCCTGTCACAGTGTGTTCAGTTTCATTATATTTTTGAGTACATTCATGTGCGACGGTGGTCCAAGCTTTTTTATCTTTCTTTTCATTGATTTTACATCTTATTTTATTAACTAAAGTTTGATTTAACCGTTCATTTAAACCATTTGAAAAAGGTGCATTTACAGCAGTGTAGATAATAGGTATGTTTTCTTTTTTTAAAAACTCTTTGAATTCTTTTGAATTTATACCTGGATATTGGTCTGATAGAATCATTCCAATTTTATTTTCTGTTAAAACATTTTTTACAAGTTTTATAAAATCATTCGCGTTTTGAGTTTTCGACGTTAAAATGTAGGCATATCTAGTAAAATGGTCAACTAAAAGATGTAAGTAGGTCTTTGTGGATCGGGAGCCACCAAAACCACCAATAGTATCTATAGAGGTTATTTCAAAAGGGTAAGTAGCAGGACCCAGGTGAGACAACAATCCATATTTAAGTCTAGTTCTAGTTTTATTCTTTATGCATATCGGACAATTATTACAAATATTTTTTATATTCTGTAATAAATTTTTTGCTGAGAAGAATGGTTTGATTTTATTTTCCATTTGTTTTATTCCTAAATGACAGTATGTATAATGTATGTTATTTATAATAGTTTTACTGAATTCTTCTGTAAGTATAATTTTCTCTTTTTTTCCTATTCTTTTGAAGTATATTTTATCTTTTAATATAAGTTTATTTTTATGTAGTTTTATTTCCTTATTTTTTTCTTGATCACTTTGTAAATCTGCTAGTTTGATACAATTCACAACTTTTAAAACTTCGTCCTGATTTATATGTGACTCTAATACAGGGTTTCTGCTTAAACTATCTGCTTCAAAATTGTACTTTCCTGGTGAATATATCACTTCAAAATTAAACTGCGATAAATAGTATGTGAGATCTCCCAACTCTTCATCTGTTCTTGCTTTGATATTAAGTTTTTCCAGTGGTTTGTGGTCTGAGAAAACTTTAAATTTTTTTCCTATGAGCCAATGTTGCCAATATTTCAAAGCTTCCTTTATAGCTAAACATTCCAGATATACAGCTTTTTTCCGTTTTTGGCTGTCATTTAATTTTCTAGAAAAGTATGCACATGGTTTTTCTTCTCCATTCTTTTGTGGTTGTTTCAATATAGCCCCTATGCCCTGTATACTAGCGTCTGTGTAAATATGTATAGGTAAGTCCGGATCGAAAATCTCTAAAATAGGTTTTGAGCAGAGCATGTCTTTTATTTTGTTAAATGTTTCTTGACATTGTTCCGTCCAAATAAATTTTTGATCTTTTCTTAATAAATTGTGCAAAGGATCTAGTATGATCGATATATTTGGTATATATTTGCCATAAAAGTTAATTTTACCCAAAAACTGTCTAATATTTTTTTTTGTTTTAGGGATCGGAAAATCTTTTATAGCTATTAGATTATCCTTAAGTGGGGTAACAGTATTGTTTTTTATAATATGACCCAAGTATTTTACGGAATCCTGAGCAAAAGTACATTTGGAGAATTTCAATCTAAATCCCTCCATTGAGATAGCTTCCAATAACTGCGTTAAGTGTTTAATGTGTTCATCAAATGTCTCCGAAAATATTAAAATATCATCGATGAAATTTGCTGTAAAATTAGATAAGTTATGTTTCCTGATAATGCTACTTAATATTCTTTGGAAAATTGCAGGAGAAGTTTTCAAACCAAATGGTAGACAAGTCCATTGAAAATGATTTTCTTGAGTAACAAACGCTGTTTTCTTTCTATCTTCTATTTTTAAAGGAATTGCCCAAAATGCAGAATTTATATCTAATGTAGAGAAATATTTACAATTCCTTGTTTTTATCATCAAGTCTTCTATAAGTGGAAATGGTTGCGATTGAGGAACAACTATTTTATTTAAATCACGGAAATCTATACAAAGTCTAGATTTTCTACCTTCATCTTTTTTATAGGCTAATGTCACAGGAGCCGCAAAAGGACTATATGATTCTTCAATTAATTTTTTTTCTAGTAATTTTGAAACTTGTTTTTCTATTTCTTTTTTATCTTCAAAATTGCATCTATATGGTCTTTTGCTACAATATGTGTCTACTAATAAATCTATATGTGCTTCATAGCCCTTTACTAATCCTACATCATATTTATCTTTTGCAAATAGTGATTTATATTTTTTTATTAATTCATCTATTTTTAACTGTTGTTCAATGTGTAAGTGATCAACTGAAATATTGAAGTTGTCAATTTCTATGTGTTCATTAAAGTTGACTTTACATTTATCATGAAAAACTATATCATGTTCTATCGTTTTTTTATCATTATCTCCATCAATTGAAAATTGTATGGTTTTAATTTTATCACCTGTAAAGCCAGGAATGTATTTATTGTTTAAGCTTTGTTTTATTTCAAGATTTTCATTTTGAATAAGTTGGAAAGACTTTATGCAATCTAATCCTATCAAAAAATCATAATCAAAATTCTGTCCATCTATGACAAAAACATTTACCATTTTCTCTATATGAAAAATTTTAATCTTTAATGTTACTATTCCTATAGATTTTTTTACACCATTAATCGTTTTTAAATTTGGGTAATTGGTTTTATTATTTTGTGATTGGTATTTTTTTAAGGATAATAATTTTGAATTAATTAAACTTACATTTGATCCTGAATCATAAACCCCCAATGTTTCTATGGAATTATTTATTTTTATTTTTATTTTGATTAATGGTGGAATATTTAGTTTTTTGGATCTACTTCGTTTAAACTCATTTCTAGTTCTGAATTATTTACACTCCTAATGGGATCTTTCTTAACACGAAAACTGTCTTTATTTCTGAACCAACAGACAGATTCAGAGTGATACCGATGTCCTTTCTTTTCTTTTTCACAGATTTTGCATGGTTGGTATTTTAAATTATTTTGTTTAATTTTACTATCCAAATATACTTCTTTTTTCTCTATAGATTTTTTATTTAAATGTTCTAAGCCCCGAATGTTATTAAATAAATCCTCAGTTTCTTTTAAGTCATTTCTGTTAATTTCATCAGCTATAAAGTTAGGTAACCCAGTGACAATTAAATCTATTAAAGTAGGTTTGTCTATAAATTTGTTATTCTCTAATAAAAGCCTCTCTTTCTTTAAAGCATAATCTAGTAATGAACCCTGCCTATATTTATATTGAATTGCATACCTTATCGGTGTCCAGCCCCTGTTCCCATATGTGTCACAAAAGTTCTTTTTCCAAACATTCCATTCAGAACTGATTGTATGTTTAATAAGCATTGAACTGTACCAATCCTGACATGAATCATCCAAAAATAAGCGAAACACTTGAATTTTATGAATATCTTCAGTTATACCGGCACGGATACATTCAGTTTCAAAGATAACCATCCATTGCGTGACACTAGACGTCTTTTGTGTGAATTTATCTATAACAAGTTTTTCTGACAGTTGTTTTAAGTTAAGTTGTTTAGGTTCTTTTTTTAATTCAGCAAAATTTTCCAGAATTCTTGAAAGAGCTTCTGTTGAAGTTTCACCCGTCGTACTTTGTAATTTCGGTGTAATTTCTTCTAGTAAATATCCTCTGAACTGCATATTTCCATCCTCATCCATATAGGAATCACGTAATTCTGGTGTTACCGAAATCCATACTTGTCGTTTTTCGTGTCTTCGTTGTAACGTAGTTTTTACTTTTTGAAATGTTTGCGTTTTCATTAAAGCATCATGTAATTTCACATGTTGTAAATTCTCCGGAATCAAGAATGTATTTTTATCGGCATCCATTATTGAGGTTATGCATAAGATATTTGTCTTCGGATCTTCGCCTGGTTTCACAACAAACTCAAATTTTAACTTTTCCATTGTTCACAACGGCTATAAATAATGTTGTTTTGTAATATGTTGTTTATTGAAACAACTGCATTAAGTTATTGCTCTGTAAAGAGAAATTTATTTGAAAATTTACAATATGTATTCTTTACAAGTTTTTATTACACAACTTATTTTACATTAAAGTATACTGTCTAACTAATACAAACCTGTAAAGAGAAACAACATTAAAAGCTATTGCTTCAATTGATTTCTATTATTAAAGAAATAACTCGCACCAAAACTTTCACCTATTTTCCTATTAATACCCAAAGATCATAGACAGAACATAGTGCTGTCAACACAGATAACAAATGCAATCCAAGCTAATGCGCGGGAAATTTAAATGGAGAATAGAGAGCTTCATTTACACATATAAAATTATCATTATTGGAGCCACTGAATAGATAACTAGACAATTCACAATCACAGTTAAATTATCATAAAATATAAGATACGCATTTCCTTTTTTACCATGAAAATAAAAAGATATTATGATACAATCCGTTAAAATTTAATGCGACGTCATTTCTTCGCACAGTTTCTACGAAATAGTGACGTATTTGAACTTTGTTGCGCTGTATCATCAAATACGTTTTTATTGTATTTTGAAAATCAAACTAACGGCCTAAACAGAATCATTGTTATTACCGAGGTCGTATAGTATCTTACTCAATAAAAGAAGGTAGCATTATTTCATGTTAAAAAGTGGGCTAATGTGCCCCTGTGATTTTTAATACCATACGTAATAATATACATGTAGATACTGAAGAATGAACGAATGGAATAAATTCGTCATGTAATTTTCTTCATACATCTTCAATACACCGCATATTAAGGTCCATAAATGTTCAATAGAAACACAAATGCCTGTGTGAAGTGATCCACATCCAAAGGCCCAAAACCAAACTCGCCCACAAATCGTTCCACACAAATTGTAAGTTCGGCGCACATATCCATTGTAATTGTACGTTCTGCCGTGATTGCAGCAAGAGTTAACACATAATACATTACAGTTTGTGTCACAACACAATCAGGCCCGGAGGACGAATCAGGCGCCGAGAAGCGTAATCTGGGTTAACAGGGGTCAAACGGCATCACAAATTCCAATACGATATTAGACGTATCTGTGGCGCGAATCAACGATTCTATGGACAGTGCGCTCTGCTTATTAGCTGTCGTATCGGTGCATTTGCTCGGCTCTAGACGGAGAATGCAAAAGTGAGACTGACGCTTCTGCGAAACGTTTGAGTTGCTAGATCTTATCAGTTTTACTGGTGCCCCGTGGATGTTCTTCAATCTTCATTCCCATATATTGTGCTGAAAACGTACTAAGTAAGACGCTTTTGCGAATCTTTTGAGCTCAATCACTGATCAGTAGAACTGATGCCTGCACATTTTTTTTATAATCTTATTCCTTTAACGTGGCATTTTATGCTCTAAACGTAAAAGTGCTTTATTCAGGACTTAATCAGTTATTGTAATCTTGTATCTTTAACGGTACACTTATATTTTCGGACTAAACCACTTTTACGTTTACGTTTAGTAAATTCCGGGAATCTGCTTTAATAGCTAGTTAAAAAGTACAGTCAAACGTCACTTCTATGTCGTGAGCCTAACAACTAATTTCGAACTTTAAATGTTTGCCACGATGTGATTTTGACCCAACTTAAGTACACTCTGAATCTTTGATCAATCATTGTATCTATATTATGACTTTTAGGCCTCAAATGAAGTAGTATATATGCTGTTTAGTTTATGGTGTCTTAGTGTGCCTCGTCTACGTTTGATTGATTATGAGTGATGATGAACCTCTGAAACTTTATAAAGTAACGATACAAGTGCTTTAGCAAAAGTTTAATATATACGTAGATATATATTACAAAAACATTACGGTCTTTTGTAAAAAACTACCTGTGACTGTGAGTTTGTGTGTGTGAGGCCGCCCGCAATTTCGTACAAGTGGACTTAATCTTTCCTAGCAATAAATATAGCCTATGTTACTCTAGGTTATCTCGCTTTCCAATGGTGGAAGAATTTTTGAAATCGGCACGGTAGTTTTTGAGTTTATTCATCACTAGCGGTACCGGCGAACTTCGTTTCGCCTTAAAGGATTTTCCCGCGTATTTGACGAAAGACATTTTAAGACTCATTTTTCCACACCTTCGGTTACATTGTTCAAATTTTACCAAGGATCCCTAATTTTGTAGCCTATGTCAAATTGGAAGAATGTAGCATTCTATTGGTGAAAGAATTTTTTAAATCGGTCCAGTGCTTTTTGAGCCTATTCATTACAAACATACAAACATACAAAAATAGGTACAAATCTTTCCTCTTTATAATATTAGTATGATTATAATATTAGTATGACAAACATACAAAAATAGAAATCTTTCCTCTTCATAATACTAGTGTAGACAAAGAATTTAACCATATACATTGCACTGTAGGTAAGGTGGAGTGTATCAAACTTTGCTGCCCCATTGCGCATTGGAAGAGGGGGTACTGTAATAAATCAAGTAATTTATTTCCAATCGATGACTGATTTACTGTCGGATCTTAAAACGTGTTAATCATTAAATCATGCCCAGGCGATGGATATCGATTTTATCCTTACAAACAGGTTTTAAAAGTGTCGTTAATTGTGTATGTAAATAAATTTGCCAAAGCGGCACAGCCAAATATCAGTTTTAAATTAAACTTTTCCTGACTATACTAAACGATGAGCAGACAAAGACAAAAGTATGTCGGACTATAGACTTTGGACTTCGTATAGCCTTTATGTAGTGGGCTTAAAAACGAATATTACACTAATTTTTAAGATCTAAGTAATAAGTATACATGGGATGGTATTGATATAAATGAAATATTCAGACAACACAGTTTTGCAAGATACGTCATTAATTCAGTTGACTGACACATTTAAACTGTTGAATGATATTAAAACTTCGTCAGTGAAGACCTTTTCTGCCAACGTCACCTGAAAAAAGATGTGCATAGTAATTTTATGATAGAACTCTGGTGTTTGGCAATACACAGCTTTCCTAGGAGTCCACAGAAGATCGAGTGGATACTCGGCACAAGGCACCATTAAGTCTAACGTTAGCTATTTAAGTAACAAATTACTAGATGTTCATAGATTATTGTATTAATCATTATTGACGACCAGTACAATTATAAATAATCTAAAATTAATAAACGGATTTTCTTTACTTTTCCTCCCACTACACTCCATTAATTTAAGCTGACACACACTTATAACAGTAATCATTGAACAATTACACATCAGTATCAGAATAAACGTGATTCAGTGCATGTCATTCGCGAAATTCTTCCCAATTTAATATGTCCAGCTGTAATGTAAGTTGTCGTAAGGTCATTGCACATCACTAACCTTATTAAAACACTATCATTTGTCCGAGATTCACCATTATGTGGTCAAGACGACGTATAGTAACAATATTCAATGAATGTAATCAGAGCGGCTCCTGAGCGGTTGGCGTGGACTGACGCAATGCCCAAGTGTCCAATTTGAATCTCGATTCATCTTAAGTGGTTCGACTTTTCTTAGATTACAATACATTGACGATTTGTCTCAATAAGCTTGTTGGCTTGTTGTGATCCCTCTTAGAATCTACCGTGTCTACAATGCGAGAGATGACATTTTATATAGTATAGCTGTGCCCGCGACTTCGTTCGCGTGGACTACATCCTTTCATGGTCGGTTTTACCCCTATCTCTCTTAATATTTGAAACAAAAAGTAGTCTATATTTTAATATAGCTATATTTGTGCCAACTTTCATATCTCTAACTTAAAAAATAAACATTTTCCCATATAAACTTTCAAAGGTGGCATTACCCCCCCCCCCCATTACTTTCCAACAAAAAGTAGCCTATGTCCGTTCTTGAGGTTCAACGTATAACTATACCAAATTTCATGAAAATCGGTTGAGAGGTATAAGCGGGAAAGCGTAACAGACACACAGACAGACAGAGTTACTTTCGCATTTATAATATTAGTAGGGATGTAGTAATTTTCTTACACTACCTTTATTCAACCGTATGAACAAATACGAAGATTCATATAAAACAATTACTCATACCAAATTGATTGTTGATTTACTATTCATTGGCGTTGTATATTTGCCTATTCTAAAAAGGATATGCTAATGGAATTTATTTTAAGAACAACGTTGTGCGTGTACCTTCAAATTTCCATTTCATTGATCATCTTTAAATTTTCAGTCAACTCCAAAATTTACACCTTTGATCTTATTGTGACGTAATCAGTTGCCACTTGACATAGTTGATAAAAATAGACCGATAAATTATATTTAGCAGTCGAGAACATGCCGAGTAGGTGTTAATTAGAGTAGAATAGCTACTCTCATTGGGTTTATCGACCATTATATATCTATAAAAAGGCTCAAGGAATTACATAACGATTTGGCACGAGTATATATAGCGATTTTACAATTAATAAACTCCTCCAAGAAAATACCGTTCAATAACGAAAAAAAGTAGCGAGTTGTTTATTTTTTTTTAATTATGGTACGGGAACTTTCACAGATTTACATATGCATTTTTATGAAACACTGAATTAAACTTTGAGCTAGATAGATACTAGATAGATTCGACTGTTTTTTCTTATCTAGTAGATACAAAAATTGGGGGCCTTATTAGTCCTATTAACTTAACTTAATTTAATAGTCTTCCGATGCTGCAACAAGCAATTAAATATGTACTTACCATTCAAGAAATTATGCTTTCGGCGTGTGCTGAAGATACATTTTCTTTTCTTCTTAAGCCTATGTTTGGTTTATTAAAAACGAGTGATTATACATCGACGATCGTCTTAATACATCGTACTTAAAATTTGTATAATGCCTATATTTACCAATAGCATGAGATCGTAATTAGATTGAAAAATATTGAGAAATAAAGACCGTATTCGCATAACCGTTATGTGTACCTGCTAATTTGTGATGTCACAGGATCGTCGAACTCTATGCGACCAAACGGCCAGTCGCCAAAGTCTGAAACAAAAACACAGTTACGTTATAAAAATTAATGAAAAACGGTCTTCAGCGGTGCTCCATATTATGTCCTGCACGTCGAGTCGACTGGCCGCGCGACGCATACGCAACGAATGCACTATACATGCAAGTACATACAGTGCAAATTGTAGAATTATTCATTATCACTGAACTTGGTCTTAGCCATCACCTGCCTTGTAGACATGCCGTGAAATACGTGGATTAACTTCAAATAAGACGTATTGCCCGCACCGCTACTTTTATTACGCCATGTAAAACTTGTATTAACATCTGAATTGATTCTAGGGCAATAACATTCTAATCCTTTATTCAGTTACTTTAATTGTGTTGGGTTTCCTTTGTGTAAGTCTGATACGTGGTATTTGTTAAGAATAGTTCGCGTTGCAGTGATATAAATCTGTTAATGCAAGTATTGTGGTGGATTTTAAAATAAGAATCAATTCGTTGTTAATTTTTAATATTCATTGTTTACATAGGCAATAATCTATTCACGTAAGAGATACAACATAAGGTATTGATGAAAATATTAGTAAAAGATGTATATGACTGATGCGTGGAGAAAGACGAAAATATGTATATCGTGAAGACTGGTCGGATGTTCTAGGTCTATTCATACTTATTAAATTCCTTATTCTTAGATTATAACTAATAGCTTAACAGCTTTCTTATGCAATAGCGTGCAGTATCGAATGGAAATTATAATTAAATTACTACCTTGTGTAATGGTTAGAGCTTTAGACTCAAAAATACGTTTGTGGTATTAAAAGCGTTGGGAATTTTCGGCGTGTGATAACTCAATTATATTATGCTCCAAACGTGTTTTTTTAAATTTTCAGGGGTTTTCCTTAAAGTATAAGTAATTTTTGCATAGATTTTGAGCATGAGCTAAACTTTCCGTTATTTTTTTCAGAACTTATCTTCTGAGCTGAGACGCAGCAAGACTCCTCCTAGGAGGTCGCCAGAAGAGCGAGCGGTGCCGCGACCCCCCTCAGCCCCGGTGCACCATGAGAGGACGCCTCACACGCCCCACCTCTCCCCGAAGAAGGAGGCCTTCAACAATCTGCTGAACAAAAGCATCACTGGTGAGTTCTTCAATTGTTTAATTACTGATGGCGCCATTTGTAGTGGTCTTAGTAACACCAAGGGTCGCCGTGGATTCGAATCCCATCCAGGGCGTCTAGGGTTAACATTCAATGTACTGCTCATACGAGTATAATGCGTTTACCTTGGGCTTTAGGCTATAAAGGTAGGCTTGCTGAATTTTCCATTGTTTATCTATTGTTACTTGATGAATATTTTTAAGTTTAATTTGTATAAATTAGTAGTAGTACGGTCGAGAGCACGTAAAGGTAAACGCTTTCAGTTCGAACTAGCTCTTATGCGCACAAAATAAGAGCAGTGCAAAATACAAAAAATATATACGGTCGAATTGAGAACCTCCTTCTTTTATAAATCCAAGTACTATCCACGAGGCATTTTTTTTTAGAACTCGAAATTAAAAAAAACGAATTTTGATTTGCTTTAGTTATAATGTAATTTTATAAAAACGCTCCATTATAGCATTCGTAAATAAGATACAATCGGTCATAGGAGCCGATATATTTTCGGATTCCTTATTACCTAGTTACCCCTCAAAAGGCGGTATATTCGGCCATAAAACATCAACAGGAGAAATATTAAAATATGATTAATAATGTGCATTAACAGAAAATTAGAGTCAATTCAACAAGTAGGTACAGTCGCGCGCATTATTCGGAGTCACGCGCGGCCCCTCGCGGCCCGCGCCCTTTGTCTCTGCTCATCTTCGCTAATCTGATGCCATAATTGATTTACCGATATCTTCGCCTCTTAGAGGCTAGGCTACACTCTACTGGTACTAGGGAATGCAATGCGAGTCGAGATCGCAAATCCGAAATCTCGCGCATTAGAAACTGTAGGGAAAGCGAAAGTAGTTTTTGAAAAAATATTGCTTCTATAGGATAGCCTAAAAGCGATAAAAAGTGCTATGATGTTTATTTAGTTATTTAAAAGAAAAAAATATCTTTATTAATTATGTAATGTAAGGTCTCAAAACATGTATAGGTAAAGCGAAATCAAACTTCGGAAAAGATTAAAACTTTGTGAAAATATAATGTTTTAAACTGTATTTTTTTTTTACTTAGTCTATAAACTGTCCCACTGCTGGGCAAAGGCCTCCCCCATACACTTCCAGCGCTCTCTATCAGGTGCCAAGTCTTGCCAACCTTGAGAAAAACGGTCCAGGTCGTCACGCCAACGCATTTTCGGCCTTCCTCTTGGACGTCGTCCGTCTTCTGGTGTCCATTGGAAAACAACCCTGGCCCACCTCTCTGGTTTCATTCGGCACACGTTTCCGGCCCACTCCCACTGTATTATAATTGTAATTAATTTTATCCATAGCAACAATAACGTTTTTTCTTTAATAAAATAATGGGCAAAAAAAGCTATTTCTCTATATTGACTTTGGATTTAGTTTTTTCTTTTTACTCAGTAATCGTTTTACTACCTACTTAATTTGCTAAATTCGATTTTGTGTAAAATACTTCGGGTTTCTGTATGTTCCAGTTCACCAACACAAAGAAGTTATAGCCACTTATATTCAAAAGAACGTCAATAGTATCCAAGTGTTACAGTACCTAGTACAGATTGCATCGTTGCACCGTGCATACTGGACATTTACGATTAGATTGAGCGATATAACGCCGCGCGTGCAGACTAGCCTTAAGTACAGATCGAAGGTAAACTCCGATTATTACTAAGCAATAAAACACGTAATTGATTCTGAATGAGTCCAAGCGAATACTGCGCGCACGCATCACAGATAAGGCGGTGCTTGCCAATAAATTACCTCTCTCTACATTTTCACTATTGGTGACGAATTGTTGTTTTACACCTTCCATTAATGCGCCGCTGTTGTCCCGAGAATATGATGCATTTGGGCGCACTGCCTCACAAAAGACTGGACAAATACACACAGTTTTTTACTGTAGGTTACAGTTCTATGGACTTTCTACTTATAAGTCAATAAGTACAGTTGTATCTCAGGTTGGTAATAAAATATCAATGAGTAAATGGTGCAGCGCAGTTATCATTATGCTCTGTCAGCGTAGGATGCGGTGCGTGCGTAAATTTTGTCGCGCGCTTAATAAAAATAATAGAATTGATGCGCGTTTTGATTGGCTGAAAATACAAGTGCGGTGTGCATAAGCCAATCAACTGTATCGAAACTTTTGTCTTCTCATGCGAGAAATGCGAGATGTCTTGTGCATAATAGTAAGGCGTGGATGAAATTTCTTCACAACTGCTAGCGCTAAATTTGAAGGAATCACACGAAAGGCTAGTCTAAGATAATATGGTGCCTATAGTCAGCATGCCTGACGTTATATTGTTTAAATAAGACGATGAAACCAGTAGACGTAAGGTCAGATTCTGTCTTTCACATAAAGTAGCTTCAAACAGCTTCAATGCATGTGTGTTGCTGTGTGGCTTGAGTTGTCATGCGAACTAAGAGTCCTGGATAGTGGTACCAAACTGTAGGTTTCACTTTGAATCATACAAATGTATAGACAACTGGAGTGATATAGGTAATATTGGTCTCAATTTATGACATGGCACTGTTGATCAGCAAACACTATTGGCAGGAAAAATAAAATTGGTTTGGGATGCGACTTGTGCTGATACTTTTGCTCCAAGCCATATCCACTCCACCTCTCGGAGCGCGGGGGCAGCCGCTGCCGCGGCGGAGACCCGTAAACGTTTGAAATACTCTGCCCTCGACGGCTGCTATCGTTTCGCCCCATTTGGAGTGGAGACTTTGGGGCCGTGGGGTCCAGAGGCCCGATCTTTATACAAAGAATGGTCCGCTCGCCTCGTAGAGGCTTTCTGGTGACCAGAATGCTGGTAAATACCTCGGCCAACGTTTAAGTCTGGCCATTCAAAGAGGAAATGTTGCTAGCATTCTGGGCACCCTAAACACTGGAGCGGACTATCTTTGTAAATATTTTATATATAGGTAGGTATTCTTTTTTTTTTTTAATATTTTCATGTATAAGTTTGTTCTTGTTTGTGAGTATGTTATAATATATTTTTCTATGGAAAAAAAAAAGAAAAAAATTTAGATGGCATCCAATAAAATATTTAGTATTAAATTAATATATGAGTTTTGAAGGGCTTAAGCTAGTACGATTGAATCACATAATTTTTTAGTCAAAAATAATTATATCCTTTGCTTAAGGTAATTACCTATACTCTGCACTCTCACAAATATTTGTTTTTCTTGTTAACTCACATCGATGATACCGGGAGCTAAATTAATTATTGCTATGATACCATTAGCGGCCCGTATAATTAATCCTAAATCCCTAGTGCTCGAACTGATGAATAGGCCCCCAAAATCCGCGCACCTAATTTCACGACCAGTTCATCTTTGAATCGGAATCCAAAGCGAGCCATCGGCTTCCCATAGACTATAATACCCGTCGCTCATACCCTCCGTCATAATTTTCCATTCATTCTCTTCTCTTTATGAATCATAATCTCTAAATCTCTGCCGGTCGTCCGTCCTTGTCTTCTTCTATGGGATGACCGTCGTTCCGTCCTGCTTCAGTTCTTTTACCCCTTAAATCTAATCCGGGACATCCCGTCTGGCATTAAGTTGGTAGTAAGCCGTGTACGTACGCAATTCTATAGATGCAACGGCGAGGGACCGTATCAAATTATTAAACAATCTCGCTTTGGACAAAAACGAATTGATTTTGCAAATTAATCCTGGTAAAAATAAAATTAATTTTCTTTGATTCATGAAATAAGTACGGCTAATAAGAAATTGAATCAATTTAATTATCTAGTTATTGAGCTGGATAAAAAGGGCTTGCTTATCGTTCTTAATTGATGAAAGAAATCGTAGAGTTCATCAGTAGAAAAGCTGATTTAGATTTTTTTTTATGTTTTTGTGAATCTTATTATTATTAAGAAAATGTTTAATCATTATAATTATATAATGCAGTTGTTTCAAAATCATCTTTGGTGACTCAATCATTTCATCAATTTTAAGTATCGACATTCGGTCTCGAATCTATAGCTTTGAAGACTGATCAAAAGTTCGAGATTTAAAAGTGTTTTTTTTTATTTCTATATTTTATTTTTCAAATTGTTTTATTTGCCTTTAATAGTTGGTTGCCATTATGAGAATTAAATCCGTCATCGGATCAGACATAATATTCCGTTTTTTCGGATTAGGCCTCCTGGTCTCTCCATTATCTATTGATTGAGGTTTTCATTTTACGGGTTTTTTGTAGCCAAAGATTACCTAAGCGTCAATTTTGAAATAACGGTCAAGATTGAGCATAACTGAAAATATGAAACATAACCTTATTTATTTGTATAAGATAAAAAGCACGTCAGACTTTACACTTTGGACTGTGCACCGCCCTGAAATCGTTTGCATATGAACTAATATCGCATTTTTTTTAGTTCATGAACAACTCTGTACCTTGTCACATTAAGTCACTTTCTAT
This sequence comes from Glyphodes pyloalis, assembly GCA_037074685.1. Classification (NCBI taxonomy): domain Eukaryota; kingdom Metazoa; phylum Arthropoda; class Insecta; order Lepidoptera; family Crambidae; genus Glyphodes; species Glyphodes pyloalis. The sequence goes on from JAYKKO010000004.1 coordinate 4,552,653, forward strand.
CTAACTTGTTTAGGTACGCGGAGATTTGGTATAACAAGGTACTGAGGTGTATACGAACTAATGATGCTGGCTGTAAAGCGCCTTCTGTTGCTTTGAAATTAAGTATATTCCACAGAAAGAAGTCGCCGACCCGGCTGGCGAGTTAATGCCTAATGCGTCTAATCGCCCGTTATAAATCATTATTAATTTCGAGCCGCCGCCGATCCGCGCCGATTAGCCATTGCACAATGCCCGACGGATTACGGCGACGTCGCGTTGGAGATATATCTTTTTGTCAATTCCTACCTGGGTACCGTCCGCAGGAACCGAACTTTTTTATTGTTTATTTATTTTTTTATTTATTTATATGGGGCAACCAACAAATCTTACGTTGTTGCGTGTTAGTTTTATATATAACTCTTTCTCTTTGTCTAAATACTACTTAATAAATACGGCTAAGTGCGTGGGCGTAAATGTAAATGGAAAAAGAAGGTTTTGCATTGTATGCATCTCGTTAAGTATTATGCGTTTACGTTCGGATGTATATTTGACGAAATATAAATATTATTTCATATTTGATACATTTTTAATTGAAAAATAATATATTTACTTTATTTGAAATAAAAAAATAACATCATCTATTTAAAAAAAACACTTAGCAGTTGTAACGCGTTGTCTTACTTATTGCATTATAAAAAAAAACACCAACTGATGTTTTCCATGTTCGATATCAATTGATAATACTATAAAAACTGCAAATACTGAAATTAAAAAGAATATTCACATATATTCTAAGTACCTAACTTTTTATTTTGAATTTACATAAAAATATCTACATTGTGTATTATGCATTTTAAAATAATCATCTACATCTCTTATTTTTATATGCTCATTCAAGATTTCCTTCAACAAACATTAAAATTCAACAAAACCAAAACTAGAAGCTATGAGCAGATGTAAATATGGTCTTAAAAGATTTAAACACTAACCGTTTTTTTCAAATATCGATTTATTTAATTTATTTGCTGTCGCTACTTTATAGGAATAAGCCGGTTTTATACAGATAAGCCGATTTATGTTTTTTATTGTGTCGTATTATTTTTTTTATTTTGTGTGTAAGACATAACCAGTGTAGTAAACCATAGCTTTATTGCTAAAATCAACGGTGGTTTCAACAGTTGAATGTAAATAGCCTATAATGTGTCGTCTTAACAAGATGGCCGATCAAGCGCCAGTATTTGGATAGCTGTAGATCTCATTGATATAATAATATATCATATTTCCATTTTGATTAAATAGCCTCATGTTTGATGAAGCAGCCCATTAACCTTATGTAGATATTTGATCGGAGAGCTGTTAATAAATAAAAAGTATTCATCGATAAGCTTTAAAAAAATATAATATCAAAAATTATTGCCCAATTTTTTAATTTAATAAATTTACTTATATCTAAAATAAAATCTGATATAAATTTTAAGACTTTCGCGTTCCATTTTAAACATTTAAAATAATTAAACCCGTTTTGACCCGTTAAATTATTTTAAATTAATAAAATCTGATGTATACGTAAGTACTAAATGACTTTTGTTTGAAATAAAAGTGACTTGAAACTTTGTCTGCGGATATGTATCGATTCAGCATGAGTCGTTTTTTATGTAAAATTACTTATTCGTATAATATTTCTGGACCGATTTGTAAAATTATTTATTCTGTTTGATGGCGATTTTTGTTTTTTATTAAAACCATTACGTCTTTGTGGAGTGGAGATGACTTCTGAAGCTAAAATGCCAACACTTAACCTAATTCATTACAAATCTATCAAAATCTTATCAAATTCATTAACGGTGTTAAAACATGGTGTGAAAACAAAAAACTGTCGACGTTGCGTCCAAAATTTTTAAAATCACATCGCTGACAGCCCCTCAAACGAATTCGAAATTTGAGCTTCGAATGCTTACGTCACGGCTGCCCGCTATTCGTATAAAGCGTACACACGGCTACGTAGGGGTAGTTCGGCTTTATCTCCGGGCGACACGAGGCTGATCCGGCGCGGATGATCCGGATGAGCGCCGATCCCCGCGCCGCTGTGTGTGTGTACACCTATCGATTTAATTGTGTTCGGATTTTTTTGTTGTTTTAATTTTGTACGGTACGGCGCCCGTTCGTTATCTGGTTACTTTGATCGAAGAAGAGAAAATAAATAATAATAACTAAGTTTTTTACAACTTCACACATTGCTCTTACCACTGAGGTAGCTAAAGCTTATAAAAAGCAGAAAAAATACGGTACAACAACATCCAGCCTCAAATCAAAATAGAAAAGTTCGTTTTCCATATTAACCCGACCTGAAATCGAACTCGGGACCTCTTGGATGGCGTGATACCAAAGTCTGGCCCGCTCGCTTCTCGGCTACGGAGGTCGTCAATTAACGATAAATATTGCATGAAGGTATGATTATTTTAAGCGTTGAATCATTTTGATAGTACAGTCAAAAATACGTCAGGCTATATTATTATGTTAGTTATAAATACATGTACGAGCATGTAATTGGTTTCGTAAGTTAAACAAATCTAGAAATTACCTACCTAAAACCAACGATTTGCAGCGTTTTAAGACCATTTACGGTTTCGAGTGTCACACGCATAGGCTTTGTCGTTTTCAAAACCTATTTAGTTCCTTGTCCTAAGTAAAAAAAATAACGACGAGTTCCGATAATTTCAATCGTCCACGCAGGAAAATGCTTTACTAATCCATCGTTCTGCTCCACGTAGTATAGGTACGTTCCGATATTTCACGGCCATAATATTCTCGACCTCCGCAGATCCAGATCCGCCGGTCGAGTAATCCGGCTTAGGACTGATCCCGGGGCCTGCGGATGTGTGCGATGTGTATTGTACGTCTAACACCTTCTACGGTGTAAGCAGATTCCGCTCCACGTAGCTACCTGTTCGTTATATAAATTTGGTTATGTTTGGTTGAAACTTGTCAAATATATTGGACAACATCACATACATTGCCCTGATTTAGTAGCTTAAGTACTTGTTTTACAGAAATCGGATACAACGACGGTACCACAACACCCAGACCCGAGTCAATATACAAAAGTTCGTTTCCCTTGACCCGATCGGGAATCGAACCCGGTACCTCAGAGTAACGTTTAAGTCTGGACTTTAACGTAAACGGGCTTGGCCGCTTGCCTCTCGGCCACGGAGGTCTTATGAAGTGGGATAGCGGACAATCAATAAAATGACTAAATGTTAAGGTGCATAAAAATCAATGTACATATAGCTAGTTATTTTTGCGTTATCATCCGACTCCTTATAATAACGGTAATATTTATTTTTGACGAATAACGCGTGGATTTTCAAGTGGGTCGATAAGTACTGGAGTATGATTTCGAGGGTCTGAGTTCAATTCCCGGGTCAACTAAAGTACGAGTACGTTACGGCACATCCGTAACGTATAAGGTAGCTCTGATTTGTGTTCACCAATCTTATTATAACGATTACGAAAATTAATTGACGAATACGACAAGATTAAACTCGTATACAAATACCACTTCTGATGGAATCCAAATCGCTTAACCTTCTTAACCCGACTTAGGCAGTAACGATTCGATTAAAATCTATCGAAAGAAATTAGGATGATAGTTTGTTTGTCCAATATTAGAGAAAACGAGTTCATAATGACGCAATGTCCACTAAACATCAATTTTGTGAATATGAATGGGTGGGTGGCCACTTTAAAATTCATGATGCTACTGGTCAATGTTTATATTAGAAACTTGTTCTGCAAATTATCAATCATTAAGCAGCACTGTTGCTCGGAAATTATTATTGTAAAGTAAATTCGTTATGTGATGCAGAAATAATGAAACATCTATTTTGGTTTAAAGCAAAATAAGAGTGACGTGTTGTAACTCCAATTATTTTGTACAGCCAACGGCTTGCACTTGCAATTCAATATTCGTTCTTATGCGATTGACATAAGGGCTGAGCAAAGCCCATAGGTTTAATCTGAAGTGGCTTTGTTCGTTCCTATCCATGTCGGTAATAGGAAAGAAGTACAGTGGCGAACAAAAAAATAAAATCATTTAAGCTCTTTATAGACACCATCCGTAGCCGAGTGGCGAGCCGGTCTGACTTTGGCGTCGAGCTGTCTATGAGGTTCTGGGTTCGATTCCCGCTCGGGACAGTATGGAAAACGAACTTTTCTAAATTGTTTTGAGTATTATCAAGTACTTTTTAACCACTTGCTACAAGTATTAACCAATACTAACCTTTTGAGGTTTCCATAAGATCCACTAATGAATGAGATGTTGTGGTAACCTAGGGGTGTTTGGCACCCTTTTATAAATATTTTCAGTAAGCTTTAAAACTAGTTTGAGCTTATATTACAAACATACATACACAAAGATACAAGTCTTTCCTCTTTAAAATATAAGTGCAGATTTCTTATACTTTATGCACTTCGGACTAACACTAACTTAGAATATTTTAAAGAAACAGAAAAATTTCATCTCCCCTTGCGATGCAGAACTCGAACTTACGACCTTCACGTACCGCGCATGATGGTCTTCCTTAAGCTTACCGCAAGATATGGTAGGCCACGATTTTCTTCTGTTTTACCAACCTCTTAGCCACCGGTAAGTGCCCTCTGCCGGATATGTTTTAATTCTTATAGGTATTTAAAGTTCGCTACTGCGGCATAAAACACTACAAAAAAGTGTGAATATCGATCTACACTAATCTCGCCTTTAATCTTCATCTACGTAAATTACGACTAACTGAGCTCTCAAAGAGATCACGTATCCACATTCGCCTCCTACGAGGCACTGTTCCGCTGTACGCCGGCACAAGGATGACGGTTATAACACGAATCCCTGGCGAGTTATTCAACAAAATCCGGATTGCAATAATCCCCCGGGAGATGTATCCGGACGGTGGGCAGCCGCCGCCGCCTAATCCGGGCTCATCCGGATCGGGAGCTTACTTAGCTCGCGTGTGTGTGTTCGCTTACGAAGGACCTGAGGACGGACTCTTTGTTGGAGGGAATCCTCGCGATTGGTACTTATAGGCGCTGCGGTGTCTTGAAGACGCTCGGTTAAGTAGCGAAATCATATATTTATTTAAAAACTCTATTGCATAAAAACTACTACAGGTGAGCATAATGCTAGGGGTATTCTCAGTCAACCTTTGGATCATGCAGAGAGTTTGTAATTGGGGTCGGTAATAGTGTAGTTTATTATGTTTTTCATAGTGCTTTATTTCGAAACTACTGTACTAGCGAACTTAAAATATTTTAAAGAAACATACAAATTTCATCAGTGCAGTGCAGGACTCGAACCCTCGACCTCACGTAATGCGCGTGCTGCTGGAAGAGCAGCACGCGCATTACGTGAGGTCTGACTGAGCTAACCGCAAGTTATCGTAGGCGATGAAATTTGCACTGGGAGATAAAAATATTTAGTGTAGTTTAGTTAAACTTCAGTACTCTGTATTTTACTGGTATGTTAAATACCCACCTTAACGAATCATTCTCAATTAGTTACTATCTCTAAGATATACTCTTTAAACTATTGGAAAAAAGTCAGCAAGCCTTTAGTAATGTGAAAAAGTTCTACAAGCCTGCTTTTACCTCAAGTTTTTGGGAAAACAAAATGGTTTTCATGACTTGTCTGTCAAACATTTATGAAGAATCAAACGAATTGATTCTCCGAGTTGGATAAAAATCAAAGGCGATGTATTTGACTACGTCACGACGATCTTCTAACACGGGAGGGGGGCGGGCACGCCATCAATCACTTGAAGATAATCCTCCTCTTTAGTTGAGGTATGCACTCGGCTTAACGAAACACACACACGGAAACCCACTTTATACCAACCGCGACATTAAATAGCACCCTTCGTCGGCTGCTTTTAAAGTTTTCAATCGCTCGCCGACTGCAACGTCTCGATTCGCACCCGTGTGTGCGTATCATAATGCAAATCTTTTATGATTATTCTTTTGTGTTCAACTTTAATTCCGTTTCCGATTCGTGTGTGAGTGAGCCCCGCGTGTGTGTATTTAATCTGTCGGCAACAACAGAGAGAGGCAATCAGCTGACTGAGCCTCTGATCAATCGATAAAAAATCGAGTCGGTCGAGTCATGTGGACAAATAAGCGTGGCCGGTGCACACTGCGGATGATCCGAACCATTTGTCAAGATTAGGCTTATGGGCGGTGGCGGATTGTCGTGCGTGTACTGGGGCTGCGGTCAAGTGGGAACCCGTTTTATGAATCAGAAGATGTAATTGCAAAAGTCAGAAGTAACCTTATGTTAAAGGCTAAATCATTGCAGCTGGTTTAGTTTAAGTTTAATTGCAGTTTTACGTATTTTCCTTATACCATGAATAAACGTCCACATGGCATCTCGTCGTCTTACTTATTCAGTCAATGTTTTCCATTTCGGATTTTCGAAAATTTGGTCGGAACCATTTCTTTTAAAACTAAATCTTATCATTTTGGACTTATTTTTCTAGAAATTAAAATTATTTATATTTTAAAAGTTGTTGCTTTTATTTTAAATGAAAGCTAGAAAATACTAGTGTGACGCTATTAAGTCTTTAAATTTTTGTGTTATTTTAACCACTTACCCGTCTTTTCATTCATATTCTACCGAAATGTCGTCTGAAAGGATCGTATTTTGAAATGTATGAATTACAGGTACTAATAACATTATTATAATTAATAGTACCTATATTAACTAATTTTTTTTTGCAACTAAAACACATTTTCTCGTTTATTGTTCTTCTGCCTTCTGAGTATAAATATGTACTTACATAGACTTTCGTTCTGAATTTAATTGACATATTTGTACCCATCTATTTATTTTTTTCGTTTACTTTTATGACGACTTATTTTCTACCAAGGGATAATAGACCTTAAAATGAAAGAATTAAGTTATCAAAGTTGAAAACTACTTGTGCTTATACATTTATCGTGTTTTGAGCTTAGTAAAAACCTTAGAAGTGAATAAAGGGCCGTGCCCTGCGCAACCGGCGCTCCCGCCTGGCTGGGTTCAGGCCGCCCTTAACGAAATCTTAATCCCTACAAAGGGTTAGTAATATTATCTTATTATACTCGCAAGAAGTAAGCCTTTAATTCGCGCCGTTTCCTTCATAAAATACGGCTGCGTAACGAATTTAGTTGCGATACCGGTATTGTGTACGGGATGTGATTTATGTTTGTTTGTATTTTGACAGACTGACGTGCAAAGGAGTATTTTTATTTATTTATTAGGTACACCAACGATTGTTACAATATAAAATATATACCTAAATCTAGCTTAATATTACCGCGGAATAATGGCACAATCACTTATAGGCGTACACTGCATGCTAATTATGCTGCAGTATCGTTTTGCTATGAGGTTATTATTATATGAGGTAATATTATGAGGTTTTACGCATAGATATTTAAGGTTTATACAACTAGTCACTTAGATGTTGGTATTTCGGTGACAACCAAAATTTTCTAAGCTAACTTTTTATCGAATCAGTAGATGTCAGTTCCGAACCGGCAGTAAAGTCACTATGCATTATATTCAATGCCGATTCAAAAGTGTTATATGTGAAATAATTCGACATACAAATATTTGATTTGTTTGATTGATTGAGTTCATTTCAATTACCGAATTTGATACGCAAATATAAATTGACGAGCACAGGCAACCATGGTATCCATACTAATATTATAAATGCGAAAGTAACTCTGTCTGTCTGTCTGTCTGTCCGTCTGTTACTCTTTCACGCCTAAACGGCTGAATGGATTTTGATGAAATTTGGTAAAGGTATACGTTGAACCTCAAGAACGGACATAGGCTACTTTTTATTAGAAAACAAGGGGGGGATGGGGGTAATACCACTTTTGAAAGTTTATATGGAAAAATTTTTATTTTTGAAGTTAGAGATATGAAATTTGGCACAAATATAGCTCGAAACTTGGATTAAAATATAGACTACTTTTTGTTTCGAATATTAGGAGAGAAAGGGGTAAAACCGACCATGAAAGGATGTAGTCCACGCGAACGAAGTCGCGGGCACAGCTAGTATAAAATAAATACACGTCACTTAAAGACGCGAAAAACAAAATTAACCCCAATAATTCTCCCGGTATCGAAATCAATTTTAAAGTCCTTGATTAATCAATTGTTGTACGGAAAACCCTTAGCTTATCAAAGAGGGTATTTTAATTTTACTTTACTTTATCATTTGATTTATGTGTTGAGTTTTCACTTTAATTTAAAATTTATATTAATGACAACGAACGGGGCATGGATTTTAAAGAAAATATAACACCATTTGAATAAATGATTGGGTCCGGCCATAGCTAGCAGTAATGTCGGCTTCAAAACACCAAGTCCATCTTTATAACTGCATACGTGCGACCGCTCGCGTCCGTCGAGATAATCCCGTCTTCCGTCCCGTTCGCACGCACACGTGTTCCCCGCAAATCCTCGCTCCATCTCGCTCTAATCCCTTATTTGAATCTTATCAGATCTCAGGAGATACACCGGAGCCGTAGTCCGGCTTGTGTAGTTGCGGATTTAGATCTTAGGGTTGGTTAGGTTAAGGTATTAAAATTTGAAAAGTTTGAAATCCTCCTAATTTATTTAGCCGAAACAAACTGTTTGAAATAATTACATTAGTAAGTATAAGAATAGACCTATAGTTAATTTAATTGTAACAATTATAAATTAAAACACACACGAGTTTCTTTACACAAACAACATAGCTAACAGATATTTGTTATTAAAGAAAAGACAATGAAACAAAGTGTAATGATCTAATGTCAGTTAATTAACAGACAAAGGCTTCTTTATTGCAATTAATTGTGCAACAAAATGTATCACCATCAAATACCTAGTTACTGTCATTTTAAAGTTTGTACCTACAAACACGGATATTTGTTTTACATTAGGAGATTTACATTTGGTAATATAACGTGACATTTTAGAGAAACAACAATTCGTCCTTTTTCCATTTATCCTTTTTTAACTTACGACACAAAAACCGACGTGGTGTTTATAAGTTTGACGTATCTATTTGTCTGCCGTTAATGCATGAACCGATTTTCATTTAGTATCTAATGTAAGTAACATGTAAGTAAGCTACCAAATGTTGAATTTAGTTGTGGGATAAATTTGTGACTCTTATTTTTTAATTCAATGTTAAACCATAGTGAACTAACTACGATTTCATTTCAAACTTCGCAACCCTAAGCGCGAGCATACATTAAAGGTGCGTCCAAACTGAATCTGCGATTAATAGACTTTGAGCGTGCGATTGAAGCTAAATTTATGTATGTGTCCCGCATCACGGGACCAGACAGCTGCTCACGTCTAGAAGTCAGGCCACGAGTGTCCGGTATTAGGTTATTAGCTAGCATGTATGCTATTTTGAACATAGCCTGACAGCATGCTTTAAGTTGGATGACAAAGTTTAAGAGTGGAGTGTCCTTTTGATACGAGATTAATACAGTGCGTAACGGTTGGCAACGGTCTCGGCGAGTGTGCAAGTACCTACCTCACTAAAGTTCGTATAAATGTATTTTTTAACCTCAGTTGTGATTGAGGTCGCAACAGGCGCTTATAGTTTGACATATCTCTAAAGAGTTATGCTTTGGATAGCTTGTGTCATTTAAATTTTTTTTTTATTTTCAAAAATGTTTTGTTAAATAAATATAATTATATCTCATTTCTATATTAATTTTGGGACTGTTTATCAAAAGCCGCGTCAAGTAGCTTTGGCAGTATTCTCGTGATGTTAACGGATAAATTCACACCTCCTAGTTAAACTTTTACTTTTTGCCGAGTAGCAATGAAACGCTGAAATTTTGAAAAACGGCTCAAAAACCCAACAAGTTTTTTATCTATTTCGGACTCACATTTGATAAACGGGGTCCATAGATTTTGTTTATTAGTAACTGGAAGGTAATACAGTATATCTTCAGGTAATGTTTAACAACCAAACGCAATAACGACAGCGTGTGTGTGTAAATGTAAGGTAGACATCAGACAGCTATGTCTTCTGTAGCGTCGTCAATCCCGAACGGGCAGATTTTGATTTTTTCTTTGTTTTAAAGATATGTAATGTATGTTAGAAGCAAGCAGTGAATATTTTGTACATATTTTACTACGACTGACCACCACCTATATTTTAACGATTTTATTTTCAGGCATACACCGCGTAGGTAGATCCGTGAAAAATGTATTACTGGCACGTAAGAGTTGCGTGGCGTATGTATTTTATATGCGGGATTACTGTAAGACGGGATAAACGAAATCCCCAAATCCGGGATCGCCACATGCCGGCCTTTTTCGGGATTTTCTCGCTCGCGGCCCTTTCACAATATTTTTTTTGTTTACAATTCGGCCTACACGGTTCACGTATAAAACTGAAAAGTGTGCCCTTTGGATATATAAGATAGTAGCTTCCAGAAAGATATCTAGATAGATTTAGATAGATAGATTATAGAGCTAGATTTCAAATAACATTTAAAAATCTTTGATATGAATAAAACATTGCCAAATAGTGCACGGCCGTATTTTTAAACGCATTTAAGAATATTCCTGATAGCAGTATTTTTATTAAATTATAATATAATTGTAAGGTATCTTCGCCAAATGAAATGTATTAACTATAAAAAGATTAAAGCCTTAGTAGGTAAAAGTAAGGTAATAAAATGTTAAACATACTACTTTTCAAACAGAAACATATGGATTCTCAAAAAAAGTAGGTCAAGCACATATTACATGGAAAACAGAATCTTCGTAGGTACCACTATACCTTAGTATTATATACTCCAAACACTGAGCAAACACATGTATTGATTACATTGATGAATATCCTGGAGATCGAACCCACGATCCTTTGTTTCAATAGACAGGGCCCTATATTTTGCACCATCAGAATTAAAAAAAAATACTAAGTGTCTCACTTCAACTTTACAGGCCGTTCAATTACGATCAAATAACTTAGTTTTTTTTGCATAATTTAAATGCAAATAACAATTTATCTTATTACTGATGGGGTCCAGATATTGCACGGGATTAACTCATCGCACACAAAGGCACTAAACCCAATCAGAGTTGAAGTTTACATTTTTATTCTTTTTCCGTTCCGTCGAACTAATCCGAACGGCTTATCTCTGGCTTGCACCAGAAAGCTCTGAGATTACCTACGGCAGGCTAACTTCGATCTTAAGACGTGAGTGCGAGGAATCAGATTAGCGTGTGTGACAACTGGTAGGGTAAATACGATAGTCATTGAACCGCGGTTGTAACCGCGACCTAGGGTAGGGGTTGCCGCGTTGACGGCCGGTTGTCCTCATTTGAGTTCAGTTCGAACCTCTCGATGTGAACCGCATTTGTTCCGACTACGATTCGTTATACCTTTCCATAATTTACTTTCCATCAGCTGTAATCAGTCTCCGTCGGTCGTTTTTAGCTTACGCCTCGTATAATTAATTACAATCAATAACAAAACCGGATCGTTTTTCAAATATTAGAACCGGGCATAAATAAATTTTCGTTCTTGTAACCCAAAATATTATACATAAAGATAGACGGGCTGTATGTATTTTACAAGGATAATAGTTTTAATAAATATTAGCTGTTGTTAGTACCAATAATGTAATTAAGGCGGGAATGCACTATGTGTCACTACATGTAACTAAATTACCCGATTGAAGTTATCAGGCTGTTTTCCGTGCTTGTACCAGGGTTATGGTCTTCAACATTGAAGGCATCGTTACAATAATGAGCACTGACCTTATAATCACGCTAGCTAATCTAGCTACGGGTTGGTGAGCAAACCCGAGCATGTTCCATGTCAGTAAAAACTCTTTACACTTTGGAACTATTCGAATTGGGATCGGAACCCTAGACCCCACGAACATGACGTCGTAAGTGCGCTATTAAAATGTTTTTTCAAATCTAGAGGCTCGCAGCGATGTCGCACGCACTCGATTCCGGTAAATTCACACTTTTTAGAATGATCCTTGCACTTGGAGGAACATTAAAAAAAAGTAACGAAATCAGTTCCGCTGTGCTTGAGATTTGCGCTTAGCAACGCATTCAGCGATTTTGTAATATGCATTTGCATTTACATAATGTTTTTCGGAATATCTTTTAATAAAAACATCATAATTTGTGTTTCTACAAAAAGTAAAAAAATTAGGGAGCGTCATATTTTTATGAATTTCTTCTCACAACAACTTACCTACTTAAGTTTCAACAAACACTTTACTAGACGCACAAATTCGTTCGAATCAGACGATAATTAAGTTTAAAGTCTTGAACAGAAATAAATTGGCAGTTATTACACAGAATGCGACTTAAAACCGTTGATGTATATGCAAATATCGCACGTATCGTCCGTCTGGCCGCTCGTTATGTTGGATATAAATATTTAATTCCCGGATAAAGCCGGCCCAGGGTATAATCCGGACTACAAAAAGAGATAAGCCCGTAGTACGATTAACTGACGTGTCGGGCACGAATTCATATTTTGGCGTACTCCCTTTCAGATTCGAAGCTTACGCAGGTTTTAATTGCTAATTGATTTTTAATTTCCGTTTAATTAGATAATAAATACGAGCTTTGTTTTGGACTCGCGAATAAATGACGTACAATCAAATCTTGTCCACGGGAAAAAACTATCTATTTAAAAAGTTTACAATTTTTATTTGCAATTGAAATGATCATAAAATACTTATAATACCCCTTTCGAATTTCGAATTTACTTTTCTAATAAGAAAGGGGTGTTATAAATTAATTACCAGTAAAAATTTGTGATAGACAGATAGACAATTAAAATGTCTAATGTTTTAAAATGATATATTTTTAAGTAAGCTTTCTTAGACGATTTAAAAATTTTAAATTTATAAGCTTTCTTAGGTCTAAGTAATTAAGTTAGAGGCTTGCAAATGGTTCTTTTACAATTTTGTGTTCGTGGTAAAAGTACTATTTCTATTTCTGATTATTAGCATTAGCCCCTATTATAAAGAATTTATCACAACAGCAATATATTAGTATGGATAACTCAATGGATATCATATTAATTAATCGAAGACTAAACAAATACGTACAATATTCGCACGGTATCACTCAAAGCTGCTCCAAAATACGCAGTAAAATAACATCATAATTACTACCAAACCTTTTCACCGGGAAATATTTGCTTTTTGTTTGTTACTTCGTTTGATGTATCTCACGTCTCATCTACTATACGACTTATCCAATAAGGTTAATGCTGCCAAACATACCCCCGTTGACGCTAGAGCGTTCCTTTGACATATTATATTAAACCCCATGATAAACATACACATGCACTCATAGTAATGCGATTGTTTTTGATACATTTGGTACTAATAGAACCACTTCCATTGGTTTAATAATCTTTAATAGAAGTTAAAAAAAACGAAACACAACATCGGTAAAACATAATACTTAAATTCGGTACTACATTACAAAATACTTTAATTGGTTTTATTCACGGAAAAAGGTCATACAATTTTCCTTACAGTGAAGTGACGTGGTTAATTCTTGATATGGAATTCCCTTACAATTAGAACCATAGTATGGAGTAAGATCGATATTTCGTATCTTCAATAGTTAAAGTTTAAAGCAGGATAATCGATAGCCGCGCGGTCTAAACATCGATTCGCGAAAAATACCCAATTCTATCATTAACATTTTCAGATTTGGCTTGTTATTTGCGTTTACTAAACAAAGGAGACGAGCGGTGAGATGACGTACAACGACGCCATTGTTAGCCGTACTTAAAATCATTAAATCATTAAATTTACATCGAAAGCCGATATGCACTCGACTAATCAAAGTTTTTCTAAAGCGGGTCCCGGTCGTTTGCAGCGGTGGCTGGGCCATTATAGGCCCCTCGCTAATCCGGACTGGAGATTCATTAGGGCGAGATTATAGTCTATTGAAATCTGGCCCAAACGAGGGCATGAGCAGAGCGAATCGAGTGGGAGTAATGAGGAAGTACTCGTAAACGCGGTCGAAAAATGTGATCGCACCTTCTAAGTGACACAGTTAGATTACAGCATTATAAGAGAGCTTAGGTAAACTTTAAGATAATTTTATAAGCGCAGCACATTAATTGCATTGTCATTCATAAAAAAACTTTTGGCAAGCAATTTTCGAAAGGAAACAGCCTTATTTGATTATAAACGCACGAAAAAGACAAAATAACACTTTATTTCAAGACACTTTCCGTATCTCGATATCTACTATTTCCTAAGGTACTGGCTAAAGGTTGTCTGGAAAGGATTGCTTTCTTGCAATAAGACCGCCCAAATTGTACTTGTGTTGTGAATATGTCTGTAATAACAATTCCAGTAGTTTTTTTTACCGTGCAATAAAGCGTATCTATCTATCTACCCGTAGCAAACCTGTTTCATCGTAAGTATTTTTTATATTAAAAATAATGTTTGTTTACTTAATCACATACTTTCTTTTTAGCTGCAATTTAAACAAGTCATTTCGTATTATCGGTAAAATCTGTTTCACGATACAGAAAATACTTTTTGTAAATATTTACCTAAACAGTATGATCCACACGTTGACATTGACTGAAATCTTAGGGGTTAAAGGAAATCCACATTAACTCTTAATTTAGACGTCTGATTCCATCCAATAAATTGTAAGGGCGGTGCGACACTAGGCTAATCCCATTGGCGGGCATTAGGCCGGCTTTGTCCGGACAGATCGCGCTCACAGCCGAAATTACCTAGCAATTGGTAGCGTAGCTGAATTGCCTGCGGGCTCAGCCTAAATCGGCTGCAGACACTTTTATTGCCCGCCGAAATCCCGCTGACCCGAGCTCGAGCCGATCCCAGCCCCGTTTTATCCCGGGCTCACTTAATCCCGGATTTGACGTCGCTTAATCCCGACCCGTGTTGGATATCGCGTCGGCACAGCCTCGTCCGCACTCTTGTCCTCCTATATTGATTCCGCTTTATAGCTCACCTTCATCGAACTCACGTAAACAAAGCGACGGACCTTTGAGGATTATCTCCGCGTAATACCATTCAGTATTGTCACGCAATAATACACTTTTATTATGATGAAATAATTGAATCGAAACAAAAGTAATCCATAACTATCATCGTGACGCTGGATTACGCGAAATGCATCGCATTCGGATATTTGAGCTCAATGATATAAAATTGTATGCAAAAAATGAGGAGATTAATTTGTGTTTTCATTGGATGGTGCGTTATGCGAAAAATTGAGCGCTCCGAGAGCAAATGAAAATGATGCCCTCGTATTATTTTATTTCGTCGGATTGTCATCCAGAAAATGCATTGTGGTCTCGGAATTTTCCCCAACAACACATAACAAAATTGAAAAAGGGTTTCGACAGTACAGTTCATTTATACTTATCATTTCGAGTACTTTCATAGATTTCGAATTGTAAAACTGAATCGCGTTTATTATCAACGGTTTAGTGATTCTCAAGAAGTACTTGAAATAGGTAACAAGAAGAAAATGGGAATTGTATTATATTATATGAGTTTAGAAATTTGTTTTCGTTTAAAAAGATGAATTGCTAATACGTAATCAATATGAATTCTGTACACATTAAAGTCTTTGAGAGCAATTGCATATTTAATTTAGGCATATACTCGTAGCTACCAAGTATATTTGTGGTGCACATCGGATTTGGCAAAATGCGTAATTACGTTTCGCGTTTAGAAGCCAAAATTATATTTGATGGCAAAGTGAATAGTCGCCTATTTCCCATTTTAATGAGGATTATAGTTTCTAGTGCATTTAGAGCACTTCACGTGGTAAAATTAATTAGTAAATCGTGTATGCGCTGTCTGTATGAATCGTTTCAAAGACTATTAAATGTTTGCCTAAATTGAGGTTCGCTGTTTCTTTGTGAATACGGATATTACCTATCTATTGATGAAAATGAACTTCTGGGAGATTCATTCATCGTCATTTCACATCATTTCTGTAGTAAGTAGTACAATTACAATTATTTAGATGTATTTTAATAAATCCTCAACTATGTTTTTATTGCTGTTTTTCTTAGGAATAATTTATCCAAAAAACTTAGAATGGGTAGGGAATTTTCAATACTATATCCTATATACTATTTCCTTTACTTTAAGGTTATATGGCTGAACTTCCCAGCGATAAGACCGCCTAAATTGTACAATAATTAATCTGTTAAACCTATTTCTGATTTTTTTTTGTGCAATTAAGTATTTCTATCTATCAATTCAATTTACGAACAGCGAGTCAAGGTAAAATCTTGTAGTTCGATATTGGTTCCTAAGCCAAGGGTATAAAAGCATTTCAAAATCCAAACTGTATGCTCTAGAGCTGTAGAGTCTTAGTCTGACGTGCTTTTGTTGGTGACCTGAGCATGATTAAAAAAGTCATCAAGTAATTTTACGTAGTGAAAGTTTTGTATAGCAATTTCAGTAGTTTCACCACTAACGACAGCGTTGCCACTACATTCATTTCCATACTATTTTCTTACTTATTAATAATTTATTGCTCGATTACCGTTTTTATTCGCGTTAAGGGTAAAGTTGGCTCCGTAACAAACAATAAAACGTAACTGTTATGTTTTACGAGTTTCCACTCCGATACATGTTACGTGTTTGCGAATTAATTAGGTTCCTAATGACTAAAACACAGTTAAAGCTTCCCCTAAAAAGTTGTGTGAACACTGTGCTCTAATCTCGCTCAGTTGAAAACTCAATTGAGTGAGAAGCCTGCTGGATATTGGATTAGAAACAATTTTGTGTCTAACTTTCCTTTCACATTACGATGGGACATGGCCGGCTAAAGTCGCTCATGTTCATATTTGTTTGGGCGTTCGATTTTTGACCCTGAATCTTTTGGACCGTACCAATGTTTTGTTAGTTAACGAACTAACCAATAAAAAACAATTAACAAATGCGCTAGATAATCACATATATTATAAGTACCAGCCGATGAATACTAACTGGGGGCGTCATGCGAGCACATCAAGATTTAAGTCAATTAAGCAAAGTTGTGACCTAACCGGGAGTCGAATCCGGGATATTTCGCGTTCTAGTTCTAGTATTTTAGTCAACTTAAATAATTCATTTTAAGAGTACCTAATTATTTTCGCTGAATTCCTTTTTATTTACAGTTTTGAAGTAGGTATCGTATGTGACACGGGAACAACATTTTTTACCGACACTGAAGTCTAACCGCGCAAGAAGTGTTTAGAGCTAAACAGTCACGAGCGATAACATGTAAACATTTAAACTCTTTTGACGTTGCGATAAGGTCCACTTTAGAATGAATTTGTATACACATGACTGTACCTGTGATTAACTCTAACCAAATTAAGCAACATTGATTACCTGTAGAGGTTTGGTGCTATGGAAAGTATGCTACTTAAGTAGTTCTAGCCATTCTGGAAGCAGATAGAAATGTACTATGCTATTTCATTACGAAATGTTTGTAGTCATGGGATTTTAAAAAAATGCCTCGTGGGCTACGAATGAGGTTGTGAAACATTTAAAGTTGGTATGGTGTTTATCTCAAGACCAGTGGTTCTGAACTAATAGTGCAACTTTTAAACATTGTATGAACGCGAGCTTCAATGTCGGTAAAAGAACTCTAGAGTTTACACTATTTTTTAATTTCAGGGAGTTGTGTTTTAATTGTCGTTTGTGGACCCATTTGTTAAAGATATGTAGGTACCTATGAGGGCTCTGGTAAAAAAAGGTTAGGACCCACTGCTTTAGAAGCAACTATACCAGTAAATTTGAATTTGAACTATTTTTTCGACATGTTTTTAAGTAAAAAGGTACTGCTGGAGTTTCATTTTTATTGAAATCAGGCCATTAGGCCAGTTATCACAAACCTAAGCTGTTCCAAAAATAAAAAAAACGTATCTAAAATAGTATTTTTTTTTATTCAAATAAAATTAAAAGTGTTCCAATATTAGTGAAATAACCTTTTTGGATATAACTTTAAGCAATGGAGAATTAGTATTTGTATAAAAAACAAAGAATTACTTTGCCAAAGCTCCTGAATCTGTAGATGAAAGTTAGTTTACTTAGAAACAAAAGTACACAAATCTTACTAATTGATAAGGTCAAACGTTTGAAAGAATGTTTTTTAAGCTTTCACGAAAAAACTACTAAAAGTATTTGGATGAATTTTTTTACGAAAATTAATGAGATTCAACTTAAGGATACTTTATATTACGAAACAATGCGGACAAAGTCCCTTGTAATGTCCATAACGTTTAAAAATTCAGTGCTTAATGTATATCGATCTTATTTTTGAAAAGGTACGTATTATTATTTAACTTCTTACCGTGTCGTTCCATGTCCTAATCAAATATGGAACAGTGATTATTCAAATCAACAAACAAATTTCATTAGTTAAAACATATTTGAACATAATCCGCGATTAGTAAATAAACATAATTAACAAAACGCGCTTGATCACGGATTTCCACTTAACATTTAAATAATTGATCTGTTGGTGCTGTATTAGTAAATTAACGATGTACCGAAATTAACAATGACGGTAGAATAGACCAAATAAAGTGGCTCAATGGAATCATATGAAAGGCTTTTCATAATCATTAGTTTAAGCTGGATAATAATTTGTCTATCAAAGCGTTGACTTAATAACTAAAACTTCTGTAGGTAGTTTTTAATAACGAGATGACTTTAAATGTAGATATATGTTATTAAGTAGACTCCTAGTTTTGGTTTCCTAAAATTATCGATGTAACCTTACAAGGAGCACCAACGTGCCTTTCAAAGCACAATCTGATGATTCAAGCCTGCAATGCACTTACCAAACTGGGGAATTCTCAAAGTGTTTCATGCGGGATGTAAACCCACAACTTCCAGGTTTTTGAGTCTAACGCTCTAACAAGTACACCGCGGAGGATTAACAATAATAATAATTCATTTATTTCGGATGATAACATTACAATCCATAGGTACAAAAATTTAATGACTTTACTGTTCTACTTATATGAGTAGATATATATTATGAAACAAAACGCCAGTTGAAGGATTTTGTGCAACGGCTCATTAGGGCAACAAAATCTGAATTTTCACTTCCTACCTATGTATCTCGGTAGATACATAGGTAGGAAGTGAAAATCCAGATCTGCAGTCATTAAAGATACAGTTTTACCTACTTACTGATTGAAAGTTAAACACAAACATGTTCAATGTTCATCACACCTTCGTTTGCACTAACCATCAACTATTGCAGTCGAAGATATCAAGATGAATTAATCAGCCTTTTATGATATAGAAAACTTTCAAAAAAGGCTAGTTCGACTCTAACGTGGTTCATTAAAGACTGTTATTCCAATCAAAAAGGACCTAAAGCCGCTGTAAATTTTCAGTTTGGTAACACCATCACATCCTAGGATTGTGTTGAACGCATCTAACACAAATGAGGCTGCAATAGGCAATAAAACGGCGGCAGTAGGAGGTAATGACGGCTCGCCACAACTAACATTAGAACGATCGCCGATAATGCCGCTAAGTCCCGCTCGGCATTACGCGCGTAATTAGTCGTCGGTGTGCGCGCGGCCTAACTTTTCGAATGCGTTCATTAACTGCTAGCGATTATTTGGACTGTTTCGATAATTGATTGAGAGTTATTATCTAAGCGTGGACAATCTACTTCTTTTACTGCGCAACTATGAAATGAATACGACTATCAGTTGAATTGAACTGATCTTTTAGGGCGTATAGTGGGTTAATTTGATTTAAATTTCGATGTCACCATATTTTTAGCATCGTATAATTTATTACTATATGTAACAAGAACGGATCGTTTTTCAAATATTGGAACCCGGCATTAGACGTCCATCGCGCATTTTCTTCGGCAAGTTGGGGCTTTCGTGGTGCAGTTTTCGTACCAAACGATGAATGGCACGGTATGAGTGGCAGGGCCCGGTGGATGTCTAAAAGGCACCAGGTTAACAATCTTTTATTCAGACTTGAGCCTCTCTAGCATATCTAAAACCAATAAGCGTTAGTGACCAACGCGTGGTCGTATTTGTGCCGTAGCTGTTCCTTGAACAAAGCTGCCCTAATCCACCTCGATCCATCGGCGCCGCAAGACGCTTGTTGCCCGTTCGTGGGGCTTCCTTCAACTGTGCTACTGGTACAGGGTGATGAGAGAATTATATTGTATTTAGACAACGATATTTACAATAAAGTGCTTTTTCTTGTCAATTGTCTTCAGCTAGTGCTTTGAAAAATAAAGACTTTGGTGGCTGAATTACCTCGCCATTTACAAAATGTCCGGTCGTTTTGGTTAAAAAGAAGATGAAGCATAATTTTCGATACTAAATCTGTATTCGATCTTTTGAATATAAGAGGGCTGGCAATAATTTAATTGCACAAAAAGTACAACAGATAATTTACTAGGAGCATTATCTAACTGGTAGATTTTCAAAAATTTACCAGTGCGTTTGAGTTATTTAAAAAGTTCATACCTAGTTGTAAGATTGTGAGCGGATTACAAATAAAAAACAAGAAATTTTACACAATAACCTAAAATAGTATGTGTAGGTATTCTAATTTATATATATATCAAAATAACTTGAAATATATATGTAAAAATCTATTAAAAATGTAAATTTATTATCTACTTACTACTCTGTTTATAATACTTTTTTAATATCATCACTGATGGGGTGTGATAACACCAGTGTGGTTCAAAACAAAAAATCACATGGCCGAAAACAGCACTAATTATTCCTACTTTCCACCTTTCATTAACGAAAGATGGTTTTTAGTGTCACCATGTGTTGCTTAAATGCGTTCTTATTCTTTGTACACGCGTATTTCAAACTTTACTCCAGAAGAAGCAAACCCTTCCTATCTCTCCCATTTACCAGGTAAGTACCATCGCCCAACAAAAGCGCACCTCACCTCTGCACGGAGACTAAGACGTCCGTCAAATCGTCCGACCCGCGGCCGTCGGGCAGTAATCTGAAGAGGATTTAGTTAACCGCTGGACGCACATCGCAGCAGATTAATTATTTATGGCCCCCGCCCCAAGGCAGGTTTAGCTCCAGACGCCACCGCTCCTCCCATGCAAACTACTCGTCTTAATACAAAATTACCGGCAACTTAAATATTAACAAATCCTGTCTACTCTCGACGCGTTAAGGTCGATTTTGCTGTAACTGAATAATTTAACGCTCCTTTGTCTTCATTGTCCACAAGATCTGGGGGCTTGCGATGACCACCTTGTCATGGGCGAGCTTTGGTCTAAATCTACGTTGCATCTTTGCCGCTCCGTAATCGCTTAAGCCCGCCCGCTAGGCTACCGAATAATGAATCTATAAATTATTTAAGTGAATATAGTTTTGCGGCGAACGCGAATTTAGTGACCGGAGCAATACCTAAATACAAAGATAAGCCAAAACAATTGGGTATAAGTGATCCATTTTAACTACAGTTGTAAACGTCATATTAGATCAGTCAAGAAAATGTCAACCAGTTATCACTCCAAATAATCTATAGTCAAATTAAGTCTTCCAAAAGATGATGTTGGAAATTAAATTCAACTGGCAGATGCTTTGCCAAAAGTTTACTGCAGTCAACTGTAAATATGTTTTTACTAAAGCAAGGAATTAATATTAAGAATAATTATAGGAATACGTGATAAATTTTATTTTAAACAGTAGTGGTCTTTAAAACATAGTTAAAATATACAAATGGTAATTAAAAGTGATAATATGTTACTATAATGAGCAAAGAAATCTCCTCAACATATTTCAGGAAAATTTGTTTTTAAGCTTTTTATACATGGCGATACATAAATCAGTAAAAGTTCTCGCCAATTTTGCGTCCTAATTTTTTGACGCACGTAATATGCGTAGACATTTTTAACGTACCGAAATAGTTTGATGTATACTCTATACATGATATAGTAAATAAACAAAATCTGAACATCTTAATTGGCGCATCTTCGTTACCGAAAGAGGCGTTCCGATTGGCAGCATTAACGAACACGTAATTAATTCAAACGACACTCGCAGATACGTCGCGGCAAGCGCCGTCATTATCTTAGCCGTCGCGCGGCAACAGAGCGGCGTGTGTCGCTTTGTGTCCCCGTCAATCGTAACACATTTACCTACTTACTGAGTGAAAACTTGCAAAACGAAGCATTGTAGGATCGCGACACAATGCGCTGTCGCGCTTATCGACGCGCGTCAAAGAAGTTCAAAAGCGCGGTTTAGACGTGCCTATCTCGACGTCGTTTGTCAGTTTTCGCTTGCGGCGATGATTGTCTGCATAATAAATGGCCTTTTTGAGGGCGGCTCGTTTGTTCCCGTTTTAATTGACATCGAATATTATTCGGGACCGCTCGTGTGCCATGTTTATACGGTGTGAATGCTATTGAATTAGGGAGGCATCTCGCGCCCTCTTGAGGTGGAATGGCACAGTTTCAAGATTCAGGTTATTTTAAACAAATACATATCAGTTTACGCAGTCAGTAGACAGTACGGTCATCGAGTAAAAACTTTTTTTTTAAATTGGATTATTTCCGCTATGTTTCGGTGATTTTTTCGTTGTTACCGCTTCTAATGTGACCTGGTGTTGTATTACGTCTCGTTCCATAGTTTATAGCTCCATTTTCAGCTATTTTATTTCGGTGACCTTAAGTTCTGGTATTCAAACTATTCCATTGTGCCATTAAATCTCAAATAAGGAAATTGAAAAGATTCCGTATTTACGATGAGACTGCCATGTTTCAAAATTGAAATAAAAAACAAAGCAGCCGCTTATTTGTATTTAATTGAACACAAAAGATTGTGTTTATTTTTGTTTATCTCCACGCAATATTTTTGTATGATTAGTAAATTAACTTATATGATACCTACTTTTTATCCCGAAATAAAGACTCAGCTACATCAAGTAACAATATAACACCGCGAATAGTTAGAAAACTGTCTTAAGATGATTAGTACAAATCTCGGCAACCGTATAAGGAAAGCCGGCAACAGTCTTCCCTGACAATACGTATCGAGTTATGCGTACATGCCTCTTTAATCCTTAAGGCGAAGCAAAGCGCGTAATATGGAGAAACCTTCTTAACCTAACAGGATTATCGTGTGGAGGTAGGCATTCAGGGACGGATCACACCTCTCCATCGACTAACGCAGATTTTATTACGCAAATGAGATTAATAAACCTCGCTGAAATGTGCGGGTACGGTTCACGTACGTATAATTGTAAGGGAAATGGTGTCGCGGTTGTCCTCATTTTACGATAAATAATTAGATACTTTAAAGAAACAGATTTTTTATCTCCCCTTGCGGTGCGTGAATCGAACCCACGACCTTCACGTGTCACCTATGCTGCTCTTCCAAGTATTTAGATAGATAATTATAATATTGGACATCACAGATTCTGTGGTAAGTAGTTTAAGCACTTCAGAAACCACGACAGTACCACAACACCCAGACCCGAGACAATATAGAAAAGTTCGTTTCCCGCATTGACCCGACCGGGGATCGAACCCGGGACCTCAGAGAACTCAGAGAATGCGCGATGCCAAAGTCCAGGCCTCTCGGCGGAGGATGTCATTGAAAATTAGTTACATTATAGTTATCAAACATAATTGCAACTTAGAAGTTATTTCACTAGAATATACACATATCGGTTTGCTCACTTGTTAAATGAGGATTACAAAACCACATTTCTGATTTATATCCCCTTAAATAACAGTTTGTTTATCATTTATGTAAATAACTAGCGGCCTGCCGCGGCTTTGCGCGCATCATAAATGAAATACCGCTGGACCTATTTTGTGTAAACTTCACATAAACCACCTATTAAATAGTCCGAATAAAGCCTAAACATTTGGTTTGTATAGGTAAACCCGTTCTTAAGTTATACAACTACGACGACAAGTGGCATTGATTTTTATATATTAATGATTAAAAGCCTTTAAAATTCGAATACAAACTTTAATCCTCCACGCAAACGTGTAGATTGAACAAAATATCGGTCAAGGGTCCCCTAGGCATTGAATACGTAATAGTTGTTCGTCAAACAATCGGCCCCGTTCGGGGGACGAAGCGTAGTCTTAATTAAAACCACAAACACGCCCCCTGACAGCCGTAACGCCTTAACAATCATTGTTAGCGTTATCTCGAACCGTATTGTTCAATTTGAAATTAGCTAACTCGAGTAACGCGATTGAATGGGGCGAGATTAACTGTCTGTACACAATTAAAGTAACCGCTTCTATTCAGTCTTTAGATGTCTGATGTTCTTGAGGTAAACTACCTCTGTGGTGTAGCGGTAACTTGGGATCGTGATCCAGAAGTCCTGGGTTGGATTCCCAATTGGGTCAGTATGGAAAACGAACTTTGTGATACTTTCTCGGTTCTGTTGTCATTCAGGCCTGGCATGCGCCACGCGACAAAATTTTATTCCGCTCATAACAAACGTCAAAATTGAAATCAGTGCGTCAGCTGCTGATTGGCTGAAAACACGAGTGCGGTGTGCTATTAGCCAATCAACAGTATCAAATTTTTGTCATCTCATTCGATAAATTTGACGTATAGCGCATGCTAGGCCTAATTATTTCTGATTTCTGCAACACAAGTGCCTTTGCTACGTATCTATAACAGAATCAGGATACTATATGCTGTATAATACTTTTTAAAAATGTCTTTTTTGAAGAAATGGAAAAAAGGGTAATTTCATCTACCCTTGTAGGATTCAAACCCGCGACTTAAAAAAAGTCTGGATGAATGGATGTGTGTTGTGTTACTCTTTACCGGAAGAACTACTGACCAGATGAAATTGGGTAGGAAAAGAGTCGACATTCTAGATAAATGGTATGGGATATTTTTTTATCCGAAATATCACAAGCAAAGTTGAACAGCTAAAACGTATTAAGTTATTTTTAATCGATCGCCGTTTTAAAATGAAAGTTAACTGTAAGTTAAACCTTGGCATCAAAGTGCATAAAGGCGATGGCTTAGGGCACGAAAGCCTCAGTACGCGGTCTAAGACCTAGGTGTCTTATTACCTTCCGACGGTCAGTCGATACCTGTACTTGGCTTAACTCCGTTGTGGGTATATGTTATATATTTGAGTACGGGTTATATATTTGGCTATTGTGGTTTGGTTGAGTTAGTTGAATAAGAAGAGGCTAGTAGGACCTTAGCGTCGCGCCACCTCTGAGGTTCCGGGTTCGATTCCCAGTCGAGTCAATATGGAAAAAGAAATTTAATTCTCTATACTGTTTCGGCTAGCTTTTTCTATCTTCTGTAACACAAGTGCTTTAGCTTCTTTTTACAGAATCAGGGCATTGTATGTAATGTTTTCCGATTAATTTTTTCAAGAGATGTGTTTTTATAGAAATAAATAAATGTGCCTCCTGCACTGTGGACCTGAACCTACGACCTTCGCGTATCGCGCATGATACTCTTTGAACTGAGCTAACTGCAATTTGTTTTAGGTGATGAATTTTCCTGGTGGACCATAAGACTGTAAGACTTCGAATGGTGTAAAAAAATAATTTGCCTCACCACCAGATTGTTAGTTTGATCAATGATAAGATCACGGTGTACACTCGTAGATCGATATTAGTTTAGTTTATACTCTAAATTAATATATATGAGAGTATGGAAGGCAAAAACATTGTTTTTGGTAATTTTTTAATAATGTTATTTTCTTGTTCGTGGTCGTGAGTTTTATGGGTACACTTTCATTATTTTAAGAATGTAGATTTCAATATACATAGATAGATACACTTTATTGCACAGAAAATTTACAGAAATTGGTTTTACAGACATATTCAAGTACAATATAGGCGGTCTTATTGCTAGAGAGCAATCTCTTCCAGACAACCTTTAGGTAGAGGAAATAGTGGATATCGAGAAACGGGTACGGCCGTGCAAAATGTTTATTGAGAAAAATACTAACAGAAAATATCAATATAAATACCATAACGAGATTAATATAATAATAAAAGAGAATACATAAAAATATAATAAATATATAAATTTCCATAAAGTATTTATGGTTTAAACAAATAGAAATAAATATATGAAATCAAATTAATTACCAACAATGCTTAGCTTTAAAAACTTTGATAAAGGATACAAGTTCGCATTTAGTTAAAAGAAAAAAAAAAGATTTTACTCTTGATTTGATAAATGGGAAGGGACATAAATTCAACTTGGGCATAAAGTATAGCCAGTAAAATTTATATAGGTATAAGACTTTAATTAGTTTAAGAACTTCATTGCTAAAATATTTAAGTGTAACGGTTAAAAAAATTGTGTATTATTTTTTGGCTTTTCATGTTTTTTTTAATGCGTTTTTTCAAAACGCCAATTCACTAGTAGTTTAGGCGCAAACTTAAGAATGTACATAGTAGCCCTGTTTAACAAGTATACCTACATTAACCGAAACTCATACACTGCATTTGGCTAACTCCGCAGGATGAGTCTCGACTAATTCTTCTAAGTAAGAACGACGTAACTCAGGTGAGCTTATCTAGTTCGTTTTACACACACGGCAAAAGTACACTTAACCCATCCCGGCTGGCGGGGACGCAAGTTTGTTGTCCGGCCGAGTAAAGGGATTAGGTAGATATAGTAAGGCGAGGTAGCCCTGCAGTCTGCGAGCTTGCTTTCAATTCGGCTAACAAAATAATTCAGATAGACGAACTGTAATTGTAACTTACACTAACGAGAATAGGTATGTTGACTGGCTAGTG
The DNA here is from genome assembly GCA_037074685.1 of Glyphodes pyloalis. NCBI lineage: Eukaryota > Metazoa > Arthropoda > Insecta > Lepidoptera > Crambidae > Glyphodes > Glyphodes pyloalis. Next base: position 4,579,435 of record JAYKKO010000004.1, read on the forward strand.
ATCTGAGATACTTCTAAATACATGTTAAACGCGATTATCCCAATGATTTTCTATGAAAATAGCAATATGTAATGTCACAAACACACTGACCATTCAAAACTTCAGAACATTTTAAAACAGCGGTGTGAAAAAAAATGTCTAAAAATTCATATCCATCCTCTTTTACGGCTATAATACCTTGATGATTGGTAAATGTGGTCAAGATTCCAATTACCATAGTATTAATTTACTTAGAATATAGATGATGAAATTGGAAGCGTCAATGGAAGCCTAAAATTACTTGCAATTGTAGGAAACTTTGATTAATGCTCTTGTTAGACCTAGGCGTCTACTCTTGAAAACGAAACGAACAAACGAAAGGTTTCGTTTTTGAAGATTGATCAAAAGTTAGGGAATTAAAACGTGATTTTTGATTTGTATAAATAATATTTTGTTTTTTGATAACGCTTTATTCGCATTCGAAGTGTGTTAGTTGCGATAATGAGCAATAAAAAATACTAAACGTCATCGGATCCGACATATTTCGTTTTCAAGAGTAGACGCCCTAATTGTCAACTACGTATCAGTAGGTACCAAATAATATTAAATTGCTTTAACACTGACTTTATCCCAAACGCGACATCACTTTTTCGTACGTAGTTTTTATGAGACAGTAACACATGCTAGTTTATATGTCACTAAGGGTATTCCCTTCACTGAATTTTGTTGCTCCGTATCATCATCAATTTTATATATTGAATCAAAAAATACGTTTTTATTGTATTTTTATAATATAGGCGGACAAAATAGAATTGTTTTTTTTTCAGTCATCATCCCTATTGCGTGATCCGATAGTTGTACAAGCAGTGTATAATTGTATGAAACGAACAAACGGCGACACGTATTTATCGGGTTTCAGCATCCGTCACGCATCGCGCCATGACTTAGCCGATCTAAATAGATCATCGCTCACGAATAGCCTGTGCCAGCACGCAGATCCAATAGCTAGACTATACATAGATATAATTATGTAGTGTAGTATATAAGTAGAGTTTTCTATGTCCAGTTTAAAAAAACTATGTAAATTTGGCGACAACGTCAGTACCTGGCAGTATGATCATTGAAAAATAATAGCTTGCAACTTAATATAATATTGGCGGTTACACGCAACTTCATTTCGCGTTATTTTGGGATAAAAACTGGCTATAGAATACTTTTGTAATTTATTATTAATTTTATTTATAAAACTAATGTTTTATATATATTTTTCAATCAAATAACTTGATAACAAACATTAAATACAAGTGTTACAATACAATGTTTTTCATCAATTATTTTGATTTAACTTACAAAGCGCAACTGAGTAAACAAACAGAGCTTATAAATTAAGCTCTGTTCAGTTCTTGAACAGCTTTTCGATGGGATGAGACTTTTAGCGAATACTTATGCTAACTCCATGTTAAGTACACGCGTCGCTCAGTTCATCTTTTATGCTGACACTGATATATGTTGATTATTTCTAACTGGATATGTCATTCAGTGATACAAGGATCGAGAGAGGAACGAACATCGATGAGATACCACATTAAGTTAGTAAACAGCGCAAGATTGCACCTTTTTAATGTTGATCCTACATTATATATAGTTTAGTTTTCATACTGAAATCGAAGTTTTACTTTAGCATAACAGTTTTGATTTACTGTTTTTAAAAGGCGTTTTATTTTGTTCTCTGTTACATTTAATATAAAAAGGATGTGCTTAAGGGACACCCGAATTAACAGTAGAACTACAAAATGCGCTCAACTACGTATTTTCTTAAATACAGACACACACCAAACACAAGTGGGAAATACTGATTTCTTTTTGGTATGGTTTATTCTCTCTACGAGTTTAATTTGGTTAAGCTGCAATAAACTACAACCGTCTACGCCGTAGCAGATGGTAGTCTACGAGTTCTTACAAAATATTAAATCAGTTTCCTGTGCAGAAGTATGAGTAAGCACCTACTCCACATGTAATAAAATTAGAAAATTCATTAAATGTTAGTATTAATAAATTATGATCAAAGAATACATTTACATTTATATTTGGAATTACTAGGTGTCAATCAAGTCAATAAAAATATTTTTAAATATCTTTATTGACAGTATCAAAGTATTCTCAATAAAAATTACACAGGGCTTTTGATACTTGATCCAGTTTAAGGTCTGACTTTCCTTAGTACGAGTAGTAATTTCTGAAGATTGAATAGAGTTATTCCGCGAGCCGTTTCCAGTATTTCTCGGTGAGTCACGTTAGGGCAAGGGTGAATAAGCCCTGGCGAAAACGGCGAATTTGATTTTGAACATATCTCTTTAAGCCCGGCATCTAGTCTGACGTGTGTATACGTCACTACCTGCTGCGTTCGCTTTCGATACGCAGTTTGAAAGCGCTTATTTTTCTGTCAGGCAAGGGATCTAGCGAACTGGCAGTTGTCAATCTTCAATATCGTTTGGACAAGTATGAAATATTTGACATTTCAGTTCGCGATCTTGAAATGTCAAGCCTTTTTTGGGCGGGATATTGTGGGAGAAATGCTTGATGCGCCGTCGCAACCGGAAAATCTCATACTGTGCATCGTCGTATCGTCAACCGCGGGAGATGATGGCGTAGGACTCTCCAGCCAGTGCAGAATATTTAAGATATTTTTTGTCATCTTATTTGCTCACATAGATTTCTAGACAATAAAACTAATAGAAAATTACACAAAACAGTTCTCGAAAGGTAATGATAGTTACAAAAGTTGTTAAATGCAAAAAATTCAAGTGACTGTTTTTTTCCTAACTGACTTGAATCATATAATACGATGGCCGCTGATAGCTTTTCATCTTTACAGAGCTCTCGGGTAGCGGAAGGCTCACACTCCTAAGTGGAAGGTTCACATCACTAATTCACAATAACTAACTTCTCACTCAGTTTTAAATTTCAAAACCGAAACTAATATCATGCTCTCTCCCTCCCACTATCTCTTTTTCGAGAAAAATCTAATTTTGCTATCTTACTTATATAAATATTAACATGAATGTGATAAAAATGTATGTATCTGGGTGATAAATGTATTTAAATACACATATATTGCGGTACTACCTTTGGTTCTGGATTCCATAGTATAAGTTTTTAAACTACTTACAATGGAATCAGGATTATGTACATCTGTATTATATACCATGTTGCCTAATTATTTTAAAATTATTTAATGCTACTTAGAAAATACTTAAAATTAGTACTTCTTCCTATAAAAGCTTATCTCCCCTCTTTCAAAGTCAAACGTTTTAATTCCTTGCACTCACAAGTAAGGCCTCCTCGGGCCCTGCCTTTGTTAACTCTTGAGTGGCTTAGATCGGCTAAACTTCCAGCAGATACTTTTATTTGTACGAGAACATCTCAATGGTACTCTGTCGAGGGATAGGTTAAAACAAAACGACTTTGTATACAATATCTTAATACCAGAAATAGTATTAGAAAAACAAATTTGATTTTAACCGATGTCAAAAAGGATGAGGTTTCGCCATTTGACCGTTCATAATACATTAAAAAAAGGAATTATAGAAAAATTATGCTCCGGGTGAGCGGCTACTAATTTGTGACATTTTGAATTTGAAACAAATTATTATTTTAGTACCTAAAAAAATCTATTGTTAAAAGTGTTATAGATGGACAAATATGTGCCTAAGAAATTTCATTCAAAAATTAAACTGGGGAACGACCGGGCGATCTCCTGTTCATTATTTTCGCAGTAGATCCTGATCAGTTAATAACCAAATTTTAAACGATCATTAATTTCACTATTCACCGGTGGTTTTAATATTTGTTTCAACCGGTCATAGCTATTGATGAAAAATGTGTAAATTTACTCATTTAAATATAATTTAAAAGAAGAAGTAATTTGCATTAAAATTAATTTTTCAAGACTTCCATTAACATGATGCACTTTGCATTCTAAGTGTGAGAAATAAGGAGACAGTTGGCATGGGCAGACACTTCATTTTAAGCAGGATCTGTATAGATGTATATTTAAATGTTATTTAAAAAAATGCCTCATTCGTGAAACCATAGCTTGTCTGATGTAAGCTACACTTGTTTTTTGTATGAATCGTTGCTTCAAACTCCAGGACTAAAATTCATCAGTGCTTCTTGAGCTAAGCCGGCGCCCGCCTGTCTCGCGTCTAATTGCTGTTTTATGTTGCGCTCTAATTATCAGAACTTAGACCCAATTTACACCGCACTAAGATTAAGCTTGTTGTAACCAAATCGACATATGCAGTAACTTGATCATGAAAGGAATTTGGCTGAACTTTAATGAAAACGATAGAAAGACAAACATTTTCAAAACGTTATATCCCTCTACCTTACTAGTACTCTTCATAGAGCTTATTACGAAGTAGACCCTTAGTATACTTGATATACGACTGTGTTTCTACAATTATAGCGCCGAGACAATTTTTTTCTACAACTATAAGAGTCGTTTCAAACGGAAAAAATAATGAAATCGCTATGCTTACATTATCCAAAAATTGCCTACATTTCTTGCTGAAATTTTGTTTAGTTAAATTTATTCCTTGTTTACAATGTCAGGTCTCCGAAAAAAAAAGACTTTCTCAAAATATATCTTTAGTTTGTTCTAACTTAAAAATACTAAAAGGAATATGTGAATTGTCAATTGAACAAAAAAACCTGAGTCATTCAGTACTAATCTAATTACTGTCATGAATCACTGAATAAAAATGCCACCAAATTGTGAAAAACCCAAATCCGGTGCGTAAAAATAAAATAGTGGGGATTAAAACGCGAACAAACGGTCGGTTTACGACGGAGTCGCGAGTTTCGGCGCAGTTTCGCACACATACTCACTAATACGATTTAATTTTATGCCGGATTTGCGATAAGAATTCCGTGGCTCTACAGATTTGCCGTGTGAAATGATGCAATACATAAGCTTAAGCGAATTCAAATATAGGACGACGTTCCGTTTTTATCTTTCGTCTTAAAAATTGTGTTTCTTTTTCCTCAAATTTTACGCTGTTGAAACAAAAAATACATAATTTGTATCCACTTTGTTTGTTTCGCAAACGTAAGTTGTCTTGAAATATTTTCCTAAATGTTATAAATAAACTCGTGCCATACGTATATAATATTTTTATTAAGTGACTTGTATACTAACTAAAGTTTTTACTATCGTTTTAAATTAATGTGAAATATAAAAATAAGTGACAAAATACATAGTAGTAATACTATCCATTCACATGCAACAAGTCCATTGATGTTTTTACCTACATACCTATATCAATCTCATTTAACAAAGCGTTTGTAGTTGAATTACAGCAAAACTGTCGCCATTAAAAATCGTAGGTCGCAATGCCCTTGTTTGGCTGTCAAATTAAATGTATTTTTTACACGGTATCTATTAAAAAAAAACCGATTGTTTTAGAAAAGTTGCTGTGGTCGTGGTTAATGGCCACGATAACTTAATTATGCGCTATGGATAACTTAACTTAATCTTCCCGCTTACGCTTTCTTATTGGACCAATCCGCGACACCTAGATTGTAGCAAGGCTAATTTTCATACATACCACAAGCACTCCACCTCTACAACAGCTGCACGTAAACAGATTTGAACACCACCGTCATCAACTTAAGTGTTTCGCTGGAGATATTATGTATTAGCATCTCATAAGATGTTGCAGCGATTCCGGAATTGTATCCTTTGCGGATTAGAATGTAGTTGTATTAAATATCTATTTAGATTGCTGAAATGATTAAGAGTCTTTCGTTCTTACAGATCTTTGGCAACTTTTGGAATGTATGAAATATTTGCGACAAATTGTCTTTTATTTTCTTTATTAAGAATTAAAATACTACATTTCTAGAACAAGTAAATACACAATTAATTTCAATTACGGTTACTGTACCTACAGAGACCTAGAAAAGTCAATATCCAGTTTGCAGACAAACTTACGACTTAAATTACCATATAAATTTAGTTGATTTTTTATATTCTATATCTCTATTATATATTTATATATTAAACAAACGTAAGGATTTTTTTACATTTGAAAACAAGATCAGTTTATTCTACTAATAATTTCTTACTCCTTAAATAATACCTGCGAGTTCATTAATGTTAAAAAAAGCTGAAATATTTTTTGAAGAACTTGAATTTTGAAGTACAATAAAAAGTCTCATTCATATAAAAAATAACACATAATATGTATTGAAATAAAAACAAAGTACTCCCAACAGCGGTATTTCTAGCAGAAAATCAACTCGGCTACAGTGTTAATACCTATGAATGTCATAGAACCTTAATTAAAACGTACATTACACCGCAATATCTAACTACGCATACTAAATAAACTGTCCAGTTTCCCAGTTTCATAACTGGGGATTTAACTGACCAGAGAACGGCCGGTGTCTAAACCCAACTAATCCAAGCTTCATATTAAACCATAGGTGGCTAGGTGCTAACCTCCCCCCGAAGAACTTGGCAACACAAACTATCGAAAGTTACTTAAGCGATTACGGTGCTTGCGAAATTTCAGGTGTTTTAATGTAAGCTTAAAGATGTGTATTGGTGCCATAGAGTCGCGTTACATATTGTTAGTGAATGATCATTTGTTAATAAACCTTTAGGGGGTAAAAGAGGGGGTAATTTGTGCTACATCCCTACTAATATTATAAATGCGAAAGTAACTCTGTCTGTCTGTCTGTGTGTCTGTTACGCTTTCCTGCTTTAAGCTCTCAACCGATTTTGATGAAATTTGGTATAGGTATACGTTGAATCTCAAGAACGGACATAGGCTACTTTTTATTAGAAAATAAGTGGGGGGAGGGGAGTAATACCACCTTTGGAAGTTTATATGGAAAAATGTTTATGTTACTGGGTGAATTGGAATGAAATTTGGTTAAAAATATAGGATATATTTTAACCCAAATCAACGTGAACAAAGACGCGGGCCACAGCTAGTTTTAGTAATAAAGTATAATTTGATTCCGGTTATCATAGTGCAAATGCTTAGTTTCTTACTTTAGGATCAATGTCCGTTGTAAGATAGTGATTCGTTAGTTTTTAATTTCTCTAATCATTAAAACAAATAATAATTGTTTTAGCATTCCTAATCGTAACTCTGTGGCGACATAGTATAGCGATAATGCAACAACGATACGCGCTCACCCCGGGTATTATTTAGAGATTACTATATGGAGAAACTCATAATTTCCCAACTGTTTTGTTAACCGAGTTCCGGGATAGTATTATGTAAATTCAATAACTGGCTAGAGACACCCTTTGTTTTCAAATGATATCGTAAATCACTGTGTTTAAATTGATATTAAAATTATGATATTGTCTATTGGCCAGGTATGTATTTGTATCAGACGAATTAAATTACTTTTATTGTTTTTTTGTCGACCTCCTTAGCCGAGAGGCTCACGAACCGCACTTTGGCGACGCACCATCTCCGAGATCCCGGATTCGATCCCCAGTCAATAAGGAAAACTAACTTATTTTCTTATCAACTAGCGGTCCCGGTGAACTTCGTTTCGCATTCGAGAATTTTTCCCGCTTTTCTGTTGAAATTTTTCAAATTTTACCAAGGATCCCTAATTTTGTAGCCTATGTCAAATTGGAAGAATGTAGTACTTTTTGAGCCTATTCATTACAAACATACAATAAAGTCGGTTAAAAATAGGTACAAATCTTTCCTCTTTATAATATTAGTATAGATAATAGTACAAATATCTACGAAAAGAAACAATGAATAATTTCAAAAGTTAACATACCTTTATAAAAATTGCCTACAACCCAAGTTGGTACTCGTTAATGCATTCAATGACCGGTTCTTTTAAAATGATCTTATAGTAATTTTTATAAACACATTTAAAACTCGACTCACACAGATTTGGAACGAGAATACCAGAGCCGCACAGCCTTCTTTATATACATAATAAAAAATTACTTCGTGGCGCATACAAAAAACTTCTCGCAGCGCTTTTTTCTTCCCACGAAAGGCTCTCGCCTGGAAGTCCAATAAAGCATCCAGACGCACTTAGACGGTGAAAAAGTGCATCGAGGCAGCAAAAACTATTTAATATAGCGCTAAAGCACAAAGAAAGTACTCTAAAAGCATCTACAAAGCGATCCCGGCGCACCAAGACATGCAACAAGGATTAATTATTATTTTAACATCTCGACCGTTTTTTCGCGTCCGCGAGCAAGTCAAAATCATTGCTCGGTCGCCTGAAAAGTTGCTAAATAATTAAGACGCCTTTGGGACAGCGTTTCAACGTCTCCCGCTTAAGTGGTGATTTTTCAGCGGCGACCAAGTTTTTCCGTTCTATTTTGGTCCTTCAGCTTATGACGGCCGACGTTAAGTTGTATTGTAAAACGTCGATAGCTTGCGCTTGGTATTACGGACTTTTCCTTTAAAATTTAACGTAAGGCTTTGGAATGAGTTAAAAAGTGCTAGTAGAAGTAAGACTCGTGAATTTTAAAATCAAGCAAATAAAACTGCGACGAAAACCATTAAAGGTATACATATACCTTGGATGGGGGCATTCTATGTTTGATGTTTTTATTCAAAATTTACTGTTTAATAGCTGACAGAACGCGATGCACCGGATAGCCATCACAAAACAAAAAAAATATTTCGTTTTCATTGATTACCAGGAAAACATTTTTTATTTCAAACGTATCTACCTAATAGGCTGGCATACCTTTTGGCATTTTACTTATCTTAGTTAATAGATTTGATTTCAGCACTTCGATAGATACTCGTAATATTATGATTAGAATTAAACGATTAGATACTGTTTATTCCTATGGGATGTTCGTGACAAACTAATAAATTTAAATGAGCTATCTTTAGATCAGAACATTTTTTCTGTACAGTTGCTCACACACCTGCAACGTGAACATCTTGTGAACTTTTACCCTAAAAGTTAATATCTCATGCTAAGAGATTCTCTATTGTTACAGGAAAGACCCTACCAGTCCACTGTGTGGTAGAAGCAGTGTCTACTTTAGAAGAAGGCACGTGGAGGCGACGAGCTATCGTAGAGACAGACAGCTACGTCATCATCCCCTCCGCCACTGCATTCCACGACCTGGTGCCGGCTGCAATGATGAGGCTGGGATACCCGCAAGAGCTGGCTTCTTCAGCTAAAGGTAGTGTTTAACAGCTCTTAACAAATAAATCAGTATAATATATTTGATCCAATCATTTACATATTTTTTTGTCTCTTCCATCGTTTATCCAGGCCATCTCCTATCCCCCATAGTTTTATAGTTAATTAAACTAAATAATGGTAAGTACACGAAAAAGACCTCGGAAGGTTATGATAGATCTGTAGCGTCAGCAGTCAGTCTCAGGAGCCAAAGATCCAAAGGTTGCCCTACTATTTGGTAATTAAACACTTCGAAAGACTGAATTCAAATATCTCTCTTAGTTTTAAATTTCAAGCTCAGAACATTTTATCTCTCTCAGGATAATGTCGCGTCGGTATCATATCGTAGTATTTGGACAATTCGTTGATACTGTTTTGCAGCAAAAGCGAACTTTGATTTTGATATAATACTGCTGTCTAACAATCTCACAAATAATACTTATATAAATGAGAAATAATTTTTTTGTTGTTACCAATAGCTTGACGAAGCGACAGGACACTATTGCCGCTTAAACACTCATACTCATTTCCTTAAAATCCCAATACCAAATTTACCTGTTTATTAAACAGGTTCAGTGGTGATCAACAACTGGAAGCCGTTGCCCTTCGAGAGGATCTCTGACAGGCCCCTCGCAACCGTCGGGGACGTGCTGGGAGAGCTTACCACCGTAGCCACGCTGCGCATTCAGCTCCTGAGACCCAGCCCAACTCCGCTGCAAGACATCAAGGACAAGCTGCTAAGGCTACTGCTGGTTCAGAGCAGGCCGCTGTTAATGTCCACTGGATGCCCGTTGGATGAGGTAAAGTAAATCGTGCTGCTTTTATTTATATATGTGTGGATACTTGAGGAATAGGTCAGTTAGCATATGATAAAGAGAGATGTGTTTCTCCAAGACAGCAGAGCAGAACTAAAGTATCTGATGGCTTATACAATCGCAAACATGGTAGGCCATCAGAACCGATGCTCGTTGGGGCGAAAAGGTTCTAGTATGGTGAACGACATATCGGAAAGCTTAAGACGGGTTCCACCTTTTCAGAGAGGTAGAAAAGCGATTAATATTAATATCACAAAGCCAAGAACAAGTAGTTTTCGGAGGGAGGCCTATGCTTAGCAGTGGACGAAATAATGTAATATGGGGAAAAGTGGCAGTGATGAAGGTCAGGTGGTAATTGCTCCTGTAATAAACAGGTTGGTCAAATCAGAATAGTGGCGGACCCCCGGCTCCAGAATAGATACACAACCGGGTAACATATACTAGGAAGATGATAAGATTATACACATAATACCATACATTTTTGCATCAATACTTCTTCTTTTAATTTTTTTATCGCTCCCGTCCAAAATAAAGTATATGTAAGTGCTCATAGAAGAGTTTAACGTTTGGTTAATTATCAGTGACATAAAGCATAATATCCGATTTTATGTTGATACTGACTAGGTTTCAAAGCTCATGTTACATGAACCTAAAAACAAATTTCGTCTCGAAAAGTAAAATTTTATTACAGTTAAAAGTGTTATATTATAAACTTAACCGGTTTAAGTAGACAATCACTAAATATTAATTATATTCACAACGCATGTTCATTAAACCCGCCATCGAAACAAGGCATTCCGTTCCAAATCTGTCTACCGAAAACACCTGTCAAACCGTGTAACGTGGGCATTAAAATCATCCGAATTCATTCATTGGCTCACAAAACAAGCACGCTAGACTGAGCTAAACCAACGCTCGCTGTTCGTGGCGTTGTAATGTTCTTTAATGGTTGGTAACCCCTGCCCGCGTCACAATACAAATAAGCTGGAGACTAAACCTTTACCCCTTATTATCGGGGAACTCATTGTTTCTAATGTTTAAACCCGACAGACGTTCTCAATGCAAAATTGCGAGCCGAGCTTTGATGTTCCTGAGATTTATGGGGCATTGAGTAGTTAGTATTCTTGTGAATTCGATGCGTTTCGATATTGTTTTATGATGCTTCTGATCAGAATAGGGATGTTGACTGGCTGTTGGCTAAACTGGGATACTTGTAAATGACCAACAAATCACGATATCTTCATAGACTTTAATAAGGATTGTAATGTGTGTCGTCAAAACTTTACTGATTAACACATCAAAAATAAATTGGCAAAAATAAATATGGCCGATAAAGTTCTCTTTTATGACATTGATAACTTAAAATTATTTATGAAGGCTTCAACATACCAATCCCTACTCAGAGACCATTTTAGTTTTAAATCAGAACGATGGTTTACATGGTGTACGAGCATCTTGTTTGCTTTCTCCCTGGTTGATAACTTTAACTAATACAAAATGTTAAGATTTATTTAAATAAATCCTCTTTAAAAAAATGCCCTTAAAATTATATCGTGCAGAGGTACCATCAAAGTATAGGGGAACATAATTTAAGCATAACTACGTATTGATATAAAAATTAAAAACGTTCTTGCCTATAAATAATTTACCATGCCATTTATGCATACTGAGTATGTAACTTCTACTCGGAAAACGTTTCTTAATATAGCCAAATTAGTAAATTGTATAATGCCCATTTTTACCTCATATTTTGGATCTGTCATAGAACAAAAAAAAATTCAAACCAGTGAAAGACCCTTGTAAGAAAGTAACTTCAATTGAGCAAATACTGGTGATTGAATGTCGTAGTCTAATTCAATAAACAATGAAAAATTTAAATTTCGTTTCTTTGTACTATATTTATTAGTCTATAATAATATTTAGTATATAATATTTTATACTAAATTTAGTCGCTGTCCAAGATCTACTAAAAGTAATCTTTAACTTTAAAATTAGTCGCACTTGCTCTCATGTCACATAATATTAAAATTAAGGCCTAAATTGTACTATAATTTTTCTGTAAATTTCTGTAAAGATTTTGTGCAAAAAGTATATCTATCTATCTATCTATCTAATATTTTTTTTATCAAAGCTATACGTTGACTTGAACACTAACGCATCTTGTCTAAACATCGATACATCTGTCGTAAGGTTCTTCCATTTTTATATCGACACGCAAACATCAACAGACCCATCACAGTGCGGATTTGAACAACTCGCAATGGAGACAGATTATCAAACTCGTTAAGTAGACAAGCGCGTTCTCATACAATTGGGAGGTCGTTATAATTTGCGAGGTTACGCCTAAGTCCCTGCTAATAAGGATCATCACTGGGGGAAGAATTAAGGAAGCATTTGTTTTGATGTTCGCGGCTGTTCCCGGTCTTAACAAAGGAAGACACGGTTAATAGAAATTTTCATGTCGGGAGATCGTGTTTGGGAATGTTATTCTTGGATCTTTGGAATAGCTCTTTAAAAATATTAACATCGTGCTTTGCATAAATATACAAAACGACGAGCTCTTTTGAAATTAAGATTTTGTTATTGGAAGAAGATTTGCAGTTTCAAATTGAACTCGTGGCGTGAACTTTTATTTATTACTATTCAATCTGTGTGAGCAAGTGAATAATCAAGCATATTGATTATTAATATACCCAATTAAAATATAGCATTATTTAAATTCTAAAGCTAAATTAGGTTTTAATATGATAATTAATGAGTATATGCAAGGACGATGAAGACTTATGCCTAAAGCGTCTTTGAACCGTCTAAAGCGACTTAAAGTATGTATTTTCAAAGAAAATTATATTTGCCCATCCAAAGAGGTTTAAATCTCCATATCAGAAGATAGATACAGCAATTTGTCGAGGGCTGAGCACCTGTCTCACACGCGGGATCTCCATACATAATAAATTTAATTGAATCGCAGACTCATCCGCGCCTCGCGAACCTTATTATATTTTCTAAATATCCACCACGCTGCGAACGGGTTACGGGGGAGGGCGTCTTACCAACTTGAGCTCGAAAGAGGGCTAAAAGGAGTTTTAGATGTACGCTTTTGATCTTATTAATACCATAAAATAATGCCTTATAATCTTATTAAACGCGAGGTTAGCGCTCGATGTGCGCCCTCCCGGGCTTAACCGCCTGTTGGGTTCGCGATTTCAATTTAGGCTCTTCATTGACACGTGTAAGTGGGCCACCAACTATTTTAACATTTAAATTCTAACAATTAAACTCAAAGGCGGATACAAATTGAACGATTCCGAAAGTTGGAAATGAAGCAAAGGAGTTCTGTTGCAAGATAATCAAACGCCACGACGGCGAAGTTAGTAGCTAAACGGCAGATGAACTCAGCTCTACGATATTATGGTAATTTATCGCACGCCAATTTGCGCCACTTCGATTTCAACTCCCAACAAACTTTTGGACGCTTTCGGAATACTTTATCGAAGGGTTTTTAAGGAGAAGGCCAACGCAGGATTAATTTAATGTCATAAATCTTTAAGAGGCTGGTTTTATTAAAATTCTTTGCTCAACTTCATTCAAGGCAGCTTTAGTTATTTAGTTATTACTTGTAGCTTCATTAGCGTGATGTAAACAATATTAGATAAGACTAAGCCTATTGTGTTCTAAGTTGTCCTTTCTAGCAACGAGTGTCAAGCAATGTTCGCGATACAAACCAAATTACGTACTTAGTCGGATTAATTGTGACAAGAGTTATCACGCGCAGGCGCCTCGTAAATCTTCTGTGTAGCTGAAACAGACGATATCTGAAAACAAATATGGCCTCACTATTTAAAAATATAAAACAAAGAAGCAGATTAACGTATCACTTGAGCGCGGTTAATTCTTCATAGCTGACATGATTTATAGGCACAATCTCGATGTGTAACACTCAGACTTAATTTAACATTTGATTTAGCAACAGTGGAAACGCAAACTGCGGCTTGACAACTCGCTTGACGTCGTAATCGCTGGCATTGTTCTGTGTAATCTAGCGATATGGGCAGATCTTACTTGCATAATGTCAACCTGGGTAAACTCGGAGGCGAAGCCATAATCCGACAGGTTCTTTTATGAATGACTACTTGTTGCGCTATTAATACCAATCCAAACAAGCTGTTATGTTATCATCAGAGCAAATAGTTGTGAAATTCAAACATGTAATGGAATAATTTTCAAATCGAGCTGCTTATTCTTTGCCTAAACAGATCGGCGGTGCGGCGTCTTCTCTAATGGTTTAAAACGGAACGTTTTAGTAGAACCACTTAGTCCAAATGCGCTGGCGCTAGTTAAAGTCTCTGTGGGTGGACGCTAATTGATAAAACGCCCTTCCCGCTCATTGTTTTAGAGCAGACCATGATTGAAGTTTCGGCGGCGCGGGAGTGGCCGCGGCACTAACCACCGAGCAAACACCTCCCGCGTCTGACGGGCCGCGGGCGCATGACACATGCATTAACAGCCGACCTAATATTTTCATAATCTAATGGCGATGTTCTGTGAAACAATGCTCCGTGTTTATTCAAACAATTATCTCTGTATCTGCTGCTGGTTAGACTGACCTCCTTAAAACCATCTAAATGTTGTACGCGGTATCTTGTTTTTTATTTACCTTAGAAATAACAAGCGATGCCTCAGATTTGTAAAGCTGTTTTCCTTGTTACAGGTGACGTTAGCGCAGATTTGTCGAGGACAAGATAGGAATCAGGGGCCGCATAGTTTTCATGAGCCGTCAGAAGATATGCGAAGGAAGTTCGAATCTTGGTGGAGTGCGCAGGTGTCGCCTCGACCACCTCCTTTCAGCCCGAGGCGATATCCCTCGCCTGGACCCAAAAATCGCTCACCGACTCTCAATACAATCCCAGATCATCTACATCCAGCTTTGCAAACAGTCCAAAGCCAATACCCAACGCAAAAGACTAGAATGCGAACAAGTTTCGACCCGGAGCTGGAGCTGCCAAAACTGCAGCGATGGTTCTCTGAAAACCAACACCCAAGTCGACAACAGATACAGCAGTATGTTCGTGAGTTGAACAATCTGGAATCAAGGCGAGGCAGAAAACCACTGGACGTGAATAATGTGGTTTATTGGTTCAAAAATGCCCGCGCCGCACAGAAACGTGCTGAACTCCGAAACATAGGCGGCTTGGGCTGTCACCTCGGCGTAAATGGCTTTAACAGCCGAAGTCATAGTCCAACTAACGGTTCGCTGATGGCTGGTAATGACAGCTACACATCTCACGACCAAAATTCGATGAAGAGCCCAATGCAAATGTCGGGGAGTCCTGGCAGATATCCGATGTCTGTTATGTCTGAGGATAATTTATCTAATGGAGGATCAGATCTGGAAGACGATGGTGGTGATTTGAACCCAGATGACAGGCCAGAGAGTCCTGATGCTCCGCTTTCTCTGATTACAACCAAGAAAAACAATAATGACTCTGATGAAAGGCCGCAGGAATCCCCGAAACCACCAGACATAATAAAGGTACGTTTATTGCTACATTTTATCTACATGGCGTACAAAGATTACTTACTCGGAAAATTAGGACTTAAATGGAAATCTAACAAACAGAATGGGTTAGTAAATTATCTCTTATAAATGCTGTTTGTTGTTACAGGTACACGACATTAAGCAGGAGCCAAGAGACTTGAGTAAACCAGAGCAAACCAGCTCCCCGCAGCGATCTCCAGCTAAGAACAGCGACAGCTCCCACAACAACAACAATAATAATAATGAAGAAGAAAATGGCAACGTCGACGATCACGACGTTTCCGACGACGAAGTGGTGCAAGAGCGTCACTACAGGACCTCGTCTCCTCACATCGACCGCCTGCCTTTCCCAATGGTACCAAACCACGCCATGTTCGGCCACGGCATTATGTACATGAGCCAGTACATGAGTGGGTTTCCAGGTGTCGGTGCTGTACCTGGAGAAGGCGCCAGTGGACTCAACTTAGCCCTCGCAGGCGCCTCAGACGAGCGTCGCAAACGGAACCGCACCTTCATAGACCCTGTCTCTGAAGTGCCAGTCCTTGAGCAATGGTTCTCGATGAACACACACCCGTCGCACAATTTAATACTCAAATACACGGAAGAGCTGAACCGGATGCCATATAGGCAGAAGTTCCCTCGGCTCGAATCCAAAAACGTGCAGTTCTGGTTCAAGAACCGACGAGCGAAGTGTAAGCGATTGAAGATGTCGTTGTACGAGCCGTCGTCTCCCTCGCACTACTCTCACCCTGGACATCCCCACGCGATCGCTGAACGGAAATTGGTGTGAAGTGGAAGTGTTTGTATATGGCTTAAGTAGTTCAATCGTTCCCCATCATCACGAAGGCGTTTTAGTTTGTGACGTCAGAAATTAAAACGAAAGACTGAATTCGAATCGTTTAATGGTGTGTAGTGCCATGTTAGTATTAATTTCACGGCGATATCGTTTAACACAGTTCGTATTATTCAATGGACTTTTAGTACTATAAGTACAGTCAAAGTTTTTGCTTTAGGTAGGCAACTCCAAAGCAGCTCTGTTAAAATTAGATTTTAATTAAACGTGTTTATGTATATAAATAAGTGTAAAAAGCTATTAAACACGTCACAAATTGAGAATTGAATCTCATGTACTCCTTATGTATATAGGACTTATGACTCAATCTAATTTATTAAATTCTAGCGTAGTTGTATAATAATATCTGTTACTATTCCTTACGTAATTTCGAAATGGATACTCAAATAAAAGTTCCACTTAAATTATCCTTAGAAGTAGTTTTGTTAGTGGACGTAATTGTTAGTGCGGTATTCCTTCAATGTTATAAAATTGTACATTCTTTGTTGTAATTATTGAGTCATAAATAGTGATAGTACTGATATTACATTGCACTATATTGTAGAGCATTCGAATTGCTGATAGATTAAAGTATTCGAACAACTCTAAGTTCGTTCTACTTGTAATAATAGTTTACGCACATTCCGTGTTTTGTCTTATTTTGTAAGTAATGCTTCTCAATCCAAAGATTGGTTAGTGTTGAAGATTGAACATGTAAGATAATTATCAACCGCTCACAATATTATATTATGTTAACTTGTGTCACCAAACAGTAATATCCAGTTGATTCTTCATTTGTACCCTCAACATGAACAAAAACGAATTGAATTGTAATACGTAAAGGCAAATTCAGTAGTTCAGTTGGGAGGCGTTTTATCATCATATAACAATAATCGAGTTCTATTTTTTTCCTGCTAAACGCATACCTTTAATATAACATAAATTTTTCGATTTAAAAATTTAGTGCAAACATACAAAAATAAATTGTAGAAATTCCCATTAGGTGATTCATCAATTTCCTATCTAAAAATTTACTTGAGTAGGATTTTATTTTTACTTGAAAATATTTTGTTTGATGATTAATAATAAAACAAGTTAACAATAAATCGTTAAGTTACAGTATTTACGCATTTACCGTTCGAAGCCACCGCTAGAGTATCGCATCACTATTGTTTTTAGTCTCTAGATCACTAGTTTTAACAATTAAACAATTGTTTTGTTATTCCATGTTATGCTTGTTTTGTGAAGCTGTGATGAAATTTCCAAATATTGTAAATATTTTATTAAAGTTGATAAGGTATATGGTGTCAATGTGTCACTGCTCTCACACGAACAGTTAGTATTTACCGCTTAGGTAACGAAAATATGGCTAAATGTTTATTCGATTCAATTATATAAACGGAAAATAAATTGAATATATGAATGCGTGATCTGTTTTATTTTAGCGATAATTTATTGTAATCACACGAGTTAGAGTTCCCATTAACACATTATCCAAATCCAGATAGGGCTTCTTTTTGTCATTAGGCAGGATAATGTTTCAAGTTGATTTTGTAATAATTTTATTGACCTATTGATTTACTCTAACATATAGCTTAGTTAATTCAAAAAAGAGACTTAACATGTTCAGTCTCTTCTTGCTAATTGATAATTCTATTACGGAGGTGCTAACAACTTTAGCTGCAATCTTGGAAAGCGGAAACCACGTCCTTTCATAATCGAATGAATCTGCTAAATTCAGTTAGCACCCAGCGGCCTGTAAGCTGCAGTTAGTGGAAAATGACCACAATCTAACCATTTACTTCTGAAGCATACATGGGAAGAAATCTACATAGATGTGTTTTAACCTTAATATATTTAACTTTTACCACCAAAAAAAATTATAAGTAATGTTTTTTAAATATCAACCTTTTTGAACGGCAGGCACTGTACCTACTTCTAATTTTTTCCTAAACTGAAAGTGTACGTAAATAAAGAGTTTTTTATGTATTTGTATCTATATTTTTGTGATACTTAGGTAGGTAGGTACTCTTAGCGCAACAACTATTCGAAAACATTAAATAAAGGAAGAAAAAGAAAATAAAGAAAGAAATAATTATTTTGTGACTTGACATAGCATCTAAAGAACAGCAACCTGTAAATAAAATTATGTTACTAAAAAGGCAAAAGCTTAGCATTGATCCACGTATGGGAGTGATACCCTAACGCTTATCTTTCGTAAGTACCTATATGCCTTTTGAGTGGTAAGCAGTTATTGAAAGGAAAATAAATGACCGAAAGTTAAGCTATGGACACATTCACACGCGAAAACTACTGAATGATAAAATTATTTTTTCAAGGACTGTTCGAAAACTGAGGCATTTTGATCTGACATTCAAATACATATTTACCTATTTATGTATTTTTTCGTTGCCCGAACCGTGCCGTGGCCTAACTTTTATTGTATCTATTTTTTAGACCAAAGATGCGGCACTAAGCTTAAACTTTTTCAGCTTCTGTGGTAAATCCGGCACGAGGTCTAAGGCATATATTTAAATGTTTTAAGGACCGCTCGTCTTGGCTTCCCGAATCATCTGACAGCCAAAGTTAGAAGTTGCCAATAGTTTCGATCACATTTAAATGGCTCACCAATAAGTTGGGATAGACGAGTCGGTGACAACAGTTCCAGCTGTCCCCGCCTACATGTCGATAGCGTCGGACCGCGGCGGAAGCGTCCGGCGCGGCACCCTGATCACCTGTCAGCTCGGGACGGTCTTGCTCATAATCGGGACTATCGGCAGACGTCTTTGTCGACTTCGAGCCAAGTGTCTGTGTTTTGGGGCTGCGGAATGTGGGTGACTTGCGGCTAAGTATCGATCCGGTGGACCAAGATCCTATCTGCGAGCGCGGATCTTTGAATCTTTGGGGCGCTAGCCTGTGTACTGTCTTCATCAACATAATTCCTTCAGTAGTCGGTAAAAGATGTCAAAGTCAAAGTCAAAGTCAATTCATTTATTCATGTAGGTTACAAGTAACACTTATGCATCGTCAGTATGAATACAAACCAAAATTGAAGCTATAGCCGGTTCGGAACCTAATCCTACCGAGAAGAATCCGGCAAGAAACTCAGTAGTTATCCAAATTTTTACAATGTTTAGAGCTAGAGAACTTAAAACTATGGTGTGCGAGCGAACAGACAATCATGATACTTATACCTACCGACACATGGCCATTTATATGTAGGTAGATACAATAAGGAGGAGGTAGGTAAGTGTGAGTTCATTACGGATAAGCTAACTTACAAAGCTTGTAAAATTAAGAAAAACATTATTTTACTAGCAGGGTAAACATTATTCAGAGAAATGAGTAGGTACAGCCAGACCGTAGCGTTTTTACTTATGCTTGTGTTTTATTTACTGTCTATTTTTACATTTACTATTACTTAGACATCAGCCTTATATAGAAGGCTTGAATAAATACCTAGTGGCATTCTCATTCTCATTCTCTACATGTCAACCATATACCTAGATTCGAGCAGATTTTCCGCATTTATTGTAGCGATGCAATTGATGAACGACATTAGGTGAAGGATATCAGTAGTTAGTAAGGAACTGAGTACCTATTCAAAACCTCTTTGATATTAAACCTTCTTCTATTTATGATATATTGTCAGATTATGATCTGCAATGATGATCTTCTATTATCGATGAATCAAATAGGTAGGTAGGTATATCGGAGAAAAGAGAGTCAATATTCACCTACTTACCTAAACCTGGGACTTATTTCTTAAATCGTCAGATACTTAAACATTAACAAGCCGATTAAGTTTCCTACCATTTGAATTAAGAACGGCATGAAGTATTATATAACAGAATGTTATAATAACATTCGAAATGAGTCGTATTGTATTTATTTGGATATTAAACTCATATCTGGCAATTTAAAAATGTGACCTTAATGCATCCAATTCATATAATCCCAGTATACAAAACAATTCTCTCAAGAAACTTATCTCGCAACGAGTATGTTCGCTACACAATTGCCTTTGTATTTGCGAAGGCGTAAGGACTTCTTTTCTTCCATTAATTACCTTCTTTAGGCTGACGGTTTATAAACAGTACGTACTGTTGCCATGTCAGATTTATAAATGATTTATCTATATGAAAAATATTTTCATAAGATTCGTAGGTCAAAGATGCTTGACGTTAATTATTCTTAAGTAGCTGTAAGCACCCACACAAACGTGTTCATCTTAAAACGTCTTAAGTGCACATCCTACGGCACAAACTCACTCAATGTGAGACGGATTATACCAATTAAAGGAGATTTTAACTTCGCATTCTTTGATCTTACAGCGTGCTGTGTACTTGTATCGTCTTAGAAGTCTTTATCCGTTTTAGAGTATTTTAAATTTGTAACGAATACGCTATGTTATGTTGCTTGTGCGATTACAGAAGGCGCTGGAAAATTTCCGTTTGTATTACATAAAAACGAAGTTTTTAGATTTTAGAGTTAATGTATAATTTAAATAGAAAACCACTTTTATTGGAATTGGGAATTCAAGAACATAACCGTAACGTTTCACTTTCATAAAATCTGATAAGTAAAGACAATTTTAAAAGTAGGTAAGTGCGAGTATGCATTGAAATGACTTAAATTTTAAGAACTTTTTTATTTTATGTATTTAGTTCTTAAATTGTACATATAACAATAATTAAGTAGGTAACTAGTGTTGTTTGGTTATATCTCAATTATTCATTGTAAGGCATTTTTTATTTATCCAACTTTAATCTAGCTAGGTAGCTAAGTTGTAATTTATTTTTCAAGTCATTTCAAGATCATAAATTATCAATTGCAAGTAGTATTCTCCTTACGAATTACATGATCTAATTCTAAAATCGGAATTTTAAAAAACAGTCAAATACAGTAGATACTTACAATACGACTTGCTTTGAATGTTATCATAATCATTTCGTAAACAAATGACGTTAAATCATCATGACGTTATTAATTGAGACAGCTTAAACTTAAACGCCTTGTTATATTTCATTTGACGATTGACAATTCAGCCTTACCTTATTCGTAAATGACCAATGGTAGGCTTTTGAAACGCTAACAAAATAAATACTTATTTGACATTAATCATTTTCCACGTTGCGTTTTTTTAAATTTTGAATTCAAATTGAAGTAGGTAATTTATGTGTTTTGTTTTTAAGAGTGATCGAAAGTTCGGGAATTAAAACGTAGTTTATGATTTGCAATACTATATAATATAGATAATAATTTTGTTCTTGAAAAGCGTTCTATTGCAATTCGAAGAGAATTGGTTACGTTTATGAGAAATAAGAAATAGATATTCGTCATCGAATCCGATATACCTACCTACCTATTTCGTATTTGAAAGGATAGGTACCTCTTAATATCATAAATAAAACTATGTATACCAAGATATAGGTGTATAACAAGAACGTATCCCTAACTGGTAGTCTTGCGAAGACGGCAGCCGCCATTACTGCTTCTAATAAATTGCTTTATTACCGCAACGTCATAATCCACGCTTAACTAACATAAATGCCCGGCTTCGCTCGCGGTACTTTGTTTAGATTAAAACTTAATACCTTAACTGATATTAACAGGACAACACGCGTATTTCACTTTTACGCATTTTTCTAATGACGTGGCTACAGAACATATTAATGTTAGTAATTTTAGTATTTTCTAATGTATTAGCATCTTAAGGAATATTTCATATTAATGAGGTATTTCACTGGCCTGTTGAAGCAATGGTTAGCACTTCTAGCTGCCAAACCAGGAGTTGTGGGTTCGACTTCTACCAGGAACAAGCTTTTAAGTTAAAATATCAGTCGAGTTTTCCAATAATTAATTTAATATTCATAAATAAATATTGGACGACATCACATACATTGCTCCGATTCTGTGGTAAGTCGCTTAAACACTTGTGTTACAGAAATCAGAAACAATGACAGTACCACGTCACCCAGATCCGAGGCAATATAAAAAAGTTCATGTCCTATCCATCACAGATATTGTGCGACGCCAAAGTCCGGCCCGCTCGCCTCTCGGCTACGGACGTCGTCATGTAAAGCCAAGTGTTGTGCTTACTAGGCTGTTTGTGATCTCCATTGTGGTATTCCTCTTTTGTGGAGGCCCCTAGCTGTATATCTGACCCTGGTCTAAGTTATACATTTAAAGTATGTAATTATAAATTAAAATCCAAACAATAGTTTTAGTTTCCATAAAAGAAGTATGTACATAAAGTACTTTCTTTGAATTAATAAAACGTAGTGTTGATTAGCAAAAGTAATATTTAGTTTTTTAAAACGCTTTTACGAAGTAACTTGGTTACGATTGTGAGAATCGAACATTGCTATATATCATGGAATCCAACATATTTCCCCATTTTGCGAACATATTTATTTCCTATTTCTTACGCGTAGGTATGGCAAACCTCCCAATAATCGTGCCTTTCCTAAATATATATCTCTAAATAATGTTACTAGCTTAATTAATGCTGGACATAGGTACCGACCTATAAAACTTAAAAGGTATATTAAAATAATATAAATACATACTTGTTTAAATCTTTGAGTCTAATTAAAAAAACGTAAGTAGGTATGCAATAAATTCGGATCAAGTTTTCGAGTAGCGGTCTTAGAGAAAATCCTGAGGAACATCTCAATTTCGTTTAAGTCGGGGGCAAAAAATGTCATGTCAATTAATAAAATCTACCGTAAGCCTCGGCTTAGCTGGCATCCTTGTTATATCATAACTAAGGCAGGCGGATGGAAGATAGGCTCTACGGAGCGTGTGCGAACAAACGAACGAACGTTCGCCCCTTATTTTTGTTCATAACATTCGCAATGATATAAATAATATACGGAATATAAGTAAAGATAAAAAAAATAATTAAATGTTGGACAGTGTCACAAACATTGTTCTTATTCTGTGGTAAGTAGAGCATTTACAAATATCAGAAACAAAATCAGTAAAACAACTACCAGATCGGAGACAATATAAATTAGAAATGTTAGTTTTCTATACTGACCCGACCCCAAACCGAACCCGGGACCTTGAGGTCCCTCCTTGGCCTCTCAGCTTCGGAATACAATTAAATAAGATTGATGTTTATTGTATTAGTAAGGTTAACAGCGCAAATAAGGCATAAAATGTTAGTAAGGGATTGGATAAGTAAGTAAATCTGTTCACTGTGGTCTCATGTCTAAAAGAAGAAAATATATTATCAAATATAATATTATTCTGGCACAGACGAATCTCAGTTACCTTCTCATTTTATAAGTATACATTACGCTAGCGACTACAATATTGATTCTAAAAAGCAACCTGATTGAAGTCATGAATATTAAGAATTAAAACCGATAGTGATGATGACTGGGTAAAAAACAATAATTATATTAAGTCCGTCAGTTACATTTTTAAAATACAATGAAAAGGTATGTTGTTTACTTCAACAAACAAACAAATTGATCATGATACCGTGCAACAAAGTGCAATGGAGAGGTGAGTTTTCGTCATTTTCGTAAAAACTGTGGGTTACATTTAAGCGTTATGATAAAATGTGTTTCATATATTTTTTGGTTAACTGATCGAACTGTTGTACCAAACAGAAATTTTAATCAACCCTATTCTCCTAGAATTCGCTCGCGTTCGCTCCTATAAAAATCAGTTCTTAGTCTGCGATATCACGGTGTATTATGTTGCTCGACTAAATCTTCCGCTAGGCGACGGGGCTTATGAGTTTTATTGTCGTGTAGTCCTGTCGTGCATCCAGCTGTAAACAGACTTGCTACGGTAAATACAGGAGAACGGAACGAAATTGAGCATGGCAATCGATCTAATCGTTTGAGCTAATTGGAGTTTGGTATTAAGAATAGGATGAAAATATATTTTGGCTCACAAGCATTGTTGATTGTATCTGATAAAATGTTATTATAATTAAGTTTTAGAAACGTAAATAAAACGTTCGTTTTTAAAATTGTTGCAAATTAGGTTACAATATTATATTTAAAAAAATGTTGCAGTCAATTAAATTAAAATGTTTCTGTTCATTGAATCAATTATATGGTCGAAGGGTGCGATCTCTATAAATCCAAAAACAAATGTGTTTACAAATATGTTAGCTAGCTAACAATGTATGCCTAGATCATTTGAAGGGTACAGGGAAAAAACAAGGAATGTCACATAAAACTCAAAAATGTGATTATGACACCATTAGTTGCATTAACTCCTGTATTTTTACCCCGCATCAATGATAAATTATGAAACTTGTAATGGTTATTTCTTTTTAAACTGAAAAAAAACGTACGGTCAGGGTTTTTTTTTAAATGCTAATTTCTCGATATTTTTAATTTGTGACATTCCTTGTACTCCTCAATTAAACAACTGATCAATTGTTTCTGTTGTTCATTACCGGAAACTGAGATGTATGAATGAGGTCGATCGTGGACTCACATAGTATAGTTCTAATATTCAGTCACTATACTACATATTTGGTATTTATTTACCGTACACTGCGCTAAAGTAAATATTTTGTCTGTACTCTTCTCATATAAACGAATTTGATTCTTTTTTGAGAAATAAATGTCTTTAACCATAGTGCAGTTTGTACATCATTTTTTTAAGAAAAATCGTATATATGTTTGCTGTTTGTAAAGTATTACAAATGTTGCTTAAAAATAACAACAGACCGGTATCTCCGCCGCACGCGGTGCTTCGTCTAATAACTGGCCGTCGCCATAACTCAGAGCTGATCCCACATTGACTTAGGAAGACGAGGCACTCCCCCCCCCCCCCCCCCCGCACTGCGCGACCGACTGATATCTGCGTGTGCAGATATGGAGGTTAATAATAATAGAAGATGGGTGTTCAATTTTTACTCCAAACTCTTCCTTTTTATTCTTTCTGAATCAGGTAGTCAAATAATATCCACCTTAATACGTGAGTAGGTAGGTACTCTCACCAAAATAAATGTTCACCCTAATTAATACCTACTTACATCCTACAAGGTAGCTAAAGTTAGAAAATTAACATTAACTTTTGTTATTATAAATATTTAATCAATTAAATTTAGCTCAACCGTTCAGATCATAAAATTGTTCAAGTATCCTACCTACACGCGCAATGGTTCGTAACTAATATAATTAAACAGATATTTGTGTTTTTATGTAATTACCAAAACATCAGCTAAAATTAAACTAGCTATAGAG
The DNA here is from genome assembly GCA_037074685.1 of Glyphodes pyloalis. NCBI lineage: Eukaryota > Metazoa > Arthropoda > Insecta > Lepidoptera > Crambidae > Glyphodes > Glyphodes pyloalis. The sequence goes on from JAYKKO010000004.1 coordinate 4,605,022, forward strand.
AAAATTAAAGTAAGTATGTTCTACTAACCTTATTTATTTTTACTTTCGGGATATATAAGAATGGGATCCTTTTAACAATCCACACAAGCGAAGGAGCGTGTTGCGTCTTTGTCTTAACAATAACATGATTTTTTGTTTTTCTTTTTTTATGGTATCCTTCAAGATTGACCTCATCCCACCTGATGTTAAGTGGTAAAGAGGTCCTAGCTTAAGGGTGACAAGTACAGCATAATAAATCTGTTACTGGACTTGTCGTTGTCCCTCACCTTGAAGGCTTGACCCCTGCCCAGGAGCTATGGAAACCTAACTCACACGCAGAAACACAACAACACCGAAGTGATTGTTATTTGGCTGCAATCTTCTGGGCGGTGGAGGTATTTCATTGATAAATCGCTATGCCCTACCTCTCTTGTTTGATAAAGATACAAATAATTACCTCCCTAAGTGAAAAGGTATTCAAATTACTTTATTTCCTATGTTGATAACTAAAAACTTTTTCACTTGATTTCAAAGAGAATATTGCCTTCATAACAAAAAAATCTTGTAAAAATACACGTAATATTACATCCCAAACAAAGCAACAGTCGCCCAGTGGGTACGCCGCTTGTTTTCCGCTCGCTCCGCTCAGCTCGTCGCGGTCGGTGTAATCTCAAATCTCCCGCCGCCAATTTATTTTCATTAGCGATCATCCTCGGTTAATTTTATTCCCTACTTACCCCGGAAAGATCGGGAGACCTCGAGGTAAGATATTGGGGAGACTGCTTCATTGGTAGATTTTTTTATATTTTTTTCGTTCTGCACTTTTACACCAAATTTTAATATATGGTTAAAGTAAACATAATTTATATTGTACTTAAAATTATGTAATAAAATAAAAACTATCACGCCATTTATACATTTTTACACTATTAGGTTTGATTTTATTAAAAATAGTAAGAGTCCCTTACCATCGTTTTCACAGTAACTTTGTGTATAAATGTATAATAAATGGTGGTTAATAATTTGTGTTAAGTTTGATTGCTTTAAAATAAATAATTATGTTATGGAATAAATTAAGGCACTTCAGAAAAACGTAATATCTGTAGGCCTAAAATGCGCAATACAAATTAATATGTGGTTTTCGTTCATAAAGAGAATGATGGCAAAAATGTGGAAACTGTTGATTCACTGTTAACACACCACATCGTATTTTTAGTTAATCTGCAGGGACAAATACTTTTTTATTTACTTTTTATATTTAAAAAGAGATATAATTAATTTAAATTGAGCTATGATGCTTTCCACTGAGGGACAGAGTAACTCATTTCTTCTCAATATCCACCACTATGGTCCAACGGGAAGATTTCAGTACCTAGCATTGTCTCCCATTGGTGGATATAGCCACTTTTTTCTCGATGTCCACCAGTGCTGGACAAATAGTGGGGACAATCAGGCATAAAATATTCTCTTCATTAATTAAAAAAAATCAAAGTATGATTTAAACTGAAGTGGTTTTTTAAAATTTGAATACGAGTAAGAATATGAAAATCAAATAAAGCGTTTTAAAAACGAAACCTTTTGTTTGTTCGTTTCGGGTTTGCTAGTGGACATACAAAAACACTATACTCGTAGAGTTTAATATAATTATTATTTTCTGAGATTTTTTTTTATTTAAACGCAACAATGATTAAAAAAAATATCACGTAATTATTGTATAAGTTTTACATAAGTCATTTAGTTTTCAACTACTATGTAACTAACTTCTTCTCCACACTTATGCAGCCAGGCTTCACCATATCTTGAGCGCAGTATCTGCGAGTTGCTTAATTCATTTTCACAGGATAATATTATTTTTTTACTCCCCCAGTTTTTTGTCGAGCTGAGCCGTGGCTTATTTTTTATTCATTCAGTGGTTGATTGCGGCCCTGCTGCTTCTCTGTCAGGTGTAATCGACTTGACAGCTGTGATTGCTTACGATTAATCACGTTTCGCACTCTTTCACTAAATTAACTATGATGGTTATTGAAACTGACGGCAGTCTCGCTAATCTTTACTTACTAATATTTTAAAGAGGAATGGTTGGATAAATTGTTTGTTTATTGGATTCTTTTCGCTTCGAAACTACTGTATCGGTTTCAAAAAATATCTTACTGTTGGGAATCTGAACTGTCCGCGATTGTTGTAGGCTATTACCATACAAAAAGGAGGCTTACGTACTAAAACTTTAATAATGTATTTACTGCGCAATATTAATTCTTCACGGCTGTCTAAGAAAAATATATGTGAATATATATAACGATAATTCATCAAAATTGTTTAATTACATCCCTAACAGCTAAGCGTGAAACGGAACGCTTCGTAATCAACCGGTTGAGTCCAGAGACAATAAAACATTAATAATGTAATCGAAGGTTTAAAAAAAGAAAAAAAATGACATTCAAAACCTGGACAGAAACCCGGGGTGACATAGTTGTATATATCGTATTAGCAAATCGGTCCCGTTCTTCCGGAGCCGGTTCAATGCAAAGCAATGAACAAACAATCAAATATTTCCTCTTTATAATGGTATAGATTAAAAGTTGTACGAGTATATGAGAAAAGGGTTTATTGTACCAACTCTGCCATAGATGTTGGACAAATTCTATAAACATTGGGACAGACAGGACATGTTGACGCCGCGATAGGGGTAGAATAGCAAACAGTTAAGCCAGCTGCAGACGGTGGGTGAGCGTGGGATCTTTTCACCTGAGGCAAGTAAATATCACATTGAGGAAAATTACTTCAACCTATATAGAGTTGATTATGCCCCCTTGGATATTTTTTTGTCTGTTGTCTTAAATTTTTATTACCACCAAACTTTGACCAAACATGTGCTATAAAAAGGCTAAAACTAAAAGCAAATTAGTAAAGTAGAGTGGATTAAATTGGTTTCTTGAAAATGTCTAGCTAAAATTGACATCACTCCCAGAAGGTTGCAGAAAAAAAAAGTTTATAATAGTAACTGGAATTAGTAAATTGTATTCTCAGATATTTTTTTTATATATTGCACTTCAAGATTGACCTCATCCCACCTGATGTTAAGTGGTAATGAGGTTCTGTCAGGATAGGAAAGTCCCCCCACACCCACCGTCACCACCACTGCTAGTGACGGTACCGTGCGCCGTGAATATTCCCTCGAAAAAAAGGGAAAATGGTGGTAAGAGAAACTCGCGCTAGCAATCAAACGCGTTCCATGCGAGAAAAAAAAATGCACAATCATCGAAATATTACACACACTGTGTCCCAACAACCTACATAGTTTATTTCACACGTGGTTTTATCAACTCTATACAGATACGTGAAATGAGATGCATAAGTGCGATTTAGCGAATGTCAGAGTGGGCGACGTAACTCATGCGTTAATTGCCGACGCGACAAATTAATTCGCGCACAGATTTAGATGTGAATGAAATTCACTCGCCATGAATAAAACCTTTATTCTTAGATGCATTTGCAACTGTTTATTTTCTGTGCAATTATTCTGTTCTTTGTAGGTATAAGTTTGGAACCAGGAAGTTAAACAAAAACGAAATATGGCGGACCAGATGGCGAATGGCAATTTCAAAATCCTCACCGCAACTAACTCACTCAACGAATTTTATAAACATAAAGCGTATTTTGAAAACAAAAAATTGTTTTTGTAAATCAAAAACCAAGTTTTGTTTCTCGAACATTCGATTAAAAAAACCAAGACCTTTCCTTTGTTCGTTTCGTTTTTGTATTATCCATATCATCTAATTTCGCAAGCAGCTAGATCTCGTGGGCGTTAAACTTTTAAGCCTAATATAATCTTCTTAGTCAATTTATAATAAGTAGATACACAATGCATTGCAATAAATAAATAAATAATAAATATAAATATTGGACAACAGCACATACATTGCTCTGATTCTGTGGTAAGTAGTTAACTAGCACTTGTGTTACAGAAATCAGAAACAACGGTACCACAACACCCAGACCCGAGACAATACAGAAAAGTTCGTTTCCCATATTGACCCCACCGGGGATCGAACCTAGAACGTCAGAGATGGCGCGACGCCAAAGTCCGGCACGTCGCCTCTCGGCTACGGAGGTCGTCATTGCAATATTTATGCACTGTATAGAAGAAATCTAATACTAACAGTTACTTTTATTATTTAGCCACCCAGCTTTATGTAACAAATTTTATTATTTATTTAACGAGCAAAATTAAAGTTTAGTTGTACAGTTGTGCTAGTAATGGCTTCACTCTACTTTGAGATGGAAACATGATTACTTAAAATTAAGAACCAGACTTATATCCTGATTTATTAATACTATTTTATCGATCTAATTTGGTGAGATTTGTTACAATTAAACCTACGATTTATAAATCAAAGAAAATTAACGTCATAATCTACACTAATATTATAAAGAGGAAAGATTTGTACCTATTTTTGTATGTTTGTAATGAATAAGCTCAAAAAGTACTGAGCCGATTTAAAAAATTCTTTCACCAATAGAATGCTACATTCTTCCAATTTTACATAGGCTACAAAATTAGGGATCCTTGGTAAAATTTGAAAAAATTCTTTGAATTCTCTAAGGCGAAACGAAGTTCGCCGGAACCGCTAGTCTAAAATAAAAGACTTGCATACAAAACAAATCACATCAAAAGGTAAAGCTTAGTTTTTATTGCGCACTCTTAATTCTTTACTGCCGTCTAAGACAAAACAAGTTAATTTTTAACGAGGACTCATCAAAATTGTTTAATTACATCCCAAAGGGACAGCTAAGCGTGAAACGGAACGCAGCCTAATCAACCGTTTGAGTCCACAGACAATAAAACATCCCTCTTCAAAGATTGCAACCTCAGGAAATTATCTCTTTTAAAATTCTCCCCCCGACTGACGGTGTGAGGCGACATGGCCGATTAGCTCGATTCACTTAAGGAACGTCTGTTTACTTAAAGGACAATCGGAGCTGATTCTTTTTTGTGTTTCTTTTTTTGTTTGTGTGAAACGGAACGTTTTTGAGTGACAGATGTGGACGCGGGAAAGCGATTGTCTTTGCTTAAGCGTTCTATGATTTAAAGCTTTTGATTATGGAAACCATTTTTTTTAATCACGGTTTGTAATTAATGTCTATTAAATAATTATTTCAATGTGTTGTCGAGACAGTATAGTCATGTTCATACCATAATTTATAATGAGTACTCGCTTTAATTTTATTTTGACGTATATTTGACATTTAGTTTAATTGATATCTACTCTGAAGCAAATGCTGATTCTTATTTATGACGACGCCTGAGCAGCAATGAAAGATGATAGGAAACCAGACACAAAAACGTCCTAAAATTCAAAACCATATATACACAGATACATTTTATTAGTAAAGTACTCAATCCATACTTATCCGATAATATAAACTTTGAGTACGAATTAAAATATTTTTAAAAGCGTTTTGAGAATAAAGAAGTGCAAGGATTTGTTAAAGCTGACTGAGTAACATAAGCTTAAAGGCGCTCTACACGCCCGATACGTACTCTTGTATCATTAGAGAGAGCAGTACAACACCAAAAAAAGTAGAATTTGTACTTAAACAACCTACTTTTGAAGGCTTATTATTGTTAAACCAGGAGCGACCCGCGAAATTAGTCAAAACGTCCTTATCACCACCTATCATCCGCTGAGGAGCGGGGCTTATTCATAAATCTAGGGTCGCATTATTCGCGGAAGGTGAGACAACAAACATTACTAACATAAATCTGGAACGTATCTCGCTCCAGAGTAACGGCTCTGACACACGGACGGGTAGAAAAACGAACTTGAAAATTATTCCACGCATAAACTAGGGAATGCAATCCCGACTCGAGATTGCAAATTCGAGATCATTCGGGATAAGACATATCAATCCCGCGGGATACCGGAATTTCCGAGCTCCCATCTAGTTTTAAAAAAATAATAAATTTGGATGAATAAAAAAGCTAATAACTGCTTGATTGTGATAGTGAGGTTAATTAAAATAACTTATTACTCAAAAAAAATAAAAAATATATTTATTCTATAATATTACTTACCAAAAAAAATTATCAGGTTTTAAGGAAATTAACATAGATAAATTAGGTAATTAAATTCATAAACATATTTCAAAGGAATTAGGAAGTAGTTACCTAAGACGAGTAATTTTAAAAATGACTCCTTAAAAAACAAAGGGTATTAATAGTATCATCTGTTAAACGGCATCTAATATCCTTTGCAATGTAACCCGCAGCTGAGAATTCCCTCTCGGATTGCATTCCCTTACATAAACCAATACGGTACGGAGTTATGATTTATGAATGGCAACTAGACCATTCAAAGAAGTGTATTACTGACAATATCATGAAAATTGACATGATTCCACGATAGAGTACGGGTATTTGGTTTAGTTTTGGTTTGGTTTCTTTAGAAAGCCATATAACATAGCTTCTCAAGGTATTGAACATAGCTTTCTAAGAAAACGGTCCAGTTTAAGTTATTTTTAAGGAACGACTGATTCGAAAGTAACATTTCAATCAGTTATTTATTACTAGACCCATCAACACCAAATTTAAATACTAAAATTAAGATACTAAATGATGAAGAAAAAAGAATAAACGGGATCGACAGTGCTTTCCAGTGAATACTCTCTACCATATGAGCCAAATCTCCCATCATTAGTTATTAGACACCGTACATGATAGGGTACATTCACCGTCATTTGAATATGTACATTTGACAATGAATGCAGCTGAAAGTTGCATATTTGTATTTGCTACTTTAGAAAACAAGGATATTCCTACACCTAAGTGGCGTTATCCTTGTACAAATAAAACTAGTTATTGTTTAAGCATGCTCATAATGTGGCTATTTATTAAAAGGGGTGTCTGAAAAAAATTTTGTTGAGTTGAGTTGTATTCGAGGATATTTTTAACAGTTATCAAAACATTAAATGAAGTGCTTTCTTTACAAAGGAATACCTAGAATCAGTAGACAGCAAAACAATCAAAAATCGTTGCAGTGCAACTTGTACCAGAGTATACTATACTTGTACTCAAATTTTTCAACCACAACGGCCGTGTGTATCGTCCGTTATCTTACACCGTCGCGCCATAAGACAATAGTAACGCAATAATAAAAATGTTGAATAGCCCCCGTAATGATATTGTTACCACGCCCCAAGTTAGGATAAACTGTCCCCCAGACGCCCACAGTGAGCTATGACGTTTATCTGCGGATGAGGTATCTCGCGATTCGTGAGATATAATTCTTGAGATAGAACTCCATTCGTGAGATACAGCTCTTTATGTGTGAATAACTCACTAATGGTAATAACGGTGAGGTTTTATTACGAATGCTGTTTTCCTGATTTCCGTTGCGAAAGGAATGGTACTCATGGGTAGAAGTAGCCAATAGGCAAAAATACAATATTGTATATCAATGAATTGCCAGTCAAATCAAAAGATCTTGACGCCGATGCTGATATACGTGTAAATAAAATCGTGAAAGTCTCCATGTTCGATTCTTGGTCATGTCAATTATGAAACCATGTTCGTCCGATACCTACTCATAGTACAGGGTAACCCTAAGTTTAAGTGTTTCTGTCGCAGTTATTAATTTATGAAATAAAATTTATACGAGTAATTCGTAATAGGTATGCGAGTATTTTTGTTTAAATAGGAGAAAAACTTTACTAAATCAAAATTAAATATGTAAAAGCACGATATAAGCAGACCCTCGGTAACCGAGAGGCGAGCGGGCTGGACTGGGCTGGACAAAATGAAAAACTAGCTTTTCTATAATTGTCTCGAGTCAGGATATTATGGTACCTTCGATGTTCTTAATTTCTATTACACAAGTAATTTAGCTGATTACCAAAGAATCATAACAATACGAGTATGTGATGTCCAATATTTAATGTTATTTATTACCCAGGCCTCTTCGCAGACGTAGGTAAACTTCTTCTCAAAATTTTATTTCGGAACAAACTTTCCCGATTCAAACATACTTAAATACCTACGCATCACAATTTCTTTGCTACAGATCCGCGCGTACCCTCAAATAATCGGCAGACGAACAAAACTTCAGAGCAACTTGCCGTATTTACGACGCGCCATCAAGATTTTCTTTCAAATTTCCCCGAAGCAAACACGCACATTTCCACCGTTTATTATCCGCACCGTCGACCTCCTTACTTATCGCAGAGTATATTGTTAAAAAAAACGTGATGACTTAGTAACTGAAAGTCCCATTAAGTAGGCGTCTCTATTCATGTGGTAACTTGAGCGGAAGGGGGCTGGGGGAGGGAATAAACAGAGAATAAAGAAGTGAGTTGTTTAAAAATGGAACAAGCGGGTATTCTGGCCGATAAGGTTGGTTTCCGCCGGGTCGGGCGTCACATCGGAATTATTTCAGCGTTTCGACGGCGAAACCCGGTGCTGCGACGCTGTCTTATTCAACACTCTATCTTAAAAATGTCTAGTGTTGGGATGCGGTTTAAAATAATAACGATTCTTCTATTTAGTTATAAGTTGTAAATTATCCGTTTATCTCGTCAAGCAGAATGGGGGATATTGCTTGAGACGGTTGTGACATAACGAAAAAAAATACAATTCAAATTAAACATGTTTATTATATTATGACTACGATGTACATAGTAGTGTTGTAAAAAATGAGCGTTGAGCGTCGAGCGTTAAGCGCTGAGTCCACGCTTTGGAGCGTTTTCGACTCGAGCGTTAAACACTTGAGCGTTTAAGGTTTGCGAGCGTTGAGAGCTTAGACTTAAATGCTCGAGTTATGCACTCAAGCGTTTAAGCGTTGTAATTTTTAAATGCGAAAAAAATGTGATAAATAAAAATATCAGTTGTGGCGGGCGGTCCACCACCACTCTTGTGAATTACACTTGTAATTTATTTGGGCCTTATGGCGCAGATTATTGGGCATATTGTATACTAATAATATAAAAATATCATTAAATATAAAACTGAAATTCGCTTATTTCAATTATACTACCTTTTTTTACAATTTCCCTAGCTATGTAATCGATACTCGTGCTCAAGCTCGAGCTGAGCGCTGAGTCCGGTGCTCGGAAAATGTTTTTTCGCTATAACACTCAAGCCACTGCTCGAGCGTCGAGCGGTTCAGTCAAGTCCCAACTTGAGCGTTAGCAGTCTGCTTGAGCTTCGACTCAAGCGTTTAAGCGCCGACTCGAGCTTTTTTACAACACTAGTACATAGCCGTAATTATTTGATTTTTTAATCTAATTAATCCAAACATTGCAAAAACACAAGCCAAATAGCAGTAGTTTCATTTCAATATTGATTCGATAAGTTTAAATTAAATGGAATTGAACATTCATTTGGAAAAGTCACGCGATATTGTTAAGCTCAAAGAATTTAGACTTGTGTTCTTAAAATCACTTGTGATCACTAGGAAGATTTTACATTTTTTATTGCAAATCTTTTATTACATTTTGAACTTTCATTTCTAGTTGTGTAATAAGTGCACATTTAACAAGTTCACCTCTTCTTAATTCTTATTTTGACATTGTAGCATATTTTCAATTGATTCTCCAAAATCAAATTGATATTACAACTTTCACAATAGGCAATAGCAAATTTAGCGAACTCAAAAACATCGATATTTGGTACACTACTATGCCCCATCACTAGTGACAGATCTGTAAGAGCGACCGTGTCAGATGCCCGCCGCTGTTTCTTAATTTCCTCTCGCGGAGATAAGATTGGCTTTTAGCTTTTTATTGAATTTTCTGTTAGACGGGCACTTTACAACTTGCGCTTACGTATTTGTTGAGATAATGAAGTTATCGCAGATTTGTAACGGTGTAATGTCGAAACGGCTGCTTTTAGGAGATGGCTTTTGGTACACTTGTTGAAATTGTCTACCAGTAAGCTCAATACTCAGACATATATTACTGCTATAATGTAGACACAGTAAAGATGGTATTCTTAAAATAAGATAATTTTAGACGTCGTTAGCTTTATCGCTTTTCCTTATTTTTGCAAATAAAATGTACAAGTTCAGGTTTTGAAGAACATTAAATTACTAGGCCATAGGCGAGGGAGGCGAGCGGGCCGGACTGTGCTATTTCTGAGGTCCCGGGTTTGATCCCCGGTCGAGCCAATACGGGAAACTAACTTTTTTATATTGTCTCGGGTCTGGGTGATGCGGTACCGTCGTTGTTTCTGATTTCTGTAACACAAGTGCTTAAGCTTACCACAAAATCGGAGCAATATGTGTGATGTGGTCTATATTTATATTTATTTAAACTATAATTTACAATATTGTAAGCCAAAATATTGTATATCACGACTAAAATCACTACGCGATGATAATTATTTTAAAAGGGCTGGTCTTCCATTCACATTCAGGCTTAGATTTTGGAGAATTTTCTTGAATTACTTTTGGAGCATCACAGCATTTTACATATAGCATTACGGACGCTGCAGTAAGCCATTTATAACGAATACGTGTCTATTTAGTTATTTAAAAAATAATAAATTTTGTCATCATCATCATCATCATTTAAATCAAGGAACGACTGCTGAAAAAATAGGCCTTCTCCAAAGACTTCCACCACTCCCAGCTTTTTATTACTTGTATCATTGCCTCCGGCTAGAGGGCATGAAGACAGATGCTGGATCGCCGGTGGTAATGTAGTGGCTGAGCCGGGTTTACATAGAGCATCACCCAAAGACAATGGGTCCAATGAAGGGGTTTTTGTGAATTGTTTACAGATATTTTATTTTTATAAGGACAGCCTTGATAAGCGACACACACACGCCATCACCTTCCCTCAGACGGTGGTATGACCTATGTTCTGAACATAGGCCTCGTGAACTGGATCTTGTCTGAGTGGGTGGTAAACAATTATGTTGCTTATAGGTTAAAATTAACCTTCTTTGTCCATTTCAGGGCAGAGGTTTATTACACAACACACGCAGTCACTTTCCCTCAGATGGTGGTACGGGGATCCTATGTCCAGAACTAGACTGGGTCATTTTATTTTGATAGCTTATAGGTAGGAATTAACCACCTAGTTGTGTTCAAACAAACAAGTTTAACAAAGCTCTTTTAGTTTCAATAATTAAGATTGTGTTAAGCTCAAATGCAGTCAAGACGATGTTTTACGGAAACTTTTTTTTTCTCCGTTCACTGCCAATGATAACTTAGGTAATATTAGGTTTGCATTCTGGTTGAAAAGGCAAGAATGTTGCTTTATTCGCGCCAGACACATCGCAGTAATTTCGGTTAACGTCCGAAATAAAGATGTGCATCGGAATACATTTGCATGGCGTTATCTGCGCGTGAACCGTTCGATTCACCCCTGCACAACACATTTTCCTTCGGTTACCGTCGTATTAGCATTATAATGGGTGATTGCGTTTGTGGCGATCGAGAAATACGGTACTTGATTTTTTACCAGTCTTAAGAGCTTGATCTGTAAATAAGTAAATATCTGAACAGTCACAGGTATAATTTGCCACTTTGTCTGATTTGCGATTGAGTTGAAATTTAGTAAGAAGGTAAGCACAACCGCCAACCTACCCAGATATGCAATACCGATAGAAGCTTTTTATCTTTTACTAGCGGACCCGGCAGACTTCATCCTGTCAAAAAAATTTGGAATGTGGCTTGACTCTAATTTTTAGTTAGAATACGTTTGTACTGGAAAAATAAAAGGACTGTCTTTACAGTTTTCCCGGCAATTATTCCTTTTTTTCTCGCCGTAAAAACCATCCTTGGACTTCAACGAACATTTAAAAAAAAAATTGTCACAATTGGTCGAAGCGTTGTAGAGTTATGCGCTTACCAACATTTTGCATATATTTTAACGCTAGTAGAATCCATTCAAAGGTTTTGCTGAGAAAATATGATATTATAATTGCTGTTCCACAAATTAATTTTCTATATGATTTTTTATCTTTATTGCACAGTGGTGTCAAAGTGAATGTTTTGATATGCATTAACATAGTTATTAAGATACAATGATGAAACGTACCAACTCAAAATAAAAACTGCACCCAACTATACCTGTATTTGTAAATACTAAGTCAACCTTAATCCCAAATTCCACATTGTTATCTCGATTACATCGCTCCACTGATACCTTGTAACTGCAAAGTGTGACTTCCTAATCGATCATGATTTACTATCGTATCTTTATCCAGTTTAGTACTATTTTTACGCTGGTGTGAACCACATTAATTTTGGCTGTTTGGAGATAACTATTATCTTAAAGATTTTCACGTTCCATTTTAATATTGTGCAGTGGGGCAATCTATTTCTTCACATAGATATAGCTACAATAAGTTAAGGTTTGGAACTGATCTCTGTCTAAAATTTATTTTGAAAAAATTATAATACCTACCTACTGATAAAATAAAATATTATTTTAGGTACTTTTAAAATTACGTCGTGAAATATAACAAAAGTCAGCTAGATGATGCATGGACCTGTAAAAATGACTTGCTAATTTTGTAGAACTTACTTATTTATTTAATTTACTTTTTCTACCACACTTTAAAAATTGCCAAGCACACCCACGGCTAACAGAAATATTTTAACCTTTTATACAAGTTCAAACCCACAAAAACGCTTATTTTGTAATCATTTTTACACAACTTAACACTAGACACAAGAAACATTTATTTTTTCTATCAATGATTATGTACCTTAAACGATACCACATTTTAACTAACTAAAAACCCTTGCGAACTCTGTTATTCCGAGACACCAACAAACACTAAGCCAAAATAATACCAACGCAAACTTACTCGAACCAAACCGCACCGCACCTATCTCCAATTATGCAAATACCTCTTCCTGCTTACAGGAGATACCATTAATCATTATCTAAATTAATTTCGAACGGTTAACAAAATCTCCTCTTAGTTTCTTAAAGTCACAATAAAGACGCGTTGGCCATAACTCATCCGACCTAAGATTACTGATCTTTAATCCCCCTCCGGTTCTCTTAAAGTTGAGATTTATGGGCAAGGAATTATATTACCCCCGCGAAATAAGCTTACGAGTCTATGAAAAAAGTTTGCATGCGAGGAAAGGTTTGCGTTAAGGTGTAGGGACGGCGCCTCGCGGGTTTAAGTGAAGTAGATTTAGTGGTTTGGTGTAATTAAATTTGTTTTTGTGCTGTCGGTGATAAAATACTTTTTATTGACAACCAGGTTTCGCTAGGTACGCTTTTTGATGCACCATATCATGCCATTCTCTGTATTCTCACGATGCAAAGGAGTTTCAGTAGATAATACCTGCTCTTTTTAGAGCGGAAGAAAAGAATCCCACTCACGCAACTGCTTTCCTCAAGGAAGCGGTACAACGCCAATGTATTTCCCCTACTTATAAAATACGAGCATGTAGTTTAGTTGTTGATGAAAAGTATCTCATGAACCTGATTTTAATGGTGAATTTTTAAATCTATTAAGTACTCTATGAGTCTATTCGTAAAAACAACCACAAATTTTAATGTATACTTAAATTGTTACTAGGTTGATTGAGGATAGCTTCCTAAAATCTCAAAACTAAGTTTTAATACCATTTTTTAATGCTTTATGCATTAAAACCAACATGGGATATTCTGTGGTTAGAAAACGCTGGTCAGAATGGCAATGAGGGCAGGATAGACGGTGACCACATAAGGAAACGCAGCGTAGGACAGCCCCCGCACGGTAGAAAGACGACCGGTTCGCGTTGGTAGAGAGGCGTTGATGTAAGTGGTACATAAGCGGGAGTCGTGGAAGTTTTGATGGAAGACATGTAAATATGCTCAGCAGCCTACATTCTTTTTCCGACGGGATGATATTAGTAAAGTATATGACTGAATGTTTACTGTTTCTATCACGTTAGCAAATCGGCATAGAAGGTTTCATACATCTAAGTTTCATACGAGAAACTGGCTTTTTCAGAAAACATATTTTCTTGACGTACAGCTGCCAACGTTACATCATATTTTGACATCAACACAAGTGTCCTACACGGCCTGATACATCATGTGTAGCGTGCATAGCGTGCATAGCCTGCGTCGCGTGTAGCTGTGGGACATTAGCTTAAAATGAATAATATAATAATAATATAATATCGTGATATTTTGACAATTTTCACGCGACATTCAGGCCTAGCATGTGCCAATTGAGTAAATTTATCTGGTTAGGTGACATCTCGCCTTCTTGAAATCTCGCCTGCGGGCGAGTTGTACCCTTTGCTAAAATGCTAAGGCTAAGGCTAATAGTATTTTTTTGTTTGGGCCAGCTACACCCTTGAAAAATAACTAGGAGTCAAGTGGACATTTTGATAGATTCTTATACTGATATGATCTGAAAACCATACAGTATCAGTTTTTACAGACATGGTATAAATTCAATTTGTATGTGGGACTTAATAAAAAACATTAAGAATTTTAAACACATGATATTTATCATTGTAACAGTGATTAACAAACTAAAAAACATTATTTCAAAATTACATAAATCAAGTGTAAAAATTAGCTTCCTACCAAAAAAAAAACCGTGTCCGCCCTCTTAAGAAATGTCAAAATCAATGCGTCAACTTCTGCTTGGCTGAAAATACAAGTACGGTATACTATCGGGTGATATCTCAATCTTAAAGAAAATTGGATGTATTGCACATGTTACACCTAATTGAACCAAAAAAGTTTAGTTGCCATATAACACAAAAAAAAACGTTAATCAAACTCGTAGGTGGTTTGACAGCGATAAGAATCCAGGCGAGTTTTTTATTCTGTTTCAGTGTTAGCTGAAGGAATATTTATAGCTGTAACTTTATTTAATATCGGGTTCACCTGCCTTCGTGGAGCTTGCGAAAGAAACTTTTAAGCTGCCCAGCGGAGTATATTGCTTAGCCAAACAACGGATCTTATAAATAATGTTAAAACATAGATTAGGTACTATCTTTGTTTTAACTATACTAATATTATAAAGAGGAAAGATTTGTACCTATTTTTGTATGTTTGTAATGAATAGGCTCGAAAAGTACCGGGCCGATTTAAAAAATTCTTTCACCAATATAATGCTACATTCTTCCAATTTGACATAGGCTACAAAATTAGGGATCCTTTGGTAAAATTTGAAAAATTTCAACAGAAAAGCGGGAAAAATTCTCTAAGGCGAAACGAAGTTCGCCGGGACCGCTAGTAAGTAATAAAGTAGGTAATACTCTTGTTATGTGATGACATATAAGGCTGAGTAAATAGAAGCAGAAAGTGTTAAACGCTTTTTTTCGTGTACTTTTTTGTTGTAATACAATGAAATTAGATCGCAGCTTTTTTATTGACAGTTTACTTATTTGGCTCTCACCCGAGGCCTTTTGTCCAAAATCACGGATTATAAATTAGGGATTTATACTTTTCAGATACATTGAGAAAATTGTATAAAGCGTACAATTTAAGAAATAAATATACACAATATGTTATGTCAATATTTTAATTATGGCATAATGATTTGAGGCCATTTGTTTTGAACTTTTCAAGCTTCACAACGAAACTCAAATAAACTTTTAATTGTTGAGGGATCAAAGTTTTTACTTTACTTTTTCGGTTTTTGTTATTTATTTAAATTCTTTAGCTTTTAAAGTACGTACAGTACGTAGACTGAATTTCTATAGGATTCTCCTACTACTCAACCCCTCAGATATGAAAGGAAAATTAATAGCGGCGCATGACAACATTTTGGATAAAATTAACAATCAATTGTTTCCTTATTAAATAAAAACATAAGGACGCAATACTAAAATATATTTTGGCGTTTTTAACTTTATAAAAAAGGTCAAAAGAATTAAACAGATTTCACTGTCAAGGACAAACCATAATTCATTAAAATCCAAAGTAGACGTCTAATGGAACAAAACTCCGGTAAGTAGCGGCAAAGTTCTAATTGACGTGTCATCTTGGAAACGGGTAAGCTAACACATGTGCCCCAACTTTATCTGAAGTTCACAAATATCGCAAACTTTCCAACAAAGCGTAATTGAAAGATTGGAAATTCCCAAGCAAGCACATATTTCAAAAGCGCGCTTCTTCCTCGGATAATATAAGGAGATAGAGGACAGAGTCGGATATAAAATATGGCGTCCTTTCATGAATCTTATTAAGATATCCTCCGAAAATAGAAAGGGAGACACAATTGATGCTAGTTGCGGGTTAGAGGAGGACGGAGGTATAGCTGAGTTTACGTATATTAAAATAATACAGAGCCGGTTAAAGAGGTACGCGGGCGCGAGAATTTATCGCCGTCATGAATATGATTTTCTTTAAGAAGTGGATATAGTTCCGTAAGAGGTGGTTATTGTCAAGGCTATTATGCCGCAAGACTGATGATGTTTGAGGTTTCTTGTAAATTGGTTTCGTTCCCTGCGGTGTTTATCCATTCTTTCATGATTTTTTAATAGAATGCTGGTGCAAACGTTTAATCTGTGGCTAGAGAATAAAAACCTTACATTTTAAACTGTATCATTTACGAGTACATACAATTATTTGATCTATGGTATACTTACAAAAATTTAAGAACGTAGATAGAATTTATATTGTTATGGAATAATCGAGTTAAAAATATTTGCTTCTACAATAAAAAAAAACTTTACATTTACAAAATATCAAACATTTGATTTGAAACATCTCTAGATTGGAGCAAATAGAATATTTTTTTTAATAATGTTTTAAACTCAATAAAAGCCAATCAGGGAGAAAATAAACCAATAAGCAGATAAGTACGTAATGTTAAATGACTTGTCTACAAAATGGTGACTAATTTTCTCCCGATGCCGCAGAAAAACTGATTTGCACTTTGTTTATTTTTTAATCCCTACTAATATTATAAATGCGAAAGTAACTCTGTCTATCTGTCTGTCTGTCTGTCTGTCTGTGTGTCTGTTACGCTTTCCTGCTTAAACCTCTCCACCGATTTTGATGAAATTTGGTATAGGCATACGTTGAATCTCAAGAACGGACATAGGCTACTTTTTATTAGAAAATAAGGGGGGTGGGGCGTAATACCACCTTTGGAAGTTTATATGGAAAAATGTTTATTTTTGAAGTTAGAGATATGAAATTTGGCACAAATATAGCTCGAAACTTGGATTAAAATATAGACTACTTTTTGTTTCGAATATTATGACCATAAAATGATGTAGTCCACGCGAACGAAGTCGCGGCCATAGCTAGTTTAAATATATTTTTACAATTCTATTAATCAAATTAAATAATAATATAATCTTACTAATATAAAAAACTGAAAGTTGGCTAGAAGGTTTGGTAATGTTCACGAAAAATAACTAAATAATTTCAGTAACGTTTTTACGAATGTATGAATATCTGGATACAATGTATATTTGTTACTCTTTCACACAAAAACTACTGATATTGATTAGAACTCGGAGGAAATTTGGTAGTAAGGAAGATAAGACACTTGATTCATATAGGATACTTTTTATCCTAAAATAACGGGATAAAAGTCGTGGGCAGCAGTGAGTCACATAATTTAGAATGCTTGTTATCCCAAAATAATGTGAACGAAGTCGTAGGAAACAGGTAACAACAACTTAAAAACTTACAAATAAATACATGGTCTGTGTTTAATTGTTGTGTGGCAGCCTGAAGTATTTGCCTGTATCCGAGTAGGCACTCAGATAAGTCCCATAACTCAGGAAGTTTCTTTCGCGTGTACTGAACAAGTTCTATCTCGCTCTGCGAGCGTTGGACACAACTTCGGAATTGTCGTGTCTGGATAAAATTCCAGTACCTACCTACGTACACTAAAAAAAAATAATAGTAAAGGAAACTCATTTATAACCGTAGTACAAAAGATAATCGTGAATAATATTTAGTGACCGACCGAAACATGTTATTTTGCCGAAACCGAAACCGAAGGTTCGGTTTTATTGTTGTTTCGGCTGAAACCGAAACCGAACCTTTTATAAAAAAAAGTCCTAAAAGTCGAAAAAATGATAGTAAGCCCGTTTTTTTTCTAAAATTAAAATCGCCGCCGTGTAATTACAGGTTTCTACTTTTACCTAACCTACAGTTACATAGGTTCTGTTTGAAAATTTAACCACCCTATAAATAAAGTGAAAAAAATACATTATTTGTAAGTTTCGGCACGGCCGAAAGGTTCGGCCGTTTTTGGCCGAAACCGAAACTCATGCCGAAACTTGATGTTTTGACCGAAACTGGCCGAAACCGAAACCGAAACCGAAATTTCGGTCGGACACTAATAATACTTATTGTTAGAAACGACCATCACAATTGACGCAGAGCCGCAGCGGTAAATAGTAGAACTATTGTAGTTGATAACAAATATTTGTACAATACTCAAATTATGTGTTAGGTGTGTAGCTACACAACTCGAGTAACAGAATACAGAAAAAACGATGATACCATATCACACAATTTCGGGAAAATTAAGAAAAGTTTGTTTTTCATTTTGATACGAACGGGAATAGAACCCGGGACCGTAGGGAGGGCATGACGCCTTTGCCTTTTGCTGTTAGTTTGCGAGGATATAAATTCCCACGCAAAACTGTCTTGTTTTAAATATTTGTGCTAAGGGTACTGAAGTGATCTGGACGGACGATCTTTCTTATTAAATATTAGGAGATTGTACGTGGACAGTACTATAATGCAGCACTGGACGCGTGTACACCTAATCAGGAGGACTTCTATCACTTACTATTGAAATGCGTAGTAGTGTGCGTTTTACTCATATAACAAAATGTTGTTTTATTACTAACATAGTCTATAAGGTTAATTGTTACTAACACTGTGGATATGTGTCCGAATTAAATTATTTTTATTTTATTCGTTTTATGCGTAAATTACTTTGTTCACATACGTGACAATTAACTGTAATAATATGCTACACATCAGATCAGACATCAGTCCCCAAAAGTGGCACTTACTATCTTTATTCATTTGTTGTGTTAAACGAAAAAAATGAAAGCGTTGTATGATTGGAATCAAATCAAAAAGCAGATACAGACATCCATCGACGCAGAAACATTTAAACATCCAATATCAGCCGCAATGTGTTCCTCTAGATCCATTACACATCCGAATCAAGATTACATTCGCATTGCAAATCTAAGTAGGTGCTATCGATACGCATAACTCATAAACGCGGCTCATTCAGCCTCGCGCCTTCTAGCTTATCATTCAATTCACCGATATTAGGGGACGATATGCAAAAATTACCCATCTCCCTTTATCCCCGCATAAATAACATTACGAGTGGGAGAGATAGCGTGCGTGGGTGTGTTTTTGTAATTACCGTATAAATAATAATTCAGTGCCTCGTAGATTACAGTTAGGTAAGGATGATTCACGGTCCTCTTACGCGCGAGATTGAGAGCCAAGTTCCGACACGTTAACGCGCTCACTTTTTTGGTTTATGGCGAATTCTGAGATGGATACGTCGTAGCTTACGTCTGCATTTTCTAATGAAATTTAGGGCAGCTACTGTTTTAAGTTATATATTGTGGAAAAAGATCAGATTTATAAAATTAAACTATTATTATGTGAACAGGTTAAACCGCTATAATATTTTTATATATTAACTAGTGGTCGGCCTCGACTTTGTACGCGCGGAGTTATAACTTTCATCCGCTATTTTATCCCCTTGGGAATAGAATTGATCAACATACATTCTTAGGGGATGCCTACGTGATAACATTTATCTGCATGCCAAATTTTAGGCCGATCCATCCATTGGATTGGGTTGTCATTAATAGATCACTATGTTAGTCAGTCACAATATTTAGAGTTATATATTTAGATTAGATTAACAAATTACTTACTGCCCAATATTTCCGTTGAGTTGCACCGAGCGTGTTCACAAGATGACTGGTCGCTCGTCTTCGTCTGCTTAGGCGGGCTTGCAAATCTTCAAATACCCTCGCATTTTCACATTTCAAAATGTTTTTGACGTCACGTTAATACACTGCACTGCCAGTATCCGGATTTTTGTTTCGATTCTAAACGCGGTAAACATTTTTTAATCACTTAATGGCGATTGGTTAATCTGTTGTTTGGACTTTATCCAGTGATTTATACCCGCTTATAGTATGGGTAGCATAATACCTAATAGATATTCTCATAAATGAAATCATCGGAACAAAAAATCTAAGATTCATGCGTTTTTGTCGCACAAACCCTTAGATCTTCAAATAAACTCAACAGCCAATGTTTAATAAGCTCAAAGATCCTATAATCACATTATCCCACACACGAGTTCTTTACGCCATCCGCGAAACCAAGCCAAAGTAAATGCACAAACAGTATAAATATTCATTAGAATTTTACGCCGATACGACGCTGAGAGAACGCGCGTCTTACGGTACCCGACTAGTATACCTACCTACCGATGTTTTTTAAAAAAAACAACAGTTTTTAAATAATTGTCTTTCAAACAATCGTTTGTTATTCAAATAATATTATAAACTTGTTTTCCTGTAAATTTTCAAATTGGTTTTTGCACTTTTCTAGAAAGTTATTTTTGTTTTTCATTTTTAGTAAACGAAAACAGGTATTTTCATACTGAAAGTACAATCCCCACTATCATTCAAACTGGCGCTTGGTATTCGAATAATAACATGATAAATTAGTTTTGGTGTAAATTTCTTTTCTAGAAAGTTTCTTTTTAATTATTAGAAACGGGAGTGGTTATCAATTTTAAAAGTACATACATTAAATACGATATATACAGTTGTGCCAAGAAAAGCATATACGTACGTTATCATAAAATAAAAGTAGGAACGATTTTTTGAGACTTACCAAAGTTATATACAGGTTTGAAATCGACGTTTATTAATTATTAAAATGAGCACTGTACATCGAATATCTAAAACTTGTTATTTTAATCGATTCTACACATTTTATCGAATGACAAACAAATTCGAAGAATCGTCTATTCGCTCATCACTTCTCGACCCTGGCACATCCCCTTCGGCAACAACCACTGTGATACAGAGGATACGCGGATATATGGCGGCCATTATTCAGCCCGCTTTGTCAACATGCGCCTGATAAATTTGCATTAGCTCGCTTAAAACACCACATCATCATTTTTTAAATAGATTAACTTTGTTTGAGAAAGGTGACGACTTTAAGAAGAAAGCAAAACTGGTAAGAATCGAGAATATATTTTGTAAGGCATTGAGAATTAAGAATAGTATTTGTAAATTTATGTAAGTGAAAATTAATTACAAAGCCATTTTGATTATCATAATAAAAACCTGGGAAATGTAGTTTTAAAGGTCCAATTCCAATTAAAACACTTTGAATAATTTCCAAGTAACAATGCCTTAAACATGAGTTTCTATTTTTGAGCAAACTATCTTTTAAACCGGATTATAAAATGACTAGCTGTGCCCGCGACTTCGTTCGCGTGGACTACATCCTTTCATGGTCGGTTTTACCCCTTTCTCCCCTAATATTCAAAACAAAAAGTAGTCTATATTTTAATCCAAGTTTCGAGCTATATTTGTGCCAAATTTCATATCTCTAACTTAAAAAATAAACATTTTTCCATATAAACTTTCAAAGGTGGTAATACCCCCATCCCCCCCCCCTTATTTTCTAATAAAAAGTAGCCTATGTCCGTTCTTGCCATTCAACGTATACCTATACCAAATTTAATCAAAATCCGTTCAGCCGTTTAGGCGTAAAAGAGTAACAGACGGACAGACAGACAGACAGACAGAGTTACTTTCGCATTTATAATATTAGTATGGATGCGAAATAGTTTGTTGATAGATACAACTCGTGACATCATCGTTTGTGTATTCCATCAAGAAATCGCGTCTTGACAGGCATTTTATATGTTAATATTACCAAATTTTATTTTTGTGTTAAATCGTTTTTAATTTCTTTTAACTTTCAATTATTATACTTACTACTAATGATGATTAATGAGTGAATTAAATTAATAAAACAATTTTTTTATTAATATATAATATGGTTATCAACTATTGTGTCACATGAATACTAATAAGGGTAGTCGTTTCATTAATTTAATTAAATAAATTCCTTATTTATACAAAACATTAGACTGTGCCCCGTATTTTATGTCAGTGAAAGTTTAAAATCTCCTGAATTACCTACGAACAAGACAAAACACCAAAACCACCCCTCAACCATTCATCTCGCCTTAATACTGGCAATAATTAAAAATCTCATAGGTGCCTCCTCCACCACTCACTTAATCGCCATCTCCCTTGATAGATGGCATCACCTTGAATCTCCTACAACCTTCTCGAAACACAAAAATCATCACAACTCTTGTACGCGTCGCAGAAGACTGGCGGTCGTGACTGCGACAGGGTCCCAAGACGCGGCATAGATTGCGTTATTAGGAAGCGTTTACACGGGTCTCACGTAGAGTAATAAATAATATAGTAATCAGAGCTATTCCTTACACCCCGCTCTTATTAGGCCAGAGCGTACATTCAACATTCGCTAATGCCTGGCTTACTGGCACATGTGGGACGGAAAGATTCCGACAATTTATTGTGCTTCGGCTTATGAATCATAAATAAGGAAGGGCTAATTAGACTTTCGCCTTGGATTGTCTTAACTGCTACCGTTTGTTGCCGGTACCGCGCCTTATACGTAGTATGTAGTTATAATAGACATGTTCCTTTCTTGAAAAGGAATTAACAAACTAACAGTGTGTCTTAGTGCAAAATTAGTAATAAGTTTAGCTTTCAACTGTAAAAAAAAACTACTGAGTTTCTTGCCGGTATCTTCTCTTTAGTTATAGGTTCCGAACCGGAGGTAGCTTCATTTGCTTTATATAGAGACTATTCATAAGTATTACTAATTGACTGTGAATAAAAAAGATTGACTTTGACTTTGACTTGTCTAAGTAATACCTCTTGGTATTGAGTACTCAGGTTTGGGAAATTAAGAAGTGATATATTGGTAGCTAATCGTTTTAAAGCTAGCATTATGGCCATTTTCAAGCTAAAGAAAGCTTCCTACCTAACTTTTTTTAATGGTCACAAATTTATCAATGCTTTCACGCAGGTACACATAGCATACATTCACACACATTCAGGTTATTTGAGAAAAAAATAAAACAAATTAATGAATAAACTTTGATTGAGACGAAATATACAAATCTAGATTACTCATTCAAATTAAAGACAGGTGTAGATTCGAAAAACCAATTGACGATACTATCTAACTACTAAATGTGGCTCGCGACTTCGCTTGTATTATTTCAGGATGAAAAGTATATTTCATGCTAATCTAGTACCTATTAGGCCTAGCATACGTAATACGTCAAATTTTTCGCATGAGACGACAAAAGTTTCAATACTGTTGATTGGCTAATAGCACACCGCACTCGTATTTTTGGCCAATCACCAGCTGACGCACTGACTTCAATCGATTTTGACGTTTATTAAGAGCGCGATAAAATTTAGTCGCGTGGCGCATGCTATGCCTGCAAGTCATGTTTCTTCGTACAAAATGTTATCCAAATCTGTTTACTCATTACCACTTAACATCAGGTGGGATGAGGTCAATCTTGAAGTGCAATATAAAAAAAAAGTAGTTTTACGTAAAAGAGTTATAAACATACAAAGATATCCGTATTATCTTAACTTTCGCGTGTAAATTAT
Source organism: Glyphodes pyloalis (assembly GCA_037074685.1). Lineage (NCBI taxonomy): Eukaryota > Metazoa > Arthropoda > Insecta > Lepidoptera > Crambidae > Glyphodes > Glyphodes pyloalis. The sequence goes on from JAYKKO010000004.1 coordinate 4,628,685, forward strand.
TGGTAGCATTATTTTAATCGACGTTAGTTTAATTACTCTGTCTACACTGCTGTAATTTGGCGGTATCGTAAATCATAAGAAAAAAATCTTTTTTTCTATTAATTGATTGTACTATAACTTCTTACTATTATATACCGAGCCCTAGATCGAAATTGTTCGTTGGTTTTCGCCGGTTAGTAAAGGTCATAAGGTCCTTGAAAGATTGAGGTGGTAACTATCTTACCACCGCCTGTTTAAGCGTTAAAACCATTTATGCTATAAGAATTGATAATGTTCAACACGTATTAGTTCCTTTCTTCACGTATCAGTCGAAAAACCACGTTTATTAATATATTTTAGGAGAGTTTACGGTAAAATCCATAAATAACATCTGGTGGAAACAAATCACAATCAGATAAGGGCGCGCACACACTGTGTCGATAATACAGCAAATTATGAAGTTTTAACAAGTTCCCGTATAAATCTCGCGGCGCGGTTATCACGCCCGGCGTAGGCGCGGGTTTTGCTTTTGAGTTGCCAGCTTTATACTCAACAAACTAAAATAATGTGCTACAAAATATTTTTTGTTTGGGCAATTCATGTTTTAAGTTTAGAATATCTTTAAAAACTAAGTAAATAGCATTATAGATTTTTTTTTACTTTGCTGTCTACATAATACCTACCTCTAGTACCTTTAATACATAGTTATATGAATTTATTACCACATGGCTTATTTTTATTACTACATAAGCCTTGTGGTAATCAATGCTGTTTTTAATAATAAGTGTTCATGTTTATTTATTTGTGTAGGTAATACATAAAATATTGTATTTGGAAAATCTTACGGACGTATTAAATAGAATCATTCTTTATGAGTCAGTCGTGAGTCAGTGAGACTGAGTCTACATTCCTTTATTTTATTCCTATTTCCACTTTACCCGTATATTACAAAATTTTAGATCGATAAGAAACATTCACAGCAGATCACATTTTGGAAATTTCAATTCTAGTTTTCTTAAAAAAACATTCTACCGTTTTAGTAATAGACAAAAAATTTGTAGGTGAAGACGGTCGCACTCCAGAAAAATCTTATTTTTTTATTAATCCTAATTCTTATTTTACCTGTACCTCTACATTACTAAATTTCAGTTTAAACAAGAATTATCACCATTCGGAAATTTTAATTTAACTTTTCTGGCAACACCATACCACCGTTTAAGTGGTAAGGTAAAGAATGGAAAGTAAAGTTGGGGCAATAAATTAATTGGCGCATAAGTTGCGGCTGAGGCGCGATCCGACCAACTCGCTACTATTCGTTCGGGTCTTAGCGTCGTCTCGCACACACAAGGCGTGTGTGTACACAACATCGATTAATATGGAGTGAGGGAATGCTTAATTACGCTGCTTTATTGTAGTTGTGACTGATTGAATTCGGGGACGAATGGTGTACCTAACAATAAATGTCATAATCGCTAGTTTTTTTGTTTAATTTTCTTTTAGTTAACTAAATGACTTATACACTTCTTAATGTTATTAAGGCAAGGACACGTGAAGTTTTAGCGTTTAATATATTTAACATTTTGGAAAGTTAGAAGGTTAGGTATTAAATTCCAATGGCAACGTAAAAATTGAATGATTGTTGATAAAAGGTCATAAGAATTTAAAATATGATTCTCTCTCTCTCCTCGTAACTATAGTTTTTTTTAATTAATGCACAATCAGTACAATCACCCATTGACAATCATTGCTTTTCTCTAATATTTAGGTATATCCCAGGCGACCTGTACTAATTGGGTCTGGGTGGTTTCTTTGAAAAGTACTTACGTTTCCCAATTTCTATTTCGAAGCCGTGACCTTTCTCGCTTAACGTATTTTAGCTATTTTTATATTGATCATCATCACATACATTGCTCTGATTATAAGTTAAATACCAATAACACTTGTGGTACACAAATCGAAAATGAAAACGTCAACACGAGACAATACAGAAAACCTCACTTCCAAATTGGCCCAACCGGGACTCGAATTAAGACATGGCGCGCCGCCAAAGTCAACTCCGCTCGCTTCTCGGCTACGGAGGTCACCAAAACCGAGTTCGTCTATGTAATAAGTGATAGTCAATCATCCTTCAGAACCATTGAAAGCATCAATCACCTTAACTCTGAACCAATTGAGAAAATTATAAAACCGGCAATAAATAAAGCGAACTCAAAAAGGATTTCTGTTCGCATAAATAAACGAACGCAACAACATTGCGAAGCAACGATCCTAAACAATAACCTCGAATTTATTGGCTCACTTCGGCATTTAATGCGCGAAATTGACGAAATTAGTCGTTACGAGAGCGAAAACTTCGCTAAGGTGTCATTATAGTCGAATCAGTCAGGATGGATGGGTAGTTCTATTGCCCGGGGAGATTCTCCCTCTTTATGATGATCGCGAGGGGCATTTGAATGTACTACGCAATGTTTGAGCACTTCTGTTGAGGTTATTTTAAAGATTTGTTACATTAGTAAGCCGTTACTGACTTTTTTGGGGGTAATAAAATAGATGATTTAACATTTCTGTTTGGACCATGAATTAAATAACCAAAAAATATAATACACTTCGTTTTCCTTTTATTATTATACTAAAGTTAAATAAAGTTCTCAATTACGACAACCTTCGTAACCGAGACGAGCGGGCCGGACTTTGGCGTCGCGCCGCGCAATCTCTGTGGTCCCGGGTTCGATCCCCGATCCGGGCAAAACGAACTTTTCTATATTTACTCGGGTCTGGGTGTTGTGGTACCGTCGTTGTTTCTGATTTCTGTAACACAAGTGCTTAAGCTACTTACCACAGAACCAGAGCAATGTATGTGATGTTGTCTAATATTGCTAATTACATTACTTTCAAATTGTATCTCGAAGTCACTTGTAAGTACAGTTTCCATTAACTTAAATATCATAGAAGGCTGAAAGTGTTAAGACAAAATGTAAATTTATAACACAGTGATTAATTGTTTTTGAAGTTAATAGTTTCACTAGATATGTCACTACCTACCAATGTTATTTATGTTTCCTGCCTTGGTTCTAACAATTTAACTGCTTAAATAAAAGATTTGGTTTCTAAGTGCTTTTTAGATAAGCAAGAAGAATTACTTCTAGAGTAAGATAAATATGACAATTAAACACTTAAGTATCTGAATCAGGGATATAACGATAGCTATTGGGTGCTAAACGAACTAAGAAGCCCTTAGTACTATGAAACTACTTATTCTAGATTTGCATCTGTAGTTCTTTGATTATGATTCCCATAAAAAAGTGTCCACAAGCTCTTGTACTAGAGATAGAGAACGACATACAGATACGTAACGAGTTTTTCTTTTATGCTACATTTTGATTTACCTTGGTGCTACTAAAACCCAGGTGTTACAGTGCTCAGGGTCCTAAAATTCACCTCTCCCCCCAAAAGTAGTTCTGTAAAATTACCTTATTGAACTAGTTAAAATGTTTACATTTGAAAATCTGATAAATTAGTTTGTAACCTGGCTCAATTCTTGATAAAAATCATCAAGAAATACAAACAAAATCAAGAGAAGTCTATTTCAGGCGCTGATTTTTTACAGTGAATCATTTATGCTCATTAACATTAGGAATCAATCCTCTAATCGTTTGTAATCACTGAAAATACTATTTAAAACAAAATGTATTGCTAGTAACAACAAGAGGCATTTCACAAAGCAAACTGAAGTAAAGGGTTCAAGCTTTCTTCTTTAGTTAATTTTGATTATGACAATGACAATCTTATTGTAAAGAGGAAACATTACTTGTATTTTGTTTGCACCGAATGAGCATAAAAACTGATTAATAAAATGCTGATAGAAAGTATTGAGTAACGAAAGCTATACCTATATTTTTAACTTGAATAACCTTGCTGAAACTTTATTAATGTAACCCAAGGTTTTGTTCAGCCATGGCAAACTAACTTACAAAAAAGAGGGCCATCCGAGCCATGTACAAGCTAGGACCACGTGACTCGCTGAGAGAATTGTTTAAGGAAATTAACATCTTAACAGTCGCATCTCAATACATTCTCGACTGTTTAATGCATGTATACAAAAACTTGCATACATTTCCTAAAAAATCAGACAATCATAGCATTAACACCAGAAATAAAAATAAGCTTGCTGTTCCTAAGCGTAGACTACATAAAATAGGTAATTCATTTGTTGCTTTAAGCATAAAAATGTTTAATAAACTCCCTCAAGTTATTGTTGAGTTACCTTTGTACAAATTTAAGACATTTGTCAAACGTTGTCTTTTGAAAAAAGGCTACTACAAAGTGGAAGAGTATTTGAATGACAGGAACGTGTGGATCAGTGACTAGTGTGCTCGCCTGTACCTACGTGTTTTATATTATTTTACAAATATATATGTAACGCATTTTCTCAATCAATGTCAGAATTGGGCCTCGATGACGCATGTAAGTCATACAGTTAATTTAATTTACAAATACCTTTGCTTTATTATTATTATTATTATTATTTTAATAATTGATTTAAAAAATTTATTTTACAATTGACAAACTAACTGTGTGTCTTAGTGCAAAATTAGTAATAAGTGTAGCTTTCATTTGTAAAAAAAACTACTGAGTTTCTTGCCGGTATCTTCTCTTTAGTTATAGGTTCCGAACCGGAGGTAGCTTCATTTGCTTTATATAGAGACTATTCATAAGTATTACTAATGTAATCTATGTGAATAAAAAAATATTGACTTTGACTTTGACTTTGAAAACTAGTACAAGATATTCTTGCATTTGTAAGCTTAGTTTACAAAACAGTCTTACAGTCTTTGAACATTTTAGTAAGTGGAAGTCACTACCTCGAATGCCATATTAAGCTCAAAATATATTTTCATATTCATGAAACTTCTATATATAATTTAGAGGTGACCGGTACACTTGTGTTGCCCCAGTGCAGTCGCCTAAACGCGCCACTGCATTTCTCCAACACACTCTCAAAAAGCGGCGAAAGCGTTTTCTAAGCCGGATTGCAGACGAACGGGAAAAAAAAACAAACGATCGGAGCACGTGGCGAGTGGGCGGATCTGCCGCGGCTCATCCCCCACCTGTTGGTTATCCGGTTGATCCGCCTCCCGGATAACGGACAATCCGCCACGCCTAGTGCCGCCCAGCCACGCTCCGCCGGATTTGCGGAGGTTAGCCGCGCTTATGTACGACTGGTACCTACTGCAAGTAGGCAACTGTTTCTGATGTTCATTCTTCAATCTTACCGCATCGTTTTTTTTGATCCGGTTTTTCTTACATTCTAACTAATCTCTCTATGCTACGACTCATGCCTACTGTAAGTAGATAGGATATTCGTTTCTGAGATTCATGGTGCCGGCGTTCTTTCCGCACATTTTTTTATTTGGTGTCAGGTTTTAATCGTTTCAAAGCAATTTTCTTTTCGGTTTTTAGGCTTAGCATGTGTATTGTGTGGGGTGTTGACGGTTGGTTACGTAAATATTGAGAAGTCCAGACATGTATCCCTAATCATATATTGAAAATGTTGCCGTAAATACAACTGGTGGAAATAGTATAACATTGGTAACCACCAAATAAAAATATTCTTGCTTGCTTTTTGTGTTATCGTAACCAATATCACTATTTAAATCGAGTTTCTTTGTGCAAACACAGAGCAAACTGCAGGTTATTATCAAGCATAACAAACTGGCATTTCATGGTAAACCTGCATTTTAATATTAAATAAATAAATATAATATAAATATTGGACAACATCACATACATTGCTCTGATTCTGTGGTAAGTAGCTTAAGCACTTGTGTTACAGAAATCAGAAACAACGACGGTACCACAACACCCAGACCCGAGACAATATGGAAAAGTTCGTTTCCCATATTGACCCGACCGGGGATCAAACCCGGAACCTCAGAGATGGCGCTCGCCAAAGCCAGGCCCGCTCGCCTCTCGGCTACGGAGGTCGTCAAATATAATATAATATTCTCTCGTCATTAATCAAAATTGAAAATAATCAAAATAAGTTCTATAGACACCTCAGGTAAAAGAAAACTTTCAACATTTTTCGTGTCATGCTATTTTAAGCGTAATAAACACGCTATTCCGTACTTTTTAAAGTTTAGTTTCAGATAAGTAGAAAAATTGATGTTAAACGATTATTCATTAAAGTCGGTCATTGCTTATCAAGATAAAGAAATTAAGTAAAGCTTAAAATAGTTGCCACAAATCGTGAACATTATGTAGTAATCTTCATCCCCCCTACTTATCCGCCCATTGGATATCTGCTACGAAATCCGCCACGCCCAGACACGCTTGCTCAAGCTTAGCATCTACTTAGCGTGTAAAGGGTGTGCGTAGTCTCTCGTCATCAGTTATACCACGCTTTCCATACAAATATTTGAAGCTACAATTCATTACACCACTACTATTTATTAACATACATTTCCCTGACACGGTGTCGAGTCGTTTCTCTATCAGTTCTGTTCATATTCTAAGTATTATCGTAGTCTCATTGTCCTGATGCTGGTGGCTACTTCTGACCCGGAAAGAAGGTCAGTCGCGCTACAACAAACGGATTGCTTAACAGATTTTAGACATTACAATATAATAAATAAAAAACACAAAACCAATTGTTGTTTCCATTTAAAAGATGTGATGTGTATTTATAGTTTATGATAGTCTGACGACCTCCGAAGCCGAGAGGTTAGCGTGCCGGACGTAGGTGTCGGTCGCGCCATCTCTGAGTTCCCGGGTTCGATCCCCGGTCGGGTGAATATAGGAAACGAACTTTTCTATATTGTCTCGGGTTTGGGTGTTGTAGTACCGTCGTTGTTTCTGATTTCCGTATCACAAGTGCTTAAGCTACTTACCACAAAATCAGGGCAATGTATGTGATGTTGTCCAATATTTATTTATTTTTATTTATTTATGTTCAAACACAACCTTAAGATTTAATCAATATTGTATTTTAGTTTCTCTCTTCTTCTTTCCTGAGTGTCATAAAATATTAGGTCCCTATATTCATGTTCCTGGAGATATCTACTTCACACTAGCAATTAACGTGACGTATCGTGTAACGATAATGAGCTATTTTCCTACAACACTTCAAAATGCCAAATGCACCAGTGGATAAGATCCTCACGGCAATAAAACCTCTCTTCATTAGTCGTCACGGTTTGTATCGGGCCATTTATCGCACTCCGCAGGATGTGCTCAGAATCAGTGATGCAATGAAGTAGTTTAATAAACCTGGTACCAATTTTAATACTTAATGGTACGTACACATTTTTTTGGTAACGGCTGCTTGGGGAGACAGCGGCGTGTATTCCCACTGTCCACTAAAACCGATCTACACTCCTCTTTGCTCAAGTGGTAGTAATACGTGGAAATACATATTTTAACTAACTTTACCGGCTACAGAGCCACCGGCAAAATGACGGCCCCTACACGTCCCCTAGTTTGGTGGAAGACTGAAGATGTTAAGCCGCTTTTGGGTAACAGCAAAAGACTGTGCCAGGGTGATAGGAGTGTCATAGGCACAGGCTCATCAGGCACAGGCCTGGACGCAAACTTTTAATGATTTGCAAGGTAAAAAATTATTCTTGAATGCCGTGAACAAATATAATACTTAATGTGAGCCGGAGCCATTTGGCAGACTACTAACTAATTGAAGTTAGTCAAATACAAGGAACTGTTTGACAGTGTAGATTGATCCAGGAGGACGAGCTCAAAACGGAAAAGTTTTACTCATTTACAAAATATATCAGTAATGTACACATGACGTAAGATCATGATCTTAATTAGTGACATAATTTTGTTTTTAAATTGCTGATCTAAATGATGTGTCATGTCACTAAATAAACATTTCATTCTTTCTTATAAAAAATTCAAGTTACTGGTGTATTTGGACTTTATTTTATTTGGAACTAAATAACTGTACAAAACGTATCATAAATGATAGAAGTTCCCAGACTACATGATATCCTATCATTCTCACTTGACCCTAAATTTGAGAACCAACTCATTTTAATTGGTAGAAGTTACAATAATTTTATTCTTGGTACGCACTCCGATAATTCTGTACGTCTCATCACTGGGCATAATTGGCACAAGTCCATCTGCAGGCAATTAGGAGGCGAGGCGCTTTAAAGATCCATATTTACTCGGGGAGGTGTCAGAGACGGAGCGCCCTGGTTACGCAATAAGCGACAGAGTTATAGCACTGGTTCGTATTTTATACTGTTTGTTGGGTCTTTTGGTTCGGAGGTATTACGTATGACTGCTACTCGATCTTTACTTGTGTACTTTGAAAAAACCTCATAGCTAAGACTTCACTTATTTGTTGGTCTGTTTTAACATACCAGCTAAGACTTATGCCTATATAAGATTTATACAAGATAAGATGAAATATATGATAGTATATATAAATTATTATAAGATGAATCTCAGTAAGTCCTTTACAGGTGGATAAGAGTCACCGCAGGGTTGAAAGGGTAAACCTTGTTTAAGGTAACCTCATTTAGGTAAGCCCGGGATCATACGCTCTATTCTCTTATAACAAACTTGGTACAAAAACCAGCCTATATGTGTAATTAAAAATGCTACTCAAAGTCACTTTTCTATGCGGATAAAGTTCCGCACTACTAATGGTATATTTGATTTCGTTATTTTTCACTGACCATGCTTTGAACCTAGTCCATTCAAGGACATTCACAAAGAAAACTATCACCATTTACATTATTTTATATTAAAACAAAACCCTCAAGTATTAAGGTGTATTCATTGGACGTAAACATAACTTCACCACTATTCATTCCCTAGTCAAGACGTGTCTTCTTTATTGGTCATAGAAGGCCTAATGTACGAGACGAAGGAGCCATATTGAATTATTAACCCTCAAACGTTCCAAATTCAAAAGCTTCCACGCTGCTTTCTGGATGATAATGACCCCTTGCCTGTGGCCAGTAACTTAGCAAACTTGTATATGACTTGGCAAAACTCGCTTTACCGTTCTTCACTTTTCTAATGTACTTTATGTCTGGAGAGGTAAGGTTGGATTTCCAACGTGCTTGGTGAAGGATGAGCGCAAATATAAAGTTTGTCGTTTTGTGTAGGTCGCTGGAGGCACAATGCACTAATTATATCAGTATCTTAGAAAGCCTCTAACCAGCCCCTTAACAGTTTTCCACGGTATCGAAGAGGCATTAGTGCATTTCCGGGTAATGCCTCTAAAGACGGTTGGCGCACGATGACCAAAGAGGATGGCGGGTGGCACCGATTTCTTGGACGATCTGGTAATTTGTTTACTAAGTCTTAGTTTAATCGTGGCTTAAGTTACTTTGATTGGTACCATCAGGTGAGTCGTAATTAATAGATTTTCTTTTTAATTATGATTAAGATCATTTATTACTAAGTTTTTAAGAAAAAACATACATTACTTTTTCTTAAAAGATTCTGGGTACCTACTCTCAAAAACGAAACGAACAAACGAAAGATTTCGTTTTTGACGATTATTCAAAAGTTTAGGAATGAAGACTTGGTTTTTGATTTGCATAAATAATATTTTGATTTTTTGAAAAAGCTTAATTTGCATTCGAAGTGATTTCTTCGATCTGGACCCGACATATTTCGTTTTTGGGAGTAGACCCCCTGTAGCGCAACGGGTTAGGTCTTAGGTTAAATTTTCAATCATGCTAATTAAAGAATTGAACTTTTTTTAATTGACTTGTGATCGAGTGTTCTGGGTTGACAGCTGATAGTTAGTTAGAGATCAGTTGATCAACGTGATTGACTTGTGCATTTATCATTGTTATTTGTTTTAATAATGTACGCACGTACGTAGAAAAATATAATCTTTCCGATAAATATAATCACTTAATTTTGATTAGGTAAATCTAAACACGATATTTTGTATTCATTTAGTGATATCAAGTTTATGCTTATACAAAAAAACCACACATTGACGGTAAAATAATCACTCATAATAAATCTTGGAGTTAACACTAACCTCCTGTCAACCCATTCCAAGATCAAAACCACCCATAACTCTTAAACAATAGTTAGCACTAACCTTTCGTCAAGTTATTCTAAGACAGTACTACCGGTCCGGGCTAATTTTGAACTATCGGCCGGCAAAGTGGCCAATCGCGTCTGTCCACAAGGGAACTTGCAACCTCTTACCGAGAGCCTTCGACCGAAATGCAATTTGTGCAGAATATGTTATTCTGACAATTCTGTGTCTGGCCATTTTTGAAGGAAGTTTAGCAAGAGAAAAAATTTAGGAAGCCAACCTTAATGGACAGCTTTTTTTACCTACTCAAAGACATCAAAATGAAGTAAAATTTCATAATAATATATAAAAATTAATCATTGTTCGTTAGTTAGGCAACAGCTGGGTTAGAAAATTTGAAAAAAAAGAGACGGGACGAAGTTCGCCTAAGATTGGGCAATTAAAGAAAAAAGATAAAGCTTAACCAAAAACAAGGATATGTACAGTACTACGGTACATCAATGACTTGCTACGTAGACGAGCGTGACGGACTTTACCGTCAGAAGAAAATGAACTTTTCCATATTGTCGCGGGTCTGGATATTGTGTCTGTTATTTCGGTTTCACAAGCTTTCACTACTTACTAAATGTATTTTATGTATTGATAAGACTTTTGACTTTTTTTTTGATATACGTAAGTTGAATAATTAATGTAGTTTGTTGAATTTGTTCGATATGTGATATCTTTATTTAAATGTATGTTTGTTTTTCCAAGTTGTCCCTACAATCTTGATATGTATGAATGTAGAGTTTTTAGGAACGACAACTTCAGTAGCGCAGTAACTTAGGCATGTCCCTAAAGTGCGAAATTACCCGGGTTCGATTCCCGATCAAGTCAATTTGGGAAACAAAATAATGATCATTTTTTTTCGTAAGCTGGGTTCTAGCCTCTAGTTAGTCCGACGTCTAGTACTAAAAATACTAGGGATAATTTTGTTTTTAGATCAGACTAATTTAATTAATATCGATCTTTAAGTGTTTAAATGTTTAGCCATAAATATACAGTCTAAAGCTTTGCTTTCCTAGTAGATAGTTTTTATTCCCCAAAATCCTAAAGTTAAGTCAAAGTTGATATTTTTTATTCATGTAGATTACATTAATAATACTTAAGAATTGTCAGTCTCTATATAAAAAAATAAAGCTACCTCCGGTTCGGAACCTATACCGAGAAGATACCGGCAAGAAACTCAGTAGTTTAGATGGATACATCGAAGGTTTATACAGACTGGGGAAAAAAGGAAACCGAAGACCTATAGCCATCGAATTAATAAACAAAAGGATTACCACGCAAGCTCTACAAAACAAGTACTTTTTCAAAGGAACCGGATTGGCGATAAGCAATTTTCTTGAAAATGAGGCATTAATAGAACGCAGGAAACTGGGAAAACTATTACATGAAGCAAGAAGGAAAGGCCATCATGCCGTTATCAGAAACAATATATATTATAGATGGGCAAGAACGCATATTAGCCAAAACTAAAGAAAAACCACTAACCCCCCATAATGTTACTGATTGCCCAGATCAAAAGCCACCAGAAACACTAAATCACTCCTTTCGAAACAAACAGTAATACTGAGAGTATAATTTTCCAAAATGTACAAAGCTTAAAGAACAAGATACACATACTAGAGAGCCTCTTAAATGAAAACAAATATCAAGCAGTTTGTTTATCGGAAACTTGGATCTCTGAAGAACAGCAGCCATATGTTCGAGTTGCCGGGTATGAGTTCGCCACAGCGTTCTGCCGCAGCCAGCGCCGTGGGGGCGGTGTTGCCATCCTGCTGCCAATAGAAACCGAGTACATCGACACACAAGATCTGACCCAGTTATCTGTAGAATATGTAGTGGAGTGTTGTGCAGTCGAACTTAAACCAAATTTGTTAATTGTAAGTCTGTATAGAGCGGACCGTCATATTGAAAAATTTTTCGAGTTTCTACATTTACTCCTTAGTAAACTAAAATCACATCACTATAAAAAACATATAATAATAGGAGGTAATTTTAATATAAATGCTACATCAAACTTAAATGATAATTATAAAAACCTAGTGGATATTATGTTAGAATACAATCTACACCAAATCGTTACAAAACCAACCAGAGAAACAACAAATAGTTCTTCTTGTATAGATTTGCTTTTTACGAATAACAGACATTATTCTCTATCTATTCAGGATCACGGAATATCTGATCATAAATGTATTACGTACAGCTTTGACTTACACCCGCAAACGCAACAAAAACCATTTTATAAAAAAACACGACAGATAAATAATATCAAATGCATTCGCTCATTCAAAAGAGAACTTGAACAAATAAACTGGAACACAATCATTCATCAAGATAGCAACATAAATGAAAATTATAAATCTTTTAATGACGCTATCAAACATTTATTAGACACTACAATTCCATTTAAACGATATAAATGTACCACAAGCAAAAAAAAATACTGGCTTACGAGTGGACTAAAGATTTCATGCAAACATAAAATACTATTAAAAGTATTGGTTAACCAATCTAAAAGTAAACACTTAAAAAAATATCACCACCATTACTCTAGAATACTAAAAAAATGCATCAAACAATCAAAGAAAAACATGTACACTAAAGAAATGGAAAACACAAAAAACAAAACAAAAAAAATGTGGCAAATAATAAACCGTGTTACAGGAAAACCCAAAAGCGGGCTAATTAATAATCCACCAACGGACAGAATACTTGGTGCCACAAGTCCGTTGTCCGTCGCAGACACATTTAATGACTATTTTGCATCAGTTGGTAGACCTGCTAACAATCCAAGCAGTGGTCACGAGAACCACCCTGTGATTGAACCCATCGTCAACTCCTTATTTTTACAATCAGTAACAGAAAATGAGGTTTTCAAAATTATACAAAATCTCCCTAACAAGCATAGCTGTGGAATTGATGATATTCCTCCAACACTGATCAAAGCATGTGCCCAAGAGTTAACACCTCCGCTCACTATACTAATCAACCAATCATTTGCTGAAAAAACATTCCCTAGTAGATTAAAAGTAGCCATTATAAAACCGATTTTAAAAAAGCGAGGGAAATCTACTGATCCTAGTCAATATAGGCCGATCGCAGTACTACCGGCGTTCTCGAAAATATTTGAAAAAGCAATGGCAAATCGAATAACATCATTTATGAATAGATATAATTTATTTAATAAAAACCAATTTGGGTTTCGTAAAAAACTATCTACTGTTGATGCATTATATACATACACACAGCAAATCCTAACTTATATCCGAGACAAAAGCTACGCTTTGGGAATCCTCCTAGATATGAGTAAGGCTTATGATAACGTATCCCACCCAATTCTCCTTAAAAAACTCAACGGTGTAGGTATCAGGGGCGATGCTCTTGAATGGTTGAGATCATACCTCACTAATAGAAAACAATGTGTCCAAATTCAACACTTCGATGAAACTGCTAGTGAAATAGTTAACGTACGATCTAGGATTTTAACCACAAACTGGTCTATACCCCAAGGCAGCGTTATTGGGTGTATTCTCTTCTTGATTTACATTAATGACCTCCCGAAAATATGTAACTCTTTTTGCACCTTATTTGCTGATGACATTTCCCTGCTTTTCCGAATTCCTTACAATGATACAAAAAACTATACACCTATTACCGAAACCTTCACCAAATTGAAATACTGGCTCCGTGATCACAACCTAGAAATTAATATCAAAAAGACCAAAATGATTCAATTTAAACCTTATCAGAAACAAGAACTTAATTTAAAAACAATAATACTAAACACTAAAATTGACGAAGTAAAAGAATTCCATCTGTTGGGCCTGACTATTGATACTCATTTGAATTGGAAAAAGCACATAGAAAAAGTAAAAACTAAAATTTCACAATTCCTTTACGCACTCAGTATCCTTAAATCCAGCACAAATAAAGAATGCGCTTTGTCTGCGTACTATGCCTATGCATTTGCATGGCTGCGCTACGGCATTATTTTATGGGGCCACAGTGGTGACGCTAAAGATCTATTCGTCACTCAGAAAAAATGTCTTCGCATCATACTTAACCTTAAGCAGAGAGTCAGCTGCAAAAAACACTTCATAGATGAAAAAATACTTACCCTTCCATCAATATACATATTAGAAGCCGCTACATTTGTAAAGAAAAACCGACATTTATTTGAATTAGATAAAAACCCCCGCCGTAAAAATAACTTAGCTCTTCCCATCCCAAAACTTGAAATGTTCAAAAATAGTCCACAATATAGATGCATTAAAATCTATTATAAGCTGCCTGAAATCTTAAAATGCCAAAATAATATAAATTCATTTTGTAGAAACCTAAAAAACATCCTCTTACAAAAATCCTATTATACCATTCAAGATTATTTTGAAGACAACTTAAATACATATTAAAAAAAATAAATTCAATGTAGATATAAACTTTATATTACTTCCTAGGTAGGTAGTATAATAATTTTAGAATTGTTATTAGTATATGCTTTATGTAAATAAATAATACCTATTGTTCATTATTTAATTGTCATGTATGATGTAACAATGTATCTTGCTATACCCTTACAGGGTTCTTGTATTAATAGTCTTAAAACTTGTTTGTTTTATGATTTTGTTACAATGTAATGCAAGAAATAAATTAATAAATAAATAAATAGTTTTACAAAAAAAAAGCTAATCTTATAACTAATTTTGCACCTAAACCCAATGTCATACTTGCATTGATTTACGAAACCTAAAAATAAGTATATTAACTGTAGAATATTGTACTTACAGTTGAGACAATACAATCTAGGTGTAGTTACATAAGTAGGTAAGTATGTATTTGTACATACGATCTCAGCCGTCTTAAGATAGTAGCAACTAGTGTCGAGTTAAGGCAACTCCTAATATCCCTTAATTGCCAAATATCGTCTCGCAAAAGGGATCGTCTCCACTAAACCGTTAAAAGGATCCTGCGCTAAGTGCAAGATCGGGGGTTCGATTCCCCGTTTGTAATTCGATTCAGTCCAATTAAGAGTTTAGTTGTAGTCGGTCGAACGCCCATGTCTTAGAGGTGAGATGAACTGAGCGGCCATTTGGAGCATTCATCTTAAGGGACTGGAGAAGGGGTCTGGATTTAAATTGGTGCAATTTAACAAATATACGAGTAGCAATAGCTACATGTAACTTGTAGGTTGAAAGGTCGATAGGCACTTAATAACGAATGTTTTGAAAGTACATTTGTATCCAAAATTTATTAGTATTTTGTATCAAAATATAATTATAGTCTTCTGAATAGATAATAAGAAGTCTATTTATCTAAGCTTTTTCTTTAGACAAAACGCTCCACCCTTTCTTTCATAATAATTCAAAGTGAGAATTATTTTGTAATTTTTAGTGCGTGTTTAAAGCGTGTTTTTTAGTTTTTTTTAAACTAATATTTTTATTGGTAGTTTATACGTTTAATTATTCTATTCATTTTACGTTCATTAAGCGTTTATACACTAATAAAATGAAGCGTAATGCTGCAGTGACGCACCAGTAAAAATCGTTAGCTACGATCAGGGCACATTAGCCTTACGATACTGAGGTCTTGATGGGTATCCGGGACACACGACGAGAGCAACTTACACACAGTAATATTCACATTCGATTTGTGAAATTAAAAAACAACTTGGTAGGAAAAACACTCAACAATACGATTAAAGATAATCTATCGTTGAGAACCCAGTGTATAAAGTTCGCGAGTTTCATTATTTCTTAGCCATCGCCCTTTTAATAAATATACATCACATATTGATCAGTTCCTAAAGAAAGTAGTGTTACCTAAGTTTGTTTTACGGAAACTATAATGAACGGTGGTATCACATTACATGTTTGAATACATTTTTTAAAGCCTACATATAGAAAAAAACATGTTCATTACATAAATATTTGGCCTCGGATTGAACCCACAACTAAGTATGTTCAATCGGTTCAGACAAAACTATGGTTACTTTTCTTGAAATCTTTGTAATTCGATATCATTTTATATTAAACAATATAATGGTAAATTATAAAATCTTCGTGAATTCCATACACACACCTAATTATTTTCTCATACTTTGTGTATTGTCATATTCCAAACTTTTCTTGCCTTTTCTTTCGCTTCTTAAACTTTAACGGGTTCGATACCCGGTCGGGTCAATATGGGAAACGAACTTTTGCATATTGTCTCGGGTCTGGGTGTTGTGGTACCGTCGTTGTTTCTGATTTCTGTAACACAAGTGCTTAAGCTACTTACCACATAATTAGAGCAATGTATGTGATGTTGTCCAATATTTATATTTATATATTTTATATTATTTATAATACATTTCCTAAATTATTATCGACGCTGGCTGAAGCACAAGTCTTTCATAGCCATATCACAAAAATAAACGCTGGCATCGCTCTCCATCCCACTTGATCGTATGTAGTATTCGGTAATGTGCGCGGTAGTTTATGTCTCGCGCGATAGTCGCCGCGACAGAGGTTATTCGTTCCGCTAATGTGCCGCTGCATCTCGTTTGCATTCTGCATTGCACTCGGTTTATTTGGCTCTATGATAGAATAGCTTACATTACGTCGGGCGCGAGCGATGCTTCTTACTTCAATCAATCTTTTCAATTTTGTTAGAACTACTTACGTACTACTGGTAGTAGACATCTCTCACAGATTTATTGGTTTAGTTCTCCCACACTTGAAAAATAAAACATGATTTTATTTTCTGATTAGGGCCAAATGCCATTTTGTTTTGTCAATTCGCTATTTTTTAATTTCGTTGTTTTTTACCGACTTTATTTACTTGGAAAGAAGGTGAATTTATGCATTTCAATAAGGCCTTATCGATTTTTAATGATGGGTGTCTAAAGTATCCTGCTGTCCACCAAAGGGTATTAGGATATCAACTATAAAACCTTGCATTTTGACAGTTTTTATTGTAAATCATATTTTTTGTTATTTGTCTCCAAAACTTATGTATTTTATTGGAGTATACTTAAAATCCTTGCATCTTCAAGCTACCTCAGATACAAATGAATATAAAATAAAATGTTTATGTTGAAAAGATTTGTCATCAATTACAAATTGCTATGACTATCAACATTCCGTGTTCGCCTATAGGCCACGATGGTGTGATGCACCGATACTTATAGCTCCGATGAGAATGCCGCAACAAAAGAATTCCGGAGCTCGTTTAAATAACCTAGGAAATATGATATCCGAAGCAGTATCAATAGTAGTCATTCTACCCAACAACAGCTTGGAACGAACGTCTGGAAATTCGCAACAAAAATAAGGCGACGACGTCTCTCCCCGCGCTCACACTATTTTCATTTCGTGTAGTGCCACATTTAATTTTGTTGAAATTCTAACGTAGCTTTGCAAAAATGTCAACTTTATTCCGCTTCAGCCGGCGTCTTCGTTTCACTCGGATGCTTTGCTTCCTCATTTTATGGAATGTTCCACAGTTTCGAGACGGGCTTTGAGAAACTATAACTTTATGAAAACTTGTACAGGAGCTCGGAAGTAAGACGTGGCTTCCAGCAAAAATTTATCAAAGCGTATTTAATTTTCGTTATGACTTCTCCGGCGAGGACCGGTGATCAACTTTCACGGTTGGTGTCTCGTTACTGACTAACTGACTTGTGTTACCCGGAACTGTAACTACGTGGTTGCGGTATGCCTTGTTAGGGTTCGGCGAAGCGTTTTTGTTCATGCAAAGGATACCTACTTTAATGTGATGTATATAAGTAAATTCCAACATAGACTCGCTGTCATTCTTTGACCTCCTTTAGAGTTCAAATGCTTTACAGTTCCTGGGAAAGCTTGCTTACGTAACGTCATAGAGCTGGAGTATAAATGGAGTGCTGCAGATTTTTCCAAAACAAGGATATTTAATCTTATTTGCGGATATAATAACACATGATACAAATAGGAAGCTTTTTATGTATTTGAAATCAGAAATATCTTCCAGAAAATAAAAATTGCTTCAGTGACTAGTCGGTACAGCCAAACACATAACCTCCAAGCAAAACCATTTACAAACTAAGTGGGTTTAAAAAAAAACATTTTGACATCTTTATAGACTATTGGTATTTTGAACAATTCTAACTCAAAACTGGTTTCAATTCATACTAAATAGTTTAGACATTAAAAATACTAAACTACTACTTATCTAAAAATGTATTATTCGTGAAGACGGTCTCAGTAACAATCTTTGTAACCGTCACCTCGTCAATTTTTCGGGGTTTTAATAATTATCCAGAAAAACTTATTCAAAATCGTTAAAGCAAATTTATTACCGAACAAAAGCTGATTCAAATTTCTCAACTGCGTCAACAACCCCATCCAAGATATGAAGCCCGATTGAAAAACAATAAACTACAAACTATCTTCGGAAAACACCGAACGCCATTTATCAAATACGTTTGTGAGCACAAAGCCGAATCTATAGCCCATCTGAAATTCATATTGGAGTCGATCGCGATGTTGCCAGGGATAACAGTTGTTATAGTTTTGATAATTTATTGGATGCGTTTGAGTTTCTTGGCAATGAAACTGAAGCAAACCAGCCTTTCAATATTCATGTCTGTGTATTGGAAAAAGTGGATCGCTGAGAGCCGGCTTGCTACGCTGATTACCGTAGTAAACGGAATGATGTGACTCTTCCTTAAACTTATTTTTTTTTCCTTTGAACTCACATACCTAAACAAACGATTTTAAGTATAATACTTAGGCCCACTTACATCATAAATCATGAAATAGATTTAGCGTTTAAGCAAATAAAAATTGATACGGCGTCATTTATTAGATAAGTAATTAACTTTATTTGTACTTTCGAACTTAAAATTTTTGTATGAAATTAAAATGGAGACGTATCGTTGTTATCGGCCGATTTGCAGCATTTCTTCTGATGCTTGAAAACGTTTTGTCTTATAAAAACGGTACGGTCAAAGACACAGAAAACTTATGCAATGTTTTCCTATATACATAGCCAGTAAAGGGAAAATGTTGGTTGAAACGATGTACGTTTGAAAACTAACAGGCATTGCCGGCCACGCAAACCACTGTTTTGGCAACACGCTTATCGCTCACACAAAGGAAAGAGGTACATTTATCCCTCTCAAGCCTGGCCACACCGTCGATCGCACAAAGTCGAGTACACACGCGCTGAGCTCCCGCGGGACCCGGTCTAAAAGGCCGCGAGCGATAGCACTCATCGGGTATAAGCCTGTTTCCCGACTTGAGGTTTAAGGATGCGACGTCGACTCAATGCTGTTTTATTCTGCTGCCATCAATACTTAAAATGCTGTACGGTTTAGTAATGGGGTTGGGGGTGTCGATGGTCCGTACAGACTGTGGGTACTTCTTCGTATTTTGTAGGGTTTTCCTTTTTTTTAGTCTTTCCGAAAAAGATCGAAAAATAAATGCACATACGTTTACAGTTTAAGTTAAAAGAAAAATGCATATTTTTTTGTAATTATTAATGCAAGTAAGTTTTTTGGTGCCAACTTTAGCCACACTCACTCGTAGCTAATCGCCTTTAAATCTTCATAATTTTTCCACTTGAAATGTGCATAATCGTGGATATAGTATTTTTAGCACAAATGATAGACTAAATTAATATTATTAATAAAACTACAAAATTATCACACACACATTCTCGAGCAACTTACTACGACTTCCTTAAATAAATCAGCAATTCAGAACTATCATAGTATGCAAATCATACAAATTTTTTTATCGATATCTAACATCGAACTCTGTCCCATCTCTTATATAAAAGGATTGACATTTGAGGCCACGAACGAACAAAGTAGTGGATTCAGTCGAAGACAAAGTCGTTCTATATATCTACGTAAGTACTCACTACCTACTTCGTCTCTTTGACAATGAATCAGCCAATATTCAAATCGCCATCCGACGATTTCAATATTCTATACGGTGGCGATGTACTACGTAATACTTTACTTCAAACCATGCTTTTGTGGTTCGAGCATATTAATGCTGTAAATGGTTAGAATTAAAAGCATTTCTAAACTAAACATTTTTATTAGTAGGTTAAAGATAAAGTTCATTAACATCGACGTACTTAAACAATTGTCTTTAAACGCTTTATGAATTCTAGATCGAGCAAAATATGTTACAAATATATCTAGACGTAATATATACAAAATAGTTTGGGTTTGTTATCATGAACCGCCACGAATGGCTAGCTTTTTTTTTTATATTGCACTTCCAGATTGACCTCATCCCACCTGATGTTAAGTGGTAATGAGGCCCTAGCTTAAGGGTGACAAGTACAGCATAATAAATCTGTTACTGGACTTGTCGCCCTTACGTAGAAGGCTTGACCCCTGCTACTAATGTAGCACCCCCCAGGAGCTCTGGAAACCTTACTCACACGCAGGAACACAACAACACAGAAGTGATTGTTAATTGGCTGCGGTCTTCTGTGCTGATGGAGTTAAGTAAGTAAAATTAAGTTTAAGTAAGAATTAAAATAAGATTAAGTAAGTATGGCCTGATTTCAATGATGTTTTGCATTGGGACATTATTTACTTTTTGTTTTTATGCACTTATATACATAATATGTTAAATTTTGGAAAATAATTGTATGTTTTAACAATAATATTGTGTAGGTTAGGTTTAAGTCATAAATGCTTATGTTTGTGTGGAGCTGAATTAATTTTGTATCTATACTAGTATTATAAAGGTGAGTTTGTATGTTTGAACGTGTTAATGTCACAAACTACTGGTTTGAATTGAAAAAAATATTTATATGTCGAATTGTCTATTTATCAAGGAAGGCTTTAGGCTAAATGACATAACGCTGCAATCAATAGCAGCGAAATATCTGGTGATAATCAGAAAGTGTGGAAAAAAACGGGGATTTTACGTGTGGCAAGCCTCGGCAGATTGATAGTATAATTAATTTTATCTCACAAATTATGCTATTTGTATTTCGCTCAATTGTAAGTCACCTAAAAAAACACTTAAAAACCTTATTACGCGGACGAAATAGTTAATGAACGTACAAGTAGATACTTGAAATTAATAATATGTTCATTTGCAGAATTTATAAATTCATAAACTATCACTAGTTTAAGTATTTTCATCAATTCATAAGAAAAAATACATTTTGCGATTATTTTTTGAATAGTGAATACCTACGCGATTCGTGTTAAAAAAAATAAGGTGTTTCGAAATTTTAAAAATTCAACATTAACTAACTTTTTTTTTACATACAAGCATAAGGACTCAATACTTTGACTATGCTTTAATAATCGTAATCTTAGTGATTTGTAAACAATTTTTTTTTCAATTTGTCATATATTTTAACCATTCGTCCAGAATACCCACTTTAACCCAATCTACGAGAAACTAATTCCCCGAAAACTATCAAGTCCGATCAGAAATCAATATAAAATTGTCGTATTTGCCGTCATCTCGTTTCGGCGGACCGGCTTAACATATGAAGGGAAATCCTTAGTGGGCACAAATAAATAAGGTACCTTCGTATGATATATTCCCTGATCCCCGGGCATAAGATCCGGAAGGGTCAGCGGTCGATTGCCTTGGTCTATAATGCCAATATCGCTAAATTGGGGCGGGTTAAGTTTTTATTGTTTTTTTCCGTTCAAAGATTATTTTCTTAGGTAGGTTCGTAATAAAAGGCTTTGTTTGTTGGATTATAAATATGCGAATGAAATAATAGAAAAGAGGCGGGTTAGTTGATGTCTCGATATGGAATTAAAGCCCTACAAATTAATTCAGTAAGTGAGAATTTATCGGAAACTAGAGGCCCGCCCACGGCTTTGAACAGGCTCTAACCCGTTTTTCAGTGATTCCTTGCTCGTATTAAAAGCGTTCATAACAAACACATGGACGGTTCTACTATCGCTAATAAAAAAAATATTCACTTCTAAACATTAATACAAACTTGATAACCATGTTCAAAAACATCTTTTCCCATTTATTTCACCATAGTACTTACTTACTACCGGCAGACCTCCCGCCATTACCCGTCTAGTTGCCACGAAATATCTCAAAATGGCCGCCACAATCCCAAATCTTTAACAAAATACCTCCCGGAACACTTTAAGTCTAAGTAAGTGGCGTTCGGCGTCCGAAGATTTGCTGGACCGTCTCTAATGGGCTTTATCCTTATTTATTGAACTCTCCTACGAAATCGAAGCGATACAAATTTTAAGTTTGCCCGCATTTCCTACCTTCTCGCTCTTGGAAGTTAGCAACTTGAGTATGGTACACAGTAATTGCTATTAGCGTTAGGTTCCTACGTTCATCAAAAGAACATTGAATGTATTATAATGGTTTTTGCTGAAGTAGGTACCTATACTTAGTTAGTGGATGTAACATCCGTTTTCCGTGACTCCCTTCGCAGTTTTTCGGGATAAAAAGGAAACTGTTATTTAATCTAGTAATTCATCTATATTTACGACCATATTTCATCTTAATAGATACAGATTTTTTTTAAAAGTTCCCAAATACTATCCATAAATAAATGCAATTTTTCACGTTTATTGGTGAATTTCGTGATAAGAAGGATAATTCAAGTTAATGTAGTATCCCTTAATTAATTTTCCTTTTTACCAAATCCATTTAGTAGTTCTTGCGTGATTAATACTTACAAACACACATACACACACATCCATACATCTATAGATTAATATAATTTATTTATTTATTATTATCATACAAACAACATTTTTTTAAGTTATACAAGGCCTCGCACACCACACTTAAGAGGTTGTCTGCGAGTACAAATCTCGCACTGTTGTACAAAACAAGAATTATATGTTCAAAAATTTACAAGTAGTACCTACTACTACCTATTACGAAATATGATTGGTGCTATAAAAAGCTGCAGTAAGACCTTTGTTAACCATCAGATGACCCACATACTCGATTTATACTCGTGAAATATACCTATATCAATTGTTAAATTTTTGCATATACTTAGTAGAAAGTTTAGTTTTAAATTTTTTAGCTGATAATCGCGCAATTTCGGGCTGCAGCGCGCTCAGCAAGTATGGCAAGCGTTTGTCCAGTGTACGGTCTCCGTAGTAGTTGTGGACTCCGGGCACAAAGTAGCTGCCACGCGAAGCCGCCCGCGTCTGGTGGCTGTGCTGCGGCGGTGTCATGTGCTCCTGAATCTCCTGGTACCTACCTACATACATCCGTACATTATTAAAAAATTTCGCGTTTATATTATAAGTAGGATTGTTGGTGATTGATTCAAGTGGTGATTTGGTTGTCCCTACTGCTTTTTGTAAGAAGTTATATGGGTTCGATAAATCATCCATGACACACATTGTGATGAACATTTGTGTTTGTTCCGTGTCTGGGAATATAAGTTGTTATAACGCTGTGTTGCCTTTAATTCTAGTTCTTATAACACATGTTCTTAAGATAGAGTGTGCATGTCTATCTGGTGTGTGCATGAGGATGTTGAGTTGAGTGCATCTTGTCTAGACTATCTCAGAAGATTTCGATCTAATAGATACGAAATATGATTGGTGCTATAAAAAGCTGCAGTAAGACCTTTGTTAACCATCAGATGACCTACATACTCGATTTATACTCGTGAAATATAATATTTTTTTTACCTTTAAGTTGAGAGGAAGTCGTTACAAGGAAATAAGTAGTTCAAGAGTCATGTATAATTTTTAAGATTTTCATGTTATTTTTATTTATATATATACACGATTATGAGTGTGTATGTGTGTATACTTCTAACATATTACCGCAATGGCAATCGTAGTATGGACGAGGCTTTTAATAACTACGGAAAATATCTAGGTATCAACAACAATTAATAGGACAATTATTGTTTTACTTAAAGTAAAGACGTTTCGTTCCGTACCGTTTACAAAACTAAAAGTTATTTTTGCTTTAGCATATTAAAAAAAAAATAGATAAAAATCGGTGGAGCTCATCGATTTCTCCGATCATCAGATCTAATCTCCTTGATACGAAAACCTGCCAGCCAACTAATTAATTATTAATCAGACGAAACTTTCCAAAAATAATACACAAAAGGTCAATAAACACTCAGACAAATCCCTCCCACCTTATACGACGTCAGTCAAAAGGTACTTGCTACAAATTCTGCAGATAATGAACCGTAGGTTTTAATGAGTCCCTTTATTGACGATTTCGCAAGCTTAAGTTACAACAAAAATATACATAACTTAGAAATCGATAAGAAAGCGTAGCGCGAACGCCTCGAATTTTAATCGACAGGGCTTATCGTGGGGTGCTTTACCCCACCCCCCCAGTGGGGGTAAACAGGTCAGAACCGGCACTAACAAGTTTAGACAAGCGTGACGACTCGACATGGTGTGACGTGTCTCTCTACACAGAAACTCGACACCTGGCGGGTTTAATCCTGAACCACTTAGGATTTTCGATGGAATTTTGTCTTTTTTGTGAAAAACAGCTTTCGGATTTTTGATTGGAAATGCCTTCGACTTCTATCAGAAAGAGAGTGCTTTTTGTAGACCGGTTGATGATCATTTTGGGTCGAAGTTTCTGTTAAAGGATGTTTATCTATTTTCTGCAATATATCAAATGGTCTGGTACTTACCTACAATTGATGCCGCTAAGACTTAACAAATTAGTAATTTTATTTTAAAAGTCTCCAGAAAGTATACTGTTTTTACACGTGATTTAAAATACAAAGACGAAAAATTGCCTGTTAAAATAACTCATAAAAAATATGATAACAAAAAATTTATAAAAGATGTAATAAGCATTGTTGTAATTATTCGTTTTAACATATTTTAATTCAATTTTAATTTAGTAAGTTATATTTGCAAACAGTAATTATGGAGTTTCCTCCAAGGTCCTTCTCGATGGCATCAATCTTTTATACACGGCTGTAGTAGCCTGATGATTCATAATAGCTACGAGTATTATTAAATTTATATCCACCATCATCATAATTTCACTCAAAACACATCCACTATGGATCATAGGCCTTGTCCCTAAGACTTCCATAACTCTTTTGTCCTTCGCTTCTCCACACGGTCCCACATGGTCCTACACCACACGGTCTGATATGCGGTCACCATAATAATATAATTATATATTCTGCGCCATCAGCAATCCATTCTACGAGTTACGTGGCTTGTGCATTGCCATTGTCTTTTTAGTTTTGGGATGTATATAATTTATCTCCTTAATTAAAGCAGTTATGAATAACCTCATTTCTAAGTCTATCACAAAAGGACTCTCTCTATCGCACGTTTATATTAATACTAACAGCCGCCTGCAACTGAATCGGTCATTTCAAAAACCTCATAAGACACCTTTTTTTCCTAACATGCTTTTTTGGAGAAAATGGTTCCCTATAAAGAGATGCGTATTCTATATATTTACCATGAAAGTCAATGCATTATTTGCTCGTCAAATGGGACAGTGTAAATGATATGTTGACATTAGACGATTTAACGCAAATTGGGATTAGCATTTTTGAAGAGCACATGCCATTTAATAACAACATTTAAAGCTGACCAACCGCAAATGTTTAATAAAATCCAGATAAAAATGATAGAGGATATGATTAATTTCATTAAATATATTTAAACATGACAAATTAATACATCTCAAATGCTAATAAGTCATAATTTCAGTGCAATTTTCAATAATAAGCAATAATT
This sequence comes from Glyphodes pyloalis, assembly GCA_037074685.1. Lineage (NCBI taxonomy): Eukaryota > Metazoa > Arthropoda > Insecta > Lepidoptera > Crambidae > Glyphodes > Glyphodes pyloalis. The sequence continues at coordinate 4,654,442 of JAYKKO010000004.1, forward strand.
TTTGATTTTAACTATAATTTTGATTGAATAATACTACCACTAACCCCATTTCCTGCTAAAACAACGTAAGTCAAGAATAGTTTTTCATGTTTTTTTCATTGTTTTCAGTGATAAATTACAAATATTATTAGCTGTTTCATTTTTATACGACCCAAATAATAAATTAGGCATAAAAAAGTGATTTAAAATGTACTTCTTTGAGTGCGAAACAGTTTTAATTGAGTCCTGAAAAATTCTAATTTGGTGACTTACGAGGTTTTTGAAAAGACCGATTCAACTTCGTACGCATGAAGTTAAGTTAAATCGGAAAAGCTAAAGCTCCTTCTGAAAGGAAAAATAAAAGAAACATAATTATACCATACACCTCCACAGCATCTATAGAGTATACTATTTTAATTCCATAATTCACAAACACACGACTTTGAACCCTCATTATAGCCAATTCAGGGTGGAAGTTTGCAAAATCCATCCTTAGCTGACTTCGACCCCCTTTAAGGAACCTACATACCTAATATTAAGTTTGTAGGTGTTATAGTTACGAAGGTTTCGCGATTAATGAGTGGGTTATATGTCGCTTTCATATTTGAAAAGGTATTCATTAAGACTTTTTTATTTCAATACGATTTCTTTAGAGAATAATTTATCCCAACGATTTTAAATAAGTAGGCATGTAAAAATAACGACATTGTTTAGTTTGACGATAGAAGACTGAGTCAGTAACGCACTCGTATTCATTTGTTGATAGTGACAGATATATTTCTTTGGGTTTGGTGATATGTCGATAAGTAATCAGAGATAAAAACTGTATTGATAACAGGCAATATGTACAGGTTGGTATTAAAATAATTTATCGTTATTCAGGTTTTTTGTTTTGGTCCGGATTTTTTATAGACCTATAATTCATGAGATTATATAAATAAATATGGGACAACAATACATACATTACTCTGATTCTGTGGTAAGTAGCTAAAGCACTTGTGTTACAGAAATCAGAGACAACGAGGGTACCAATACCCAGACCCGAGACAGTAGAGAACAGTTCGTTTTCCATATTGACCCGACCGGGGATCAAACCCGGAACCTCAGAGTTGGGGCGACGTCAAAGTTCAACTATATATAATATTTAATTGATCCAAGCTTAAATAAGCATTCATTTTATGGAATTATGTAGGCTAGTGTGGGAAGGGGAAATCTAACTGTTTATTTAAAACAGGCAGCCAGGATTATCTAGTGCGGCGTGAGGGACTATATCACTGTACGTATATTTTTTTAATAAACTACCTTCCTCCAAAGCGACAAGTTAAATAAGGGTTTTGAGTGAAAAGCAAAAAATACTTACACCCACATTTAACTAACATTAATAAAGGTAGTAAAATTTTGATGTGGATCAATTTCAAATTTTTAAGTGTCATTGCTAACTTTTTCATTTGTACACTAATATTATAAAATGGAAATATTTATATTTATGTATATTTGTAATGAATAAACTCAAAAACTACCGTGCTGATTTCAAAAATTCTTCAACCATTGGAAAGCCACTTTCACCCTAACAGGCTATATTATTGCTAGAAAAATCCACGCGTACGAAATCGTGGGCGGCTGATAGTACTAAATAAAGTTATAAAAACCACTACTACTACAAACCACTTGTCAACAGCACTAAAACAATACAAAACAACCGCACTGATGTTTATCGTGCGATAAATTGAACTGAAAACCGCGATAACGTTTAGTCAAATGTCCGTACGCCAAAAATGTGCCGAAACAGCCTGTATCGCCTACAATCTTACCAACGAACGAGGCTAGATAGTGCACGCAAGTGCTCCCAAACTCACCGGCCGTGTTACATACCATTCCAATTATTATGTCCACGTTTTAAAAAAATAGTGAACAGTGAAACTTGGATTTGAGTGACGCAGAGGAAAACAATTGACATAAGATGTGCCACAGATAAGGATATGTAATGGGGCCAGGTGAGATCTGAAAACGTTAGACTTTAATGTCAAAAACAATGTTTTAGTTACCTAATTGATGTAGTAACGTTTATAAGAGTGTATTTTATTTATTTGGTATTTTAAAGGTAAGTAGCCAGCATTGTAGGTATTGTTATTTGAAAAATGTAGTTATCTATATGAGAAAATAATAATGAATGTGAGTGTGTGTGGATGGAAGAAAGATTATTTATGTTTTAAGTTTAATTGATATTAATTGACTTAAATTGGTTCTTAGTTTGTTTGATGTTAAGGAAAATGGTATTTTTATTTCAATAAATTAGCTGTAGCACATTTTTATTACTTAGATGGGCACACACAAAACAATAATTTTTTTGTTCAAAGATTTTATCTATATTTGGTGTACACGTATTATGATGGTTCGAATCCCACAGGGAAAATATTTTTTTTCTGGATTTATGTTTATATGGAGAATTACTGGAAATACACAAATCACATATTTTTGTTTAATAAGTGAAAATACTGAAATGTTTGTCAAATATATTTGCTATTAATCAAACATGTCAAAGCATTACGATAGGGCACGGATTTAAGATAAGTTTCTACTTTATGAATATTATGTTGTTACGTCCAGAGAACCACTTTTAAATAAGCAAATAATTAAATTACGTACTCGTTTCAGTAAAAATGTACTCTAACATTTTTACTGAAATATATGTGTTTTTGCTTTATTTTAAAGTTTCCAGTATTAATTAATGTATGCTATAACTCGTGAAAATGATACTAAGCTAGGAATTGTTTGTATAGTCTTGTTGCTTTTAAATTGTATAGGGTCTGTTACAGCCGTTTTTTTTTCAGATTTCTGTAACATAAGTTTTAGCTACTTACCACAGAATCAGAGCAATGTATGTGATGTTATCCAATTTATATTTATGGGTATACCTTGTTGCATTTCAGGGTTTTAAGGTGCATTTCCTCTTAGAACTCTATTTAGTATTCCAAATTTTTTAGTATTTAACTTGACTACAAAATGTACTTTATTTACCTACATAATAAATAGGTATAGGAAAGGTTTTCTCAAAGTTTCATACTAACTAAAAACAATAGCCGATCAATGGCCAATGAACCACAAAGGCTGTAGCACGTGTATTAAAGTTACCACGCGATATCAATTTGACTGTTTCCCGATAAAATTATAGGTCCCCAGGAGCTCTGGAAACCTTACTCCCACGCAGAAACACAACAACACCGAAGACATTGTTATTTGGCTGCGGTCCTCTGTAAGGTGGAGGTATTTACCTGTCGGGTATCTCCAGTTCGAACAATAAATCGCTATGCCCTACCTGTCTAAAATATATTGTTATCTTTTGAGAGAAATAAATGCCTTAGGTCTCAAAAGGCCGCTTAACTAGATGCCTAATAGAGCGACGCCAACATTTTTAAAGATGGGAAAAATAAAAACTATATATTTTTTGTTTCAGGCGAACTTTTATCATTTGTCTTTTGGATTTGGCTGCTGCCTACAACAACAGCCAGAGTGCTGAGGCAAATAAAAGAGTCTGAAGAAACACCGCAATGCCTCGTCTACAATTTGAACTCCTTGCTCCACGTGGATTGTTCAAACCAAAGACTCATTCAGCTACCAGAGGACATAAATTATGAAGTAAGTCAAACAAAACAATCTAATGAATAAGCTTTAAAAAAACTTTTTTTTGCAACTCGTTTTTTATTATTGTTGTTGGTTTAAAAGTTATCAGTTTTCGTAAAATAATATTTATTTACTGGTAAGAGGTTTAATAATCGCCTCATAGGTATTTGTAGATAAGTATACCTCGCAGATTTTTTTTAAATTTGAAATTAATCTGTCTCTATTTTACTAACAGTATTTCTGTTTAACTATTGCACTAACAGTGCATTTACACATTTGTCGTTTCAACAAAAAAGGAGGAGGTTCTCAATTCGACCGTTTATATATTTTTTGCCCACTGACTTCAAAAATTAGACGTAAAATTAAATGTAAAGTTTTAAATTGAAACGTCATTTGCAAATACAAACCGTTTTTTGTATCCCCACCTCAAGTCCGTAGCGTTACTTTTTTGTATCAAATAGGCCAATTTTGCCCCTCCCTTAACTCTGTCGTCCTAGTCTTCAGCTATTTTAACATCTAAGACAAACCTGGTACTTTGTATCAATTAGAATGAATTGGTAGAAAATCCATTAAGAATGAAATAGTAATAAGCATTGACAAAAAAAAACACATTGAAAAAGTTTCAAAAAATTAAAGAATTGCAAATAACTTACAGACCATATTCTGTCAAGTATTTTTACTTTAAAGCTTACTGAGTTGTAGCGCAAGTCAGCGTAAAATTAATAAATAAATAAATAATAAATAAATGCGCCAGACAACCACACTAATCACCTGGTCTCAAACTAAGGTTTTCCCTTGTACTATAAGTTCCAGACGACGGATACTAAAGTATCCGTCGTCTTCGTTCGTTCGGAAAGTTCGTTTTCCAAATTGATCTGACCGGGAATCGAACCCGGGACCTTTCGCGCTTTGGTCACCTACCTTAGGCACTGCGCCACCGACGTCGTCTTATTATTAGAGCTCATTTGATTTAAAATGATAATCATAAGAAAGTTGTTTTTGCAAGAAGTTTATTGTCTAACATTGAATACTGCTGCAATATCTCTAATATCTATTTGCAATGTGCCCCTACTTTATCAAATCATGATCCTCACAATCTTTGACTGCAATGAATTTAATTTATCGTGTATATCAGCATGCTACAAGATTACACTGATAAACTCAATCCTAAATTTTCCGATATGATCACAAATTCTGAAATTGATTTACACGCCTAGTAAATAAAATTAATTATTTCTCATCTAATGTTTATTATTGGACAACATCACATACTATACTTTGCTCTGCTACTATGTAGTTCAGTACAGCACTAGTAGCTACAGCACTGGTGTGACAGAAATCGGAAAAACCACTGTAGCACAACCTAGAGAAGAAAAGTTCGTTTTCGTATTAAGCTGGCCGGGAACCAAACCCAGGAACTCAGAGATAGCTCGATATCGAAATTCGAAAGAAAGAACAAAACACGTTTAAATTAAAGTCTAAAATCCATTTTCATGTTTCAGGCCCAAGTGTTGCTGCTATCGGACAATGAACTTGACGCATTTCCACCTGAGATAGAAAAATTCAGTGAACTCCAAGTCTTGGATATGTCCAACAACTATCTGAATACCCAATTGCCAAGCTATTTCGAAAATTTAAATAAACTACAAACACTTAATTTGTCTAACAATAACTTCGCTGCTTGGGCGGATACTAGCCGCTCCTACAATATTAAAAGACTAGACTTATCAAGAAATAAAATAGCCAATATCGATGAAACGGCCTTTTCCAGAATGCCTGAATTGCAATACCTGGACTTGTCAGAAAACAAAATAAGCGATTTACCAATCAAAACATTCGCTGACACCAAAAGTTTGGAGACTCTTCGCTTGGGCAGAAACTTTTTTACGTCTGTTCCGAATTTCCAATCCAACTCATTAAAAAGTTTAGATCTTAGCAGCTGTCAGATTGCGACCATCGAAAAAAATGCACTTGGCGACATGTCCTCACTAGTAGAAATATTCCTTTCAATGAACCAAATCGAAGTCATTCCAGACGATTTTGAATCAGCCACGCTACAAGAGCTAGATTTGAGCTACAACGACATAAACACTCTGACAGACTCCACTTTCTCTTCATTACCGCACTTAGCAGTATTGAATTTGAGAGGGAACGATTTCAAGGAGGTTTGGCCTACCTCACATTTCGCATCTAATCCATTTTTAAGGGAAATCCATGTGAAAGGCAACCGATGGAACTGCGAGGGTTTCAGCTTGAATCTTCTGCTGACTTACGAGTTTTTGACAAAGGATCCGCCTAAAATATACGACAAGGCGGCTTTGATCTGCTACTCGCCTTCTAATGTGACGCAGATGAGCTGGCAGCAAGCGTATATACGTACCTGGCATCCGAATGCGAACGCAACTATGTCATATTGGTCGTTTGCGATGTTTGTTGGTGTCATAATAGGTGTGGTTGTGACGTCGTGCATTTGCCGATGCCTCATGCATGTGAGCGAGTCTAGGACTACGCGGACGCCTAGACAGACGACTGTTGTGAATCTCAACGGCGCCCCTCGGGCTGCAGCGTCAGAGGAGAGTGTGGTGCTGCGGGTCCCACTCCGCGAGGAGGACCTCCCTCCCAGCTACGATGAGGCGCTGCTGATGCCCAGATTGCGAGCGTCATTCCACTCCCTCCCCGATTTTGTTGAGGAGGAAGAAGAGGAAGTGCAAAACAGTCGCCAGTACCGCAGGTCGAGGTCGATTGGTGACCTGACTGCACACAGGCCTAGGTTGCATGACAGACGGTCAACCAGACGTACTTTGCAAGTGCACAACAGTAATAATAATGAAAACAACGAATGTTAAAAACTCAAGGGATATCCTTTAAGGTTTTAGTACGCAATTGACTATGGTGTAGATTAGCTATATTTTAAGTAGGCACCCAATTTAATTATTTAAGTATTTTTAAGCTTTGTAATAGAATGTATGCATACAATAAGTTATTTATTTAAAAATAAAAATGTGTGTTAGCTTTTATATATTTTTATTGATTTATGAAAACGGTAATTTTCCAAAATATACTATCAGGTTGCAAATTAGTATTTAGGCATACAACTACTTAGAAAAAATGCAAGTATAAAATCTAACCTAAAGACTACCCATGCCTCTCTTAACGCCATCTATGAACGAAATAAGTAACAAAAAAAAGTATACCTATCATACGTGCTAATGATTGATAGATTCAATAGATGTCACTAGTTTTGTTTCCGTCTACGATTTATAAAATACCATGATTGTTTATCAATAAAAAGTAGGTACATGACAACTAAATATTATCAAGTTTTACTTTTTTCCCGAAAATGTCTGTCGAGCACTGTTTTAGTTTTATGTTTTGTTAGTTACTTAATGCTTGATTTTTATTATGGACTTATGAAGAATAAAAAAATCACCTATTTAATTAGGTAGCTAATATTTTTTTAACTAATACTGAAATGTAATACAGTCTTCAGTTCATCACACGTAGCAGTAGGCCAGTACTTAGACAATGTGCACCACTTTCGCCATACTTTATCTATAATCATTATCTAATGATAACGCGTCATAATTTTTATTTTGACTCATACAATGTTCTACCGCAGGTGTATCTAGACGTCAGATTATGAAAACGATAGTGAAATGTCAGAAGCTATTGCATTAAGATGATAGTAAATAATACTACAATAAAACTTAAGTGTTCGCCTGATTTAAGTGTTACTTTAACTTTGACGTGCTAAGATCAATCCTAGCAATTTATTAGCTACTTTGTTGCATATTTTTCAAGTGTGGTGTTAATTCGTGTGACACATAACGACTAACCGGATATCAGATTGAAAGAACTGCATTACCTACTTTTGAAACATCCATTGGAATTATTTAAATTGAAAAAGCACGAGTGATGTAAAAAAGCAGGTAAGATTATTAGTTATCAGTTCAATTTTTTCTTTTTACCAGTGTGTGCTCAAGCATCCTAACTTATTAATTCTCACTGTGTAGATAATTCACAAAACGAATTACGAGTGTACTTTTTCTCAACAAACAAAATTCTAAGTTATTCTTTTATAATTATGTTTTGTATTCGGCCGGCAATTTTTTTCATCTAAAATTTTCATCTCCTTAAATATTTATTCGATTTTTAATTTGGTTATCAAATATATAAAATATAAAAGCTAGGTAATCTAAGGCACCTTGTGGAATATTCTAAAGCACAATTAAACGGCTACTTAAAATGGGTGAAGAACTGTTTTAAAAATAAAAGGTTTTCAAAGACCATTCCCTTCAATTGGAATTATTTGTTACACAGTGCATTCTTCAGATAACCTTCCAAGAAACAAGCCATATTGTTTTAAAAACTCCAAATCACAGCATTTAATAACCAGGTATTTTTGTTTAATCGGAACATAACAGTTCCCTATGTTCATGATTACAATAACTCAAAGTCAAACGTGAAACGACCCAAATTACGGTACCACCACCTAGAAGACCGTTATCAATAAGCGATAACAAAGATAACTATTGTGTATGGTTTACATTACAAGAGCAGAGACAATATAGATTTTGCGCAAGGTGTGCCTTAAACATTTTTGGACGGAATAAGATACGTGATGGAAATAGTGAATTGATCGATGCAGGTGTTCAGTCCAAATGAGGTTGATTCGTTTAACCTCATTACGAGAACGGAGTAGCAGTTACGTTCCCAAAATGATACAATAAGACACGATTTTGACACCCAATTTTCTTGCAGACCGTAATGACAAGAAGTCGTGATGAATTTGCAACGCTTGTCGAGTTTGCTTTTGTTGGTGACTTTGGTAGTCAACGCAGAAATCTTGGACTTTGATGAAAAAAATACAGATGATTTATGCGAGATATGTTCCTGCAAGGCAGAGAAGACTGAGATCGACTGTTCTCGTAGAGGACTTACTAACTTACCTCATGGACTCACTGAAAAGGTAATACTAGCTACTAAGTTTGCGCTTTTACTTGTGTACGATTTTTTTTGGGATATGAAGCGTGTTTTTTTATATTCAAATTGAGTAGGTACAATCCGTTTAGCTGTTTTGGCATAATTGAGAAAGAACACCTATCTTTCGCATTTGTTCATTCAAAGATTTGCAGTAAATCCGAAGAAGAATACAAATTTTATTATTAAAACTCATCATCTTTACTGAAATTGAGAGATTTGAGGCCCTTCCTAAGAAAAAATATTATGTTGTAGGTATAAAAAAAATCAATAGTCACATAAATAGATACTAATTTATTCATTTTTAATTTCAGGTTAACAAACTTAACTTATCGTACAATGAGATAGCTACATTTCCGGAAAATCTTGGAAATATGTACAATTTAATAAATTTGGATCTAACTGGAAACCGACTGAATGAATTACCCAGAAATGCTTTACAAAATCTTTCAACACTGGAAATTCTTAACCTGTCGAAGAATTACATTGATAATTGGCTGAATTTGAACCCAAATGAACTTCTTATACCAGCTGTGAATTTAAAAATTTTAGATTTATCGTATAACAAGTTCAAATCAATGGAAAACCTAGCAAAGACACAGTTACTTATAAGCTCATCTCTTGAAACATTAATATTAGAACATTGTGAAATAGACTCAATATCCGGACGCTCTCTTTTGAGCGGACTAAGTAACATAAAAGTTTTAAAATTAAGTTACAATCCTCTTGTTCAAATACATGGCCTAATATCATCATCATTAAAAAGTCTTTATCTCAGTAACTGCCAACTAATTACTGTAAACCAAAATGAACTAGCATATTTGCCTTCGTTAATTTACTTAAAAATGTCACACAATTACCGATTAGATTTATCAGCTTCTAATTATGCTTTATATTCTAGCTCACTAAGGTATTTAGACATTTCTTATTGTAATATTTTACAACCCAGTTTACATGGATTCCCTAATTTAAGAAAAGCAATATTAAACCACAAAATGATTAGATTTCTGCGAAGCTATGAGTTTGTTAACAATACAAAATTAGAATACTTGGACCTGTCGTATAATAATATTGGATCAATGAGAAGTGACACTTTTAGAAGTCTTGGTATGTTAAAATATTTAGATTTATCTTGGAATGAAGTAGCTGTTATTCCGGATGGCACCCTAATAGAAATGCCGTCGTTGTCGCAATTAAAAATAGCAAGAAATTACCTGACCCAAGTCGGGCATTTAAAATCTATATCAATATCAAACTTAGATATGAGTTCATGTGAAATAAATAGCATAGGAAAAGATTCTTTAGAAGGACTACAGTCACTTGTTGATTTAGACTTATCTCGAAATGTTATATCTCACATTCCTGACAGTATTTCGTCCAACACTTTAAGATATTTAAATTTAAATTACAACAGGATATCTTCTGTCAACAATTTTACTTTTTTTATGTTACCACGTTTAACCACCGTTTCTGTCATAGGAAATAGATGTACTAATATTTGGCATAGATCATACTTTGATTCTAATCTTTATCTAGAAAGACTAGATTTGAGTGATAACATGTGGAGATGTGATTGTAAGGATAGTAATATGTATGATTTCTATGAATTTGTTACCTTAGAACCCTTTAAAAAAGAAGAATCATATAACTTGGTTTGCAATAACCCTGTAAATATCATTGGACAAACATGGCTAGAAGCTTGTTACTTCACTTGGTATCCTACGCAAAACACGACAAGTCCAGATAACTTAATCTGGTTTATTGTCGTAATGATTACGGGGCTTTCGTTATGTATATTGCTAGTTAACTGCATACGGAACTCAATGAAACGGCGCTTACAAGCAATTCAACAGGAGAGAGAAAGGCAAGTGGAGGAAGCTAGACAAAGATTAAGAGAAATAAGGATGCGGGCTGAGCAAGAAACTTTAACAAATACTCCAGATCCTAGAGATTTGATTGCCCCTCCGTCCTACGACGAAGCTCTCTCAATGCCAAAGTTACATGCTTCAACACATTCGTTATGCGATGCTGGCACAGGAAAAACGAGAAGAAAGCGAGGCAGAAGAAAAACTAAATCAAGTGGCGATTTGTTATCAGAGACAGAACGAAATGGGGATGTTCCTGTGTTACAAGACGTAGAACTCACTCAAACACCAAATGAAAATGGAAGACGACGACGAAGATACCCAAAGAGGTTTGGTAGCCATGAAATTGCAGACTTAGATCAATCACCTGGAGCTCGTAGGAGAAGATTGTCAGAATACGGAGGTGGAGGTGGTGAGAATAGTGTGACAGTAGAAATAGAAGCAGAGTTAGAAAGGCCACTTCGGCCACGAAACCGGAGGTATTCCAGTGATGATAATGAACCTAGAGAAAGTAATTTGTAACATTTTCAGGAATGTATGATACTAGTAACTGAAACATTGCAGTCAATAGTAGACTACTTTTGTATTCGCATAGATATGTTAGTACCGACATACACATATTGACATAAAACTACTATGAAGTTAAATATACCTATTCTTGACAGACTTTTTGTATCTTATCTTATAAATAGTAACAATAGCTTTATAAACTAGTTAATAATAAAACAAATACTTTATTTTGTTTATAGTTAGTGAGAGATGTTAATATTATTTTGTGGCACTGAATGAAATTGAAGTATGTAGGTAGTTGTATTTATTTTTGGTTTATTTTAAACAAAACAGTAACATAATATGTTTACAAACCCCCACCGTTTTATTTAATACCTGTAACTTTTCTTTCAACTTGCAAGATTCCTATTGTATTCTTCCAAAGTCTTTAACCAAAGCTTGAATTAATTGAATTTAAAGAACTGGCCAGCAAGAACTTTTTTGCATAATTTATGTATTGCTAGTAGGCTTTAGGTATACAGTAAAAATATGTACTTTCACTACAAAATAATTTTAATACCTATTTGTGTTTTATTGTGTCTGAGATAAACTATTTATTCGATACTCGTGAGACTTTATTTTTATAGAAAATTGATTTTATGTGCTTGGACATCAAGATGAAAATGTACTAAGAAGGCGGGCACGTTGATACGATGGTGTTTACGTACATAAAAATAAAAACAATACGTGACTGTGTTTTGTTTTTTTTGACAAAAGTTTTTAAATATTATTTTGAGTTTGTTGAGATTAATAATCCTATTTCTTATAAACCGTGGTGAATATTACAATATTATTTGCGTAATTATATTATTTATTTTAACCTTACCTAAATTCACATTTAAATAAGCATACTTTTTTGCAGCCTAAATACTTAGTAGATAAAGGATAGATAGTAGGTAAATTGCTGGTAGAAAAAAAACCTTTATTTATTTTATGAAGTCTCCTTTGTATTTATAAATTTGACCTTACATTTTCACATCAATGGCGAAAGCGACATGGCAAGGCACCCTCACAATATTTTTACAAGCTTTTATTTTTAGTTTCACCTGTCCCGTTGTCTGTCGTTCTGTAATCAAATCTTGCAACTTAAATTTGATCCACTTCCCGGTTTCCGATTGAGCTGAAATTTAGAATGCATGTATAAATCGGATGACAATGCAATGTTATTGTGACATAGATCCGATCTGATGATGGAGCTGGAAGGTGGCCATAGGAACTCCGTAATTAAATGATGCAACCCTATCGAGTTTGAGCTCATTAGATTCGTCTTGACAAGTACTTTGATACTATATGGTAACCAGGGTCTGATGATGGAGCCGGAAGGTGGCCATAGGAACTCCGTAATTTAACGATGCAACCCTATCCAGTTTGAGCTCATTGGATTAGTCTTGACGAGTACTTTGATACTATATGGTAACCAGGGTCTGATGTTGGAGTTGGAAGGTGGCCATAGGAACTCCGTAATTAAACGACGCAACCCCATCGAGTTTGGGCTCATTGGATTAGTCTTGACGAGTACTTTGATACTATATGGTAACCAGGATCTGATGTTGGAGCCGGAAGGTGGCCATAGGAACTCCGTAATTAAACGACGCAACCCCATCGAGTTTGGTCTCGTTTGATTCGTCTTGACGAGTCTCTTGCTTTCGTCCCTTATTAATTATATATGATTGACGAACTACGGACTTCATAACGGAATAACGCTCCTACGCGCTGCGAACTACGTCGTAGTAAATCTCGAATTAAAAATAGAGGTACTAAAAAGTTAAAAAAAAAATTAAAGAAAAAAATCCTTTTTAAAAACAAGCTTTTATTATTTGCTTATAAAATGAACTAAAAAATTAAAAATAAATTAACTCTAAAAAGAAATATAACACTTTATAAATAAAAGCGTGTTACATTGTGATAGCTTGAGGAAAATGTTGTGTTTTTAAAAAGGTTTTTTTTTCTTTAATTTTTTTCTTGTTATTTCAACTAACTTCTAGTAGCGCCATCTATTAACTACAAAATGTACTAGATGCTTTTTCGATAGCAGCACCATCTGTACTGATCTAACCACACTAAATGTTTCCTTGCCACTCGAATTAATTTCATATAAAAGTTAGTGTATGTTTAGTTTTATAGATGTCGCTAATTGTAAAATTTTAAGACTCTTAGTTTTGTCTGCAGCATCCAATTTTATTAAATCCAGTAAGTGGTATCTGGAAAAACTAACGGAGTAGTTAATGTATGGAAATCATCCATTTATGTGGATATCCATTAAAACAGTCGTTCGGCCATATACTTAACTATTTAGAAAAATAATAATCAAACAACACCGTGTACTCGTGTACTTACTTAGAAGCATGTTTGACAACGGAATAATTGTAGAGCCCTTTGCATGAGAATTTAAGAAGTTTTCTTTACGCATCGCTTCGCCGCGACGTAATTACGATTTCCTTACTTTTCTATTTCTTCTGTCAATGAATAAACTTTAACATTAATTCAGCAATTAGACCACGCAGCGTTTTATTTTCGTCAACAAATACCTATTTTCGAATGGATATTTTTTTCATAAAATTTGTAACCAATTTTTATTACCTACATCAATGGTCACGAATAATTTAATGTTAAAAATCTCATTAAAATTGGTAAACTCTTGATTGCATTTTTAAATAAAAATAAATCGCTGTTTGGTCTTGCTAAGACTCGAGAACTGCTCGGCCGATTTAGTAGATTTTGTTTACGAAATGTTTGTCCAGGGGGTCTACTCTCAAAAACGAAAATGGCGTATCAAAAACCGGACAGAAATTTTTTATTCTCATAATCGTAACCAAATCACTTCGAATGCAGAATAAGCGTTTTTAAATAATAAAATATTATTTATGCAAATCAAAAACCACGTTTTAATTTCCAAACTTTTGATAAAACTGTACAAACGACCTTTCGCTTGTTCGTTTTGTTTTTGGTAGTAGAACCTCAGAATATGTTTAAACGGTGAGAAAAAATGGGAAAGCGGTACAAAGTTAGCTTAAATTTTCAGTTAAATTCATATGTATCATGTAATAATTAATAATAATGATAATAATTGCGCCAGACAACCACGCCAATCACCTGGTCTCAATCTAAGGTTTTCCCTTGTACTATGAGTACCAGACGACGGATACTAACTGGGGACGTCATCCCAGCACACCCAGACCCAAGTCAATTTAGAAAAGTTCATTTTCCAAATTGACCTGACCGGGAATCGAACCCGGGACCTATCGCGCTTTGGCCGCCTACCTTAGCCACTGCGCCACCGAGGTCGTCAATGAAATAATTGAATGTTATTTTAAATTTAATATGGGGAGAGTAAAACAATAAAACTTGAATCAACCATTTATATCGTATAGTTCGAAATAAAATACATCATTTATAAATCTTCTTACTGAACTATTATTGTTCTCTATTTTGTTCCTTTGTTTTCACTTAAAAGATTCATAACGGCATTTATTTATTAGATACTTATCTATTCAAATAGTTGCAGAAGTGCAAAGCGAAATTAATACAGAAATAAAAGAAAAGCGAAAGATTGTTATTAATACAATAATTTCATTAATAAAATAGAATTAGACAAATGTACATGAAATCCAAAATTCAATTATCATATATTTACACAATCTGAGTTAGCATGTGTAGCTTATAATAAATGGTATCACATTCTTATACCTAAACAATAAAATTATAACTTATAAAAGGAACTTACGCTTAGCCAGACCATAGAGTGAATCTCTACAGGAAAATATGAGAAACAAACATAGCCAGATAGTTATTCGTTGTTCTAAAACTTTCTATTTGCCTGCGGATAAGTACACAACCATTGAAATTTTACAATTCAAAATAGTAAATACCGAAAACAGGAAAAATCTAAAACAAACCTAATAGAATACAATAAACTATTGTATAGCATGCGTTGGTCGTCTTGTAATGTTTACGAAGTGGATTTACTAAAACGAAACCATTATACTATCATGAACATGGCAACATCTTTACACGTATAAAAATAAGTTTACTTATTGCGCAATATACTCTCATAAATATTTATACCACTAATAATGTTAAAAATAAAGGCACTGTCGACTACAAACACACTTTGGCAGCAAAGTTTTTAGACGTAACACTCATACCAAATATTCAGTCCACCGCACACAAGAGTTTCCTGGAATATGCATAAAAAATAATCACAGAATTTCGCCAATAGTGAAGTAGTTGTTGATTGACACTGTATAACATACACTAGTGTAGTCCGTCAGGACGAGACCTTGTTTCAAGTGGTTGACTTGCGTGTGCCGTCCGTTGGAGTGATGATGATGTCTCCAGCGTTGGACCTACTTCTGTTGACTAGGACTGGTGTCTTCGGCTTTGGTGTCTCAGACATTTTTATGCGCACCCTGCCCATGTCTGGCGAGTAAACTGGGACGTACTCACGAGACGGTGATAGGAAATCAGAGTCGGTTATTTGGTCCCCGTTTATCAAAGGCTGCGACACATCTAAACCGAGGTTACCGTTTAGTGTTGGGGTCTCATCTTCGTTTAAAGGCACAAATACATCCTCACTCGACAAAGAGTTCGTATCTTTATGAAAATCTGTAGATGCTGGATCCGACTCAAATGACGTCTCTTGTTGCGGCACTGGAACCTCAGCCAGATTATTATCTTTTGAACTGCTCTTATTCTGATTTGTATCTCTTGGACTATCAGTGCGTACGTCTTTGTTTTCATCATATTTAACACCATTCCCAATGTCACCATTTTCACTTTTCTTTTGAAGTACTTCATGTGTAGGCACTAACTCGTATTTGCCATTGATTTTTCTTTCAACTGGAGATTCAAGTCCACCAGCAGGCTTACCTAATAATGATTTATTCATGTCCACCATTTCTTTAGAAGCCTTTTCTACATCTCTTTTCTGTTGTCTTAGAAGTCGCCTGTCTCTTCGCTTTCTCATTTGTCCTTTAACAATTGCAAAACCTATTAGGCCTACTAAAAGCACTACAATAATTGCGATACAAACATACGTGCCAGTCTTATGTGGCGCCACTTTTTCTGTTGTAGTCGGAGCTGCACCGAGATTTGAAGGTTGCGTTACGCGTATATGTTCTGATACAGTAGTATCTCGTGATACTTGAGGAGTTACGTGGTCTTCTTTAACGGGAGGTGGATCCGTGTACCATTGATGCCCACCAATGAAGATAGAAGTCTCTTCTGGTATTGGAGAGTCGGTCGAACTGTCACTATCAAAGATTCTTGTTACAGGAGCAGGATCCAATTCTCTTATGGGTGTTGTAATCGGAGCTTCGGTGGATTCAGTTACTGGCTCACTGTAATCCAAATCGTTGTTAAATAAAAGAAAATCTCCAGATCCTGAACCCTGCCCTGATCCTTCAATGGGATCTTCGGTATTGTTTTCTTCTTTTACAGGTAAAAATTCTTGGTTGGACCGGGAAGTGTCTTGAATGTGATTGGCAATTATTCGCGGTTCGATTAAATTAGGGACTGTGGTTGATTCACCGTCGCCTGATCCTGATCCTTCTAAAACATCTATCGGAGGAGACAAAGTAGAACGGTCTACTTTCAAAAACATTTCGCTGTCATCATCAGCAACATTATGCGGGTCATGCAACACTTCTCCATCATCCAAATCACTTTTGGCCACTAATGGCATTGACTTTAATGCTGTAGATTGCTCCCCAATTTCTTCTGCATCGACTACTGGCTGATCACCCATCATCATGTCGAGGTAGTTCATTTCGGTTCTAGGAATTTTGCAAATATCTTTGGTCTTTAACTCTAGCCAAGAGCGACCGTTTACTCTATCAGGGGAAGCACATTTCACTTTATCTATTACTACGTTCGCACGAAGCAAGCGATCTCGTGCCGCGATGTTTTCGCAAGAGCAACGTAAGGGATTTCCCTCTAATTCTAAATGTTCCAAGCTATTCAGATGCTCAAGATTAGATGGCACATCTTGCAACAGATTGTTAGTTAAATCTAGTGAACTAACACTTGTAGGCAAATGCGTCAACGAGAGCGTCTGTATTCTGTTGTTGGCTAGGTTCAGGTGAACCAATTTTTTTGCATTGTGCAAGAACTTGTTTAGGTTCGTGATGCCGTTTGTAGAGAGGTCAAGCGTGACAACTTCTGTTAGGCGGTCGAGTTCGTGGGACAGCTTGGTGATGTTGTTGTGGGAGAGGTCTAGGATGTTGATGTTGTGATGTTTCTGTCGAAGGGTGTGCTTGTAGAGTTCCACGAGGCTACTGCAGGTGGCGCGATGAAGGCCATCGCGGGTTGTATTGCAGACACAGCTATCGGGGCAGACCCCAGCCAGGGTAGGAGCAACCAGCAGGCACACTGCCAGGGCGTAAGCGTAGACTCGGAGCCACATGTTGGATTGAACTCAGCACCTGGAATAGAAAGAAAAATAGTATTATTAAAACTATCCACATACGTCATTAAGTTGGTAAACGGTGGTGTAAAAGTGAAAAAGTGAATTAGCGGGCTTTTCAATATCCTGATGGACCTAAGGCTTCCATAATCAAAATGAAAGCTTCACTACAACAGTAAGATACTGGCTTAGTAACAATGTGATCACAAACCCGAGCTTTGTTTTAAAACATACTTTGCTCGACCGGGAATTTTTATCGAACCCAGGACTTCTACATTTTGACCCATTACTTGAACCACTATTTTACTAATTGACCATCGAAGTCAATCTCTAGTGTATGTAGATGAAAATGTTCTCAGGTCTATAGGTACGAAGTAAAAAGGCTTTTAAGTATTTTAGAGATAACCGATTACTATATTTATTTTAATGGACGTGCAAAGTTTAGAATATCATTTTATCGAATCGAAAACAGCTGTGCGGCAGTGGTTGACTTGTACTTGCTAATTTCACTTCGCTACTAAATATTTCTTTCTTGGTTGACTCAAAGTCATTTTAATATTGTAGGTTAAATGCCATCAACGCAAATTAATCGCTAATCTGTTAGCGGTTAGCTGCAATATCGAATTTCTGCCGCAAAACTAACACGTGTTTTATTAACATGAGTCCAGTTATCAACCGACTGCTGATGATCAGTTTGATAGTTAAGTTAACATTTAAACATAATCTTAGACAAACGTATAAGTTTTGTTTGCAACCGTTTGCTAATTGTTAATCTGCGTGTTAGTTACTAATGCTTGGAGAAAAGTCTGGTACCTACGTCCGTGCAGCTTTTTTGCTTGACTTGGCAGATCTTACCGCCATATAATTTTTCGCTCAAATTTGTGGGCTGACCGAAAAAAGTACCATATTATATAATAAGGTACTTTTTATAATAGGTATGTGCTTTTAAATCAGAATTAAATAAAGAATTTTGTATTATTTGTATTTTTTTATTTTATTTACACAGTGAAGTGTCTTTTGTAGCTCTGCAAATATGATTAGACAGTTATTAATGATGTAAAAATCATTTTTATAAGCGCTTTAAATATGCACCGTATTTCAAGAATCGTGCATGTAGGTAAATATACTTGATATTGAACGTGAACTGAAATGATAGTAGTATTAGTAGATTCAAAACGGTCTCCTATTATATCGGAATACTTTTGCTCATTAACTCACTTCCAACTATCATGACAATCCACAAACACCGTTAGAGCTAAGACTAGATCACGTAACCAGTGATCAGGCAATTAAATAAATCACAACATCCTTATGGCTTTGCCTCTAAAAATAGGACGAGCCGCTCCCCCGCTGACTACTGCGCTCTACATTGCCAATTATTGCAACTGCAGTACCTCCGACAATTTGAATCTGGCGACTTCCTTTCATGACGGCTAGGAGGCTAAGTTTAGACGCTGTCAATCCACAATGGAGTCATTCAGAAGATTTGTAGCGCGAGGAATGGCCCGTGCTTGTACAAATGTTGCGTTTGGTTCTAGGTTGAATTATGCAGTATAGTTTCCATCATTAGAGGTAGGTACATATTACTTTTACTAAAGTATAAAGCACGTTACACTACACTAACATACTTAGATATTAAAACGACTCCGAAATCATACAAAAACATCATGGCGTTTTTCCGAATTTAAAGTTAACTTTCGAAGACCATAGATTTCGTTTATAAGCGAATGGAAGAAAAATCTTGTATCTTTGGCAGTGGTTAAATTTTAATGATTCGAAACTTTTTAGATAACATTTTTTTTGTTTTAAGTCTATAAACTTTTTTTTTTATATTGCACTTCAAGATTGACCTCAACCCACCTGATGTTATGTGTTAATGAGGTCCTAGCTTAAGGGCAACAAGTACAGCACAATAAAGTTATTACTGGACTTGTCACCCTTACCATGAAAGCTTGATCCCTGCTACTAATGTAGCACCCCCCAGGAGCTCTGTACCTAGTTCTACAATCAAGTCAATAGGTCCTGAGAACAGAGACCAAACAAACTCTCCGAATAGGAATCATTTCTGTTTTGTTTCGTTTGTGAATAAGCAATCTGGTCAAGGTTTGTAGCCGGTGACACTGTCCCCATTCATAAGCTACTTAGGGCTTCGGCTCTTGTATGCCTCACCATTGGTCTTAGATTCATTTTTCGGAAAGAAAGTATTCCAGTTTTTGATCTGATCTTCGGAAAGGACTTCATTTCAAAGATGTATAATAAGGATAACATACATGTAAGCAAACACATAAATGTATGCAAGCTCGACACTTAATCTGAAGATATCCGATTACTTTCCGTTCTCTGGCATGATTGGGTCAGTAAGAAATCTCATATAGCCGATCCATAATTGTAAGTAGATTATTTTGTTACGTATTAAGACATTTTGTTAGCTAATAATGCATCTGATCAGTATTGCATCAAAAAACAATGTAGGTCAAAAATATACCTCGATTACTAACAAAAAAGTAATTTATCTTTTTGACGACCTCCGTAGCCGAGAAGCGAGCGGGCCGGACTTTGGCTTCGCGCCATCTCTGAGGTCCCAGGTTCGAGGCCCCGTTTGGTCAGTATGGAAAACGAACTTTTCTAAATTATTTAGGGTCTGTGTGTTGTGGTAACGTCCGCGTCGTTGTTTCTGATTTTTGTATTACAAGTGCTTAAGCTTGTGAATCAAAGCAATGTATGTGATGTTGTCCAATATTTATTTATTTATCGTTTTGACTAATTTAGTCGAATGGAAACAATCTTTATTGTATAGCAAGCTGCAATTGGTAATCTGAGAAGAATGTTGAATTCCTGCATCGACTCATTTGATATTTCAGGACTGGTAAGGTGGGCGGGGTCAGCCAAAAGAGCAAATGTGTCGAATTTTGCGACCCAGCGTGAGTGCCAATAAAAAGTTCTATTTCGGTCGACATCCTCGTGCACTTGGCCGCCTCAGGGCCAGGCCATGCTAACGGCAGGAAGGCGGCACTTACCCATTTATGCGCAGGCGACTCTCCCGCGACACCTAGCACGCGTGTCAGTGCGCGGATTTGGTGCGATTGATACAGTGTAGGGCTATTTTAAAAATAAAATAATCAGTGCGGGTTTCCACACAAATTTTGCTTTCTACCGTCAAAATCGTAGGCCGTGGTTTAAATTTTTTAAGGAAACTCTTTTGGTGTTTCCAGTTTGGTACACAAACAAGTTACATACAAGGAGGTAAAATAAGTGTGTGAATGAAATATTTATATAAATACCTATAATTTAATCAAAACGGAATATATAATCATGACAATCATTAAAATCACGAAATCAATCACGCACTATTAACTTTGATAAGAAATAATGGCTGGGAATCGTAAAGAAATCATATAAAACTTTTTAAAATCGACTCAATATCCCCCCTTTAATTTCAGAAACTGTATATTTTCTCGTGACAAACGTAAGCTACCTAAATTCGTACAGCTATTAACGCGATCAAAATGCAAACATCACAAACTATCTTTAATAAAACTACAACGTTTTTTACATATTTATTTTTCACAATGAATTTCTACAAAAACTTGCAAGAGCTATAAATGGAGGAGTTCATTAACCCATGCTATTTTTTCCAAATCGATTATGAACAATTACGCTTGTTTTTTCTTTCAATTCCTGTTTCTCGGTATAATCACCTGATACTGGTTATCTTACAGCAATCATGAGATTCATGAGTCATAAAATATATGCTTTGTTTCCTCTTAATACCTGTCGTTAACTTCGACACTCCTAGGCTATTTTAGGCTTAGAAAAACTTAAACGCTTAGTTCTGGCCAACGTATGTTACGGTCGAGAATCAACTATTGTATCTGTTTACCCTTGAACCTCTGTATAAAAAGATTTGTTAATAATACTGTTGTATAATTAAGATGTTAGCTGCTATCGTTATTACTCTACTGATTTGACATGTCAAACTTGCGTTGACAAGGTCATATCTTAAAATACGACTGTATACAAGCGTAGTCAACGTTACATAACCAAATCATTACTGCGCCATTTTGGTTTGATAAGTTTAGTTTTCCGATACGGCAATTTTATTTCCTTATTTTACTAATGTGGTCGCATATCAAATTTCAACTTATTTGCACAATGAGTGAAACAATATCGAGGCATATTAATTACAACTGACACTTCCCGTTTCCATTTACAATCTTAAGGGGAAAATGTTACGAGCTAATCAGTTGATTTCATCAAATCACACAAGTATACTTTGTACTAAATTAAACAGATAAAACTACGCCGCATTTCGTTGGTAGTAACCCTGCCCTTTGCACCAGATGTAATTTGTAAAATCTCTTCTAGGACAAACATTGATGTGATGAAGATTGATATGTGTGTAGTTATTGTGGTACTGGCTGTTGCCCCTGACTTTGGCCGCGTTATTTCGGGGTTAAAAGTATCCTGTATGTTAACCTTTTACCTTACTTCTCAAAAGCTGATTAATTAATGGTTAGATTCAATATGTTAGTCATTTCTTTTGGTAAACTTATAAAAATCGTTTCTATCATAGAACCTGTACTAATTTTGCGGAGAGTCTCACACAAATTTCCATCCCCTTTTTAGGGACTGGGAAAAGACTTTAAAAATTAAAGTAAGTATTTTTCGTTGGTATCAAATAGTCTGTGTACCGATTTTTAGTTTCCAAACTCGCAAACTGCAAAATTTAAAACACCCCTTTTGAAAACCTTGGGGGCACATTTCCAAAAAAAATAAGTTCGATTTTTTTTACTCACAAATAGCTCCTGTATCAATTTAAAGTTTTCCACCATGAATATTGCAGAATGCTCCATATTATCTTCCACTTCCCATTTTAGGAAAGTGGGGGGTTAGAATGTCATAAAGAGTATCCTATATTACTCTCCATTCCTTCAACTATCTTCAATTAAAAAATCACGTCAATTCGTCGCTCCATTTTATCGTGCAAGACGACCAAACACCTTCACTCTCCCATTATTAATATGGTTATATTTATCAAGCCAATAGTGAAATGTAAAGTCGTAATATCATCTCAGAATAAATTAAGAATGTCAAGGTAAAGAGACCCAAACATTATGACAAAGCGGAAGACCTTACCTTAAACGAAGTGACAGTCGGTAAAGTTTATTTAATAAATAAATTGCTGTAAGTGGTTTTCATTAAGCAACGCTTGTTGTACCGAAGAATGAAAAGGCGATAAAAATAATGTAAAGGGTTGTCGATGACGAAACAGTGAGTCAGACGCGGAGGCTGCTTGCACCACGCAGACCGGCTGACCGTGTGCCCGTAGTGTCACTTCTTTATGATATTACACTTTCAATAGGGCTGCCTTGCAATAATTCGTAGTTCTTCTACATCCTCTGTTAAAGATTTTGTAGAAGTACAATTGTGTCTAAAATATGTCCCCTTAAAACTAGCCGGCCAACAGTATCAGCATTCTTTTGGTTTCATTCGCTTTGTGGCCATATCCATACTTATCTCAGTCAACTCATCTTCGGGAATCCGGCTCGAAGGACCAATGTTTAAAATGAGTATGTGGTAATTTCATGTGGTGTAGTTTTTCACGGGCTTAAGAAATAATTTAAATACATATTTTTTAGGTTCAATTTGGTGGACTTTTTAATTCTGTACTTATTTTTGAAACTGACATTTCACATTCATGTTTATCTTAATTTGAAAAGAGGTCGTGAACACATAAAGTTTAAATGAGATTAGACTATTTGAAATTTTAGGCTTTTATTGCAATGCTTGTGTTGATATAAAGTACATCATGACGCGTGGGACAATAAATTGTGTATATTTTACATGGATCTACAATATCTTTGATCGAAGATCTACATTCCTCAAACATTCAGGATATGAAAAGTTGGGGACGTTTTAGTGCGTGTATCGCTTATGTAAGAGCGGGGGAGTTCCGCAGAAACCACTCCCCGGCCAGATAGCAATAAGGCGGCGTGTCAAAGATTATTTCCCTTACAAAAAATACCCGTGTAATATCAATGTAACATCCGTCAGGTAGGTTTGTAAAATCAATACACAAAGCCAGCGGAAATCTAATCACGATCACTAAATCAATTACATATCCTTGGGCACCAATTATTAACGTAGAAAAAATTGTTTTATTATTTCACAACATTCTTTCGCAAAAGAGGTCACTATTTCGTTCTTGACAGCCCTAGCTGGGTGAAATACGTTCATCTGATACATATCTGCTCTTGAATAATTTCTTTAGCCCGCTATGGGCAAGATAAGAGCATTTATAATATGTCACGCAAGGATCGGAAGCGTGGTTGCCCTACTGCCCTGTATCTAGTACCTCTTGTTTATGTTCTGTACTGCTACTTAATGAGACGACGTAGGTCGTGTAGGAATGTAGGGCGACATGTAACCATGTAACTAGAGACTGAAGAAAGGTGGAAGATGAACCATAGGAGAGGCCCTGTCTAGCAGTTAACTGTTATAGGCTGATGATCATGTTATCTGAACTGTGAATGAGAAATCTTTTTGTACATAAAAATTACATCAGTAATATATATGAAACGTCTATATAAAACAAATGAAGCACTCCGGTTCGTGTGTTTTGTGTGAAGATGCAATACGTCAAGCCTAAATAAATAAATAAATATTGGACAACATCACATACATTGCTCTGATTCTATGGTAAGTAGCTGAAGCACTTGTGTTACAGAAATCAGAAACAACGACGGTACCACAACACCCAGACCCGAGACAATATAGAAAAGTTCGTTTTCCATATTGACCAAATAGGGATAATTATTTGGTTATAAAACAATATCTCCAGTTAGTACGTCAGTTAGATTTTCAAAATACAATGAAAAAGCTGAAATGCCATATCGGTTTTAATCTATGCAGACGAAGCCGAGGTCGAATGTAGTTCTATTATAAACAGGCTCCGTCTCAATAGGTAGCCAGCAGGTTCTCAGTGGAGCGCGATTGATCAGGTTCAGTTACTGGCCAGTGCACGTTGCGGGCCATTCGAGTGGCGCGGGTCGAATCTTGCGCACCTAAGCTTGTAGCTACTACATGGGTACAATGTGGCCATAATCCCTACTAATATTATAAATGCGAAAGTAACTCTGTCTGTCTGTCTGTTACGCTTTCCTGCTTAAACCTCTCAACCGATTTTGATGAAATTTGGTATAGGTATACGTTGAATGTCAAGAACGGACATAGGCTACTTTTTATTAAAAAATAAGGGGGAAGGGGGGTAATAGTGGTATTACCCCCCTTCCCCAAATATATAAACTTCCAAAGGTGGCTTTGGAAGTTTATATGGAAAAAAAAATATTTTTGAAGTTAGAGATATGAAATTTGGCACAAATATAGCTCGAAACTTGGATTAAAATAAAGACTACTTTTTGTTTCGAATATTAAGGGAGAAAGGGGTAAAACCGACCATAAAACGATGTAGTCCACGCGAACGAAGTCGCGGGCACAGCTAGTTTGAAATAAGTGAGCTAACGAAGACTAGTCTAGGACCTAGAACCTAGGTCCGATGCATGGTTATTCAAGTCGTCCGATTATAACAATGCAATGTCGCTTTAAAAGGGCTCTATTAAATAGAGCATCAAAAAAATCACAAATTTAACAAGTGAGCCACTTGTATTTGGGTGACTTGGCTCTTGACTTAGGACAGTCAGTATTCCTGTCTTCCAAATTAAAAAATAGGTGCCTAAGAAATTATTTCTCGTTTTCTTAAGTAGAATTAGTTTAAACAAACCTCTTTACGTCATTTGATTTGTAATAATTAATAAACGCTGTCAAAGAAAGCGAGTCAACTCTATCATAATTCAATATTCAGTAATAAACAGTTTTATATGGTTCTTTGGAATCAAACGCGAGATTTCAAGATTTAAATTGACATATTTATCGCCGCTTCAAAGAAAATTACGGCCAATAATAAACGTTTCTCAACGCATTACACGATTATCTCTTCCTATTTCCGTTTTTTTTAACCTTCACCTATTTGTATTAGCGAAAAGTGTTCTCGTAATCGCATGCGTAGGTACTGAATGGAAGCATGTTAACGGTATCAAACTGAATGCATTAACTGACGCCATGGTGAATTAAGGGTTGTTACTAAATATTAATGGCAAAAAAAAAAAAAACATGTAATTTTTTTTAGAACGTAGATGTAATTGAGAGCGTAAATCATTTTATGAGGCAGGGAATATCCATTGAAAATTTTTGTGCTATATTAACAATAAATAATTTTAATTTTAATCAAAATATTAGAAACACATGATATCCTGTAAAAACATATTTTTATTGAAGACCGAAGTTGTTAAAATACCTCTAGTAATTAGTGACATTATACAAATAAATTTAAGTGAATGTGAACGCTTTAAATTATGTGCCATGCATTTTTTATTATCATATACATAAAAATTTTAATAGAATTGACATGAAGGGGATTATTTTATACCAGTGTAATATTTTATATCTGCCTCATGAAGCGAAAAGATTTAAATTGCCTACAGATTTGATTTGATTTTCCAATGTAATCTTATATATTTCCTTTCACTTTGCCTATTATAACCAAACGCCACAGATAGTTTCTAGAGGTTCTTAAAAAATAAAAAGTGTTTATAAAAACAATATGTAATTTTTAGACTGCCACGCAAGTATTTTTTTTATAATTTAAGCGGATTGAATATTTTATTCATTATTTTCAATAACATAAATATAATATTATTTAACATAGTTAATGGTAGATATTGGCAACCCTATTACATCGTTAATAAATTCTTAGATAAACACGCGGATGGTGTGCGAATTATTCGAGTATCAGTTCAATGTTCCAACATTTATTACGGCACTAGATTTACTATTTAGTGCGTAGACGTGTCAGAATACACACTTTGGACTTTGTACAGCCTTTATGTCGCTAGCATAAGAACTAAAATCGAACTGCAAGTATTAACCTTGATGTGCTGTTTATCGTACTTAAGGAATTTTGTAAGGAACTTGTCATATTTTAGTTTCACTTTAGTAATTTAGTTTTATCATTAATTAATAAAATTTCGGTCACAAATAAGACCAGTTTCTAAAAATTAACGTTATTTACATCAAAATAATGAGAGTACAATATATCTTAAATTTTTTTCTGTACCTTGTGGTTACAAGAACCTACGTACATGCTATTTATTTTTTATTTTCATTTACGGTTTAAAATTTGACGAATGTCATTCTTGTTTTTTGCTGTCCCTATCATATTCTTACATAATTCTTTGATTAACTATTTTTCCTGGTAATTATTTTTTTCCTTCCCTGATCTCTCATAACCCCAATACATATTTTTTATACTCTTTCTACCAAAACAATATACCACACAGGCAATAATCTTCATTTATGTAAAGTACAGATTGTTTCACTTGCAAACTTTCAAACGTAAGCATATTCAGTAATAATGTAGGTTTTACTTCATCTAACTCTACACTCATTATTCTTAAGACTGGTAGCGTGCGTTACCAAAAAGTTTATCTAGGGCTGGCTTGAGTTGTGCGGAACTAAGCATTAGATAAATAAATGTGATATACTGCGTAAATGTATTGATCGACGAGTTCGCAAAGTAGGCCACTGTTTACGCAACACAATCGCACAATGGTGGGGTTATTTTTTCAGTGTTCACATTGATCTGACAGTTTGTAAATATTGTTCGTTACGAACAATGCTGTTGTATGTCTTCGCTCGTATAATTGTTACGAGGAACTCGGAAGATGGGCTACCGACGCAAACGAATACGTTATTTTTGCCTTATATGACGCTTGTTCTATAAATATGTTTGTTTGTATTTTATAGAGTTCCACAGCCAAGGGTATAATGGGACCCTATTACTAAGACTTCGCTGTCTATCCGTTTATCTGTTCTTCTGTCACTAAAACATTCACAGAACATTAAGTAAGTATAATAATAATAATAATAATAAAGGCGTAGGGAAGTGACGAGCCCTTTGCCCGCTGGTGAGAGTTGGCGATCTTCGCACCATGAAGAGCGACAACTTTCTATCAGTGCAGTCTCCCCAGGGCAGCTTGTGGCGGGCTGAATGGGATTGACACCCTTTGGGACGCGTGCCCCTGAGAGTCGACCAGGCCCTTCTCTCCACTTGCCTTAGTCGGCCGGTGGGAGTGGACCCCAAAGGGGCCGCAGGACTCCCACCTCTGGCTTGCCTTAGCCGGCCGTCCAGAGTGGGGCATCAGAGCTATATGCTCGCAGGGTGGAAGTGAAAGATGCCTAAGTCGCGAGTTGGCACAGTGGCGTAAGCCACTGGGTAGAAAGCGGTGCACACTTCTCCACACCCAGAGCCGCTCACACAATGTTGCCCCTCGTCGCTCCTGCTTCGTGCCTTGAGTGGGTGACCAATGGGGGGCCCAAGACAGTGAGATGGTGAGTCACCACCTGCCCATTTTGATCGTGTTTTTAAACATTGATCGAGCAGGTGCCATAGTCCCTCCCATACCTAGTCCCGGTTACCCAGTCCACTAGCACCTCAACCCAATAGCCCAGATTCCTTTTTATCCACTCTATTCCATAGTCCTGCACTGACCGGGGGTTGTCCTTGGCTGCATTTTATAGTGTAGGTATACAGGGATAATCGTCGGTCGGTGTCACATTACTTTAAGATCATACTTGTTTTTTAAAGGGCCTCTACGTGTTGGCTTCGGCGCCATTGCTGCCTCCCGAAAGACCGGGACTCTGTAAACCCGAGATATTGAAAAAATAGACATAATAATAAAATCTTCATATAATAAAATAAACAAATATTTAAGAGCTTATACAGAGCGCCCTCTTTTTTTACATAATGGTACGTGGTGTTGTTGACGGGTAAGAAATGCCTCTAGATGTTAAGTCTGTCTTTTGTACCGCTTTATATAGTTGCAATAACCTTGAAATAAATATATTATATCTTCGTGAACAAATTTGTTTTCGTAGCTCAGTCACATTAAAGGGCAAAAGACGGTAAAATAAAAAAATAAGTAACATTGGTAATTGTTTTGTATTCAGTGTGCTACATGTACGATATAGGTACATATACCTCCTGTAGAATTCTCCCTATATTTTCCTTACACCTTTTATATTATAATTGGACCTAAATAATACAAACATATAAATTTACAATTGGAAACACCAATTGAAGAGATAACAGAGGCAGGGAGTAAGTCTTGGTGATAAATTGGTTTAAAAATAAATAGTTTAACAAAGGTCGTGTGGAAACGATGGATTCACACTTATCTCATAAAAAAAGTATTTCTTAACAGTAATTATAACATGTTCTCAATTGTATATATTATATTTATGTGACCGAACGGTAGGTAGAAAATAGTTGGTATAACATTTTTTTAATTAATTATTTTGTCTTTATGGCGTCTTAACAGCAGCTCATAGAGCAAGGCGTATATTCTATGAGAAAGAAAACGAGAGAGAGAATTTAGATCCCTGGCAATTAAGATGTGCATATTACACGACATTGTTACTTTTCCTCTTGCTAAAAATATAAATAAGTAAACTTACTTACATACCGGTTTATATGCGTACGTATTGTACTATACTAAATATAAATATATATATATCGAGGGTTCCCTGGTCAAACCCGATAAGTGCCAAAAACATACTTCTGAGATAATCGATGTTAAAGGTTTGTAAACAGTAAAAGTGCAGTTTAATAGTTAAATGTCCACAATTTTGAGTTTTATTAGTAATGATATTTCATAAAGATTTAGTTTTCATATTTATTTTACTTCTAATGCTTACAGTTTTGCTGTAAAAATTTTTTTTTTGGTAAAGGGTGCCGACTTATTGGGTTTCACCTGAGAGAAAAAAACGATTTAATCACTTAAGTTTTTATTAATTCCAGGCAAAAACCAATTGTAATTATGTTTGCATAAGGTTATTAATTACTTTTATACTCTTTTTATATACTTGTTCATTGTTTAAATTTTGAGGATAATTTTCATTTAATGTTCTATCCAGCTATGATTTTTTTCGGTAATAATTTGTTTCGTGTACATAGTTTTCGACCGATGAGACCCATCAAACTACCGCCTTATTGCCATGACCTCAGTGCTGTTCAAAGTCATGGAACGGATTATCTATAACCGGTTGGTCTGCTACCTAGAGGATCACTCCTTAATTAATGATCTCCAACATGGCTTTAGGCCGAAACGATCGATTGATCTTCTAGCGTATGTGACGCATCTCAGAGGGGAGACAATTGCCGAGGCATTTGATCGTGTCCTGCACAAAGCTCTTTTTTCCAAGCTTACGGCAAATGGACTACCCACACGGCTTTGTGACTGGATTTCTGGCTTTCTGCGTGACGTAGAAGTCACATCGTGTCTGACGGATTCGTATCGCAGTTTATGCGTATTTATCGCCCACCCTCTTCTTTCTTCAGATAAATGATATGCCACTGCTTGGAAACATACATTGCTATGCTGATCACAGTATGGTCAATGAAAGAAACCTTGATTGGCCTTCGGCAGGCAACGCAGTAATGGAGGAGGTACGGGAGAATTTTGTCGTTAAACTGGATCGGGTGTTGGGCCTCATGAGAAAATGGGTTTCAAATAACCAGGTCCTGTTCAATGCCGAGAAAACCCAAGAGTGCGCATTTTCGACAAAAACATCCCAATTCCTTCCGCTCCTCATTCATCAGGGTACTCCCCTCTGCCTGCGTAATAGCCTAAAAAGTAAGTAAGCCTGCTTGGCATAGATATCCGCTGCAACCTTAATCAAGATCAGTACATCGAGAGTTTCATCTGATTAGCATCCAAAAAACAGGGGATCCTGAATAAAGTGCATTGTTTTGTCACGCCGGACCAGCTTTGTCTTTTATACAAGACTCAAGTCAAGTCCCGTCTGGACTACTGCTTGTATCTCTGGGACGGTTCCGCCAAATACCTTATGAATGGTCTTGATTGGTTACAGCAAAGGGCTGTGCGCATTATCAATGTTGAAGGGGTTATTGAGAACCTTGATCCTCTTCAACTTCGTAGAGACATTGGTTTATTGACTGTCTTTTATCGTTTTTATCTCGGTAAGTGTTCCGAGGAACTATTTTCTCTTATCCCGCCTTCCATTTGCCTTTACAAAACTACAAGAGCCAGCCAACGATGTTATCGTTTCACCGTGGAAAATATTCCATCGCGAACCAAAAAGTTTGATAACTCTAATCTTTGACGTACCATTAAAAAATAGGCCTCGTTGCCGGCTGACGTGTGAAGAAGCATAATGCAGGCCAGTATAGCGATGCTAACGGATAGGATATTACGAAATCAAATCCGTTGTCATCGTGATGTGGGTTCCTTTCTTGCTTACCATTAGGTTGGAAGGAGACAAAATACCGCGTTTTTATATAAAAAAAATATTGAAATCTTGGAAACAAAGGTTAAGCTAATAAACATCATATTATATGTATATAACATGATTTAAAAAAATTACATGTGTCTGTCACCAAAAAAAATATGCGATACTATTCATCTGCGTGGCAATATCTTTTTGTGACTTATCAAGTTCTGACGAGTAATTTGTATTTGCTCCAAAGATAATCTAGCGAGGAGAAAGCAGAACAATATTCCACGAACATAGGTTCATTAAAATTTACCAAATTCCGATTAAATGCGTATTTAGAGCTTTGTAATAGATCGCGCCCCCAAAAAGCACAGGGTCATGGCACGTGAAAAAAATAACCACCCTCTGATCTTGCTGGATAAATAAAAAAATTGCATAATCAGTGTCAATAAATACTTTCAAAAAATATTAGATTTAAATTTAAACCATGCAACCGATAGTACCATTGATATGAATCTGCACATAAATGCTGCTATTTTTATTTTCCAAGGGAACATTAAGCTGAGGACAAGAAAACCGGAAAAAGCGTCCTCTTATCCATATGAAAAAGTGTAAAATTATTTCAAAACCTTGTAATTATAAGTACGTAAAACAAAAATAAAAAGTAAGACGTGAAACCCAATAATTATCCTTGCATTAAAAATATTTCTCAGTACGTAAATATTGTAACCTAAATTGGTTAGAGGTAAAACCCAATAAGTTCCCTATTCCGGAGTCTAGATGATGCTATTTCGTTTCGATAAACGGAAAGTATAATTATTTTGTCAAAATTACGTGCAATGCAATCAAACAAAGGTCAACGCTCGCGATCCTGTCGCCACCTGTCTAATGTTATGTCTACTGTCATATCTACTTATTGGGTTCTTCCCCAAACAAAATTACAGTTCAATGTTGATATCTGCTCGTGCGAGTATCCATTAAGTATGCTTTTCATATGTCATTTCTAATATTAGCTTGAAGTAAAACACTATAAGTAGTACTTATTGGGTTTTAGCTTAATGATTAAATATGTTTGCATACTTAATATTATAATAGTAAAACCCAACAAAATGTGTTGATGGATTTAAGTTTTAAGTAAAACCTCGTTAATTCAGAATTTCCCTAGTATAAAAACCCAATAAGTGCAAATAACTTGTCTTACCTTAACTCACTTAGTTTAATTTCCTAAAATATATTTGTCTTAAAACCCAATAAATATACATTATTGGGTTCTTCATCTAATTAAATTCAAAAAAGTGTCCTTTAAATATACTTATATTGTTTATGTATTTGTCAAAAATAAAAAAGTAGCACTTATTGGGTTCTTAGTGAAGCGTATCTTTGTGATAAATTGAAAATCGGCTTATTGGAATATACCATTAGAAAGAGCAAAAAAAATGCATCTTAACTGCATTTATAACTAAAATTCTCAATTTTTGTCACTTATCGGGTTTGACCAGGGAACCCTCGATATATATATATATACTAACATATGCTGGTTATACGTACACATAAATAACTATATGTATAAACAAAAAATATTATAAAAAGTAAATGATTTGTGCAATAAAGAAATCTATGTTAAATAATATCACAATAAAAGTAAAAAAATCATTAAAATTAAAAAACTATGTACTATATAAGATTTTGCAAATAAATAACTGTACGTAATAATACTATTATAGATATTGAAATAACCTAGTAATATTTTACATTACGATACAAAGCCGTTAAAACTACACTCAGTACAAACATGCATGTCGCTTCCAGTTTCTTTGGTTCAGCGCATGAACGTGCCAAGCCACTCATTGCGGTCGGTAAAAGTGTTCACAACCAGCGGTAGAATTTATATTTGTAATTGTGTACCTACCTTCTCCTATTATTGTTTTTGTTAATTGTTAATGTTCTTCACTTTGTTTGTATATCGCAATTTGTTGTGCTGTTGTAACATTTCTCATGTAAGTGAATAGTGTAATTCTTTTGAGAAATAAATGTCTTAAACCAGATAACGTGCAAGTCAAATTGAACCGTGGAACAGTAAACATGTTTTTTGGTGGAAAAAAAGTTTTATTTATAGTCTTGGGTCTAGGCGTTGTGGTGCCGTCGTTAATCCATATATCTGTACCACAAGTACTACAGCTACTTGTCACAGAAGCAGAGCAAAATGCATATGATTTATTCTAATCTTATTTCATTTTCATTTTATGATAACTTTAAGTGTTATTTCTTAACTGTTTACTGGACCTTAAAAGTTGAAATTGACGTGAAAGTCTTAAATTGAAGGTAGGTACACACCTGTGAAACAATGTTAATATTTTCTGTATGACCATACAGTAACGTTAATAGTAATTTACTACTGTAATTGACTTTGATATGCCTTAATGAAATTGATTAATAATGTTGTTAATAAAATTCATTTACGATATTATTTGTTGAAAACACTTATTATTGTGACGCTCTGCACTATTAAGCAATGATAAAATTTATTATAAGTATATTATTATGTAGAAATTGCACGTCGATAGAAATAAATATTTTAGTTGCACCCGCTACCACAATAAGACATCGCGAAAGTATGATTTTAATAAAAAAATAAGCAATTGGTTTCAAAGAAAACGTTTTTGTTAAAACATTATTACATAATTTTAAATTCTTTCGTAATTAGATCAATAAAAAAAAAATATAATAACGCATTCGAAAACTCAAAGTGTGTTTGAAACAGTGGCGTTTCCAAATTATTTTCTTGTATACCTACATAAGCAATACAAATGTATACCTACCTAAGATCAAAGACAATTAGAAGAAAACATTACCCTTAAGAATATTTCACTAGACTTTAAATGTCTATGCTAAACATTCTTAAAATAGTATTCGTCAGTTCAGAAAAATTATTTCATGAGTACAATCAACAGCACCTCAAGGCAAACACCTGAGATTCGATATAAGTTCTTATGGACAGGACATAAGGGCGGTGTAAAGTTTAGTGTGTACTCTGACATACTTCCGACCATTCCTGGAATTGTTGTACAGATATACATATGTATATCCGTACGAAAATCCAAAGCAAGGCCGAATGTCCTTTTAAAAGCCGGACACAATTGATTTTCTATTAAATCTAGTTTTCTAAGTCTTACTACTCTAGAGGTGCCTAAAATCTTCCGAACGAAATCCAAGATCGTCCCTTTTTTTGACTGACGTTTAGAAATTTGACATACCGAGTTCTTACCGACTATCCACAAAAAGGTTTGTGATTTCATTGGCACATCTTAATTTGCTGTTCTTCAGGGTCTTACTGTTATCTCTTCATATTTTTAGTGTAACGGATGCATAAATCGCATATTTTAATACTCTCTCTTGTCTTGACATATACCCGATTTCTACTAGATCTCACTAGCAGGCGGACCTACAGTTCTCTTTTAACGACGGGACATAGTCGGACATTTTCCACATGAAAGTTGGACTTTTATTGGCAAAAAGACGAAAAGCGTAAGTAAATCAAGCACGATACACTGAGGGTGAACACTAGCAGTTCGTTATTTAATCTTAAGCCCACGGTATAAAGGCGATACGAAGTCCAAAGTAGATAACCTGACATGCGTTTAACTGTACCACCCTCACCACAGCGTTTACGACGAACTGCGCCGGCGCATAAAACGCGCTTGAAAGTGGAAGGGCGTTTGATTGGCTGTTTTATTGCTTCACAGAAACACTGGCATTAATACTGCACACTATTATA
The DNA here is from genome assembly GCA_037074685.1 of Glyphodes pyloalis. Lineage (NCBI taxonomy): Eukaryota > Metazoa > Arthropoda > Insecta > Lepidoptera > Crambidae > Glyphodes > Glyphodes pyloalis. The sequence goes on from JAYKKO010000004.1 coordinate 4,688,964, forward strand.
AAAGTACTCGCGATCGTTCCGGTCCAACAGATGGCAAATGATTCTTACGAAGAATTTCATTTTATGGACAAATGAGGTTTCCATCATCAACTTCAATATTCATCGAGTTGTTTTTATTTCAAGATTAAGTGCGTATTGAAACTGATTGGAACTGGTTTAACTGTCTTCCGGAGCACGATATGCTCTTAGTAAAAATTAGAACAAATTTTTGAACAACCCATCAAATATGGCCTTCGTTTCATAGAAATGGTTTTAAATATATTAAAGATTTCTTTACATTAGGTAATTATAATACTTACTTCCGCAGTGCCGGTCAGCAGCGGAGCCGTACAGCATAGCCGCTGCTGGGACCGGAGACGCTAGGGCTTGGGATAAGCCTGGTGACCGTTACCCGGGGAGGTGGGGTGTGTCAGGTGGCCTGGCAAGCACCAGGTGCGTTTATCACAACAAGGTGAGCCGATCGAGAATCCGCAAGGGATCCCGACTCCCACACAACTTTGGCCACCGAGGTGGGTTTAGTCGGTGCGAGCCTACCACACCACTCCCCCACGGTAGACATTTGCCCTCGTAAATACAAAAAAAAATGTATAATCCAGTGGTCTCCATATTACCCACGAGCATCATTAAATTTGAAATCTTTTTAAACGGTTTCCTACATAAGGGAAGGGAACCCTAACCTTTACGTACGAACATAGGAAAAAAATACTTAATTTTTTTCTAATTGATGATGGCCACAGATGGCCTTTTCAACTTTAAATTTGGTATCGGTGATTTTTATTTAAATAGATAGATGGTAAAGTTTACCCCCAAATCAAATCAAACCTACCCTCTTCAATAAAGTTCATTGCCTTACTCATAAAATTACGTGCATCAACCTTAACGCTATTAGGAATAGAGGTCGAAATTAAATTTGTAAATAAACACACTTACAATCGCGGTCGTGTCTAGGTCATTACCGACTGGGTGGGTCTCATTAGGTTAATTAAACTGCCATAACCGGTAGTTAAGGTGAACGTTCACAATTTTCTCTTCCAATCCAATTTGGTTTTATGGTAGTATTTAAATTGCATGCGTTTTCTTGCTGTAAACTGAAAGATCCTAAATTCCTTTAGGAACTGATGTAAAAGCTATTCTTATACCTTCTTGCTTTAAACCGCCTTTCTTTTTATAAAATTAATCAGCGCACGTAAAATAAACACTTTAACTAAATTTTTGCAGTCCATTTCAATTTACACTTGCGACCATAAAACCGATTCCCAGTTATGTTTTATCTATTCCAAGCGATTTATAGGACTAATCACAATCATTTAAAATATAGTACATCCTAGTTTTAATTACATTAGGTACCCTTAAAGATTTTTCCTAGTTTAAGTACAAAAAGGTGTTCTGATTTTTGCTTTAAAAATAAAAGTAAATCTTTAACAAAGTTTTAATAAATTTCAGTTAAAAATCAAATAAAACCAAATCTAATAAAATGTGGTATTACAATATCTTTTTCTTGTATGTGATTAATTGTATTACGAAATCAAGAATCTGATTTTATCTTTGTTATCATGTACCACTATCTAAGCGAAACCGTAAATAACTATGCCATGCCTATAAATAACATTGAGATTTACAAAATGATAACACAACGTTTAACTGTAAATATTTATGATATATTATTTTCCATTCTAAATTTCACTGCAATTACGAATGATTAAAGAACTGTAAAAATTAAAAAAAACCGTAACCAACGTCCATATTATTAGTATAGATAAAGAATGCATTACAGTTGAAGACAAGGTCATACAATAATTAAAAAAATATATTGTAATTAAACTCACCTGTTTACAATACTATAAATGCCAGCATTAACGAAAACAAAATACCATACGTATGCCACTACCTACCCAGAAGTAAAAAACAACAAATATCTACAATACATAGTGTGAAGTATCACACGCGTCTCGAGCCAAATCACTGGATTTTATAACGTTACTACTTAAAATTCATTGTCGCATGAGTTTTTAGCACTGCAACCGCAGCCGGCGGTGAAATGTAACATTTTATTTGCGGTGCCCAAGGTGAGTTGGGCGTTATTGTCCGACACTGGACGACGTCCAAGTGAAACAATTTTGAAAACTATCGCTCTATTTCGCCCGCCACGTGGTCGCTCGTCGATTGACACGCGAATCCCGGACGCTTATGCGCATTCTGACACAAACACTTCAGTTACGCGTACGACGTAAATATACTTGTACACACTCAGTAAAAATGGGATTTTCAACCAACCAAGCAAAATCACTACTGATAGATACTGATAAAATAAATAACTACCTCCATCCAAGAGCGCTTGCGACTAGTTTAGCGATCTATGAAAGTATACCAATTCAATTTCTGCGGCAATTTTATTTTATTTCACATCAAAGTTTATTATTCAAAGTGAATGGTTTGGTTTTTTATGGTTCCAGTAAAATAACAAAGTATCAGCCTATTTATCGTAACATTGCAGATCATGTATCCTCCATCATTGAAATTATCACTTGCACAATAGGTACTGGCTTAATCACCTGGCTTGCCAAATACGGGTTGGTGATTACAAGTCCGAGTTATGATCAACAAATCCGAATAATACTTTGCTCGACTCGGGAATCGAGTTACTACTCGACCCCGAGATTAAAACTTGATCTTAACCAGTAAACCATTAAGGCGTTAATTAAATTTACAAACTGAACTTTATTTAATGAGGTCAGCGAGTAAACTTTGTAGTTTAGTTAGCCCTAAACCGTCGCCCTGCTGTGGAACAAAAAAATGCGGGTTAATTAATAAGGGGCCGATTATGAGGTTTATCATGTGGTTGGTAGCAGTTTAGGAACATCTGCAAAACTAGAGGAAGAACGGGTGGTTTGTGTATTTTTGAAATTGTAGATTTCTTTTATAGATATGTTAGCATTTAGCTTAACGGACTCCACGGTTACCGACTTTTCCCGATATATATATAAACGCGAAAGTTTTTCAGAATTTATGGATGTCTGGAAGTATTTTTATTAATGTTTATGTTAATCAATAAACGATTATCCCCAAAGTAACGCGAGCAAATCCGCGAATAGAGAGGCATGTCAGTTTTTAATCACTTGTAACTACACCTTAATTAGCTACAAAACGATTAAAGGTAAAAACGATGATAGCACAATAGGCATGCCATAAATTTTTATGACACTTGAGTCGCCATTCGTGTCATAGGATTTTTTATAGCCACTATGAAAGGTGTGCCTAAATCGGCATCGCAACGAATCGGTTAATGTTCGTAGCACAGTTAGAAAATTACCGAAAAAGGCGTAAGTACCAACTTAGGACCATCAATTTTGCCAACAAAAATAATTAAAATTAAAATCGGCCTAGTTTTTGCGCTAATAAATTTTGATGATACCTAATAACAACCTGAATAGGGTAGATTGTTTTTCTCCCTAAATTGTAATGGCGATTGGTTCGTGCGTAAAACCAAAGTTGTCTACGTAATAGCCGGCCGGGACTATGATAATGATCTTTATTACCTTTACGGTTTATTATTCATCGTATGATCGGGTAACGGTGCCGGCTTGCGTCAAGCAATATTTTTTGCAAACCAAACCTAGGCCGGTCGCGAACCGATTTGGGGTCACGGCAGGAGTAATACATCTCACGTGCAGTCATATACGCTAATATGTATACAACCTCAATCTGAAGTAAAAGTAAGGGGAAAACCGTAAGAGCTCAACCGTTAAAAAAAATCTTTTTTTATTTTTGTTTTACGCTTTTTTATCATAATGTTTTTAAAAATTTCTGTTTCAATCTACCACTTTTAAAATAGTTATGAAAAAAAAACCACAAATTTAAGAGAAACAAATGAAGAAAATCATACAAAACAAATAAGCACAAATGTTGTACATAGTGATACACATTGTTTATATTATTATACGTTTTGAGTAGCTATTTATATCACACTTTACGCCTAATACTTTATTTACTAATACTAGTAACGTACCAGCTACATGTAAAATGATTATTTTTGTTTACTCTTTTTAAAGTTTAACAAGAATACAGTTACAGTTGAAGACAGCCGGCTTAGTGGTAAAAGCACTACTAGTCAACACCTTGTCATGCAGAAAGTTTATTTATTACATTAAATTCTATGCAACATTATTAGTATTAATTTTTGTGTCCTAAGATCCCGACTCCCTGCTGCTACTGCTCAACGTTAGCCACCAAGGAGGTTAATTTCGGTGCCAGCTCGACTCACCACTCTCTGTTCCCCGTAGAGAGCGATGCGGCAGGCCTTTCCCCCTCAGCAAAAAAGGGGTATAAGTTACTATTATATTCATACCATACAATACTACCGAGCTTTTTTTTAAAGCAGATGTGCGGAAAATAATAAGCATTTCAATTAATTTTTATTGGCTGTCGTTAAAATATAAATTACTCAGCGTTACTATAAAACAAATTGATTGCTCCGTAGATTAACTCCAGCAAGCGTAACCAATTACAACATGATTTGATGATAGCTGTACCAGTGACTAATGCTGACACTGCTGACAGCCTATGATTTGAAGGATAGTTGGAATCTTATTTCATTAAAAAATGTACCTAAGAATTATTAATCAATTTAAGGTAATAATCCATAGTGAAAGTACGTAAACCTAGTATCTAAGGGCTTCTTGTCGGATTCTTCTCGGTAAGATTAAGTTCCGGAACAGCTGTAGCTTCAATTGCGGTTTGTATTCATTTTGACGATGCATAAGTACTTATTATGTCAGAGGAACGTAACATAAATAAACCCTAAATGAAAAAATATATATATTTACTACGGGCAGGCTATTTTTGACAAAAACATATAACACAAGATAGAACTAGAAAAATAGAAGGAGCATTTGCAAAATACGTATAAAAACAACTGTGGGGTCTAAATGGTTTTCGACTTTACCTACAGTTAGTGTAAAATTTTATTGACATTAAATTTTGACAGTTCATTTGCTTTAAAACCTAAACTAATTACAAGTTATGGTAAATTGAACGCTCGAAAATTGATTTAAATTTGAAGCTCGGCATTAGACAAGCCTACAAATCAACAGAAAAAATATACTGAGTCAGAACTAGTGCTCTCATCAAGGATCTAGCCTAAGTTCAACGACCTCTGTTAAATAACAATGACAATGCAAAACTTCGAGGACTGCACGCCAGACGCAACGCAACTGGTGTTAAAAAAGTTCACTTGAAACTTGCTAGCCGGAGCCGTGAAGGTAAACCTCACCTTTCTCCTGGCTCGCAGCTGACTAGGCAACTTGCCAATGATACTGATTTAAGTCGAAAGCTAAATGGCTTAAACGCCAGTGTTTGATTCATACTTACATCTAATCGGTAATTTTTAGGACGCTTAATAAAAACTGCAAGATTTTTTTTTTCATTCCTCAATTATAGTCAACCAAATAAGAGTCATGTAAATAATTTTGAAGTAACCGGAGTATTGACGAGTTTATTCAAACAAGTTGTATCTTTTTTTTTACAATAAATGAAGTTTTAAAAATCAAATTCAAGTTTTTCAACTTTGTTCTGAAGCAACCTGACGTATGTAGGTAAACACTTGCAATTCGAAATCAGATCTTATGTGGACGACATAAAGGCGGTACAAAGTCCAAAGTGTGTTGTCTGACGAGCTTTTGTCTGTAATTATGTTTCTAGATATATTTACTTTGTTAAGCGTTTCATCAAAAATACCAGTCTGACCTGTTTTTTTTTCGAGAAGCTCGTATTCGCGACACTTACGCCACTCCACGCGCCAAGACAAGCGATTACGCACAATGGCGTAAGTGACGTTTAGACGTTTGAGGTCACACTCTCTAGACGAAACGTCGCCGCGTGCTTGATGACATTAATATCGCAATTATAAATATAGCGGATGGATACCTCCGCGTAGAGACTGGCTGATGGTGTGAGGGCTCCTGAGATGGCATTGCACTCACTCTTCACTGCAAGACGGGGATGGTCAGTGTGACCGCTAGTCAGCTGAGCAGTCATTCTACGGGAGGTGTTACGGTAGGTTTTCTGTTCCCACTGCATCACCATTAAGTTTGATAGCTCCACTTTCAAGGCAAGGAGTCTAATACATGCCATTACATGGCGGTAAGGTGCTTTATGCATTTTTTCAGAAAAAAAAAGTGGATTTATACGACAACTATCACTTGACTAATCTCCCAGGATTAATATATTGCTATCAATCTACCGACCCCACCCCAGTAAGAAGTCTTATCCTTACTAATATTATAAATCGGAAAGTGAGTTTGTTTGTTCCGCTTTCACGCCGTAACTTCTGAACCGATTGTTTTGAAATTTTGCAGACGTAAAGTTAAAAATCCGGATTAAATAATAGGGTACTTTTTATCCCGGAAAAATTGATATTCCCGAGGGAAAACAAAAATAATTGGAGATCCGAAGACTGAATTCGATGCGGGCGAAGCCGCGGGCGGAAAGCTAGTATCAAATAAGTAGCTTTTTGTCAAAACAATTATGTTTAGAATCCAATAATTAATTTGGTAGGACATGAATATGTCAACTTTGAGAATAATTAAAAAAATACTATTTAAGTTAATATTTTATTGAACTGGACAAATCATGAAGTTTTATTTGTAAGTGCACGTTTATATAAATTTAGCGGCTGTCTTATAGAACTTTCGTCTAACGTGTAATTTTTAGACAGTCTGCTAATTCCGTTAGTTAAAAGTGCTAAATATGGTCAGTGACCAAATATAATTGGACGACTTTTCACACAGACCGTGAAATGAATACTCAAATCATAATTAGCTTAAGTCTGAATTTCAACTCATCCTTTTGAAGTAATCCGTTATAGATTTGACCCGTTTTTAGGAAAAACTATATAAAAATTTGTCACTTCGAATAAATTTAAGACGCCATTCGATTAATTAATTCAACAAAAAAAGCATGTACTGATATTTTAAAATACAGCTTTACATTCTTCCTGTTTTAAAGAACACAATATACTTTTATCTATTTTTAGTGACAAAAAGCTTGTAAGGATGAAACACAAGGTGAGTATCATGTGACTGCTACTATTAAGATTATTATTGCAATAAAATTGAAGTTATGCATACGAAAATGTCGTATTATTTATGCATCCGCTACAATAAAATTATACCCACAGCATCACAGTACAAATTGAACCGTGAATCAAGATGGTAAAAAGAGTAAAGTTATACCTAACAATATCTTAACCTAGCATTTTAAATTACTTTACCGAATAATATGTTTTATTGATACGTTTTTGATGCAAACACTAAGATAAATGATTAGTCAATTTGTATAACTTTAGAGTAAAAATCTTAACTTTCAGAACATGTTTTTACATACTTAATGCATTAAGTATGCCTTCAATTAAGTGTCGCAGAAGTCGTACCTACGAGTATATGAATTACCTACGTTGTTAGTGTAATCCTCCACTAACTTGTGCACACATAGTGATATTAATATTAGATCATTATAACAAAGTCATTATGATGACGACTAAAAGGACGATTTTTAAGCATTTTCTTTTATTTATAACGGTTTTAAATTCTGTATGCAAAATTAAAAAGAAATACATGCAGCTATTTCTAAAATCTCATTTGAACATGACATCAAGTCTCACTGCGCTAATTTTTTAGTGTGACGAAAGACGGGAACGAGTTTTTTGTCATCTGGCGCTTTTCCACCTGCCAAACCGATCATACAACTGCAGATATTTTTACGCGATTTTTTGTCATTGTGCAGTTACACGAATCAAGTTTCATTCATACTTTGAGTACTGGTTTCAATAGTGCAATTATTATAAAAACAAGCTGTTGTTATTCCCGTTAAAACTATCCTTAATTTTTGTCTACCAAATCCAATTTGTTTAAATATATTTCGTACTAGCTGTCCCGGCGAACGTCGTTCCGCCTATTATTTAACCTTTAAACCTTCCCCGGACCTCCACGAATATTTGAAAATCAACATTTACCGAATCGGTCTAGCCATTGTCGAGTTTTAGCGAGACTAACGAACAGCGTTTCATTTTTATATATAAGATAAGAAGATAAAAGTTTTAAAAGAGTTAAAAATCTTAATACGTCTACAAAACCAAAGCTTCGCGTTTATAATATTACTAGCTTTTGCAAGTGAATTCGTTTGCATTATTTCGGAATAAAAATCATAGGAAAATCTAGCAATTCATTTATCTTTCCACCCACCTTTTTAATTTTATTTAAATCTATTCAGTAGTTTTGCGTGAAATAGTAACAAACTTAAATCCCGCCATTCAAATATTCGCGTTTTTAATATTAGTAGGATATATACCTAGTATGTTTTTTTTAAAGTTTTATTGCGTTCCCTCAATCCTATTATTAAGTCCTACAGTATTCTTATTTTTTTTCATTGATTTTTTGCAAACTTAGTAATAAGTTTAGCTTTTTTTGTAAAACAAACTACTGAGTTTCTTGCCGTTATCTTCTCGGTAGTTATAGGTTCCGAACCGGAGGTAGATTCATTTATTTCACACTAGCTGTGCCCGCGACTTCGTTCGCGTGGACTATATCCTTTCATGGTCGGTTTTACCCCTATCTCCCCTAACTTTCTAACAAAAAGTAGCCTATGTCCGTTCTTGAGGTTCAACGTATACTTATGCCAAATTTCATCAAAATCGGTAAAGAGGTTTACGCTGGAAAGCGTAACAGACAGACAGACAGACAGACAGAGCTACTTTCGCATTTATAATATTAGTAGGGATAGAGACTATTCATAAGTATAACTAATGTAATCTATATGAATAAAAAATATAGACTTTGATTTTATGATATGACAATAAAATAAATGCAATATGAAAACATTGCTTTGCTGTCTCTCCTGATTATAAACAACTAATATTGTATGGATGTCCTGATGTATGTTTGTAACTCTTTTCCCAAACTACCAAATCGATTTGGATAAAAATTAGTACAATGAGAGATGAGATAATATTTAATATGCAGGTAAGATACTTTTCATCCCGACGGGCGAAGTAATGTGTAGCAGCCAGTGGGAGTAAAATTAATAAATTATTGGTTACAAAAGCATTCATTATGCGATAAGATAATAACGATCCCAATTTCGTATTTATTTATTTGATACGAATACCAAATATTGATTCCAACGAAAAGTACCTAATTCATACATACTTTTCTTATCACAAATATAAATTTGCAGTAGGATTGCATTTGCTTTCTGTTGAACTTATCTTGTGAAGACGCATTGATAAGAAAACAACTAATTTTACTGCAGTAGTTATGTCATCAAATAATTAAACAGTGTGTTTCAGTGCCATGAAAACTAGATACCTTAAGAGAAGTACGGCATAGCGATTTATTGCTCGAGCTGGAGCAGCCCGGCTGGTGAAATACCTGCACCTTACAGAAGACCGCAGCCAAATAACAATCACTTCTGTGTTGTTGCGTTCCTGCGTGTGAGTGAGGTTTCCAGAGCTCCTGGGGGGTGCTACGTTAGTAGCAGGGGTCAAGACTTCAAGGTAAGCGCGACAAGTCCAATAACAGATTTATTATGCTTTACTTGTCGCCCTTAAGTTAGGACCTCATTACCACTTAACATCAGGTGGGATGAGGTCAATCCTGAAGTGCAATATAAAAAAAAAATGCTTAAATATCTATACATATATATATCCATAGACTGTTGTCTATGGATATATATATGTATTCATTCTCATTATCTTATTGTTATGAGAGGGCTATTAAATAGTTACTATATTTTGTTCATAACATTTCAGTTATCAATTATAGTGAAAATTCCCTTGACAAAATTAATAAAGTTAAAATAAATTGTCATGGTTATGTTTATGTAAAATTTAGTATCAAACAGTGAATTTCATATTTACTTATATTAATGAACGTCGAAAAGTTACTAATTCAACTATTGTATACCTGAAACTATTAATAATCGGTTTTAAACATGCAGAAAAGTTGTACTTAAAAGCAATTGCTAATTTTTATTGGAAGAGTCTTTTCAGACTAACTTTTGTGGGATTATTTTAACTTAAAGTACGTAAAATTTAAGTTGGGTGACAGTAGGTAACTATTTTGTAATAATATGTTGTCTCTATATTGTACTCGTACCTAATTGGACTGTCAGAAAAATAATGACGTTTTAAATAAATGTTGCAGAAATTAAATGTTATTTATTTGCTGCTTCCATTGATATGAACGAGTAATGATACGGCATTAGCATCATAAAACTGCCATTGCCTGAGTATTTTCTCTTTTTTTTATTAATATTAATGGCTGCTATATACTGCTTGTTAGCTTGAAGATTACACTAGTATTGATTTAAAGTAACGCCAATAGATTGGACATAAAATACGCAATATTTATGGCTAATATAACGTATCTACTCGTAATACGAAAGTGTATCCCTCGTTAGTAATTTATACAAAATAGTTTTAATTTCCTGTTTCTCAAGCGTGGCGCCTCAAAGTGGCAAATTCAAGTAATGTACGCAAGTAAATACATCCGGGATATTTCACACGGATGTATCTACTTAGGGTTTGGAATTCGGCGAATGTGTAACTACATATATTGTTATCTGTAATAGATAAGATTCGCTAATCTATGTGACGCCATGGTTTAGTCACACGTAGCATTATCACGTTGAATATTTTATCAGAAAGCTAACAAAATCCAAATTGGTATGCTGCTTCTAAATTATTTTGCATTTCGAATAAACTTGTTGGTAATGCTACGAATTGCAATCTAATACATACTTAAAATTAGAAAAATATTTATTTTTCATTGGCTTAGCTACCGACTGAAATGATGACATTTTCATTTAGAAGGAAGACCAAAATATTAATTATTCCATAAATTATTTGCTACGTAAATATATAAAATTAAAACCAGGTACATATATTATTTTTTCTGTCACATTAATTCATAGTTTGATTCATAAAAATGGTGCTGGAATTTTCGTAATGAAATTTTAAAGTTAAATAAAATCTTTGTCTAAAAAACCTCATTGGAAGAACGTATAGAAAATGTTGTTATAATTTTACAAATTATTTTTTCTGGCTAGAAAAAACTTATCTACAAGCTTGAATGAAAAATTAAGCATAAACCTACCAATTAAGATAAATGTTTCAGACCATTAACAATCGATTATTGAGCTGCAGTTTCATCAAAGGCAATTGATCTAAATTACATCCCGTTTTTTTTAACTAATTAAAAAGATCCTTTCGATTTTAGTAGCTTACGATGTCAAATGATAGCTATAATTCGAATCAACGACAAATCTTATTGTTCATTAATTTAATTCATTACCTACATACACATTCAGTTTTTTTCCTTTTCTGCCTCAATAGTGAATTAGTTTAAATGCAATCTTATTCTACATACTTGAAATTAATATTTAATCAGTACAATGATATCTGGTCCAAAAATAAACGAATCAGCATTTCGCAAAACTGATAGTGATCATGACTTCGTAAAAATATAATGTGTCGTGGTTTACTTTTGGTGAATTTCCAGTTTGTTACATTATGAGAATTTTAAAAAAATGTAAGTCTTCCTTTCGTCTCATATCAACCACAATTAACTAAATGTGGGTGAACTAACAAATTTTAGCGGGCATTAATATCAGCAGTCATCTTAGTCAAAACTTCAAGATTTGTTTATTTATTATTGATTTTTATTTAAGAGATATTTATCAATCACTGAATTTGTACCACAATGGCTAATTATGGGGCCTAATCATTCAATTTGAGCAATTCTTGGAAAATTGGAAGTGAACTTTACTGCTATCGAGTAAATTCAAGTAAGAGCTAAATAGCGGACAAAATTACCTTTCAAACAATGTATTCCGCAACGACATCCCACTTCTTGCACTTCTGAAACAAAGAAATAAAATAGATAAAGCAAAATCGACAAAGAGGCAAAATAAAGTCGTAATAATAGGTTTCTGCAAAACGCAGCTGCTCATATGAGTTTAAAGGTAAATGTACGCTTCAGAGACATCAAAGACGCCGTATAAAAGGAACAAATCAAGTATTATACAATATTATTGGTTCAATGCCCACTCCCTAACAGCTGTTCTGAGGCACGCGGAAGGCTATTATTACTAAGCAGGTAAAATATCGTGCGATTAGATGCCGTCTTCTTTGGGGAATCATATAACCGTCACGTACTAAAATTGGAACTTAATCCGATTCCTTAGATCAGTGTTTTGGAAGCTTCTATTCTGAAATTCTTTTCCAATGCTAGTAAAACATTTTCAGAATTTATACTTCACTTGTATAACGAAGAAAGATCTGCTTTAGATTTACTACTTAAGCTTTGAAAGTACAAGACCGTTTTTTGTTGAAATTAGGCTCAGAGGTATGGCAGGCCATTTAATTTCGAATATTTGTGTAAAAAATAAGGGCATATTTGTTTGTATGGAAGTTCTATATTGCCACGATTACACTTCGAAATGCAGTATTGTGGCACTTGATAAAAAATAAATAATGAACAAAATAGGGCTTCTTGTGGTATGATACCTATTAGATATGTTAATTTCACTACGTTTACTTTGCGCATATTCAGTGGATATATATATATATATATATATATAATTAGCTTTGTAAATCACCACGCGGACAAGTCACAATAGCTGGCACCTAAATATTGTAATGGGCATCTTATAAAAGACGCCTGTATTCAATTATAACGTCTTCTCCATTTAATACTTGTACTCGTGTTTCGTTTACAAAGAAGTCAACAGTGACGATTTGAAAGATAACACTCTTCGGATCTCAACTTTCTCACAAATTAAAAATATCAGCGACCCAGCTGTTATTTTAATTAACTGTTCTAACATGACATTGAGCTCAAAGTCCCGAAGGTCATGTTGTGGTCGTGTAGTCACCACTCGGGCAGAAAAAATTTAACTCCAATATTAGTTTAAAATTTTGACATCTCACTGTACCTTGTGGTTTCACATTTAAGGACATTACATTGCTGATGAAATAAGATTGAGTATTGACATAGTTACAGACGTGGATGATATCAATAAAGTCCACAATCACTGTTGGCTATTAAAGCCTTAATTGCTGTTAAAGGTTATCGGCGAGTCGGAACATCGTAAACGATATCACTCTGAGTGCTACAAGGGAACTTCTTGAGTCCCAAGTTGTATAAGTCATTTGAAAATCCTATTTGCTTATTCAGTAACGCACAAAGAAACATGAGGTACAAGGATTTTGGTTTCACTTACTATAGTGAAAAATATGATAAAGTTGAGACGCTAGAAAGTGAGACAGTAAGTAACAGTAAATTCGTCCTTAGTTGCTGAAAAAACTTGTATTTTGGGTAGAATGGATCATTGGGTGGAGTGTTTGGTTTTTCACGCGCAAGCCTTGCTCTTGCTCAATGTCAGTCAAAAAAGTATTAACACAATGTGCCTCCCAAAGTAAGTAATCAAAATCAGTGGATAAATCCAATCCACTAATACTAGGGAGACAGTAATAAATTTTACCTAAAATTAACTACGACTATATTATTTTCAAATCACGTGTGAGTGGCGATACGCAATTCGTAGAATTCGTCGATTTGTTGTCATTGCATTTGAAATGTAAATTGATTCCTTTGCAAGCCATTCCTGTTAAGCTGATGATTTCATCATTACATTAAACACACATGTAATACAATTTTGCACAGAACTAATAGTTTTGCATAGATGGGCTGCACTCACGAGGGTCGGCCACTGGTATTTATAGATTCTTAAAGACCGCTCAAATTAATAATATTGGAAACCATCTTGAATGACCATTCGTTTACTATCCTTCATCCGGTATGAAAGATTCACTTCATATCGCATTAATGGTGGCTGTTAAATGCTGTTAAATATGGTTAACAGATGCGGTCGTATTAAATCATACACCAAGGTCTACAGAAAACTCTGCCATACCTACATAGGACTTAAAAGTTGGCGCCTCCTTTGCCAGGGCATCTAGTAACCGAGTAGAGTTAGATTACATAACTACTATCATTTTATTGGTCGCAACAAATAATACATTTGTAGTTATTCGTCAGATCACCACTTGGTGGAGAGCAGACGCCACATATTAAGGGTGTGCGGCGTTATAAATCTACTGTGCGAAGCCTTAATTAAATAAAGCATGCATTCAAAACTGGTCACTTTAAGAAAGGAAGTTGAGGATTTTTGGCTACATGCTACATGGTTCAGTAGGTACTAATTTTTCACGCTAATGAATATCCTTCCCAAACGAAAGGATTAGCAAGAAGGTCGCAATAAAATAAAATGAATCTACGTCACAATCTATCACAGTAATGCGACAAGACAAGGTTAGCGATATGTTCGCGTGTGATAACGCCTGACTTTGATTTGACACGATGTTATTTAATTTTAATGATAAACCTACATACACTGTTAATATTGAAACTGCACATGACGTTCTGATAACAGTGCGTATTTTTTCAATTACATTGTCAACAATTTTATCGTTGCACCTTAATTGTTTAAATAAAAGAAATTCACCGTTGTATAAAGTAAACAAGTAAGTTGTTTTAAATATTATTATGACAAATATAAAGAAGTTACGTGTATCGGTAACTTTGATAGAGAAATAGATAACAATCTCTTCGATTTCTTGATATTAGCTTTGAAAGTAGCTGATTCAAACAACAATAAATGTGGATTGCCGATACTCAAACATCTCTACTTGTTAGAATTATAAATGCTTAAATTGCAATGGCTTATTTACTTAAGCTAACTTGCAAATGAAATTGCAAAACTGATTTGGCAGTTAACTCAATAAAATAACATTTGTCATATCAATAAATAATATCTATGTTCGGGAACAGAATGACTGTTGTTTACATTAAGCACTGATTCAGTGGCACTTTGTGCAAGTGGCTATTTGTCATTAAAAATAAACGACTGATATGAATTAAAATAGAATATAAAGAATCTAACCGACTCAATTTATCATGAATATTGCTCTGAACTATGCATCTGCATATACACGTATATGGATCCTTTGATCCAAAAGAGATCCTTAACATTAAACTCAACTATTGGTTATTTTATGTAAAATTAAATATTGTGAATAAAATATGAGAAGTATAATATTGGTGCAAATTCTTAGTTTGGCTTTAGAGTTCGAATACACGGTTGCTGAAAAATAATTGATCTGTAAAAAAATTAACGACAAAAAAAGTCATAAACGAAATTAGAAGTCTTTAACAAACTGGTTTCGTGGGAAAAGAATTGAATGCAGATTCAAATAAATTTAATGCGAAACACAACGTGTCTTGCAAAAGGACCTTCAATCCGGACATTGATCTGTAGGTTCTATTAAATACTTAGATAAGGCATGTATAAGAAAACATAATAATTACTGCTATCATGTAAATTAAGAAAAGAATCAACACCATTAATTTCAAAATGAATTAAAGCAAAGAATATTTCTATGTAATGCAAACTTTTTACACAATAAGACATAGGTATACAAAATTAATATTATACATTTAAATGCCCTTCTGAAATTCAAAAACAGAATCTATTTTCGTCGCAAAGTTGTAGGTCGGTGCATGATTAATTTTTATACCTTTACCAACAATCTATTACAAACGCTGACTTCATGCATGTCTAAGTAAACGGTGACAACGCATTGTAATTCACACTTTACCTACCTACATACACAAGTGGTCTGACCTAATATCATATTAATATCTTGTCCCCGTTGCACTAAACGTACATTCAACAAAATAATCCTATTGTTTTATTTTCTGTTTTGCTAGTTTTTCACATTATCTAT
Organism: Glyphodes pyloalis; assembly: GCA_037074685.1. NCBI lineage: Eukaryota > Metazoa > Arthropoda > Insecta > Lepidoptera > Crambidae > Glyphodes > Glyphodes pyloalis. Next base: position 4,704,805 of record JAYKKO010000004.1, read on the forward strand.
GATTGTAATGATCCCTCAACATTTATCTTTACAAGTATTAACAACACAGGATTATACAGCTATAAATTACATTTACAAGGCTTATTCTAATGCAAATTAGATTTATTTGTTTCCTGCCACCATTGGTCCAATTCCATTTAATTATTAGATAATAGAGCGTCAAGAAGACGAGTGCTGTAATCGTAACAGATAGTACACTAAATTATAGCACTGGCTTAACCGCAGTTAAGATAACGGCGTATCTTAACCGTTGCAAATACCGTATGAAGTACCAAAAATTACTTTCTTGGTTATTGCCAAAATATGAACATATTCAGCGGGAGGCATGTAAACGCGAAAAGTTTTAGCTGTATTGTCTATTTTCACTAAATTACAAGTGAGATACAAAATCACGCGCGCATCATGTGATACAAGCAGACGTTTATTAAATAGTAGATATTAAAATAGGTAAGTAATAAGCAATTAGCATTATAAATGATTTCAAGCAGGCTTTGGTTTATAATGGGAATTCCCAATGGAAACATTTTGCTTATTTAAAAGTACCTGCTGCCCATGATATCGTAGGCGATTTTTCGAAACAACGAATACTTTACTTATATATATACGTACTTATTTTAAATTTTATGTGTTCCGTCTATGATTGTGAATAAGACTGGAAAAAAAACTGCAGCTTGTAAAATAGTTTCTAAATACCATTAGGGATTCATAAATTATTGTAGGCACATAACGTGCAACCTACTTAAGCTAAGACCATAATTAAATAAATCATTATTATTTACCTTCCAATTTTCATTGTGTTCAATTTCTGTAAAGTTTTGTGCAATTAAATATATTTAATGCACTGATTATTCTGATTTGTTTTAAACAAGCTGAATAAAAGCAATGTATGTAATATTATCCAATTTTCGTTTTATTCACACTTTAGTAGTTATGCGATTAATAAGTTCCCAATATATGGTGTTAAATACGACAAAAATAAGGCATAAGTAGGTATTTCATAAAACTAGTCATTTTCTCATAGCCGATCACATAGCGTGACAGTGCTCAAAGGCCAAGCAACATCTGTGTCCTCGTTGCCTAGATAATAAGGAGTCACAATTTGGGAACTAGTAATAATGTTACAAACGGTAGCCTTGAAAGTTTCATGATAAGGCCGAAATGACAAAAACGACATCATCCGTTCGTGAACGTAATGCTTCCCGCTTGATGCTGCCGTTACTGTGAATGCAAGGTTGTGCAGATCACACTATCCATACTTCCATACTAATATTATAAATGAGAAAGTAACTCTGTATGTCTGTCTGCCCGGCTTTTACGCCTAAGCCATTGAACTGATTCTGCTGAAAATTGGTATAAGTAGGTATACGTTGAACCTCTAGAACGGCTGGTTTGGGTTTCGAAAATAAGGGGGATGGAGGTAATACCGCCCCTGAAAGTTTATAAGTTTATAGGGGTAAATATTTATTTTTTAGGTTAGAGATATGAAATAACAAAAATATGGACTTCTTTTTGTTTCGAATATGAAGAGAGAGAGGGGTAGACCCGACCTTAAAAGTTTGTAGTTGTCACATGACAAACCATAATTTAAACTATGGTTTAAACCTGAAACTGCACTTAATTGGTTAACAAGGAACCGATTGTTCAATAAATGTAGTACAATTATCATAAAATATAATAAACTGTTCGGATCTAATTAATGAATACAAATTAAGACCCCGACAAATTCAATTGGTTCCAAACACAAACACGGCAAGAAGAAACCCATTAATGTCACAAATCAAAATAAAAACGAACCATAAATAGTAATAAGTAGACAGTTTCTAATAGGGGTAATAAATAAACGAACACAATTAAAATAATTACGAATCAGATGAACAAACTAGTTTTGGAAAAAGATTTCACCTGCAAAACATTTAGTTACATATAATACTTCAAAAAAGCCTATGCGATTACATTAATCTTACTCAAGTATTATTCGAGTATGTCCGGATTGAAATTAAAGAAACGTTTAGCATTGATCAATGACAAATCTATAGGTGCGAAGTGAAAGTCGAGTTAGCAAATAATAAGATAGTGGGTGGCATTTGCGAAATCGCTCGCAAAACAGATCATACAGACATCGCTTAGCTAATGAATGTATTACCGAAAGTTATTAATAGTAACCGATTTCTCTTTGCCGTTAAGGAGATAAATGACGATGCAAGAATACTAACAAATGATATTTGAATCTAATTGGCTATATACAAAAATTCTGACGATAAGCTTAGGTTTGAATAGAGAATACGATTACACTACATAATAAGCGTACAAATTTTGGTACAACGCAACAATAATTATTGAAGATATAAATCTAGCACTTCTTGCACTAAGAATTTGTGCGTTCCTAATATTAAGTTTTTGAAACGTCGAAATACATCCAATTAAAATTTCATGACATCTTTAAGCATCGACCAGAACATAAACGAACAATCTGTTATAAAAACCACAGTGACACTTGATTTTCTACGATAATAAATTAGACACACGTCACTTACTTTTTCCTTTAAATGCTCCATCGGGATGATTAAGATTTATGGCGCCCCTTAAGCCGTTACAAAAAAGCATATTTAAGAACTACCAACTCCAATGGTCCAAGAAATATGTGCCCGATAGAAATGAATGCACTTTAGTTTCAGTAGTAGCAGACTTGTTATTAGGCAAAGACACGCAACATCAAGATTACTTCGTTCCAACAGGGATAGTTCTGTTGCGCGATTAGATGCGTTTGCGGTTTGCTGTAGTTATTCAGTGGTGCGTAAATTGCAAGCGAATACTGTAATCTTATATGGCTAACGCCCATTACTTAGCACGTAGGCTAGCGGCTGGCGTGGGAAATTGATTTAAATAATAACATCTGTATTTTCAATCGATATGTTATCTTCAACCTAGCATTCAGTACTAGTAATAGGTACTACATGTGGTTCATACCAAATTGAAAACATACAGATTCCTTCCATGCTCAATTTTGAAAACAAAATGTCTAGCTATACACTTTCCATTGTTATGGTTGTTTAAAGTTTCGTAACCAAATACCAAGTCGCGACTTATTCACTCCCCGACAATTTTTTGTTTTGGAGGGATCACGTTAAACTGTCAAACGGTCTTGATGATCTCAATTTGGCTTTAAATATATTTTAGGATCGTCTCGATGTCGGGTTAGAATAGGCAACCATTTACTTTTAACATCCATTAGACCTGTCTTCCCCTTAGAACTAATAATAGAATGAAATTCCTTTTCATCCATAAAATTAGAGGTTTTCTTGGATGCTTGTAAGTCAAAGATTATAAACTTTTGTTATCTGTAGAGGTGTTAAATATTTCAACCGTTATTTATGTTATTGTTATCTATTTAAATGTTTAATTAAATTTATTAACCTATTTATTTCAGTTCTCAATATCGAATAAAATATTCACTTTATTTATTAACCTAAGTTTGCAGTGACTTAAATGTATTCCTAGCAAATGATATCAATCAAATACTAACAAGATCGATGGCCAATAAACAGTATGGTTCTAGATAGCAACTAAAACCACTTTCTGATAAGCATGTTTGTATACGACAAGGTCAAAGAAGGTAATACAGCCACAATGTTGTCACTGGGCATGAAGCTTACATGGCTGAGCGATATGACTCGTTTGTTTATTCACAAACACCAGAAAAACCTTCGTTATATTCCCCAAGGGCTGCGCATACTGTCATCTGACAAATAAACTATTTTATTAAAACCTATTTTCGTATCTTTCGTAACTTAGCTGCATTTTATTTCGTTTATGAAACGTACAATAAAATCACAATTTTATTCGGTAATCTGCAAATTAAACCTGAATGTATGTCCGTACGGTCTTATTTATTTCGTTACTAATATTGTTATTGAAATATAATTTAATACAATATTGTATGACTGAAATTATGATTGCATTTAATGTGATTTGTGAACCTTAAAGAAAATTGATATAATGATTGTTTGAAATAAAAAACTAGAACAGATATTTTATATGGATCAAGGAATACCCCTAGACGATACGATAAACGAAGTATACAAGAGAGTAACAAGGTAAACAAGAAAAGGAAAACGTAACGCGAGATAATTCAATCATCCGGAGATGGGAGGTCAAGTTGACCTTGCCGCTGATTTGTGGACAAAAAGTGGTCATCAAGCGGTTTACATTACGTCTGTGAGTTTCTATCTCTTACTATGATGTCCTCTAGCAAAGTACGAAGAAATAGTCACGAATTTTACTAACATTATGCGGTTTGGTAATTGTTAAAATAGTTAAGATTTTAAATATAAGAACTTTGTAGTCATCAACATCCGAGTTTACTACATGTATCGTGAATCAAAGCAAACTAGTTTTTTGACTTAGGATCGTAGTTTCGCAAACGTCATAACTGTCCTTGTGGACGAATGACGTAATGTGGCTGTAGGTAATATTTACTTCGAATTCGCTGGGGCTACGTAAACGTACATGCTTTCTTACCACAAGATTTTCCTCGTTTCTACTTATGTTGATTTAGAAGTTAGGTTACGCTGGGTCATATTTTCACAGAATTTGTGACATCATCACCGCCAAGGCGTGTTTTGTGGGTGTGTTGATTCACATTTTGTTTCGCTTTGACATTAGGCACGTCTAATTTTGGCGACACTCACGCTGCATGAATTTTAAAAACACGTAATATTTTGCCCGTGAATCTGTGATGTCCGGCTTTGTTGACGAAAGATTTAGCGCTTCTAACTTGTTAAATTATGACATCATGCGTGCAAATTAGGCTCACATGTTTTTCGGTTATGCAACCATAATTTATCTACTTTTTAACAGTCAGTAAAAAAATCAGAAGGTTAAGTTCAAATTTGATGACACAAAATCTGTTAAACTAATTGCCAACGGCGCCCAACGTTACTCAGTGATTTGACAAGGTATTGGAACTAATGAACATTCTTGCAAACTGAATTCTTAAAGCATGCGCACAAAAAAGGGTCGTATCTACGGCACAAAAGCCGCGGTGTCGGAGGTCTTGTAAACAAAATGTAAGGGAAACGGTTTTTTGTTGGCGATTTCGTATCGGCCGGCGACTCTCTCAGGTAGGAATTTCTACAATTCACTGGCACTTAAACCAAGTTTAACAGTTAAATACGTTACTTTAAATAGCATAAGGGCATGTTTAATGTTTTTCAAATGGTTGAAGTGTGTTGTAAAAATCTAAGTGTTACATTATGTATAAACATTATATTTTGCCGAATGAAAAGGGCAAAAAGGCCAGACAAGTTAACTTACACAATGAATACAATTTGACGTACGTTTTCTAATACAACGCGATATAATTAAAATACATTTTATTAATTCAAGAGTTTATTTTAATTACAAGCTACAAAAATCTGCTGAGTCGCATCTCCTTTGCTTGAATTCGGGCAATTTTGAGTTCGCAACAGTTTCATTAAAGTTATGATTTTTTTAGTATGTGTAATACTGTTTGAGAAACGTGTCTCAAGCCAGAGAGTATAGATATTATCACAATTACTTATGTATGAGTACAAAGTTGCTATCTCGGTCCGATGTTTGCACAAATAAGGACGGCCTCACATACGTGACTGCGCCTGCGCAGTGCCGGAGCAGGCCACGTATTAACGGCTAAATAGGCAAAGTAGGTAAGCTTGAAACTTAGCACTAACGAGGTTTGATGTTTTTGTCTATTACCATGAGGCAGACTGTATTAATGGTAAGTCATGTCTTCCCATGAGAGATGAAGTATAAATGGGAATTAACAATTTGGCACTGCCCTAGGCCTGCTATAAATGATAGGTATGATGTCTTATGCAGATACTAACAACACCAAAGTTACTTCTTTTTATTATTCATGTTAGAAAACCCTCAGTACTAAGATAAAATATAGTATAACAGTTGAATTAATTAAATCTCTATCTTTTACTATTATTAGCAATTCTGAATATGGATGGGTATAATATCATAGAAAATGGTTTGGAGTTTGCAAAAATTTTAAAATCATTTTTTGATTAGTAAATCATTATTTTTGTCACCTAGTTCAAGCAGACCAAAATTAATTATATTAACCTTTAATTTTATCGTTACCAGTTTAAAGCAACATGCATTTAGCGAGATCTAAATGGCCTGTCTACTATGTTATCAGTCTGTCTGTGTCTTCAAAGGATGTTCACTCTAGAACTATTCTGTCACAACAATGACCGATTTAAATGCTATCTGCCTTATTCGCTGCCTTTTCAACTCGCTGATCTATTGGGCCGTCAGAAACCTTCGCTTAGTCATTAGTTTTATCAGGAAACAATACAACTATCGCTGCTAGTTGATCAAGATTGAGAAAAGGTTTTCTGACGCCCCGTTACAAATCAGATGTATCTTTTTAGGAAGAATTTAGGCAGAACAGGAATGATGTGCGCAGTGACTCAAATAGACTAGGACATTAATCTAAATGTTACTCATATGTAATCCAAACGCAGGTTCATTTTTCTGGTAAACTTTTCAAAAATGTTAACTTTAGTTAGTCAAGAAATTTCAAGTACGATAACATAATATTCGTGAATGCCAACGGTATGTTGTTCAGAAATAACGTCACACATTACTTCTCAGAAATATAATTTCCTTGTTACTCAATATTTTTTGCAACCGTTTTTTTCTTTATTCGTATAATTATAAAAATATATCAATTAACAAAAATCTTATACTTAAACTTTTGTCGCAATCACCTGTTTATTGCAATCTTTTTCTTTTCAATTTATAGAACTTAGTAAATAAAACATTGTCAATGTCACTCCGTCAAGGCTACACCTAATAATAAACAAAAATCAATTTCAAAAATTTCTTGTGTTCAGAAATTTTAATTAAAGGTTGTCAAGAAGAAATTTTCTATCTCATAGAAATTACTCCCCTAAAACGTTACTTGAGATATCTTTAGATCGTTCGTAATTTAAACAATCATAATCATTCCCTTAAATAAATTTCAGTTGTGGACATCTCTTAAGGTTAAACGAACAGTACCTAAAGTCGTTAAGTCCTAGCAAACATTCTTCTTGGTTGAGACAATATGCTTTCTTTGTATTAAATGACCATGAAAACGTTATCTAATCTACTCTATTATTTTCAACGTAATGTGAACTCCGGTACATTGTGTAGCCGTCCATCGCATGCCGTGAGCACAAAAACTGCTGTTTTGATGTCAACAACAAAGAGTCTTGCAATATTAATTTGGACCTCCATACGTTTAAGCCTCGAAAACTCGGCAGCGGAATGAATTTTTTCGGTAAAATTTACAGAGGTCCCGTATTATTTATTCATGATCATTTAAAACTGACGTGATTTACTTCTTTCTTGTTTTTACAGGACCTATTCTTAGGGCGAGGATAAATGGCTCCCGTTCTGTGTTTAAAAAAGCAAATCCGTTTGAATACACATTTTCGAAATAAAGACTACTTTTCTGATCATTTTACTGACGAATTTTAGAACAATTTTAACCCAACCCAAATAAATTTTTTGGTAAGTAATTTTTCATGGTATGCCAACTTATACAATAGTAGATAAATCAGAGTTCATAAGGCCTCGTATCCACTATGCAACAATTAAAGCGTAATACATGACGTGCAGCATGTTCAGACAAAAGCACGTCAGAGACTTTGGACTTAGTACCGTTCTTATGTCGTACGCATAAGAACGAATATCGAACTGCAAGTGTTTACCTTGCTGTCTGTTGACCGTACAGCAGCACGCGACGTTGCCAGCTCGCACGCGACATGTTATGACGCGTTTGTTTAATGCTCGGTTCCAATATTTGAAAAAAGATCCGAACTTGTTACGGATAGTAATAAATTATACGAAGCGTAAACTAAAAACGGGTCAACAATTCCATTTCTTGCAACCCATCAAAGAGCATGGTATGCGATCTTCCCGTAAACTTCTACTCACTTTCCTACTCATACTTCTGAATACTACTCACAATCTTTCACTGTCCAGTCCATACGCTTATGGAATTCCCTTCCTTTACCTATCAGGGAATCTGAGTCCCTTCCCATTTTCAAATCAAGAGTAAAAACTTTCTTTCTTTCTCTTAACTAAATCCGAACTTGTATCCTTTATCAAAGTATTTAAATAATGCTAAGCTTTGTTGGTAATTAATTTAATTTCATATATTTATTTCTATTTGTTTATATCATAAATACTTTATGGAAAATTTATATATTTATTTATTATATAGGTATTTATTTGTTTATTATAGTTTTATTTATCTTTACGTATTTTTTTTATATTTTTATCTTGTTATGGTATTTATATTGATATTTTCTGTTAGTATTTTTCTCAAGCATTTTGCACGGCTGTACCCGTTTCTCGATGTCTACTATTTCCTCTACCTAAAGGTTGTCTGGAAGAGATTGCTCTCTAGCAATAAGACCGCCTATATTGTACTTAAATATGTCTGTAAAACCAATTTCTGCATATTTTCTGTGCAATAAAGTGTATCTATCTATCTATGTCATGCTAGCTGTTATGGAAAGTAAATTTGAAATTAGAATTAACGACTCGTAGAAAAACGGACAGTCGTTTTTGACACATTACGATTCTTAAAATATTGGACCCGGGCGTAAGAGAACATCTTTTGTTTAGCATTTACCTATTGCAACTTGCAATACCTATGTCTTGTAATTTTTTTTGCATCACCTCGCGCGCTTAATGGTGCCTTGCGAATGCAGAACTGAAATTGTCATTAGGAGTTGAATGAAATAAGGTCATCATTAGGATGGGTAGCTGACATAATAAAGTGACCGCATATTCCTAGATATGTCCATTGTCATTTAACTAATTTGGGCCATTATAATGTTCATGGTTTGATGATTTTAGTCTATAGACTCTTGAATGTACCTATTAAAATGTATCTCTACTTAGATGTGTTCATACATTATGCGTTTAGGTTGCCATTATGAGCACATAATATACATTTATTTTGCTATTTTTTTCATATTACTCTTCAAGACTGACCTCATCCCACCTGATGTTAAGTGGTAATGAGGTCCTAGCTTAAGGGCGATAAGTACAGCATAATAAATCTGTTACTGGACTTGTCGCCCTTACCTTGAAGGCCTAACCTATGCTAATGTAGCACCCCCCAGGAGCTCTGGAACATAACAACACAGAATGGATTATTATTTTGGTGCAGTCTTTTGTAAGGTGGAGGTATTTCACCAGTCGGGCTGCTCCAGTTCGAGCGATAAATCGCTATGCCCTATCTCTCTTAAATTTTTCGACTAACAGTTAATTTTTGTACCCAAACTCTTAACAGCAAATTAATGGTTTCTTCGTTATTAATATGGTAAACATTTCCACAATTTATGTGTTAATTACTAATGATCTTATCTAATTGGCTTTGCGAATAAACACTTTTTTTGTGTCAGTACTTAATTAAAAATTATAAATAAAAAATTCTAGCACGCCCATTATTCTTAATCTTAGCTTCCGTATTTTGCTCATTTCTAATGAAGCTAGAAAAGTATTTAGATCGGAAATATAAATAGAAGTCAAGTCTACGTTCTAAAAATCAAGGACATTAATTTGAAATAAAAATAAAAAGTGTTAGATGATAACACTAATGACCGCTCAGATAAATTGGGTTTTAGAATTCGAGAATGAGATATTTTAGAAAAACCTCTTAAAATACTTGATCAACCGGTTCCACTTCCTATTATAGACAGGATTTAAAATTACAATAGGTAGATTTCTCTAGCCGATAAATTTTTTCTTCTAATTTAGGAGATTCAATGAGAATTTGTTGCGATTGCACAGATGATCTGAATGCACAATGTACAGCAATAAGAAGTCATATTAATATTGGAACAATCGATTGGCCCACTGAGCAATTATTCCAATCACGTGTCGCAACTGATGCATCGCATCGCAAAACAATGAGTCCCAACGTCCATCCGATTTAACTCAATGGCTAACTATTTCGATCATATCATCAAACATGTCAACGGAAGTTTTAATATATTCACAATGTGTTTAATTACAATGTCGACGATGCGTCTTCTTTTTGGGAGTTGTAATCAAATTTGCAACCTCGAGGTTACCAGTTTGCATACGGATAAAAAATGATTGGAATTAACATATTCTTCAATTGAGACAGTCATCATACTATAATTAATATTATATCGATGACTTTCAATTTAAGATCTTAATATTATATCTAACGTAAGCTAACACTCAAAAATATTAATTAGCTATTTATTATAGCAGAGAAAGGTGTCCTTTTCGGTCTGTGTGGTGTGGTTAAGACAGTAATATTTCGATAATCAGATCATTGCATTATTATAAAATTGGTCAATAATGGATATAGTGTAAAAACAAAAGTTTAATTTAAATTGATATAATCTTACATTAATACGAGTATTTTGTTTGTAAAAATATCTGGATATCAGGATGTATGGAAGTACTATGTAGATTTGGGTAGCATTTGGTAAAAATATATTATCTGTTTAAAGATTACCACAAATTATATAGTGAACGAAGTCACAGGCAGCAGCTAGTTAAATTTAATCTTTACTCTCAATTATTTTGTTTCTGAGACCCGGAATATGTTAAATGCATCTGTCAATAGAGTCAGATAAGCTGGTCATTTGAATACTATATATTAATATTTCTTGTGTAAAAGACATTAAAGATAGGAAATTTGATAACTTGTACAGATACGAACCAGCTAGTAGACTCAAAGGTATCTTGACACCCATCTCATTTCACAAACACACGTAAAACTAGATATCTCGAAAACATTAATCACCCTGACTTTCTCGTGGCAAAGTGACAGTCATCAAAATACAACCTGAGGCATGCCCCATCTTTGAAACATATCCTTACTCATTTGCGCGACAAGTAATCTAGTGGGAGGTAATAGCCATTTTATGGCCCTGGAAGCCGCAACACAGCCAAGGAGGGTTATAATGAGCCTGGGATGCCACGGGCTAAAGATCTTTAGGTGCCACGGAAACTTATCCTCTATTCCGAGGGTGGTAAGATTAAGTGCGTCTGCGCAGATGGGTTGCATCCGTACAGTTAACTGGCGGCTCTGACTGTCGGCAGGAGTAATGGCGCACATCGGTCTGCAACTGCGGTTCGTTTGACCGCCTAATTAGCTAAAAAGCGAATGCTTTAACTTTTTTGGTGACACTTTCCATATGATTTTTAACTCATGTGAGACGTACTGGTTTCTTTCCTTATTAGGAAATGTTTTCTTGACAGTGATGGAACCTTCAGTTTAAAATTCGAGTATTTCGCAAAAGCTATAAAGTCAACAGTATATAAACCTACTAATATTATCAACACGCAAGATTTCAAGAATAGTTTTTGTTATGAATGTACGAGTATGTTACTCTTTCACGAAAAAAGTACTGAATAAAATGGATTTGGATTAAATGTGGGAGGAGAGATAACAAACCAGATTAACATATAGGATACTTTTATCGCGAAACGACATAGGCAAAGTCGCTAAACTGCTAATGATAATATATAAAGTGAAGGCAGAACGAGTAGGAATTTAGGTATAACTTAATACATTGGTTGAGTTCATTCGATCAATTTGTAACCTTATAACCTATTCCGAAAACTACTTGTGTAGTAAATTCATACAAAAATTACAGTTAATTAGTCAAGTACATTCAACCAAATGGTTGTGAAACAGGTACTAAGTCTAAAAAGACTTCAAGATTGAACTCATCCCACCTGAGGTTAAGTGGTCATGAGTTCCTAGCTTAAGGGCGAAAGGTATTGCATAGTCAAACTGTTATTAGACTTGTCGCCCTTACCTTTAAGGGTTTACCCCTGCTACTAATGTAGCACCCCCCAAGAGCTCTGGAAACCTTACTCACATGCAGGAACACAACAACACCGGAGTGATTGTTATTTGGCTGCGGTCTTCTGTAAGGTGGAGTTATTTCACCAGTCGGGCTGCTAGTTCGGGCGATAAATCGCTTTGCCCTGCCACTCTCAAAACTTAACTTGCTTTTTAATTCAAAAAATACCAACATGATTTCCAACGATATTTTCAATTTTTAGTTAGGCTTGTAAGCCTGACACATGTTTAAGACAATACAAGAAAACTAGAATGCAAACTGTAAAAAAGTTTTATGCACCGAGACATGTTATTTAATACTCCGGCGTTCATAGGAAATCGGTTGAGTAATAGCCACTCAAGCGTGGCGGATCGGTCTTATCGATGCACTTTGTAAAATCGATACTAGGGGAAACTTAAACTAATTAAATTTAGCACACAATTTTCAAAACAAAATCTTTTGAATTTATTCTAATGAATGCGTCCAACCTGTGTTTCAAATGCTCGGATTAAAAAATGACATTGAATTAAGTAATGGAATCAAATTTAGTAGCTATAACATTGTCAATAGGCGTAAGAACAATAGTTTAATTTGGTCAGTACCTACCTTCTCTATAAATCTTGTCGCCGAATATAATGCTGCAAATATGCGCTGACTGTTTTGTCCGAGATTGTTAACCTTCGGTCAATAATTTACTTAATTATTTTTAGCGAAATTTCAAATTTCAATTCGTAGTTATAGTGCCCACCTGAAGTATTTTCTACGTTAAATAGAAGTAAAAAATATTGAGAATACTAAACTAGGTTAAAATAATTGTTCTTTCGCTGTGTTGGCTTAAAATCGTCAGAAAGCGAATGGCTTACAAACTTAGTATAAGATTAATTGAGATCAAAATAAATGCAGCAGGTTGCCCTAAGAGTCCGAAAACAATTGTAAGTTGAAATTATAAATATCAAGGTATACTTTGTGAAATTAGAAAATACATTTAAAGTACCATAAAACTGTTTACAGTACAAGTAATAAAATTCAATTGTTATAGGATAAGTAATCGAAATCGTATACAACAAGTTTCCATTCGATTCCAGTTATTGGAAAGCAAGAACCGACAGAGGTTTGCGTGGGAGGAACCTGAAACGGTCTTAACGAAGTCCTAGAATCTAGAATGTTTTGTTGTCACCATTGTATCGAGACTAGTTTTCAACGAAATGTTTATAAATTCCAAAATAGATTCCGTCTATTTAAAAATACGCATTACATTCATCACTGTGACGTTGCCAAGTTTAAAACTTCTTCCAAAATTGGTTAAGCGGTAACACCTAAAGTGATGACATGCTATTCACTGCTTTAGTGCTTTGCTTACTAGGCTTACTAACATACGCTACACGTCAACTTTCTTGCACGAGATGACAGAAGTTTTAATACTATTGATTGGCTGTTAACATTATCGTTCTATTCTTTTCAACCAATCAGCAGCTGACGCACTGAATTTTATTGATTTTGTTTTTTGTTAAGAGCGCGATAGTATTTTCTTGCATGGCACATATTAAGAGGCTCCATACCTCACCATTAGGTCCAGAATATACGCATTCTGCTACTTCATACATAAAATGTAAAATTGCCGCAAGCTACTACCAATAACTGCTGGATTAATAAACATGTCAATGTATGCAGATAACTTTCTTCTTGTTTTCATCTGAATATGCATTAAACTACCGTAAAATCATACAAGACCCAATTACATAGAGCGACTAAATATATGTTATGGAGGTTACAAGTAAATTGCTGATAAACATAGCTTGCTCACTTGAAAAATGGTCTGGAAGCTACAGAAGTTACCTGACTAGATCCTTTCTAGCGGAACATATACTTATGGAAGGATCACTCAGCTCGTACTAGTAAAGCAAAATGCTCAAGTGTAAGACTTGCGAGAAAATGCTAGAATGTCCATTGAATCCCCAAAACTTTACTATCCTATTACCGTTTTATTTGAGTTGAAGTCCATTAATATTCGATCTTAAAAAACATTGGCATCAGTTTAAAGACTCTAAAGGTCGACCGTCTCGTATCGTGCTAATAGAGTATTGTATTGTAAGTACTGTAAACATCAATAGAAACACCAGTTTCTACCAACTAGTATTTAAATCCATCAGAGGTACCAACCTCAGATGGACGAAATAAGTATTTGACTTCGGAAGACACACGTAAAATGCTGTAGTTGCGAGTTTAACAACATAATCGTTCCAGTTTTATCATGCTAGGAACTGTGAACTTTAAGACTCGAATCTGATACATAAAAGTCGATTCTTCTTACCGAGCCCTTTGCAACACTAGCTGGGACTAGATTTATTGGTTGCATGTGTCCAGCGCCTACGCTACGTAGGCGTCGTGATCTCCCGCTAGCGAAAACCCTAGTTGGTGAAACCCTATTCTAACGGAAACAATTTCTCATTATTCAGAAGACATCTATGGGCCGGGAAGGTATAAACTGAATAGTAAAACCGCATAAAGTCTTGAGATTAAGGGCAGTAAAAGATGAAACTGCTTTGCTCGTGAGGTCGTATGATTGCCTCGGAAATGACTTATGTCATCATACGTGAGGTTTGGTGTCGTCATTTAAGAATCGGTTAATGTAAATGTTGATGAGGAGTTTAATAATGTTTGTCAGATGCGAATAAACATGAGCTGGAATGCAAACAATAGCTTAATCAAAGTGTAAAAGATGCGTTTGATTCATTCTTCAACTGTACCAGATTAGTTGGTATAATTTTCTTCGCGATCGACTTATTTATGGTTTGGCAAGCGCAAACAAACGAAATGAACGTAACCTCATGAAAAAACAAGGAAGTAAATATCCAAGCAGAATTATCAGTGAATAGAATAATATTGTGACCTTCACTCTTAGATTCCCACAAGCCAAAATGTAGTTTAACAGGAATTTGTAAATAGAAACCAAGATTAGATGATGATTAATCAATTAGAGGAAGGGAAGCCAGTTACTATAAACTAACCAATTGTTTATTATTATAAAGCACACGCGTTAATACAAAATCAGACGCAAAGGGCGGAAATTTAAACAAACCTTGATCATGAGTCCATAAATTCACCTTTGCAGAGGCGTTAGGAATACTTCGTACTGTTCTGAACGATAACATTATCTCTTACTACACCTAAATTTAATAGCCTGATGTCAAGATGGTCTATAATAAACTCTGATTTGTAATAACTACCAAGAATTTAATAAACAGCGCTCGTTTGTCCATAAGTATTGCAAAGAGCCAATCACTTTACTGGGCTTAGATTTATATTTCTATAGCTTGTATAGTGAATTATAACTACATAAGCACACATCTAGGGATTGACGATGTATTGAAAGGTTAGTTAGGTAGGTACATACTAAAGTTAGTATTTCGTTATATCATCGCTTAAACTCAACGGCCCGTGATTCAAGATTAATATATCTTTTAAATTTGCATATTCATGACAAACAAGAAAGAAATGAAACATTAGTCGAAGTCAAATAATTCTTTATTCAAGTAGGTGACATAAAACACTTTTGAACTTTTCGTGAATCGTTGAATCGTCATTGAATACAATGCAAAGTGATTGTACCGGTAAGAAACTCACCAAATTACTTACTGTAGCTGTATCTAACTGATTGCTATGTGTAACCACTTTGGAAAATACACACAAGGGCAAAAAGTATTCTTAAGCTTATTAAACATAAATCGTTTCAAGTGTTATAATTTAAAATAATATAATTTAGCTAAATTTAAAGATAATACTCAAAATAATCTTTGAAGAAAATGCATCATTCTTAAAATAGGAACCTTAGCTAGAAATACTTAAAGTTACAATTACCTATTTATGATACAACACAGACAATTTATCGCAATTTGCTAATGAAACGTCTAAAAGTACCCAGGCATGTTTCCAGAACCATACAAGATAACGGTACCTGATGATGGATTGTCTGAGTAAATACTCGTAAAACGATAGTACTTACATGATTGGTTTTACTAAGGAGCTATCCTATTCACTCAAAGTGTAGGCAATTGTAGCAGCGATGGTAATGGTTTGCGATGGCTTCCGGGCATCCTTTACTCTATAAATGAAAAAAAATACAACGAAACGAAGTTCGAATAGGGTATACGATTTAAAGTAGACGAAAATTAGTAAATATTCATTAATTTACAAGTAATTTTTGATAATAATTTTTGGAACTCGATAAAAAATCAAAAAATAAGAACTGATATTTTTTCTGTGGGATTTATGTATATATCGGAGAATAGGTTGGTTTGTTCAGTCATGAACAATACTATCTACTATTATATAATAATTTTAACATTTGAGCTCTAACGTCACCAAAAGATTCACTTTAGAATGAGTTTGCCAACATATTAATGTCCAAGACTGTAGCCCTAGTTGCTACTTCAAATGAAGAAAGAGAATTAGCAAGGGGGAAAGGGCGGAACCCTCCACGCATTTATTGAACTAGAACTTGACCTTCATTTTTAATATGTAAAGAGCAAAATTCAATCACTACCCTCACGGGCTTGATTGTATAAATTTCCACTTTCGTTTTATTACCTCACATTCCCTTGCCTACACGGAATAATTTTATTTCGACAATATGGTCGTAATAAAATAAGGTCCATAATAGAATGCAGCGGTAAATAACATAAATAAAACTCCACAATATCTCAAAGGATAGACCACCCTTCCCGGAATCCTTCAATAGATTCATAGACCGAAGGATATTATCCGTTTAATTGTGTTTACACAACATCCAACCCTTCCTTTCTTGTTTTATTGCCCACATATTTTAATGTCTAAACTGCAATGGATGGAACCCGCATCTTAATGATAGCTATCAGTTTTCATTTTCGTTTCTTTCTTAATTGACTTTTGCCATTTAAATTCCCTTTTCTTCAACGAGCTTCACTTAAATTATCTTGAAAATGTTTTTAAAATTTTACTTCGTAGCTATTTCTTTTTGTATATTGATTTTTAACTGCTACAAGTAATATCAGAAATTATAATTACCTTAAAACTAAATTAACAAGGTTAATTTAATTAAAAATCTGATAATCTTAACGACACGAGCGTTTTTAATTAAACATACTTTAATTAATAATATCCTGAGAAACTTTCTCTGAACTTTTCAAAATGTTAACAAAATGAAATCCCATTAAAGTTTGAATCTTTTTTTTTGTTATTCCTTATATTACATGGCTAGGGACTAATGTTTAAACGAATGAAACCAATATTTTTCTAATCACTTTATTTTGATTTTAAATATCGAAGAACAAGTAATAAAAGAATTAAGATTCAAATAAAATAAAAAAAGTTAATGTAAGGTCAGTAGACGTACAAACAAAAGCACTCTGCACTGTCCTTATGTCGTACGCATAAAATCTAATATCGAATTGCGATTTTTTACCATGACGTAATAAATTTAATTAACAACATTGCCAATTTTTTTAGTGCGGTTGTATTAAATGTCATGTGTATTCATTTTATCCGCATAATGGTGATCTCCACACTCGGCAAAATCGGTCTGAGGCTCGTTATGTCGGCATCTGATGGAAGGATCAACACAAGAAATGAAGTATTTGTCCTTGCCAGAGCCGGTCTAACGTTGGACCATATCTGGAAGTCATCCCGTGTCGATGGCCATCTATTCGTTACTACATTTAATGTTTCTTTCTGATTACACGTCTAAGCTAAACGATTTGTCACTAAATATTATTTATGTTGAGACAATATGAAAGGACTTCTTAAATCAAAAGTTGTGCAGCCCTTTAAGTACCAAACGACACTGGTGCGGAAAAATATGTTCTGCAGTCCATATCTGATGGTTTATTGAAAAAAAAAAGTATGTTTTCCAAATTCAAATCAGTTTCTTACTTTTTGTGGACAACGGAGCTAGATTGGCATAAAATAATGCCAATCCAGGTTCACAATTTTATTATCTGTTATGAATTGACTGCCCAAAAAAAATGTAAGTGTCGATTTATGTCGTAGAATTCATCAATTTGGTCGCCACATTTAATCCACATAGATAACTGACTCGTCATATTTGTGAATGGAGACCACAGCAAAAAACTGGCTGTCAGCGATTTCGTTCTTTTTTTCGGGATAATAAGTATCATTTATATTTTTACCCTATTTCAAAATATACATACATCCATGCAACCAGATATCCAGATATATATTCTTACAAACTTTTGCGTCTATAATATTAGGAGTAATACAACTGTGTTTTGTAGAACAACTTTTGTCTAAAGCAGCTACTAATAAACATACAATATTGAATAAACTCGATTTAAACTAAGTTCCTAGACTTGAACCGTTAGTCAAGCTTTGAATTTTCTATCAGTTAGGAAGAAGAGGCTGTTACACCTATAAAAGGTATGAGCAGGATATTCCGTAGTAACGAGCTATCTCTTGGAAAGATGCGACTTTACAGGAGGAAAGGACCCGTTGGCATGTCTATTGGAATGTTTAAAATTCCTATTAGGAATAACAAGTGCTTCGGTCATATATTTCATCCTTAGTTCCATGTTAAAGACAAACAAATTATTGCACCCTTGCCATCTAAATATATAAAAGGAGCACTGTCTGATTGACTGAATATCAACGCACAGCCTAAACGGCTTAGCGTAGGTACTTGAAAATTGGAAGGGACGTACCTTAGGTACCGTAGAGGTGCACTAAGAAAGGAATTTTCAAAATTCCCACGGGAACGGGAATTAGCGGAGAAATCCTTTTGAATGAAAAATCTAAACAGTTTACGTTAGATGCTTGAAAATTGGCATGCAGGTACCCTAATAAACTTAAAGCTTAGTAGCAACAGTATATTGCAAAATTTCCACGTGAACGGGAGTTAGCGAGAAAAAACTGGAAAAACCCTGTAATCCGAGCGAATGAAGTCGCTGGCACAGCTAGTCATAATACAAAAGAGGTCTAAAGTGTCATACAGTTTAATCTCATTCAAAATTCGAATGAGATATTAATACTAATTCGATTTCATGCCTAGTTTTGCCAGTTCTATGTCAGTTAGTTGTTTTATGTAAAAGTGTGTAATATTCGTACAAAAATAAATTAAGCAACGAGCATGCATTAATTGTTGATAATATTAAGTTCTTGAATCAAAATAATGAGCATTTTTTTTTAAATTTCCGTTGCAGAAAGATTCGATGAATTATTATAAATTAAACCGGAAATTAATTGCAATACCTCACTCGAAGATGCATACCATGTATTTAAAATTTTAATATTGTGTATTTGCATGAATTGATAAAACTTAATAATTTTATAAGTGAAGTGTGAAATGTAGGTCATTCTGTTCACTTGAGAGGCAAACGCGATACGAGTATTTAGTGCCACGCAGTATACTCAATACATCATAATTATCATATTTGTATTAAGACCTTACGATACGAGAATTCAAAAAATTTATGCATTAATCGTTAATAAGGTTTACGGCCTTAACTAGTGTTACGGAAACCAGAAACAACGACGGCACCACAACATCCGGACCCGAAGAAACATAGAAAAGTTCATTTTCCATATTGACCCGATCAGAAATCGAACTTGGGACCTCTGAGATTCAGAGATGGGGCGGTGCAAAATTTCAATCCGCTTTCGACTACAGATAGAGGTTACCATCACACCTAAGGCACTTAATCCTTCAATTATACTTTTTCTCCCACTACCCATCACCGATAATACTGTGATAACTTGTTTAAATAAAAGAAACTAGTTTTTGAAAGGGTTGGTTTTCTCATCTTTCCCAATTCATCATTGGTCGTATAAACAAGTGCAATCATGTTTACGGAAGGTGAAGCAATTGCCTCATAGTGTCAACCAAAGTTGCAGTAAATTTGCATCTCAAAACAAAATAACATAACTGTGACTTGACATACAGCGTCGACGATCCTGACGCTCGAACAAGACCAGTTGTAATGGTTATGAGGCGGTACCGTTTCAGCATCTGATTCAGGACGAAGATTTTATCTGGGAGTGAATATATTTCAAGTTTTGTACTTACATAAAAAAGTAATTAATAAAAATGCAACGTTGTATTTAATCGCATAATAAATACAAGTTTTTGATAATGAAGAAATTATATAAGTAAGTACACAGGCACTTAAAATGTATTGTAATGATAATGAGTCTTATCACCTGAAATCACAATTGTAGACAAGTAACTTATTTGCAGTGTAAATAATTTTTAATACAAGCAATAATGAATATAATAGTGAAAAAGTTAAAATATTTAGTTGAAAACTTAGTGGTAATGTTTTTGTAAATACAATGGCTAAACATACTAAAAAAGTAAGGTGAATAGACTACATGCGTCTTACATTGTGTAAAGTATGCCAACATACATTTTTAATACCCATAAACCACAAACATATACCCAATGGCCACTACTGTCTATCAAATGTAAGGATAAAAACACAGCTTCATCGTTAGTTCAATAGTGCAGTCAACATTAGAGTTATTGGTTTAGAAAGTGGAGATCTCTGGCGTTGAAATGACTCTTTGTTCGAATTTTTTTGTAAGTGCGATGAACCAGATGCTGTTCTATCAATAAAGGCATTGTTTAAGATCCTGGGAAAATTTATGTTACTTAATACAAACTATGTTATGAAATATATAACTGGGATGGAACCGATTTGATGCTTGGTGGGATTTTCATTAATATTTGCATATCCGTTTCTTTGGAACATTACAAGTCGGGTAATATAGAAAACTCTGGATACTAATTACTAGACAATTAATAAATTAACCATTGAGACGATGATACCATTCTTCAACAACAACATCATAATGCCCTTTTGGATAAAAATAAAGATGTAGGCATCTTAATTGATTTATTTATTTTTTATTCATGTTGGTAACAAGTAACTTTTATCGTCCCATCTCGCTAGCAACAACAATTGCTAGGATACTGGATGGACTGCTTGACTCTTGTTTAGGAAATTATCTGAATTTACATGACGCACAGTTCGGGTTTCGCCCCGGGCTATCCACTGAAAGCGCTGTTGTGAGTGTTAAGCATGCTGTTCAGTACTATAGGGAACGCAGAACGCCGGTTCACGCTTGTTTCCTTGACTTGTCTAAGGCATTTGATCTTGTATCATATAATGTGCTTTGGAGAAAGTTAGAGGGCAGGGGTGTGCCGGTGGAATTGCTTAATATATTTAAATATTGGTATGCAAATCAAACCAATTGTGTGAGATGGGCAAATTCTCTTTCAGAAGCGTATGTGCTGGACTGCGGGGTGAGACAGGGGGGATTGACATCTCCCAAACTTTTTAACATTTATGTAAATGATCTCATCGTGGAGCTGAGCGGCATGCGTGTCGGATGTCGAGTGGATGGCATTAGTATCAATAATGTTAGCTATGCAGACGACATGGTGCTGCTCAGTCCCACGGTGAGGGGTCTAGTGGACATGTTAAGAGTGTGTGAAAAGTATGCTGCTAGTCACGGGCTTTCGTATAATGTTAAAAAAACGGAGTACATGGTCTTTGAAGCCGCTGGTAAACGTCCTGAAACTTATGGTAAGACTATCACCCTTAATGGATCACCCATTAAATATGTCACTCAATTTAAATACCTTGGACATATTCTTACTAGCGACCTCAAAGATGATGCAGATATCGAGAGAGAACGCAGGGCTTTGGCAATAAGAGGGAACATGTTGGTCCGCAGATTTTCCCGATGTACAGGTCAAGTTAAGGTTACACTTTTTAAAGCATACTGTCAGAATATGTACACGGGAAACCTGTGGGTGAAACACACTAAACGGTCGCTCGAAGCCCTGCGGATTCAGTACAATAATGTATTCAGGATGTTGTTGGGACTGCCTCGATATTGCAGCGCATCGGGAATGTTTGCGGAAAACCAAACTGATAGTTTTAATGCTATCATCCGCAAGAAAACAGTCTCCCTGATTAGCAGGATTCGAGGCAGTCACAATAGCATCCTGATGACATTAGCGGACAGGTGTACATCGCCACTTTGGAGGTGTTTGGTGATGAGAGTGATCCCGGAACCTCGCATGTCTCGGTGATTACTGTAGGTATTAGAACCCAATCTCGTTAAAATAATAATTTCATGAATTCTAAAAATTATGTTACTAACAATACCCCTTAAGTTAACTGTTACTAACACCTATGGATGTTACTTATCTGAAATAAATGTTATTTAATTTAATTTAATTTAAAAAAATTATAAATATTAGGTTACATTACCCATATTACTTTTTTTCTAATTATCCTTATAATGCTATTTCAAAATGCTCCGCATCTATTTAGTAGTCAGGAGGTGAATAAGTAAAATTCTGTGTCACAATGTGCTGTGCTCATAGAAAATCTATGCAGGAATCATATTATTGTGACAGCGATATTATGATTGACTATCTATGTTGACTATCCAATCAACTTCCTTTTTGCTTTTTGCTTATGGTTTTCAAATTTGAGGATGATACAATTTTCAATACAAAACAGGATCTCTCTAGTAAAAGTGACGCTCTAGTTGATATTAATAAATTGTATTATTCATTTGGAGTTTAAAACCCTTTACAAAATCTTTGTGAACACAGATTTTCTTTACGATTAGCGTTGCTTCAGAATTTGTTTATTGCAACTGTAAGTGAAGTTGTTTGTTCCAATACCTCGAGACTTCAATAATAGTGAAGACCTTTACACTACGGAAGACACGTGTTTTAATCATGTCTCTTACAACTACGATATACTTGTAATAAACATGTGCAATTAGCTCTCTGAACCCAAAGTGTTTTTATCCGTGTGAATATTCTTTATTACTTTAATTGTATACATGAATAATTTGCACGGTGTAGGAATGAAAATATGAACATAAAGTCGGACATAAAACAAACATAGATGATATTGTTTTTTTTATACAAATTATAATAAACATCACTCATAAGCATTATGCTTTTTTACGTCGTCCTCATTAGTAGTTAAAAGCTGGATCAAGTGATTTTTTTAAATTACTTGTAGTAACCCATAAAAAACTCTTACTGCTAGTATACGGAGGTTTTGACAACCTCCGTAGCTCTCTGAGGTGCGGGGTTCGATACCCAGTTAGGTCAATGGAAAACAAATTTCTGTATTATCTCGGGCCTGAGTGTTGTTTTACCATCGTTGTTTTTGATTTCCGTAACACAAGTGATTTAGTATATAACCATAGAATCAGAGCGATGCATGTGGTATTGTCTAATGTTAATTTTTTATAAGGACACATATTGGTTATTGTCATCGTGACCAACCTTAATAGCATACGCAAAACATCAAATTTCTCGCATGAGACGACAAAAGTTCCGATTGGCTGATAGCACACCGCACTCGTATATCCAGCCAATCAGCAGTTGACGCACTGAATTTGTCATTTGTTAAAAGCGCGATAAAATTTAAACTAGCCCGGCGCATTTAAAGCGGCTATGAATGAATAAAACAAGTGAACGCCTAACAGTTTATCGCATTATTCTAACCCATGTATTCACAACAAACAAGGTCTCATCACACACTTACCTTTCACCTCGAGTGTTAGTTATCGTTAAAATTAGCTCGTTATCTTATTCCGCGTCATCGTCGGCGCTATCAGAAGTCCACAGTGTACCATCTTTAATTAGTTTAACGTTCTCATGCTCAGTAATTGAATCAATTAGTCACAATTTGATGCGACTCGTTTGTCATTGAACTGAGATTTAGATCCGGCGTGCTAATCGGTTCGTGCCTTCATTTTACTTCAATGGGAATTTCTTATTCATGATTTCTTTGATGTATTTGAAAGCTTACTATTAACTGGGGACGTTATCCCAGCACACCCAGACCAATGATGATCAATCAAATTCCCATAGTAACTGTTAAATCATCAGAAACAAACAATAGATAACATCACCATTTAGGATGAGCGCAAGCGCATGCTAGCTAGCGTCACTCGATATTATGGTAATGCGCGTCACACAATAGGCCTGCAATTACAATAGCTACTGTGACCGAAACGGGTATTGCTCTCCGACCCATTAGTGCGGACGCACCTTTAGCTCAGCTGACCTATTTCGATGCCTTTGTAAATGAGCGTGTGATGTTCATTCACGCATTTCAAGTTCATGTCGCATGATGCGCGAGTAATTTTTATCGCGCTCTTAAGAAACGTTAAAATCGAATGAAGTCAGTGCGTTAGCTGCTGATTGGCTATACGACTGCGGTGTGCTATTAGCCAATCAATTGAAATTTTTGTCGTCTTATGCAAGAAATGTGACGTTTTGTTCATGCTAGGCCTTCATGTCGCACAGGATGCGCGAGTAAATTTTATCGCGCTCTTAACAAATGTCGAAATCAATGCGTCAACTGCTGATTGACTAAAAATTCGAGTGTGGTGTGTTATCAGCCAATCAACAGTGTCGTAACTTTTGTCGTCTCATGCGAGAAATTTGCGAGTAGGGCATTTCACAGAGTTTTTATGTACATGTCGTGTTATAAATATACATATTTCGGACTTTTTACCGGGCTTTATTTTGTGGGCATAAGAACGAATTTCGTTCTGTCAATGTTAACATCGACCTACTGTTCCATGACCATTCATTGGAGTTTAGAGAAATTGGCCTTATTTTAAACTAATATTTCGCATCGGATTAGCAAGGGTAAGTAGATTTCTTACGCCTTGAGTTACATATTTGGAGTTTTAGTATAGATCCATATTTTTATCATCATATGTCATCAACTTCCTGACTATGTAATAATTACCTCGTTTCACTTGTTTTGGAGCATTATCAATGAAAACAAACAATCACATCTATCCTCTATGTAACGTTATTTTTAAAGTAGGTATTATTAGAAGATGTTGACGTATTTTTTTAACAGAAATTTGTTCCAAAAATATACCTAAGCAAAGGCGTAGGTAGGTATATTTTGACTGTTTAAATAACAGTCGTACAGTATTATTATGATTGCAATAATTCAATGCGTCGTGATAGTACGCTCCAAAGTGCATGCTCTCTGGACTCATATAATATGACACATCACGATACTATACGTGAACTGTGATGCGTAAATACACGGCTTTGTTATCTATCTAAAACAGACACACTTCAGATTAACGATACGAATACAAATTGCGCTTACCTGCCTTTGTTATCAAACGTTTGGGAACCACTATTTCGATACAAATTAATGGAAGTAACGTCGACACAGTTCTTGCATGATAAATTAATATCAATAGGCAACTACGGTTCATTCATCTTGCATCAACTTTCCAAGGATATCAAGTTATGATTCATATACCTCATAACAAGGTAACTAAAAAATTAGCATCAAGCAAGTAATGCAAGTATGAAGATCTCCGGACGTTGAAAAGAATTCCAAGTTTTAATCATTAAAAACAGTGAAAACGTTCAGAAAATGTATAAATAGAATTGATTATTGAAATGATTCTATTTGGGTAATCCCTAATTCATTTCGAAGTAACATACCTACCATTCGTTAATGATAATTTAAAAGTTAGACACAGTATGTACACCATCAATATTGTGAAAGTTAAATCGGAACAATACGTCCGAAATGAAATGAACATTATGCAAATTTGATTAGCCTGTAACTAATAAATGACCGCCGGCATCTCTTGATATCATACATCGGTTCAAGACCTAATGACACCAATTTTTTGCTCAGTCCATGCGCAAGTGTTGATACAGATTTGCAGGCCAAATTATTTCAAGAGGGGTGAAAGTAGGTAAGTACTTTCACTATGTCGGATAAATGGCAAAATTTTTGATCATACGGTCTGGCCCGAAGCGTTCGGTGCGTTGACATTCAACGAGAGTGAATATTTAAATCACGTAATTCATTACGATTCTTTACGTAAGCGTAGATCCGACAAAAAACGGGTGAACATAAAAAAAAGAGTATTGAAAAACATAATAACTACGCCGCAGAAAAGGAAATGGATTTACATTTTAAAGGTAAGGTACACAATAAAGTGAAGAAGTAAAAAAGTAATCAAACCAGTTCCGTCCACATCCTTCTTATTCCTACTCAATGCGATACGAACTATTATATATTCCCTTCTTAAGAACTTAAAACGTCGGAGAAATTATAAATTGAACTTAAAAAACTGATTAGGGATATTCATATGTTCGACCGAAAATTTAGGTATAAAAGTTAAAGAATTTGACAGTTTCAAAGTTAGGTCTCCAGCTTAATTTAACTTTACCTACCGACGATGTCATGTCTGATAAATCGTTTATCTTCTAAAATTGACGTCGACTTGAAAGTTTCAAACCAAGGTTTAAATTTAGTAAGTGCAAATCATATCTATGTATTTACCCATGCAGTCATCATATTGGAAACGCAAGGACACTAAAATTTACGTAGGAGCCAAATGCACATTGTCGCGATTCAAACCCACCGGTTTTAGAATAAATGACCAAATTTGAATTAATAAGCATTTAGTAATAAACCTCTATAACAAAATCATTGATATAACCAAGTTATGAATTAGGCTCGTGATATTGTTAGAATTTCTAACTATCTTTTAAACATATCTACTTATTTAACGTAAACTTCAAAACACAATCAAATATTTCTTAATAAAAACAAATTTCAAATCAAAATGAAACCAGTTAATGCAAAATTTACTTTTTATCTGAACCGTCTGTTGTATTAAAATAATCTAAAAAGTATGAATTAGAATATGCATGCAAGGTTAGTAATCATGATGACTTTGTGATACTTCAATTAAGTAAGGCATAATTATTCTGCCTTGAGGCGAAGAGCGTTATAATATCGACGCACAAGTACAAGATAATATGAACAAGCCAATGCTACTGATAATGCTATTAACTAACGCTGAAATAATTATTTATAAAATAATCACTAAAACTACTGTTTAAGATGAGACAGCCAATTTTGTTACATGTGACGATGAAGATTTGCTTTCGTCTTAATGAAGCTAGAATCTTAGAAGATTTACTGAAGTGCTGTACAACCAATACCAAAACAGTTTGAAAAAAATCAGGGGAATCAATTAGGTAGATTAATGTGTGTTACAAGCGACAGTTACACATAATCTTATACGATTGGTCTACAAATTGTATATGGTTTGACGTTTTTATAGGTTGACCCCTCTTTGTACAGTAAAATAAATGAGTTGTCTCCACATAGCTTTAAATTGCAGACCATATAATTTACACATTAACGTATTAAACGCCTAATCCGTCTACGTTGATTAGCTGTAAAAGATAACGTCTACTTTGATAGCCGTGTACCAATTTCTATTCACCCAGGTAAAATTGCCACACAGGCGGTTAGAAGGGGGAAATGAACCGGTGGAGTAACCAGTGCCGGTGGTCGCGGGGTTCATCGAGACCGTTCGCTAATCGCGCGACTATTACGTTAATAGCTCTACGAAGTGCGCCGGCGCAGCCTCCACGCTGTCTATGGTAAGCTGCAGCAGTTTTTTTTGGGCTCTGCAGCATCATCGTTACAGTTCCTTTTCTAGTCAATGTAACGTCCGTGAAAAAAAATTTACGCAGTAGTATTTTAGACCTCTACCTATTTTTCCATGTGAGATCAATTTAACTAAGATCTAAGAATAAGTTTAGATAGGATTGATTTTTTTAACTGGCAATGATGACCATAATACGTGGTTTTTAATTGCAAAGAAACACGAATTTAATAAATAAAGAAGATTAATTACAACCTAATTCCGAAATATTTTCATAATTTGACTGAAACTCAAACAAATTAAGAATCCATGAGTTTCTTGCGCAACAATGATGTTAACAATTGTTTCTACCTAACAAATAATATAATAAACATAAGTGATTTTAAAAGCTGCAGAATAGGTAACTATCTTCTATTCAAGTTCAAGAACACAAAAGCAAATACTTGAACTCATCATGCTTATAGATTAGATTTATTTTCTTGACCTTAGTAAAAATACGCACCTAGCTAAAGATTATACTCGTAGTTGGTATTAGGAAATTTTAAACTAAACCTCAAGAATCGATTTGATTAGTTTTATCGTAGTTTTATCTTTGTAACTGTGCCAAGATTAGCGATTACGTGGCAACTGAGGGTAATTAACAAATTTATTACTACTTATCCAATAAAAAGGCCTACACAGTTGAAAACAAATAATGGTCTGTTAAAATATTCGCAAACCATTACACAACGACAAAGTTCTATCCATTCTTCCAACAATAGTTCAGCAGAAAAACTACAAAAACCTTGAAAACTTGTTTAACACTTTTGTAACATTAATAAAATAAATCATCAGCATTCTATACACAAATCTAAAAACAACCGTCCAAAGTTTAATTTTCCTAAATTATTCTGTACAAATGTCGGTAGTGGTCAACCGGTGACCTGATGAATTTAAAATTTAACTAGACTTTAGTATTTCAAATTCATTGAATAATAATTTAACATACAGTCCAATAATTGGCAACGTAGTGAAACATACTAAAAGTAACAAATTGAAAAGTGCACTTACCGAAGATATTGTGCAAATCGTCGGAAAATTCAACAGTCGTTTCGTTTCGGTCGCTGACGATGAAAATATATTGGGAGTCCAGCCGAAAATTTCCGGAACACTATATCGGCACTGTCGCACTGACACTCATAGATGCACGGGGTGTTATATTTTTTATTTTTCTTGGAGTTGTTCACGCCAGCCTGGGAGCGTGCGGCTAGACGCGCGACGTGACGACAGGGCGATGGCTCGGTTGCAACTGCCGGTGGGTCGGTCGCTTGCTCACCGCCGGCTTGCTACAGCATCGGAACTCATTCCGAGCTAGACACTGCAGTTACCGTGTTCTATGACGGCAAAGTGACACGGTCAGGGGCCACGGGTCTTTTTGTCCACGGAACGTTTAAGATATTCTCGGAAGTTGCTTCCTTTGAATTGTTGCCGGAGTTGTTTTGAATAATGAATCATGTATTATCGGCACATTTTGATTCAATGGAACGCTCTAAAACATTTTTTTAACCTTTCCAGTTTACTTTTTGGAGCAAGAATAATTATGTTTCCCTAATAAAAATGGTTCAAAGCAAAATTTAGAAAATAAATTGAAACGTGGTTATCATTTCAAAATCTATATTATTTTGTATGTCGATCAAATAAATGGTATTCTAAAAGCTATATCGACAGAGAGGAAACCAGGATTCTATAAGATAACTAACAAAGAAGAAAAAGAAACAAACGTAATGAACAGTTAAACCGAACAACTGAGCGGCACAGTGTTTGTAAATGAAAAACCAAAACAGCTGTCCGTGGCGGTATCATACGATAGTGGCACCACTCGCAAATTGTCTGTATTATTACCGAATAGTTCTTTTTTTGCACCGGGCAAACATACGTGTTCCAACCGGCGGTGTTGCGTGATGATTATTGTGTTTGTTTTAAACTGCTTCGTATTTACGTGTTGAAATAAAGACGACATCAATACTTAAGTACCTATACGTTTTTTTATCTTTGGCGCTCATGTCTACTTGTGTGATTTTTTTGGGTGGTATCAACGTCATTTCAACCATTCTAGCAAAACAAGGCGCCGCGCGGTTATGTTAAACCTAAACATGTTTTTCACGTTGCGGTAGGAACTCACATTGTCATTTGTAAAATGAAATTAATTACCTTACTGTTTCGACCCGTCTATAATTTTTCTTATTCTTGTCAATTTTGTGTAATTGTTTTTTTATTAATAACATGATACCATTCTGGCTATAAAAACTGAAATAAAATATGAAACCATGAGATGATTCTTGTGGTAAGGTACCCAAAATGCTGGCTGCATTACCTCGTTGAATGGCGACTAAGGGACGCTGGACAATGCAGCTACTAGCTTTTGGGTTCCCATAGTTGTCAAGTCTTTTTGAAATATCTTTAAAAAGACCATGAGTCGGGACCCCACGGACTTAAAATTTCAAAATTAATATCTTTAACTAGCTGTCTAGAAAACTAGGTACCGCCACGACATTTTTTATTTTCGTTATTTTTCGAGGAACGTAAAACTACTAGGTGGAATGGTGCTGTGGTACATGAAACAAAGCGTTTTAAAGGAATGCAAAAATAAATCATTTATTGAATAAACACACCGAATGAAAATTTTACTATAGTTGTGGTATCTGCTTTTATTGATGACATTTCAAACTATTACACACACAATAAAGTAACTCGTATTTCGCAAACAGTAAGTTTTAAAATAACGCTTATTGATGTGTTTTATATAAATGTGCAATTTGAGTGCAGAACTGCTAGAATGACACAAAATATAACAGGTTAGTTGACAAAATTAACACACTTTTGTAACAAATTTCATTTCTTTTACATCTTAAGATATTTTATGAGAGAAAGAATGTGTAATGCGAAATTTGTGACGGCCAAATGTAAAGAAAGTAGGTGCATAAGAATTTTAACAAATTAAACAGCAAAAATATTTTTAAAACGTCACGTGGTGGAGTTAAATTAAATAAACGACTTCAAATTTAAACCGGTCAAGAGAGTTAGCAGTCTGATATTTATTTATATTTTGGCCCAGGATAGGCAGGGCGATAAGTCAACTGGATAATATGCATATAAAAAAATCAATGCACTGCATTAATAAAATGTGTTCTCTTGTTTTTAAGTACGGTCAAATGCCGATTGCACTTCAATAGTAGATTCTATGCCCTCGAGATAAGGGTGTTACAATACAAAGGGTGTGTAGTCTAACGCGCTTTTGTCTGTACACAACAATACAACAGATACTAACTGGGGGCGTCATCCACACGACAGGCGAGATCCACCCATAATCAGATCAATTTAGAAATATTATTTTCCCAAATTGACCTGACCGAGACTTAAGCCCCAGACACACACTGCGCCGCCGAAGTCGGTAATAATATTTATTATTCGAAAATATATTCGAAAATATATATGACGCCCCAGTTTGTATCAGTCGTCTGGTGCTCATAATAAATAGTACAAGGGAAAACCTTAGTTTGAGACCAGTGATTGGAGTGGTTTAATTTTTTTTTAATAAATAATTGAAACATAATTGGAACAAAATTCTTGAAAAGAACAAAAATTTTTTTGCATACTGGGATAAGAATGTATCGATTAGGTTTATCTGACAATTTCTCATATCAAAATCTTAAATTTGTTAATGAACTTATCGAATTTTTTAAGTACATCCGAAAACACGTCAGGCTGTTCACTTTGAGCTTTGTACCGACATAAGTGGTAATGCTTTGACCGTACCTACCTGTCCTTACTTAAAAACGGCAGCAGTAATTAGTTAATTACGAGTAAAACAAATAACTAAAGATAAAATACATTTAATTCATCTCATTAGATTTTAATAGAGAACCATTCAACAACGAAATGTACCAGGAAATCAGAAAGTAGATAGATGTTGTAGTTTTTGTACCTACTTACACTTAAGCTAGGTCTAGCCGACACGCCGAAATGAAACCTGCAACCTTACACCTAAGCCACCGCTAATTGCTAGTTTATTACCATTCTTTAATTACCCATAACAAATTCAAAGACTTTCACCGTCCGACGCCTAGAGGATGTATCTTAATAACCCTAGTAATGAGCAGGCTTTTAGAAGCACTTAAACAGTGTACGGTTATCAAATCATTTGTTAGAGCCGTTCGAACAAATGGTCAGGAGTGAGCAATTATGTGCTAAAGGATCCTGTATTGTAACTAATATTTTAACTGCGAAAAATGGTAAGAATGCATATCCGGATATCTGTACGTCTAGATGTCTAGATATGTTTCTCTTAAACATTTAAAACAAATTAACGGGTCAAAACGCGACACCATTTTTATTAAGTAGTTATTTAGTAGTATAGAGTCAGCTCGTGACCACGGTTAGTGCAACCTAACCGAAACGTCGGGCAGTAAGTAGTTCGTATTAACTGCTAAATAAAAATGGTGTTGCATTTTGACCCGTTCATTTGTTTTAAATGTTTAAAATGGAACGCGAAAGTCTTAAAGTTTATATGTTTCTCTTTCACGCAAAACTACTGA
This sequence comes from Glyphodes pyloalis, assembly GCA_037074685.1. NCBI lineage: Eukaryota > Metazoa > Arthropoda > Insecta > Lepidoptera > Crambidae > Glyphodes > Glyphodes pyloalis. Next base: position 4,736,744 of record JAYKKO010000004.1, read on the forward strand.
ACTAGATGAAATTCGGTAGAATAATAAATCAGATGCAAGATTGACAAAATTAATATTTGATTTTATTTTGATCCGAAAGTTTACATGCGTAGAATTTTGCGCAAAATTCGACTCATCACAACATTATAAGACGTCTGTATGATACTGTAACGCGGAACGATTTGTAGATTTGGATGTTAGGAACGAAATAACTTCGAACTGCTATTATTTCGGAGATTATTTGAATAAACTCTAAACTGCTACTTTATTTCGGAAACTATTCATTATTTCTGTCTTAGTCGTGGCAAGGGCCTCATATAGTTATTTTTTATCGACTCCATGTCAAACTACCAACAATATTTTATTAGAAAGACAGGTTCCAAAGGATCTCTAAAAGGCATCAACACGGTCAGTTGACTCGTTAACTTAATGCGTTTCTGTACAATTAAGGATATTATGTTGATCGGCACTTAAAGAAAAACCTCCGAAACAACGGAATTTGGAGCAACATTTTCGGTTTCTCAATTTATCTATGTGGGTCAATATTCGAATGATAAACGAGTTAATACATCAATGGAGTGTAATACAATGATTTTGTCATATCTGATATGTCGTGAAAGTGTTACAATAAAAGCTACAGTTAATCCGAAATATAATAACAATCAGTATCATAATTATTTTAGATTTTAATAAATGCATTAAAAGGTCCTAATTAATATTAAAATGCATCAAATCATCACACTAGGGAATTGGCTTAAAACGACCTAAACAAATTAAATTAATTTAATTTAATTTGACGACCTCGTTGGCGCAGTGGCTAAGGTAGGCGGCCAAAGCGCGAAAGGTCCCGGGTTCGATTCCCGGTCAAGTCAATTTTGAAAACGATCTTTTCTAAATTGACTTGAGTCTGGGTGTGCTGGGATGCCCCCAGTTAGTATCCGTCGTCACCAGATGAGTACCAACTCATAGTAGGTACAAGGACAAACCTTAGTTCGAGACCAGGTGATTTTCTGGCGCATTTATTTTAATCAATCAAGCATTTTTTTGTACGCCATATATGATGTTTTTACCTATGGCAAAACCATTTTTATTTAACAACTGTCTACGACTAGCCGAGAAGCGAGTGGATCGCGCCCTCTATGAGGTCTCGGGTTTGATTCCTTGTTGGGGTTATATAAAAAAACTTTTCTAAATTTTTAGTATACGTTATTTACTTACTTATTCACTATAGTAGTTTTAATCAGCTAAAACTCGGCATATTCATACTTTATATATTAAGTAAATACTATAATTCGTTTTCCACTGAAATTGTATTTCCTATTTGCTATAAGCTATCTATTGATATTTATGTCAAAAATTGTCAAAGTAAAATCAATTTCAAGTAATTAAAGCCGAGTATTTACAAAGGCTTGAAAGAATATTAAACCAAATAAGGGATACTCGCAAATTGATGTTTGTTTTGAAATGACTATGTGAAGTAAGAAAATTGCTTCCTTTGAGGTACAAAGTTACAGAAACATGCAAGTAGTTATGATTATCTTACGTCGTTTTGTTTTGTCTTGAGACGTTTAATGATATTGAACTTGACATCATTTTTTTATTACACGCTATATTATTCAACATTATTTTCAAATCGTCTAAAAGTTAAGGAAATACATAGGTATATTGATCGTTTAAATGTGAATCATCACTTACAACCCCCTGTAAGAGCACAGGCTTGGAAAAAAACAATAATCTTAATTAAGATTTCTCAAAATTTACATCACCGATAAAAATGAATTCGAAATGCCGTTAATCATAGTTACGGAGAAAACTCACTCAGATCATAGTTACGGAGATTTTACACGATGAAAAAAAACATTATTGTTTTGCTTTGTCTGTTTATTAATTAACAAATGACCTTGTTTAAAAATCAGTAAGCACGATCATTATAAGCAATTAGTAGTTTTTTTACCTAATCATTAAGCATTTTCATTTCTTGGATTTGATATAAGGATTTATCCTTTGTCCGATTAATATTAAAACGAACTTTAAACTGCTGCATCGCCCGTGATTACTTTATTTTAATATTTATTTCCGTAAATTTTATTTTCATAATAAAATAAATTTAAATCGTTTCAGAGGGTCTTCTCCCAAAAATTATACAAACAAACAAAAGGTTTCGTTTTTAAATTTAATCCAGTTTGGGAATGAAATCGTGGTTTTTTAATTGCATAAATAATATTTTACTATTTGAAAATGCTCAATTTGCATTCGAAGTGAATTGGCTACGATTATAAGTGTTAAAAATTGCTATACGTCATCGGATCCGATTTAGGTATGTATTTCGTTTATGGGAGTACCCCCAGGAGTTTGTGCTATGTTAGAAGGGACTACCTATCTTGATAATTACTAACATATTATGTAGTCCTTGCACGTTGATGGTTCATTATATAGGTATGTAAGATCAACAGTACGTCTGACTATACACTTAAGATATTGCACAGCCTTTATGCCACTATACACATTTAAGAGAGGTAGGGCATAGCAATTTGTCGCTCGAACTGGAGCAGCCCGACTGGTGAAATACCTCCACCTTACAGAAGACCACAGCCAAATAACAATCACTTCTGTGTTGTTGTGTTCCTAAGTGTGGATAAGGTTTCCAATGCTCCTGGGGGTTGCTACATTAGTAGCAGAAGTTATGAACAACATGTTTAGTAAGCAAGTAGGTATGGCTTGGATACGAAGGAAAATATTGGTTTCCTCTTTTTTTTGGTGCATTTACATAAACATATTATTATGTTTTTTTAGGATGTGATCCTAACACAAACATTATGAAATAGCATTACGTTATTTATTTATTTATTTATTTATTTATAAGGTACAGCAACAAAACACAAATTAAACAAAACAATTACAATAAACGTTAAAGATAGCATTAAATTTGAGTTCCAATGATAGCTGCACACAACATTAGAATACAACATTTTGAAAAATCGCTAGGTACGTATCCGTTTAGTAAAATGAAGCATATTTTTGTGTCACTTGTAACATAATAGTAAACTGACATTATCGGAACATTTAATACATTTTAGGAATGATTTTAGATTCTGGTGAAATATATCTACATCCTTACATACAAGATTGTATTTGATACACATACGTAACAGGGGGCTATTTTGCGAAACTTTGTTTCTTGTTAAGGGTATACAAAATAAATGCTGTCTACGGTCTGACTTCGATGACAATCTCAATGAAACATGGCATAACAGATCGGAATCCAAATTAGAATTGACGATTTTATGTAATAATGCAAAATCACTAAGTTGCCGTCTCATGAGGAGGGAATCCAGATTAAACCTCTTCAATTTATCGCTGTACGTAGTTAACTTCTTACTTATGCCTAGTTTATAACTGAGGCCACGAACAAAGCGCTTTTGAATTGATTCAAGTCTATTTTTGTGATTATCATAACGAGGAGACCATATTGTACAGCAGTATTCAAGGTTGCTTCTCACGAGAGAAGTATACAGAATTAGAATGCTTTTACTTCTTTTAAATGGTTTCGTTACTCTATTCACAAAACCCATTGTCCTTCTTGCTCGTAAGATGATTGTATCAATATGTGTTCTAAAAGAGAGTTTCGAGTCAAACCAGACACCCAGGTCACGTATTACGCTTACATGTTCTAACGGGACTTCATGAATTTTATAAGGGAAAGTTAAAATATTTCTTTTTTTAGTAAATTTAATGACTTTGCATTTTGTTATATTCAAGGACATATTATTACTAACGCACCAATCAGTAAGGGTATTAATATCGGCCTGGAGTGCCATGCAGTCCTCTAGTGATGATATTTTTCTAAACAGTTTTATGTCATCTGCAAATGCCAGACACTCACTACTGAATGCGTCCAACAAATCATTTATAAAAATTGAAAAAAGCAGTGGGCCTAAATTGGATCCTTGAGGAACGCCAGATCCAGCTATAAATGGAGTCGATTCATAACCGCAAACAGTCACAAGTTGTGAGCGATTTTGCAGATATGAATGTAACCAGCGTAAAAGAGAACCATGAATACCCAGGTGTTCCGCCTTGGTACAAAGGATTGCATGGTCAACTCGATCAAATGCTTTTGCAAGATCTGTGTATACAGCATCAACCTGCCCTGACCGATCAAATGCTGCACTCAAGTAATGTGTGTAACTGAGCAGATTAGTGACCGTGGACCGAGACTTCATGAATCCGTGCTGCCGAGAACTAACAACTAATTTGAAATGCGCATAGATATGTTTATATACTAAGCTTTCAAAAATCTTTGCAAAGCAACTTAGAATGCTAATAGGCCTATAATTAGATACATTTCTTTTATCGCCTGATTTATGTACTGGTATAATTTTTGAAATTTTCCACAATTCAGGGAATCTACCACTACTTAGAGATTTATTAAAAATTATTCCTAAAGGTCTTACAAGGGCTTCTGAACATCGAAGGGCAAATATGGGAGGTATTCCGTCAGGGCCCGCTCCTTTACCTATGTCTAAAGACTTAAGGCTAGATTTGATATCTTTATTACAAATATGAATCGAGGCGAGAGTAATGTTCGGTTGTATGAAACCCGGAGTATATTGGACCGATTGTGAAGAATTACCGTAAATTGACGAGAAAAATCTTGAAAACATATTAGCAATATCTTTTCCACCCTCAGCAGCAAGAGTTTCATCGAACATTTTATCAGGATAACTATTACTGATCTTTTTGGACTTCGTATATCTCCAAAATGATTTAATATTATTTTCAAGGTTATCCTCTATACGACTAATATATAATGTGAAACAGTTATCTAATTCAGTTTTACATCTCATTCTAAGCATTTTAAAAGCGTCAAAATCACGTGGATTTTTATATTTCTTATATTTGTTGTGGTAACGGTCTTTTTCCTTAAACATTTTGATTAAAGTTGGACTAAACCAAGTAGGGTATTTAGTATTCTTAGTTTTGCCTTTTGGAGTGTATTTTTCTATTATTTCCCATAAAATATTATAAAAGTTATGTACAAAATCGTTACAGGACATATTTTCGAATTGCTCCCAGTTAACCTCCAACAGTTTTGATAAACAAGCATCATAATTAGTCTTATGAAATAAAAATCTTGGTGTACCAGTCTCCCTTATAGCACGTATTTTGTCTTCTTTTATTACTATTTCTAGTGGCGGATGATGTTCATCTATTTTACTTATACCTATTGTTTTGCTAACAGAACATAATAAGCTAGGGCTTACTAGTACAAGATCTAGCATTTTTTTATTGTGGTTAACAATGCTGTTTAATTGCACCATATCAGTGCTGACCATAAATTCCTTCAGCGATACTGATTTCTCATCATTGAGATGTTGTGATAGGTCATTTGAGTTACCGCACCAATCAATGTCACTCAAGTTAAAATCTCCTAATATTAGATGTTTATCATCAGTAGTTAATGTTCTTATTCTTTCGCAGTTGTCTAGGAATTCCAAATAATCTTCGCGCGTTAAGTAAGAAGGAAGATAAGTGATACAGACATTCAACCAACAACGACGTAGCTTAATGCGGACCCAAAGGTCTTCAATTGTCGTTTGCCAATCAGGTTTAAATTCCGATAATATAGATTTTTTGATAGCAACTAGTGTCCCGCCACCATGACCCTTTTTATATTTAATCATGAACTCCTTAGGTCGATCCCTTCGGTAAACTATGTAGCGTTCATCAACGAACTCAGCACAGTTAATATTATCATCGAGCCACGTTTCACAGAGACATATCAAATCGAAATTATTAGCAAGTATTGATTTATATAAGTCAATAGTTTTTGTTTTAATTCCGCGTACATTCTGGTAATATATGGTTAAAGTATTTACAGACTCGTATTTTACAAAAGTAAGATGGAATGTTATTGTTCGCTATATTGAGAAGGAAGAGGAAAAACAAATATATACATATATATATATATATAATTAGATTAATGGAGAGATAAAAGCGTCTGCTCATTTTTGATATGGATGAAGCGCGAAGTCTCATCTTTTCGCATAAATATGTGGCCATTCCTAACCCACACAAATTTGTATTCGAGTTCTCGAGCTCTTGTGCGAGATGCGGCATGCAACGCCTTGTTTGTTGGCGACAAGTGTTCACAGACGTAAACAGGCGACTTATTACCCGGCATTCCAAGATGCCGTATTGTTAAATCTTGAAACAGCAGAGTAGAACTCATCACGAAAGCGGTTGCTTCTTAGCTTAACGATGATTGCTCGGGGTCTGTTTCCTGTTTTGTTCACGGCCGCCACTCTTGTGCAGTTTAATATATCATTATCATTCAATTTGAATGTCACAACTTGAGCTATATGTTTAACAATGGTAATAACGTTTTCCGTCTTACTTTCTGGCACACCCTGAATCTCAATATTAGAATCCCTCATATATTGTTCCATAATATTAAATCGGTCGGTGAGATTGCTGACAGTTTCATGAAGTTGCACATTTTCCATTTTCAAATCCTTATTCTCCTTTGAGATGACCTGCATACTTTTGTTTATGTCATCATATTGACTGCTCATGAAGTCAACAGAATTTTGCAGTACACTCAGCTGATTTTTTATTGGGTCCAAATAAGACTTAAATAATTGTTTTATCAAAGTCGGTAATTCGGAGCGCAGGGCGGCATTAATCTCTTTTTTGATGATCACTGATATGGATTCAATGTTAGTGGGACTACTGTCAACCCTGATATCACCAATATCGCTCAATTCGCTATCGTTTTTTTGACCAAAATACCTTATTTAAGTTAATCAATAAGTACTATTATTGATAGAGCAAAGATTTCATTGTTTGGTTGCATTGAATAGACACCGAAACTATAAAACCGATTTGGAAAATTTCACTGTGGGTTTCCTGGGTAACATAGGCTGTCAATAAAAAAAGGAATTCTTACTAATTCAAATAACGTGTTACGCATAAAACTCAGTATTCAACTTTAATCATCTACCAATATCCCAAACAATTCCCTAAAAATTCCAAATCAATATTTCCTAAATCATTTCGCCAATGAACTCATGTCTTAAAAAGTAATCCACCAATTTCAACCGATACTATACAAAACAACAACACGATATCAGACAAGCTCCTAAACAAAGCAACCTTGAACCAAATCCGTTACACCCACTGAACTTCGTTCCCAAACAACCCTGGTCGCTGATAACCGAATTGATGCCAACTACAAGAAAGCGTGACTGCATGAGCTACAAGGCGCCTGTGTCATTGAACGATAAAACTTACGACGGCAATTGTAACATTAGCAAGATAATGCAAGTAGCTGGAGGCGGATAATCATTTCGACGATGCGCCGTTAAAGACACTTGACTAGGGCTGCATAGAACAATTCTAAAAAGATTATTGTTTAGAAAAATGTAAATTCGTTTTTGATTAAGAAAATGGATAGAATGGTTTAAATTTTTTCATTAAGACCAACAGAAAGATTACGAAAAAAATACCCATGCATATTTTTTTTGGGTTGTCATGTGTTTACAAAATTAAAACTCAAACTCAAATATTTCTTTATTTACGTAGGTTACATGTAACACTTTTTAAAGGTAAACAGATCTCTTCACTGAAAACTGTTGTGCTGTTATAATTTTTATTTATTTGCTGGAGTAAAAAACACGTTTTTTGTTTTGTATTTTAAATATCCAAGGGATTCAATAGCATCCTTTTTTTTAAACCTAGTCGTCATGTCACCCCTATCGCTTATTGCGGAAGCATTGGACGCCATTTTGTAAAAAGTTTCAGCTTGAAAAATATATTGAGTAATTTTTAATCTTAAGCGTCTTTGAGTTTCATATTGAAGTGTCAAGTGTAACGCGAAGACGACAGTCCGCTTCGTCAGAGTATTGATGTCTTGCTTAAAGATCACACACTTAATAATTGAACTTGAGAGCAATACTCTGGCGAAACGAACTTTCGTTATCGTTGCATAAGAGAAGGACCCTTATCTCGGACAAAATGTAGAACTTAATAAACAAGGCACGGTCATACACGATAGCCCTTCTTATTTTGTATGAGTCATAGTGGACGGGTCGACTTGTCCAAAATACCTCTATCAGTGTGTGTACCATCATCATCAACATCTGATATCATGTGAAACGCTCAAAATACCTGTCTAATTGGAGCGGAGGTATACTCGTAAAACTATTTAAGAAGACATAGATAATGTTTGACGTTTTTTGGAAGGAAGTGACATTTTGCGGATACTCCCGTATTTGTTGGAACTCGTTGATAACGAACTTGTGAATCACGTCCGTCGTTGAATTGTATCTCTTGTATTTTTCACTGCTACAAGTAATTCGAGTTACCTTTTGTTATTTGCCAGTTCTAGCTGTTATCTCGTTTTAGTCCTTAGGCCTGGTCAGGGCCCATTATGTTTGATGACACACAGTCTTTCACCGACCTGTAATAGGCGTGTGCTACAAAGGGTGGCCATTCCATGTTGAACCTTTGAAGTAGAGCAGTATTATAAAACTGAGGATAAGTTTATTTGTTTGTTTGAAGGCCCTTATCTCAGGAATTACTGCTTCGAATTGAAACATTATTTTGTAATGTCTTGTAGTAGTGTAGTGTGTAGGATAGTCATATAAAGATATGCCTATAAACTATCACGCTGTGGCCAATAAGAGCGAAGAATCTGTGGAAAATGTGAAAAAAACTGGGATAGTACTTGTGCAAACGGCGGGCCGCTAGTGAGTGAACAAACATAATGAATTATTCTTATAGTTTTTAGTTGTATTCCTATTTTTTCATATAACCACGTATCATTCACACACTACTCGGCATTTAGAAATAAAGTTGGAATATTTCATGGCCCGGCCCAAATTATTACTAGCTTGCAATGTGTAGCAATGTTTCTTTTTGGTCATATCGGAGTGAAAAGCGCCACTGTGCTTTTCCCGATGGATGATGATGATGAAGGAGTGCCTTTATAAACTAGATATTATATTCAATGATCTGAGGATATTCGCATATCATAGAAAGACCACGTGCTCAGATATTACTTTTGTTTTTTACTTTCTACTTCCCGCTTCCATTTTGTCCGCAACTTTATGCGGACAAAGATTTGTTCTACGTAAGAGCTCGTGTTTTTGAATAATTGTGGTATGTTAGGAATCGACATATTATAAACTTGTTCGTCAAGACGGCAGCAATAGATACCGAAGAATGTTTGATCATTGTGATTTTGTTGGTAAATATTTTGAGTTATTGTTATATTCTGTTACATATTAACTTATAGTACGAGCATAGCAGCATAGCAGCATAGCGTCATTGTTATAAGTAATAAACTGTATTCGTGATATTTCTAAATCTTTTTAAAAAACACCATTCCTTTATTTTTTTTTAATAAATTTCATATACGTCATATTTGTCCACTGACTTGATGTCAGAGTTAAGAGCGATCTCGTATATCTTTCAATGTGTTATGTTATGAATATATTAGAAATAAGTGTAGAACATTATTTTTGGTACATAAAATAAAAACAATGTACACGACCCAGTCTTACCCACTAAACTTAAAAAGGGGCGCATTTAAATCATTATGCAAACCAGACTATAATGTATTTTAAAAAATGTGTAAATTTGTGTGCAGAAATACACACTATATGGATAAACACCCAGCCACAAACAATAGCGAATGTTTATCACTCGAATATTTACCCCAACTAAGGATTGAACCCACGATACATAGTGCAGATAATACGGTCACTTGCTAATTCCATCGGTCCATTATAAATTACTAAAGACGACTATCAACAGTCACAGCAGCCTTGTATTCTATGGCAACCCTATTTCTGCCCCAGTTCTCACTAATCGGCGTCCGCGTTTTAGCGTTTAGACACACCTCTTGACATAATAGTATGTTTTGTGGAAACGTCTAATTGTTAACTTAAAATAATGACTGTCATGCCATTTCACACTTAATAACGACTTTAAAGCACCTGTAATAAAATTCATTTGATGCATATTCTGTCGCAGGGCCTATTCATGATACTCTGATCTCTACCAATTCTCTAAATGATATTGAACTTTTGATGCTTGAAGATTGAGTCGAAATTGACAATAGATTTGGAAAGGCCTCTTGTTGATGTATTTATAAATATTTAATGTAACAGACATGCCCGTGAGTGAACATAAATGAATCATTGTGCTTAGAACTTTTCATTATTCATTGCACATAAAAAAAGCAGTACGAATAATGTTGTTAATGCCTCGTTGCATTCTCTAATATACTTATGCTCTAATATATCTAATATAATACGTAGTTAAACTACAGATAGAGAATAGAGCACTTAATATAGTTCCTCACCTCCACCCACCTTACACACTTCCCATAGGTGCAAAACACCTGTGTGACCAGATGATAATTAATTTGTTTTCTCCGCTAATATAAGAGCATAAGGTTCAATTTAAGAACGAATTTTTATGTTTGCTCAATAAAGGAACTTACTGACCAAATTGTAAATTAAATCCTATAATTGAATCAATCAAATCAATTCCGGTCCCAACGAATTTGTTATTACCATTTTATTTTATTTTGAATAACCTTTTCATGACAAGAACGAAAACATATAAAAATTTGTGCAATCTTAAATGAGAACATGACGCGTCCTTAGTAAGCTAAAACTCATTAATGTGAGTGTTAGTAGTAGACATAATTTTCTACTACAGCAAACGATTCAGCATTTACACAAGATTTTAATTAGGTTTTACGTTTAGTGCTACCCAAATATTGAAGACAGACAAAACATACATGTAAGCAGCTATGTTACCCAACCAATACAATATCGTTTTTTCAGGTGACCAAACTCCTACTAATAGATAGTACAAATGTGCACTCTGCAGGCACACGCCACTAACACTTTATTTGAATACCGTTAAAGTTGAAATCAGTTTGTAGAACACGTTACAGATTCACGGTAAAGATCTTGCGTCACTCAATACAATAGGTTGTGTGAAATAATGTTGAACGAAAGCAGTCAATGGCATGTAGCGGACATTACGTCTGACGTCACAATATTGTGAATCAAACGTTTGGATCAATTAAGCACTGATTAAGTGGTTACAAAGTCCGTTTTTGAATTATTAAAACATGTGTAATTTAATTTCATGAGTAACTAGCTGCCTTACGCGGTTTCGCACGCATAAATGTGATAAGTGAAGAACCGCTTGACCGATTTTTTTTATATTGCACTTCAAGATTGACCTTATCCTACCTGATGTTAAGTGGTAATGAGGTCCTAGCTTAAGGGTGACAAGTACAGCATGATAAATAAATAAATATAAATATAAATAAATATTGGACAACATCACATACGCAATGTATTCTGTGGTAAGTAGCTAAAGCACTTGTGTTACAGAAATCAGAAACAATGACGGTACCACAACACCCAGACCTGAGACAATACAGAAAATGTGTTACTGTAAGGACGACCCTTACATACCTTGAAGGTTTGATCTCTGCTACTATTGTAGCACACCCCTGGAGCTCTGGAAACCTCACTCACACGCAGGAACACAACAACACCGGAGTGATGTTATTTGGCTGTGGTCTTTTGTAAGGTGGAGGTATTTCACCAGTCAGGCTGCTCCAGTTCCAGCGAAAATATATTCTACGGTTGAATTGAGAACCTCCTCCTTTTTTTGAAGTGAATAATAAAACGTCATGATTTCTATTCCATCTAGATTCCAGAGTCTAAAAATGCCTCGGTGGTAGCACATAACTATGCTTGTAGAAGTAATCATAAATAATGAAATCGATAGCTAAATGGTCTTTATTTCATTAACATTTTCACGGTTGGCCGCGTCTTTGAAGGGGGAAGTAAATTTATGGGCCTTTTGACCGCCACAACTACAACTTACTACTTAGTTCTAACTAAGAACAGTGAACCATCTCTGTCTCAGCTCTGGCCTGTAATAGTATAATTTGCAAGGATTAATGTCAGTCTGTATAGATGCTTTTTACTCTCTCAGACAAAATTTATTTGGATAAATTTGACATCCTCCGTAGCCGAAAGGCGAGCAGGCCGGACTTTGGCGTCGCACCATCTCTGAAGTCCGGGTTCGATCCCCGGTCGTGTCAATATGGGAAATGAACTTTTCTATATTGTCTCCGGTCTGGGTGTTGTGTAACGTCGTTGTTTCTGATTTCTGTACCACAAGTGCTTAAGCTACTTACCACGGAATAAGAGGAATGTATGTGATGTTGTCTAATATTGATATTGATTACATATTTGATTGCTAGACAGATTCGATTAGACCAGAATAACATTGAGAATATTTTCATCACTAAAAAACGCGAACAAAGTTGCGGGAAACATGTAGTGCTTTATGGTGTAATTAAAAAAAAGGATTAAGTACATAAATGAAAAACTTCCTATAAATGATAGTTTCTTCAATGGGGAATATGTACATACCTATATCCACACCATTTTTTAAAATAATAATGTCTTCTACTTATTTATACGTCTTATGGAAACTTAACTTCTTTAATTTTTGTCTATCGCTGCCAGTTTCACATGAGAATTGATACTTCACTATAAAACACGACACAGGTGTTCGGTGCTCTATCTATAGCATTCTGAGCATTATGTGGAGGCCAAATAAAAGCGTGCAGGAAAATAAAACCTATGGTGAAAATTTAAATATTATTTAGTTTAAGCTAGTTTCAAGGCACAATCGGGTCTGAAGCAAGTAATGCAAGTGTACAAGTAACTTGCCACCTCTCGATGCGCGAGAATTTCGGTCCACTTTATAGATTACTAGCTCTGCCCGCGACTTCGTTCGCTTGGACTACAGGGTTTTTTTTCGCAACAAAAGTTAGCCTATGTCCTTTCTCAGGGTCTAAAGATTGTCTGTGCCAAATTTCATCAAAATCGGTTGAGAGGTTTAAGCGGGAAGCGTAACAGACAGACAGAGTTACTTTCGCATTTATAATATTACTAGGGATTATACTTTTCACTTACACAACATTTTCACTATTTTATTCTTTTAAATGGAACGCTCACGTACTTTATCTATAGATTTTAACAATAAGTGACTTTACTGCTCTTTATTGTTTACGTAACTTACTATCTTAGTTTGATGGGGAGACAATATTTATTAACAAAAAGGGGAATTTGGACTTTGACGTAAACGATCTACACTCGTATCAACACTTTTATTACACCGCGCGCAGTGTTTGTAATACGGAACAAACACACATTATAATTATTGATCGGTTTTAATTAGTTGATTAACCGCAACGATGTGGGGAACACAATTTAAATAATAATAATAAAAGCTGTTATATTAAATACTTGCCGATTAACACGTAAATTTTTATCAACCTCCCGTTTATAATTCGATTTAGCATAAACACTCATATCTAATGTTTTTTATATCTATTCTATTTGTACCTATTTATGACCATATCTATATCTATGTATATGCATGACCCAAAGGTTGACTGGTAGAGAATGCCCATAGCATTAAGTCCACCTGTTATACTTTTTTTTGTGCAATAAAGTTTTTAAATAAATAAATAAATAATATTTATTTTATTTTCTCCCATTACGCGCTTGGTTAAAACGCGCGTGTTAATGTATATTCCTCAGAGAAAAGAGAAACGCAAAAATTCAATAAATCATAATAATAAATAAATATATGACAACATTGCATACATTGCTCTGATTCTGCGGTTAGTACCTTAAGCACTTGTGTCAAAGAAATCAGAAACAACGACGGTACCACAACACCCAGACCCGAGACAATATAGAGTTCGTTTCCCATATTGGCTTGACCGGGGATCGAACCCGGGACCTCAGAGATGGCGCGACGCCAAAGTCCGCCCCGCTCGCCTCTCGGCTACGGATGTCATCAAATAACTTTTACAAGTTCCTCAAAAATAAACAGCTGAAAATCATATAATTTTCTGTAGTTAGTTAGAGGATAGTATCGTGTTTTTATGATAACGACGAATACCTACTAACTGTAGGTTCAGGTATACATTTTATATATTTCCATCTATTTAAAAATAATTGAAATAAATGTTTTGATTTAACTGAAAATCATTATTTATACAGTCAAAAAACAAATCATTGGCTACCTCTTTATTCTGTAATTGTGTAACTTTTAAACACAATAAGACTAAACATGACTATGGTTTGAATTAATTATAAAATAAGTACCTATAACACAAGTAGACTAGTCTATCACTAATGATGTGTAAAACTTTTATTGGAAATCAATTCCATCAAATAAAAGTCATTTCAGTCAAGTCCTTTATTATAAAAGACTTCAACATCAAATCAGAAAGCATGCTATAATACTGTAATTTAATTCATTTCATTATTTATTACTTAGTTAGTGCTTATGGACAATAGCAGCTTAGATATTTAATTGCTGTTATGACTGTTAAGTGAAAGTCCATGAACATTTATAACCCCATTTAATAGTATAAACACAATCTAAACATTGCCACAGCCTTAGAAGCATTGAGCACTAACAAAAACACACATATACACAGACAGCTATGTGTGTCCACTACAAGACCACGTGTGAGTACGCTCGTGACCACGGTTGGTGCAACCTAACCGAAACGTAATACAGTAAGTAGTTCGTATTAACTACTAAAAAAAATGGCGTCGCGTTTTAAACTGTTAAATTATTTTAAATGTTTAAAATGGAACGCGAAAGTCTTAAAGTTTAGAAGACCACGTGTTTTTTTTTTATATTGCACTTCCAGATTGACCTCATCCCACCTGATGTGAAGTGGTAATGAGGCCCGAGCTTAAGGGTGACAAGTACAGCATAATAAATCTGTTACTGGACTTGTCGCCCTTACCTAGAAGGCTTGACCCCTGCTACTAATGAAGCACCCCCCAGGAGCTCTGGAAACCTTACTCACACGCAGGAACACAACAACACAGAAGTGATTGTTATTTGGCTGCGGTCTTCTTCTGTAACGTACGTGTACGTGTGGTTGTTTTAGAAGAATTTCCATTAGCCGCGTCAGTTCTCAAATGAAACTATTGTCCTTATTAATTAATTCAATTCAAGAACTTTTTTACTGGCTTTAAAGAAAAAAGGCTAGTAGAAAAAAAAATAATCACAATCACGATCCATTGGTTTCACAAAACAAAACAATCGGCAAAGTTTCTTAATACGTTACTGAGATAGGATTTGTAGTAACCTCACTGACACACGTACGTGCCAGTTTTTGCATAAACTACTTAGGTACCTTAATTTTGGTTCTTATAACGTAAGTGATTTAACTACTGAAACTTATGTTATTTGAATTGATAAGTAAAATACCTAAGAATAGGGATGATGCCGTGTAAAAAACAATATAGGTACTACATAGCTGGTCCGTTTAGTAGATTTTCAAAATATTCATGGAAACATTTTTTTTGCACCAAAAATAAATAAAAATTAATGATAGGACAGCGTATCAAAGTTAAGTTGAGCATAATGGTTACTTGGAGGGCTGTTATGCTTATGTCACTTTTTATTGAAACTACGAAAAAGTCACATTGCGCTATATTATTTACAATATTTTTAATAAACTTTTGCTAACATCATAAAAGAAAAAATACGTGTCTTTCAATATTTGGTAATAACTGATGGAGGTATCAAATATACGTTTTTCATCTATCCCATTTTTGGTATCTTGAACTTAGCCTATCTAGTGTATTCTAAAGCTAGCTTGAAATAATGTTATAGGATTTGTGCCAGTTGTTTGTCTGTGAGGGCGCGTTAACTATTCCAAAGGAGAAATGAATTACGAGGCTCCCAGACTGCAGAACAAATTTAATTGTGTTTCTAACCTAACAGGCTGTAGAGTTTTATGTTATTGAATTAGTGTGAAATAGATTAACTGGCGTGTAGATTTCGTGTTTCGAGCTAGATCACCTTTATATTGGCCGTAAAACTTTCCCGTTATATAGCCATTGAAGTAATTATACTACTACGTTTAACACCTTAGGCGTATAATAAAATTAAAGTTATCGTTAAATGTTTTAAATAATTTATCCAGAGTAATTAAATTTAAGATCGCTTTGGAAGCTAATAATAATCACATTTTTATAAAATAATATCTGGAAATAATTTAAAACATTAAGTTTTTTTTCTGGTTGATATTTTTGTATGAAATATAACTGAAATTGATCTATCTCTCTAGATTACAGAAATATACCTACATAACATTATAATTCTTAAAAGAAAAAAAACCTCATCTAGTGTGTGTAACAACCAATCAAAACTTGAAATAAGTTTAAGTTTTTTAGATGATCTGAACTGAAAATCCCACGTACAACTAGATATGCAAGAGCCTAAGGGCTGAATCCTTAAACTTACGCCATAGAAAATAGCACAGTGTAGGTATAGTTTGAATAAGTCAAAGTGCAAAGACACCTTTAAAACAGTTCTTTGTTTAAAATTCTACCTGGGACAGGCTAGAAATAATACACACTACAAGAAAGAGTCAACATAACATATTTATTCTGCACTGTAAAAGCAATGACCGTGTAATCCATACATGAACACAACCTAAAGCTTTTTACCAACTCCATTCATCAGCCGTTTAGCCAATCTTATACTTTCATACTTTGGGAAAACTCAAACGTTTGAATAAGTCAAACACCAGTTCCATTTGTGCGTCAAGTTTCACACGTTTACGTCTAGCAATTAAAAAGGCTAGCCTTTTCAATACATACGCGTAAAATCATGATACAATGTCTGAAGTAGTACATATTAATGAAAAGGTTATAATTTATGTATGATTGGCCATTTACCTACAATATGAAGAGACTTTCTTGAATAGCATGGGGTAAACAACCTGCATTTATGTACAGCGTCTATTAATTACCTATTCACTGTGGCTTACCGGCGACCACGAGATTCAATTAAAGGTTTTACGCATCAACATGTGGCTTTCTAAATGGCACCCACATACAAGCGGTGGCGTGTTTCATATGACTGTACTTTCAGCTTGGTAGTAGCGATTATGGCCGAATTTCACAACCGAATATAAGACCTGTGATGCCAAATTCGTATCGCTGATTTTCTACATAGAGGGTAGATTTGGTAAACAGCACATCACGTTTAAAGATGCAATTAGATTTTGGTTCTTAAGCCCGCGATGTAAGGGCATTACAAAGTCCAAAGTTGTGTGACGTGCTTTCTACCGTGCTATTTCAGCCAGCCGGTTCTCTTCACTTACTGTCCATGACTTACTATGTGTTTCGCTTTCCAAACTAAATAAGTGAATTGCTGACAAAGGGTTACGAAAATAAAAAACAAATAGAGGCAAGCAAGAAGTAAGTTCTCGTAGCACAAGCAGCGTCACAAGCATGAAATCCGCAAATTGTTTGTCGAGTATCCGCCCAACTAAATACTTTGTACTGAACCCTTGGCGCATGACGTGGTGTTCTTATAAACACGAGGAAATGAAGAACTGCATAAATGTTTTTTAATATGAAGAAAGGTTTACGCAGACATTAAGAGTTTTTCTTGTGTCCAACGGCGTTCCTATTATTAAAAAGCTATTTGCACACGATGTTTTATTGCCTTTGTTGCCTCATCTCATATTGAGACTATCATCATAATAGTCTTCTGATTCAACTGCCGTTGTCGTACAATGGTAGAAATACTGGACGCTCAAAACCCTGAGGTAATAAATTCGAATCCTGCAGAGACACTATCCCCGTGTTCAGTTTGCCTAGTTTGGTTTTGCAAATGCAAGCTTAAATTAGCTGATTGTCTCATAAAATGATGATTCCTCGCTTTTCAAAACACAATAAGTGTTGGTCCAGACTGCCGTATATCTTAACTAATTAATTTTATTAATTAAGTCTATCGCACGCAAATTACAATACCATAAGTAGATGAAGTTTGTAAGGATGTGTGTCAGTATAGGAACCCGGCGATACCCAGAACGAAATCCCTACTAATCCCTACTAAGATTATAAATGCGAAAGTAACTCTGTCTGTCTGTCTGTCTGTGTGTCTGTTACACTTTCCTGCTTAAACCTCTCAACTGATTTTGATGAAATTTGGTATAAGTATACTTTGAACCTCAAGAACGGACATAGGCTACTTTTTATTATAAAATAAGGGGGGGGGGGGTAATACCACCTTTGAAAGTTTATATGGAAAAATGTATATTTTTGACGTTAGAGATATGAAATTTCGCACAAATATAGCTCGAAACTTGGATTAAAATATAAATTACTTTTTGTTTCGAATATTAGGGGAGAAAAGGGTAAAACCAACCATGAAAGTATGTAGTCCACGCGAACTAAGTCGCGGGCACAGCTAGTACTATATAAAGGATTCAGTTATAAATCAGAATATGTTTTTTTGTATATCTTTATCAAAACCAAAACAGACGAAAATGTAAACCGTTACCACAGAGGTTTTTTTATTTTAAGTCCAAACTTTTAATGACATTATCAAAACCAGAACGAGCTTTCATCCGCTGCCACATAAACCGCTAAGCTCAAGCTTTAGTTAGAGCTTTTATAAAAGCTAAACACGGCGCGTGGCCACGACTCCTAACCAAACTGGGATTATTAAACGAACCCGCACTCAGGAATAGACTTGAGGCGATATAAATATTCATATGCACTCACAATGTTTGCTCAAGCGTAAAACAGTTTTATGACGTTAACGTTTACTATTATATTCACTTTTACTGTTACTAGTTAGTATAAGAGAACGATAGCTTCCGAGTATGAAACTGTAATTTTAACTCTGTCTCAAATTCTTATATTCCTTAATACAGGTCACACACAGGACAGACATTTTGTATTTGCTTAATTATTTCTTGTTAGTTCACGCTTATTCGTACATGAGGGAATGATTGAATGGATTCATTTGTCTCAGGATTTCGAAAGTTAGCTTGTTACCTACTCTATATTTCTTATTTCGCAATAATAAGTTTACCCATATTATAATAGAAGACTTAAAATGCATACATTTTCAATTTGGTTATTATCGGACTTCCTAGACCGTGAATAAAAAAGGCTTTCGTTTTCTAATTATACGTCTTTTACAACATAGGTAGGTACCTACTACAAAAGTTTTTTATATTTACAAGTTATTTAAAACATTCAAAAATAATTTGTGTGTAAATCATGACAACAACAGCAAGGACTTTTATTTCGTATTTTTTCAAATATATTCTACTAGCGACCCGCCCCGGCTTCGCACGGATGTAATGGGAATACTTAGAAATATTGGTTTTTCTATTCTTTATTGCAAATAAAAACCTTCGTCTTGAATCACTCTATCTATTAATAAAAAGCGCATCAAAATCCGTTGCGTAGTTTTAAAGATTTAAGCGTACATAGGGATATAGGGACAGAAAAAGCGACTTTGTTTTATACTATGTAGTGATTACAATAGGCCAGCTTAATTACAAAAAAACATAAATAACGTCTATTACACATCACAACAACCTACAAATAAAATATTCGATAAGACAACTTCTTAATCGTCAATGAAATACCAAAACGTATATACTCATATTTAATGTTTATTTGTTATCCACATCGGAATCCTTATTACGGTCTGTTTGTAAACATTATTATGATAAATTCAATTCGCGCACCTTGTACCAATTCGCCTACAGCGGCAATCATGATGACGATTTATTCGACAGCTTTCATAAATGCCTATCTAGGGTTTTCGATATTAGTAACTAACTGTATCTAACTAGAAGTAAATTGGTTTAAATTATAGCAAACGGTGTGTTAACGTCAAATTCCATAAGACGACACGGGTAACTGTCATTTGTCCGTTACATTTAAATCATTATGAATTGTATGGCAAGAGCCAGGCAAGAAAACTAAAATGTAATGTAATTGAATAATTGGGATTATCAAAATTATACACTAAGTAATAAAACATAGGAGACATCTTATATGAAAATAAATTAATATTTACATAAGGTCAATTAACACGATACAGAAGAATATCTTATATATAAAAATGAATCGCTGTTCGTTAGTCTGGCTAAAACTCGAGAACAGCTAGACCGATTTGGCCAATCTTGGTTCTGAAATAATTGTGGAGGTCCAGGGAAGGTTTAAAAGGTTAGAAACTAAAAAATAGGCGTTACGAAGTTCGCCGGGACAGCTAGTAGGTAGGTAATAGAAAAAGAATGAGTTAGGTAGGTATGTAAATGTTTTTAGTAAAAGTATCTCAAAATTAAGAATTCTTAAAACAGTATTGCATACTTATTATGTTAGTTGCAAAATTGATACCTGAGCTCAGTGTAGAATTCCTGAAAAGCAATGAAGGCTGATTGCTCAACAGAGCAGACTCGCAACCAGCTTACGATACACTGCTTATAGCTTTTACAACATAGGAACTCTTACATTAATAAAAATGTAGTCAATTTTATTTGTCGTTACAGTTCTGAAATATGCTTAGGTTTTAGCAACCCTGTCAAAACGAAAAACCAGGACTATCAGCTGTGTCTCCTCGCCCACGCCCACGGGCAGTCAGTTTACGACTCGTGCCGCATTTGTTGTCGCCGACATCCGTTGATTTACTGGCGTTCGTATACGAATACCATTTCCCGTTAAAGGGCACATCCGTGAATACTTAATCGACGGTAAGATGAGACAAGGACTAGGATGGTGATGGTAGTGAATGACGATGGGGAGGTGAGGCTGATGATGAGAAAAGGTGAAAGCGAAGTTGGATTTCCCTAATGTTTCAGTTGCATAAAGTCGGGATTTTGAAATGATCGTCCTTCTAAAGGTGGAAAGATATGTTTTAAACAAAATAATACCTACGTAAAATGTCTTTTTTAAACAAGATATTAATTTAAGCTGTAAGATAATCGTAAAAAAGTTGCATGCCTCTCGAGATGGCTATGTTTAAAATTCATGCACAAATTGTATAAAAACTGTATCAGATATATAAGAAAACTATAATATAATTAGGTTACGTTTGATTTTTGATGGACTTATGCCTGGTTCCAATATTTGGGAAACGATTCTAGTTACGGATAGTAATAAATTATACGAGGCGTAAGCTAAAAACAACTGACAAACACTGATGACACCTGAAATAGAAAGTCAATTTGAAATTAGAGTTAACGACTCGTAGTCGGTTGGAGAAAAACGGATAGTCATTTTTGACACATTACATATCGTAAAATATTGGAACTGGATTAATCTCGCGTTTTTAGACGAAGCGAAAGCATTAACTTTATTTTAACGATATCGGATGATTTGACAGCTATCAAAACTTTCAAATGCTCTACTTACATTTTTTTTTGCAATTGACAACTAAATACTGACAAATACAAACCACATGCCCTCTAAACTGAACTTTGATGCGCTGCTATTTTATGGCATCAGTGCCTTTTTACCGAGTCCTCATATCTATTGTAAATGTAGATAATGTAACGAGGATTGACAAAAGTAGGTAAATGAACCGATTCTACTCAAAACAAAATCTACTTAAAACGTTTTACCAGTATGAAACATGACAGTTCCCGCTACTCGCTACGATAACCCCAATGACATTGATTATGCTAATGAGCCAAGAAATGTACGTGATGGTAATAGGTAGCCCGGCTAAATAAGGGCATCCATAAGATATTGGTTTTCTTCATAATCTCAAGTGGCTTTCCAGTCCGTAGAGCGTGAGAAACGGGAGGCGGTAAAGGTCCGTCCTTCTTGAGTGACAATCTCATTGGATTCGGTTTTAATTTATCATGTACAGAATTTAAGTGTGTAATTTTGTGTTGATTCGTGTAGTAATGTTCAGTTCTTCATGGGTATATTTTTGTCAAGCCTTTGTGGTCAGTTTAAAGGTTTTGAAGTGATCCACTTCACAATATTCCGCTATTTATCCAGCAGGGTCCCTTTGCACGCTTGTAGCGCATTCATGAATGGTAGCCGACATACTGGTCTTCATCTGGTTGGTCCATGTCATTAGGGGGGGAATCTTCTTCAGGGTCTAGTGCTTTCTATTATCTTTTTTGCACAACTAGACGCTCTATGAAATTTGCGTCTTGTGAGGATATGTGGCCAAAGAAACCGAGGATCTGAAATAGCACAGTAGACAGCAGATGTTTCTCGATGCCAAGTTTTTGGAGAATCGAGACGTTAGTATACAACTTAGGCCAAGAGATTCCGAGAATTCTTCTCCAATACCACCTCTCCCAAGCATCTTATCATACTTTCTTCATCACAGTTTCCCTATGCGTCCAGATTGGCGCTGCATAGAGAAAAATATTAATTAGTGATTGACAAAGAAAATTATCTGTAAAGTGGACCGAATATAAACAGGCATTGAGTGCCAAGTGCTATTCTATTCAAGTGACTTTTATACGTGGACAGCTGACTTTAACCCTGAACGTGCCCCAAAGTGAGCATACACTGAATTATTGGCGTGCACGGAACCCTTGGATGGCTATAGAACAAAAAATTCCCGTGAAACTATGTCAATTTTTGTGCGACGTTGGTAAAAATAGAGTTCTCTAAAGTAGGTTCCATTTAATATTACTTGACACAAGGCTTACCATGTGCTACCTTAAATGTTATCAAAGGTCACTCTTAACAATGTGTCATCAGCTAGCTGTTGTTCACGAGTTCGCGTTTTTAGCGGATAAAAATATATAGTTTGAGAGAGGTAGAGCATAGCGATTTATCGCTCGAACTGGAGCAGCCCGACTGGTGAAATACCTCCGCCTTACAGAAGACCGCAGCCAAATAACAATCACTTATGTGTTGTTGTGTTCCTGCGTGTGAGTAAGGTTTCCAGAGCTCCTAGGGGTGCTGCATTAGTAGCAGGGGTCAAGCCTTCAAGGTAAGGGCGACAAGTCCATTAACAAATTTATTATGCTGTACTTGTCACCCTTAAGCTAGGACCGCATTACCACTTAACATCAGGTGGGATGAGGTCAATCTTGAAGTGCAATATAAAAAAAATATAGATTTTGTACACTTTTAATAGTGCTTTCCGCCGCACTTGCAAAAAATGTGAGTGTGATACGTGAAGATCGTGGGTTCGAATTGCAAACCGCAAAGCAAAACTAATTTTTCCTGCTTCTTTAAAATATTGAAATTAAAAATATCCTATGTGTTAATCTAGAATCTTATGTATCTCTCTAAATAAATTCATACAAATCTTTTCAGTGGTTTTTGCTTAAAAGAGTTAAAAACCACATATCCACAAATCGAGATAGCCATAGATTCCTATAAACCTTCACGATTTTGATATTAGAAGGATATGACAAACTTGTCAAATTACCAATAGATTAAAATTTAAATTTGGAACTAGTTTTGATTGCGTAAAAGTTGGCATTACTTCTAGACACTATTATAAGTATTTTAAGGAGCATACTAAAAGCTACCTAGCATTTGATTTCCGGCCTAGACTAAAACCGGCTGCTATCTCGGCCATGGGCAAGTTAAATCTTTAAATTATTGCGCGTAGTTTAACACTTTTATATTTTGTGTCAATTATATTTTACTAGCTGCTGCCGGTGACTTTACACGCATTGTTCCGGAATAAAAGTATCCTACATGTTAATCTATTGTATTATCTCTACCAAATTTGATCCAAATCCATGCTGTAGGTTTTGTCTTAAGGAGTAACAAACATACGAGTACATCCCAACATCCATACATCTAAATATTCACGTTTGTAATCACTTTGTACTTTGTTTGTACTTTTATAGAATATTGCTTAATGGCAACACTACGCAGTGAACCGATTTTTTGTCACATATACTTTTCGAGTCTTTACGCCGCCACATTAAAAACATAAAAATTCAAATTATACCATGTAGCTGACAATTAAATTTTCCACAATTTTTAGTGACCAGTTGTTAGAGCTAATTTTAAATTGTATTTAAAAATTGTATCTAATGACCAGATGTTACTGTCGTATAAGATACCTACTTTTATAAAATAAAAGATTTCTTCGATTAAATTTAAATTATATAATTTTTTTAATGGCTTCCATAAAAGTTTTTTTTCTGGCGCGCGAGGTGCGTCGTGGGCAAGGAATCGATTAAGGATTAACTTTTTTACAAACTAAGATAGGTACAGATGAAAGCAAGTCAGACTACATATTTTGAAATTTGTACCGCCCTTATGTCGAACAAATAAGAACTAATATCGAACTGAAAGTGTTTGCCTTGAGGCGCTGTCGACGGTACATACCATTCATGCCGAGACACTAAATTGCCAAATCGTTCCGACCACTGGGGTCTGGTGAGGTCATAGTACTATGAAGTACCAGTAAATTTCACACTGTTCATCAAACAGTTGGCACCCAAACAGCTCGACGTGAATCGGACATCCTGTTGCCGTTTTTAAGTAGACAAGTGGCGGTTTACAGCGTCTTTGCACGCAAATTTGTTTTTAAAACTATATAAAGTCCTTTTAATAAGAGCATTTTCTTGTCAAGAGAAATTCCGATAAATTGTTTTTTTTCAAATACTTCTGTAAAAAATAAACCTAAATTAGGAATCTGTGAGACAAATTACATTCAACAATTATGTCCTATGACGAAATTTGTTTTTTCTTCTTCTTTTTTTTAAATAATTTTAATTTAACTCATGTTGTTGCTCCCATTTTGAATGATCATATTGGAGTGTTTACTAGAATGTATTTCTATATCACATTCCCCTAGAATGATATGTTTTTGTACCTAGCTATAAAATAAAATTTTAGACTTACAAATTTTGGCGATTTTCAACTGATAGTTTTTGATTACGTTTTACATTTATTTTTTAAGCTAGCATCCTGATCAAATAACTATCTCATACCTTATCAGGAACTGGTAAAACTAGTGCTTATGGTTTTCTTTCAGTTTTAAAACTTACGATTCTATAACACCTATGGATGTTACTTATCTGAAATAAATGTTATTTAATTTAATTTAATTACAATGCAGAGAAAATGAAACTTGTCTGGTGAAATATAAATTGGTACATTATTGCTAATAGTGTAATCATAATTTATTACAAGTAGCTCGTAAGTAAGTTAAGTAAAATAATTAGTACAAATAATTGATACTTCTAGCTTCTAAATACGTTTTGATATTGAATACACTTCGTTTTGTGCCAAAATCGTGCGACGAACACGCCCAAAATTACTGTTACTCTAAATATAGGTAGGTATATGACATTTAGCACAACAATGAAATACAATTTAGTACTTAATACATACTTTTTAATACCTGAAAGGATTTCATAAAGAAATATAAACTCAAACTCCTACAAAATGTATATTTTATATATTAAAAGAAATTTTGTCTTCGTCCATTCAAGAGTTTTTGCGTGATAGGGGAAAAGACCTCTTTATCCATCCTCACCTTTAAATATTATTTATATGTAGCTGATAAGAAAACAACTGCAAACGCAGTTTTGTGACATTCACATCACAGCTTGTATAGAGCAAGATAATATAAATAGACCCCCTAGGCGAGTTCTCAAGTCTTACGCGTTCGGGATACGTCCAAGGATACAGTAGGCACGTGCGCCGCGTCCTGCGCCGCCCGGAAGGCCACTAATTGTGTCCTGGCCGCAAGGTCGCGACTGTATCAATGCGAAGATTACCGCTGACATGCGGGTGCCTGACTACCGTCTGCAGAAAAAGTGACGCCAATTTTTAAAGGGTTACGTGTTGACTTGCAAATGTAATAATACGAGCGCTATGGTCAATCAAAGCTCATTTTGCTTCAATACTCAATTTATATGATTAAGTAGGTTACAAGTAACAATTAAGCAATGTAAAAATAAATATAAACTAAGTTGAAGCTACCACCGAATCGGGAATTAATCCTATCGAGAAGAACCCAGCAAGAAACTCCCTTGCTATCAACATAATTCCAGATTTCTTGGTTGGATTCGAAATTCTCCTTTTGCTGGAATATTTTAATATTTTTTTTTACATTATATAAAATTATTAATCTTGATGCATACTATATTTTTTTTCCGTGTCCTATCTGCAATCAGTTCCTTTACTTTTAGCAGGTGCGTTGTTGTTTCAATGGAGGCAGTGAGAGCGTGATTCCAGGGAACCATCCGCTCTATTAATCATTAGCATTATGGTCTCTTTCAAAAAATCAGACTAAATGATGTCTTTTCTTTTCAGTCTTTTGCAGTAACTTCTGTCCGTTAAAATAGCTGCAAGACTGTTAGGGTGTGTCTCCAGCCTCTCCTGGTATCATTTAACATACAGCATACTAAATGACGATAATATTGGGATACACTAAAGTAACTTGAAAATAAAAATAAACAAGCATACAAACGTGACATTAATTAAAAGCTTGTTAAACATAATAATATGATTCCCAGTTAAGCGGAGCTCACTCTGCGTCATTAATTTTAACCAAATGATATTAATTGTTGATATAGCAAAATTTTATACATGATCAGCAGCAGGAATTGTCACTAAAGGAAGTTAATCATTCTTCATTTCAGCCAGACTCTGTCGTCTTCTATGTAAGACTATTGACTCATAATTGTATCTACGCAATTTTTGCGTGTTTTATTAACTCTAATAAAAACACTAATTGAATTAACAAGAACTTGTTGAATTTATCGATCTAGGACAGCAGCCAATTAGTGCTTACTTTGTAACCTGGTTTTTATGGTATATATATTTTTTTGCCTTTCAATGTTAATTTGCCTTTGAATTTAGGGGAAATTGAAGAAAAATGAAATTGTACTGAATCTATTTATGACCCAGTGGGACAATTGTCTTAGCTGTTGTACCAAGGGCAATGGGTTCGATTCCAGAACAAATCTATATCTAGGTGTTTGTTAATACATTTCAATAGGTATTTATTGTGTTATCATCGTTGGTTTTGGGTGCACACAATTGATTAGGTCAATGTGTGTGATTATATCTGACTGATATATTTGTTTATTATTTTGAAGACCTCTGAACTAGGGATTTACCAGGAGCTCAAAGAACCTATATACCTTTGACCTCAATGTGTAATGTAGGCGGTACACCTCTTCCTATTCTTAACAAAATAGGTTCTGCTTTATGAAGTGCTGGTAAGATTTTTGATACCATTAGATGCCTTTTTAAATGAATCAGCCTATTTTATGTCACAGGGCAGAGATACCCATCATTAAAAGCAAGTCATCGTTTCATCAAAGGTACATAGTGGTTTAATCACCACACGAAGCAATTGCGGGTTATACAAGCTATTTTTTAAAAATTGGAAACATACTTTACATTTTCCAAAAATCGAACCTATCGATCCCGAGACCATAACTTGTTATTTGGACCATTAATCTATTTAGACATTATTGGGCCGTCGAAGTGCTTCCAAATGTACAAACTTAAAAAATTATAAAAAACAACCATTTTGTTTAACTACCCATTAAATAACAAAAACAATTTTACGGTCAACAGCATATCAAGGTAAACAATTGTTGTTCGATACCTATCAGTTCTAATGAATACGACATATTATGTAAGTAAAAAATTAATAGTGTATATAGTCCCGCATCCAACAAAACACATTATTAGTTCATACGGTTGGGCTCATATCATTTTACCAAATCTTTTTTGACCGATGCAACGTTACACCGAAAATTGTTTCGCCAAATCATAGAACTATGTATAGGTCGGCGAAACGATATTCGGTGAAACGTAGCGTTCGGTTAAAAAAGATTCGGTAAAAAGATATGAGACCCATACGGATTAGCGTGTGGACAGTACTCTCAGGAACATATTTTGGGCGCTGGCTCATTGAGATTGATGGTAACCACGGAATAACTCGTTTACACAAACAATGACGAGGCGATGCACTCCCGTCTTCAGGACGTCCTTATTTTGCCATGTGCAGTGTTGCCAGCCAATTTACTAAATTGAGCTTTTCCAGTTTATATGACATTTGCACAGACAACCGCCTTTAATAGGTAGATAGATGTACTTTATTGCATAAAACATAACAGAAATTGGTTTTACAGACAAATTATAGTATATGGTAGCAATATTAGGTATCATTAGTAAACGATCTCTTTGAGATAACCTTTAGGTGGAGGAAGTAGTACATGACGGATTTAAGTCTAGCTTTAAACATAGTATTTGTAATCTCAATCTGCTTAAACTTTTATGCCATACACAAAAGTAGACTATACCAAGTAGGTTGAGGACAGCAAACACTCACTGGTTTAATCAAACAAGTCAACATTAGCTCCAAGGGGAAGAAGGCCTAGCGATCTGTTTTGAATGTGCAATGCCTAACAAGAAAGCAATGCACTTAATCTCAATTTTTCTGCTTCCCCTAATGAAAAGATATCCCCTAACTCCTCAGGGTTACACTGTCGAATTCGATATTAGTTAGTTTTTAAACTTCGCGACGAAGTCCAAAGTGTTTGTGCTTGTGACTGTACAACACCAAATCTTATTTATTAAATATATTTGAATTAATAATCTGCCCAGGTAGCAATGAAATTTATTAGGCTAAAACTTGGCAACACTTGAAATCCTATTCGGGGTCACTTTTATCCCGTAGCCGATGACATCAATGCGTCATTTGGACCAATTTCGCATTTACATGTGGTCATTACAGTGTCCTGGAATCAAATTGAATTATTTACGTCGTGTTACGTTATTAATATGGGAAAGGATGTTGCCAGAGGTAAAAATATCTTGGTACTAGTATAGGTTGATGGATTAATTGTACGTTTGCTATGTAAATCGGTGAATTCCTTAGATCAGGTTTTGTATCTCTTATTTCTGGGGTATTTCCAACATTTTAGCAAGCTTTTGGCCAAAACGAAACTGCGCACTTTCAGGCAGGTGGTATTCTCAATAAAATCTAACAGATACAATATCCGTTTTCAACAGTCATCTAGTCCCGAGTTGTACAATAATAGGTGATAGATCTAGTATCAATATTTTTTAGGCCAAGAAATAATGAAAAGACCACAATGGAAAACGAAAGCTAGTCAAAAGCAAGTAGAACAATAGTTGCGCGCCAATGGCAAATAAACGTTTTTTTTTTGTGATAAAACAAAAAAGTGGCATTATTGTATTTTTTTCTAAAAGTAACCATTAGGATGCAATCAGAGCGTATACATCATCATCATTCAAGCGTAAGGACGTCTACTGCTGACCATAGGCCTCCCCGAGACTACATCGGCCTTGATCTCTGCAAATTTTCTATAGGCAAGATGCTCCGATACTATTTATTAGTCAGTGTATTGATAAGTAAAATTGTAAAGTCATATGTAGTTCCCAACTTTCATAGAACAACTATGTAGGTTTCGTATTTGGTCAGATGTTCAAAAGTATCTCAGTTATCCCAATACTGGGCTTTGTGTCACTTGCTTCCATCCATCATCTTTCTTCTATTTCCATTGTAACAATGGTAGTTAGCAATTTATTAGCATCTTCCATCCCTGTTGATAGTCTTTTATATTGAGGAGTGCCGAACAATGAATTTCATTACATCTTTTTCATATATATTTCATCATTAATGCACGTAATTAAAAAGTATAAGGAAACGAACGAGTTTAAAGCCTATTGACATTTTTTAACAGTCAACCCCACATATTTGAGCCAAAAATGTCGTCCCGATGCTTTATATAAACGACATCAAAATGACAATACTTTACAAAAATATTATTAAGGATATTTAAATAAATATTGAACATACATATACACATATTAGTAAAAATACGTACGAGAAGAAAGAATGTAAAAAATAGAAAGCTTAGATAGTTAAATAGAAATAAGCTACAACCCAAGTACATGTTAATACATTCAATGACCTTGTTCTATAACAATACCTAGGAGGAAATTGAAACACATGGACCCAGCCAATTAAGTTTAATTTATTTACTGTTTAATGTTTATAAAAGGATCACATAAAGTGATATCACTTATTACTACGTCTAAATAAAATGACTGATAATCAAATGACAATCTTCTGAGATCATCGACGGTTATTTTAACTGTGTTTACTTAAAATATTAATGCACATATCATTATCTATTATATGCCCGCAACGTAATAAACACATTTTTTTGTTAGGGGGGGATTCTTTGACGTACCGTACCGCCACCCAAAATGTCGGCGTGTGTAATAAATAAATAAATATTGGACAACATCACATACATTGCTCTGATTCTGCGGTAAGTAGCTTAAGCACTAGTGTTACAGAAATCAGAAAAACGACGGTATCACAACACCCATACTCGAGACATTATAGAAAAGTTCGTTTCCCATATTGACCTCAGAGATGGCGCGACGCCAAAATCCGGCCCGCTCGCCTCTCGGCTACGGAGGTCGTCAAAGGGTGTGTGGTACTCCTCTGCCCCGCAAAAGGCAGAGACCACCCACTAAAACCCCCCGGTTTGACCTCATTGCCTTTGAATGATGGTGCTGTGGGAAACTCGGCTCAGCCAGAACCACCACAACAGTAATAAACGTATCTGACAGTCTTTTTGATACGTAAGCTTACTTTATTATGTTTAACCAATTTATTTAACAAGATCACCCTAATGATTATATGTAATTTGTAGAGCGTTGCTATACCTATCTTATAACATTATATTTAAAATTGTTATTAAATTAAACCTGAGTTGATAGAGAAAGTGAACATAATTAACACGAGTTCCACGTCTGTGGCCTAGCTATAAGCCCTGGGAACAGAGGTGCCCAACATTTTATTTTGTTTATTTAAAAATTCAAAACCAAAAATGTACACACAAAAGCACATCTGACTATACACTTTGCACTTGGTACCGCCCTTATTTCGTCGGCATAAGAATTAATACCGAACTGCAAGTGTTTACTTTGACGGTGCTACCTGTGGACCGTACCACACAACTGGCTAGCGGATTATCTGAGAGTAAACTTTTTAAGTTAGCAGGTTTAACGAAACAATGTAAAATATTATCTTGGTGGAGCAGTGGATAAAATAGATGCCCAAAGACATTATCTTCCATGTTCTTTTGAAACTACTTCTAAAAAAGTACTCTAAAAAGTTATTGCACAATGTGACAATGTGGACGAGCTCAGAACTGCTCAGATTTCCTGCCGCCGCTCTGCTAATGGCGCAACACTTCTCTTGCTTGCAGTAGTGGGCAAGATAGCCGTCCACTTTAAATCGGTAGTACCAGGTGCTGTGGTCCACCTGCAGTGCATCCTGACGTGTCCCTTTTGAGTCACCGGAAGTAGCGCAGTTCCCTGTGCCCGAGCAGCAAAACCTTGGCTACCGACCATGTGTATAGTCGACTTTTATTGTCAGGGGAAACCCACGCGCCGCGTCACTCTCTGCCACGGGGAGACTAAGAGTGGTTAGTTGGACTTGAACCAACTAAAACCCCTTGGTGGTCCTTTCTGCGCAAAGTGGGGGGGGGGGGGGGTCGGTATCCACCAATAGTGACACACTCGACCCCCAAGTGCAGCGCTAGATGCGCAGCGCACCTCGATGAGGCAGGTGGGGTTATTAAACTACTTTTCCCAACTCAAACCAACATCATTGTTATGTTATCAATAGGTTTGTTATTTATTAGCGATTATAATTATCTCCATGTTTATTCCTCGTATTTAATTCGCTGTAAATTCCCATGCTTTCTTTTATCAAGTAGACATAACAAATACAGTTTTCCTGCCTACATATTAAAGATAATAATAAATATAAACGAAAGAAACTGTAGTACTTTGAAATAACTTGAATAACAAAATGTATTTATAAATTAATTGTGCTTTAGTATTTACAAAATGTTTTCCTCCTATGCCTCGAGACTTTCTGCTATGTTACCGCTTTCAGAGCTGCCGGAGCCTCTTGTAAATTGTTCAAGTTTGGTATTTCAAACAAGACACGATAATCTTTACCTACCCACAAATGCAAACAACGCGTTCGCGCTGTTTCTAAAGTCTAGGGAAGGCAGCTATCTGAAATACAGAAAATGGGAACAGACCATCTAAAGGAGACATTGAAGGTGCGCAAATTTTGATTCGTACACTAGTATTAAAATTATTTATGCTTTTTGATAGTAGGTGCGTGTAAAAAAGAAGTACGTGAGAAAAATATACAAGGAAAAGCAGACCTTATTTAGTTCATAGTCGGAACCAACAGCTAAATGAGCCTTTTATAGCATAAAACATCATCTATAGGACAACAATGTGAGTCAGGGTAAATAATAACTTTAATTTAGTATTTAAGTATAATTTTCACTAAAAAAAATTTAAGAGAACATAAAGTAAAGTATAACTAACTTACAAAATATTTAAACTGAAATTAATAAAAAAAAATATTTTAAATAAACAAATAGGGTGTGGTAAGGTACCCAAAATGCTGGCTGCATTACCTCGCTGAAAGGCGATTGAAAGACGCTGGGCGAGGTAGCAGCCAGCCTTTGGGTCTCCTGTAACGTTGACAAGCCTTTTAGAAATATCTTTAAAAAAAGACAATGCGTCAGGACCCCACGGACCAAGGGTTTCAACTGCAACAGCGACATAATTATAATTTTCTTTGATTTCTTTAAAGCTACAATACATTTACCAGTCTCTAAAATTCGGATACAGTCTCCCAACGGGATTCGTACACCCATCCTGCGGGTTTTGGAGGCAGATAGTCGATACCTAACTTATTAAAAGTAGATTTATACCTACAGTCGAGAGCACGTCAGACTATATACTTTGGGATTTGCACCGCCCTTAAATAGTCAGCATAAGGATTAATATTGACTTACAAGTTTACCTTAACTTACTGTTGACCGCACATAGGCACTAATGCAAATTTTAACTACTTCCAAATCGTTTCAGCAGATAATTGCTTGGTAGTTAGTACATTGACCTTTGTCAGATTTTTCTGCGGGCAATAGGTCGGTATAATTTCCAGTCTAATTAGACGGAGGATGCGTTTCGAAATCAGGTTACACAGTTCTACTTGACTTTAATTATCATTTACGATCAGAACGCAATTTCCTTTTGCTTGGGGACTTATGATGTTAAAAAAGTCTATCCTTTCGGATTATTGACCTCATTTGTATAAATTACGAGTGTGATAAAAAAAATAATCATTTTCGTAACGAGTGATAATTCCTCGTAAAACTCTTCAAAAAATTACGTGATTTAATTATAGGAACAGTAACATACAGTTAACTATAAACTTTAAAAATAGGAAATACTCTAATCCTTGTGGGCGTCTTTCAAACGTCTTAATACCTAGTAGGTATTAAGTAGGTATTACCTACTAAAAAACAGTGAACATTCTTTAATTTTTCATCCATTGTCAGGAGTTTACGTACCTCCGTAAATTGTTAAATAACAAAATTATGCAAAAGACAGACATCATGGATGGAATAGTTCTTTGGTTTGAAGTTGAAATTCACATAAACACCTTTATATATTTCTCGTATTGTTCTCGTATTACAGTTAAATGTTTTGCTGCTTTCAAATGCTATCATTCAGTTATACCTAAAGTAGTTTCTAACGGGATAAGAGTTTTCGACATCCGTCCAACAGTTTTTAGGCTATGCGTTACCAATAAAAAAATACAAATCATTCCTATTAAAAATATTGGTAGATAGGTTTTATAGACAATCAACAGAAACTACTGTTTTAGAATCACAATAAAATAAGAAAGTACACGGGTTTTAGAGGCAATCAATCGAATATTATAACCGGGATTATCATATCGGCATCGTTTCACGGTCTCTGTTATAAATGCACAACCTGGAAAGCATCAAGGAAATTTAAGTTTTTTTTTTAAGTTTCAGTTTATAATTTACTCACTTCTTTTATTGTGGATTGACGTAGATTTACGTTCAACATCAGTATTCATTTAGCTCTTACAGTTACTCGAAGAACATAATTGTTTGCGTTCCCAAAAGGACAGCTCTTGTAACAAAAATAAACACATTAACGTTGTTTACGTGACTCAGAACGACGTTTGAAGGCAATTCTTCCTTCGTATTTTTATAGTTATAGTTAGTCTGCGAATAAGTATCTGCTTATTTATTTATCTTTTGATACTTACTAAAATTTAGCTGAATCTTCTTGAGGACAATACAAATTTGAGCCTTAACATCACTTGCACCAACTTATCTTTAACGGTAATAGACACGATTTTCTAAAAATGATATTTTAAGTAGTTAGTTTAAGGTGTTAAGTTTCTGCAGCTGAGCCTTAATGAAAAATTTTGTTATCATCATTAGTTAAGCCTTAAGTAACAAATCTCACTAGAGGGCATTCCTTACCGGGACCTAAACTTTGCTTTTAAGTAAGCCTTCGAACCAAATGATCTACTATTAGGATATATTAAGTAAACCTTCAGTTAATACCAAAAAGGTATTATTTAATTAAATACAGGTATCCTTGGTCTTCGTATAACGTTTCGAAGATCGAATGACTTGAATAGTCTTGAGATGCTGGTGTTGATTTCTGGGTCCAGCAAAGTATGTTTTGGAGTTTTTGATCATAGTGCCAAAACCAGGTTTATGATCATCACTAACCAAATTTGGCACTTGCGTAGATTCTTCAATCGTTTGATAAAAACTAAGAAGTCGATAAAGCTTAACTGAGTAAATTAAGAACGTCATTGAGTAATAACGGAATAATATGATAACAATTAAAACTCTTCGTATTCTACATTATTCAACTGTTATTTCTTATCTGGCAATTGTAAAATCGGGCCTTAATTTCAATGATGCAAGGTCTTAGCCCTAAAGTAGCTCATTAATACCTAAAGATAAATTAAATTACCTATAAATAGATTGTAATTTCATAACAAGCATTCCCGATACTAATTTACAATCTTTAGATCAAATAAAGAACACCAACAAAACGTGTAATTTGTACCACTCCCTATTTTATTATTCCATGCGTTATATTACTTCTAATAAGTTACCTAACCATGTATTCAGATACGTTGATAAAAAACTGCATGCAGTCTAGTTTATTGTTTGCGGGATCGCCATTCAAAGTTAAGTAGCTGTTACATCGGTTAATAAGAAAAGCAATCTGTACCAGTTATTGTTTCCGACAAGCGATCGGCACGTCTAGATTGTCGACCGTCTAAAGTCTAATTCTGTACAAGACTTTGCTCTCCTTTCGCCCAGTTCAGAGTCTGACCCCAATGACCAATGGACGTTGAAAGAAAAAAATATTATCATTTGCTAAGTAAGACTTTTGCTGTAGTGGTTAGGATGTTGTGAAATGACTTTTGTACCTTGGTGCCGAATGGGTTAGCACAAATTAGACTGAAGTATTGTATTAAAAAATGTATGCTGTCATATTACCTTTGGCTAAGTTCCTGGAACCAGAAATTCTATGGCATCAATTAAATTTTAATCGTGATGGTCTTGGACTTGGCTATTCCATAAAACGCCATTTCTCATTCGTTTATTTGTGAAGTGTTTATTACTTCGAAAAATTATTTCATTTGTTGCTATTTAAAAAAAAATTAAATCCATGAAAATTAAGACCTGCTTAAATTCATCCCTTTCTAGTCTCTTGCGGTTGTATTAACATTAACAAACTATCTGCATGACCCAACGGTTGACTGGTAGAGAATGCTCCTAGCATTAAACCACCTTTTGTACTTTTTTGCGCAATAAAGTTTTTAAATAAATTAATTAACGCCTGCTAGATTAATGCATTAAAATGCATGTGCTTATATCACCATATAAAAAAATGCGTATGAATCAAATGCTCACGTAAGAAACAAATTATTTTCTCACGGCCTACTTGTTAGCCTTCACTTACAATTTCTCTATATCATTATGTGAATCATTATTAGATATATGAAAAGGAGTTTCATAGTTAAAAAAATTACAACATTTGTATCGAAACAGGCAAGTACTAATTCTTAATGCATTCAAACAAGAAATGTATAAATAGAAAATGAATGAAGTAAGCCAAACCATGACATCTTTTCCGAGACCGCAAGACTGGGTAAAACCCAACGCATACAAACTGACTGATTACCATCAGACCACACCACGTCAAAACGAGATCAAACGTCTGAGAATATAATTAACCCATAGGCGGAAATAATAGGTATCAATTCTGTAACAACAATCGTGCCAGTTAAAGCAACGGTCAAAAAATTACATGACGTCACGATGGGAAAGTAGGCCTGCCGTTGACTAGACGAACGCCAGACAGAACATGCACACCGTAATCTTTACATCAACCTTCATTATAGACAACTACGTGATACATTGTTTTGTTTCAATGACAGCTACTACTAAACCTGAAACAAGAACGGCGATGTACTGCTTACGAATGACAAGTCACAACTTTAATGACGAATTGCGCAGTAATGTGCGTCAACTTTTTTGTTCACGCAAAAAGTGAATTGTTTCGTACTACTTGACGGATAAAGCATTAGTTCTATTGATATACATATAAACAAATTGAAAATTGTTATTAAAAGGAAGCTAGTGCGCTAGTCCCTCTGCCTTCTTATTTACAAAATGTTGCAAAGGGATTCGGATTCGGAAATGGATATTTGTTATATATCTTGAATGAAGATATCATTACTTGAAACTAAAGAGTTTAATTTCTAATTAGCTTTCTTAACAACTAATAACCACAATTACAAGTAATAATTTCGTACAGACAAGAGTATATCACGTCAAACACTTACCGTTTAATATAAGAGCTTAAGTCCATGATTTAAGGACAGTACATAGTTCAAACTGTATCTTTTTTTTATTATAAGGTACGCAGACAGATTACTGTCAGATACATATCCATATACTTAACATAACTTAAATAGACTAAACAGTAATCCATAAAAAGCATACATATCTGGGGTGTTTCTGATTGTATTTACGTGTGGACAATAAAATAAATATATTTTGATGTCTACATCGACAGTTGAATGTGGTTTAGGTATCATAAAATAGCTACGTTGATTTTCCATACGGCCACTATAATTTTGTATCATTTTATCAGCCATATAGGCCCATCCCCAAGGCTTCCACAACTCTCAGATGCATTAGCTTTATGCCTCATCGGTCATCGTTTCAACTTGCTTTGGGGCTTGCCACTTTGGTTTTGAAATTCTTTGAGCTAAGTCAGTGACATAAGTTCTGCTACAAATATCTCCTCAGATTTTAGTATAGAACTAGCATTGCTCTTTCCATCGCACACTGTAATACTCTTAGCTTTATGATGAGGCCTAAGGTCAAATACCACTTTTCTTGACCTATTTATAAGTGGGATCTGTAAATTCTTTCTTGCAACTGCTACAAGCGAAAAATCTAAACGGAGTTAAATTTAAAGAAACATAAGTGTGGTATTTTTATATCCGCTCTACAATAAGAGTTTAAAATATCCGTTACAGCCTTAAATGTGCTGTATATTTGAAACTGTTGGAAAAAGCAATGGGATTCAAACATGAAATCCATAGCTACAGTTCACTCAGACGAAATGAAAACCAGTCTGATTTACTACCTCGATCTCACATCAGTAAGTAATTCAGCTTTGCACCTTAGTACAATGTAACACGAACGAAAACCAGTGTGAAAGCTCTTCAATTAAAACGAATCACAAATGTTCAAGCTTACGTGTTACCTTGTAAATGAACATTATCAGAATGCCATGTTCTTACGGTAAAGGTTATAAAAGACATTTTGCCTGCACTTTATACGTTTTAATAAATAGACGCCATACATTCTATACCTTAGAGAGCTGAGAGGTAATCAATGAAATATCGATGGTAAATGAGGGAAAATGTGCGATGTATAAGATTTAAGCCAGACATAAGCTTATTGGGCTTAGAAATACGCTTTAGGTACGGTCGTGTGCACAGTGTTTCGTGTCGGCGACTGCGTCCATGTGAAATGGGTCGCCTGCTTGATCAACTAAAGCTTGTAGCTCAATAATAAAAGCAACCACGACCGATTTTTCTTGTTAGCGATGCTACATAGCTTTGGTAAAATCCGGAGAAAGTACAATATAATACAATGTAATGCTGTTTGATATGATTTATGTGTTTATGAAATACATAATATCAGAAATATTGCAAGTCATCCCACCTGATGTTTAGTGGTCCTAGCTTAAGGGCGACAAGTACAGCATAATAAAGTTGTTACTGAACTGGTCACCCTTACCTTGAAGGCATGACCCCTGCTACTAATGTAGCACCCTCCAGGAGCTCTGAAAACCTTACCACACTTAAGAACACAACAACACCGAAGTGATTGTTATTTGGCTGCGGTCTGCTGTAAGGTATTTCACCAGTCGGGCAGCTCCAGAGCGATAAATCCTCTTTTAAATTAAAGTTAATTTCGCACGACTCAAAAATCGCGCATGTATCGCTTGCTTTAGTGTCCAAGCCCATATCTCACCTCAAATAAACGCAGCTGACGTGAGCTGCATCGCTTGCATCACCGTGGAAAAGTGAACGCAGGTAGGCTGCAGTGGCTCTAATTAATTTTATACATGTCTCGGGTCTACACGAACCTTACCAAGATAATTACTCAAACGTGTAAGAGGAAATTATGCTGGCAATCGCGGGACTTTGTAATTAACTGCCTGAGTACAAAAAGTGGACGGACAGTTTGGCGGAGGAAAGTAAATTGTTTACACCTCTGGGCATGATAACGCTGGAAGAAGAAAGTCTATGCGACATAGTAATTTAAACATTTGACAGGCAATATTCTTAACTGTTTCCGAAGTTAGGCAACTCGCTCGAGGGGTAAATAGAAGATTGTCCGGATCTAGATGCAATATGCATAAACTGTCCGAAAAGAAATTTATTGAAAATAAACAAAGTATAGACTCAGTGACGGCTTTATTGCCGTATGTTGTAGTAATAGGCAAAGAGATTGAAAACTTGAGCAATGATAATAAAAAGAACATTGTTACTTTAAAATTTTTATGATTAATTATATTTATAGACAAAGGGTCGGTATTTAGATTTCAGAGGGATTTAATTGAACATGGTCATAAATACAATTTCACGAACAGTTAGAGCCGTCTATCCAAAGGCTTTATTATTTTCTATTTTTTTAGATTGCAAATACTTTAATTATAATATTCGCCGTGATTTCATAAATAAGTCAAAGTCAAATCCTTTATTGCATTTCATGAATGTTAAACAGGTGGAATTAAATATGAATTACAGTACATCATGTTTCCCATTTAGGCATAGTAATATAAAATATACAATAATGAACATGGATCATTAATATATTTATTTACCACTTACAGTGTTAATAGTTTTAGATTAGGTATTAGTAAATTTATCGTTAAAGTATTAGTAATATCTATCTAAATAACGATTTTTTTTATTCTTTTAATTAATGTAATAAAAAACCTAATTAGCATATTTTATCGTTCACCAAAATTAATAAATACCACACGATATTGAAGTAAAATCCACTGATATGCCGGACGACGTATTTTCCTCCTCACAAGTGTTCTTGACATGATTCTAGAATCATTCTGACTTCAGACGTCAAGGTCTTACAAAAAACAAGGAAATGAACTGACCACGTCAAAAGCAGTTAGCC
Source organism: Glyphodes pyloalis (assembly GCA_037074685.1). Taxonomy (NCBI): domain Eukaryota; kingdom Metazoa; phylum Arthropoda; class Insecta; order Lepidoptera; family Crambidae; genus Glyphodes; species Glyphodes pyloalis. The sequence continues at coordinate 4,776,243 of JAYKKO010000004.1, forward strand.
ATTGGCCTAACTGATTTACCGTGAAAGTTAACCTCAAATCGATTTTATAACACCAGTTAGCCCGTATCGAATTAACACGTCATCAACTTCAATACACTTGTTCGCGAAACTAGATTTAAATTTAATAGTCACACAAGCATACAAATAATGCATGTTAACAGGCAATGTATAACAAACAGAATGATTAATTGCGTTCTATAATATTGTTCGATAATATTTTGTGACTGTAAAACGAAACGATCCTTATACTAAACGCTTTAAAGTTTAATTTGCAAACTTAATTCTTCCGTGTTGTTTTTCATAACACTTTCGCTACTATCAATTTTACATTTATTTTACGATGCGTCGTTTCGATTTGTTTAGAATAAAGGCTATTAATAAACAACAAACCGTACCTACCTACTACTTTTTAATCGCTTATTTCTTAGTAGTAAACAAGTCAACATTTATCATTTGAGGTTAAAATGAAAGGTACTACAGTTAGTAGCAAGTCAGACTGTCCACTTTGGACTTTGCATCGCACTTATTTCATGGGCATAAGAACTAATATTGCCCTGCAAGTGTTTACTATTATGTTCTTTCGTTCGTACCTACACCACTGCATGTTAACCTACCAAATTCTGTAAATACCAGAAATAGTTAAAAGACTTCGTAATGCAAATATTTAAAATTGACTAGGATAAATTCACTATTCAGCTAAGGCCTTTGATATATCGCACATTAAATGCAAAACAGACGCCATCCCAAATACCTTAAAAGCGTAACCCCACACTAGCGTTCTTTGAGCGTCGACGCCCACGCAACGCCGACGCGACGTCGACGCAACGCCGACGCAACGTCGACGCAACGTCGACGCGGCGCCGACGCAACGCTTGCGCAGCGGCGCGGTCGAAATGACGAACGCCAGGACTGCGCTCCACAGGCGCCGCGCCGGACCGACGCCTGCCGCAGCGTTTATTTTGACAACAGTACAATGATCAACTCAATTGTTTCGGCCCGCCCGTGTTTTAGAATCAGTAGTTAGAAGACTTTTTAGCTGATAGCAAATATGGATGTAGCTTAAAATACTAACTCATATTGCCGAAGAAACACATTTTCAATTAAGTACTTTTAGTTTTCGAGAAAATAAATCCTAAAGTTGCCTATTCGGGCCATGTGTCAAATAGGTAAAATATATTTTTTCCTTTACAAGTTGAAAGCATTACTTTATCACTGCAATATTAAACATTATATTGTGCGTTATTCAAATCTTACATTTCCATTTTCGAAACAACTGTACATGACGTCAGCGCGGCGCGACGCTCGAATGCGATGTGCAGAGGACGCCCAGCGCAAGCGCCGCTCAAACGCCGCGTCGACGCTGAGCGGGCGCCGCGTCGACGCAACGCCCAACCAACGTCGGTGTCGCGAGGTCGCCGGCAAGACGCTGACGCTCGAAAGACGCTAGTGTGGGGTCCCTCTTATTTTACAGGACGTGAAAACAAAAAAAAAATGAAACTAATTGAGGTATTTTTTATTATTTTTTTTGCTAGTTCCAGTTCAATGATGAATAACACTTACAGATAAGCTTTAAAAACTAATAAAAAGTACCTCAATTTATTTTATTTTTGTTAGTTTTAGCCGTCCTGTTAAATAAAGTTATTTGGGATTGCATCTGTTTTGCATTTAATGAGCGATATTTATGATCTAGATTCTAGATCCTAGAAGAATGAAGAAAAATATTGACATGTAACATTTATTTATTATGTTATATTCATTAATACACGCTTTATAAAAGCAACCAGACCCAGCTTTGCGGGTGCAATATAAATACGAATGTATTTTTCAGCTTTGTTGTATTATAATATTTATTTTTATACATATTGACCTAGATTTATACTTCACCTAAATTTATAAAACGGGTCCATAATCCGTTACGTAGTTTTTAAGATCTAAGCATACAAAGGAATGCGACTTTGCTTCATGCTAGGTAGGTAAATTCCTAAATATATTCGAACTAAATATTCCATACAAAGCTCAGAAATTTTCAGCACTTTCCAATCTATAGTGTAATCTGTTATGTTTCCATCTTCTCGAGTCCCACGCAGGACTCGAACCCACAACCTTCACATGACACTTTTCCAATTACGATCACCGCAAGTTGTTGCCGATTAATTTTTCTGGTATTTTTATTTATTTTAAAGTTCGTTAGAGTGGCGTGATGTTCCATCCTAGCATCATCATATTCAATTCTCATGCCCTGATGTCAAATTACAAACATTTAGTCGACTGCATTAAAAAAAAAAATAAACATTATACCTTTTACTGAACGCATTTTGATTTATGATGTCAATGACCATTGAATCAGATTTCTTACGTTCGAATAATCCTCTCGATTTCTAATACAATCGTTGTAACTTAGTGTATCTTATTCTACACAAATTGTTGAAGTGTCTTCAGAATTGACGTCGATTTATACCTTATCTTTATGTGAATAGGGATTGTGCTTAGAGTTTACTGTGACGACAAAGTAAGAGAAACAATCTGTCGGCAAGTGACAAATGAATCAGCAACGCACATTATGGGTGGTCTCAAATGGCTCTCTTTGTTATAAACATTTTGTTTAATGCCGATGAAGTCTTAAAAGGATATCTAGCCTTTATCTTCGTATAGAACAACAGTAATTCCAGCAATGCAGAATTAACACATATTTCGTTACGTAATTTTGGAGGTCATAACATTGAAGTGACATTAAACATCAGATCGAATTTCAATAGAAACATAATTTATCATGATTCTTTACTTTGACGTCATTAGGCACGTTTATGGAGTAGTCACAGTCACCAACTTAAGTTAATAGGTATATGACTCAGTACCGTGTCACATTAACTTAGCTGGTCAATTGGTGTATTTAATTACGAGAAAGTTAAATGTGACAAGGTACAACGAAGGAGGTGCAACTATACCAACAAATGATGCTGACTTTTCTTTTTACTTGAAGTTCTAACACGGTCTAACAATCAAATGGTTTAATAGAATCTGCAGTACATTTTACGACCTGCCCTGACTTTGCACGGGTACAATGTTAATAATTTAACTAATTAAATTTTCAGCTTTTCTGTAATATAATATGTTTGTGTTGTAGGTAGATATACATTTAAACCTTACACACCAAAATCTTTAAAGATCGAAGCATTCACATGGACAAACAGAGGGAAGTGACTTTTTAATTATACTTTGTGATATCTAATTGAGTTATGAGGTAGCAGATGAAATCATGCCCCTTTTTCTTCACCGCAGTAGTCGGACAAAAAAGGGTTTAATTTTAAATCTTCAGAACAAGCTTGTACGGTCAACAGCACTAGTAAGCACTTGTATTTTAGTACTAGTTCTTAAGCCAAGAAAATAAGGGCAGTTCCATCCAAAGTGTATACATATATAGATTGACGTTCTTTTAAGTGTACAAACGGTACAGGTTCTGGACACTAAACCTTTCTCTTGAGATTTTCACGACCATCTGTAAAATGCCGTGTGTCTAACACGTCGTGTTTCGCTTTCTCTCACGTGAACAATAGGCAAAAAGTTACCAGGCTATCTTTATTTCTGCCAGGCATAATAAAATAAATCTGTCCGATTTTAAGATACGGTATTTAAATCGTGTCATTGTAACTCTTATTACCATCAAAATTTATAATTTTGCATATATATAAATAAATGAAGTACGAAGTATGTACTCAAGCTAATGTCATTTGTTTATTTATATAAAATAGGTTGACTTTTCACCTCAAATTTGCTTGATGGAAGGCGTAAATGACACCCAAACGGTATATTTTGCCTCTACAGTGTCTAACAGGCCTAGCATACGCAACGCGACTTAATTTTATCGCGCTCTTAACAAACGTCAAAATCGATTGAAGTCAGTGCGTCAGCTGTTGATTAGCTGAAAATACGAGTGCGATGTGCTATTAGCCATGCAACAGTATCGAAACTTTTGTCATCTCATGCGATAAATTTGACATATTATTGCGTATGCTAGGCCTGTATGTCATTTGGCCTTAAAGATATCTCGATTATAACGTTCTGGATAAACTAACCTGTCAGTATTCCACTCTTAGCCGTTCGTATAACAAAAGAAAAGGCATACCGCATCGTGCGTAATGGGAGAATGTCTACAACATAAGGGTGAAACTGCTTGCCGCACTTACCCGATCAGTGGAAAATATGGATTTCTTGACTAATGACTTATTTTGTAATCGACTTAAAAAAAAGGAGGTGATTCTATGTTCAAACTTAGAACTATGTATTATATTTTCCTCTACACTTCATTTGTTTTCTACAGATTTCCGAACTTCAATCGAACACTGGCAGTCGATTTGAAATGGCAGTCGGTTAGTTCGTAATCCGATAACATTCGCGGGCTCGTATCGAGTATCTTTACGCTCCGACAGGCGCCTTCGTGACCTGACTGGCTGGTGTGAACGGAACTAAGTCTTTTGCTCACACACTGGGTTGATTAGACGCTAGTAACTGCCGTTAAACCAAAAAGTATTTTTTTATAATAGCACAGTATTGGCTCCTCCCAGCCTGATGGTAAGCAAGAGGGGAACCAACATGGCGATGACAACGGATTTGATACAGTAATATCCTATCCGTTAGTTACGCCATACTGGCCCGTAATATGTTTCTTCGCGCTCCTCTTGAAGGAATACATATCAACATAAAGAATAGTTGTATTTAATTTAAGTATAGTACATTATGGTCAATACAGTACATATGTTGGTGAATGTGGCTAAAGCATTTGTGTTACAAAAATGCTAAATAACGACAGTACCAGAACAGACCAAAGACAGTATAGAAAAGTTCGTTTTCCATATTGATCCGGCTGGGAATCGAACCTGGGACCTCAGAAGTGGCGTGACGACTCTCAGCTACGTAGGTCCTTACGATGATGGCAAACTAAGATGTATGGCGTCGTACTAAAGACGCCACAATTCGGTATTCATCATCTTTATAAGCAAAACGACCACTGGGAAATAGAAGCATCTTCCTAATACTTCCACATCTGGCTGACTGTCTTATTGAACGGCTTCTAACTGTTGAAGCAAGGTTCGATTTTAACCAAGAACAAGCATTCGTGTAATGATTTGTATTTGTTTCCATCTCTGGGTGTTTAATATTTAAGTATTTATTGTGGTAACACCGTCGGGACTTAAGCTACACTTGATTTGTGTTCAGGTAAGGATTAAAATTTTGAATATAGCAACGAGCCTATATCATTCAACCATGAATGTACCAATTGCATACGTGCTTCATATTGGTAGATTGTATGAAGTGATTATTTTTATTAATTACTAGCTGTGCCCGCGACTTCGTTCGCGTGGACTACATCCTTTCATGGTCGGTTTTACCCCTCTCTCCCCTAATATTTAAAACAAAAAGTAGTCTATATATTTTGATCCAAGTTTCGAGCTATATTTGTGCCAAATTTCATATCTCTAACTTCAAAAATAAACATTTTTCCATATAAACTTTCAAAGGTCGTATTACCCCAACCCCCCCTTATTTTCTAATAAAAAGTAGCTTATGTCCGTTCTTGAGATTCAACGTATACCTATACCAAATTTCATCAAAATCCGTTCAGCCGTTTAGGCGTGAAAGAGTAACAGACAGACAGACAGAGTTACTTTTGCATTTATAATATTAGTATGGATCTACTAGCTGCCGCCCATGACATACGCGTAGAGTTAGTCTTTTCCAGCAATAAATATGTTACTCAAGTTAAATGTAGCTTTCCAATATTGAAATAATTTTTGATGTTGTCCAATATTTATATTTATATAAATCGGTATAGTAGTTTTTTAGATTATTTATTTATTACAAACATACACAAACATTTATAAATCTTTCCTCTTCATAATATTAGCGTAGATAGGTTAATTTAAGGCAACGTAACAATAAAACAGACCAACTCATGCATACCCCAAACCAACGGTGGATCCAGGGGGAGGGTCATGGGGGTCATGACCCCACCCTGAAAGGTGCAGTGCAAGAATTGATGAAAATAGCCATTCACGCTTAACGTAAAACCGACCATGAAAGGATGTAGTCCACGCGAACGAAGTCACGGGCACAGCTAGTTAAATTATAAGTTTTTTACTTGACCACGACCCCCTCCTGGCGCCAAAGCTGAATCCGCCCTTGCCCCAAACCACGTATCAAACACATCTGCGAAAGATTAATTCTCGTCACCATACCCAAAATTAAAATTCAATCAACATCATTTAAATCCCATCAAGAAATCCTTAACTGACTTTCAGGTCAGTCACAATAAAACAGTGACTCATATTTAAATGGCAGCCTTACTCCTAAATTATTCGCGATTATCGTGAGGCGAACTCATCTCACAGTTAAATGTCAATGACAGAACCAAAGAATGTACATGATCGACTTTCCTTATTTGTTTTGATGTATTGCAACTGCCAGAATATCTCCAATGTCGTAAAAAAGCTGCATTATATTATACAGTGGGTGACCTCTACTGATTTCTTCCGTTGTGTTCGTATAAACAGTAGGTAATCCATTATAAAATGTCGCCCAGGTTATCAATGCTGGATTCGAACTATAAACAGTGACCTATTTGATTGACCTCATATTAAGATCAATACCTTAAGGTAATTGCATGACTCATTGTAACTCTGTAAGTTGACATAAGCGGATGGGAATGTTTAAGAGCTAAATCTTATTAAATGAAATTACTGGTTTTACGTTCATTTATTCATAAATCCAGTTACTATTGATGCATCCCTACACTCCTATAAAAAAACCAAGGACTCTATGATTTTTGCACGAAATTATTTAATACAATCAGTGCGGAGTGCATCACTGACGTGTATTTTTTTATAAATAAGTAATAAAGAAGTACTTTAAAATCAAGCTCACGTTAACCTTATTAAATTATATCAATATTCACGAACGTTTGTAAGTTACACAACATGAGACGATGAATGTATGATAGTAATTAATTTCGTAACAGCTAAGTAACCACAATGTATTCACGTGAAAAGTATTTTTTTCAAGAAAAAGTTATTGAAAAATAAGCCGTAAAACTATAGGAATAAAATACTTGCAAAAAAACGAACATTGTAGCATAATATTCATTCATTTAAACATAATAACGTCAGTTAAGAGGCCAGACTGACCGAGATTACCTTTTCAGGGGCGTAAACAGATACGACAATAATTAAAATTTTAATGGAGCGCCATTAAGATAATGCTAGTAAAAATAAAGTAATATTAAAATGTAGGTAACTATTTATATTACATGAACGTCTTGAAACTTACATTTTCCCATTACTAGTATAAAGTAGTTGATTGTGAGTAGTAATTAACGGTGACATTAGGTACTTTAATGATGGTGGCGTTGCTACTAAATCTTATTCTACGTCTAATATGTTTGCAGTGTTATTGAATCGCTTAAAGAGACGCGGGGCGTCAAGCGTCGCGTTCGGCGTGGCTTGCGGCGGCGCGTCGGGCGTTTAATAGTTGAACAGCGCTTGAAGCGGCCTGGATAGTCCCAGGCGTAAACTAAAAAAAATGTAGGGGTCGTTTACGTCCACCACAGTCGGCATTACACCCACGATGTCCAGTGCGACGAAGAGTTAGTTCCGTTGGATTTTTTTATAGTAGCGCAGTATATTGGCTCCTCCCAGCCTGATGATAAGCAAGAGAGGATGACAACGGATTTGATACCGAAATATCCTATCCGTTAGCATCGCCATACTGGCCCGCAAGATGTTTCTTCACGCTCCTTTTGAAGGAATCCATGTCAAAGGAAGGAGGAAACATATGAGCCGGCAATGAGTTCCACTTCTTTATGGTCCGGCAAAGATAGATAATGGACAACATCACATACATTGCTCTGATTCTGTGGTAAGTAGCTAAAGCACTTGTGTTACAGAAATCAGAAACAACGACGGTACCACAACACCCAGACCCGAGACAATATAGAAAAGTTCGTTCCTATATTGGCCCGACCGAGGATCGAACCTGGAACCTCAGAGATGGCGCGACGCCAAAGTCCGGCACGCTTGCCTCTCGGCTACGGAGGTTGTCAAGATAGCCATCCATGCTTCCCCTCGACCAACTTGTGGGAAAGAGATGATGGCGCACAACGGCTATTCCGCTAATGGTGTTGTGGTGGTTATGGCTGTACCGAGTTTCCCACAGTCACAACACAGACGATAAAGTCGAATTGGGGAGTTTATGTCGGTAGTTCTGCCTTGTAAAGATTGGTCCAAGCGTTCTCGAGTTATGCGCTTACCAACACATTTTGCGATTTATTTTATATAATATATAAAAACAAGCACTGTTCGTTTTAACTGTTTGTGATCATCAAAACAGGAAAAGAAGAACTTTTTTGCTGCTGGCAGTGGTCCAAAAAACTACCGAATATTCCTTCCTTTGAATATATCGGCATCCTTTAAAACATGACGTATAATCAAATTACGACTAAGAACAATAGAAGACGGACTACACACTCCATCATATAGGAAGCTCTTATTCATTCGAAATAGAGATGAATTTGGTCTGATTTGTCGATTCGTGGGATTTGTGTATGCAGAAAGGAACAATTGTAATTGTCATAAGGCCACATGTGCGAATGCAGTGGGAATTGGGGACACGTGCGGACAACATGTGCAGTCTGTAATGGAACAGAATGGTCTTATTTATCTTGGACTTGTCACAGATTCGATCCTTATAACCTTTGCTAGCTTCCTCGATTCTGGGACTAGGTAAGTAAGATGTTTTGAAGCATCGATTTAGGTCAAATGAATTAAGAATTAAAAAACGGATTGATAAAAGCGCTTATGTATATGATTAATGGCTTTAATACACATATAATTAATGGCTTTAATACACATATTATTGTTCGGGTTTTTGTCATTGTGTATAGTAGGTACTATACAAGCCTTCTCCTTTTATTTGATACCTAAATCGATAGAGATGCGTCAAAGTATGGAATTCGATATTTTGTGGCGGCCACCATCATCACCATTGGCCGTCACCATTGGACCGATTTCATTCAAACACAGTTAAGGGCACACCCGACTAAATAATAGATATATTGGAATGCCATAGACAGACATACGAATAGGCAAACAGAGAGACAGACACACGCCCGTCGTTTATGCGTCTAGGGTTAAAAGGCGTTAAATTGGCAATGTACTAGACCAAACATATACCGAAGTTAGTTTTATTTGAAAAACTATCAACAGCTCAACAAAACAGGAGAAAATGCAACTCAAATAAGGCAAACTACAAAAAAAAGGAAAATAAAACTCTACATTATTAAAATAATCTCGTTAAGATTTTCTGCCAGATCAGTGACACGTAAATTACTGTCGTTAGACGAGACCATAACTTAAACTAATTTTAATAAAAATCCTAAAAGGTTACAAAAAAAAAGAAAATAATTTATTTTTCAGGAATCGTACACCTCAACAGACATTCGTATGCCTTAAACTTGAAGTTTCTTATCTCTAAATCCTTCTGTTAAAATATATTAATATTACACTAAAGAAAGTGCTATAACACTTAATCTCAACTAGGTGATTACTGAAATTACCAGCTATTATGGCTGATACAAAACACTTTTAGATATTTCACAGATAAGATAGTTAGTTCTTGTTAAGTCTAACTAGCAAATTGAAATTTAAAACTCGACGTAACGGTAAACGCCCTGAAGGTTTATCTCGTTGCTGTGATTAGTTACACCTTGGCGAGATCTCAAACGACCCGTCTTATCTTAATAGAATTAGGGGTCAAAATCACCCGTTGCAAGTCTAAGGCGATTGTGCACACGAACCGCGAAAGTTGTCCATTTAGCAGGCTGACTGCTTTTTCATAAATAAAGCTTGATTGATGGGAGGTCTCAGTTAGATGCTCCATCAAGTCACCAGAGAAAGGCAAGGAAAGTGATTTTGTAATGAAACCAATGTTTAGCGCAAGCGCGGCGAAAGTATACGCTGAAGACACAAAGGATTTAAGGACAGTGAAGTACGTGTACCTATCTATATTATTATTCAATATAAAATTATCAAATGCATAGTAGCAGAGTTATCATTGTTACGGCATATCGTCGAAGCGCATGCAATACCTCGTAAGTAGATTTTTCAGTAAGTTCTGATTTGGATTGAAATAATATGAATTATCAGACATTTGTTTTTATTGCAATTGCTTAGATACGCGGTATTGCACGCGCGTCGACGATATGCCGTAACAATGATAAATCTGCCACTATGCATTTGATAATTTCATACTGAATGTAAATCTCAAATTTAAGAAACCAATTCGTAATTGAAGTAGGTAAAATTATAACGCTATCTAATACAGTATAACGTAAAACTATCACGGGTTTGTTAATTATTTATTTTTACCGAAAAGATACCGGGAATACTCATTAGATATGTTACAGCTACCAGACGATTACAGGAGGTATCTGACTTTCTACGGCGTAAATTACTTTGCATAAAATTAAACATCCCATTTAAGTTTTTTCGAAGTTTACTATTCATGCATTCTTAGTAGTTATTTCATCACTTGTTTACCTTGTACATTTATAAGACTTAAAGTCATGGTTCCCAAAAAAATATGTTTGAATAATCTTCGGTCTGGTTTGAAAAAATTAAAAGTAAATTCTTAATCTAGATAAAGGTATACTAATGGAAATAAACTATTTGCCTCATGTCTTCTAAACCCGGTACCCCCAAATGATTAGAACGTTTCAATATTTCTTAAACAAAGTATCAACCTATAGCAACGACCTCCGTAGCCGAGAGGCGAGCGTGCCGAACTTTGGCATCGCGTCATCTCTGAGGTTCCGGGTTCGATCAATATGGGAAACGAACTTTTCTGTATTGTCTCGAGTCAGGGTGTTATTGTACCGTCGTTGTTTCTGATTTCTGTAACACAAGTGCTTTAGCTACTTACCACAGAATCAGAGCAATGTATGTGATGTTGTCCAATATTTATTTATATTTATTAATATAGCTACAGCCTTTTCTTTACTTTACTTTCTTTACACTGTGCAGCGATCCTTGCTAATGAACTTGCGCCGGACTAGCGCGTCATCGGTTTGATCAATTTTAATCTAGCGAGGAATTCAGATAATTAGTCTTGTTTATGTAAAAAACGAAAGCCAAACCATCTGCTTTAATCATCATCAGGTAAAAACATTTATTAATGACTTCTTAACGCAAATATTGCGTAAGTATTGCGGTGATGAGAACTAGATATTATGTGACCAGTGAAATAACTTGTCAGAATAATGCTGCAGTTGTTTATGGAGGTTTGTGAGAAATTTAAATTATTTTCGATCGGGCAATAGCATGTTTCACGAACTCGTATAAGTTAAATAGAATAAGAATAGCGCAATCAGTGAACTAAAACCCCCAAATAGGATCATCGAGGGTAGATGACTTCTGTTTGATCCATCTCTCTGTCTGTCTGTTTGTCTGTCCGGCTTTCACGCCTAAACCACTGATCTAATTTAGATGAAATTTGGTATACGTTACGTTGAAATACCGACGTTGAATCTTTAAAATGGACAGAGGCTATTTTTGTTTCAAAAACGGGGGGATGGGAGTAACATCACCCATGAAAGTTTATATCGGAAAATGTTTTTTTTTAAGCTAGAGATATGAAACTTGGCACAAGTATAGCTTAAAAATTGAATTAATATGTGGACTACTTTTTGTTTCGAAAATTAGGGGAGATAGGGGTAAAACTGACCATGAAATTATGTGGAAAAAAGTTCAACGTAGGTATTTTGAGAGAGGTAGGGCATAGCGGTTTATCGCTCGAACTGGAGTAGCCCGACTGGTGAAATACCTCTACCTTACAGAAGACCGCAGCCAAATAACAATCACTTCGGTGTTGTTGTGTTCCTTCGTGTGAGTAAGGTTTCCAGAGCTCCTGATGGCTCCTGTGGGTAGCAGGAGTCAAGCCTTCAAGGTAAGGGTGACAAGTCCAGTAATAGCTTTATTATGCTGTACTTGTCGCCCTTAAGCTAGGACCTCATTACCACTTAACATCAGGTGGGATGAGGTCAATCTTGAAGTGCAATATAAAAAAAAAAGAAAAAGTTATTGCGCCTAAACCATCGAAACTATTTTGACGAAATTAACACAGGATTTTTAACTCGAAATAATGCGAACGAAGTAGCGGGAAGCAGCTAGTTATTTTATATTGCACCTAGCCTAGTACAAATTTAGATGCATAATAAGACTAAGCTAAGTGCTCTAAGTGCAGGACATATTGACGACCTCGGTGGCGCAGTGGCTAAGGTAGGCGGCCAAAGCGCGATAGGTCCCGGGTTCGATTCCCGGTCGGGTCAATTTGGAAAATTGACATGGGTCTGGGTGTGCTCGGATGACGCCCCCAGTTAGTATATCTCACTATATGGTACTATGAGGACCAGGCAAAATCTTAGTTTGAGACCAGGTGATAGGTATGATTGTCTGGCGCATTTATTATTTATTTATTTACATGTAGGTGGTAGGTCAAAGTGGTTCACCTCCTGCCGAGCTCTCTGCCTTTAGGTTCAAGTAGGTAATGAGGAATTTATAATTGACTTTACATTTTCTTTTATTATTAAATCTATCTTTCCAAATAACTGACATGTCTCAAGGAGAATTTATAGTACAAAAAGAAAAAGTAATTATCATTGATTTACTGTACTTTTAAGTGAAATACTGCTTATACGTGGTGCGACCGGTACTTTATACTACATTTTACATCTTGAGCACCCTTTTTATTTTGTTAGTTGGCAGCTGAAATAATAAATCACAGTTTGACAGCTTATTAGAGAAAACATTTTATTTCAGTTTCTCTCTTTACGATAGCGTAAAGAATAATAAATAAAGGTTTTATTTATTACTATAGATTTAGTGGGATTATAACATGGAACAGCATCCAGAGTTCGTGGGTTTGATACCTGGGGCCTACACAAGTTACCACTTGACCATAAATATAGATATAGTGGATAGCTCATCAAGGCTTGCAGTTCAATTTTAGTTTTTATGCCCGTGACATAAGTGCGGTCAAAGTCCAAAATGTGTAGTCTGAGGTGCTTTCAACAATTTACCAATTGAATATTTTATAATTAAGGTAATACATTTTCAATTGTTAAATAAGTAATAATAGTCGAATAAAATATAGTACGGCTCATGTAATCATAATTTTCCGTATCGAAATTACTTTGACCATCTACATTTAAAAACTTTATAGTTTACTCACATGTATTTTTTTTTCTGTTGATCAACATTCTATAAAATGAGCCCTTAGACTAATATGCCTCTAGCAAATCGCTTTGATGCATCGTTTCCCAAGCCGACGTCAATTTCTATAATCAGTTGTCACACAATCCATAATACTATAATGTGTATTAAGAAGACAGATAGTAAAGAGCACATCGTACCAGCCCTTGGAATTTTAATGGTACATTTATCACAGGCTAATACATTTTTGTGCTTCCTTTTGAAAAGTTATCGTAACTCTTTTTAAATAAAAGTCATTTTAGATAAACGAATTTATCCGAATTCACTTTTGAGCACCTGTGCCGTGACTCTCAATATCAACATTTTAATACTGGAAATTAATTTTAATTTATGACATTTGGGATGTTACCTTTTACTGAGCTCTTACTTTAACTTTTTCCTTTTTGGTTTGGTTGAAATGGTCGTTTTCACTCCAAACATGTAGGTAGATAGAATCATTCATAATGTCAATTAAATAAATAAATCTTATACTTACACACTTAGGTTTATTAGAACCAAACTAGGTTTATATGTAGTGCTATAATATATAAGAAACATCATGACTCGGGTATCAACAAATTTAAAACAAGCGTGATTCGAATCGAATTTCTCCAAATTAAACAATAAGCATAGGCTAATGGAGTGAATACCCCCTCTTCTATACATTTATCATGATTGAAGTATTCTTATTACCTACCTCTTTATCTGGCACACAAAACTGAATATTCATTTAAGGGGGATTTTTATAATTACTATTGTGAAAATCACATAATTTTACTCCACCATCACCATTTCATTACCGGTCGTTTCAAACGTATAAAATAAATTCGTCCCTAGCTGATGGACTCATCATAGCTCATACAATGTGTTACGCTACGTCATTCCGTAACGTTAAGAAATGGAATTCGTTTCGTTTTTTGTTGCGAGGCCTTTTGTTTAATTTTAAGAAGTGTTTTTTATTAAATAATAATAATAATAAGTTTCGAATACTTAAAACTTTAATATTAGTGCTTTTATAATAATAATCATTTTCGACTTCATCTTTGAATACAATTAAGCGATAGAGAAGCAAATCGCTAGTCAGTTTTCAAAAGTAAAAGTGTTAAGTGTAAGTTAAATTATCTTTGTTTCAGTAACGGTGGTAGATGTATCATATTTTTAACTTGTAACAATGCTCTAGTTTTACTTTGGAGCCCACGTAAATAGAGTCTCGCCTTGGCACCTAATAGGCTTTATTCAATTGATTGTATCACCGATCTTTTCTAAAACAGAAAACGACGACAAAGTGAAATCCTTAGCTTCCATCGGCCACCCTGTATTTGTAATAACACCGCCCTCAATATAGCTACTTTCAACAGCATTTATAGTTCTGCATAAACAAGTGCAGTTTTATTAGCCATGGGTATATGTTTTAAGACCTAACTAGCAATTTACCGTGAAAGTTGCCATCGAGCGCGGAGTTCTAATTAATTATATCAATTTACCTCTCAGACGTTTAAGCTTACGTCCGACGACTTAATCGCACTGATACGGCGTGTTGTGTCTGCGCGGGCGACGATCAACGATCATTAGTGCCACCTACTGTCACTAGACGACAGGCAGACGGTAGTGTTGCCGGATAATCGATAATCGATTAATCGATTATCCCCCCCTCAAATAATCTAATAATCGATATGACAATCGATAGTATCGATACTATCGATAGTATCGATACTATCGATATAATCGATTATATCGATACCTATTTTTATTAGATATAATCGATTAATCGATTATAATCTAAGTCAAATACAATATAATCGATATAATCGATTATATCGATATCAAGTTGAAGGCAATACTATCGATATAATCGATTATTTCGATATAATCCATTAATTTGCAATTATTTTTAGATAGTATCGCCATGACGGTACAGTTCAGGTACCAAGAAACTTAGCTATCACGTTTTATGAATAAAAAGTAGGGTATAAATAACTTTTTCACGGTTTCATTTTGAATGTGTTATGTCTAAGAAGACATTATATGAATGACGATTAAATCTAAAAATAATTGCAAATTAATCGATTATATCGATAGTATTGCTTTCAACTTGATATCGATATAATCGATTATATCGATTATATTGTATTTGATTTAGATTATAATCGATTATAATCGATTATATCTAATAAAAATAGGTATCGATATAATCGATTATAATCGATTATATTGATACTATCGATTGTCATATCGATTATTAGATTATTTAGGCCTCTTTTGGAATAATCGATTATAATCGATTTACAATCGAATCGACGGTAACACTAGCAGACGGTGATTTTGGTACGAGTGGCTGACTTAAGCGATTCCAGTTACATATTAAAGTCCATAAATTGAAAAATAAATAAATAATAACGAATACTTACCCTTCGGCTTACTTCGACGACCTTAAACGAATTAGCATATCTCTAATTATAAACAAAAAAAAATACCCATATCCTCTTAGTATATCTCAGATAATATTGTATGAAAATAAAGACTAAGTAAATGTTTTATTTAAGTCATTCGCCTAAATGCATACAATACGTACTGTGCAGTCATGTCTGTTCTTCCGGGGTTCTCTATCCATGAAAGAAATGCCTCTAAACAGGAGCGCAATTTCTTTCGTGAATTCCATATTAGTTGGTAACCCTTACCTCTTTAAATTGGATACAAGAAAGTCTTAACTTAAATTAAGTTAGTGAACAGATTTTTTCACCTCTTGATTTGGTAGACGAAATCGCTTCTAAACGCACCAATCACGATTTGCTGACCTTTTCCAAAGAGAATCGCATTCGACCCGCTACCGAAGCAAATGAATGGAATATAAAAATGTTACCTGACTCGGGTGAAGCAGACACAATCATTTGAACTGAACCGGAAGTATTATTTCGAATGCATTAAGTGATTTAGTTTCACGATAAAGTTCGATTTTTTTTCTACGCTGTACAGTCGAAAGTCAATCAGCATAAACACTAACAACATCATATATCGTCATTGCTTTGAATCTGTGCTAAGTAGCTAAAACACTTGTGTTACAGAATTCAATCAACGACGTTACCACCACATCCAGACCCGAGATAAAATAGAAAAGCTCGTTTTCCATATTGACTCGACCGGGAATTCAGCCAGCTTGCTTCTCGGCTTAGGAGGTCATCAGTCATTTACTTATGGCCGGCACAAAATCAAAAGGATCAAAAGGAGTAGCAGGGGTCAAGCCTTCAAGGTAAGGGCGACAAGTCCAGTAACAGATTTATTATGCTGTACTTATCACCCTTAAGCTAGGACCTCATTACCACTTAACATCAGGTGGGATGAGGTCAATCTTGAAGTGCAATATTAAAAAAAAAACAAAAAGGATATAAAATTCGACGTGCTTTAAACTACAACAACTTTTGTATAGAGTAAAATCCCATCTTTGCAAATGCTACATCATAATAACTATCGGTGTAACAAATTTAAGCACAATTCATTCAGTAATTTAAGCTGTTTGTTAATAAATCACTAAGTTACTAGCAGTTACCTTTTATTTTAGAAGTGTACATTTGACATTCTAATTGAACTAATAGAAAATGATTTCATAAAATATATTACTCACCTTCGAATACGTTTACGAAAAACGTTACGTTCCTACATTTGCGTGTCTTACGTTTAAAATTTGCTCCGTAGTTTGCTACTGCGGCCAAATCTGATTCTGCTTATAAATAGCATGAAAAAAGCCCCAAATATCGTGTACCAGATTTCTTTATTACATCATCACTTAACCGTGTTTCAATTCGTTCAGAAACCAAAACTGAGTCATGCAAAATAGAAAAATTGTGGTCTACAATTAACTCACGATTACATACGTGTGTGCTCAGTTGACTATGAAAACGGTTCAGAACGATTTTCTATATTTTTTTTATATTACACTTCAAGATTGACCTCATCCCACCGGATATTAAGTGGTAATAAGATCCTAGCTTAAGGGCGACAAGTACAGCATAATAAAGTACAGCATAATGTAGCACCCCCAAAGAGCTCTGGAAACCTTACTCACACGCATCAACACAACAACACAGAAGTGATTGTTAATTGGTTGCGATCTTATGTATAATGGAATTATTTCACCAGTCCGGCTGCTCCAGTTCAAACGATAAATCGCTACGCCCTTCCTGTCTTTTTTGCTTGAAACAGTTTAAAATATTTTTTATTGCTGTTGAACTACTGTTCTTTACATTGGGTTAGGTTATTTTGTAGTTATTATTACGGAGAACGCAAAAAAGGCAGTTTCTTAATAACTTACACGATAAACAAATAACTTTGGTACTTAATGTAGTCAGCATAAATAAATAGATATATTTTATTGCATAAAACTTTTTTACAGACAAATTATATACCATAAATATATAGAATACCAGCGCTGCTGCCGCATTGATCCCATTGTCGCAGCAGCTCATGCTGAGGCTGGGAACTTATTGGCTGCACTGTCCCTATTTAATGTTTCTCATGTGTTTGTAATTGTGCTTTAATGTGTGTGCCAATAAATGTTTTTTCTTTCTTTTCTTTCTTTTCTTATATTATAATTTAGGCAGTCTTATCGCTAGGAAGCGATCTTCCAGACAACCATTAGGCAGAGGAAAAAGTAGATGATGAGAAATGGGGAGTCCAGAATGTATACTCGTAATAGACATAAATATAGGTATGTCGTAACATTATACCAGTATCTCTCTGTGCCCTGCTCCCCATATACAAAACATTTCGGATTCGAATTCTATGCTAAGTATCTTTCTTTCCATTGAACTTTTCGAATCGAAACGTTTGTGTATAAGAGCAAACCAGCAAACCAAGGGGCACATATCCAGAAATGGTAATTCTCCTTTATTGTTTCGATTTGCCTGTTTGGTTTCAAGAAATAGAATCTACTGGAGTAACAAAGCATGTAATTTATTACAAGTTGACTGTTTCGTGTGTGCAAAATGGTGTCCCAACACAACCAGTTGAGAGGTACAAGATTACAAGTTAATGTCGACTGGTCTGCATATAAATAAATAAATAATAAATAAATAAATAAATATTGGACAACATCACATACATTGCTCTGATTCTGTGGTAAGTAGCTTAAGCACTTGTGTTACAGAAATCAGACACAACGACGGTACCACAACACCCAGACCCGAGACAATATGGAAAAGTTCGTATCCCATATTGACCCGACCGGGGATCGAACCCGGAACCTCAGAGATGGCGCTCGCCAAAGTCAGGGCCGCTCGCCTCCCAGCTACGGAGGTCGTCAAGCATATGGAAACTAGACTATAATTGTCTACTAGTGTCATAGGTTAAGCTAGTTGCGGTGGGCATAATATCTGTGGAGATCGGAAAACGTTTAGTGTCAAGACTAGTAGTTAAGTGCAAGACTAGGTCAAATCGTTTTATGTTTTTTTATTATCTCTTTAGTTTTTTTATTTCTGTAAAGGGAGGGATATTAACTGTCAATATGATTAAAACACTTTTGAGCGTTTCTAACACGAAGCAAGCATGTAGGCAAGTAAAACCCTGCAAAATAAAGGTGCGAGAAAAAAAGTAATAACTAAATATATTTTTGAAATGTATGATTGAAGTTTATTATGTTAAAGTTTATGTATTCACTATCAGATGACAATCATAATCAAGTTGGACTTGTATGTTTGTTTTTTTTTTCATAAAACATCACTAAAAAAACTAAAGAGAGATAGGGCATAGCGATTTATCGCTCGAACTGGAACAAGTTGACTGGTGAAATATATATAATAACAATCACTTATGTGTTGTTGTGTTCCTGCGTGTGAGTAACGTTTCCAGAGCTCCTGGGGGGTGCTACATTAATAGCAGGGGTCAAGCCTTCATGGTGAGGGCGCCAAGTCCAGTGACAGATACAGTACTTGTCGTCCTTAAGCTAGAACCTCATTACCACTTAATATCAGGTGGGATGAGGTCAATCTTGAAGTGTAATATAAAAAAAATCACTTCATCAATCAATATTAAAATCACCAAACATTTTTTTTTGGTGCCGTCCTATTGAACGATAAAATACTGAAACCATAGTCAAAACACCATCATTTATATTGTTGCAAATGGATGCGCTCGGAAGCATCTATGAACCCATATCTCTTCACAACATTACCCAAATGTCCCCAACTTCTCGGAATAATATCAATTAGGTCGTAATTATCGCCATTCAATGGACCCCATACACGTTGCGTTAAATGAGTCATATCACAATACTCGTCACAGGCTACCGGTCAGATACCAGTTCATTGACCGGTGAGAAATTCACTGCTATTTATTCATGACTAGGTATACTAATA
Source organism: Glyphodes pyloalis (assembly GCA_037074685.1). NCBI lineage: Eukaryota > Metazoa > Arthropoda > Insecta > Lepidoptera > Crambidae > Glyphodes > Glyphodes pyloalis. Next base: position 4,795,885 of record JAYKKO010000004.1, read on the forward strand.
TCATGTCTTGATAAACCTTCTATGTTCCATTGCTGAACAACTTACTACTATTTGACGACCTTCGGTTAGAGCCGAGAAGCGAGCGGGCCGGACTTTGGTGTCGCGCCATCTCTGAGGTCCCGGATACGAAATCTGAGACTCATACTGATGAGAAACAAAAAATTCTATATTGTCTCAGGTCTGGGTGTTGTAGAACCGTCGTTGTTCCTGATTTCTGTAACCTTGTGTTACAGCTTAAGCTAGGTACTTAACACAGAATCAGAGCAATGTATGCGGTGTAATTTAATATTAATTACTTTCTTTACCTACTATTATTATTTGTAGAGACACCGATCTTCTTTCTTTATTAAAACAAAGTCGCTTCCCACGATCTGTCCTAATGTGTGCTTAGATAAAACTTCGTAGCAGAGTTCAATGAGGATTTTTAAAAGATAGTGATATTCAAGACTTTGAAAATTATTTACAATAACAGCATTAATAGCATAAAAAAAAAAAAAAAAAAAAATTAGTAACGCGTACAAAATCCCTACTTTCTTGAATCTTTCATTTTATTGCACTACCACTTTATGTTTTTGTTTTAGGTTAGGTATAGTATTATTTAGTTTAGGTATTTTTAATAGAATTAAAAAATACCAGAATAAAATTTCCCCGCAAATATTCCGTGTGTTATTTTTCCTTATTTTAATATCATTCTCAGGTTCCTAGAACCAATGTGTGTTCTAAATGTGTTAATTATTTATTTGCAACAAGCACATTAACTTTAAGTGTTATTATCGCGGTTTGAAGGCTCGGTGCCCACCTCACCTTTTTGTGGTTTTTGTTCGAGTTGACCTTATAAACAAAATAGCCATGGCCTTATTCACTAATACTCGTAAATAAGGCGTATGGAAATATTCGAATAAAGTACTTATTCACTCAAAATATAGTCCCTACCCTACCTACATTACCTCATAAGGATATTAGTATGCTATGTAAGTAGCCAAAATATAATAAGCGACTAGAAAGAGATCAGGCGCCAGACAGACAATTAACATGCTCTTCTGACGGCTCAGATATTTTTTTCTTACCCGACGTTTTAGACGAAAAATCTATAAAAGTCGTATCCAAGCTGAAAACAACTCACACAGATGTTGCCTCTGCAGGACTCGAAACCACGAGCTTTGGTTCACGAACCTTAAGCTCGTTAACACAACTCAGAACTGGAATCTCGGTAGCTACTAATCCATTATTATGTTTATCAATAGGCTTTTATAAGTCCTTCAATGGACCAGTAAGATCTTGTTCAGTTTTGTAATTCAGTGAATATGTAGGAAATCGTCGCGAAACCGTTAGCTACTTGTTAAATAAAAATAAAATGAATATAAATATAAGTATTGGATAACATCACATACATTGCTCTAATTCTGTGGTAAGTAGCTAAAGCACTTGTGTTACAGCAATTAGAAACAACGACGGTACCACAACAACCAGACCGAGACAATATAGAAAAGTCCATTTCCCATATTGACCCGGCCGGGGATCGAACCCGGAACCTAAGAGATGGCGCGATCCCAAAGTCCGGCCCGCTCGTCATGCTTCACAAAATCACACCAATCAACCGAAGATGGATATTACTTAGCTTAGGGAATGAACCCAGCACATCCAGACCTAAGCTATTTTAGGAAAGCTATTTTCCCAAACTAACTTAACTGAAAAGCGAACACGGACTCATAAATGCTTTGGGCGCCTATCTGCGGTTGTCGTATCAAAATGTTAGACAACCACCAGAGTGTCAGTCTTATATCAGTTATACTTTTACTAGTTTTAGTGCACACGCCATCTGAATCTTGTTCAGAACCGATAAGAACTCAATTACGATTTACGATGCTTATCTAAACACACTTCCTATAAATCTGTTCCAATATGCTACCGATAGCATGAAACAAGGCGATCTAGTTCATTTACAACACTGCACTGATTATGACTCACGATTAACATGAGCAAGAAATTATGGACTGTATTTATTATTGACCTCTTTTGATTATGCGTGAAGAAATTGTTGAGGGAGAAGCCAAAGAAGCAAATCTGGATTTTGAAAGCCAATTTGATGAATAATAGAATGTCAAATTGGCTTTCAAAATCCAAATCATTCAAAAACAATAGGTGTCATGGGTCTTGTGGACCAGATGTCATGGGTCTTGTGGACCAGTTACCAGCGGGGGCATCACTTTCGTAAGGTTGTAGCCAGTTTTGATAGAACAACTTTAGATAGATACCGAATGCCTGATAAGTTAAATGATCCTAGCTGTCGGAATGGCATCGGTCCTGCGCCTGCTATTTCTCTGGTAGTCAGTCTGTTTCCCCATCATATTAAAAGAGTAAAATACGAGTTTGTGTAGCCACTCAAGTGCACTTTATACTTGTGTGTTGTTTAAACGCTTGGTGGGCCACAGGGTCGCCTTAAACTAAGCTGGAGCCCCTGGGCACACATGAATTTGGCTACTTGACAGTTTTTGAAAAAGTATTGTAAAATGTGCGCCCGTTTATTTTATATCCCAAGCAATTCGATTTATCTGGAAAAAATGTAAATAACCACAGAAAAATAAAAAAATTGTGTAACACATTTAAAAAGCGCGCAAAAACGCCAAGTCACGTCACTGTTGCAATTATGACGTCAATGTTTTAGACCTCGAACCGATACGCATAGGAACGCCTTAATTTAGATAAACGGAAAATATTTAAACAAATTCTGAATACGGTTAGAGACACAATAATTCAATTTAATCGGTAAAATAATCATTGTTTCGCGACAATAAAATAAATAATTTTCGCCGACAGCTGTCATTTCTTAATTGCAATGGTGGTTTTCGTTTCGGTTATTTTGTTCCACAGATAAAAAAAGGAAAATTTATTTTGCAAAAATAAAATACTAACTACGCTTTTAATTAAAAAATAAAAATGTCAAATTATTAGATACTTAACTAATAAGCTAACATATCTAATACTTTTCATATTTTATTGTTAACACTGTCCAGTAGCCAATTATACAATTTGTTTTTACTAAGAATGGCCATTTATTATATGTAATCAAATACAATATGATATGTCATTTATGGTTTTTAACCAGCAGCATTCTAAAATAGGTAAGAGAACATTGTCGGCCCTTCAGAGCCCCTTGAGAATGGGTGCCCTTATGGTGAAGACGGTTATGGCCCTAGCTTCTCTCCAGGTATGTCAGGCTGCCATCCCTAACTTGGTAGGTTGCTAACTAGTGGCAAGCTCTTTACTTTATTCCAAGGATATCCCCAAGCCCTCATAAACGTTAACTTGTCCGTCACACATACTCATGAACGACTCATGCTCCAACCTTTGACCGTAGTTTTCCACCAAGTACAAACAAATCCACCAATCTTTAATACGAATTGGAATCGGGTAAGTATTTTCCTCGTAAAATTACCTAGAAAACATGCAAAAACCAACAACATTCGCAGTACATAAAAGTTTAAGGACAGAATGTATTGTTGGATGAGTCAACGGTCAAAGTTAGGGAACAACGAACCTCTATGCGCAAGAGCAGGACGTTAGTCACGCCGATAATGTTATCGGGTGTCACTTTCCCGAATTACGTTTTTTGAGCACTGCACTCGGATTGGCACAGTTTCATAAAGATCAGTGAAAAATGTCAATTCTATTTTGTTTTTGCTATTTAATATTGATGCGCTACTATATTAACAATCCAGGGTTTGAAATGAAACCTATTTGAACTTAAAAATAAAAGCATTTCTAAACAAAAGTGTTTTGATTATCCAGAAATTCTGCACACTTGCTTACAATGGAAATGTTGGTTTTTTGTAGAAGTAAAAATATCTGTAGATTGTGTTGACTTGAGTTTGACAGTTTCAAGGACTTGATTTTTTTTTTTTAATTGTATAATGAAATTTAATATCAACAGCATTGCAAAACAAATATTAATCTATAACAAAACTATACATAAAAATATATATATAAAAAAAAGATAATATTTTTATACAAAATATTTACAAAAGATAGTCTGCTCCAGCGTCTAGGGTGCCCAGAATGCTGGCTACATTGCCTCTTTGAATGGCCAGACTTATTCGTTGGCCGAGGTATTTGCCAGCATTCAGGTCACCAGAAACCTCTACGAGGCGAGCAGACAATTCTTTATACAAAATTCGGGCCTCTGGACCCCACGGTCCCAAAGTCTCCACTCCAAATGGGGCAAAACGATAGCAGCCGTCGAGGGAAGAGTATTTAAAACGTTTACGCGTCTCCGCCGCGGCAGCGGCTGCCCCCGCGCTCCGAGAGGTGGAGTGGATATGGCTTGGAGCAAAGGTGTCAGCACAAGTCGCATCCCAAACCAAAGCTTTGCCTTTACTCTACGGAATTAGCGTCATCCCGTCAGGCCTCTTTCCATCATTTCGACAGAAACCCAAAGGCTCTAGGACTGCCGGCACTCTGGAAGAGGCAAAGGCTCGACGAAGGATGTCGTTAAGGCAAGCGTGGCGAGAAATGCGACCAGCGCTACGGACACACGATAAGCCGTGGAGACCAAGAGGCTCTACTAACTCACCGCAGTTGCAGGTGTGCGTGGCGTTCACCCTCAAGCCGCGACGGAGGGACACCGAAATGGACAAGGTGACATTGTCCATAACGGTTCCCACGTTAGCAGAGGGCAAAGCATGCAGCCAAAACCCGGACTCCCTCTCTGCGACAGCAAGGAGACGAGCTCGCTCTAAATCACTGCAAGACGTGGAAAGTAGCCCGTCAAAAGTGATCTTGCAGAGAAGCTCGTCCCATTGCCGCTGTGAACTATTTAAATGGGAGTATTGTTAGGGCAAACGTTGGTCCAAGCATTCATCGCTTCTGCTAGGCAGGCAACCTCAGCATCGCCAAGCGACGGATTAATAATAGATTTGAAGAGGTTTAACGTGCCGTAAGCAGAAGAGAGGAATGCTGGTAATGCGATGCTTGATGTTTTGCGAGTACCTAGGCCTCCAAAACGAATGGGCAGGGACGCTTGAGTCCATGATCTTTCGTCTAGGGGGCAATTTAGAATTTCACACAGTTTTTCCTTCAAAGAATTATCTAAAGATAATAATAAGTTTTCGAATTTCCAAAGTTGAGAGCACCGCAAAACATATGATGATATGTATGCTATGTTAATTGAACTTTATACTCCTCACAGCATCTTTGAAAAACGAACCAATCAACAAGTTTCGAGTTCTTGCCTACATTTGCAAGAACTTCTTTATTTTTAAATTTCATATTTTTAGATCTATGGGAAGTATCTATTAAAATATTTAAATAAGCGTAGGTACGCGTATCTTTTGATCGCGTGTTCTTTTGAGATTCATTTTTTACAGTTTTAAGGGACTGCAATGATAAGCGTTTTATGTTAATTTGAACTTAACATCTTGACGCGTAACAAAAACTACTAGAAAGACGGAATGGAAGACGTGAAAATGATTCTCCAAGGGCACTTTCTTATTTTTGAAGTACAGAACCTCAAAGGTAAATTCAATAAAATTGAACTTATGGTAACTTATATATTTATGAAATTGAAAATTGTAAAAATTTATAAAAATAAAATAAGAACGCGCTCTCAATGAAAACTTTAAGACCTAATCTAAGTGTACTTGATATAATTAAACTTTACTGTCATCTTTTGCACTGTAAACAATTTTTATTGACAACCGTATCCGCCTCGGAATCCTGTAATCTGTTATCTGTCTGCTAATGTTATCTAATTCTATGGATTCCTTTCAAACATTCAAAACTAAAAGGAACTGTTTCCCTAATGCCAAATGATGGACAGTAACTGATGCCCTTATATAATAATAGAAACATGACCGAATGTTGCTAAGCGAAATAGATATACTCACTCCGGTTTCAAGTTGAATACAAAAGCAGACACACACAATGTAGTGTGAATTAGAATGAGATGTTTTTGAAAGACGTCGTTCTTTTTTTTATATTGCACTTCAAGATTGACCTCATCCCACCTGATGTTAAGTGGTAACGAGGTCCTCCTAGCTTAAGGGTGACAAGCACAGCATGATAATAGCTGTTACTGGACTTCTCGCTCTTACCTTGAAGGCTTTGACCCCTGCTACTAATGTAGCACCCCCCCCCCCCCCCACGAACTCTGTTTTATAAAAATATTGAGGAAAATTTGTTTTTAACCATAAAACTTTCCTGACATAACAATAAATCACACTTTTGGACCTAAAAGTTTTTACAGTTATAGGCTGATATGAGTGTCGTAATTGCGGTACATTTTGTATGATTGCCTGAAAAATTGTAAACGTAATCTGAAAATTAAGGGTCTTTGGTAGAGTGTGGTCGGGCCCTTTCCTTTTTGGAAAGGGGAACCAGTAGTGTGGCAGTAGATAAATAGATTTCTCCATCTTAAAAAACAAACTGACCCTTACTACCTTACACGTACACTCAAAGGTATAGGTATTTTACCTTACGTCACGATAAGGACGGTACCAACTGAAAAGTGGCTGGTCTGACGTGCTTTTGTCGGTTCCATTTTTGTTCCCTTTTCGTTGCAAAAAAAGCATCAATTTTGTGCCGCGCTTTTTTTAAGCCGATACGTGACTTCACAAAAGCATATCCGCATACGTAGTTACTATCAGGAAAAAGCAAAAACAGAACTGTTATGTCAAGAGCACTGTTTGTTTAGAGCACGGCGTTTTGCGATAACAACGGCATTCGCTTCTTATATCTATTCAGATAACACGAAAAAGCACGACATCTCAATTTGCCTTCAAATTGTACAGTAAAAAATAATACAATACATGTTAGGGCTGTCCAAATTATGAGTTTTAACAAATTAAAAATTAAATACACTTTTAGGGACTCGATCACGCTCAATCTCAATCAAATCGAGCGTGATCGCCAAACAAAAAAATAGATTTTCTAATATTCCTAGAGTGAAATCGTAAAAGTAAATAATTTTTCACGTGATTTTCGCAAAAATCAACTTTGCCTAAGAAAAAAGAGGCCCTATTAAAGTTTTTCTAGAAACGTGACCGTTAAAAGTCCCGAATTAATGTAAAAAAAAGTTGATAATAACGAGCAGCAGGAAGGACGGACAAAAGATCGCGTCGCTTATGAATACTAAGGGCGGATGCAGACCAACCTTTCTTATTGTTTAATTTAGACAGACAGATGACATTAATTTTGTATACAATCTGATGCACCATTTCGGTAGGACAGAGGAGTTTAACAATTATGGCGAACGTGAAACACAATTGTGTATTCCATCTTGTTCATCGACGATGTGTGACGAAATATCAAAAGATATATCATACTAATATTACAAAGAGGAAAGATTTGTACCTATTTTTGTATGTTTGTAATGAATAGGCTCAAAAAGTACCGGGCCGATTTAAAAAATTCTTTCACCAATAGCATGCTACATTCTTCCAATTTGACATAGGCTACAAAATTAGGGATCCTTGGTAAAATTTGAACAATATAACCGAAGGTGTAGAAAAATGAGTCTTAAAATGTCTTTTGTCGAATGCGCGGGAAAATCCTCTAAGGCGAAACGAAGTTCGCCGGGACCGCTAGTTGATAATATAATATTTGAGTATCTACAAAGCGGAATAACGCAGCAGAGGTAAAAAATGTTCATGTATTGCTAAGTTTTTTATAATGTTTTTTTTTTTAATCTCGTGTAGATCAAGTTCATGTTAAACTGTGCGGAGAAAATCAAATGCACATCGAGTGTTAAGCATTTTATCACGTGGATAATTTACTTTGAACCTGATTGCATCTTGAAACAAGCACGTATTAGATAATTGGCCCTCGCAATGCAACAAACACATACAAACACCTAGGCTCTATAGCTTCCTATATTGTGAAACTTATTATTTTGACATGACATTGACCAAATTGAACTTAGTTGAAGAATTAATTAATTAATTTAATTGCAGCCAGCATTTTGGGTACCTTACCACAGGGACCATCTTTGTTTTTTAAAAATATTCATTTTTTATTAATTTCAGTTTTAATATTTTGTAAGTTAGTTATAGTTTACTATATTACCTATGTTCTCTTAAGTTTATTTGTTCCTCTATGAATTTGTTTAATTTGTTTAAATAAATATACATTAACAGTTGAAGAAAAAATTGGTTGTCTGTCAAGTCGGTTTACGGCCGGTAATTTGACTTGACAACGCTGAGCCGATCGCTCGAGCCGATCATACCTCTCTCTCGTTCGCACCACGCTCTCGCTTGCGGATCGCGACAATGAGCGTAACGGACAATGACGTCCTCTTTTCCCTGCATGCAGCCCCTAGTATCGAGTTATTAGACGTTGTCACGTCAAAAGATGCCCTATTAAAGGTTTCTTTTTGAGGACGGAACTCTAAAACAAAGTACGGTAAAAACATATCACGATTTTTGTTGCTAAGGCGTCGAACCGAGACTCCGGCGCATTTACATGCATTGTGCAAGAATGTTGGCACGTAATCGGATCACCGCGTTTCCCGCGAAGCGAAAATCGAAACGCTGCGTTCCCTGTATTCGTATAATGCTTTCTTTAAATCAATCACCAAGGGATCAATTTCAGAGGCGAGTCGATTTTATCTTTAACACGTACGGAATACTTATTTCCACGCGTTGTTAGGCGAATGTCTGGAAGGAAAACCTCTCTTACTTTTAGAAGGATACTTATTACCTGAGTCCCTGGAATATCTAAAAAAAAACGAATACTCCTGATTCAAACCAAGACTAAAGAATATCCGAATAACTTAAACAGTCTCGTCTTGGTACGTAGGTACTATTAAAACATTTAAGGACCTTCTTTTGAAAATGGACGATTTGTATTTATACCACGTTTTAATATATATTTTTCAACAAGACCTAAGGTCTTGTCTTAAGATATACATTTTTAAGACTTTCGCGTTCAATTTTAAACATTTAAAAAAATTTAATGGTGTGGTTAAAAATTATGTCGCGTTTTGATCCGTTAAATTATTTTGAACCTTAGGAAGATTTTCTACACTTTTGTTTACAAACTAAAATGTAAGTGTAGGTATTCTTATGTCAACGTTTTTAATTATCATATTAGATTTTTAATATTGATATAGTCACTTTGAAATGTACTTAGGTTGGCTAATTACGTCATTATTGAAGACAGAAGACCAGAAGTAATTAACCGAGATAGTTTAAGAGTTGCAAGACATGGTTTTTACGATCAATTCCGATCCAATACTATCATCTAATACCAATGGTATTTGTTTTTATACTTTTTATGTTCTATTCCAGTCGGTTACCACTCTTCAAATCATTTTAAATAAATGTACAAGTTATATTTTGAAATATTACATTTACTTCGATGGAATAAACGAAAATAAAAATTCTCGTTTATCTTACGAATACTTTCACTTTAATTCTATTGAAAGTTCTATCTCGTATCGTACCATAGTTTTTATAAAACTTATTCATAGTTCGTAGACAAAGCCTCTAATCTCAGAGCCGGGTGGTCCACCCACATTACGTATGACAGCGGTGACAAAAGCATTTTATAACTCACACTAATCAGATTAACAATAAACGTAAAATGTATTCTGGTCATAATTATCATAAAATATTAATGCATAGCAGATCTATAAGATTTTTATGGCTGCCTTAAGATCAAGACTCGACGAACATTTAATTGTTTAAGTCCTATTCCACTAATTTAACATAAAAACAACTAGTGACATTAGCTGTTATTTTAGATTCTGACTAATGAAATAAATAAAAGTCAGATATCATTTATACGGATCTGGTTCCAAATAAAGTGACTTAAAACAACAAAAAGGTATGGCCACCTGAATCAAAGGTTGATACCATGATTACAAATAACATGTCAAATGTTTATAACGTGTGTTTGTCCTGAAACTAACCCCAAAACCTTTGATCCATTGACTAGTATAAAAAAGTCAGTGGATTTATGACCGGTTCCAATATTTTACTAATTCATTACTATCCGTAACTAAAACGAATCGTTATTCAAATATTGGAACGGGGCATTAATGTTTTGACAATAACGCTTCATCATACTAAGTGATGGATAAGTACGAAACAGGGTCGGCGTTAGGGTGGCGCGCGGTTGGGCAACAGCCCAGGGGCTCTCGGACTTAAACGGGCGGTAGAAAGCTACCCTGAGGTACCCAGATGTATTCCCCTAAATCGATGTATTGGTATACGCTTTTACAGGGGCGCTGGTGGAAATGCTTCCAGGGCGCCAGTAATGCTATAACCGGCACCGGTATGTATTCGTATTTAAAAAAATCTGATCATCTAAAAAGAATTCGTTTTATTCCTTCAGTCTAATCAAACATTTTTATAACTAAAGTCTATAAACGTTGAAGCAATAGCAAACGGATGGACATCACCTTAACAGTAACTATCATAAAAGAAGGGCTTAGCACCGACCCTTGTGAAACTCCTCACAAAACTGGATATAGCGCTAGCACTAGAATTTAGTATTCAACATACGACGCGGCCATCCTAGAAATATGCACTAGAGTGCAGTGGCCACGTGCACCGCTAGGGTCACGGAGTTCACGCGATATTTACCAAACAGCGGCAGGATGCGCGTCTCTGCGCGTGCGCCGGACACTTGCGCGCAAACGCGTTATCAGTTAATTGTTTCTGAGCTGTCAATGAACTAATAAGTTGCTTAGATTGTAGCTGGAAATTGGCTTCACATGATAGAAACGGCCCACCCACCCAAGTAATTGATGAAATAGAAATAAAACACTTATTTATCCAGTCGTTTTTGTTTAGATGATAGGTATATTTAATCTTTATATAGTCCGTGATCTTTATCATATAAATATTACAAGTGTAACCATAACTGCAAATATAATTAGATAGACAATCAAAAACGTGAGCATAGAAAGGTATAATTTAACATTTGTGAATTTAAAAAAATAAAAATGAATCCTTAAAATATTAATCAGGAGTCCGCTAAGCTGCGGTTTCAATTGTTTTAGGAAATACCTTAATATTCGTGGTTTTACAACTTCAATACTTGAATATTTGATAAAAACTCCGTTTATTAAAAAAAACACTGCAATGATATTCACATAAACCGATTCTATTATGTTAATGTATGATTCATGTTAATTAGAACTTTAATATTACATACGGTTGTAATCAGATATACCTAATCAGGGAAATGATACAATGTTGCAGCTGCTGATAAGCGTCATGTTATGACGTTATGTTTTCCAAGTCATACATTAATCAACATGATACCTACAGGAACTTCACTTAATAATTTAAACACCTTTGCATTTAGCAAGCTATGGAAAACTATAATATTCATTTGTCATCATATTAAGTGGTATACGTATTTCGAAATCAACTACCAAAACATAGATACGTTGCATTTTATGCCGGCTTTACCACCCAGTGCCAGGTCAAAACCCCTCTTTCTAACGGGTCACTCCTTGCCCAACATCTTGTCAATCAGAGTAACGTATGACTGGCAGGCCTAGGATTTTTTCCCATTGAGACATCAAAAGGCGATGAGAGGTAGTATGAGGGAGTTTTAGTGGGTAGTCTCTCCCTTGTCAGAGCGGTGGAGTCCCGCTAGACACATACCGCTGCATTTTCCCCAGCCAGCGGAACAGTGCGCAAATACATTTCCCTTCTATTAAAAAATCTCCCAAGTGTATTGTAGATTAAATAATCATTATTTTAAAGAACTATCCATAGATACCCTCATATGTTTGTTTGGAGAAAAAAAAATGAGTTTTGGTATATGGGCCCCTGAAATTTGTTGTTTTTTTTTATTTTTGTAAAAAATCTTAATACGGTTCACAGAATTCATCAACATACCAAGTCTTAACAGTGTAGGACAGTAAAACTCCGGGTTCTGTTTTACGCCATTTGGCAACGGAACTCTAAAAAAGGCCTACGTTCTCAGCATATTCTGTCATCGAATATACCCAAACGTCACTATGCACTATACTGATTAGCATTCACCTCCACCGTTCATATGCACCGAAACAATGGCAGAAGATAAATGTACTTCGGCTACTTTGTATTACAAAGTTCGTGTTACGAAATATTGGGCACGATTTCCTAACTGCAGTAGACCTGGAACTAACCATTGTTCATAAATGATTGTAATTGCTCTCATAAGCTTTTGATGTTCGGACGTTGACCTGACGTAAACAAGTGTACCTACTAAGAATTTTATCGCATTGCGCCCGCGCAAAATCAATCTCATCACATTAGAAACCATTTTATTGAATTGTTGAAGTCGTCAATATTTTCAAAATAAATTTGATATATTCATTTAAATTGGATACGAGTAAGTAACGCTTATGAATAGTAAAACCAATAAAAATACTGTATTGTTGATTCGGAACCGGAACCGAGAAGATTTCTGCAAGAAATGCGGTAATTATCTTTACAACAGAGCTTATTGCTTCATCATCATCATCATCAGCCTGTTGCAGTCCACTGCTGGACATATGCCTCTCCAAATGTTTGCACAATTAAAATATGAAAACTTTGTTTACAAAAAAAACTACAAACTTTTTTTATTTTCTTCATAAGGGGAAATAAACACTAAATAATTTCACCTAAACTTAAACATTAAACAAAACACTAGCCTGAACAATTTCAACCACTAGGTTTAACATTGTCTAATAAACGTGTACTAAAAAAAATGAGAAAATGCTAAAATATATAAATAATAAAAGACAAACAATAACACTCAATTCTATCATGAAAACAATTTTAGATCAATCCAAGAAAACAAAATTTAACTTATCATTAATTAAAATAAAATTGATCTAGTAAGGCAAGCATTATTAAGTTAATATCTACAAACGTGGCCTAAACAAAGACTTTTATTACGCTTATGCATGCTTTGGTTGTATCTTACTGTCTTTGGTTGTCTGGAAGAGATCGCTTTCTAGCGATAAGACCGCCTAAATTGTACTATAATCAATCTGTAAAACCTATTTCTGTAAAGTTTTTGTGCAATAAAGTATATCTATCTATCTATCTTACTTTTAGTACTTCACTGAAAATTGGTAAAGGGTAGGTATACTTGACAGTCATTAATAAAACATACTTAGATGGTTATAAATAGATCTCATTGGTTGCGAACTAAAAAATATTAAATAACTATTACAGTTTCCTAATTGTAGGTTGAGACCTAAGAAAACCGAAAATTTGAAATGACATAATTGCTTTTGCTTGCTAAGTAGCCGTATTATACCAACTTGTTAAAACCGTGAAATTGTAGGCGACCCAGCGTTCAAATTGTTTTAAATTAGGGGCAATTACGAAAAAACTGGACTAACCAAAAACTAGTCTCAGCTCACAGTTATTTAACAAACTATGATTTTTTGTTGGATTCGTTCTATTTTTGTCCGAGATAATTGTTAAACAAAAAAATGCCTTCATAGAATACGAATTTAACTAGCTCTCTTATTTACAAAACGTTGGTGACGGGTTGGGAAAAAAAGCCTTGAAAGAAAAAAAGAAAGATGAAAGAAAATTCATTTATTGACGATCACACAATTGCCGAACACACAGAATATTAGACAATCTACGTAAAACAAAAGGTATCGTGTGAGCCAACTTGGGTTCCACCTCAGCAAAAGCCTTGGTTTTTTTTTCAGTGACAAAATGCTAATCATATATTGATACGATTCAGGAGGTCTACTCCCAAAAACGAAATAGGTCTGATCCGATGATGTATAGCTATTTATAATTCTCAGAATCGTAACTAACTCACTTCGAAAGGAAATAAAGCGCTTTCCAAAAACAAAATGATGTCAAAGTCAATAGTCAATATTTTTTATTCATGTAGATTACATTTGTAATACTTATGAATCGTCTCTATACAATGCAAATGAAGCTACCTCCGGTTCGGAACCTATAACTACCGAGAAGATACCGGCAAGAAACTCAGTATGTAGGTATATGCAAATCAAAAACCGCGTTTTAATTCCCGCACCGATTAATAAAAAACAAATCCTTTCGCTATATCCTTTCGTTATTTTTCATTGTCGTCACTCAGACCAAAAGCTTTTGAGTAAAATTTACATAATTTTGTCTGAGATTATTAAAGTAAAATATTTAGATCCATACATCACTGTTATTTCTGTTTATAATGCGGTTGTACGACAATTACGTATCAATTCGTAAAACATACCAAAGACATCTCTATATCAATTGTTTGATAGCTTACTTTTGCCCGAGACTTCTCTCGCGCAAGTTTGAATTTTTCAATTCACCTTTCTCATTTTGGGAAAAAGAAGCTATGGGCCCAAGCAATATTGTTTAATAACGGAGTCGCAATTCTTACGAACACACTTAGATCACTTTACAGATATCAGAAACAACGACGGTACCACAACACCCAGGCTGAAACTATATTGAAATTTCGTTTCCCATATTGACCCGACCGGGGATCGAACCCGAGACCTCAGAGATGACGCGACGCCAAAGACGGTCTCTTCTCAACCGGACTTAGCTTTCTACTTATTAAGGCAGATATAATACGAGTGTAACAAGGACTTTCATCCTTAAACTTGAAACCAAGAACCACTTGCATATCGGTTAGCAATTTGGCGAAACTTTCGCTTAGATAACGGCGTATAATTAGATGTTCACCAAAATATAATCATAATAGTGGACGCCTGTAATGGTCGTACAGTCCGAAATGTGATTAAAAAGTGCTGAACAACTAGGCCAATAGCCTTGATAACGACCAATAATAATAGGAAATTGTCAGCACCGAATATTGTCTAGCTTATTTTGTATTCAGACCTAACGGTGCATTTAAAATGTATACTAACTCGTTTAGTGCAAACTGAAATTGCAAGTACTTTTAAATTGTACAACCCACGCAGCTTAAACTTTCATTGATTTTTTTCGTATTTCGGACTTTCAATGTCCTCGATGAGGCTATGTTCAGTATATAAAGCGTAAAAGGTTCGATACGCGGTGAGGTAAATCTGGGAAACGAACTTTTCTAACTTTACTGACTTGTCTTGAGTCTAGATGTTAGTCTAATCTACTAATCATATCACAAGAATTATTCTAAGGTTATCCTTGGCATAAGACCCATAGAATTAGCATGATAATCTGGCCCTTGTAGCGATGGGGGTGCGCAGTAACCCTGTGGCCTGGTGTGTTGAGGGTGGCCTTGCACCCAGACTCCGATACGGCACAGGGTGAAGTTAAAACGGATCCGGAGCTGGGTCGCGGGGGCTGTGTAGAGTCCGCAAGGGATCCCGACTCCTCCACCACTGCCCAGCGTTGGCGCGAGCCCGACACACCACTCTCTGTTTTTCGCAGAGAGTGACGGTGCGGTAGGCATTTCCTCGGTTCCCCTCGACAAAAAAAAACACGATAATCTGGCGCCTTCTTTATTTATCAGCCCCATTTAAAGACAACATCAACATCACATACATTGGTATGATTCTGTGGTAGTAAGTAGCCAAAGCACTTGTGTTACAGAAACCAGAAACAACGACGGTACCACAACACCCAGACCCGAGATAATACAGAAAAGTTTGTTTCCCAAATTTACCCGACCGGGGATCGAACCCGGAACCTCAGAGATGGCGCGACGCCAAAGTCCGGCACGCTCTAAACTACTCTAAAGAACTAGTATTGCGTTATATTGGAATAAAAGTATCTTGTATGTTAATGTAGTACTTATATCATCACTCTTCGTACCAAATTTCAGCCAGATCCGATTAGTTATTTCATTTCTAAACAAACATCCTACCATTCTTACAAACTTTCGCATTTATAAAAGGCACAGTATTTTTTTAATGCACTTCAAGATTGACCTTACCCCACCTGATGTTAAGTGGTAATGAGACCCCTGGCACCCCCCAGGAGCTCTGGAAAACTTACTCACACGCAGGAATACAACAACACAGAATAGATTGTTATTTGGCTGCGGTCTTCTGTAAGGTGGAGGTATTTCACTAGTCGGGCTGCTCCAGTTCGAGCGAGTAATCGCTATGCCCTACCTCTCTTAAAATATCCTACTCACATTATAACAACATTCGTTTATATATTTCGTCGGATAATAGGGATGTGAGCCCTCCGCTCTTAAGATGCTCGATGAAGATGAAAAGGTCATAAAATTGTGATATATGAACTAGCGGTCCCGGCGAACTTCGTTTCGCCTTAGAGGATTTTCCCGCTTTTCTGTTGAAAATTTTCCTGAATTTTCTTTGCTATGAACCTCACGAGGCCCCAGACCTTTCCAACGAATGCAAAACCGTGGAAATCGTGTGTTCTGGAGTTATAGCGTCAGGACGGAAAACCCGACTTATTTTTATATAGTAGATCTAATCTGTAGGTAGTTATGGCCAAATGTCTTTAATATGAAAAAAAAAATTAGCTAAGTACGTGGCCGCAATCACGAAATGAGTTATAATAATAAAAAACATTTTAGAGAGACGGGCGAATTAAGGAACCTCCTCCTTTTTTTGTAGTCGGTTAAAAAAGGGGGAACGGGTCGCAAATGAACCCATATTTTTATCTTCGTTTAATTTTTACTTAAAAATTTAAATTAGCGGGTGGCTAGTTTTTATTTAAAAAAAACATTTATTTCATCAATCATTAACCGATAGGTTTTTAAAAGCAATATAAATCTGATTTTGGAATGAATAATTCAATTAGGGAAAACAACGATAATGTTAACACCAGTGCCGCCATCTAGTCTTTAGGCAGTAAACTAAATGTAATACTGCCGAGATATTGCAATGGTTTGTATTCGTGCTTGTAACCATGCTTTTAACCATCAGTGCTATGAGCCCCATAGTTCTCAGTTATTCGCTAGGTGGATTGTTTGTTGGGTTTCATTTTATAAACACGTTATTTAGAGTTATCATTAAAAACGATTAAAAAAACGTTAATTTTTCATTTGGAGTTAAAAAAACCTAGTCAAAATAATTGGATAAATATTTTCAATTTCTTTCTCCATTATGTGTGTTAAATACGTGTATTAATGTTATTCGAAATTAATTTCCTAGTTAATAAAAGTTAGAACACCTATATAAAAAGTCTGCTCTGTGTGTTAATAAAAAAATAAGTAGGTACCTAATTGTCCCATTTATCCAACTAACGTTAGGAGAATAGTTCTGAAGTGTGTGGATGTACCTATAATTAAAAAAAAACACGTGCTTGACTGAATGCTAAACATATTCAGGTCGTGCAAATTTTTAAGAGGAACATAATCAATCAAAAATTATTTCAAGTAAATATTTTGCAGCATTTCTTAGACGAGTGGCAAACACGAGACATGACATTGTCCGATGTACCGGCGCGGCGATGTATGTAGGTTGCTTGCTGCACTGCACCGCAGGTATCAAAAGCAAAACCGAGACGGCTATACCTGCCTCTTTCTTTCAGTGCGTCAGACATACATACCAGTAAGGGACAAAAACCGAAGCTCGCGTCACTTAGCAAACAAGGCTCGCTTTCCGAGTCTGTGAAGACATTCGACGAGTTGGAACGTCGAACGAACCGCCATTACTCTGGAAGTGTCGGTACCATCGTGACTGTGTCTGCTTTTCGCTTGTTTTTTCTTCGCCGATCGAGTGAGAACATCATTACTACGCAGTGCAAGGTAAGTTAGTTCGTTTTTAAGTTGTTTTGGACACAGTGCAGTTAACGGAGTGTGTGTGAAAAGTAAATATAGTGGTTTAAGAGCTTTCTAACTTATTTATGCAAGGAATTTACCGAGGGCGGTGTGCATATAAGTGAGTCGGAGGCTCGCGGGCGAGGTGAGGAGAGCGGCGCTGCCTCCGCCGCCTGCGCAGCCTATAGATACACTCATAACGATAAATGTGACAATTTTGGTAAAATCGTGCGTGTTTTAATCTGTGATCCCGTGACTGTGCCCTTTGTTAGTGCTGCGTGGTGTTTTGTTTTGTTAGAAATCACCGTTAGCTTTGGAAACAATAGAGTTATTGTTTCTTTGTGCGGTGGATATTCATAGTGACGCATTATTGATGACTTAGGTAATCCTATTTAAGGCTAAGAGCGTTATCTCTACATTATATAGATAGGTGCACTAATGATAACCTTGATCAAACTATGATACATAAGAAAATGTTTCAAAACTTTGTAAAGAATTTATTGAAAATGTTAAGCTGTGTTCAATATTTTGAGCTACAATTGAGCAACTATTTCTAAGCATATTTATCATTAGACGTAATGGAAGCATCATTAAGAACACAACTGTAACCTTGTACCGACAAAACTGTAGCTCTTTTAGTCCATTGTATAGGCAGGTGTCGCCAAGCCACTCATGTAATAATGATAAAAGTTTTACCTACCGTGTGCCTTGTTGTATTCGTTTATCTACTTGTATGTAGTTTATCTGAATCGATTATTTTTGTTATTAGTGCGTGAGTTAATTCACAAATAGATTCTTGATTAAATTACCTAGGTATATTGGTTATTTAGTTAGAAACTTTTAAAATTCCCTACTTGCCTATTGCATAAGCAAGTTGAAATAACAGTGTATGCTTTCACGCAACTTACTGCGAAATTTGTTCACAACAAACTTTCAAATACTGAGAATTATTCCGTGCATGTAGGTACGAGCCTAACAAATAGCTTGAATCTGGTGTGACAATATACCTACTTACATGTCTTATCTCATTCTAAAGACTTACACAACACCCCTGTTTACCGCCTTACTGCAAGCAAAGGAAATTACCCGGTGATAAATTAGAATAATTATCTTGCGAAATTGCAGTTCGTTTTCTATTCCTGAGACGAGAATTTTTAATGATTCGGTGGAATAAAGGTAGCTTCTGGTTGAAGTTAAATCCTGTTGGAATGCAGGGATCCATGTGATGAACATTGATGTTTGAGTCTGGGTGTATTTAAAGTACCTACCTATGTTGTGTGCAACCACCCTTAGTCCTGGTTTTCATATCACAATGTAGGTAACCTAAGCTTCTTTGGGATTAGATCAATGATGCGATGTTGTCTGATTATTTAATTGGATATTCCTATAGGCTTTGTTCTTGTTTGCATTTAAAACGGAAGATAACAAGGATATTTCCTCTATTCAATTAATAGAAGTATCATATTTAGTTTGATACACGATGGCATCTGAGTCAGCCGTCATCAGCAAATATTGTCACTTGATTGATGGATAGAGATTTAGATGGAATATCAAATTGAATACGAATAGTGACTCAGTCTTTCACTTCCTTAGCAACGCTTCTTATAGTTCTGATTCATACGAGCTATCAGACCATAATTAGTTGAACACGTGATGTCTAGACAAAGAAACAGTTGTATTTTTTTTTGCAGCTGTGGTTCAAAACTTAGTGCAACATAATTGTGTCTTCCTTTAGTACTTATTGACCAAGTTTTACCATCGCTCGTAGTATCTTTTGTACCCATGTGTCTGTCAAGGCGATTTGTTGTTTATACATTAGGCACTAAGTAGGCATTTGTTTACGTACAAATCTTTTTTTTATCTATTATCACAGAAAAATCTGCCGACCGACACAACTTTTTTTAAAAGACTGTAAAACACACACAAAAACATTTTTAAAGTAAACATTTGACACTTTTAAGCACTCAATATGCAAGTACTGATTTTTGTATATCCTATTTCGATGGATAATTTAAAAAGTATTTTAAATGGCTTAAGGTACAGCTCGCCCGCGTAAATGCTGGCTCATTTAAAAAAGTGTACATCTGGGCCGCAGGTCAGAATTGGCGTGGACGAGTTGTCCGAATATACCCATACACATTTTCAAAAGTGGACATTTGGGCCGCGGCCCAGCATTTACGTGGGCGAGCTGTACCTTAAGCCTTTTAAATATGTATACAAATGTTTGTTTTACCTACTTGATCGGCATAGTTAACTTGATTAATACGCTGCTTTTGCAAATAAGTCACAGATTTAGTGTCGTAATAGAAAATGTATGCGGAAACATTTTAATTTTTTTCAATGTCTACCCAAAGATCAATGTCAACAAGTAGCGATACGTCATTGGAATTTGCATCGATTTTGTATGCACAAAATCGCATGCCTTAACTCGATTAGCACACGAAAATCTAATTAATTCAACTACAACACTAATCAACTCTATACACGTGATTTTATACTACTTTTAGTACGCAAAATAGCTATAGTTCATTTCTTATCTTTTAGATAATTTAAACTGGATGTTGATCAGCGAATTTCATGAATCAGTCTTTTAGAATGCAATCCTAATTAAAAACTTTATCTGTTTATTAATCTGCACGTCCTGTAATATGAAATACTTAAATATACCTAAATGCTAAGTAAACTTAAAATTCAACAAACAATTAATTTTAAATGAAGAAGCAACGACTAACCCACCCGCTAATCACTTGATAGACCTAATTGACTTTATTAACCCATTAAGCGCCAAAATAAAACTAATAGTATTTTCAATAGTAAATGTTTATTTTCAGAATCACATGAATAAAAAAGAACACAAAATAAGAAAAAAAAAAATTATTTTTTATTTTTGAGAAATTAGGGGGGTGTACTCATGCGAGTACAACGGCCACTTAACTGTGATATTTTTCAAAACATTCTCTTTCAATGCACAATGTTTTCAAACAGGTCTTGCATTGCCAGCGAACTCTTGCATGACAAACTGCACAACGTAATTGCTTTTCTAGTTTTTGAGGATAGTGTCCCAAGCTACTTTGCGCCAATCCTTGCACCATTGAAGACGATGGGCGGTGTTTGGCTAGTGTTGTTTGACGTAAATAATATCTAGCGAGGTGACGTCTAAACAATAGCTGGTCCATATGGTCTTCGTGGCTGACGACGTGCAAACGCCAGGCATTTGCTATCGCCATGTCTACCATATAGGTGAAAAGAACCCACCACCATTTCTTTCCGTGAATTCTATAGAGTGATATAGACTGGTCAAGTTCATCTACTCCACCCATTCCATTGTTATAATTTCGAAACAAACGTGGTATACCAACATCGACTTTTTCGCGCTTTACTGGACACCATCTCTTTACCTTACCGAGTGGTTCAATGGTGTCATAATTTGTGACCATTGTACAAATGCTATTATCTTTCCATCTAACTAGCAACAGTTCATTTGTTTTATCGAATCTATAGTCATATGCAGCTCGATCTTCTTTCTTCATATCTTTCATGCTCTTTAGGGGACACTTTTTCGTCCTGTTTTCACGTACTGTACCAGTAGCATTATATCCCAGTCTTCGCAATTCAACTAAAAGGTCGTAACTAGAAAAGAAATTGTCAAAGAAGATCATATGATTAGTTGGATTGGTTTCAAGCATTTGTAAAAGTGATTTCACAACTCTGGTTCCAAGAGGTTCATTGGTGGCATTAGTCGATTTTCCGCAGTAAAACTCGAAAGCATAACAGTAACCGGTCGAAATAGCTGCTACCCAGTTTTTGAAACCAAACCTTACAGGTTTTCCCCGTATAAATTGTTTCGCCGGGTGGTGGCCATAATATTTTACCATTGACTCATCTATTGAAATGTTTTCGTGTATTACACCCCACTGTTTGAATTTCTTTATAAGAATGTCAGATAAAGGTCTCACTTTGAACATTTTATCGGTAGTAGATGTTGCGTGATCATTATTTGCCAAATGAAGGTTTTTTTTTATATCGCGGAAACTTTGTCTAGGCATGGCTTTAGAAACAAATGCTATACCTACATCTTCATCTAAACACCAATACAAACTCTCTTGGGGAAGTTTATGGTAACCGGACAATATCAAATGCCGATAAATGTTTTCAGCTCGTTTGAATCTATCTGAAAATTATGCCTGTTATTTTGTCTCGCATATAAATTAGTATTTGTAACAATGAGGTCCAAAACCTCCTCATCAAATATTTTTTCAAAAATCTGTACAGGGTTCAGGTCCTTGAGTGCCTCTTTGACGGTCTCCTTTCTTTGGTCAACCTCAGAAGTTCCTCCAGGCGTTGAAGAATATATTGGGCTACATTTACGCCAAGTTGGAATTCTTTCCTGTTGGTCACGTCTGAGTCTCTTTGCTGCCAAAGGTTCCTCGTCACTGCTATCGTCACTTGTTTGAATATTATTTATAAACACTTCAATATTCCCCGGAACGTCTCGTGGCAGTGAGACAGTTACCAAGTCTTCCTCAGCCCCTTCCTCTTCATCAGTTACGACCCTCGGCGGTGGTGGGATGATGGCTAAATCATAATTGGCATCATCGTCACTATCTTCAAATATAGCTTTTTTTTTTTTTTTTTTTTTTTTTTTTTTTTTTTTTTTTTTTTTTTTTTACGGGGGGAAATGCTTGATGCACCTTACCGCCACCCTGAGGGAGGGTGGCGGCGTGTGTGGGACTCCCTTCCTACCAACCAACCCGGTGTACCCACTAAAACCCCCCGGTTGAACCCTCATCGCCTAAATGGCGGCGCTGTGGGAAATCGGCTCAGCCTTTACTTCCACAGCGCCGCCGGCGGAAAAGCCGCTTACGCGGCTCCGTCTGCTCCCCCCACGGTGTTCGGGGGAAGACTGGGGATGGCCGGTCCAACGGGACCATCCCCACCTCGCAGTGGAGACCGGTGCAATGCCAGCTGAGGTGCCCTCACACCATCAGCCGGCCGGTCCCCACGCGGTAGCTGGGCGCGGTCGTATTGTCGCCGCGCCCTTAGCCGCCTTCTTCGGCGGCAGGCGGGAGCGGATGGATCATTCTCCCGCTCCCGCTCTGCGGCCTCCTTCTGCGACATGACATCTTCGCAGAAGGAGGCCATCCCATCCCATGCCGTCTCACTCCCGAGCATAGCCTCGACTATGCTGGGGAGTGAGAGATCCGGCCCCACCAACGCGCGCAGAGTTTCGCGCTGCGCATCAAATGTGGGGCACACCTGCAGCGTGTGCCCCGCCGTATCCTCCGCCGCGCCACAACTCGGGCACGACGGAGACTGCTCCCGGCCGATGCGGTGCAGGTACTGTCCAAAACAGCCGTGGCCGGACAGCACCTGCACCAAACGAAAAGTGACAAATCCCGACTTGCGCTCGAACCAGCGAATTATTGCTGGCCCGAGCGCATCAAGGGTCCAGCGGCTCGCCGGACACTCCATCAGACTGAGGGACCACTCTTCAAGCATGTGGTCCCGGGCTTCCCGCCGAACACGAGTCAGATCCTCCGAGTAGTACCGCTCCCCGGAGGCCTTCTTGGCGGCCTGCCAATGGTAGGCCGCATCTTCAAATATAGCTTGAACAGCTTCTTCCAACCCCTTGTAGTCATTTGCAGCCTCAAAACGTTTGGAAGTCATTGTTAGTAAGCTGTAACAAAAATACATTTTTCATTTATGTATGTTGCCGCTGTACTCGAATGGGTACAGCGATATATATAATAAATTATTTTGTAAAATACTAATGTTTAACTTACTTTTTTAGCATTTTATTACAGAGTTATAACTATTATATAAAATTAATTATAAACAATATCATTTAAATAAAGTTTACTTAAGAATAATATTAATAATGTCCACTTACCTGTAGTAGCGTTTTAACTTACGTTCTTGCGGCACTCCCACTAACAAGATTGTCGATGTACCCTCAATTTTTTTTAATATTTCTAATAATAGATTGTATTAAAATCCAAACCACCTACAATATTTTTATATGGCATATAAATATTAAAGTTTCTGTACTCGTGCGAGTACACCGGCCTTAAATGGGTTAAAT
Source organism: Glyphodes pyloalis (assembly GCA_037074685.1). Taxonomy (NCBI): domain Eukaryota; kingdom Metazoa; phylum Arthropoda; class Insecta; order Lepidoptera; family Crambidae; genus Glyphodes; species Glyphodes pyloalis. The sequence goes on from JAYKKO010000004.1 coordinate 4,819,607, forward strand.
GTGCAGTCTGCAAAAGGAATATGATGTCAGGAGAATTACTGTAGTCATTTCATGATGGTAATAATCAGCGACAATTGGATATATCTCAGGGTTGACACTTGACACGAACACGCCCGAAGTCAATTAAAGTAGTAAAACAGTAAGGTACGTACATAGACTCTTATTAAAACGTAAGTTTCTAGGAACATCAATTAAGAAGTGTGAATACTAGACATGTTATACCTACTGATAAACACCAGTAAGACGAACGTGAATACTAGAAGAAACAACATATTTTAGGGTGGAATATGTTTAAATCAAAACTATCACCATTGTAAACGACGTAGGTATAGCAACTTCTTTGGAATCAAAGAAGATTTTGCTTGAACTCGTTAAAATATGATAGTAATAACCACTTTATTGAAAAAAAAAACCAATTAGGACGTGCAAAAAATCCGCTACTAAACCTTTACAGAGTATAGTTTCCATAGTGTCTTTAAACTCTGTTGTTACTAATAGCTCTCGTGCAGGCGGCAAAACGTTTTAACACAAGAGATTCCGTTTAAAATGGTCAATAAAGGTAGCCCTAGACCAGCAAAAACGAGGCTACAGCTCTGAGCTGCGCTTGCGCACACAAAAACGCAGTCATGTGATCAGCGACCGCGCGCGGCGACCGGAGCAAATGCTTTCCTGCTAACCAGTATTAACTTCAATTCCATATTTATTAGTCATTCATCAGTTGATTATAGTTTTTGCGTAACCTTACGCGGCCTCTTTGGAATTCGATTTGATTAGTTTAAATGAAAATAGGGAAACGCTTTTCATTTGGCACAAAACATTTTTATTATTAAACAAATTGTGCACGCGACTTCATTCGAGTGGAACTACATACTTTTATGGTCAGTTTTATCTCTATTTCCCCTTATATTCGAAACAAAATTAATCAATATTTTAATCCAAGATTCAAACTATTTTTGTGCCAAATCTTAAACTTAAAAAGACAAAATTTTCCCATAATTATAAACTTTTAAGGGCGGTATTACCCCCATCCCCCCACTATGTCGTGCGCATAAGAACTAATATCGAGCTACAAGTGGTTACCTTGACGTGCTGTCAACTCTACCTACCTGATGTTTTATCAAAGACAGCCTCATTTGAATCTAAACCTATCAATGACGTCCGTTTATTCAAATCAATATTTTTATACCAGGGTTTGATATTCAGAACAAGTTCTAGGTGCATATCAATGCGAAGCGAATGCTTACTTATACACAATTTATGGTTTAAAAATCACAAAAGCTAAACAGGCTTGGCAATGTTTTAATCAGTCTTTAAAAACATCGAGAATCACCCAGTACGTCTGTCATAATTAATCGAACAAAACAAGTGAAAACAAAACTCATTTATTTTTACTTTTAAACGAAACTTGATTCTCAGTTTAATTACATTGTGTTCTTTTTGTTTTATCTAACCCTCAGGCTTCGCTTCTAAGAATGATGTCTTTGGCGGCGTTTCAGCGAACTGCCAAAATCATTCTGCTATGGCCATACTTACGTATCTCGTATTCGAGAAATGATTTACTATTTTTCCTGTTACATTTCGTCGAAAATACAAAACCACGATACCGAATACTAGACTATGTGTACACACTTTATAATATAAACAAAAGAACAACTGTACAGTGTTACCAATTGAGAAGGCAGTTTTAACAGCGGGAGATGTCTAGCGCACCATGTTAAGTTCCTTATTCGTCCGATAAATGGCAGATCGCGTACTATTTAACCAAAAGCAGTAAAACGGTTTAGACAAGCACAACTCCGCATTTAGGAGACATTTGTATCTAAAACCCGTTTGACTAACGTAAAACAAACGACCGTGCCAAAAGAAACTTTGTAAATCATCATATTGGATTTAACGATCCCGCCTGTATTGTCAGCGAGGTACATAATTGGACGTACGTGACATAGTTACCTAACCCGAGAATTATAATTGCCACAAATGACGTGATGTTCGATCATATTAGGCCGAAGGAGCAGCTTATGTTATATTCAAAGATACGTGTTGTGTTCTCGTCTCGCATACGTTATTAAAACCCGAGGGATCGGACACGAATACATTTCATGATGTCTTGAACGATACTGGCTGTAAACGAAAATATGAAGTAAAACGTATCTTAAACACAGTTCGTACTCGAAACAGCATACATATCTATTATTTACATACAAATTTGACTTATCTGTGTTTTTGTTTTTATCATTGCGGTGCAGCTTAAATACGACAAGACGAAACTATAGTCTAGTCATTTTATTATCATTTACGACCTTGAAATTAAAATTCACATTAATTAGGAACCAAATATCCTCATTCGAAGTCTGTGCGCAAGCCCAGGATACCTAAATTTAACAGTATTATGAGATTTAAACGCACTGTAAGATTTAAGTCGTCGCCTTATGTCACTGGCATAAGAACTAATATAGAATTGAAAGTTTTTACCGTAACGTATTGAGCCGGTGACCGCCAACACGGGAACACTGTACAAACCTTTTTTCTTTTTACCTATGTTAAACGGTAATTAAACTACCTAAACTTAGTCTACTTCTGCCAGTGTCACAGAATAATTTGTACGGCTTTATAGGAAACGAAGGATTCTGTGGAGGCAAATATACAGTTTAAGCTCGTTTGTAAGCACAATCTGGTCTGAGGCAAGTTGTTCACGCGGACAATTGGCATCACACTCGAAGCGCGTTTGAATGTGGTCCTTTTATACTATTCAACGTTACTGTGTATAAATCATCACAAAATTTACACACTTAAAGCTTACTATATAATTAAAAAACATAAAATTAGCTTGACTTAGTTTTTCCTTCCATTACCAAATCTGTATGAAACTTAATCCGGAAAAATTAGGTGTAGAATTCGCTTTCAAAGTCTGTAAGTAAACCTGATAAGTATGACCTATTTCAAGATAAGAGTGAATAGGTAATTACTAAAGCAGGAAACTTAATTCTCGGATAAAATTCAGAACCAATTGCCAATCACGTTTACCAAAAAAAAAACTGCAACGTTCCGATGAACTGGCTCCCAGATTTTAAGAACTGTCAGGTGCATTCTCTGGATGCCTCGATTCAGGTTACAATGCGCACTCGGCCGCATTTTGGCGCATTTTGAGGAAGTCGTAAAGTCAAAGTCAATATTTTTTATTCATATTACATTAGTAATACTTATGAATATTCTCTATGAAGTAAACAAATGAAGCTACCTTCGGTTAGGAACCTATAACTACAGAGAAGACACCGGCAAGAAACTCAATAGTTTTTTTATAAAGCTAGACTCATTACTAATTTTGCACCAAGACATAAAGTTAGTTTGTCAATTGTAAAACAAAATTAAAAATCATTTAAGTTAAAAAAATAGTAAACGAAGCCCGTACCACTATAATCATCGTATTCAAAGATAAACGGGACTCCAGCCTAAGGATGGCTTTATGCATTTCACGCAATAAAACATGCCCTCCAGCAAGAACACTTAAATCGTAAAATAATAACAGATTTTATCGCGGCTATTAATTACTTGACCTATGGGTATTACCTACGTAAGATAGCGTGATAATCATTGGAAAATATATTTGTGTAGATTAGCGAAAAAGGATGGTTGTTATTTTTCTTATTTTGCTTGAGTCGGGACATGCTACATTTTTACATATTAAAACATAGTGTAATATCATGTAAACAATTTCCAATTGCTTATATTTATATGACATAGAGATATTATGTTTTTTGTTATCTAGTCCATAAAATTTGTTTTAATACAATGTTTAAACCACTCTTAACTCTTTATTCAAAATGAAGTAACTGGTAGTTATTTTAAAACGAGGCTTCTTGGTTCGCTACTTGATACATTGTCATACGAAGTTAACTGTCTGACTATCACCTTTTGTTCGGTTGTACCGAATATATTTTTAATTCTAACTGAATTAAAAAAAATACCTTGATGTCCCGTTGACCGTATTATCCTCGTGGTTTTGGCATAAGATTTGGATATGGTTGCTCTAGAATTCTAGATCCGATCTGATTTGATCAGACCAGCCATTCTTATCTTACATTTGTAAAATCTGCATATTACAAATTGTTATGCAAGATTGTCTATTTCCCGTTTATTTCCGTGACTCAATTTGGGACGGCCTTATTCAATACCAGAGCATTGAGGCAAATCAACAGATGTAACGACAAAAACCGCACCTTGAATCGCAACCGTGGCTGAATCAATTCCGCCATCACTCCCTACCGAGTTCCGTTTCCATTCGGTTATATTTGATTTGGAGTCTCGTCTACGATGATTGGCGATTGAGGCAATATTTGCTCTTTTTAATGTTTTCATTTCATATTTACGTCAGCCATATTTGTTTTATAACGACGTCAGTAAGATATTTCTCCGAAGACGTCTGCTTTCAGTGTTTTCACTCTGGATTTTCACACTGTCTTATTACGGGAACTTGTTTTTTGTTTAAGTACCTGTAGAGTTTTATTAATTAAACGAACGATTAATAATTTGATATTTTCAGTTATAAAATATCGTAAATTACCCATATCATGATTTTCCTGTAGGTTAGTTTATATTTCAATAAATTGTTACTTGCCAGAAAATGTTGTTTACACAAAAATGTTTTCTGAGTTTTGACTCATGACTAAAATGTTGACTGTCCAACCATTTATCTACCTTACTCTTCATCAACAATTTACATTATTATTACTTTTTATGAATTAGTATTATCCCGTTTATTTAACTTATCAAAATCAATAAAATTTAATTTGGCAAACTGCTGATTGGATGAAAACACTAATGAGTTATGTTATTATTGCTTATCAACTTATCACTTTGAGAGTTTATTATTGTTTTTTTCTGTATTTAAGTCTATAAAATATATCTATAAAATTACAGTTTATTCTACCTGGAGAACTAATTAATATTTCATATCCTTAAAAGCAAGACATTAACGACAATTATATTTAGTGCATTATAATTAAGAAAGATGAGTAATGATATAAAGGGAAATTTATAGATTGATCTTAGAACACGCTTGAATTGTTACATTTTAATTACGTGAAATGGGGATTCTTAATCTAATAAACAAATTATAACCAAGCAAAAAAAACATACAATGATTTACTCGGCTTTAGAAAGAAACACTGTTGTTATGATCCAATGCATTCGGCGCAAGTGACGTACAAAGAATCGTATAAAAATAAACAGTGTACTCTAATCTTAGATCTAGACCGATTCATACTAAAATTATGAACAGAAAAACAACCTACTGTCTGAACTTCTGTGTACAAATTCTATTAAAGAAAAAAAAATAATAGTTTATGTTATCTTTACTCTTTTTGGACAAAACGCTCCACGCTTTCTTTCTTAAATGTCTGAATTATTTTGTAATTTTTAGTGCGAGCTAAAAGCGTGTTTTTTAGTTTTTTAAACTATTATTTTTATTTTCTACTTTTTAGTTTTCTCATGTATCAATAATTATATAATTCTTTTTCGTATCCCATTCAGCAAACCCTTTCATTTAATACCCATATCATAGGGGTGCATTTCAAATAGCCTGTCCGTTATCTTGGACGCCCGCCATATTGGATTTGAATCACGTGACTATTTTTTTCGTATTCCTGACAGCAAACCCTTTCTTTTGATACCCATATTATGGAAGTGCATTTCAAACAGTCAGTTCGCCATCTTGGGGAGGCCGCCATATTGGATTTGTAATGACGTTTTTTAGCTAGTCATGTATTGTCATCAGAACTCAGAGCGTGTGTAAAATTTCATCTTAATCAAAGACCGGGAAGTGGGTCAAATTAAGATTCAAAGATTCCGTTACATACATACATACAACCCAAGCTAATAAAAGCGTGTTAAAAAACAATTTTACTAGACAATTATACTATACATATTGTATTAATTGACGTGATATATCATGCGAAACTCTACTCTGAACTAAAATTGATCTCTTTAAGTGTTTACCCGTTCTGTTTATCGTACTTTTTGTTTACGTATTTTGTTTGGTCTAGCACGTGCCAAGAAACTCCACTGTCTACAAAATTAAAAACTTCTATATTGTATTCTCCTCAGAAAACAACACAACTATTAAGTCAAAAACATTTATCTATCCCGCCATGTGTTCAGCCAACGCTAGCAGGTATGACGTCACTCACCAAATGGGACGTTTCATGTCTCTAATTATTGCCCACTCGCAAATTGAGTCGTGCAAAAACTAGAAAAACCACTTTTAATAAACTCAGTGCAGTTATTTAATACTGGTTTGACGACTCGGACACTACCTATGTCCGAATCAATTTTTTTTAGGAATATTTCGGACATTATCGAATTATTGAAGCTACAGCAAAAGCTTAAAAATTAATTATGGTATTTAAAAAAATAAAATTTAACCCGTGAACAACTTATAATAACTGTACCCAAACGGAATCCGAACTCCGGTAGCTTCATTTGTTTTATATAGAGACTATTCATGAGTATTACTAATGTAATCTATATGAATAAAAAAATATTGACTTTGACTTTGACTGAAAAAAAAGTTGTGAATATTTACCATGATAATTTATTTATACTGATCTAAATACATCGTATGCCATTTTTATTTGATATGACAATGCATCTATTTTTATTGGTGTCCGAATCGTGACCTAAAAATTTTCACTTTTGACGATTCGGACAAAGCAACGAACATTTTATGTCTGAAACGCCTGCAAGCAGTTCGTTGTTTGGAACTTTTTTCGTCTTACTTTTAACATTTACTTTAGTGTATCAACTGCTTAACCTTCTTCCACGTGCGAAATTCTCGTGTTACATATTGGGTACTTCATATTTTATATTACCAATTCGTTTTTCAGCACAGTAGGTAACTAAGAAATTTCACGTAACATTCGACTTCCTAAAGTTACTTTATTTGTTTGGTCTTTTATAGATCGCAATAATTCTTATACACAATTCGTAGAGCAAATGTTCTTAAGAGGGACTAATTATGCACTATAGGCTTTGTACCCGCTAAAGTGGCAATAAAATATTGAGTACCCCTTACTTAGTATATGTAGATAGCATATCTATGACAGTCCGCTTAGGATACGCGACGCGAATAAACTTTATCGCACTCTTAACGATTGGGAAATTCAGTGCGTCAACAGCTGATTGGCTGAAAATACGAGTGCAGCGTTCTATCAGCCAATCAACGGTATTGAAACTTTTGTCGTCACATGCGAGATGATTGACGTTTTGCACATGTTAGTAGAGCATGTGTTTTTCCGAAAAAGAGAAATTTGTGTAAGGTTAGTGGGTTCGATCAAACCGAAAACACCATTCGTGTGTTGATAATTTGTATTTATGCAGTGTCTGGGTGTTTATGTGTGGATTTAGTCATAATAATTATGCTCCGAGGATGTTTAAAGATGTTATCTTTATTGGTTAAGGTAATATGTTTTTTTTTTGTGCTTTTAAAGTCTTAGCCAAACATTCAAATTCATGCCTAGCTACAAAAATCGTAACAAATGTAAGCACTTGTACAAAGAGTTTCTTAAAATAGCATTTTACTTCACAACACCAACCATTTACTTGTACGGAAACAATGGTGGCCAGACTTCTTAGATGTTTATACGTTAATTTCCTTCGCACTTGTTATTGTTTCTAATTATAATTTCTTACCCGCAACATCAAGTAACTACGTAACTTGAGCTAAGTGTGAAATGTTTAGAACTGTTTTTTAACTATGAAAATAGTATCTATTCTAAGGACATCATAAAAAAATTAATTACTTAGTATGAAGGAAAAAGTATAATGTAGATACAATAAGTATATCTATTTGTATTAACAATCAATAAAATAATGAAATTGTAGTAGGTATGACTATGTATTTGCACTGACGATTCATAAGTGCTTTTGTAAAGTTTACATGAATAAAGATGTATTCTATTCTATTCTATTCTATGACAAAAACTAAAATGTATCTATGTCTTTTTATCTGTTACTACATAGTAGCCTCCTGCTTTAGTGATTAAAACTAAATCGTCTTTGTATCAAGCCATCAACAAAATATTTAAACTGGCCCAATATCTGAAATGCTAACGTTTAGAAAAAGATTCGAAAGCAGACTGACGAAATAAATGGTTATTGTGACTGAGATTCAAAACTTGATTCTGTCCGAAGTAGACTTGATTTGTGAGTCATAACACCTAACCTCGTGAGGCGTCCGTTACAAAACACAAAAGCACTTGATCTTGAGACAGGCCGGTGATGTTGTAAATTCCAGTTCGTTTTATAACATAACATTGGGCGTCCGCAAGGCTTCGAGATAAAACACGTAGGTACACTTAATTGAGGAGCCCAGTGACAAAGGCACAGAATTATAAACACTGCCGAGAATCGCAAACGTCAAGAAAAGTAGTGAAAGCGAGTGTTGAGTGAGCGTTGACATAATTTGATTGGGCAATCGACTTGTCTTTGATAGTCTTCACAACTTATTCCAGCATTGCTCCGGAATCATCATCGTGTTTGGCGATTGATTGAGGCTTAGTCTGCGGGCACGAAAATGGCGTTTCGTGGCAGACTCTTTCCTGAGCATTTCTTAAACTCTCCGGTAGTGCTAAGCAGGTTTTACTATAGGCGGTACATTTTTAAAAGTACAAAATAATTGCATCTTGTCTTGCACTATAGGAATTGAACTTACGACCTTGAATTCAGCGACTTTCTAGCTAAGGTTACTGCTAGTTGTTGTAGATGATGTTTTTATTACTGAAACCTCTGGCAAGTCAAAATGTAATAATTTAAATAACAACAGATTCTAAAATTCCAAACATTCTAAAATTTTAAGAAGACTGACTAATTGTAATAGTCTTCTACAAGTTTTGAACTTGCGCAACGATTAATATAATTGCACAATAATGTAACATACCTATTATTGTTTTTAATGCAAAATCCTCTTACTTATGAATGGGTGAATGTTTTTTTTTTAATTTTCTCTTGTATTTTGATTACAAATATTCATTTCGGTTCATTTTACTACGGCCGTAAGAATTTTATGACTCAAACTTAATGGGGTTATTTTATTTTTAAAAGAGTTCATGTGAAAGTTCTCAGAAACTGATGAAATGATAAAACCAACATCCTCGTCCGTGTAAAAATCAGGATTTCCAATCGATTGCACAACGCTAACTGTAGTTCTGTAGACGCACCGAAGTCTGAGTCAGTTTTTTGCATGAACCCAGTGATTGGATAACGATAATAAAAAAACTACTTATATCCTACTCGACCTTGCCGCTGACGTACAAGGAAAAAACGTCAACGGAATTCCAGTATTTCATCTCTTCAAAGAGGTGGAAACTGACAGTGCATTTTCGAATACTTACCTGAAATACGATGGTTTTAACGCCGATGTGTGCAGTAACAATGGTAATTACATTACATATGGATCTATTACATGCGGGAAGGTTTTTTGCCACTGTCACTAACCGTCTGATCTCTGTTTTACTCGATTACGCCGATGCAAAAAGATAAAGGTATGCTTTTATAAGCACTAAAGATCGCAGTATGCGATCGCCACCTGAGACTAAACAAGCTTGTGATAAATATTTAGATATTTATGATAATTTGACCTTGTATGGAAAGATTCCAGACATACAGAGTATTTTATTTAGGAGAATAACAGACATTACACAAGCGAATGTTTAAATTTTAAAGAAAAATTGAAAACCTTGTGTGTTGATATGCATACCTAGTTTGAAATAGTATTCCATATGAATTTCGTCATTTATCTACCCTAAATTCAATAACAATGAAACATCTGTTCAATAATCGTTCTTAGCGCAAATAGCCGATCGGAAGGCGTCCATAAAATTGATTGAAAGCTTCAATCGACCGCAGTTAGTTGCGCCCGCGCAGCTCAATGGACTGGCTAAATATAAACGTCAGGTTACGTCGATCAGTTTGATCTATCCATTGCTTACGCCATCATTCGGGCAAACATTTTTGCTGCATTAATCAATATCATTGATTAAAATAGCTTGTATAAAAGGGTAGATTACTAAAAATTTATATTTACCTCAACACGTACGTAACAAAAATATATACGACGCGTATTTTTTCTTTTATCATGTAAACAATCATTTACTAAGACACGTTGTGTTAAAATTTAGTGCAACGTCACAATTTCACATAATTTTTACGAATTAGTGACGTCAACACACCCCTTCAACTTTAATGCGTTGTATGCTCATAATTTTTTTTTGTCTCTTAAAGTTATAAAGTGTTTTCATTATTTGAAACTGAATAACTAAATAAAATCATTGTTCTTTTCCCAGTCATGATCCTCCCTTTTCTACCAGAAACGCTTAATATTAAGGCGCATAACATCCGGAGAAAAAGTACGAAAGTGTTCGTCATAATTAAATATGAATGGCCCAGAATTTTCAAGGTAAATACTTACAGTTTGACATGAGGTCCTATACCCACACGCCATAATGGATTGAATGAAGAGCATCCTAAACCCACCATTTTGTAGATTTTCTAAGTTTTTATTGACATTTTTTTTAATTATTATTGAAAAAGATTTATCTATCGAGCATAGCGTTCTCACGGCTGCAGCTTTTTATTATATGTATACTGCTTTTCAACATTAATAAAAAATCAATCGTTATATTGCTGTAGAAACTACATAGCACCTACATTTTCTAGTCAACCCTCAATGTGTTGAAGCATTTTAAAATCGAGCTCACACACAATTTCATTATTTATCGTCTGTTTTTATTGATTCTACATTTCAAGCTATTGTAACAAATACATTTTCCCGGATAAACAACAAGTAAAACTTTCCGGACAAACGTCAAATGTAATTTCATGACTTGTATCCTCGTTTCACCTGCCGCTTTTAATACGACTATCGCAATTCTACCGATAACCCCAATCGGTGTTTATCAGAATCAAACGCGACGTCAACAACCTCTGTGTATTGTTTACTCACATCCACTGAAACACTGCCAATTCGTTGGGATGACGATAATGCTCAGCTGTTTTTGACAGCCGTAGCTAAAATTGTTGTTAGGTATATTTATTTTGAGTAGGGACGTCTCTTGCTGGGCGCACCTGTTTAATTGAATTGTGGCTTTGACTATGACTATTCTTGGTAGTTTCAATTACTTGTTAAAGTAACACCAATTTTGTATATTTTGTCCGTAAGGAGGGGGGGGGGGGGAGTGGAAGTGCATTTGAAAGTACCTATAAAATAAATTCATAATTATATATAAGGTCCTGCAGGCAAACCGTGAATAACATTGTGATACGATATCTATCTCTAATGTACCATAATTATAGATACGTGAACCCGACAGTTTCATTGCCAATCATTAAATTTATTTTTAAGAATATTCAGCTTGCTTCCGTCAGAAGTATTGTTATCTACATGACAATTAGGTTTTCACTGTCCACATATAAAAATTATTTACACTGAAGTAAATATTACTGGTAATAAATGTTTTCCTACACAATGTAGCTTACATATGTATTTTGTCATGTCGCAACGTGAAAAACGTGTCTTTTAATGGTTTCTTCATTTAGAATATTGCCTATTATAGGGTTATGACAATCAATGTGTTCAAATACATTGTAACCTTTTGCAAATTAAGCAAGTACGTCATAAAACAAAGTGACGTAACACATTCGTAACAAGCAAAACCAGACGCACTCCGTTTTTGTATAAATTAAAGTTATTCGCTTTAAAAACTGGATATACCATCCGTTTAGTATTCAAAGTCAACCACCGCTCGCGTTATCTCTCAAGTATGTCTTATGCTAACATGAGGCACTGTAAAAACAACGATATTTTGATCCTCTGAACGCATTCTTGGTTGCGAGATAACAGCCAGGCTAATTCAAACACTAGATGAACTCTGCCAGATAAAATGGTTACACGACGGAGTGCATTTTGTTTCATTAGAAGTGATTTACAGTCATATCACACAAGCGGCTTGGGATTGTTTTCAAGGCGGAGTGGCAACGCAGCGAAGGTGTATCGGCTAGACGGTAATGACGTTGCGTCCTCGCGCCCTTGCAGCGAAAAATAAAGCGCGAGGTGGTTTTGTGTTGTCCTTTGCGGAAGATGCATGCGGCATACGATGCGTTTGTTACATCAGTATACAATGCGTGCTACGCGGCTCTAACCGCAAAAACATAGCTTGGCAGTTTTGACAATCTCCGTAGCGGAAAGGCGAGCGGGCTGGGCTTTGACGCCGCACCGCTGCGCATTTTATTCCATTCTTTATCATCAACATCATCATTAGCATTTCGTAGTCGGTTTTGAAAACGGGTTTACATACATTTCTGTAACATAACCACAAAATCAGAGCAATGTAAGAGGTAATGTTACCCATTATTTAGTATGTATTTATTTATAAGTTATTTGATTATTTATTATTGTTTTATTTATTATTATTTTTTTTTTATTTCTATCTAATTACAATTTGATAGAGTTTACTATTCACTTACTAAGCGATGTTATTAAACAAACATAATTAGTTAGGTTCAGCTCCGAACTATTTACACCTATAGGTACCACGACACATAGGTAAAAACAGTGTTAGGTGCGCATGTAGGTATGAAGAATGAAGTATGAAGATAATAGTACTTATTTCCTTCTACTATATCTCTTGTGTAAACGACCATATTACACATCGTAGGTTCGACGCTACCTAGTAAACTGTTCTTAGAGTTAATTACTATTTTGTAGCTTGTTACTTTCAAAATGATGATATCGTTTGGTGACACCTCAATTTAGTTATGTACAAAACTAATAATGTTCTTTTTTTGTTTTCAGGTAAACTTTTACAATAACCTTTTCGACCTTTTAAACAATGTAAGTAATTAAAGTGTTGTTTTTCTCCGTATAATTAATTAGCAAAATTGTATGAGAAAACATCGATTGTACTAACTTTCATCCAATGTAAGCTATGATATAAACTGCACATATGACCTCAAAGACTGAATAAAACCTTAAATGCGGTTACAACCTTTTATGGATTTTATATTATAATAATAACTAGCTGTGCCCGCGACTTCGTTCGCGTGGACTACATCCTTTCATGGTCAGTTTTACCCCTTTCTCCCCTAATATTCGAAACAAAAAGTAGTCTATATTTTAATTCAAGTTTTGAGCTATATTTGTGCCAAATTTCATATCTCTAACTTCAAAAATAAACATTTTACCATATAAACTTTCAAAGATGGTATTACCCCCCTCCCCCCCTTATTTTCTAATAAAAAGTAGCCTATGTCCGTTCTTGTGATTCAACGTATATCTATACCAAATTTCATCAAAATCGGTTGAGAGGTTTAAGCAGGAAAGCGTAACAGACAGACAGACAGACAGAGTTACTTTCGCATTTATAATATTAGTAGGGATTAGTAGGGATGTATATGTTGACCAATAATAACGTTACTACTATATATACATTTAGATGAACATATAATTCGTTTCTTTTACTTAACAAATGACAAGAAACGTTTTCATTTGAATTCCTTAGATTTATTTTTTTATTATTTCCATGTACCTACCTCTCGGGGATTTCCCCTACTATTTGCAAATTGTAGAATACGTGTGAACTGAGTTTTTTCCTGTGAACTTCAATGATATGCAAAGTGTTCTGATAGTCAAGTAGAGATAGATACTTAGTATTCATAAACTGGCTACTGAGGGGGTTTTAGTCATTGCGAGCCCGACATTCCACTCCAATAGAGAGCGAAGGTGCGGTAGGCATTTCCACCTCGACAAAAGTCGTAGAGAGTTAGTCCAATTTCTCAAAAATCCAAATATAGGTGACGAGATTTGGGGGGATGGGCAGTAGTGGATATTCTTCACTATTTACCGTTTGAAGGAGTCACATACACGCTGTAAAAGAGTTAAGGTGTTCCAGACTAGTGTATTCACTTACCAAGAAAAAAAGTCTAAATAGTCTAAAAAGTCTAGAGGACAATATTTAATATGGGAGATAGTAAACATTATCTTTAATTTTATACGCGTTTTATATTTTTTTTACCCGCTTGCTACGAGTATAAGACGCTTCGAACGAATCATTCTCACTCCTCCAATTTAAATTTATGCGCGCCACTAAAACTGGCGTTTAAATGATTTCCTTTAAATACGTACCCAACAAATTAAAACTAAGCTGTAATGAAGGGCAAAGAAAAAAATCTTTACAATAAAAAGTAAATTGTCATTTGAATAGGTATTGTGGTTTTTCCGATCGTTGCCAGTACTTACGTCGACCGCTCAATACCTGAGAGGTTTCATTAAAATGATTGATCAATTACCCGAGTCGATAGCTCATTGGTTCGTAACGAGCCGTTTCAAAGAATATTGAGACAATGCCGTCATGGTAGCCAGTTCTTGAAAGGAACGTCGTCATAGCAACCTCGGTCGTATTTGTCTTTCGGTATGCTTGAAATGTTGCTTATTATGTTGTTTCTGACTGTGTTTTTATATTTTCTTTATGTTACTGCCTATTTGCTAGTCTTGGGAGAAGTAATTGTCACGAGTCTTCCTTTAGAGAGTTTTCCTTACCGCAATAGGCTACGCTACCTACAACAAATTGTTTGTGCAACGTATGTAGTTTAATATTTTTCGTATGTTTTTTTTACAATATGTTTTTATAGATGATCGAGACATATGTGTGACCTCAACAAAAAAAATGTAGGTATGTCGACGGTATGATAGAAAAAAAATCTAACTAGCCTACGACATACCTAAATTTTTTTTGTTGAGGTCACACATATGTCTCGATCATCTATAAAAACATATTGTAAAAAAAACATACGAAAAATATTAAACTACATACGTTGCACAAACAATTTGTTGTAGATAGCGTATGAAACTGGGCATAACTCAGTTTGAAAGGCTTTCTTTTGCATTATTACTTTCTTTTCACCCAACTCCATTCTCTCGCGTTGGTCCACTTCATTTCGGTATAAAAAGGTAACCTATAAAGTTCCATCCAAAAACATTAAATAGTTTTAGCTCCAAACTTTCGTCTATTTATAAAACTGAAAGTATATTTTATTAGCAGAATAAATACTTTAATTTTTCAATAGAACTCTCTGTCATACACATGGACAAGCATAAGCAACTAAGCTAATATCAACCATATTAGTGAAGTACCTAGGTATTACCTGTTTATTTTCTTTAGTTTCTTGTGTACACTGACTGAATTAGTATCAGCATACGTCATTCATTCAATGACGTACCTAAGTAACAAACAGATAAGATCATGCACTATTTAAGATCTTTGTCTTTATTACATTTTCCTAGAGCTTGAACTGAGCAGAAAAGAAAGTATAAATATCTTCAAACTGCATACTAAGGGAAATCCCTTTACCAATGTATGTGTGGATGGTTTTCTGTCTCACCTTATTTTGAATGGAGAAGCGAGACGTAAAGTGCATCTATGCACCATTCATGGGCATTACGATTTGTAAGCACACAGCTTGCGGTCTCAACGTTTGTACTTGTAATAGGGTTGATACTACTTTGCCCTTAAGGAAGATTAAAAGTAAATTATGCTTTGTGGTTAGGAAATGATAATTTTATGAATGAAACTAAGAACCAGGTTACTAATTTATAAAAAAAAGTAATCGCTACTCATACACAAACGATTTTTATTTCAAAAAAGAGCTTGCTTTTTAACCAAATTCCAGACTTAATTCATGTCGCCGATTCAGTCTGTGTCTTTTAAAAGGGAAGAAACATATACGTATAACGATTCACGATTCAGGCTGATGACGATTGTTTGTGCTTTTAGTTGAATATTTATCGTTCCATGGGCTCCTATAATTCATTTTTTTAGTCTTAAAAATCACATGAAGGACTTTTCGATTATTGTCAAGTATGTTGAACTTTAACATGTTACCAACTGATGAGGAGAGTGTGGCTAGAAATTTGACTGAAACGAATAAACTAATTAGTTAGTTAGTAGTTAGTTGCCTAATTAGACATAGCTGCCATAACTCAGGGTCAATGTGGCTTTCCAATGATAAAATATTTTTTGAAATCGGCATGGTAGTTTTTGAGTTACAAATCTGTTCTCTTTATTACATTAGTGTAGATTACGTCACACAAATTCCATAATTTTTAACCCCTCCTTACCACACGTAGTTCGTACACATTTGGGGCTGTAATTACACTTTGTTGACTCTTCATTTATGACGTAATGGTATGACACCGACAAAAAAATCAGTCAACCACACATACCTAAGCATCTACCAGCCCTACCCAATACTTATACTTCATGACCAAATCGAAGAGTTACCTCTGTAACGCACAATCACTTACGACTGGAGATTCTCAACGCGGCCATGTTACAAGGTGGGCGTGTGTTTTTATTTCTGAACGGTCGGGTATAAGTAATAAGGTAAACATTAAGCAATGAAGGCCAGTGCCAGTCGTACCAGTTTGACGTACCAACTTCTAAAGCCGTGTGGATGTATCATATAGCCAGTGTTCCGCTAAGTGTGTACCGCGGCACACAGATGTACCATTGGTAGTTCATATTTGAAACTTATATGAAATACCAATGGTACATCTGTGTTATATAAAGAAAGTTATCAATCATGTAAATGAAATAAAAATTAGTTCATTGATTTACTAAAATATGATCTACTTAAAACAGCTTTTTAACTGTAAATAACTATTTTTGCTGGAAAATAAATCTTTCAACAAAACTCATATCATATCATTAGTCTAAAGGCCTCTTATTAGTTGACAGAAGGAAAGTGTACTACTGGATCCAAAATATCAGCTTGTTTAAGTTCGTTAAGAAATCAAAAAAACATTTGACACGTATTTTTTCATTCGCTACATTAATACAAAAATACTTTAAGATAAAACGATGACAAGTTGCGGGGAGACGCCTTGTTACGTTACTAGTGGGTAATAAATAAATGTACCCACTGATGACGTCACGCGACAATTCAATTGAATGTACCTCCGTTATTTTTTGATTAGGTGGAAAACGCAATAACACATGTCCAATATTTTTGGATAATTTAATAGGCGACTAAAAATCAATGTTTAATCCGTTCCCTATTAGCTATTATAAGTTTACACACAAAACAAAATTATACCTACGTCTAAAGAGCGGCCGAGCATCAGTAGGAACTCGTACTGTGCTCGCCTCAACCGACTATTATTTTAATTTAAATCGATAATGAATCTTACGGTATTACGGCAACATTTGATTTATTTACAAAACACGGAAGTCGATGAAATTATTAGTTTTCTCTTCTCGTGTTTTTGTAATTGTAGAGCTAAAATAATTGTTCCATATTCCAAAAGAGAAATGAGAACAAGTTTTATTTCAAACACCATCACGCTTGGTAGATAAGGTTTTTGGAATTTTCTTATTAATAAATGAATAAGCATAAACATGAGAAATGAAGCTAATTGGTAAACTTAGAATTAAATTTGTGACCAGTTTTAAAACATAATAAAATCTATCACAGCTTTGGTGAATGTGAAATCTTTATTCACAGAATGTAAATATTCTCAGTCAGGTCAGTTCGGGAAACAAGAAACAAGCACAATTTCTAAATTGTCTCGAGTCTGGGTGTACTGAATTGTCGCTCCCAGTTTCGTCGTCTAATATTTATAGTGCAACAAGGAAATCTTAATTTCATGTGTCTAGTTGATTATTGTGATTTATTAATCATTTTATGACCGGTAAAAACGATTATTTCTATAGTTTTCTGTTTTCAAATATTTCAGATTATATTAATTAAAAACCAAAAAATTTAATGTTATATTCATGCGAATCCCCTTTTTTATCTCTGAAGGTTTGTTGCGCATTTACCAAAATTTAATATTACGATTAATTATTTGTTGCTGAGTTGTTTATGTGCAAAAATAGAAGGAAAATCAGCTTACTCATTCAACTTCTCATTATACAGTCATAACTTCTCATTATACCTACGTGCAAGTCTCTTTGTCAATTTCGTCAAAGTGACAATGAAAACTTCACAACAAAATAAACAAAATCGATATCATATCATGAGTGTAGATAAAACGTATCAATGACAAAGATTAACAATGATACGAAATGGAGTTTATTGTCACCTTTAAAAATAAATTGTGGCTATACGATATTTTTGTTTGAGAAACACCTGACAGACTCACTGTCTTAAGTATGAAGATTAAGTAGGTAGATCATTAAGCGGTTTCCAAGTATCATAATTGTGCAGATTCTGTAAGCAAAATTAGAAGTACACTCAAATTAAGTTTAGTCTGAGCTCACCTTACTAATTTTGAGCTCACTCGCACTTTATGAGATTATTATTGAGTATTATTGAGTGAAATATTCATACTGCTTTATGTTATATTGCGTTATTGAGGCCCGAATATTTGTGATATCATGTTAATTTATTTTAAAAGAAACGGAAAATTCCATCTCCCCTTGCGGTGTGGGATCAGAACCCACGACCTTCACGAATCTCTACGTTTTCTGTTTCTATAAATATATTTAAATAAATATAGTTCGCTTGTGCGACGTGTATGTAGCAATATTTTTTATAAATCGTTGACAATCAAGACAGAATACTTAGATACGAAAGACGAACAACCTGTGTAGCAAATAAACTTAAAGGGTCAGACTTTTTTGCAATAAAAGGAATCCCTTTTTTGCAATCGCAAAGCAATATCAACCGAAATGGAGAAATGACTATGGCATTTAACTGACGCTAGCCCAGCTTTCTTTCTGGCTATTCCTTTAAACCATTAGACCTGTGAATAGTTTATTTATACATAATTTAGTTTTATTTGTAGTAACAGGGTTGCGAATATAATTGTATTTTCTTCTTATATTCTATCCATAAACATATCGATATTTTATGCGATATTGAATACCTATATATTTATTTATTTATTAATATATTTATTATAAATATATTATATATTTATTTATTTATAAATAAATATTCTTATATACAATTGAACTATCGACAGTTAGGCTCAGTTACACCAACGTAACCCTAACTGTAACTGACAGCAGATTTGACAGCTGTCAAAACTGTCATAGCCCATACATTTTTTGCAATTCGACAACTGTCATCTCGTTTTTACCGTTAAAGTTAAGTTGGTTGACAAGTCGACTGAGCCTTAGCGACTTAGGATGCGCTACGCGAATTTATTTTATCACGCTCTTAACAAATGTCAAAATCAGTGCGTCAGGTTCTGATTGGCTGAAGGTATTAGTGCAGGATGCTTGCAGCCAATATAGATACGTCGTTTGCTGAATGTGTGTGATGTGAGAAATTGTGAGAAATTTTGACTTACTGCATGCTAGTCTAAGTCTCTTTGTTTAATCATCATCAGAACCAACTTCTTTTGAAACAGTTATCAAAATTTGCTTGAATTTGAAAAGCTTGATAACCAATCCCTATTTGGCAAACAAAGGTTTTTACATTTTGAACGTACCTATTGCGAAAGTTAATTTTAACTATCTCTGGCAGTCCAAATAAATAAATAATAATCAGGCCAGTAGTTATTATTGTAACAATGACTTGATTTCAATGATGGGAGGCCTTTGACCTGCAGTGGTAGATTAATAAGGATGCTATTAATTAACTAGTGACACTAATTTATTTAATTCGTCGTTGTGTGTTTTTTGAATCGTTGCGTTACTTTACAAAGCGACATAAGGTTGAAAGTACGCCAGAATGTTCGATATTAGTTCTTATGCCCTGCACTTAAAGGTGGTACCAAGTACAAAGTGAAGATTCTAGACTTCCCTAGAATCGGCCTAATCGGCTAAAGTAGTTACTTTAAATTGGTGGCGAGTCACAATAGATCTGATAGGTCGCAGCAACCACCGCTCACTAGAACTGCACTGCCCAAGTAGGTACCTTAATAATAAAAAAAGCCCGAAGTGACGTTCTTTTGTCAGTTCATAGAATTTACACTTTAACCTTGTAAGGCCCAATGTAACTATATTTAAAAGGCAAGCATAATGAATTTTCTATTGTGTATGGTTTTCTGGGTAAAATGCCCTTAAATCTAGTCTTGTTGTGTAGGTCTAATTTGGACTAATTTGCTAAGAAGTACTTTCAAACGTTTTATGATTTCATGTGTTAAGTAGGTAGGTATTGAACTCCTAAGAAGGATTTAATCGCGAAAAGCACAATTTTATTGAATTCCCACCACAAACAAAATAATATATTATCTACTATGGTTACTCATTTACCGACCAAAACATTTAGACCAGTATTAATCATTATTTCTACTCATGCTTTATTGCCTGCTCTGTGTCATGGATGCTTAGGTATTTGAGATATTCTGATAATACAAATAATTTAATTAGTTCATACCCAACCTTGCATGTATAATACAAATAAATTCCAAACTGTGACCGCATAACTTCAGAAAAACTGGACCAAATTGGATATTATTTTTTGTTCTGTTCGTAATGGTCAGGACCATGTAAAAATATTTGAACAGTTTCGAAGATTTTGCGCGTGCAAGGCCGTGTCGAACCCCTACTATTTCTTAAACATTTTATTCGTAATGAAAAACATTAAAAGAAACCTATTCTCTTAGTAATCAATGCGGGAGCTCTAAATTTATATTGTGTACCAGGACTACCGGGTAATTAGTCTGTTAATCTTAAAATTGTTAGGTATTACAATTATTGCAAATATCTCTAGAGAGAAACCTATGACTTTTTTCCGATAATGGAATAATGAAGGCCGAGAAAAACGTAGATGTTTTTTTATGAATCAACGGTCACCTACCAGAGAGCCATTATTTAGGACGGGAGTCGACCACGTTTATTATTTTAACACGGAAATGGGAAGATGCTTAAACAGTTTTTATGGAATATTATAACAATGCTTAAAGTTAAGTTTTGAAAAATCTGAGACCAATCTCCATAGCTCCCTCCGGAAAATGAACACTAAAACAAAACAAAAGTGTTTTTCCTTTAGTTTCTTACTTAACAAATATCACACCAAATAGGGGAGGGGTTCTTATTTAGTGGTAGACAAAAACAAGCCAAAATAAACTGAATGGCGCCCAGACAAAGCAAATACAAATGTTCATTACATCGATTGTTCGACCTGAACGGCTTTCGACCTCTGATGCTGAAGTCAGGGTCATTACCGACTCCACCAAGCAACTCAAACACATGTGTAAATATGAAATCAACATTAATTTGGCATTTGTAACATGTGCCGTTGAAAGAGGTCGGAACCAAAAATAGACCCGAACTTTATCAACAAGTTCTGACGCGGTAACTTTGTTCCCACTTGGGTAATGACTTACGTGTCGGGCGATAAGTACAGTCTTTAAATACTTCAGATAACACACCGCTTGAGCAACTTCTGGTTATATGGCCCATTCGTGAGGCCCGACGAAAATTTGTTTGGGAATGTGTTAAGTTTCTATGTTTGTCAGCTGTAGGTGCTCTTTGTCAGCGCTTCCTAAATTAGTCGAGTTAACGGAAACTCCAACCAATTTCCATTATCTTTTGGTACAGTCAACAGCAATTCAAGGTAAACAGTTGTTCGATATTAGACCTTAAACGTACGATAAAAGGGCGGTACAAAGTTCAAAGTTCGTAGTCTGACGTGGTTTGGTCTGTAATGATGTCGGTAAGATCCTAATTTGTCTATCATGTGAAATATTTTATACTTCGCATTAGTAGATGTTTGTAATAATGTTAACATGTTGACTGCACAGACACAATTTCAACTGTAAGTGGTACTGTCAGTTTGACAGATTTGTGATTTGTGTTAAAGTTGAGTTATCATGTTTGGATGCTTTATGCATCCTACCATTATTCAAAACGAGTTTGTGTAGACGTGAGTATGTTTGTTGCTCTTACATAAAGAAACTGAATGGATTTGGATAAAATGTGGTTGCTAGATAAATTAAAATACCAGTTTAACATGTCGAATAGATATTTTTATCCAAAAATAACGTAAACAAAGAAGCGTGCATGAGCTAGTTTATTATATGGAAAACAATCAAATCATACCATAAAACTATGAATGGCTGCTGTGTGCGTTACGTTTCACCCCCCATCTCTATTGTCGTATAAGATGACGAAGGGAGACGAGTATTGATCCGTTTCAACGCGGTCCCCCTATTGCAGTGGCTCCCAACCTTTGCATCTGACGGACTTCTATTTTATTAATAATGGAATCACGGACCACAGACGTACGTAGATATAATTAAAAGAGGACTTCTTCCTTATGATAATTGATACTAAAAGTGAAAAGGTTTGTACTAAGTGGTTGCGGGTTTAAGTATATTGTACCAATTTATTTTTGTTTTCGAACTATCCTGTACCTTAAAGTTGACGTGAAGAATCGCCTAATGGTTTCTGCGATGGAGTCCCAAGTTTTTGAATTGTATGGTGTACCTATAATTGTCCTATGTCTCCCAAAGCAGGGGGCATACCTTCATCCCTCCTTAAACCCCTTGTCACTCTGGTGGACCATAAGTAGTCGGACTACAGGTTAGGAGAACCTGCCCTTAACAGATGTATGACGAACTAAAGCACTGTGGAATATATCTCAATACAAATTAAATGCCGAAATGTATGTACGCGCATAAGTTCAGGACTACTACAGAACCAAATTAGAAAAATATTTTTTTGTTATATTTGTAATTGTCAGACAAAAAATACTGGGATTGTACTCGTGCAAACCCGCGGCCCTAGTAAGCAATGATTTAATTCTGCTTGTAAGTAGGTATAGTTAAAAACACTTCTAACTTCTCTTTGGATTTTGTACAAAGAGTCCAAAGAGTAGTTTGTACCATGCCTATGTCAAAAGAATTAATATCGAACCTCATTTGGCCGAAACGCTTGAACAAGACAGGAAAAGCCAAAATGTTTTGCATATCAAGTCATCTTTGTGTTCATGGAATACTATTGGATAGCAAGCCGGTTACAAGCAAGGCAAAGCTCGATAAAGGTACTCCAACATTAATTTATTTTACAATTGACAAACTAACTGTGTGTCTTAGTGCAAAATTAGTAATAAGTGTAGCTTTCATTTGTAAAAAAAACTACTGAGTTTCTTGCCGGTATCTTCTCTTTAGTTATAGGTTCCGAACCGGAGGTAGCTTCATTTGCTTTATATAGAGACTATTCATAAGTATTACTAATGTAATCTATGTGAATAAAAAAATATTGACTTTGACTTTGACTTAAACTAATGCATAAATGTGCAAAGCGTCGGAAGTGAACTGCGTGGCAAATTGGTAAGCTAACTGGTACTAGCCAGCGCCAAGGCTTATTCAGTATCGACTAAACACAGAACGGTATTCTGTTGGGCTTTCTCGAGCCTAAGCCTAGTGTACGGTTACATTTCAATAATCAAAACGTACTTAAAGGTCTAGCAAAGCCTTAAATACATGTTATAGCCTAGATTATTTTAAGTTAGGTTTTTTTAATTTTTAGTTGAATACAGTATGAAGTGAAAACTTAAAGAGCATCATTAAAATCATGACTTTGGCGATAATGTAAAAGCCTGATTTATTGGAGTAATATTGCGATCTAGATTTTCCTTCCCCCTACCAGTTATTACTTGTTCTAGTAAATGCGGTAATTCCGCAGTGAGTCGAAAGACCACTTTGTCAGTTTCATTAAATGTTAATTATTTACCTGTATTGCCAATCAGAAACAAGGTAGATATGAGTGCAAGTATGAACTGTGGAAATAAAAAATAGGAACTTCTAGCCTTATCAGAACAGAACCTACCAATAGGTACACTATATTCTGGGGTGATTGCGTTACTAACTCTTCTGGCGCCCCACTACTTATGGGAGTGCCCCAGGGATCGATATTGGATCCATTGTTGTTTTTAATCTATACATATGATCTGCCATACTATGTCAAAGGCCTAAGTAAGATTGTATTATTTGCTGATGATACTTCGTTAATATGTATGGCGGGACTTCATATTTTTGTAGCTGTTTGAGTAAGGCGATAGCTGGCACATATGTATCTAAGGGTTTGTTCTGTTTCAAAATTAACACTTTAAATAAAACTACCTTCCTGCTGGTAATAAGTTCCGAATAGGAAGTCGTCACTTGTGTCTATGTTCAATGTCAATTCATTTTACATTGTATTAACTTTAGCTTTGAATGTTTGTTTTGCGTAAAAAGTATTTAAAGGTGGAATAATCGAGCTTTTAAAATTCGTGTACTATTACTTTACTAATACACAAAATACAAACTTCAATATTTAAGGTTGTGACGAAATTAGTATACTGAATGTCAACATTATATCAGGTAGTCACATAGGTAATTTAATTAGAAACTTACTTCTTAACTGTGACAGGACAGGGTTGTCAAATGTATATGTAGGTACGGTAAACAACATGTCAGTTCGATATTCGACCTTATGCGCTCGACATAAGAGCGGTGCTAAGTCCAAAGTGCGTAGTCTGACTTGATTTTATCTGTAGTTGCTAGGTACATTGTGTAAACCTATTGATTGTTTAAACGGACCCAACCCTACTCAAGTAATAATGAATTTATTCATCTCTCGCCGATAAATTTATTTTAGTCGATGACAACTCAACGCCATTCAAATCGCTGGGGTCTCTTTGTAATTTGTAATTAAGTGTTGTGGAAACGATATGGTAGCTAAAGTTATTATTAGGAAAAATAAGCTTAATAAATCTAATAAAGGGATCTAATGGGTGATTTCTGACATAAAGAAAGATGCGTATACTTTGATGTACGTTAACTCCCATAGTACTAATTATACTATTTTCTATAATCTAAGTTCAAAAATATTTTTCCCCAACTATTTTGCAATTTTTATTATTTTATAGAAGTAGCAAGAAATAACATCATACACTTACATTATAGGCTTTCTAAAATAACAATCAGTTCACTACCAAATTTTAAGTCCTTTGAGCTGGATCACATTTTTTTTGGTAAATATCGCAAGATATAAAATCCAACACATAAATTAACATGTCGTTAAGCTACTTTTTATGTTTTTAACAACGTTAGATTTTTAACTTACTTAAAAGTACACATTTCATAGAGCATTGTTCTATTTGGTTTCCCAAAACGCAAATAATAATGTTTAACATTATTTAATGTCACGACACAAAGCAGGAAAACCAACGTTTTAATGGTTTTAACGATTGTCCTGTCAAAAAAATACATTGAATATGGCTAAGAACCCTTGCGAATAATTCTCCTTTCAAACAAAATGAACATAGCTTCGTCCGTTCGGGAGTAACGATGTCATAGTCAACCTCATAACACGTCGTCGTTTTTGCGTCGATGGTTAAAAACATCGAAAGGCCTTAAACTGCATTAAAAAAAGAGGCTTCAAAAAGACCAATTTATATCCGTTTCCAAATATTTTACGAATCGTAATGTGTCAAAAATTACTAATCAGTTTTTCATCAACCGACTAGGAGTCTTTAACATCGTTCCATAATGTACTTTCCATACCAGCTGTCATCAGTCGTATTTAGCTTAGGCCTCGTTTAAATTATTACTATCTGTAACAAGAACGGATTGTTTTTTAAATATTGGAACCAGGCATAAGTCCTCGGCAACACTAAAAGACTTTAACGCAAGCTTAGAATTTGTCCTTATCATGGTAGCCACAGTTAAAATCTGACCATGAAAACCGCTTAACTTATTTAACTCACGCGCAACGAGGATTTACTGCCGCGGATGGGGTAACAAGTGACATTTTGGCGCCTTCTGATTTAGCGCATGACGTACATCGTCTGATGAATTAATCTATTGTTGTGTTATTTATTTTAATTACAACGCAAGTTGAAATGATAATGAACGACGAACGTATTTCAGTTAAGATTCATGAACATTGTTTATTTTAAGTAGCCATGAATGGACTGCGGTAATATTTTGCTGTTAACTGTAAGCTTTATATTTGAGGAGGAAGTAAGATGTTCCAGTCTTATTCTGTTGACTTTTATTATAATCCTAAATATCTGTGTTTGTGACTTTTTCACGTATAAACTACTAAAAGCATTTAGGTTTAAGTTTTAGATTGGTAGCTTAGATATTATCAAATAGTTTATTTTCAACCGGAATAACGCGAAAGAATTAGCAGGCATCAGGTAGTTTATCATATGAAAGGATTCGTTTCGTCGTGTTTCTTAAACGACCTATTATCATGCATGTTCGGCATACTTTAATCTTTTATCTATGATGAAAAACCCTGAACGGTGTTTGTGCTGAACTTAGCTCCACTTCCATATACATTTACATTTTTGTTGGTAAACTATTATGTAATACGTATGTTGTTTATTAACTGTACACCTACTTAAAGGGTAAGAAAAAAAAGAGCTTCATTTTAACTAGTTGACCACTTACCCATTTAGTTTTTAACCATTTCATGTTTGTTTTTCTTTTACTTTTTTCCTGTAGTTCATTTTGTTTTTATTTTTATTTTACTTGTCGTGTTGTGATGTCCAGTGTAAACATGTATCTTGTGTGTAGTGGTCAAAAAATGAATTTTCTTTATATCTTTCAACTAGCAACCCGCCCCGGCTTCGTACGGATGTAATGTAAATACTTAGAAATATTGGCTTTTCTATTCTTTTCTGCAAATAAAAACCTTCCTCTTGAATCACTTTATCTATTAAAAAAACCGCATCAAAATCCGGTGCATAGTTTTAAAGATTTAGGCGTACAAAGGGATATAGGGACAGTAAAAGCGACTTTGTTTTATACTATGTAGTGATGTAAATGTACAAGGGCCAAAAACAACTTATTAGACGGCGAGGCCTTTAGTGGGCTCTGATCAAACATTCATTACTCTCCAAAACCCATCAAGCAATTACCTTATTTCACCTTGAGCTATCTTTGCCCTGATTAACAGAGTCCGTATCGTCGTGTCTGATGTTGGCACCCAATAAAGACTAGAAAGTAAACACAATCTTTAGTTAGCGACGTCGTTAACCTGCGCTTTGACCCACATTATAAACGCCAAGTTAACGCACATTATAAAATAACTATGAGTTCACCTTTTCCTGTGTAGCTTTCAGACGAGCTGCCCGGGAGACGTCAAGGAGCTTTTCTAATGTACTTTATTTAATTTGCTACTGTTGTATTATATTATAGTTATATTAATAATCGAATAATGAGCATTGTCATGGGTTACGCTATTCGATAAGTTTGACTGCCAAGGAGTAGTGTTACTTGGGTACTTTCATGACACGAGTAAATAACTGGCGGCTCAGTAAACTTCATCACTGCTTACCATTTCCTATTCGTATACACAAAACAAAGTCAAATGTCTGCTATAAGACGATAAAAGTGTCGATACTGTTGATTGGGTGACAGCACACCTATCTAGTATTTTTAGCCAATCAGCGGCTGACGCAATGAATTGAATCGATTCTGACATTTGTTGACAGCGCGATAAAATTTACTCACAGAGCGCATCCTAAACGAGTATGAAGTGAAATATAAGACAATCCTTGGTTAGGTAAAAATTACGAGTACGAACAAATTGAAACGTTTTCTATAGCCGGAATAAATGTAAGATTGTTCATTGTCCGAAAAAGGCATCGCTATTAAACCAAGGATTAATAGCAATAGTGGGTGAAATAATGTAAATTTGTTTTGACAAATTTGATTTGCTGCAGACTGGTAAAATAACTGATCCATTCAGCGGTCGACAACAAAACCACAATTCACAATAAAAATACGTCATCAATATCCCCATCGGAAATAGGCCACTGTCCCGGGTCGCGACAGCCTTTAGTTTAGTTAGACTATATAATACATCGCATGCTATAGAAACAACAATGTCGCTTCATGGGCCACGGTTTATGGTGTCACGGCATTTATAGACCCAATGCCATTCAGCCTACCATAAAATACATGGTAGGGGCAAAGCGGTAAACTTAATAAATGTCTATTTTAAATGATTGCTAGGGAAATTCCTCACATTGAAAATGCCTAGTCTAGAGTCAATGCAGATCACTGTTTCTTTTTCTCCTTTTTGTCTTTTGCCACTGTACACCTTTTCTACTTTTTCATGCTTGTAATGAGTTTTGGGTTCGTGCAGTACTGTTTGTTTTTTTTTCTTTTTCTACTTTTTCATGCTTGTAATGAGTTTTGGGTTCGTTGAGTACTGTTTTTTTTTTTTTTTTTTTTCTACTTTTTCATGCTTGTAATGAGTTTTGAGTTCGTGGATTACTTGATTGTTGTTTCTGGAATTACTGAGAGATTTGTATTCTGCAGTGCGATTAAAGTAAATCATCCTTAGTACAAAACCCTATCCATCTGCACAAAACTATTAGGAGAATCTTGAATAAATTATATTTACGACTCCTTTAACCTCTGTGATTAAGACGAGAGGAAAACATGAAAGATTGCGATTGAAATCTGACTCAATATCTACTGATTAGATAATGTGAAATACCAGATCTTTTTATATTGATATGGTTTAGTAAAACTTCTATGTGAACATTTACATTTAGCATAAACAAGCACATTTAAATGTAAACTACGTTCAATAAATATTCACGGTCCACTGCACATGAGCTAGTGGCAACGCCTGATTAGGTACGTATGGGTATGACTAACGTGCTAATAATAAAAAGTAGAAAATAGAGGAGGCATAACTGTAATTCATATGTCACGATTGTACACCGAAAAATAAAATGATTGTAACTAATCGAAATCTCACCTGAAAATTTGTATCTCTTGTCAAATAAAAACTTCACAGGCAGTAAAAATTGTAAAAGTGTCAATTTCAATAATATAGCTCTATACTTACTAATTTGTTTTAAAGCTTTTCATGCTTTGTATGATTTGAGTGAGACATTCATTCAGGTAAATTAAACTGCAAACGTACAGCCAACGATAACGCCAAGGATTTACTAAAATGTCTTCCCTAAACTCAGGTGATCAGAAATCATCCTTACAATGCAAGGAGCGTTGCAAGCATTTTTCACTTCTTCCTCGAATTACTATTTAAATTCACACTGATCAGCGAAACCAAAAGAATAGCAATTGAAAAATAGCTTCGAAACGGCAAAGGTGTTCATAATCCAAGGGCGATCTTATCACACGTGCAAAACACACTTTAATTAATCCAATCGCATGCCGCTTGTGGTGCCGACTTTTTCTTTTTCCGTTCAAGAGAAAATAAAGTTAAATTTCTTGCGGCAGTTGTCCGCACTTACAATAATTGCTGGCAGCTGCTCATTACACCACAGAACCCAATAGGGCTGCCAGGTTATGTTAGCGTGGAATAAACACCTATGCCCTAGAGCGAATACACCACAATATGCCCGTAAAAATAATTCTCTGAACTTAATTGCTTCAATGGTTGTGAACACAAATATTTCATGCTTCAGATTGCTTAATAGGCATACCTACCATATAGGAAATTCCTGTGAATAATTTCTTTCCAGTCATGAAGACTAGCCACCGATCGAATTAAAAGCAAATACATAAATGTATGTTGCACAAGGTATTGCGCAATTGGTGAAACTCGAATGAGTTTGGCAGTAATCTGTCGGAAGGGCATTTTGTATCGTCTTCGAATAGTAAATGAGCTCGAAATTTTTTCCGTTTCAGTTTTGGAGGATCTATCCTGTGTTTTTTCTTTTTCTTCTTAGTTAATTGAAACAAATTTCAATGTTGAAATAAGTGAAGCTGTTTATGGTAACCCTATTAGATGTAATTACTAGGTACCAAGAATTTGATCCGTCCATATCCTGCACAGGAAATCATAAAGGGAATAGTTGCCGATAGCATTCTCGCCTTGTAGGCATGCACCGCATTTGGGCTCCAATAACAAACAGTGGCCACATTGCCAACAATGTTCCCGGTAAATTTAGCGAGCGAAACGATCTCAAGACTCAGGTCCTAATTTTGTTAGACGAAGTATTAGATTAGGTAAATGTTTAATAGGTATCAGAAGAGGGATTTTGGGCATTGCCAGCGTTTTGTGGAATATTTTGTGGATGTCACGATTATTTCCCTAATATTTTGTTTACTCACTTACAAATACTTTTTGCCTGCTTATTATAAAAATCAACAAAGCAATTAGGTTCATTATCGGTTATTGTTTACATTAGATCAAGATAGACATAGGTACTTAACTCTACAAAACATTTACAGGAATTGATCTTACACATTCATACGAGTAGGTACTAGTACAATTTAGGCGGTCTTATTACTAGATACAGTCTTTGACTTTGTAATGAACGAATTAGGCAGTCTGATAGCTACATTCTTTGTTTTTGTTCTTAACGTAACCAATTTTGCATTTGTAGCACTAACAAAAAGTTATACTATTATTAAAATGTCAGTCGTTGACATTTTCATGGATGCTTTCCCACTCTTTTGCTTCGATTTTAGTTAAAATTATTTTATTACCATCGCAAGCAAATAAACTGGTGAGAAAATGTATCACTGGTATCCACCAAGGAGTTCTCTTATCCAGTCATTAAATACCATATGTGTTAATTTTAAGATTTCCATTTATTCAACACTAGCAAACTACCCCGGCTTTGTACGGATGTAATGTAAATACTTAGAATTTTTGGCTTTTCTATTCTTTATTACAAATAAAAACCTTCCTCTTGAATCACTTTATCTATTAAAAAAAACGCATCAAAATCCGTTGTGTACTTTTAAAGGTTTAAGCGTACATAGGTATATAGGGACAGAAAAAGCTACTTTGTTTTATACTATGTAGTGATGTGATTGCATAGAAAGATGTAGTGACTGAACAAAATATAAGTGTTGTTTTTACAAATAATCGCAAACACTCATTAAAATGCTAGTTTGTGGTCTACGAGTATCTCTAGTATTATTTTAAAGCGGCGTACTTTTCCGTTGACATCCCAATGGAAGATTTTCAATTTATAAATATTCAAATGACCATTTGCTTCAGTTTCTTTTTTTGTATGTCCTAATCTAACAGCATTAATTATGCCCAAGTGAGTAGGTACCTATCTTTTTTCTGCAAGTAACAGTCATCAGATTTCAAGTGTGAACTTGGCACTTTTTTGTTTGAGCATTGTGGTTAGTGTAAAAAACGAAACGAAACGAAAAAGGTTATGTTTAATATAGTTATTTTCATGATCAAAGATGATCGAAGTAAATTTGAGCTATCATTCCAGAATTCAGTGATAAAGGTGTTAGGAACGACTTTTGAGTTTAATTTTATGTACCTATTAGACAACATTGTTAGACAAAGTTCTGATTCTGTGGTAAGTAGCTAAAGCAATTGTGTTACAGATATGAGCAACAACGACGGTACCACAAAACCCACCCGAGACTATATCGCATCTTCGGTAGAACAAGGGCGTCTACTCTTGAAAACGAAACGAACAAACGAAAAATTTCGTTTTTGAAGATTGATCAAAAGTTAGGGAATTAAAACGTGATTTTTGATTTGTATAAATAATATTTTGTTTTTTGATAACGCTTTATTCGCATTCGAAGTGTGTTAGTTGCGATAATGAGCAATAAAAAATACTAAACGTCATCGGATTCGACATATTTCGTTTTCAAGAGTAGACGCCAAGGGCAGAATTGGCTACTTGACAGTTTTTTAAAAAGTATTGTAAAATGTGCGCCCGTTCATTTTATATCCTAAGCAATTCGATTTATTTGGAAATAATCTAAATAACCAGAGAAAAATAAGATTTTGTGTAACACATTTAAAACGCGCGCGAAAACGCCTAGTCGCGTCATTGTTGCAATTATGACGTCAACGTCCTAGACAACGAACCGATACGCATAGGAACGACTTAATTAAGATAAACGGAAAATGTTTCAATAAATTCTTTATACGATTAGAGACACAATAATTCAATTTAATCGGTAAAATAATTATTGTTTCGCCACATTAAAATAAACAATTTTCGCCGACACCTGATTCCGAATTGCAATGGTGGTTTCCGTTTCGGTTCTATTGTTCCACAGATAAAAAAACTAAAAAATATTTTGCTAAAATAAAATACTAACTATGCTTTTAATTAAAAAGTAAAAATGTAAAATGATTACTTAACTAATAAGCTAACATATCTAACACTGTTCATATTTTATTGTTAACACTGTCAAGTAGCCAATTGTCAACTATCTTAAAAACAAAACGAATAAAAAAACTAAAAGTTCTTAATTCTTGTAAAGCACATGTCTAAAAAGAATATAGTATAACTAGCTGTGCCCGCGACTTCGTTCGCGTGGACTACATCCTTTCATGGTCGGTTTTACCCCTTTCTCCCCTAATATTCGAAACAAAAAGTAGTCTATATTTTAATCCAAGTTTCGAGCTATATTTGTGCCAAATTTCATATCTCTAACTTCAAAAATAAACATTTTTCCATATGAACTTTCAAAGGTGGTATTACCCCCATCCCCCCCTTATTTTCTAATAAAAAGTAGCCTATGCCCGTTCTTGAGATTCAACGTATACCTATACCAAATTTCATCAAAATCCGTTCAGCCGTTTAGGCGTGAAAGAGTAACAGACGGACAGACAGACAGACAGAGTTACTTTCGCATTTATAATATTAGTATGGATGGTTTATGTCTTGCACACTAAAGCAAAAAAATATCTTAAAATGGCTCTCCTATAAAATTGCAAAAACTGCAATTGTGCCCTTGTTCTACCGAAGGTGAGTGCGATATAGAAAAGTCAGTTTTCCATAGTGACCCGACCGTAACCGGGATCTCCAGATGTGACGTGATTCCAAAATCCGGCCCGCTCCCCTCTCGGCTATGGAGGTCGTCTAAATTATTATAATATTGGCAGGCTATCAAGCTCTTGTGAATTATTCATTAATAGTACTTATTAATGTGTACAAACGCTCCAAACCAAATCGTGGCATGTACGGTCGAAAGCACGTAACAGACACTTCGGACTTAGCGCTAGCGCCCTTATGGCGCGGGCATAAGAACTAAAATTGAACAAGTGTTAACCTTTATATGCTGTCACCGTATCTACCTATCTACAGAACAAATTCGCAGACGTCAACACTTAGATGCACATTCAAGATAAAAACTTGAATTGTCAAACGTCCTGATGTCATTCAGTACATATGTCGGTATTCACGGGTATGTGACTCTGCATTGTTAGTAAGCCAAAGTTAAAACGCACTGGTGCGGTTGCAGAACAGCACCGTACAGTATTATACAAAACTCACTGTGTCTGCGACTTCGTTCGCGTGGGCTATTTACTTTCATGGTCGGTTTTACTTCTATCTCCCCTAATATTCGAATTAAAATTAGTCCATATTTTGATCCAAGTTTCGAGCTATATTTGTGGCAAATTTCGTGTCTCTCTTACTCTTACTAACTCTAAAAAATAGTCATTTTCCCATATAAACTTTAAAAGGCGATATTACCTTCATTCCCCTTATTTCCAAAACAAATAGTAGCCTAAGTCCGTTTTAGATGTTTAACGTATATCTATACCAAATTTAATCAAAATCGGTTCAGTGATTTGGAACTATACGTGTGTGGTAAACTAAATTAGTGTGTATTTGTACATCTATGAAAATGCATAGACCATCTAGAAAACTGGAGAGTTAACGAATTAATAAGAATCTTATAAAATGAAGACCTAAACTTAGTGATTTTAATATTATCATTTCATTGTAACAAAATTTACAATGAATTTACTGCAGAGAAACAGTGATTATTCGAACTTGAAGAAAGAGAGTAATTTTAATGTTGACACCAGAACATGAATCTAATTTTAGGCAGCTTTAATGTTATTTACAGCGACCGATTTAGCCTCAATGTCAATAACGTTTCATTATACGTAAATAATTGTTAAACAATTACGATGCAAGAGAAACACAATCGCACTTTCTATAAAGTAGATGCCACTAGTCTAGTGGTTTATAAATGTAGCTCAGTGGTCCTAGGTTCGATGCGTTGGCAAACATCTCAATATTTTGTTGTTCATTACGATGTTATCAGCTTGAGCCTGTAACAACGTTTTAATTTATGAAAATAAATAATCAATACTGTTAAATACGTGCGTTTTAAATGGTTTCTTTTATCACTTCATCCATCAACTTCGCTTTCTTGATTTAACCGTAAAAAACGTCATACGCCTCTGTTCTAAGATAATTAGATTTTTACGTGCCCCGTTCTAACTTTTAATTATAACACAGCCGATTCTTATTCCTGATCTGTACAAAAACACACACATAGTATTATACTATTAAAAGTTTCTATAAACTCACCATAAGACAAGTACACAAATATAAAGCAACCGTTCCGGCTTAACTCCTTTCATGGCACTGCAATATCTTAAACAAGAATGTGATCTCGAAAACTACACATATTAACTAGTAGCTCCACTAACAAGGAAAGAAGGCCAAATACTCTCTTATTAAAATACCAGTACGAATAGATGATACTCCAAAAAAACGGTCAAGCAACCCGTTCAAAAGCGCACCTGACTTGCGTCTCGTTTTTAGCCGAAATTGCCGCCAAACAGGTTTACATACACAGCTGTTGTGCTATAGTAAACAGCCACCTGGTAACTCTTTTTTTTGCTAAACATCTTGTATTCATAGAAATTAAGCACAAGGCCTGCAAAGTAGGTCGTGCAGTATGTGCAATGTGACGTATGAACAAACTTTGATAGCGCAGGGCGGTTAGCGGCTACCGAAATGAAACCGCATTTGACAAAAATTTCGCTAAACAAGAATAAACCCTGTGCCATGATCAACTAGGTTTTTCTTTTGGAGAATTCTTAGTTTTTGCCGATTTTTGTGAGCACTTAGGTACTTCCTTTGGACAATTCTTTCTCTTAGTAATTTGTTACTTTTTAGTTTTCTGAAGATGTTATCATTTTTATGTATGGGTTTATCGCAATAGCGATCACTATGCATGTACTCCTATTTATTGAGGAGCTGAAACTGTGGCTTCAATCATCAGATCAGTGGCTTGATTTCAGTAATTGAATACTTACTAAATTATAAATGTGAATGTTAGAAGCGAATGCTTAGGTACGAGTTTTCAATCGAAAGCTTGGAAAAGTAAGCACCTAATTTGCGAATTAATTTTAAAATGAAATCAAGGCATCGCAAATGTACTGCTAAGTACACTGCCTATTATTATAAAGAACAGACCGTGAAAACGAGGTCTGCATTAATATAAACGAACAAACACACCGACAGTGCGTAATTTACATACATCTTTAGTGCTTTATATCGCCGGCCAGGTGGCTGTCTTGTAATCCGATAGCATTGAGGACCAGACAGTTTTGTGGTTTTAATAAAAAATAATAACCTACGAGGTTATAATAAATTCGCTGGTACTAATAGGCCAATTCGTGTTTTGAAACTACGGCATCAGTGCCCAGTGTTTGATTGTGGCGAGTGTTCATTGCAATTTGAATTAAAATTGAAAACAAACCCCCAAAACTACTGTTCAGGCTCGATAAAACTCATCGACTGTCCTCGGATTTTGGAGATGGTGCGGATAGCCAAAAAAAAATCAGCAGCCTTAGTTCGTCCACTGCTGAATGTAGGCCTCCTTTAATTCGCGCCACATTTTTCTATTCCGTGCTTCCCTCATCCAGCCCCCGCCAGCAGTTCTTCTAATGTCATCAACCCAATGGCTTCCTGGGCGTTTACACTACGTCTACCTGAACTCCACTCCAAGATTCGTCTGCTCCATAGTTGGTCGGTTCTATGGCAAACATGACCAGATCACTGCCAACTTCATCGTACTAATATTAATTAATAATATTACCTAAAATCAGGATAATCCCACTTCTGATGCACTAAATTTCTAGTACGTAAATTTAGGCTACATTAATTTTATTAGGACGCTTAACAATTTTAGACGATTTTTTGTAAATTGAAACACATAGTTCATAGTTTCCATATCGGTGGTATACCACCTTCAAGGGATGTTAAAATAAAGAACCTACCTATCCTATTTTAAAAATAATTGGTTTAAACTTTTCAAGACATACAAAAAGCTGTATGTATTTTTCCAATGAGATCATCCATAATGCAGTAGGTAGGTATTGTCACATGTTTACAACCTCATTCTAAAGTAATTTTTATAGTAACACAGTTGAGTCACAAGATCACAAACATTTACATTTTATTGCTCGTTCGTCACTGTACACAGTTCGTTTATTTTCTTTCGGTCTTTTGCACTTTATCTTTTTAAACTGGGAGTAATGCTTGACGTAGGTACTTTACCGTCACACGAGGAAGGTGATCGCGTGTGTGGGACTAGTCTTTCTCTACCACTCCCTGTTTCAGTGGGTAGTTTAAGTCTGCACTTCTCAGGGCGGGGAGTCCCACACACGCCGCTACCTCCCTCAGGTGACGGTACAGTACGTCAATGTATTTCCCCTCGTAAAGAAAAAAAGGGTTGTCCAGACACGATCCCTGGCCAATACCAAATACTAAATAGGTTAGAGGGTCGCTCAGATAAAAAATCATTTGTTGATTAATAGGGTTTAATATGCAAAGTCGCTTGGCTGCCAATATGACATGACTACCAGCTTCTCATACGAATACGACTTAATATGTAAAATTTTGATTTGTTTCCTACAAAACAAAACCATAACTTCCCTAAAATATTAATCCGCTTACAGGTTAGTTTGAATGTGGCTGAATTAAACAATAAAGAAAGGACATAAAGGAAGGAAAACCTACTTATCTAGCTTACATTAAACTAACTTATTTGTTCAAATCTCTTTCAGCAATTTTGTCACAAAAAGTTCTTTTAAATGTAGAGCTACTTAACAATACAGGAAGCAACCTTAACAAACGTACTAGTTGACAACAACGTAACCTTGACAGTGTATTATCTAGGTTTTCCACGTACCAAATCAATTCAAACAGCATTCTGTACATTTCTAGTCAAGCATTTTTAATCTAAAACAGTTAGAAACCGTGAAAGTATTTAAAATCATGTATCTGATTCATATGTCCGATTACAATGGCGACAACTATATTAAGCTACGTGGGCCGTGGCCTGGTATAGGATGGATAACGGAGCGTCTCCGTTTTACGAACTGAACCTAAAAAAATCAGCCAATACAAGGCTAAAGCTCCCATCTTCCAATAATGGTTACTGACATAATTACTACGGGAGCTAAATGTAGGCTTGTAATCAAAAACTCGAGTTACTCGAAAAGTCCAAGATATACTTTTCTAAATCCGGTAAGCCCCGAGTTTAAGACCCGGGAGAATTCAACCCCCAGATCATCAAACCGTAACAGACAGAACATACCCTAGTCATTTTAAATACTGGTGCAAACAGCTAGGTGACCTCACGATATCTTTATTTAAGGGGGCAAAGCATTTTTGCCCTCAGCTGCTACGGAAAAGGCAGCAGCGTGTATGGGACTCTCCGCACCTCCACAGCCGGGACTACCCAACTAAACCGTAATAATAGGTAAAAAGTAAACATCACGATAGGCGCTCAACAAAGAATAATGCAGAAATTATCCGCATAGAAGCTAGAACTTATGGGCAGAAATCTTGTAATATAAATAATCAATGTAAATGATATGTAAGTTCCATTTTCATTTTTATGTATCCGGGAATTTCCTCGTCTAATTTGAAACACTAAACGTATAATCGAATGCATGTTAGTCTATTGGATGTAGTACCGCTCTTATGTAAAGTGCATAGTGTACAATACATAATTAATTACTAAATCGGACCGTATGTGTTCGTCTGATGTGCATTTGACCGAAAGTATTAACAGGCTTTGACATTTGCTACATTAGTTTGACATTCGACATCGAGTTCAAGGTTAAATTTATTGTCGCACAGTTGTTCAAACATCTTACTCAATCAGATTAGACTTTGTATTACAACAAAGACAAAAAATGTAGAATACCTCTTATAGATTTTATATATTTTACGATCAAAGCTACATCACGGGAAAGACATGCTATTCCACATTAGTCTTTACGCCATAAGGACGGTACATTATTATGTACATAATAAGAAGTATAATGCTATTGGCAGAGTGATAATTTACGTTGAGACAAAACCATCAAAAAAATAATGTGTTTGTAAAGCATCTACTACGATAGAGCACACATGGCCTTAATGACACTACTTGTTAAACACAAACAAGTCATTGCCAGATTCTAATCAACAATTAGCATTTAATTTTGTTGTGTCGAAAGGTCTATGATTTGAGAGTGAAAAAACGAAACTGATTTTTAATCCTGTCACAGGGAACTTTAAACCTTCATAAGTGTAAATATTTTTTTTTATGTCGCTGTAATGTTCAGATATTCCGCTTTAATAATAAATTATTTCTTCAAACAGGGATTTCGTTTTAATAATGAATTTTCATGCAAATACGAGTTGCCATCGGTTTTCTAATACCTAATATCTAGCATGCTCAGTGGTTGCTCAGAACAGTGGCTCTGTATTCCCCCACTGCAGAGCTGAGATGAAGGCAAACCATTTCGTAAATTACTTCTTTTTTTATCTTCAAGCGAAGCATCTACCTGGCGCGGCGCATTATCAACTGGGGGAACTATTAACTCTAGGAAGTTGTCTTAGGAAGTACAAGGGTACTTCGAGTTATACTAGATTTGATAAGTCCCTGTGACTATAAGGGGCTTAGCCAATTGGCGGATAACGAACTACGAAATCATTTCGACAAGACTAAAAAGTGTGGGATCGACTTAAAAAAAGTTACGTGATCTTGAAATATCAATCTCAATATTGTCGAATCAGTATTGATATTCGATAACTGTTACTTGCGTACAGTTCCTGTTCAGTCAGAAATGTAAATAACTTAGCACTACAGTACTAATCCATGGATAATTTTATACCAGAGCTTAGAAAAATATTATAGGTCCCGTAATACTTCTGTTTTATGACTTTGTAGTTTCCTGTAGTACGCATACGGTTTTGGGTTTGTATGTCAAGCTGACGATAATTTATAGCTCATTGTATTCCTTATAGCTCGAATGCATAGACTGAACAACTAGGACAAAACAAGATTAGAATTTATGAATTTGAACTTTAGTGTCTCTGAAACAATTTGACCATGCTGGTTTTTGTATAATGCGATTTTGTTAAAGCAGATATTTACCCTTATACCTACATACTTATATCTATATTTATATACCCGCAATTGACTTGACAGTATTTGAAAAAGTATTGTTAAATGTGCGCCCGTTCATTTCATTTTAATAATTTATTTAAAAACTGTTTTGCACAAATAAGTACAACAAGTGGACTTACTGCTAGGGGCATTCTCTACCAGTCAACCCTTGGGTCATGCAGATAGTTTGTATGTCCCAAACAACGCTTTCAAGTACATAGCCAATTTTTCCAACCTTTATTTACGACTTTAATTTTGTACATATGCAATATCATAGTATCTTATAGTAAATAATTACAGAAAGTGAAACGCTTCCCAAGCGTACAAGCAAAATCACGTCTGACTACACATTTTGGAAGTTATATAGTCCGCATAAGAATTAACATCGTACTGCAAGTGTTAAATATGACATGCTTTTGCTGTTCACTTGATTCCCAAGTCTTAGTAGCAACCCAAGCTGAGGTTTGAGCCCCGTTCGATTCGCTCACACTCTGGCAAGATTAAAAAGATTTTAATCAACGTTGTTTTAAACTGTGGTCTTTTGCTAATCATACTAATATTATAAATGCGAAAATAACTCTGTCTGTTTGTCTGATCGGTTTGTGAACCGCCGATTTTTATGTAATTTGGTACAGGTATATGTTGAACCTCTAAATAGATATAGGCTACTTTTTGTTTTGAAAAAAGAGGGGGGAAGGAGAAAAATACCGCCATTGAAATGTTATTGGTCTAATGTATACGAATGTATATGTTATATGGGAAAATGTTTATTTTTTAAGTTAGAGAAATATTCGCCTATGTCCGTTCTTGAGATTCAACGTATACCTATACCAAATTTCATCAAAATCCGTTCAGCCGTTTAGGCGTGAAAGAGTAATAGACGGACAGACGGACGGACAGACAGACAGATAGACAGACAGACAGACAGACAGACAGACAGAGTTACTTTCGCATTTATAATATTAGTATGGATAGGGGTAAAACCGACCATCTATATTTATTGTTAGAAAAGACTTAAGTGCACGCGTTCTATATCGCGCAATGCATATTCATATACATATACTGAAGTTAGATAGGTAAAGAAAACATCAGAAAACATACAGTGCTGGTTCATAAATACAACAGTGTTCTACGCATCTACGTCTGTATTTGTTGGTTTCACACTCCATGCTTCACTGTGCAATAATTCGTTTTATTCCTGCATGAATCGAGGGCCTAGGAAACCGGTCCTAGCACAAATGGTCTTAGCCACGCCCCTCTCATGCTCGCAGCCATGGTTTATAGATGTCGTATCGATATAATCAGAATCGATACGTTAATCGGAACATGGATGTGGAACGTTCGTCACTAGCCGATAACCCGCAACATCTGTTTTAGTTTTGATTTTGACGTTATATCGTTAAACTTAGTAATTTATCTAATTGCCTTTGTATTGTAATTATGAGTTAAACTACTATGAATCATATTAACTTTTATTGGGCAACATCACATACATTGCTCTGATTCTGTGGTAAGTAGCTTAAGCACTCGTGTTACAGAAATTAGAAACAACGACGGTACCACAATACCCAGACCCGAGACAATATAGAAAAGTTCGTTTCCTATATTGACCCGACCGGGGATCGAACCCGGGACCTCAGACACGCTAACCTCTCGGCTACGGAGGTCGTCAAATTGTCGGTCCCTGTTTAATAAACAACAAACTTAGCAACAAGAGCCTTTTATTTTATAGCCATATCATAGTCTCTTTTATGGAATTCATTTTTAATTTGAATGCAGTGTTAAATATGTTTTTTTTTTTAAATGGTTGGTTGTAAGTGTCAAAAATACGAGAACGTCACGGAATTAGAGCCCTTATGTGCTATTTTTGCATTTGTAAACCATGTATGTAAAGTAATGGTTGCAGTCGTTATGATTAGTTGTTTAAATCATCTTTACGATCATTCTTATTGACAAAATTACGCGTTTCGAAAATACATTTAGTGAATGATTGACGGCTGAATACCAAATAGGTATTTATTCTGCAACCTGTTAGCTTTATGACGAAGAAAATTTAAGATAAAAGACCCGTTACATTATTATCATACCATTCCATACTATTATTTTTATCAACTTAAGTATTTAGTTTCTCATCAGTTCGTTAGGTCCAGTATCAACTCTAACGATATCCTTTTTATTACAGATTTTCTTCAAGGAGTTACTGATTGGCTGGACAAGGTCATAGGTGTGTATCTTTATATTTTAAATATTTATAACATCCGGGATTGAACTAATAAAAAATTGCACATCGAAAGACATGTATCAACATATATTTTATTATGTCTATTACACACTTTTAAAAAAAACTAACATTAATCATAGAATAAGATTTTCGCGTTCCACTAGCGGACCGAACACCCAGTGGTTATCGCGAATTGCAACTTTTTCATTGGCGGCTATGATGCAGCGTTGGTTTGATGATAGGTTTAAATACGAATGACATCATTACGTAGAAGGTAATTTCAATATTACGCATGTAGGTACACCAATTTACATTTAACCGTCTAGGAATTACAATAAAGCCAACCACGACGGCTGTATTATATGTTCGAGATCGGCCCACACGTTCAAAATGAGATTCGATGTGCATTTTTGCACGCGCATCACCAATATAGGTCTCAAGTTCAATTGTATGCAAATATTAATATCATATCAAAGAACCGTCTTATACGCTGATCAGTCGTCATCGCCACAGTTGACTCGTAGACACAGTTTAATCCTGACTTGATTACGAATATCCTCTAGATTTAACTCCTATGGATGAGGTACTCGTAGAGCGACAGTGACTAATGTTTGGAAACGATATCAAAAGTTAAGCCATGCACGCTGCAATTTGTTGTATTTATGGGTGACATACATTAGTCGTTAAACATAGTCAGATGGCCTCTGGTGTGTTGAGAACATCTGACAACAAAATTGGTCACTTGCCTTTTACCCTTCCCCTAATACATAATTAGGTCCGCGTATTAGAACTATAGCCCGTTCCATGTCTTAGTTTAGATGAAGCCTGTGCTAATAAGTAGACATAAAGTACTGAACCTATGAATTATACATACCTATATGTTACGAGATTTTGGGTTTGGAATAAGAACTTACAAAGAACGTCACCCAATTCACTAGGGTGCCATTAACTAAGGTCATTTGAGATGGTAGCGATTAAGAAATGTAGGTACAATAGTATGTCGGTGGGGTTCAAATTCATTCCAACACACAGGTTAATTGGTACGATCAAAAGCAGACTATATACTTTGGGCTTTGACCGCCCTTATGTCATTAGCATAAGAACTCATTTCGACCTGCAAGCGTTGACCTTGACGTGATGTTAACTGTTCATAAAACTATCCCCCTAAATATTGAGACGTGGCTATACCAGCATATTCTTTAATTGCTTATAACCGTATAAAGATGACCCTTCCAAACAAGTTGACTTTTTAGTGATGATAGAGTATTGATTCGAAGTAGGTATGTCTGAACCAATGTAGACGGTCAGTAGGTGCTAAAAAGTTTGTTTGCATTAGGTCATAGTGTCAATTGTATGCAAACTCATACATCAGCACATAAGGCCACCGGGTAATTCTGATTGCCAATAAACGTTCATGTCAACAAACATGATATTCTGTCACCGTACCAGAATGGGCAGGTTTTTAACGAATGGGAGCTCGTGACCAAGCAAATCAAATCCGTTTTATTATATTATTAAAACACATTTTTATTTGTTTTATGCAAAGCTTGTAAAATCCTTTTTCCGTGTTCATCCATTCAAATATATTAAATTATCATGTTTATCAGTTCTGGTCTTTAACGATTTTAGTCCATAACATCTTCCTACATTGGTGCAATTTTCTCTTGATGTAAACTATTTACCAAATCATTGATGTCACAGGAACGGTGCGCGATTAGTTTTGTACCAACTTTGCCTGATAAATTTATCTTATCTTATCAGACCTAACTTCACGTCTACCTGATACACAAAACAAACACACCTACGGAATGGTAGATAACGCTTCAATACTCTGACTGTTGCATTATATGAATCACATTAAACAACTAATTGTAATAGGCACCTAATTCTAATTTTGCATGGTAGGCCTGTATAGAGAACGCAAGGGATCCCGACTCCCCCACAACTGCGCAGCGTTGGCCACCGAGGGGGTTTTAGTCGGTACAGTCAGCGTCTTTAGTATGTAAACAACTCAGTTCCTTGTCACATTAATCTAATTGTCTATTTGACTTACTCTGTCACATGGACGTTTAATGTGACAAAGTACTGAGGTGTATACGTACTAATGATGCTGACTGTACGGGCCCGACACACCACTCTCTGTTCCCCATAGAGAATGACGGTGCGGTAGGCATTTCCCCCTCGACAACAAAAACACCTAGGTACTAGCATGCGCAATACGTCAAATTTCTCTCCATGAGACAGAAGAAATATTTCACAGTTATAAGCCTCTATAGTCTAAACAGATATCTTAGGTTGTGGCATCATTTTAGGTACATACACGTCATACAACTTTTATAAAATAATATTTTAAACGACGCACTTAATCTTACTATTATAAATTTTGTGTATAGATTAGTCCCATATGCAAATGTTCTAATAAATTATAATTCTGATACCTAATTAATTACGTAATTAAAGTAACCATAATATCCAAAGGACTGTGTGGTTTAATTCGAGTCACTTATGAAAATATCGCTTTGAGTTACCCGAGTCGCGTTTCAAAATACCGGTTTTGCCATATCGATGCCACAGTGCATTAATAACAGTGTGCCAACACCGCTTTGACTGTTATGCATACGTAGCTACGTGTAAAGTTCTATTCCAACTTATAACAATAGCTTTTACCTGTGACTTAGTTTGCGTTATTATATCATTTAAATATATACCAAATTTCAGCCACATGGAAACTAGACAGAATAATATTATCTATTTACCTACATACTCCGAGAAAGCAACGTTGAAAATTATTGCATACCTAACGTAATTACATTTTATCGTTTTTAAGCGTTACATTATAGTAACTTTATCCCCGGATGATGTAACTGAACTGAAATATCACTTTGGTACTAAAAACCGTTGTTTCATAACTTTAACATAATTTTCATCATATTGACGTGTCATTTAAATCCGGATTAGATCACAAATTAATGTAATGGAATTGTTGTGTCTCGTCGTCGTTTTAATAAAGTACAGGTTTTTAACTGACAAAAATATATTTATAACTAAAAAATAACACACAAATTATCTTACTATTTACAATTACACCCCTTGTCTTG
This sequence comes from Glyphodes pyloalis, assembly GCA_037074685.1. Lineage (NCBI taxonomy): Eukaryota > Metazoa > Arthropoda > Insecta > Lepidoptera > Crambidae > Glyphodes > Glyphodes pyloalis. Next base: position 4,864,035 of record JAYKKO010000004.1, read on the forward strand.
TCGCTGTCATGTCACGTTCTGTCTATATTCAAAACTCCTAGTCATGTCATCGTCTAGTCGCCTTGCTGGCCAGCACCAGGCCGGCAAGGAGGTCAGTCGCGCCGCAACAGGAATTTAAGGGATTAAAACACTGGCCAGAAAAAATCAAGAAGAAACAATTTATCCAACCCAAATTAAAGTTCCTTCTTATTCAATTATCTACTTAATACTTTATACATCAATATTGCTAGCATACCTACTGCCATGTTCTCTACTGTGTAAGTAGGTATCTACTTATTCTGAGTCTGCATTAAACATAATACCTTAGGAGTATGTTTACTAATAGTATGATGTTTCACTGCACCGTAGAATAAAACGACCAGCGGCGAACTCAAACGATCAGTGTTTTAAATTTTATTAGCTCTTACCTCATTTGCATTTAAATTAATGATGGAAGGTACTCACGAATCCTATATCACGGCCTCTTTCTTTCCAACCATTTGCCTTCTTTAAGCAACCAATGTCAATGAGATCAGGTGTTGGCCACTGTTTTCGAATGTGAAAAGTTTTCCTCAATTTACGAAAGCACGTCAGACTGCATTCACAATTTGAAATTTTGTACCGCTTTTATGTCACAGGCATAGGGACTGAAATCAAACTGCTAGACACGCTGTTCACCAGACAAATTTTTCCTTACCTACCCATTATCTTATACCTATGTACATAAATATTGGAACAACTGATGACGGCTGTCGAGATCTTCTACTTTAGACAATATCCTTCATTTTCTCATAAGATTATTTTTATTATCCAGAACGAAAAATAAATATTGGCAAGGTATGTATGTGAATAAGGCATATTGACTGTAGGTGGTCCTGGCGGTAAATTAGACAAAACAGGTAGCACTTCGGTCATCGTTCCTCGTTCCACCATTTTTGTTAACTTCTTTTTAATATGTATTAGTTTACTATTTAACTTCGGAAATTGAAGTTTTCTATGGTTAAATATGAGTGGTTTGTTACAAAAAAAAACCTGCCTTTTTTATGAATCTCCCTGATCGTTTTATTCTTATTTTTTAGTATGACAGTAACAAAGATGCAAGTTATCTGGATATGTCAACTATCGAATTCAATCAAGCTGCGCCTGAGTACGAACAATAGCCTCAGACTGCATTGTTAGCGCAGGCGTGAAAGCGCCGCTTTCTATAATAAATCCTGCGCATTACATGTAGCTATCCGCATAGACAACCGCTTAGCAGACATGGTGACACTTTCTGAGCAGTGAAACGAACGTTTGCACGTCGTCTTCGTGTAGTGTACACGTTAACGTTATGAGCAATAGCCACCCCAAATTTAAAAAGAGAATTTAATTAGATTTAGAGATGTAAAAAAAATATAATTCGGATTCTTTGCGCATCTTGGGTTTGTAATTCGTAACACACTCAGCCACACAGATACATAAAACTAATACCACCCAGCTAGATACGGGGCCGTCGATTTTGCTTCGGGGGTTAACGATTTTCAAGATTCCTGTCTGTCAACAGTATCAGTATTTCAACATATCCGTTACTCCGAAGACGCCGTTGAAAAGGTAGCCTTAGAAATATGATTACGCTAGTTTCTTAAAGATTACCCCTTTTTTTGATAAAGGATTTACTCAAGTGCGGAAAGTCTGTTAAAAAGTGTTCTCAGCGATGTCAACCCATCCTACATAAAATCCTGGAATGACATTTTTGCGAATTTTAGCGATAACTTTTTTACAATATACTGATTCGGTATCAAGCCCCACCCAAACAAATATTTTGTTTCCGCCATTGTTCCGCTAAGGTAGATAGACAGGTACTTACAGATTCTAGGAAAGCAAATTTCGCAAATAGACGCATAAATAAACCGGTAATAAACCGGTGTGTTCCTATGTATTTTCTGGACATCGCTTTTGTACGGAGAATGCAATAAGGCCGGACAAAGTGCTAATCAAAACACTTAGTGCGTAGGCGTAGGCAGTTGCCTCACAAATTGCCTCATAATTACAGATAAAAGACCTAAATCATGCGCCTTCGTTGAGTCAGGGGCTTGTTACGTTTCTAATCTTATCCCAAACTACGTACAGACACTATTTTGAGACTATTTTCCAAAATTAATGAGACCAGAATTGCTGTGGAGGATCAAGCGAAGGCGCAGGTACCTACAGTCAGCACATCAGAATATACACTTGGATTTTGTCCTGCCCTTATGTAGAGGACATAAAAGCGAATATGGAACTGTCTATCCTGAGTAACTATCTTATAAAAAGTAACAAAATGTGGAAAGTTGAATAATATTTTTTATGGCATACAATCGACTTAAGACTAAATTACAAAAGTTTTTGCAAATCTATTTAGGTCTTATCGTTGTAAAACTACTATCTACTATTAGGTAGCCTTTAATAGAAGAAACGAAAGTAAGGAACACTCATTAAGAGTATTGTAAGAGGCTTTGTTTACAGATGAAGTTGCTTACTAACTCCCACGTTATTTATAGTAATGAGAGATGAAAGAATGTATACAAATTTAATTATAAAAAATATTTTTTACACAAATACCGACTTTTCCTAGATTTCTCCTGAATGTCATAATACCTGGTTATTATATCAAAATCGGTTCATAGGCGACGAAATTATCCGATAACATAATTAAAAAGATTATATGGATGATAATAAATAATAGTTTTCGGTGTCTAGCTTATACTTAGGTTAGGTAGGTATATGAACCGACTTAACACTGGAAGTGATGTCTGTACCATTTCTAATAGTCCATATGAAAGGCTGAAAAAAATGAAACGAATAATCTCTATTAGTATAGGTACTATTAAAATTTTAAAATAATACAGTTCCTACGTAAAACATTAAAACTATGCATTTTGAAGCCCCAACAAAATATTATCTATTGTAAATCTTGATTTTCCTATAAAACAAAAGAGTGACGAATATCGCACGTTCATAAAGGCACGACAACATACCGAACAGTTGGACAATGTGTGGGCAGATAAGATTTCACTCGGACAATGTCGTTACATCTGTTTGAGCCCGTATTAAGTGACTGCTATTGTGTACTTAACTCGTGTTTGCCTAAAGAACGTTTGAATGATTAACACTACAATTACAGTTCTTAATATAATGCATTTTGTTAATTTTCACTTTAAAAAGGGAAGGAAACGAGCTTAAAGGTAAGCGCGCACTTTTCCGTGCCGAACGAGTCACGTGAACCAAATTTTAGAATGATTTGTTCGAAATCTTATCATACCGCGCACACTTGCCAGCATCAAATTGTCCTAACCCGGAGGCATCCGCCGATCTAGGCACAGCAATTTTTTACTAGTAGGTACGAGTACTTTACAATTGTATAGAGACGATTCATACGTAAGCATTACTCATGTAATCTATATGAATAAAAGAAATGGGAACAAAGATTGTACGTACACACTTTGGAGTTTGTACAGCTCTTATGACACGGGCATAAGCACTAAATTCGAACTGCAAGTGTTGACCTTGATGTGCTGTTCACCGTAGCTTGTCTCATATTTTATTCTCCTCTTGATATTTGATTCCCTGTTTCATTTGAAAGGCATATTAAGCCGTTAGATCTAGTTTCCTTTGCCAGGCCTCCGCAAGTCAGATGGCAACGTTTGTCAAATTAGGATCGTAGTAGCGGACCCTATGTTTCTTAATGGAAAGACGACTGGTATACACGCTCTGTTATTCCCTCTCGCCACCCCTAGCTTTGTCCCTCCAATGATAAGAGGTCGTCACCGGATGTGACAAACTAGGTGTCAACTGGGAAATGACTGGAAATATATTTTTGGTTGTACTTACTGTACTTTTTTTCCGTAAACAATGGTGTCAGTTGATTTCGAATTACTTACAAAAAGGGAAGGTCTATTTTGTGTAACTTAATTGGGAAGTGATTGCATTCCCTATTTGTAATTAGCCACCCACCCATGCATCACACGAATATCAGCATATGAATTATACGCCTAAGTTCTAAGTCAGATCTAATGTCGCGTTACGCGTTTTTTTGTTCAAATAAATACCGTACAGGTCGAGCTAAATAAAACCGTATAAAAAATCCCTCATCACCCGGGGAGACAAAGTTAGGGGAGTGAGGGAAGGCAATAACAAGCTTGGAGAAAGATCATGTTATATCTACCCTAGTAGGTTTGGATTATTAAGCTTCTTTAACAATGGATTTGCCGCTATTTAAAGAAAAAAAGTGCACCGGCACAGTTTATTTATTTAGAACACGTGATGTTGATCAACGTGTTCTTTACGTACAGTTTTGTATATGAAACACGACTTACTAATCCATTGTTACCTCAGAAAAGTGTGTAACTTAGGCACCCTATTGTTCCCCGCTACTGTTATTCCTAGCGGTCAATAGCTGTTTCGAGAAAATTTCATAATTGACATAATTGGTCTTTCACTCAAATAGATACTAAAAATGCTTAAAGGTGATAATTATTTTTAACTATTGATTGATCTAATATTTTTATCATCGAGTATGAAACGTCGCTGGTTATTAAATCATAGAGAGAATCCTAGTGCAAGTTACATATTTTTTTAGAAATAGACTTAATTCAAAACTTAATAGCTAACAGTTGATTTCTCTCGTTTCAGAGTTCGCTACGAGATGGGGGCGAAGTCCCGGGAGTTATTCCTGCTCCTGGCAGTATGTGCTGTCTCCAACAGTTTAGTTCCATACAAAACTGATAAGACCGTCGGAACCACAACACCGGCAGACGACGACGACTACGGAGACGAAGTACTCTTCACTGAAGATAGACCATGCCCTAGAGACTGCGTATGCACGCTATCTCAGGGATACAAGATAGCCAAGTGCAACCGTCTCGAAGTAGAAACGCAGAAATTCGGGGACGACATCACTGATCTCGTGATCGAGAATGCAGACCCCAAACTGCCGATCCAGCTCACAGACAACATATTCAAGGAGCTCGGCCTCGACCAGATTGCCACTGTGAAAATTGTGAACAGCACAATCGACTTCGTTAGCCCCAAAGCATTCCATGGCCTCGCCGAGCTTTATGCTGTGAACCTATCCAACAACAAATTGAAGAGCCTGCACCCAGAAACGTTCGCCAACAACAAGAAACTGTTGCTGCTTACTCTGGCAAATAACCCTCTGAAGTTCCCCGAATATGGCTCCGACAGATATTTCTTGAACACCTCTACTGTACAGGAGCTGGATGTTTCCTACTGTAACATGAGGTACATCACCGCCAACACTTTCAAAAACATGCTGGGTCTTATGTACCTCAACCTGGCTGGAAACAACTTAAGTGACATGGACCCAGACACCTTCAAGAAACTTCTGGACTTAGAGGAGCTGGACTTAAGTGACAATAACATCGTTTCCCTCCCCGACGACATGTTCTCTGAGAATAATGAGCTGGCAACGCTCCATATTCAAAGGAACCCTATTGACTCTGTTTACGGACTTAACATCTCAGATTTGCTCACTTTGAATGCTGGCCAAACAAAAATAAGATTTGTGGGACCTTCCATGTTCAATGGCATGAAATTCATTGCAAACCTGAACCTTAGTGGAAACAATATGGAGAAAATCCACAACCAAGCATTCCACAAGCTTGTTGAGCTCAATTATCTGGACCTTTCTTACAACAACTTGACTTTTATGTCCAGCATTCTGATCAAAGAAAACATAGAAATGGACATTTTCAAAATTTCCAACAATCCCCTATTGAGACATTTGCCTGTGAACGGATTCAACTGCTCAGCTGAACAATTCAACATCTATCTCTTCGACGCATCCAACTGTGGACTTGAAGAAATCTATGACGATTCATTGATTACTTTCACCGCCTTATCTGTGATTAATTTCTCCGGCAATAACATTAAGTCTTTGAACAGCAAGGTATTTTCCTATTGCCCTAAGTTGGTCGAGCTGAACCTAGCTGACAATATGTTAACGACTCTTGACGCCAAAGTGTTTGAAAAGAATACTGAGCTTGGTAAGCTGAACCTCCAAGGCAATCCTCTCAAAGTTTTGTCTGCGGAAGTATTTGTTCACACTCCACTACTAACCTGGTTGGATATGAGCAACACCGAATTGACATCACTCTGGAAAACTAGCAAATCCAATCTGGCAACGCTGCTTAGCAATTTAACGTTCTTGAACGTATCCCAGAGCCGAATTTCGGAGATCAAACAGACAGAGCTCAATACGTTAAACAACTTAAGATCGCTGGATATCAGCAACAACCCCTTGGTCTGTAACCGTGAATTCGAAAATCTCATGACCTGGTTGAGCAAACGCAAAGTGTCGGCTGATGTGCGCCCCTCTCGTATCGGCAACCTGGCCACGTACACTACTGACGATGAAGAGCCTTACAGCTGGGAGACTCTTACTCGTAAGGTTTGTGGCAGCGCCATCGTGCATGCTGTCGAGCCTCTGCCCGCGGTATCCGATGAGGAGATTTGGGAGAGGATTGACGAGGACGAACAAGGCAACTTCGATCTGAAGAACACGTTGGACGATGGCAAGGTCGCTGACGACGCGAAGGCTGACGACAAGCTTGACGCCGACGACGCAAACGAAGCCACTGACGACAAAGACGACGATGTAGATGAGGACGCAGATGACGAAGACGAGGATGATGAGGAAGAGGACGACGACGATGCCTCAGAAGACTACGACGAAGGCGACGATGACGACGTCGAACTCAAATACAAATTAGTACCGAACAACTCCACTAAGGACGCTGTGACCACCCCTAAAGAGATCGACGTCACGATGGGCGTCAACTTAAAAGAAAATGAACCGTACTACGAGGACATAGAACCAGAGGTGGTAGTCCACGCATCTATCCATGACGAGGACCACCGCTACTACTACCTGTGGCCCATCCTGATTTCAATGTTAGGCGCAATCATACTTCTGCTCGCCATCGCTAAGTGCGTTGCTATGATGTGTACTAGAAGGACCAAGCAGGTGAGATATAACAGTGCCATAATCGCCGCCATGAGCAACCCAGGTCGCACGAAGAAGGATTGCGGCCTGGTCTACCAGCAGCTGTCGGAGGAGCTGACTGGCCCTGCCACCCCCAAGCTGAGCCGCCACCAGCCTCTGCCCAGCGTCACTGTCGCTTCTAACATGTCCTACGAGAGCAGTCCCTTCCACCATAACAACATCGTGCCGGAGGCGGTATGAGCACACAAACTGGAGTAACAGTCATAATTAACAGTAACTGCCTTAACTCTTAATAAGCAGTAAGTGATAGTCGAAAGGTAGCGCTAGTCACATTCACACGAGGAACCACATTTCATAGTACAGTGCCTTCAACGAATATTTCGAACAATACTGCGACCAACGTTTTGTATCTAGCGCTTCATGATTATAAAGTAACAAAATGAAGTCAAATTACAACAAATTAATTTAAGATATACATATTATTATATATTATACAAATTAGTTGATAGGTTTATTTTATGTACTTAAAATTTTAAAAATTAAACTCTAAAAAAATTTAATGTTGTTTTCATTTATACTCATTATCTGGATTTGGTATATATACATAAATATATACGGTCGAATTGAGAAGATTTTTCAAAAACATAATTTAACAATAACGTAACTGTCTGTAATCCATTACGTAACCGAATCTAGTACCTACAACACTCAAGGACCTTTCGTACAAGTTATAAGTCACTTGATTTTCCGCATTTTAATTTATTGAACAGCGATTTTGCGGAAATAATAACTCATATTTCTTATCGCACTGATAAAAAACTTATTCTAAGCCATTTAAATATGTAATAAAACTAGGTTACTTTTCATTGAGGAAAAATTAAAAACATACAATAAATTATGAATTACAAGTCAACAAAATTATACATTTTGCATGCTGCTTTAAAGTAAGTAAACTTTTGTTGTAGCTGTTTGTCTGCTATACATGAATATAGTTTTATTTCTTTTCTAACACGTCCAAATTCATAGTAATTTTACTTCAAAAAAGTAAAATTCAGTGAACTAAGGGATTTTTCCAAGGTCTGTTGCCAGTCCCAAGCGAGTGAATTTTATAATTACATATTAAAAAATAAACTACTACTTCTCTTATTTGTAACATAATTTAAATTTTAATTCTAGCATTATTATTTTTGTAGTTAATCTACATTCTAGCTGCAACCTTTTTTCTCATATAGAACTAAACTAATCGATTGAAAGGAAAATAACACCGCTGAGAACTACTTGAATATTTTCACAATTAAACAAAATTTATAAATAAACCATATATAAATTTCATGGCAAAGGTCTTTGCTTCTTTTTGCATATATTTGAAACAGCCAGAAATAATCAATGTAATAGTTAAACGTGTTTGAAGAAGACCCAAAATGGCTGTTTTTAAGATTTGAAGCCAAATATCTTAGAAATGGTACGTGATAGAAGTATTTTAAAGCCAGAATTGGCTTCCTTATGCCATTTTTAGCTAAAAACAGCTATTGGTTTGCGTGCACCAAAATCATTGTTGGCCTGTATTTAATGGCATAGTGAATTTTGAAAGGTACCGAAAAAAATAATTGTCATAATGAAAAGTTTTACTTGTTTGTATGATGTTTTGTATTCATCAATAAACAGTCAATGAATTTTCCAGTAACTTCGATAAATCTTCTTCGGAATGCGCTAGTGGAGTCAGCTTTAGCAGTCGTTGCTAGAATAAAAATACAAATAAATCATATTAATACATTTATCTAAAATACGCATCTAATTTTAATTTAATAAACTTGTATAGGATTTTGTACTACTTAAAATCTAATTGTCTATCTAAATATTTTAATTTTATGAAAAGATGTAAACGTTTCAATTGAATGCAGATATTCATATTTGTATATTAAACTCATCACTCAATTTTTTTTCTTCCAATTCATAAAGAGACACGAAAGTCGAATTGTTCAAGGCCCGAATATGTTTAATGACATTTTTATAATTATAGAGCCAAGTTGAAATTAACCTCTTCGTGTCTTGTTTACTGTGTATGTATAGATCAATCCTTAATTCTAATAGAACTGAAACGGAGGTTTTTAAGATTTGTTAGTGTACTCCGCCAAGGATTATGTTAAGCTAAATCTGAACTCCAGTGTCAGTGAAATCGTCTTACTAACCTGAGGCAAGGCTCCTTTGACAAGCTTAGGAATATCATCAGCCGTGTACCCGAAAGCACTAAGCCCATTCTCGATCTTCAACCTATCCATGTACTTAAGTATGACTTCAGCGAGCACGTCACCGGCGTCAGCCTTCTTCTTGTTGGTGACGTCAGCGCCGAGTAAGCTGGCAGCTTCGAGATGCTTCTCAGGATCGCTGGCTGCAGTGAAGCGGAACACGGCGGGAGCGGTCACCACTACTGAGAGCCCGTGAGGGATCATTGGATCTTTTCTGAAATAATGTAAGAAGTGATGACAAAGTTTGCTTGTTTACCACCAATTCTAATAGACTTGTTAATACTACTGATAGTTGAAAAATAAATAGTGAACACTAATCCTTTTATACCGGCAGCCTATATCTTCACTGAAAATGTTCTGTAGCCAAATAAAGGAGGCGACAAAATACACATGAAAATTATCGTTTGATAAAAAAAATTAGATGGCAAGACATAATTCAAAAGTCCTAACTAGATTGGTGTTATAACAACATTGGTTCATGGATTGTACGTTTAAATTAAGTTTTGGATATAAATAGTATACACCGCACTGTTCGCCTACGCCATCTATCAGCATTTGAAGGTACTATTTAGTCATCTTGTGGATAGGCAGATGTCGCTACAGTGTCTTAATTAATATAAAATAAATAATAGCCTTTTTATTTCGTACTTATTTGTTTTACATTTTTTTTTAGGAAGTTTAGGATTTTAACAACTTTTTATACTTAAGTTTATATATTTGTACTCCTATATATATTTTAAATCTAAATTAATTTGTTTAAGCAAATATTGAACTTTAGATTGAGCAAAAAAAAAACTACTAACCTAGTTTGTTTACCTGTGTCTTAATTATACGCACCTAATATATTGCAAGGATTTGTTGCCTTCTAAGAGTACCAAGGAATTAGTAAGCATTCAAAAAATGCTCGCAATCTGACGAGATTTACAATTGCAATACCCTCATAAATAATCGCAAAATGTGTTGGTAAGCGCATAACTCGACAATGCTTGGACCAATTTTGACAATATTTTTTTTAATGTTCTTTAAAGTCCAAGGATGGAATATCGAATAATTGCCGGGAAAACTCTAAAGACAGCCCTTTTCTTTTTCCAGTACAAACGTTAGAGTCAAATCACATTCCATATCTTTTTGACAGGACGAAGTCTGTCGGGTTAATTATACAGTCGTCCACAGCTTCCAGCTGTAGTGAAAACATACCCATAATCCTTAGGCAAGAAGGTCTTAGCATTGCCAGCAATGGGGTAGGCGAGTCCGTGGCAGAGGTGCACGCCTGCATTTCCTATTCCCACGCCTGCCATCGTGCTTGCTAAATGCATACTCGACCGGGCCTCTATGTCTCCCGGGTTGGACACAGACCGCGTGAAGAATCTTCGAATGGTCTATTAAAAAATATATATATCATTTTTATAGTGCTTCACTTCACACTAGGGAATTTTAAATATAAAAAAAAAAACAGAAAAATCTATTAAGATACCAAGGAGGCCTACTTCGAAAAACGAAGTATGTCGGATCCAATTTTTAACGCTCGATCGAATCGATACTTATTTACATCGAATGCGATTTAAACGCCATGAAGGATCCTTTTGTTTGTTTGTTTCGTTTTTGTGATTAGACCCCCTAAGGTGTCTTCGATTCCGTGGTTTTCAAACATTTCTGCAACAAATGTACCACGGGCCGATAAGTAGGTATGTAGTTCAAAACATTTACCGGAGGCTAAGAGCTCAATACAACAGAAAATCACCTACGATAACTTGCAGTTAACTCATTTGGAAGAGAAGCACGGGCGTGAAGGTCGTGGATTCATGCCCCACACCGCAAGGGGAGACGAACTTTTTCTGTTACTTCAAAATTAAAAAAAATACATGTTTGCTTTTATATATACCGAGTTGATGGTAGGCACTCGCCCGTCCTGAAGCTGTTGACTTTGTTGTCCCTAGACAACAAAGTCAATAGATGACTGCAACACCAGCGGTATTAGACAAAGTACCTTTGTTCTATCATTCTACATACAGTAGTAAGTAGTAGTAGGCAAATATATCATAGGTATCATTCAATCTTGAACGCGCAAATCTCAGGAACTACTTGTTCGAAATGCTAAATTATTTTTGGGTCGAATAGCCCATTTATCGAGGAAGGCTTAGGCTTTACAACATCACGCTGCGATCAACTTAAGCGAATAACCAGTGGATGTTTTTTTTAAAAACGAGGATAGTCCAACGCATGCAAAGCCACGGCGGGCCGCTAGTAGATTATACACAGCAGCCACGGCACAATTCGTAACGTAACTTAATTCAGACACAATGTATGCTGTTTAAGTATAAGAACAAGCCTCCAAGCAAAACTTCGCCCACGCGTCGGTTATCGTATTGCTCTTCTGGTACGCTTGTAACCTAATTACAGACTGAATGTATGCTGTTTAAGTAAGAATAAGTACAAACCTCCAAGCAAAACTTCGCCCACGCGTCTGATATCGGATTGCTGCCCTGGTACGCCGGCCTCAGAGCGGGGTTTGCGGGCGCCGGTCCCCTCTGGTCGTAAGGTATCGCAGTGAAGCTCTCCAGAGCGTGACAGAACACATCGAAGCCAGAGTAGTTAGCCACCATCTCTGGCATGGTGAGTGTGTGGAGAGGGTCTATGAGGGCCAGGTGCGGGCGTAAAGCGTTGTACGATATGCCTGTCTTCGCTTTTATTTCTTCAAAGTCGAATATGCACGTGCCTGTCGTCTCGCTGCCAGTTCCGCTTGTTGTTGGTACTGGAAAATAGAAAGTAAGTTTTTTTAGTTAGGTAGTAGTTAAATGAAAGCACAGGTTTCGATCAAAGATATTGTAGACTAGCTACGCCCGCGACTTCGTTTGCGTTGACAACAGGATTTTAGATTTATTTTTTCTAAAATAAGGTAGCCTTATTACTCCTCATCACATCAGCTACCTACCAATTAGGCCTCATCAAAATCGGTCCAGAGCATTAGCCGGTAAAAATAGACAGACAGTGAGGCATAATTACGAAAAATTTTATTTTGATCTGTGTACCGTAGCTATATGTATTCATATACATATTAAGAAAAAAAACGGTTACTTCAATATTACAGACACTCCAATTTATTTTATTTACCTATAGATACGAAAAAAAATGGTACAGGCAGAACAGGGCTTCAAACAATATTAAGCCTTCTTTCCGTCTTATTCGCTTAGTTGTCGCGCATATGGTATTTATACGCGCATTATAGGTTTAAATTAGATTCGACTACATTATGACATCTGAGACCCTTTTTGCGATGCTTGTATAGATATCCAGACACCTATGTACGGTCGAGAGCGCGTCAAGGTAAACATTTTAAGTTCGATATTCGTTCTTATGTGCACGGACGTGCCATCACCACCGCACATTCAAAAACCAAAAACTACATACTCGCAATCATAGGCTTCAACTTCACGTCGACAGGTTTGCCTTTCCCAATTGGCGCGTTGACGTAGTCCAAGAAATCTGCCTCCGGATCGCAGTAGAACAAGTTGGCCGCCTTGCAAGTGTCCATTACTGAGCCGCCTCCGATCGCCACGAAGCTATCGAACGTACCCTCCTTGGCGAACCGCACTGCATCTTTGAAACTGGCAACGAGCAAATTTTTTTACATTGATCCATACTATTATAAATGCGAAAGTAACTCTGTTTGTCTGTTACGCTTTCACGCTTAAACCTCTCAACCGATTTTGATGAAATTTTGGTACGTAGGCTACTTTTTGTTTTGAAAATTAGGGGGATGGGGGTAAACCGCCCTTTAAGGTTTATATGGGAAAATGTATATTTTTAAGTTAGTGATATGAAATTTGGCACAAATATAGCTCGAAAATTGGATTAAAATATGGACTGCTTTTTGTTTTGAATATTACGCGAAGTCGCGAGGACAGCTAATTATCTAAATTAAGCGCGACGTCACTTCTTAGTATAGTTTCTACGAATAAGTGACGTAAACAAGGTGGTTGTTTCTTTGATGCGCTGTATCATCATCAATATTTATTGAGTTTATGAAGCAAAAAATACGTTTTCATTGAATTTTGAAAATGTTACTGATGGATTTAATACTTAATGAAATAGTTGCTTTTTTATATTAGGATAAAAATTGTAAGGAAACAAATTTCCGCGAGCAAATTGGCCAGTTTTTTTGATAAATAAAACCTTTAATATTACAAATTGCAGGTACCTGGTATCGGTAGGTTCGACTCGCACTTTGTCATACACTTTGTAGTTGACTCCATTCCTCGTGAGAGAGTCCAGAACATCTTTAACCGGCTTCAGTGACACGAGGTTTTGATCTGTCATGACGCAGACGTTCTTGGCTCCGAAGTTAACAAGATCCATGCCGACTTCTCTTGTCACTCCTAGCCCATACCGCACGGTAGAATTTTTGATCTGTAAAAAGTGAAATAAACTATAAGTTTGACCGAATCAATTTTAATTGCTACTGTTGATTTGCCGAATGTTTTGTCTTTCCACAACAACATTTATTTCTAAGATAATAAATATCGTTCGAACTGACTCCCATGATCTATTCATTTCGTAATAAAATACACTTTTTTAATTTGTTAGATTTTTTAAGTAGTTCTTTACTATTTTTTTACGTGATTATTTTTAGAATGACGAACTCCACTGCAATCGCAGGACAAATTTTAAAGAACTAACTAACCTAGTCCATGCAGAATTTCAAGAACCTGCCTCTCACTCTTGTGTACAATCCACACTCCACTGTACTTTCCATCATAACCAAAGGAAGTATTATATGCGGTCTATGCTAGTTCATCTTCCAATATTTAAGTAATTATTACTATAGCTTAGAATAACCTAAGTCAAAACCAATTTTGTATTAACCAATGGCATAAAGACACCGCTCTTAGCAAAGTACACATGACATTATTTTGTAAAGTTTTAAAAAGGTTATCTTTTACCCTATAACAACAGTTAAATGCCATCAAAATTTAATATTTTTAATTTTTCATCTCCTTTTACAATGTTCAATATTTTTCTATTCTTTTAATATTTAAAATTTCGCTAGTTTCGCGCGATGCACTATAAAACAGGTTAAAAGGTATCAGATATGAGGTCTGATCGTGCTATCTTAATTGACCTAGCATAATAAAAACTTATTGATTTGTTAATCAAAAATTAATTCCTTCAAAAAGAGCGTGACGAAACATCTGGCCAGTATAGCGATGCGGATACTACGGTATCAAAACCGTTGTCATCGCGATGTGGGTTCCTCTCTTGCGTACTGTTATACGAGGGGTTGGATTTTGTATTTTAAAAAAAGAAAGTTTTTATTTTAACACTGTTTAATAGACAGACACTAATTTAGTTACACTTTTTGAATTTAGAGGGACAAGCTTTCCGAATGATGGTCGCGATGTGACTGAGCTCTCACTTACAATGAGCTCAGTGGCTTATATCTAGGATGCTGACGCAGCAGCATTACCCAGGGATGTCAGCATCCCTACTTACAAATACAATATATAACATCCCCCTGCTTATGAATAAACTATACCACTTTTTGTGTGTAGTTTATAGATTTAGAATATCCTTAATGCCGGCGCAGGATTAGGAGACAATTCTATTTCCTCATTTTCAGGAGGAACCCTAGCAGTTGACTTTGGTTTTACAATTTTCCTGCAAATACCAGCTTTGTAAATTTTATAAAATATGAAAATTACAATAATTATGGTTAACATACATGTTACACTGGAATAATAAGTACTATATAAAACAATATGGGGTTTTTCTATTATGTGATCAAGTTTATGAATTGCATCGTTACTTTTATAAGTTAACGAGTCTAAATCTATGTTTCTTAAATTTATTACAGGTATGTTGGATTTTAATTTATCAAATTTTAATTTATTACAACATTGATCATCTATAAGTGAAAAGTCTGATTTAACTGTTTGCAGTTCTTTTACAAGATATCCTTTCGATATTAAACGTGTTTCTTTACTAAATGCAATGCAGTTTTTTGGTAAGTGCAATATACCATTACCGCTTATGTTTATATCATATGTTTCAGTACCATTACATTCTAAAGTGATCTTAGATTTTTGGGAGACAACATATAGCCATTTATTGTTGCTTACAGGTTGCCAGATTTCAAAGTGGCCGTGGATAAGTTTGGTCACACACACTTTCGGGATTGAGGTAAGTATTTTAGTTATAAGTTCTGTTTCACAGGTCGGAGCTGCGCTGGTGGAGTATACCACTGTCATTTCACACAAGTAAGTATTGCTTATTGTTTTACATCCATTTATATTATCTATCTTACAGTAAGTAGACTTATCACTAGTTATACCTAGGTATTTAACTGATGGTATTATAGTAGCAAAGGAATTTGGATTTTCAATATCATGAACAACAGGGAAAGGTAATGTATGAAACATAGAGTAAGTATTGGGGTCTACAAGAGGGATTTCTAAAGCAAATACTATTTTATAATTACTATAATATGAATTAATATCAGAAATATTAAGTAGTGTTTGTATATTATCTAAAGTTAAAGGTAAAGGTAATTGTTTGGTGTTTGGAAGAAACCTATAGTTATCTAACAATTCATTGTAAAGCTGTCTTGGTGTTAATATCGCAGGATTTAGCACATTCGATTTACTAAACATAATGGAATTAATTATATCCTCCATTTTAAATGACAATGATAAAAGATTATTTTCTAACATCGCTATTAGTTCTGACATCCTTGATCTTATACTTAATTCTCTTGTTATATTTGTTAAATTTTTTAATTCTTTAGCTAATTCTGAGATAGCGTTGTTTAATTGTTTCTCATTTGACACAATATTTCTTAAAGTTAAATTAAATGATTTCAGAGTATAAGTAGTAACAAGTATGTTTTCTTTCATTAATGAGGCAATTATTTTCTGATCAGTTTGTACTTCTTGAATCGCATTATCATATCTAATAGCGTCATCTTCGTCCATGGTGCCGAAGAGTTGTTTAGAAATGGTGCCTACTACACCGAACCAGGCCGATCTTTTAGAACGGTTAGAGATGAGATGGGAAATTGAATCATAGTCGCGTATTGTATCAGAGAGTCGAGTGTAAAGAGGTTGAAATAGATTATTACACTCTAAAATATCCAGAACGAAACTATCTTTACATAGTTCTTTAGAACTATTCATAAAACTATATATATTATCAATATGTGGTTTAATAAACGATATATCTACGGGGATAATAATTCTTAAGTAACTATTTACTAATCGTAAGGATCCTATGTGATCAAAATATAAGCCGGAGCTATTTGTACCCGTTTGGATGACATCTTGCGCCAGGGTAGCGTGGATACTGGAACGAAATTAAAATTACTAGGTAAAATTTAAAATATTAACTAAGAACTAGAACTATATGCTAACTTAACTTGGTCATAATGGTGAGTTACATGGCGCCTATTTATTAACAAGGTTAAGGTACTCCTACCATTAATCTTGACGACCTTATATGGTCCTTTCCATAGAGGAGACAAGGCTTTGCGTAGTCGAACGTGATTTTTAAGGTATACGTAATCACCTATTTTATACTGAATTGGCCTTGTGTGTCTATCATAATATGTTTTAGATCTCTCCTTGGAGGCATTTATGTTTTCTAAGGCTTTTTCTCGAGACACTTTGAGTCGATGATGAAGCATTTTTATATATTCGGGGTAAGTTACATCTGGTCGGGAGTCGAATATTGAATCAGGGATATATGGCTTATGCCCGAAAAGGAGTTCGTAAGGAGTGAATTTGGTTGTTGTGTGGACTGTGCTGTTATAAGTAAGTATGGCAGTGTAAACAAATTTATGCCAATCGGTCTGATACTCATTTACGTATGACTTTAAATATTCTTTTAGAGTGGAGTGACTCCTCTCTAAAGCTCCTTGAGTTTGAGGGTGGTATGGTGAGGACCAGATTTGTTTAATCTTTAAGAACTGGCACGTGCGTTTAAATAAATCGGCTGTGAAATTAGTACCTTGATCTGTCAATATTGATTTGGGAATGCCGAATAAAGAAATAAAATGGACTAAACATTCACAGGTTTCTTCTGCTGTGGCATTAGTGATGGGGTATGCGAAAGAGAATTTAGTTAAGTCGTCTTGTAGAGTAAGAATATACTTTAAATTTCGAAGCCCAGCGTCAGGTAAAGGTCCAACTATGTCGAGACTTATTCTCTCGAATGGACGTGTTGACGTGGTTGTTATTTGCATTGGTGCTTGATTTATTTTCCGTAAGGCTTTATTGGACTGGCATAATTTACAATTTTTTACGAAGTTTTCTATATCAGTTCGCATATTTTTCCAATAATAACGTTCTTTGATTCTATTATACATTCTATTAGAGCCTAAATGCCCGGCAATTGGAATGTCATGATTTTCCTTAAGGATCTTTACAATTTCTGTTGGAACTGGGTAAATAATAGTATTGTGATGTATATTGACTGTTATGTTAGTGTTGTTAAAAAGATACATGAGCATCCCGTATATCTTTACGAAGGAATGTTGTTCGAATAAGTTCTTAAAATCTGAGATAGCTATTTCATCAATATTGCCAGAAAGTAAAATATTGTCTCGTGTGGATTTTAGTGTTTTGAATATATCAGGGTAAGTACAATCGTCGAAATAGTAGACTTTAGTAAAAAGGAGATAGAATATTTTACCATTGATGTCAAACTTTTTGAATGAATGAAGTTCTCTTTCAGAATTTATGATTTCAGTAGAATCGGTGGTTGTTGATAGAACATCATAAAGGTAAGGGTTTGAATCGTCAAAATCGATCGATACTGGAATTAGGATGACTTTTGCGTTGCTTTTAAGGAGGCTTTCATTGTGTTCTTTTATGTAGGTATTGAACGTTTCGTTTTTATTTGAAAACATCTTTAGGAATTCAGAGTAGTCTTTGCTTGAGGGTAAAGGAGTTTCGTTAGGAATAGCAGCTGGAGGTGGAGAACATGCAGGTAAGTCCTCTTGATTTACAGGAGATTGAGAAGTAGTAGGATTCGGCGGATCTTGTAAAGGTGAGTCATTTTTATTTTCAGGGCTGTAAGCTGTAGTTGGGAGCAGGTCATCACAATCTAGTAAATCTATGGAAGGTAGGCTATTGTCACCATCAGACGGTATAGGTACATCCAAATCACCTAGTGTTAGTGGGCTAAATGGGAGTTGTGCGTTATCGTCATTGACTTCAGCTGGAGGAGACCCTACGTCTGCATTTGGGTTTGCATCGTTAGGATTTTGAACTATTGGGTTTACTGGAAATCGGGATAATGCGTCGGCGTTACTATTTATTTTACCTTTCTTATATTCGATCACGTAATCAAACTCTTCTAATTTCAGGCGCCACCTGACAAGCTTGGACCCGGGGTCTTTACAATTGAATAGCCATTTCAAAGGCTTGTGGTCTGTAAGTATAGTAAAACGATTGCCGTAGAGATAAGGTCGGAAAGTTTTAGTACCCCAAATTATAGCTAAACACTCTTTTTCAGTGACGCTATAGTTACTTTCGGCTTTAGTTAGAGTTCTAGATGCATATGCAATAGGGCGGTCCTTGCCTATAGGACCTTGTGATAAGATTGCCGAAATGGCTTGGTTAGATGCATCACAAGTAAGATTAAATGGTTGGGTAAAATCAGGATAAGCTAATAAGGGCGCAGAAGTTAGACAGGATTTTAAGGTTTCGAAGGCGAATTGTTGTTCATGTTGCCAAGAGAATGGAGTATCTTTTTTCAAGAGATTACAAAGGGGTTTGGCTATTTTGGAAAGGTCTGGGATGAATCGGCGATAGTAGGATACTAATCCCATGAAAGATTTGATGTCTTTTGGGCATTTTGGTTGCGGAAATTGTTGAACGGCCTTGATTTTTTCGGGATTTGGTAATACTCCTTGATCTGTAATAATATGCCCTAGGTAAGATACTTCTTTACGTAAGAATTCGCATTTATCCGGTTGAAGTTTGAGATTGAACTGCCTGAGTCTATCAAAGACATTGGAGAGATTTTTTATGTGGATATCAAGGTCAAATGAATAAATTACGATATCATCAAGATAAACGAAGCATTGTATGCCTTGAAGGCCCGATAAGGCAGAATTCATAAGTCTTTGAAAAGTTGAAGGAGCATTTTTGAGCCCAAACGGCATTCTCGTGAATTCAAAGTGTCCTTGTGGAACGGAGAAAGCGGTTTTTGCGGCGTCAGCCTCAGACATTTGAATTTGATGGAAACCTGACGCAAGGTCAAGCGTGCTAAAATATTTGGACTTGCCCAACTGATCGAGGATTTCAGAAATATTAGGAATCGGGTAAGAGTCACCGATTGTGATATCATTCAGGCGACGATAGTCAATGACCACGCGCCATTTACGTTGGCCAGATGCATCGAGTTTTTTGGGAACCACCCATATAGGTGATGACCATGGAGATGATGAAGACTTGATGATGCCTTCATTTAGCATTTTATTAATTTGGGAATTTACTTCTTGTTTGTGTACATCCGGGAAACGATATGATTTTGTATTAATGGGTATAGAAGAGGAAGTAGGTATTTCGTGTTTAATGGCATTAGTACTTGTAAGTTTGTCACCAGGGAGGTGGAATATGTCAGAAAATTGGATACAGAGATCATGTAGGGATTCTCTTTCTTCCCTATTAAGATGGGACACTCTTAAGAGGTTTAAAACTTGATCAGTTCGATTTGTAGCATTGTTCAGGTCGTCTGATTGTGAAGTATAAAAAATTTGATGGTAGTCTTCAGGTTCTAGGGGTAATAGTTTTAGCTTTAAATTAGAATCTAATGTAATAGGGGATTCAGAGGTGTTAACGACAGAAATGTTTATTCTAGAGTTAGCTTTTACTTTGACAATAGAATTAGCAATCAAGATTGAGTCGATAGGGTTTTGATCTAGAATAAGGCCTTCCCTTAATTCCGGGTTAAGAACGGAACATTCTATAATGGTCTCAGTTCGAGGTGCAATTGTATAGATTGGTTCATTGAATTTTAACTTTAACTTGACTTCATTTGTAGTTAATGTGTCTGAATTAAAATCGATTTTTGATTGTGTTCCTGATAAAAAGTCATTACCGATAATTCCGTCATATGGGAATTCTATGTCAGACATGACATGAAATTCGAACTTGAGTGCATTGAATAAAACAGTTATTTGGCCTAAAGATACCATGGGATTGTTTGATGTGCCTAGACCGGTAAATGTCACTATGTTTTTATTTATTTTAGGCATTCTCTCAACAGACGACTTTTTGATTAAGCTTATAGATGCACCACTGTCAACTAGTAACCTCAGTGGTTTATTTGAGACAGATGTTTTTACTTCAATAAAAGGTAAGTATTTTCTTGATGGATTAGATGTTATGTTATGTATTTTAACATGTTTCGTGTTTTGTGTTTCAGGTACAGAGTTTGGAGAATTTGATCTGAACTGGGAGCTACTAGGATCAACAGGTTTGGCTGAAGCGGAAACAGTGGATTTGCTTGGAACTTTGGATGTAGAAGACATTTTGGATTTAGAAGAAGAATTGGAGTTCGCATTACAATTGGAATTAGGAGTACTGGTTTCAGTGGGTTGAGCAGACACCTTGAGAGCAGATGATGTATTAATTGCAGGACTATGGGTTTTGAATTTGTCACATGCATTACTAGATCGCTGAGGAACAGAGGCTACGACGGACGCGTAAGACCTTTTGGTAACTGAAGAAATAGTAGGATTATTAGATATAGTAGGTATATTGGATATAGCAGGTGTAGCAGAGACATCGGATACAGCGGATGCAGTGGGCCTATTGGATACAGCGGATACAGTGGATCTATAGGATACAGCGGATACGGTGGGTCTATTGGATACAGTGGATACAGTGGGTCTCTTGGATATAGTAGGTACAGCAGAGATATTGGATACGGCGGATGCAGTGGGCCTTTTGGATGCAGCGGATACAGTGGATACAGTGGATCTATAGGATACAGCGGATACAGTGGATTTATAGGATACAGCGGATGCAGTGGAAACAGTGGGCCTATTGGATACAGCGGATACAGTGGAAACAGTGGGCCTATTGGATACAGCGGATACAGTGGAAACAGTGGGCCTATTGGATGCAGCGGATACAGTGGATACAGTGGAAACAGTGGGCCTATTGGATACAGCGGATTCAGTGGATACAGTGGATTTATAGGATACAGCGGATACAGTGGAAACAGTAGGCCTATTGGATACAGCGGATACAGTGGAAACAGTGGGCCTATTGGATACAGCGGATACAGTGGATACAGTGGATCTATAGGATACAGCGGATACAGTGGAAACAGTGGGCCTATTGGATACAGCGGATACAGTGGAAACAGTGGGCCTATTGGATACAGCGGATACAGTGGATACAGTGGAAACAGTGGGCCTATTGGATACAGCGGATACAGTGGATACAGTGGAAACAGTGGGCCTATTGGATACAGCGGATACAGTGGAAACAGTGGAAACAGTGGGCCTTTTGGATACAGCGGATACAGTGGGCTTATTGGATACAGCGGATACAGTGGATACAGTGGATTTCTTGGATACAGTGGGTGCAGCAGAGATATGGGATACGGCGGATGCTGCGGATACAGTGGTGGCTAATCTATGATTTTGGGGCTGGTTACCCGGTTTGTTAGATTGCCAGGATACGTGAGCGGTGTCGTTTAAGGTTGAAAACGGAGGAGGTAGAAATTTTGGACTCGGGAGACACCGTCGAGAGCCCTTTACTCGTTTAAATTATCATTTTCCTCAGGATAGTTTTCCTCCGGAGAGTCTACGAAATGAGCATTTTGATTTCGGTTTTGGAAGGAAGTAGACGGCATTTGGCGGTTATAATTGTTGTTATTGTTCCCGTTCTGGACGTTGTCAAACCTTTTATTATTATATTCGCGTTTACGACATGATTCTATAGTATGGCCTATGGCTTTGCAATATCGGCACACCACAGACACGGGTGCCGGTCTAAATGGCGTTGATGATGACGTCATATTGTTATTAAAATTATTTCTAGTTCCCCCATTCATTCTATAGGACCT
Source organism: Glyphodes pyloalis (assembly GCA_037074685.1). NCBI lineage: Eukaryota > Metazoa > Arthropoda > Insecta > Lepidoptera > Crambidae > Glyphodes > Glyphodes pyloalis. The sequence continues at coordinate 4,886,319 of JAYKKO010000004.1, forward strand.
ATTCTGGGGCTGAAATTTACGAAATCGTGATTGATTCTGAGAATGGTTACCTGGTTGCGGTGTTGCGTTTACATTACGCCGCGCAGAACTCTGGAATATTTTTTCTTCGGATACAGCGAAATTAATTGCGTCATTAAGAGTTTCAGGGTCGCGGCATCGAACCACGGTTGACAATCTCTGGTTTAGCCCGGTGACAAATGTATTTAAGGCTAAATCTTGCATAGCAGCGACTCGACCGGCCAATTCGCCTTTCTTTTTAGTGGGTATAGAAATATTGATTTCTGTTAAAAGCTTTGATAAACATGTCTCTACTCTTAATGCGAATTGGTTGATCGTTTCGTTATAAGACTGTTTACAGTCCTGGAGATCAGAGAGCAGAGCAGCGTAGTGTTTTCGCTCGCCAAATTGGGATTTTAAAAAGTCTTCGAGTTGTTGCCATGTTTCAAATTCTTTTATGGAGCATGCGCTTTCGGCGCGCCCTTGGAGTTGACTTAAAATGTATTTTAAAAGGGTGTCAACTTGTGTAGGAGAAGCCAGGCTGATTGCATTTTTGCAATTATTTAAGAAGGCGTTTAATTTGTCTCGGTCGCCATCGTATTTGTTAATAAATTTAATTAGTATATTTAGATCAATGTCAGGCATGATTGAAGTTAATTTGAGAGAGGCAGTAGCCTCTTCCTTTGGCATTACTAGGAATCGGCGCGATAAAGACGTCTGGGAATGTTTGGCGATAAGCGGCTGCAATGGTCTCCGACTACAATGTTGCAGTGAGTACAACAGCAACGAATTAGTTTTACTGAGATAAATCTATTTATAGAACGAGATTGATTTAATTTATTCACTTCACTTTTCACTTAATTGTTAAACTTTAAAACTTACAGAGTCACGATGATTGCCGGAATAAGATGGGACATTTCAGTTTTCTTACAGGTTTTTCCTCTTCTAATATTTTCAGGGTTTTGTTATTCAGGAATCAGCGTCAGGAACAGCGTCAGGATACAGCGTCAGGAAACAGCGTCAGGAACAGCGTCAGAAATCAGCGTCAGGAACAGCGTCAGGAAACAGCGTCAGGAAACAGCGTCAGGAAACAGCGTCAGGAAACAGCGTCAGAAATCAGCGTCAGGAATCAGCGTCAGGAACAGAGTCAGGAATCAGCGTCAGGAACAGCGTCAGACACAGCGTCACGAGACGGTGAGGAACAGCGTCAGAAATAAAGTTCACGGAACACTTTCACTTCGTTACACTTTATGATTTAGACGAACCGAGGATCAGTTTTGATCCCTTTTCGCTGCCACCAATATTATACGAGGGGTTGGATTTTGTATTTTAAAAAAAGAAAGTTTTTATTTTAACACTGTTTAATAGACAGACACTAATTTAGTTACACTTTTTGAATTTAGAGGGACAAGCTTTCCGAATGATGGTCGCGATGTGACTGAGCTCTCACTTACAATGAGCTCAGTGGCTTATATCTAGGATGCTGACGCAGCAGCATTACCCAGGGATGTCAGCATCCCTACTTACAAATACAATATATAACAGTACCATAAGGCTGGGAGGAGCCAATATACAGTGCTACTACAAAAAAGACAAAGTATTGACCAAACGCAATTATTAACTCACTTCGAATGCATAATCCATAACCGGCGTGGCATTCGACACTTGTATGTTCCCTCTGTACCCATGGGCTGGGCATTGACATCTGAAAAATGGTAAACAAAATATCAGCATCAAACTATTGGCATGCCAAGCTAAATGTTTCACTAGTTTATAGTGTTTCACGTCATACCGCACTAGCTAACTTTAAACATTTTGAAGAAACAAAAAAATCTTAATCAAATTTTATAATTGTATATTGCTTTACCGCAAGGGGACACGAAATTATTCTGTTTCTTTAATATTAAAAAAACTTCCCTTTGAGGTGTGGGACAAATAAATAGGTTTGGATGTTGTTTCGTAACAACCACACGCAAGAGGAGGTAAAATTATTGTTTCTTTAAATCAATCTTTTATTTATCTTTGCCAATGTTTTTACATTTGATTCAATACTGTCGGATAGTTAACCGGTTCCACGATAGTCCTATTGTCTTACTAATATTATTTGTTACTCATTTTCGCGAAAACTACTGAATGTTTTCAATTATATTTGGTAGATAGATAGATGACATCATTGATTTACATATAGCATTCATACGTTTTAATTTTGCATACTATGTATCATTAAACGAATGTACAGATGTTTGTTACTCTTTAACGATTTCTACATAGGCTTGGATGTTATTGGCAACCAAAATATATGTACCTTATTCCCAAACGACAGAAAAAACTCTGATTCGGTTAATGGTCTCTGTCCAATCGTTTCTATTTAGAAAGAGATAACACATAATTTCCGAATTCGAACCCAATTCTGACATACAAAAACAAATAGGTTTTTTATTCGTTATCATTCGTACAAAGACGTGGTTATTTCGTAAATACACCTAGTATTTCATAAATACCCAATTAGCGTATCAGCACCTGTATTAGAGACGAGAGACACTTCGATTCAGAATTTATACACAGACACATCTTTAAAGGTAAATTACCACTATTTTATCAATAAAAAAGAAAAAATAATATATTTTTAAACTCACGAAGAAATGTTGATCGTCCTTAACAAATCAAACACTCTTTTTCTAGATGCCATGTTCAGTGTACGAAAACTGTCTATCTACGAATGCCATAAAGTAAAGATATTAATACATTTGTATAAACCAGCTGTAGATAACAATATGAGATAAGACGCGCGGCAACCGTATTTTGTAATCAAAACAGTATTTTCTGATATATTTTGAACTTTATATTCTTACTGAAAAGCGCAAAACAAACGGTTTTAATCTTAGAATTTGAGCTTTAATATAGCTAGAAAGACGTGAGGTCAAGGCAACTAAAATAGATTACTTTAAAGAGAAAGAACTCAGTTCTTAGTCGAACTTGGTGGGTTCCTAAAAATGCATTATTGACTTGCCCATGCATAGATTTAAGACTCAAATCAAAACATGACTTATGAAAAAGGCTTATTACACTGTACAAGACTTTTGTAAAGATAAAAATATGTGAAATAGTTAAAATGTCCATTAGCAACCTAGATAATCTTTATTGTTAATTTAAAAAAAATAATGCTATATTGTTATGTTTATAATTTATTTTAAAAGAGGATATCTGTTGAGTTTGTTGCGGCGCTTCTTCTCAACAGAACCAACGTCGAGGCGCTGGTAGGAAAAAATAATTGACGTGCAAAAGAATTTATTGTAAATCCAGTTGCAGAAATAAATCATTTCATTTCAATGTTCTACATTGTACCGCTCTTATGTAGTGCGCATAAGACCTAAAATAAATCTTTAAATGTTTACCTTGATGGGCCTATATAAACATGTTCACTGTACACATTTATATGGTGTTTAATACGGTAGGAACAGTACATACGACGATGTGATATCCATAGGTATTTCACCCAGCTTCTAAAGCGTGAAAAGAATTCTAAACTTCTTTTACAAACATTCTTTAATAAAGTACATTCTTTAATATAATACATGTTTATATCATTATAAAAACATTACCAGGATAATAACAACATTAAAAAATCAAAACAATATAAAGTATATAAAATATAGCTTACCTATGTATTATTTAAAATAAAATACTCAGCATTTATTTTATGTACATGATAATGTAAATATCACGTAATTTCCTTATTATACTGTCAATAAACGGTTAACGAATCTTCTAATAACTTTGCCAGATCTTCTTTAGACTGTGCCAATGGCGTCAAATTCAAGAGACGTTGCTGAAAAGAAAACCGCCTGTCAGAAAATAGATTTGTTACAAACATATATTTAGTACTAGGCTAGTAGCCGCCAGCAACTTTGTACGCGTAGAAACTACAATCCCCTGACTTAACACCAAACGAGGGTTTATTTCTAAAGATAGATTATTAGTACACCTCCATCCACTCCATCTAGGTATAACGCATACGTACATTTTGAGATTTCAAGTCTCTTACTTCAAAAACATAAGTCGACGGCGGAAGAGCGCGGCATTAGAATATCGCGCCCTCTAAACGAGTTATGGATCAATTTACATCACATTTTTATAACCTCGCAAGACCGAATGTCTTTTGAAAAGCCAGACACAATTGATTTTCCATTTTATTTGGTTGTCTCGGTCTTACGACTACAAAGTAAGTCACTAAAAAATTACTACACAGTTTGACCCCCTTACCCCCCTTAGGCACTCCTAATTAGTTTTACCCATGATTTTTTTTTATATTGCACTTCAAGGTTGACCTCATCTCACCTGATGTTAGGTGGTAATGAGGTCCTAGCTTAAGGATGACAAGTGTAGAATAATAAATCTGTTACTGGACTTGTCGTCCTTACCTTGAAGGCTTGACCCCTGCTACTAATGTAGCACCCCCCAGGAGCTCTGGAAACCTTAACCACACGTTGAAACACAACAACACCGAAGTGATTGTTATTCGTCTGCGATCTTCTGTAAGGCAGAGGTATTTCACCAGTCGAGCTGCTCCAGTTGGAGCGATAATCGCTATGCTCTACCTCTCTTAAATTAATGTAGCAATAATTCTACAAACCTGAGGCAAGGCTCCTTTGACCAGTCCCGGTATATCATCAGAAACATATCCCAGTGCACTAAGCCCGTCCTCGATCTTCAACCTATCCATGTACTTAAGTATGACGTCAGCGAGCACGTCTCCGGCGTCAGCCTTCTTCTTGTTGGTGACGTCAGCGCCGAGTAAGCTGGCAGCTTCGAGATGCTTCTCAGGGTCGCTGGCTGCAGTGAAGCGGAACACAGCGGGAGCGGTCACTACTACCGAGAGACCGTGCGGAATTATTGGTTTCGTCCTGGAAAATCAGAAGGATATAAATAACTTCTTATGTTTTGTCAATATGGGAAACGAACTTTTCTTAATTGTCTCGGGTTTGGGTGTTGTGGTACCGTCGTTGTTTCTGAATTCTGTAACACAAGTGCTTAAGCTACTTACCACAGAATCAGCGCAATGTAATGCCTATATTTGTTTATTTTTTGTATTTCTCAGTAAGTGAATTGGTATTTTTTTTGAGTAAATAATTATTCTTTGTAAACAGTGTATAATTCGATACTCTAAAGTATGATATATAGTGGGTTGATTCCTTACCCATAATCCTTTGGTAGAAAAGTCTTCACATTACCAGCAATGGGGTACGCCAGTCCATGACAGAGGTGAACTCCCGCATTTCCTATCCCAACACCCGCCATCGTACTCGCTAAGTGCATACTCGACCGGGCCTCGATGTCATCCGCATTGTACACCGATCGGGTGAAGAACTTTTTGATAGACTGTAAAAATACATGTTGGTCAATTTTTCATCAGAGAAAGCAGATCTAGGTCTATTGGTGACGATAATGCTGTTGTAAACGTATGAAATGATATTGGTAGTAGACTTTGAGAGGTTATTTAGAGAAATCAATAAAGGTGTACGAATCTCCGGGCTGGAAAAACAGATTATTCAAAGCGTTTATTTAAAAACTTTGAGTGTGCCATACGTTGACTTATCGACTACAATAGGCACACTTTACTGCTACGGTCTGGCGTCTTGCTGAGTGAAATAAACAAGCTACAACATCAAGAAAAAAATGGCATGCATTTTCATGAATTTCGAAGCCGACCATTCGTGATTTTTTCTTGCCTACTCCGGGAGAGAGATGGCGCGAATCCGCCTCGCGGTTCTGTTTGAACTTTATTTTATTTTATTTTTAAGAAAACAAAATCCACAGCTCTTACTAAATTATTGACAGGAATTTTAATGCTAATCTTACAGCCAATTACGGATTTTAATTACATTTGTGTTACATTTTTGTGACAAAGCGACGATTGTATAGGTCCACCAGGTGTTTCAGGCAAGAATTAACCTCCCCCTTAGGCCAAAATACGTGCATCCATAGTGGTTTATATCGACACAAAACATCATTTAAATAGGTAGCAGTTACAACTGGTCGCTTGCATTAGACCATAATCAGATTTTCTTGAAATAAATAATAAATATTGGACACATACACTGCTCAGATTCTGTGGTAAGTAGGTAGCTTAAGCACTTGCGTTACAGAAATCAGAAACAACGGTACCACAACACCCAGACCCGAGAAAATATGGAAAAGTTCGTTTCCCATATTGACTCGTCCAGGGGTCGAACCCGGGACCTCAGAGATATCGCAACGCCAAAGTCCGGGCCCTTCGCCTTTCGGCTACGGAGCTAGGTCGGTTTATGACAAAGCACTTTGTCTGACGAGTTACACCATCGGGAGAATGTACAGATAACAAAACAATGCTTTATTGAAAAAACAAATTGTGTTTTGATTTGTATTAACATTTTGCTTGTTATTTACATTTCGTTTTTATTTAATGTAAAGTCTCAGTATTAACTCAATTCTTACCGTTTCTGAAGGTTATGATGGATCTTATTAAACAATATATATGTACTAGCTGTGCCCGCGACTTCGTTCGCGTGGGCTACATCCTTTCATGGTCGGTTTTACCCCTATCTCCCCTAATATTCGAAACAAAAAGTAGTCTATATTTTAATAGAGCTATATTTGTGCCAACTTTCATATCTCTAACTTAAAAAATAAACATTTTCCCATATAAACTTTCAAAGGTGGCATTATCCCCCCCCCCCCCTTACTTTCTAATAAAAAGTAGCCTATGTCCGTTCTTGAGGTTCAACGTATACCTATGCCAAATTTAATCAAAATCGGTTGAGAGGTTTAAGCGGGAAAGCGTAGCAGACAGACAGACAGACAGACAGACGGAGTTACTTTCGCATTTATAATATTAGTAGGGGTTATTAAGACAATCAAACAATCAGAAATTGTAATAATTAAAAGTGTAACCACAGGAAGTGGTGTCAGGTTTCTATTTATTTACCTGCAAACAAAATCTAGCCCAAGCATCAGATATCGGATTGCTGCCTTGGTACGCCGGTCTCAGAGCCGGGTTGGGGGGCGGCGGCCCTCTCTCATTATACGGGATCGCCGTGAAACTCTCTAGTGCGTGACAGAACACATCAAACCCAGTATAGTTCGCCACCTTCTCAGGCATTGAAAGAGTGTGCAAAGGGTCTATGAGGGCCAGATGAGGGCGCAGGCCCTTGTACGAAATCCCAGTCTTCGCATGTATTTCTTCGAAATCGAACACGCATATTCCTGTTGTCTCACTGCCTGTTCCACTTGTTGTAGGTACTGTAAACGTTAATGTTATTTATGTAATACCTTAAATACCTTTTTTTTTCCACAAATGGAAAATGATACTTTCAATTTTTTTCACATTATATGCTATTTTACTATCTAATCCATCTAGATAATAAATTTCATCCTAATCTATTCAGTACTTTTTGCGAGAAAAATTATCAAAACATCTGTCCAAAGAAACTTAAACATTTGTAATATTAAAAGGGGATTCAAAGAATTTTAGTTAAAACAATCCATACTTGCAATCATAGGCTTCATTTGTACATTAAGGGGTTTGCCTTTGCCAATAGGAGCGTTAACATAGTCCAGAAAATCCGCATCGGGATCACAGTAGTATAGATTGGCAGCCTTGCAAGTGTCCATAACTGATCCACCTCCTACAGCGACGAAGCTATCAAATTTTCCCTCCTTAGCAAATTTCACTGCATCCTTAAAACTGGCAACAAATGAAAATAGATACAATACACAATAGAAAAGTAAAAAACATGTCATTAGACGAAACATATTGTGTTTGAAAAATGTTTATGTTTACACAGTATCGTAAACATGCTCATATACTTTTAAATGAAGAAATCAATAATGTAATTGAATATTTACATAACAGATCTTAAATGAAATTATTTTTTACCTTAATGATAATGTAGGTTAGAAAACCTTCAGAAGACTTAACTTTATTAGCAAGTACCTCATTACCACTTAACATCAGGCGGGATGAGGTCAATCTTGAAGTGCAATATATATAAAAAAAAAGTTACTTTTGTAAAAATCTATATGAATTTTAAAATGAATCATGTATTTCTAATTTAACACAACTTACTACAAAAGTAAATGTTTTTTAAAAGCTTTTTCAAAATTCAATAAGATTCTTACTTGCAGTACCTATTAAAATTTAACATCACATAATGTAAGAATAGAAAATAATATATCTTACCTGACTTACCTGAAGGGATGAACCTGAGTTGTTAGATATTTTTTTTTTTTTTTTTTTAAGAATAGTCGGTCTACAGAAGTCTTTTTAAACACACTTATAGATATGGGTATTGGTATACTTGATTACTGTGCACTTAATTTATACATACCTAGTATCCGTAGGTTCAACTCGCACTTTGTCATACACTTTATAATTGATGCCATTCTTTGTGAGAGAGTCCAGAACAGCTTTAACCGGTTTCAGTGACACAAGATTTTGATCTGTCATAACACAGACATTCTTCGCCCCAAAGTTAACCAAGTCCATTCCAACCTCTCTGGTTACTCCCATCCCATACCTCACAGTAGAATTATTAATCTGAAAAATCATGTATTTTTTAAGGGAATATTTTGTAGCTGTTGCCATTGACACACAGTGCCCACATTATTTCAGTGTTTTGTTATGTGCGACTACCCACTCTTATTATAGAAAAAAAAAGAAAGTGAGAATGCTGGCAGCCAGGAGATAACATGTCAGAGGTGGGACTAATGCTGGGTGCCGGCAGTCAGTGTCTGATGAGATGAGGTAATGAAGACTCTGATACTGACAAGTGTAATGTTAGGACCCTAGGAGTGATAATTTAATTATTTCCAATAAACTTACTTCAAATGCATAATCTACTATAGGTGTGGCATTTGAGACATGAATGTTTCCTCTGTATCCATGTGCTGGGCATTGACATCTGAAAAAAAAACAATTTAAATTGGTTGCAAATTTACAGACTCATCGTACCATTAAAAACTGGTCACATAAATTGCATTTGTAGCTTGATAAATAGGATGATTTTAAGTGTTATTTGTGTGATTACAAAATTACTTGATTCCATGCATTAGCACCATAATAATATTTTAGACAAGCAGGTAAACTAGTACAAAACCTTTTTACGTTGCTGGTATGTTCATTCAAAGCCAGATTTAAATTAAAAGTAATTCCTATTACTGACAAGTTGATTCCTTGTGTTCCTTGCATGGAAAAGGAGTCATATGCATTAAAACTTGGACTATTTTTAAGCATAGAAAGAACATAAAAATTAAAAAAAACTTACGACGAAACTTCGATGGTCCGTAACAAATCAAATACCCTTTTGCGAGCCGCCATTTAAATAAAAGCAATTCAATTAAAACAAATTACGAACTAAAACACAACAATCGTTTAGTTACTAACAAGGAACATTTTATGTTAATAAGTGGGGGTGATTTTTGTTTTGAAGATCTGAGAATTCTTCGCAATATTTTGTTGATTTGATTGCACATACTGATAAACAGTTGATGTGACGTGACGTCTCAGTTGACTTTGAGTTTGACAGTTTATTTTAAGGACTAGGGACGCAAGTTAATCGAAATTGTATGTAATGTGACGGTTAGGTATTGTTATATTGGTAAGTATTTCAATTTAGTTTCTTTAATCAATAAAAAGAAACAAATTTGAAATACCAAATTAAATATTTAGACAGATGAAGTGGAAGCCAGAACATAAGCCTATTTCAAAGTAATCAAAATTACATTTACCTACGCAAAATGATTCTTCTAATAAGATAGCTTTTCTGTACTTTGTAAAATAACAGGTTTATGTAGGTATTTGTTTTTAAACTCGGTGGATTTATTATACGATCGTCTTCCTTAGTAGTAAGAGTATTACTTAAATTTTATTTGGAAAAAACCAGTGAAGACGATTAGATTTAATTATGTTGTAGATACTGTTAATATCTCATAGGTAAGTTATGTTTCATGTTTTTTGAAATTTGAATCGATTATCACACTCAACTCAACGAATAAGTTGTGATGTCCAGCTGCAAATGCACTCCATTTCACATTTGGCGCTAAGTAGGTATTTGATGCAATTAATGTTAATAGGTGTTTATTTTATATGTTTACAAATAATTTAATAATAATGTATAAAAAAATACATTATTATTAAATTATATGTTTTGTTGGTTTTGGTTTCGTTTTACTTCAATAATACTTTAAAACGGGTTAGTTTTGAAGTGTACTACCATTCAGCACAAGTGTTTAATGCCATCTAGTGGCATTTTGACAAGACAGGTTCACGGTGGTCTGATTGCTTTTAAATACGCCTAAATAATGGTAGAGGGCGCATATTAGAAAAATGCATGTGCGGTTACACATCAACCAACCAACATTTTTAAAACCTTCATACTTTTCCCAATGGAATTTTTACAGATCATCGTATATTATTGCCCGGTTCCAATATTTTACAGTCCGAAATGTGTCAAAAATGACCACCCGTTATTCTCCACCCGGCTACGAGTCGTCAATTCTAATTTCAAATTAACTTTTCTTTTAACTCAAAAGAGCTATAACCATCCTTCGGGGCTTAAGTAGTCCGTAAAAATCGTTTTTTCTGTCAGTTTGGCACATTGAGATCAATATTGAGTAAATCGAGTAAAATAAACTTCATACTTACTGTCATCTAATCGTATAAAAGTGTAGTCTCACCGACCGCACTAGGTTCCAACCACAGATCAAAGATAATTTATTACCGTGGTTCTAACCTACCACCTCAGTGGAAACGCAACCTTTAGTAGTTGGACATTCAAAGTAGCTAAGTAACTTGCTTATTTCTGTCCCCCCGCCGGCCTACTCAAAGCAAGGGTACTGTGCTCCCCTTAAATTTTATTGTAACTGCGAATATTACCCTCCTTAATGAAGATATTAATTAAGTTTACTTATTTACGACTAAGCTGAGTGGCTATTAAAAACGCTTAATTATTCGACTAGGTCTTTTGAATACAAAACGGTTCCAGTTTTCAATAAAGCATGCAACAAGAATCGTTTGTGTTCCGTTACTCCGGGCGTTTTCATTATTTATTAATTTTCATAACATTATAGTCTGGTGCATTTTAGGAGGGGATAACTTTTGTAGCCACGGGCTATGGAATTAGCGATTCTCAATTCAGTAGGGTGGATTTCTGTATGTATTAAATATGGTGGAGCTCAGGATGTATTTGCATTTGAAATTGATTGGTCGGTCCGAATTACGACGTATTTACTGTACCTACACACTTTAATATTTAATGATTCGTACATGTTAGATTGTTAAAGGCTAGTAAGTCGACTGTCGCAAGGAAATATAGGTACATATTTTTTTTAAGAGACTAGGATAACAGTTCTTGTATTTTTAGCGCGGGCAAATTAAACCTGGTTTTGTTCGGGATTTTATATTTGCCATTTTAAATTTTGTTGGGATAATTATTTTCTAAATAACTTGCTTTCGATATCTTTTAGGCCCGGTACCCACCAAAGCAGAGAGGAGAGGAGACGGGAGGAGATGTATTTGAATAAACCAATCAGATTTCTTTATTATCACATCACATCACAGAGATGTGAAAATAACTAAATCTGATTCCGTCCCCTCTCCTCTCTACTTTGGTGGAAACCGGGCCTTACGCAATGCCTACATTAAGTTCCTAATGCGAAGACAATACAATAATTAAAACAGTATTTACGACATTTAAATTGTTTACATAGTGGGGTTAATCAAATAGCTTCTTAGGAATTTTTTCAGAGCCTACAATTCCGGAATACCTATTATCGAACTTCCCAGAATACGTTTAAAGTGAAAACAGCCATAAAACAAGAGTTGTTAAAAGAAATAAAAGAGTAAAAACATCCGTAATTACGAAATGCAAATCGGGGCGTTCCAAGCCGTATTCCTATTTCAAAACCTCATTAAGCTTTGCAAATCTTACGCCAAATGATAATTATTTACATTCTGCAAATCTTCGGAGCTGGTTTCAGGCAGGATCTAAAAATGAAATATTCTGCAGCCGAGTCATAAATATTTTAATTACAATGAAGGATAAAAAGTTTCGAACCAGTTGGATACCTACTTAATATTTTATAAATTCTAATTATTGAGATAAATAATACCTTCTATTAGTTAAGATTGCATTGGCTTCGCATTTACAGAAGATACCTACATAGTGATATCTAATATTTTAATTCCCAAGACTGGTTAATTTTGTAATTTGGGGATGTTCTAATTAATATAGGTAAACAAAAATGAATCGCCGAAATGCACGCGCATAACTTTAGAAATACTAGACCAAATCGAATAATTCTTATTTTTGTAAAGTTCGTAATTTTAAGGAAAATATTTGTAAAAAAAAAGAAATAAAAATTACCAGGAACGCGCGCGGTGCAGCGGCAGGCTGCCAGTAAGCAGTAAAATTATTTCTGAGTTCATTTTGAAGATTTCAATTTCCCTCTAAATTGGTATTTAGTAGGTAATTTATTTGTTGTTTTGTATCATCCTCTTTTCCGTTCACGAGACAAAACTTGACACTCATGATAAGCTGAGCGTGTTACCATCCAATCAGCGATTGGCGGACGACTTCTATAAATTCTGGATGTTGACAATTTCATAGTTTTAAGCGTAGAATTAGTTATTTTTTGCTATTTTCTTATACCTAGTATAAAAAACAGTCTGCGCGCGTATTTTGTTGTTTTACAATGACGAAATATTTTCTTTATTTTACAATTATGCCACTACTCAGGTTCGTTTAGAGTGTTTCACGAAACTAAGTAAGTCAGTTGCTTTAGAATCTTTTAAAACTCTTTGGCATGAATACTGCCTTTGTTTCTGAAGGGAAAAAAATCTAAAGAAAATCCTTAGCGTAACGTAATTAACAAGTCGAGTGCAAGAAGGCACGGTCATGCGTCGTGGCGCGACGGTGCATTAATACGTGCAACTTAATGCAAGCTTGCACGCGGGTCACTCTTTGCTCGAGATTTAGCAAAGACTAGATAGCTCAGATGGGCCATTTTTTTTCTCGAGGTGACATGCCTACTCACCGTCACTCTCTGCGGCGAACAGAGAGTGGTGTGTCGGGCTTCCATCGACTATACTCAACAAAAAGACTGGTGGCAGTTGGTGCCATCACTTTTGTAACAGGGCATGCGCACGCGCAAATTACTTGACTATCGTTAATACGGAATGCATGTGCTTTATCGATGCACAAACATGCGCTGTTTATTAATCGTTACTGATAATTGTTATACTTATATTTACTAAATTACATATAATGTAATTAGGGTAATTAGATAAGGGTTACCCATAAGTTAAGTAATTGTTTTGTATAAAACCTATCTGCTCAACTCACAACAGTCCGGCTTTAGGCCCGCACATAGCACCACTACTGCACTCATCAAAGTAACTGATGACATTAGAGAGGCTATGGATAATACTAAGCTCACCATTCTCGTCCTGATCGACTTCTCTAATGCTTTTAATACGGTTGATCATGATCTCCTACTTGCTACCTTATCATCACTAAATTTATCCCTTCCTGTTTTAAACTGGATGTCCTCCTATTTACGCGGTCGCCAACAATCAGTTGCTACAAAGTCTGCCTCTTCTAACTGGGTTTACTTATCAACTGGTGTCCCACAGGGCGGTATCCTTTCCCCGATCCTCTTCTCCGTTTTTATCAATTTAATTTCCAGTATTCTTGATTGCTCGTATCACCTGTACGCCGATGATCTGCAATTGTATACTAGTGCAACTGTGGTGGAGTTATCCTCGGCTATCGATAGGTTGAATATCAATCTGGATCGTGTTCGTGCCTGGTCACATGATTTTGGGGTTTCTGTCAATCCCACTAAGTGCCAAGCGATGTTAGTTGGAAGCTCCAGACTTCTGTCTAAGCTTCGTATTTCTGACCTGGGACCGATACAATTTGATGGAACAATTATTCCCTATTGTGAGTCTGTGAAAAATCTTGGTCTTCATATGGACTCGAACCTAAGTTGGTCTATTCATGTTAGTGAGATTAGCCGCAAGGTAGTTGCTTGTCTGAGGAGTCTTTATCGTTTCAAATTTTTTCTTCCTTTTTCCACAAAACTCATGCTTGTGTATACTCTAATTTTACCCATTATTGACTACGCTGACGCATGTTATCCAGATATCTCAGAAATCTTGGTTACAAAACTTGATCGTCTTCTTAACAACTGTATCAGATTCATCTTTGGGCTTCGTAAGTACGATCACATTTCTAGTTTTCGCAGTCAACTTAAATGGCTCCCGATACGTGAACGGAGAAACACTAGAATTCTAGGCCTGTTATTCAATATTCTTAACAATCCATTGTCCCCGTCCTATCTTAAGAAACAATTTCAATACCTCTGTCTATCTCACGACCGTTCTCTTCGCTCCTCAGACAATCTCAGCTTAAGCATTCCAAGACATCATACTGAGTTCTTCTCCAAGTCTTTTACTGTGCAAGCCATCCGGCTTTGGAACACTCTGCCCACCGAAACTCGACAATCCCTCAATAAGGGAATTTTTAAATTAAAAGTTCGTGAATTCTTTTATTCCTCCCCCTCTACATAAAATTTCGTTTGCTCAATTGTTTGCTTTAATTATTCACTTGTTTGCATATATTTATATATATTATTTTGTTTTATATATATATATATATATATATATATATATATATATATATATATATATATATATATATATATATATATATATATATATATATATATATATATATATATATATATATATATATATATATATATATATATATATATATATATTATATTGCTTAATTATTATATTTATTTATCATGAACCTATGTATGAATATTCTATTCTCGTGTGTAATTTTCTGCTATTTATGATTATTAATTTTGTTGTTATCCATACTCACATTTTTACTGTTACCGCACCCATAAACGTACTATCTGCATGACCCAACGGTTGACTGGTAGAGAATGCTCCTAGCATTAAGTCCACCTTTTGTACTTTTTTTTTTTGTGCAATAAAGTTTTTAAATAAAAAAAAAAAAAAAAAAAAAATAAAACATAAAGTTGCTGGTAGACGTACCAAGACTAAAGAATATGACGATATTCAATTCAATAGAGATTTTCTTTCGAGATGGAGTCGTTTATTAGTCGTCGTATTTGAATAAACCAATCAGATTTCTTTATTATCACATCACATCACAGAGATGTGAAAATAACTAAATCTGATTCCGTCCCCTCTCCTCTCTACTTTGGTGGAAACCGGGCCTTACGCAATGCCTACATTAAGTTCCTAATGCGAAGACAATACAATAATTAAAACAGTATTTACGACATTTAAATTGTTTACATAGTGGGGTTAATCAAATAGCTTCTTAGGAATTTTTTCAGAGCCTACAATTCCGGAATACCTATTATCGAACTTCCCAGAATACGTTTAAAGTGAAAACAGCCATAAAACAAGAGTTGTTAAAAGAAATAAAAGAGTAAAAACATCCGTAATTACGAAATGCAAATCGGGGCGTTCCAAGCCGTATTCCTATTTCAAAACCTCATTAAGCTTTGCAAATCTTACGCCAAATGATAATTATTTACATTCTGCAAATCTTCGGAGCTGGTTTCAGGCAGGATCTAAAAATGAAATATTCTGCAGCCGAGTCATAAATATTTTAATTACAATGAAGGATAAAAAGTTTCGAACCAGTTGGATACCTACTTAATATTTTATAAATTCTAATTATTGAGATAAATAATACCTTCTATTAGTTAAGATTGCATTGGCTTCGCATTTACAGAAGATACCTACATAGTGATATCTAATATTTTAATTCCCAAGACTGGTTAATTTTGTAATTTGGGGATGTTCTAATTAATATAGGTAAACAAAAATGAATCGCCGAAATGCACGCGCATAACTTTAGAAATACTAGACCAAATCGAATAATTCTTATTTTTGTAAAGTTCGTAATTTTAAGGAAAATATTTGTAAAAAAAAAGAAATAAAAATTACCAGGAACGCGCGCGGTGCAGCGGCAGGCTGCCAGTAAGCAGTAAAATTATTTCTGAGTTCATTTTGAAGATTTCAATTTCCCTCTAAATTGGTATTTAGTAGGTAATTTATTTGTTGTTTTGTATCATCCTCTTTTCCGTTCACGAGACAAAACTTGACACTCATGATAAGCTGAGCGTGTTACCATCCAATCAGCGATTGGCGGACGACTTCTATAAATTCTGGATGTTGACAATTTCATAGTTTTAAGCGTAGAATTAGTTATTTTTTGCTATTTTCTTATACCTAGTATAAAAAACAGTCTGCGCGCGTATTTTGTTGTTTTACAATGACGAAATATTTTCTTTATTTTACAATTATGCCACTACTCAGGTTCGTTTAGAGTGTTTCACGAAACTAAGTAAGTCAGTTGCTTTAGAATCTTTTAAAACTCTTTGGCATGAATACTGCCTTTGTTTCTGAAGGGAAAAAAATCTAAAGAAAATCCTTAGCGTAACGTAATTAACAAGTCGAGTGCAAGAAGGCACGGTCATGCGTCGTGGCGCGACGGTGCATTAATACGTGCAACTTAATGCAAGCTTGCACGCGGGTCACTCTTTGCTCGAGATTTAGCAAAGACTAGATAGCTCAGATGGGCCATTTTTTTTCTCGAGGTGACATGCCTACTCACCGTCACTCTCTGCGGCGAACAGAGAGTGGTGTGTCGGGCTTCCATCGACTATACTCAACAAAAAGACTGGTGGCAGTTGGTGCCATCACTTTTGTAACAGGGCATGCGCACGCGCAAATTACTTGACTATCGTTAATACGGAATGCATGTGCTTTATCGATGCACAAACATGCGCTGTTTATTAATCGTTACTGATAATTGTTATACTTATATTTACTAAATTACATATAATGTAATTAGGGTAATTAGATAAGGGTTACCCATAAGTTAAGTAATTGTTTTGTATAAAACCTATCTGCTCAACTCACAACAGTCCGGCTTTAGGCCCGCACATAGCACCACTACTGCACTCATCAAAGTAACTGATGACATTAGAGAGGCTATGGATAATACTAAGCTCACCATTCTCGTCCTGATCGACTTCTCTAATGCTTTTAATACGGTTGATCATGATCTCCTACTTGCTACCTTATCATCACTAAATTTATCCCTTCCTGTTTTAAACTGGATGTCCTCCTATTTACGCGGTCGCCAACAATCAGTTGCTACAAAGTCTGCCTCTTCTAACTGGGTTTACTTATCAACTGGTGTCCCACAGGGCGGTATCCTTTCCCCGATCCTCTTCTCCGTTTTTATCAATTTAATTTCCAGTATTCTTGATTGCTCGTATCACCTGTACGCCGATGATCTGCAATTGTATACTAGTGCAACTGTGGTGGAGTTATCCTCGGCTATCGATAGGTTGAATATCAATCTGGATCGTGTTCGTGCCTGGTCACATGATTTTGGGGTTTCTGTCAATCCCACTAAGTGCCAAGCGATGTTAGTTGGAAGCTCCAGACTTCTGTCTAAGCTTCGTATTTCTGACCTGGGACCGATACAATTTGATGGAACAATTATTCCCTATTGTGAGTCTGTGAAAAATCTTGGTCTTCATATGGACTCGAACCTAAGTTGGTCTATTCATGTTAGTGAGATTAGCCGCAAGGTAGTTGCTTGTCTGAGGAGTCTTTATCGTTTCAAATTTTTTCTTCCTTTTTCCACAAAACTCATGCTTGTGTATACTCTAATTTTACCCATTATTGACTACGCTGACGCATGTTATCCAGATATCTCAGAAATCTTGGTTACAAAACTTGATCGTCTTCTTAACAACTGTATCAGATTCATCTTTGGGCTTCGTAAGTACGATCACATTTCTAGTTTTCGCAGTCAACTTAAATGGCTCCCGATACGTGAACGGAGAAACACTAGAATTCTAGGCCTGTTATTCAATATTCTTAACAATCCATTGTCCCCGTCCTATCTTAAGAAACAATTTCAATACCTCTGTCTATCTCACGACCGTTCTCTTCGCTCCTCAGACAATCTCAGCTTAAGCATTCCAAGACATCATACTGAGTTCTTCTCCAAGTCTTTTACTGTGCAAGCCATCCGGCTTTGGAACACTCTGCCCACCGAAACTCGACAATCCCTCAATAAGGGAATTTTTAAATTAAAAGTTCGTGAATTCTTTTATTCCTCCCCCTCTACATAAAATTTCGTTTGCTCAATTGTTTGCTTTAATTATTCACTTGTTTGCATATATTTATATATATTATTTTGTTTTATATATATATATATATATATATATATATATATATATATATATATATATATATATATATATATATATATATATATATATATATATATATATATATATATATATATATATATATATATATATATATATATATATATATTATATTGCTTAATTATTATATTTATTTATCATGAACCTATGTATGAATATTCTATTCTCGTGTGTAATTTTCTGCTATTTATGATTATTAATTTTGTTGTTATCCATACTCACATTTTTACTGTTACCGCACCCATAAACGTACTATCTGCATGACCCAACGGTTGACTGGTAGAGAATGCTCCTAGCATTAAGTCCACCTTTTGTACTTTTTTTTTTTGTGCAATAAAGTTTTTAAATAAAAAAAAAAAAAAAAAAAAAATAAAACATAAAGTTGCTGGTAGACGTACCAAGACTAAAGAATATGACGATATTCAATTCAATAGAGATTTTCTTTCGAGATGGAGTCGTTTATTAGTCGTATAACCAAAGTTCAGGGAAATATTGGCAAGAGTGTGTACGTCACGCTGAAACTTTGTTGGAACAGGATTTGAAGAAATTATTTTTATTTCGGCTAATAATGAATGTCGATATATCGTCACGGACGATGATGATGATGATAAGCTTCAAATCAATTTGTAGGAATAAATTAATAATAACAGTAAACTGTATTGTTTTTTATAAAATCCTCTCGGCGGTTAACGCTGCGCAGTTGTAGGGGAAACGGCATCCCTAGTGGACTCTACGCAGGCTCTCCAACCGCGCCTACCGCGAAGCAGCCTACCACGCCGCGCAAAACGAAGCTGGAGCGTGTCAGACTACCTGACACGCACCACTGCCGGGTCCAAGAGGACATGGAGGCCAGCAACGAAACACCAAGGGCATCCACTTCCTCCACAATCCAAATGGGCTCCGAGACAGGTAGATGCGTAATAAGTTGTAGTCCATAATCAAGGTTGTGAGATCTAAAACAGTTCTTTGTGCAATAAACTATACCTATCTGTATCTAACTTATCTTTGGCCGTTACTCCAATAGCCAGTGCGTGGCTAAAAGTATGAAAGCTTTTGTTCAGAGTGAAAATATACAGCCACTTGCTAAATGCATTCTGAATGCAAACCTACTTTGAGTTTCCGTTGCTAGGAAAGAAACGTAAAACAAAAAAAAAATAAGCTCTGCAGAGGCTAGTTTATAATTTCTGTAAAAGAGTGTCCGTACAGTAATTTATATGAAAAAATGCTTGCAAATGCATTAGCACCAACTTCATTGTAGGTATCTGTCTATATTTTATCTATTTTATTTTTATTTTCACAAAATCCACAGCTCTTACTTAAATTACAAAACAAAAATTTTAATACTAAACTTATAGCTAATAACGGGTTTTAAAATATTAATGTTCTAAGTAACAATGACAAATATAGATAAAATCAAGTCAAATCTATCAAATAGGTAACATTTGTTCTGGAGCAGGGGAATAAAAGTGAATTTAGTATGTAAATTTAGTGTTGATTTTTGCAGTAATGTTAGATCATATGTTGTATACAAAGTAAAGTAGACCATGTTCAAACGTGTTAAGCTACTTTTCCACGTCAGCTTATTTAAGACCCGTTAATGTGAAACAAGGTTAAACTGGATTATTCCACGGATTCCTTGGATAGTTATGGAATGCCAAAAACCTCTGTACTATTGAGAACTCATGACTATTGAGAATGTGACATTATCTTTTTCTTGCTTGGAATCATTAAAATAAAAAAAAAATAGAAAATTAAGATAAAGCTACTCACATCCATGTGCATAATTTGTAGATTTGTAAGTGTGGCCAAATGAACCTACATACTTTTTAGATTTACTTTTCTTTGGTTTTAAATTTTACGTGTAGGTATTTTAATATTTTTCCATTCCATTCTGTCATTCCTTCTATATACTTAGTGCCTTTCACTTGCACAATACATTATTTTTCTATCTTTTCAATAGTTTTCCTTCTCTGATCTCTCACAACCGCAGCAGCACCTAAGTATATACTCTACATAACACAGCTGACGTATGCACATGACCCCAGAGTATATACTAGAGTTCCAATTAACACGCCGAGCAAACGGAGCGTCTTGCAATATCGGAAAAGTTTCCGGGAATATGAATGAAAAAGTTAATATGGAGGACCGCGCGCGTGCGGCCGACGAAAAAAAAAAGATGGATGTCCGTGAATAATGTTCGGTCGCGAACTGTAGTAATGGACAGCACTAAATATTGCACCAAGGGAAAATAAATTACGCCACTTTTTCAGACGCACAAAAAGTGTTCTTGGTTTTTCTCTTTGAAGGATCCACGGGTGGAAAGTTTAATATGTTACGGTGGACGGCCGGACGGGTGCCACTGATTACGTGTGCTCGGACGGGACATTTTTTTCAATGGGCACTAACAGTTTTATTTATTACACAAGTTTAGTGGAGCTGAAGAGAGGGTTTAGTCGGCAACTTAGGTGTTGATGTGAGAAAATGGTAAGTATACCTAATGAAACGTGATTTATTCGCGTTGAAAATATTTAAAATTGTATTCGTAAATTGTTAAATTTAAGTCAAATTGCTGCCATGAGACACTTTAGTTACTATTCAGTTGATAACCAATACGGTGAAGTCGTTTATTAAAATGTATTTATTCATGTAGTTTCAATAAAATATAAACATGCAGTAACTGTGTAAATAGTTAGAACTTATCCATTTTTTTATGAACATCGATATTATAGTTCGGTGTTGCGACGATTTTTCGGTATTGATGACTTGGTATACAATTTGCCTTGACCTTACGCCTATATTTTATATTTGTAATTTTTAACTGCTTAATTTCAAATAGTCTAGTCCAGTTGGTTATTAGACAAAATAACATTATAGTTTCAATGATAAAAAGGTCTCCCCCACCTTGGGGCGTGTCAGGTGGCTTGGCATGCCGGAACTCTGGTCCCCGCAGATCCCTCTGGTCTCGGGCGAAAATCGTCCCTCGACCCAGCCATCCACTACCCCTATTCAAGAACTGGAGAAGTAGTAGTAGTTCCCCTCGCGCCGGAACTTCGGCCGTCGACTAGAGAAAATGTTCGTCGCTAGCTTCCATTGTCCAGGGTGCACCAAGCCTGCTTGTTACTACTTCCCTTGGATTTGCGATAATCCTCAGGACCCAATAACAAGCAGGCACACTTAAGGAGCTATTCTGATCCAGACCACCAGTTTTCATGCCTCGGGCATGAAAACCTATGTTAATAGCAATAACTAAAAAAAAAGAAAAGAAGATAAATTATATAAATGTGAACTAATGCCTGGTTCCAATTTGAACGATTCGTAAAAGATTTTTCTCCAAAGACTACGAGTCGTTAATTCTAATTGGACAGGCCAATATGGCAGGTTTGATAGATAATGTCATTTAATTTAGTATTTAAAATAATAGATGTCGCTATCCCATTTTACATCGCGGTGACGAGATTTTCCGCCGTTTGTATATGTGTCCTGGTTGACAACAAATAAACAAGTTTAGGGGTGAGAGCCTTCCGCTCCCCCGCAAGCTCGGTGAAGATGAAAAGGCCATCTGAGGCCATCATCACATGTCCTTTAGAAAAAAAAAAAATAATAAATAAACAAGTGAGAGCCTTCCGCTCCCCCGCAAGCCCGGTGAAGATGAAAAGGCCATCTGCGGCCATCATCTATAGTCAGTTAGGAAAAAAAAAAAAATAAATAAAAAAAAATAAACAAGCTCTTCAAGAAGTCAAAGTGTTGTGGTTTAATTTACTCCGAAACAATAGTATCCTGAGGGTGCAACGAGCACGGTCTCGTTCATGGTCCTTCGAGGAGCCGGATTAACGGCAGGTTTTTGAAGAAGAGTGGATCGTCGACGGATGGTGGATCGCCATCAGAACGTCCCGATAGCCTGGCTGAACCAAGCGTCAGTCAGTCAGCGCCGAAGGTGTCGCTGAAGGAGGTGAGAGAAGCTGATGCAGTAGCAGCAGCAGGATCAAGGTTGGCTGGAGAGTGAGCCACCTGATGGATGGACTGGAGCGCCGTCCACTAAGAGGTCGTGAGTGATTTGCTGTGCTAATTTGAACTCTATTTACATAGAGAATTTATCTCGTGTGACAAGTTTCGTGAGTGAAGTTCTGGATTTTCCGGGGAGAGTTGCCAAGCATAATTGAACTTTAATTGTTAGGAATTTTAGACTTGGTAAAATTTCGACTTAGAATAATTCATAAATTTGAATTTAAAAAATTTTGGAAATTTGAACTTTGAACATTTTTGGAAATTTGAACTTAGAATATTTTGGAAAATTTTTAACTTGGAATTTGTCGAAATTTTATCTTGATTATTTTGATATTTAAGAATGGAGTCTTTAATTAACTTTCAAGAAAACTTATACAGCCGATTAGTTAAGGCAAAAAATAATTTTAAAAGGAGTCTTAAAGAAAATATGACTTTGTTGTATGTTGAGGGCAAATTGGATCTGCTGGAACAAACATGGACAGAATTTACGTCAGGTAATAAAACTCTTATGCAATCCATCACGCCTGCTCAAATTAAGAAAGCCAATAGTGATTATTTTAAAGAAGAAGTTTTTGATCACGCAGAGGAAATATATTTTGAGCATAAACTGGAACTTAAAAATGTTTTAGAATTGTTACAAGTACGTCCTAAATCAGTTGACAGCATATCATCATCAACTATAAATAACTGTTCTAAATTTAATGTCAAATTACCTAAAGTAAACATACCAATCTTTTCCGGAAATTATTCAGATTGGAATACATTTCGTGATCTATTCACGTCATTAATTCATCTAAATACTGATATAGACGATGTTCAGAAGTTATTGTACTTGAAAGGATATGTTTGCGGTGAAGCTGGACAATTATTGGCTAATATTTCAACGACCAGTTGTAATTATTTAAGATGTTGGAAGTTGCTTGAAGAACGTTACGACAACAAACGCTATATTTGTCACCATATATTAAAGCGATTGCTTGATCAAAGTAACATTACTCATGAGTCGGCCGGTAGTTTAAAGAAATTAATAGACATTACTAATGATTGTTTGGCAGCACTTTCTAACATTGGTGTTAACATTGAGAGTTGGGACATTCTCATTATTCATATTTTGTCTCTTAAATTGGATCCTGAATCGAGAAGACAGTGGGAATTTAATGTGATTGATTGCAACTCTTCTGATGAGTTGCCGCATTTCATGCAATTCCAGGAGTTTTTGAAAAAGCGATATCGTGCATTAGAACTTCTCGATGCCAGATCTGATTTTGTAAATAAACAGCACCATTCTGTAAATAAAATTTATTCAATGCATACCGCGAACCTAAGGTGTGAATTTTGTTCTGAAAAACATAAAATTAATCATTGTAACAAATCCATTAAAATACGATTACCAATTCATAAGGTTACAGAATCTGAATTAAGGGAATTTGAAAATATCACCTTAGCTGATCCTGGATATAAAACACCTGGCTGTATCGATTTGATTCTAGGTGCTAAGGTGTACAGCAGAATTATTCAAAGCGGTATTAAAAGAAGTCGCTTTAGTGAAGTAGTCGCGCAGTGTACTTCACTCGGGTGGGTGATATCGGGTTGTGTTGAATCATCAGGTAGTTATTCTGTTAAATTACAATCTAAAAGTTGTAAAATGAAAATGGAATGGAAAAAACCGGTCAAGAAAAAAAAAGAGAATACAGCCACTAATACAAATTACTTATTATGAGACATAAAATAAATAAAACAAAGCATTTTTATGGGTTATGTGGACAGTTTTCTATGTTACTGTTTAAAAAAAAAAAAAAAGTATAATAGGTAAACATTTTCAAACATAGGCAGATAATGATGATTAAAATTGGTTTTAAAACTTGTTATAAAACAAAAAATGCATTATCATTGGTCGGAACAGAATCTTGAATTGTTTTGATGTTATTATTATGTAACAGAGGATAACTTCATTGTCGTTGATTATATTGAAGACAAGAGTGGTCTGTACTCATCTGAAGTAAAATAATTTTATTAGGGATGCCAATTCAAGGATTAAAATGTGAACCGTTTTTTGGTAACTAGTTACAAAATGTTATTTATTTGAGGTTTATGTATTATTTTGTTCATTGTTTGATTGTCTGAATGGGCGATAATTTGTTAATTAAGAACAAAGCGTAGTTTGTTCTTGGTGGGCGATTATGGACAGGCCAATATGGCAGGTTTGATAGATAATGTCATTTAATTTAGTATTTAAAATAATAGATGTCGCTATCCCATTTTACATCGCGGTGACGAGATTTTCCGCCATTTGTATATGTGTCCTGGTTGACAACAAATATACAAGCTCTTCAAGAAGTCAAAGTGTTGTGGTTTAATTTACTCCGAAACAATAGTATCCTGAGGGTGCAACGAGCACGGTCTCGTTCACTAATTACAAATTTACTTTCCATCAGCTGTCATGAGTCGTCCGTCTAACGCTTACGCCTCGTATAATTTATTACTATCTGTAACTTGAACAGATCGTCTTTCAAATATTGGAACTGGGCACAAGGTAGTCTACGTTTTGAACCATAATTTCGCGTTAACGGATTCAATTGTCCTAATAGTTTGTTTTTCTTCTTTTTATTTGTAATATGGCATGTAAAAGGATTATCCCCGCATGCGAGTGAGACTTGCAATTGGCTGCAGCTGCATCGGTTTTTGCAGCGCAAATCAGCGCCGCTTCAGCGTTAAATGGATTTATTACCTGACGCCGTACCAGCGCTTCTAATTACTCTTATTCTGCGGATTGTTTATTGTTCTCCGTTGGAAAATTGCAACTGTTATTTAATTTTGTTCACGTCGGTTGGGAGGGAAGTTTCTTCCGTGTCATTTGGATATTTATCTTACTTTAGCAAACATGGAGCGTTTCGGAAGGAAACTTGTAACAATGTGGAAAACTGAACAAATTTACGTTAGAACGTTTGCAGCACTTAATAAGAACTGATGCGCCAAGTAATTTAAGGCCTTAAAAATGAATAAGAATAACGAAAGAGTTTTGAAGAATGATGAAGTACAAACTGATCTCAAGAGGATAATGACATAATAATTTTAGATGAGGACATCCACTACTGAACAGTACAGACACAACAGAACAGAACTCTCTTAATTTTGTTCATCCATCCTCTCCCTGTTACGGTGACAATGTTATGGGTATGGTGGGAATCCCTACCAGATGGTAGGGACGGCCGTCAAGATATGTGGTCGCACTTCAAGAACATTTGTAGCCCGTCAGCCGTCGTTTCTATGAGTTGTGTAGCGTTTTAAGTGCCATTTTAGTTAAGTAATTCTTAAAGAAATATCGGTGACCACAACTATGGCTGCTTATGAGTATGTCAACTGACCAGATTCTAAGATTTATAGTCAATTCACTTATTAAGGTTATGTTATCATCATACATAAACAATTACACAAAGTGTAAAGTAACCCTCAGTTGTTTAAATTCAAAACCAAGTGGCAATGAATAGGTCACACCCTTGTTTTTGGGGTAATGGCTGATGTAAACATGTACAGTACCGTCAGGAGCGTGAGGAGCGTGTGTAAGAAAGAATCTAGTGCCAGTGCAAGACTACCTACAAAAACCCACCGTGCCAGCTTTTAATTAAAAGAACTGATCTGACTGATAAGGCAGAAGGGTTCTATGCTCCCGACAATAGTGAACTACGATGCGTTTCCGACCGGGATATACAGGCAACCTTCTGTCGGTAGTAGGTAAAGAAACGCTGGATATATGTAATCTAAACCTATGTTATATGTAAAATTATAGTTATGATGATTTGAATTACGGACAAACGAGCATCTAATCTCGCGTGTTGAAACTCAAATTTCTTTGTACACAGCACGTAGAGGTGATATTGTCCGTAGTCATTTAAATATCCTAATCCCCGTTGTAGTGGCGCGCGACAGTAATCAGTTGTAGACTAAGGGCTAGTGACGCTTGAGGCATGATGATCGTCTTATAGCTATTAAAAAGAAGTACGTAAGATAAGCATGTTGGTGAATAAAACCATGTTGAAAAAAAATTTTAACACGCTTTTATTAGCTTGGGTTGTATGTATGTAACGGAATCTTTGAATCTTAATTTGACCCACTTCCCGGTCTTTGATTAAGATGAAATTTTGCACACGCTCTGAGTTCTGATGACAATACATGACTAGCTAAGAAACGTCATTACAAATCCAATATGGCGGCCTCCCCAAGATGGCGAACTGACTGTTTGAAATGCACTTCCATGATATGGGTATCAAAAGAAAGGGTTTGCTGTCAGGAATACGAAAAAAATAGTCACGTGATTCAAATCCAATATGGCGGGCGTCCAAGATAACGGACAGGCTACTTGAAATGCACCCCTATGATATGGGTATTAAATGAAAGGGTTTGCTGAATGGGATACGAAAAAGAATTATATAATTATTGATACATGAGAAAACTAAAAAGTAGAAAATAAAAATAATAGTTTAAAAAACTAAAAAACACGCTTTTAGCTCGCACTAAAAATTACAAAATAAT
The DNA here is from genome assembly GCA_037074685.1 of Glyphodes pyloalis. Classification (NCBI taxonomy): domain Eukaryota; kingdom Metazoa; phylum Arthropoda; class Insecta; order Lepidoptera; family Crambidae; genus Glyphodes; species Glyphodes pyloalis. Next base: position 4,913,193 of record JAYKKO010000004.1, read on the forward strand.
TCAGACATTTAAGAAAGAAAGCGTGGAGCGTTTTGTCCAAAAAGAGTAAAGATAACATAAACGCTCCACGCTTTCTTTCTTAAATGTCTGAATTATTTTGTAATTTTTAGTGCGAGCTAAAAGCGTGTTTTTTAGTTTTTTAAACTATTATTTTATAGTTGCGCAATATATTGGCTCCTCCCAGCCCACATCGTGATGACAACGGATTTGATACCGAAATATGCTATCCGTTAGTATCTCTTAGGCATATTTGAATTTTTGAGAATTAGATGAAATTGAAAGTAATTATTTATTTAATTAACGTTTTATTATTAGATTTTGATAATGATGTAGGTACTGTAGCTGATTAAATAAACATAAGAATATAAAACCGCATATTAATAATATGTTTTACTAACCACATAATCATGTAGATTACGTATTTATTAACTAATACCGAATTAAGTGCCTTATGTTCTTGTTTTATGAAAACCAGAAACATACAGTTGATTCTGATACTATAAAACGTACACATATACAATTCTTAATACCTAGATACAGAACAAACATAAATGTTTTAAGGAAATGAGTAGTGATGATTGCCACTAAAATATAAACTACTGGCCAGAAGAACTTTCTTAGGTAGAAGTGTATAGCTGCCAGATTATACTATCCTGAAATGCTATCGTCTGTATAATTAGTATTTCAAATTGTATATATTTTATAATGTTCCAAATTATAATTTTTGTATTTTAATTAAACTGGCAATTAGCATCTACAAAGAGTTTTTTCAACAGGCTAACTTTTCAACATTCAAACAGCCACCTAATATTGTGTTTACCGAAAACATAATATTACCTACCTAAAAGGTCGCCCGGCAGCCCGCTTGTAACATTAAAACAAATTTCACGGACATATAAACTAAGGGAATTTTGAAGTAATAAGTATTTACCACGGTTATTGGTGCTTACAGCAACCGATCGTCCCAACGAAATCTTTTCTGGACCGAATGCGATAAGCACAAACCAAAAGTGTATAGCTCTAAGTACAACGTGCGGGGTGCCCAGGGATTTAGTTTCAATCACGCCGGTGGTCGAGCGCTTGATTAATGCATACTAAACAGGCCACACGTCCTCTTTTCTACTCCATTTGCTGTGTAAAAAGGAAACTGAGTAACTTTAGAATGCATTTTAAGTTCAGCCTTTTTGAAATGTAAAAGTTCTTTAGACGGTTTTACTGCGCTGTAAATGTGGTGTCCAGATTATGAGTTCAGGCTCACTCCAATGTATTGAGCGTTAAGTTATTGTCAACGTTGTAATCAAATCGGAAATAGCTTTAATTTAAACTACTTACCTATTTACATTTGACATCACAATCTCAAGATATAAATATAAATAAATAAATATAAATATTGGACAACATCACATACATTGCTCTGATTCTGGGGTAAGTAGCTAAAGCACTTGTGTTACAGAAATCAGAAACAACGACGGTACCACAACACCCAGACCCGAGACAATACAGAAAAATTCGTTTCCCATATTGACCCGACCGGGGATCGAACCCGGAACCTCTGAGATGGCGCGACGCCAAAGTCCGGCACGCTCGCCTCTCGGCCACGGAGGTCGTGAACAAGATCATAATGATTTTCAAATTAAATTTTAAATCAATATTACAAGCAAAGAAATACCGAACTCAAAAACGACAATACTTGATTAGGTACTCCAGGTTGCCTACCCAAAAAAAACACCATCGGGGTCTTAAGGATATTAATGGAGAATATTTATTTTCGATACTTAAATACATTTGCTTTTACAATCTTGCAAAATTTTGTAAAATTAATTATGCTGACCCGATCCAGATTTAATACCTACGACCGTAGAAATCATACTTATATTTTTTGTAGTCTTTTAGTAACTATCTTCTTATACAGTTGCATAATAATTCCAGAAAATTATTCCATTACACTAATGTTTTTTGTACGTATTTAAGTAGGTTATGTTCTTTTTATTTTAAAAATACACATAATCTTAGGCGTCGTGGATGGGGTTGTACTAAAGCTCAACCCATGCCAACACGGGGCCCTTTTTAGACCACCTGGTTTATAAATTTGATAAAACATCATGTGATTAAGGACACAAATTAAAAGTACAACTCACTGCTAGCTAAGACTGGCTACTTTTAAACGCTCAAAGATTTGCCTTATAAGCGCAAGTGGGCAAATAAAGCGTTGTTGATGACAAGTGACTGACTGGCGCGCAATTAGCCAGCACCCTGGAACAAAAGGGCCTCTTATTTTCACTTAATTAAAACGGAGGCTGTGGCGAAGAAAAATTGCTCTGAATAGCGCAGTGCCGGGCTGTGTACATCCGCAGAAGTTGCCTTTTTTCTCGACTACGGCAACGCAAAAACAGGTTATAATTTTGATCGGTATAAATAAAATAAACATTAGACATCACATACATTGCTCTACTAATATTGTAAGAAGCTGAAGCAATTGTATTTTAGAAATCAGAATGAATGACGGTACCACAACACCTAGACCCAAGATTATATATGAAAAGTTCTTTACATATTGACTACACCGGGAATCGAATGCGTGACCTCAGAGATAGCTCAACACCAAAGTCCGGCTATGGAAGTCGTATATATTTATGAATCATGATCTTTTCCTGCATAGTTTCCAAATATATATATTTTAAAAACATTGAACAATTAAATTTCATTAGAAACGTCCTAACTGTTCGCCGGTTTTGTTCTGGGCCTTCCATATTTTTTTTTTATACCAAAAATAAAAGTTACTTAATAATAGTTTATCATTTTAAATTTATATTTGTTTATTTAAGGGCTGCCCCGGGTACATTTTATATATCGTATATCAAACACCATCCTCTTATTTATTAAATACTAGCGGTCCCGGCGAACTTCGTTTCGCCTTTGATAATTTTTTCCGCTTTTCTGTTGAAATTTTTCAAATTTTACCAAGGATCGCGTCTTTTTGTAGCCTATGTCAAATTGGAAGAATGTAGCATTATATTGGTGAAAGAATTTTTTAAATCGGCCCAGTACTTTTTCTATCAGAGCCTATTCATTACAAACATACAAAAATAGGTACAAATCTTTCCTCTTTATAATATTAGTATAGATATCGGATATATACGAATCGAATCATAATCTACAATTATAAAATGTAATTGTGGTGATTATTTTTTTTTTAGTCAATATAAATAAGATTTTTGCAAAAACGCGAATCACCTTAGTATGATATAAATCATTGCTAACTTAATTATAAAGTTAGGTACTATAATGTAATCGGCGATTGGTAGAGGGAATTATTACCGAATTCAGGTATAAAATCCAGGATATACCAATTACGAAGCGCATTGTAGGGGTCAGAAGGTTGATAGTAACTGGCGTGTTCACATTTGGAATTTGGAATGAATATAACTCGAAAGCTTACGACTATATATACAAAATGTGATAATAAATAAATACAAATTCTTATTGGCTAACTACGGTGGACAAATCAAAAGGCTTACATTTACTCGTAGACGAACGCTCCGCAGTCTCGCTAGTTGTTTGCACTGAGAGGGTCGAAATGCACTCTCCCATACGATGATAATATCAAAATTGGACCCTATTCCATATTGACTTAAAAAGCAAATGAACAATGAAGTCCATGACAAAGTAAAACGCTTGTTAAACTCTTTGTTTCACGCGTCACTATTTCTGGCGCTTGTAACTTTATACGATAGGGTTATACGTACTAAAGACCGACATAACTTGCATCACGCCATTCAAACGATAGTAAAGTCCACAGCGGGCGGTATAAAAAAGGTAAATGGCGCCTGAAAGTGGGTCAGGAATGGTGAATATAAATCCAGATCGGTAATGTGCGTAGACATTACCGTCCCCGGGGAATCATCCGTCGGCGTGCTGATAACATTAGTGCCTGTCTAATATCTGTTATGTTGGTAAAGATCGGAACTATTGACGCTTGGTGAGCCTGGCTGGAAATATGACCGAGTGTAGGCCTTCTTCCTGCACTGTATCGTGCACGAAAATTAAATTGTAATGATTGTAATGGTTGTACGAAGTTCGGTAGACTGTGTTGCTCGAAGCTTTAAATCGTAAGTAGTGTTGCCGCTCGATAGCCCACTATCTATAGTCTATCGATAGATTATCGATAGTTGGGCAAAAGCAATAGCATCGATTGCCCTATCGATACTATCGATATTGTTGATACTATCGTTAGTGTCGATACTATCGATAGCCCCGTGAGTGTCAATACTATCGACACGCATCAATACTATCGATAGTATCGATACTATTGCTACTGAATATTGCCATAACCATCGATACTATCGATAGTATCGATAGCGCAAACATATCGATACTATCGATAGTATCGATATTGATCTTCAATACTATCGATAGTATTGCAGTATATTAATACTATTGTACCAAACTTAGCAATCGATAGTATCGATACTGTCGATAGGCCTATCGATATTATACATGATTTCCGAGGTCAACTATCGATAGTCAAACTATCGACAGATTGGCAACATTAATCGTATATGTGTGCCTGTAATACCAAGTTGAGTGAGCTATCTGACTGAACGGCCTTTGGTTACAACTTTACATTGTATGAGTAGCTAACTGAAGCATAAACCATACTATGGTTTTCAATGTCTGATTTTGCATATTGTTGTTAAGCATATTTAATTTGTTTGTATATTTTCTAATGCCCACTTACAATATTTTACGATTCGTAATGTGTCCAAAATTGCAATCTGTTCTCCAACCTTAGACTACGACTCTAGCACGGTGTTAGTTTACGCCCCGTATTATTCATTACCATCTGTAATTAAAACGAATAGTTTTTCAAATATTGGAATCGGGCATTAGAAAGCCTTAAAATCGGGTGGGTTACTCCAATTCTAAAGTATGAAAAATATTTCAGCCGTCTTTCAAGACTAAACAAAAACGAGGTCATGTCTCTGTTAGGTTTGTTCTGAAGAGCAGAGGGGCTGTGAATGAGTCAGCAAGTGAAATGCTACAGGAAGAAATGGCTATATGAAATTATCTGGAACCATTGAAATATATGTTTGCTCGGAACATTCTTGAAAGATATAATGGTTGACAATAAGGACTCTTTGATATAAATCCTGTCCGATAAATGTGTGTAGATTTAATCGTCCCCTGAGGAGTCGCTGGTTGGTTGTTCTGATAACATTAGTGTCTTAGAAATATCGTTTATTATCTATAGATCATATACAAGACTATTTAGAGAAATACAAAATAGTTTAGCCTGCTTAAAATATAAACATGATGACGTTTTTATTGGCGTTTAATTAAGATGCCTTTTTAATTATTGAATAGGAACACTAACAGCAAAGTTAAAAAAAAACTCAACATTTTAGTGATTTTAATATAAATATATTTGTTTATCATTTTTATGGTGTCTAACAAATATTTACTTACTGCTTATTATATCGTATTGAACTGACAGCCTGAGCAAATTTTTAAGATGAAAATTATCAAGCTGATAAATTAAAGCGTCTTATATTAAGGTCGTCGAAGTAATTTTGTTACGGAATATTAAAATTATATTTAAAATGAGACAAATTGTACTTTATTAAACTGAGGTTTCTTATCTTTTTTCTAAATACAATTATTATTATTTATTTATTTATTTATTACTAGCTGTGCCCGCGACATCGTTCGCGTGGACTACATCCTTTCATGGTCGGTTTTACCCCTTTCTCCCCTAATATTCGAAACAAAAAGTAGTCTATATTTTAATCCAAGTTTTGAGCTATATATGTGTCAAATTTCATATTTCTTACTTAAAAAATAAAAAAAAATCCATATTAACTTTCAAAGGTGGTATTACCCCCATCCCCCCTTATTTTCTAATAAAAAGTAGCCTATGTCCGTTCTTGAGATTTAACGTATACCTATACCAAATTTCATCAAAATCCGTTCAGCCGTTTAGGCGTGAAAGAGTAACAGACGGACAGACAGACAGACAGACAGACAGACAGAGTTACTTTCGCATTTATAATATTAGTATGGATTATTCAATTCCCAACACTTCTTAAATTTAAATTATAGGCCTCGCAAACCACTTTTAAGTTAACATGGCAGTTAAGAGTATATACCTTTGTCTGGCTCGATTCGTAAGAAACACATTAAATATTACCTCAAAATCTAGGCAAAGATAATGAAGGAAAAAATTTCATTGATCGTCGTTATTATCACAATTTTCGGTGAACCGTATCTCGAGGAATAAATCTGAGCGCTTATCAAAAATTAAATTTTTTGCAGACTAGAAAGGTTCTGTGGAATATTTCAGTGGCTTGATATCACATTGTGAGATTTTCGCTTAAGGTGAAATTTTGTACCTGTGAAGGTGGAATGTTGAACAAATTTTAGGGCATTATGATTCATTGATCTGAATTTTTCAAAGGACAGTTTGGTTTCGGATTCTGCTGAAAAAGGTAGTAGCCGAAAATGATTCTTCATCCAACTCAAGTCAACTCAAATTATTTATTATACGTAATCATGAATGTGACCTGAGTTGAAAAAATAACAAACAGTACACCAAATCACCTATTCGGGCATAGTGAAATATTCGTAAAGCAGTGATCGTAAGGATTTAATTACCGCATGTTACGAACAAGATAATGGTTACATACTTATATTAAACATTTCAGTAAATATGTTATTAATTTGTTAAACTTATCACTAAAATATTGACTTAACTTAGAATATTTCTTTTTAAATGAAAATTCTTATAGTTTTCAGAAAAGTATTTAGATTATGACGCCCTCGGTGGCGCAGTGCCTAAGGTCGGGTCAATTTGGAAAAACAACTCTTCTAAAATGACTTGGGTCTAGGTGTGCTGAGAGGCCCTCAGTTAGATCCGTCGTCTGGTGCTCATAGTACAAGGGGAAACCTTAGTTTGAGACGGGGTGATTGGTGTGATTGTCTGGCGCATTTATTTATTATTTTCCAAAATCGGAAGACAGAGTTATGCCCGAACATACCTACATATGGTCGAATTGAGAAACTCTTCCTTTTTTTGAAGTCGGTTAAAAATAGGGTCTACACGTGAACTTTTATAAATTGACCTGAGTATGATGCCCCCAGTTAGTAATGTATCCGTCGGACTAACAGAATATCAGAAAGATTTTTAGAGTTAGGTATCGTGTCAGTCTGCCGTCCCATCGGATTATGAGAGTGAAGGAGGAGAGTGCACTTGTGTGTTACGTAAACGTTCGCGCTATATAAACTGTCCTGAGTAACTGATTGATCTCAATGAGGTTGGCCACCGTTGAAATAGGTCGAGATGATTTTATACTACTAGGTAAAAACCTAATTTGAGACCAGTGGATTGGCATAATTATGTTACATGTTTCAAAATAAACAGCATATAGTGTTGGATACCCAAAATGTTTGATTTGCCGACGGTGAATCGCTGCACAACAAATTACAAAACACCATCCGATGCCACATAAAAACAACATATGTTTATCTTTTTACTTATGTCAATTATTCCTAACTAAAGTAAGTAAAAGGATTCCGGTCTAACATTATTATTATTTATTTATTTATTAAACAAACAGTGGTTTACAGATTGGCAGTAGTTTATTATATATATCTAAGTGTCATCAACTTCAAATTTCGTTGAAACTAGAAAACCTATATTTCAACGATTAGAACAACATTTAGTATTTTCAGGCAAGCACTATAAATTGAACGTATTTTTTTAAATACCTATTTATAAATTAAAATAAAATGAAATGAATCGTTCCTCTATACACGAGTATTTTTCTCGACCATCTAATTACTAAGTCGCTTAGAGTATGTTCGTAGTAATTTCAATAGGAACAGTTAAATCCGAAGGCTCTAGCCTAGGCGTCCCGTCTGTATAGTTCGCTGATTAATTCCCATCTGTATAATTTGGGCCCATTGTTCAAACATACCTACGTAACTTCATCTGTTCCGTGTCTTCATCTGTTTCGAGGTACTTACGATAAATAAGGACTTATATGCGAGCATGACACTTCCTGAAATCTAATTCAAGTATAAATAACAAAACAATTGGTTTCTGGAATTATTGAGATTACGTTTTTGGACGTAATAGATAATGCTGAAACTTAACTAACAGTACCTAGTTTATTTGATTTCTTTACTGTACCTATGCTTTTTATATCGAATTTAATGCGAGGCTTTAAATGTCCAGTAAAACCAAACATCTAAGCATTTTTTTAAATAAATATTAGACAACATTACATAGTTATATTCTGGTGGTAAGTGGCTGAAGTAGTTGTCTTAGTGAAATCAGAAACAATAACGGTACCGCAAAACCCAGACCCGAGAAAATACAAAAACAATATTTTTTTATATTGATCTGACCGGGAATCAAACCTGGTTGGCATGGCACGATCCCAAAGTCCAGCCCGCTCGCCACTTGGCTACGGAGGTCTTTCAGTATTATCCAACCTGTCATTCAACAACTTTTAAAAAGTAAGCTAAGTCCAAATATTCATACGTATGTGGATTCATACAAGCGTTTCATCGTGATGCAAAAAACCGCACGCGGAAAGCGCATTTAAGGTTCAAAATATAAACCTCCTAACGATATAATCTGGTGGTTACACAAACAATATGATATATGTACGTAGGTAGTCTACATCTCCATTATTAAGAACCACACGAAACAGGTTGTACATACATTAAAATGTCGTCTTATTTACAAATGTAATTTCCAACATTTCCCACGAGATCCCCAGATGCCATATTTAAATTACTTCTCTCAAAGCAAGATTACGTTAACCGAGGTTAAGAGGCGAGTTTCACTTAATACTCTCACATCTCTTGTAATTTCTTTAGCTCAGCCAACAAACTCGACTTATCGGAGTAATAAACATGTTATTTAAATTCGTGTAGCTTTACTTCTAAAAGTACATTATCATCTTTATTTAGTAGGATTTTTTAGGAAGTTTAGCATGTGTTCCACTACAGTGAACAAAATAAATAAATATTGGACAACATCATATACATACATTGCTCTGATTCTGTGGTAAGTAGCTTAAGCACTTGTGTTACAGATATATGTTGATCTGGGTCAATCTTGAAGTGCAATATAAAAAAATAAAAGGCAATTGGTTTCCACCAAAGTACCAGCGCTGCTACGGAGTTGCATGCCGTATCAGTATTTGCTGAGGTGGAACCCAAATTAACCATTTTTTTTAGCGTGGATAAACGCTCTATACAGCCGTCCCGTTCGGGGAAACGGAGGTCAGTTACGTAGAACTTGCACCTACTAAAAACTCCACTACTTTCCCCCCTACGCCTAATGTGGTGGGGGTCGGGTTCCGCAATATGCGATTCTACACAAACCCCACCGACGCGCCATGCTCACTATATCGCGAGCGCGTCCCCGGTGCGGCAGATGGTGGTGCCGCATGGGGCGTGCTGACGCTCAGCACGCCCATCTCCTCGAGCAATACCAGAAAATCCCCGTTCTGGCATTGTTGGCATCGCGGCCCTGTACCGCATCACGCCTCCGTCATGTTGACGTCTGGGGCGGGCTTTGGCGGTTGCGACTTCTTAGTTGCGCCAGCGGCTGGCCTCCGGCTTCTAACCCAAATTAACCTTGTACGACAGCTTTTATGTTTTATGTGGACTATCTTGAATTGTGTATGTTTGCTAATTGTGTGATGGTCAATAAATGCATTTCTTTTTTCTTTCTTTTTTTAAAATGACAAGTGTATACGAAATTGCCTAAGCTCGGTTTTATTAGGTAAATTGGATGGGTTGTCTCCAAATAATAGTTCCGAGAAATATCAGCCAAGAAGCTACTTAAATTCTCCAATCGTTGCCAAATCGAGTGTCATTACGCGCATCATATTCGCTTGTCGCGTTATGTTTGTGCAACCGAAGCTCGAAGCGGTGTCACAATCAAAATAAAAGGACAGTCCACAGACAAGAATTTCCGGACTGTAGGTACTTATATGCCCTTAAGGCGAACTTGGACAGTTACGCATGCTAAACATGGCTCCGTAGTAGAATTATTTATTCGCTTACTTTAGCACCTTTATACACATAGGTAAAGAAGCCTTAATACCCTACGACTTGAATATCCATGGAACAGCTTTATTAGTACAAATCTGTTTTTAGAAAACGTCAGTACCTACATTTATAAGTCTTATCACAGACTTGCATACTGTTGTGTGACTAGAAAACTTTACAAGGACCTGATTCTGAGAAACAAAACACAATTATCGTATATCTTGATTTTATTGCATATTCAAAAAGGGTTATTTTTATTTTTTCATTTTATTTGGTGTGTAATATATATATCAGCTACCCTTATTCAGGCCCATCTGGTTTAATACTTGTTTTTGGTATACTTAATGGTAAATTTAACCACTGTTGTAAAAAAATCCGTGGGTCAAAAATATACGATGTGTTATTATGCGCCGTATTTAAAATGCGAGTGTGAAGGTTTCGATTTATACATTTTGTAGTCTCTTCCTTTTTACCTGACTGTACTAATGCGTGGATTGTGGTGTCACGGAGGAAGTCCGCCGGCGTCGCATCCCTAATGCACGATGCACTTAGCTCGTTCACCCGCTAAATGCATGCTTGCATGTACATACAACGTGTTTTGGATGGATGGAAGTTTGACTAGAGGATCTGGAAATTCAGTGGTTGTCACGTGAATTTGACACGGCATTTTAGCATTGGCACACAGTGTCAATTCAGAAATGTTTTTTTTGTGATCAATTTCAAAATTGAGATATAAATCATTGACTACATCATATGTGAGATCAGAGTGGTGAAAGAAAGTACATACATTGTATTTTGCTTTTACATCTTTTAATAATTGAAAGTTTTAAAACTTTTAAAATTACAGCTTGGTGAACTTTTATATCTTACAAACTCACAAAAATGATTAAGTTTTAATAAAATCAAACTAGATACATCCTAAGCGGAGATGAAGTTAGTCATACCCACTAAAACTTCACTGGAGTGGTGGCAAGTCGGTACATTTCCTTAAAGATAGTTGAGTAAAGCGATGGCCAACACAAACGATATACTTGTGAACAGATGCCAACTTTGGGACTGGTCTGCTCCAGCTTATCCCATAAAACATATAGTTTTGTTTAGATGAATAAAATTTGACTTGGTCCAAAGTGGTCTTCTCATAGCAACGAGTTAGATACTGCTGTCTACTGTCATTAATCTACTGAGACTTGTTTGATAGGTACAAGTACCGAACCGGCAGTAGATTCACTTTGGAATGTATAAATGAACATTCAAACTTATGGTGTTTTACTTAATTGAAAGAAGGAATAATTGATTTGATTACCACACCTACAAAAATACCTCGTAAATACTGTGTCCAGTACATTGTGGTTGAACAATTGTAATATGACAACGTCACATAAGTAGGTTGTTCTAATTCTAAGATAAGTATTTAAAGGACTTGTGTTAGAAAAAATAATAATAGAAAACCTAGACCCGAGACAATATGGATACCAGGACCTCAGAAATGGCGCGACGCCAAAGTCCGGCTTGTCTCTCGACTGGAGGTCTTCAAAAAAACAAAAAGAGTTCATATTTATATCCTCTGATGGAGAACAAACATTAAAAAGCGTATCAAGTTTACGATTCTAATGTTTATGTCGACCCAAGAAGCAGAAAGGAGTTTAATGTGTTTCGCGTTCAGGACTGCAGGTTTTGTGGCGTGTGTGTAATGCGAATTACTGAACTAATTTTAATTTACTAGCTTTTAGCTCCCGTTGCTGGCTTGTTTACTTTGGACTTGAAAATAATTTTACTAGCTGGATTTATACAGAGTTCAAAAAGAAAATAGCCCTTAAATTAACTGAAGGTTTTTTTAAATGAAAATTGTAATGTGCGACGTAATGATTGCATTATTGAAGGGATCCGTATTTAATTTTTATTCTACTATCCCAATTATATAATAAACGCAAAATTTTGCGGATGTTGGTTTGTTCTTCATAAACGCTAAACTTACTGAATAAATTTGGGTGAAATTTTACAGGAAAAGAGATGTCCTACTAGTATAAATACATAAATACAGGATACTTTTTATCCGGAAATAACGCGGACGAAATCGCGGAAATAGCTAGTTAGTAATAAATGTTAATATATAATTAGTTGGTAAAATGTTAAATACTTTAAAGGAAATTTATTTTAAAAGTTAACTAGATTGACGCAAAGAACTGAAAAGTTGACCTTTTTGCCTCTCCTACACCGCTAGCTACCCCCTATGTACGGAGACTTCTAGTATGTTCATCTAGACAACTCAACCAATAGCAGTACTCAAATTGAAAATTAAAAGAATCAGACTACAGCAGTTTTCTGCCACTTCTTTAAAAGTAGCTTAAATAGTTTATATATTCTCATATCTATATTAGTGATATGTTTGTCTTAACCATTGCATTTATAATGGGAAGAAAGATTAATAAAACAGGTAGACAATTTAAGCCATTCACATAAGTGAATTCCATTTAGAAATGTACTTTATAACTCTATGCGATATTTTTTTTATAAAGAGGTATATTTTTATTTCGATGGTGATTTTAAATTGAAAAGCTTAACTAGATGTTGCAGTTTATATGAAATGGCATGGTTCTACTACCTTCCATCCGGGTGGGTATAAAATATAATATGACGTCAAATTGGGTCAAAGCCAGCCCATGATAGATGTGTTCGTGGAGCCATAATTTATTGGTACAGTCAGCAGCAAATCTGATGTTTAGAATATGATTATTGTTACCGATGAAATAGAAAGCCAATTTAAGAGGACAAAAGATATAATAAACTAAAAATACAATATTTTTTACAAGGAAAAATCGAGGCACACCAAACCTGTTGCTAAGCAATTCTAGTAACCAAACGCTTAGCAACAGGTAACGTGTGCCTAGTAGCCAGACCTGTCGCCAAAAATTTTGTTATTATTTCACTTACTTCTAAATTAGACCAAAAGACTCAAAAAACGGTTATTTGATAATGTAGCCTCCGTGTCATTTAAAAATCGAAATAATGAAACAATTCCAAGGTTGTAGGTACTTTGCAAACACGCTTCCCTTGCGTTTTTAATCAACAAAACAAGAAGTTTCTCAATTCAACCCTACCTACATACAATTGAAATTTCTTTTTACAAGATTTGGAAGCCAGCGGGGAGGATGTGAATAATCCTAGTACAAGTCATAGTAGAACACCTTAGTTCGATACGACGTGATTGCTACCCTTGTCGGCGTATTTATATATTTACAAAGAAGTGATGCTGTAACAGCAGATGCAACTCGGTCAGGAACTGTTTTTTCTACAAAGTACATCAAAAATATCGCCAAATTATCTCCGCCGCGGACTGTACCGCAAAGGTATTATAGAGTACTTTCGCATTGACGGATGGGCCATGTGTGACCCCTAACACATCTCGTCGTGTACATTACAAGCTCCCCATTATGATAATATATTGCCGCTATAGCGAGCGATATTATGTAGATCCTATTACAGGAGATCTCAAGCTCGATTAACCATAGCTGTACAATATCTCACACAGGACAGCGCATGTTTGATGGGATTTGAGGCGCCTTGCATAAGTTTTCCCAATTAAATTAGATTCCTGAACTGTCAAAAGTTAGATTTGTCGATATCAGTTACAGTGGGGTATTTTAAATGTTGGTAATACGCGTTTTTTCATTATTCACAAATTATAACTAGTATAAGGATTTAAAAAAAGGTTTTTAAACGGCTTTACCTTTTTATAGGAATAGATGAAGGGTTGAACTGGTCCAGTATCTGTAAGTAAAGTAATTATTGCCATACCGTTGGACAAAATCCTCTACCGTTGAAATAAATTTATCGTAACAAAACACTTCACTTACCTACCTTAATTATTGGTGATCGATCACACTACCGAGCTATATTCGAAAAATCCATAACATACTTTTTTCGACCCTGGAATCCAACCCAGGACGGGTTGGATTCCAGGGTCTCAAACCTCCAGTACCTACTTAAACCAATGAAGCATCGCAGGTTTGTACCTAGTTCCCAATCTACGGGACTAGTTTCGGCGAAAGTGAATGCTGCAATTCTAATGGATCTTCCGGGAGCGCAAATTATTTGATACAAGAACGAAGATAATTATATATTTTCTCAGTGCATTCACGCACGCGAAATAAGTGAACGTACCGGAATTAGAAGACGGCCCAGCTCACACTCGCGGAACGATAGCTGCAGGCGTTCATTGTGCAACGCGTTGCGCCCGGAAAATTATGGTATCAGGACGTGGATACGCCATGCTATTTATTTCTAGCCAACATTGTACAACTTAAAAAAGTAGATGGGCCCAATATGTTAATAATCATCGTCGCTATAGAAGCGCCAACTAGCTTCCAAAGATAAATTTAAAAAAGGCAGAACGTTTCCGCCGTACTCAACTGGTGTGTACTTTATTACCAATACCGTACAGAAGAAAATGTGTCTGAACCGGATTTCTAAATAAAAATACCTGTTATTTAGCATAATGATTATATTCTTTTTGAGAAATAAATAAATCTTTAACCGTATGATTAAGGCACACCTACATTACATAAGGTGGTTTTAGCTCCAAAAAAAAAAGAATGGAAATAATTAACTAACCTAAAGAGAAACCAAATAGTAAGCGTCCAAGTTACTTACCATTCTTTTTAGTCTTTCTAAGATGAAGGGATGTAAAAAATGTAGTGTTTGTAAAATAGGCAGCTGATAACTCTCTAGCTAGTACTGGGGAGGTAGAACGTCATTGGTATCTTTAGGTACTGCTGGCTTTTTTTTAAAACAGGACAGTATCAATATACTGTCCTGGAGTCAATACTCCGCTCAGCTTGTTGGTCAAATAAATGTTGACGCAAAACCTTGGAATTCAAGTTAACTTAGCTGTAGGTAAAAAACTAGTGCATCCACGCACATTAAATTAGCAAACGGGATGTAGAAGAAGGCCCAGCTCGCACTCGCGTAACGATGGCTGCGGGCGCTCATTGTGCGACGCGTCGCGCCCCGGAAAATTATGGCATCTGGACTTGGACGCGCGACGCGGCGCAGATTAATTTCTCGCTTGCATTGTGGGAGTTGGTCTTGTTAAAAATTTAAAGGCACTTTTCTAGGCCGGCGGTAATATCGTGCCAGTGCCAGTATTATTAGTAAATAAGGCCTATAATCGCAAAGCAACAAATCCTCAACGAGATAGATAAAATTATTTTTCTCTCAATCCTCGATGACGTAGACCAAAGATGGTGGCCCGAAAAGTGAAAGATGATCGAACCCGGGCCCGATTGTCGGTCATGCCAATTTGAGAAATAATCTAAATACGTATAAGTCAAAAGTGACTGTCAACAGTGATCTAGCAACGCACAGCCCAAATCACTGGACGGTACTCGGGCTGAAATTTGGCATGCAGGTAGATGTTATGACGTAGGCATCCTAAGAAAGGATTTTGATCTACCCCCAAGGGATTAGATAAGGAATGATAGTTTGTATGAATCCTTGTCTTTTATAAATGGACTTGGGTTTGGGTAAGCTGGGTTGACGCTCCCAGTTAGTTCTCGTCGTCTGGTACTACTATTAGGGTCAACAGCACGTTGAGGTCAAACATAAGCAGTTCGATATCAGTTCATATTCCAACGGTAAAAGGGCGGTCCAAAGTTTAAAGCGTACAGTCTAACATGCTTTTGATCATTTGAGTAGTTCAGTTCTGGCGTATAACTTACTGTGATAGTCTAGGCATTGAGTCAGAAGAGATCAAAAATTGATATCTTTACCTACTTACTAAATAACAGTAACCTACCCACTGCTTGGTACCTAAATGGTTCATTCGAACACCATTAAAGTAGATCCTTTGCCTTTTGCACCCATAGTTTTAACTTACTGCCACTATCATGCCCTTTTTTTTTTTTTCGGGGGGAAATTCTTTTCGAACCGTACCGCCATCTGAGGGAAGATGACGGCGTGTGTGGGACTCCTCTACTTACGAAAGGCAGAGACTACCCACTAAAACGCCCCGGTTGGACTTCATCGCCTTTTGATGATGGTGCTGTGGGAAACTCAGCTCAGCCAAAACTACCACAACACCACCGGCGGAATGACCGCTATTATGCAGTCCCGTCTCTTCCCCCCAGCAGGGATGGCCAATCCAACGGAGCCATCCCTGCCTCGCACTGGAGACCGTAAGTGCAATGCCAACTGTGGTGCCCTCACACGTACAGCCAGCTGGTCTCCTTGCGGACAATTAGTGCGTACGTACTGACGTCGCGCACGCAACCTTCTGCGTTGCCTTATCGCAGGTGAGGAGGGATCGTTTTCCCTCTCGCGTTCCGCCGCTTCTTTTTGTGAGATAACATCCTCACAGAATGAAGCGGCTGCTCTCCAGGCTTCTTCACTACCGAGCATTGCATCAGCCACTATCATGCCTAGCATGTGCCACGCGACTAAATTTTATCGCGTTCTAAACAAACGTCCAAATCGATTGAAGTCAGTGCGTCAGCTGCTGCTTGCTATTGGCCAATCAGCATTGAAACTTTTGTCGTCTCATGCGATAAATTTGACGTTTTATTTTTGCTTTTTTATATTAGTATTGCGCAGGCTAGGCCTTTATCTCATCTGATCATAACATTATTTAAAAATAGGTAAAAAACTGGAATGTACCGCATCTATAATAGTTAAAGTCACTGAGGTATGTTAAATGATCTTTTCAAATATTACATAGATATCTATATTATTTATATACGTAAGATTTTGGAAACTAGACCATTTTATTCCAGCTGTAGATATTCTTTGAGTATCAGAGAAGTAAATATATAGGACGCACACTAAACAGTCCTAGCAAAAAACAGGACGGAGTTTTTTTATTATTCTAATTTCCTTCTCACCTACAAAATTGTGTTCCTCTGTATAATGACGGTATTGTGCATTTAAAGAACATAGCAAAATGAAAAGTCAAACAAAGCAAGATTAAAAACAAAAAAAGCCATTAAAAACAGCTCTAGTTGTTATTATATTTCACTACACTTTTTAACGTTTCGTTTAAATGGCGTGATCTTATCTTAATGATTCAATCACTGGTGTTGCAATTATAACAGAGGCGATTGGTACTTAGTTTGCTTGGATTCCGTATCCATAGCAGAAAAAATATATTCAAAACAGTAATTTTTTATATGTAAAATGAGTAGAGTATGTTTAAAAACTTTTGACGGCCATTTAAATTTGAGTTTAGTAAAACTTGATATGGTATTCTGAAGTCCTCCCGACCGATTTTCGACAGGTCGATAAATATCGATGAAATCGGCTCACAAACCAGGACTACACAAGTATAGAAAATATTTGGACAGCATGAGTACTGTTCAAATGTTTATATTTGACAAGTGCATTTACATACTCTTTAATCTCTTTTAATCCTAAATCCTATCCTATCCTAAATTTTTTTTATCGCTGCGAGGCCTAATCATCATCTTAATCGAGTATTTGGGGCAGTACGCCTAAAGAAAACTACATAGATAATTGGATGTAACACAAATGCAATCTGTCATAGGCAAGATAATATCGAATTATTGCATGAATTTAAGAAAATTAGCCCATATAATAAATTTGAAACGTTGATAATATTTCGCAATTTTACTGTTTTTCTGTGAACACATAAGACTTTTGCAAAAATGGAATCGACTTTATCGATTGCAAAATTAATTGTAGATGGGAGTGAAATTCTAACTTTGATTGGGCGAGTGAAGCGCCCTTTAAATGTCAAATCATTCTCACATTTTGTTTTGTTTTCGTTTTATTTTTTTAAATTTGATGTCTTTGAGTAGTGTGGTGGGTAGGTATAAGAAATAATGCATTAAGATTTAGGTAGGTTTGTAAAATGTTAGGTATGACTTATGTAGGTACATAATCGTTTTATTTTGTATCAGATTCCTAATGCTGTCTTTATATCGTCATTTTTTATTTTTAGTAATTAAGTATGAAATATGTACTTTGAGTTAATTTTATCATTATTACCTTGTGACGTGTTT
Organism: Glyphodes pyloalis; assembly: GCA_037074685.1. Lineage (NCBI taxonomy): Eukaryota > Metazoa > Arthropoda > Insecta > Lepidoptera > Crambidae > Glyphodes > Glyphodes pyloalis. The sequence goes on from JAYKKO010000004.1 coordinate 4,931,270, forward strand.
TTATGTCAGTATCAAACGAGAAACTCAGAGCATCAACCCAACACACCCAGACCCAAGTCCATTTTGTAAAGTTTTGTAGGTGTGACAAAAAAGATAATAGGGTTCCTTCCCATCTACTAAGGAACCTAAAAAGTACCCCCATCTGCACATTAGGTTGGGGAGAATTTTGCGGGAGTCCCGCCGTAATTAGCAGAAGGCTGCGGCGGAAGATTTGCCTGGAGCGATGTGTTCTTACCCCAACTGACTTGTTTTGTTTTAGTGTTATTGCTATTCGAGCAAATGTTTGGAGGGGGAGCCATGGGGTAACAGTACTTGAGTATTTCAAAAGGGATTTCAAGAATAACGAGCTTTTCATTTCAACTCCGGAAGGCGCTAGAGTTACTGTTTATTTTATTTTCATTTGTTTTATTATTTGTTAAGTTCAATTTGCACTATAATATTATTTCAAATTTTATATAATTTGTTTTCTATATTAACCCATCGGGAATCGAACCCGGAAACTTAGAGATGGCGTAACACCAAAGTCCGGCCCACTTGCCGCCTCCTGGCTACGGAGGTCGCCAGTAACAAATTTCTATAAACATTAGTTCTCACGCATTGCTAATCAGCAGGTAGATAAAAGTCAGTCAAATTGTATATTATTTCAACCTGCAGCATAGCATATTTCAGCATTTTGTTTTTTTTGGGTGGATACAAATTAAAAAGTCGTGCAACACGAAAATACACTAGTAATACTTTTTTGAATTTTTAATTAAATAAAATATTGAACAACATTACATACATTGCTCTGATTCTGTGGTAAGTAGCTAAAGCACTTGTGTTACAGAAATCAGAAACAACGACGGTACCACAACACCCAGACCCGAGACAATACAGAAAAGTTCGTTTCCCATATTGACCCGACCGGGGATCGAACCCGGAACCTCAGAGATGACGCGACGCCAAGGTCCGGCACGCTCGCCTCTCGGCTACGAAGGTCGTCAAAATTCTTATAGGTACAAGACCATCCCTTGCAAATACCTCTAAAACGCATGCCAATTTAAAAAACTGAAAAATCGTCATGCCTCACAGTATTTCGTAAAACACAGCTTGTATTCATGTGTATACGGAAATCTTAATTAAACCCTAAAGTAGGGAGAACACGTCATATAAATTTAATTACCAGCTGCAAGTGAGAAATCATAGCAGAAAAACATAAAGCTACAAGAAAGTAATAATTACCCGTGACTAATGGCGTTGCGAACTTTTCCACCATCTTAATTAAATAGAACGATGAAATCAGTATGCATTAAATGAGCCGTGCAAGTTATCCCAAGCCTCCAAGAATTAAACGCAAGATTTCGACCGATGCCACCCCAGTAGAGAACCCCTGCAATTAAAACGCACCCGAAGGGTTGCACCGCTTTCGAAATTGCAAACACGTCCATTGTTTTAATCTACTCTTCCTCCAGAATCCAGAAGGATATTATACACAACGGGGTAACTGGTGTTAGTTGAACTTTCGTCAGTGAACGAGCCAGTGTGAATGTTCAAAGTTGAGGTGTCTCTCCAAACTGGATTGTGGCACTAGTGCGGAACTTGCCGACGGATACTTGATTGAAATATTAATTCGGAATAGCTGGTATCATGCGGGGTTTAACCTTTCTAGCATTTCGAGATTATATCACGGACACGTTTTTGTGTGCCATATTAATAATCACAACACAGGATAATTCTACTCTCTGTTTGACGTATTTACGTCATCCATACGCTTGTCTGACGTAATTACGAAATCAATCCGCGACAGATATATACATGAGTAGATGCTCTACTTTGCCCAGTTTTAATATTTGAAAAAATATCCGTTCTAGTTAAGAATATGTTGTTATAAGTTATACAGGGAGTAAGCTAAAAACGACTGACGGAGCTTTTTAACACGCTTTTATTAGCTCGGGTTGTATGTATCTATGTAACGGAATCTTTGAATCTTAATTTGACCCACTTCCCGGTCTTTGATTAAGATGAAATTTTGCACACGCTCTGAGTTCTAATGACAATACATGACTAGCTAAGAAACGTCATTACAAATCCAATATGGCGGCCTCCCCAAGATGGCGAACTGACTGTTTGAAATGCACTTCCATGATATGGGTATCAAAAGAAAGGGTTTGCTGTCAGGAATACGAAAAAAATAGTCACGTGATTCAAATCCAATATGGCGGGCGTCCAAGATAACGGACAGGCTATTTGAAATGCACCCCTATGATATGGGTATTAAATGAAAGGGTTTGCTGAATGGGATACGAAAAAGAATTATATAATTATTGATACATGAGAAAACTAAAAAGTAGAAAATAAAAATAAAAAGAAAGCGTGGAGCGTTTATGTTATCTTTACTCTTTTTGGACAAAACGCTCCACGCTTTCTTTCTTAAATGTCTGAATTATTTTGTAATTTTTAGTGCGAGCTAAACGCGTGTTTTTTAGTTTTTTAAACTATTGTAAAACAAACTACTGAGTTTCTTGCCGGTATGTTCTCGGTAGTTATAGGTTCCGAACCGAAGGTAGCTTCATTTGTTTTGTATAGAGACTATTCATGAGTATTACTAATGTAATCTATATAAATAAATAAAAATGACTTTGACTTTGACTTGACTGATGCTGATATGAAAAGAATAAATTATGGAACGATATTAACGACTCGTAGTCGGTTGGAAAAACCGGATAGTCATTTTTGACATATTACGAACCGTAAAATATTGGAACCGGGCGTTAATTAAATAATTAGTTGGCAACAATTATTTATTTATTCGAATAAAAGGACTTGTAAAATGTAATCATAGATCAATTAGTAGTTTTAAAATTACATATAACGCGACTTATTGCTTGTTATTACATTTTTTATGTAATAACCGCGATAAGAATATGTCATTACATGTACCGCGTGAAAGAGTTTAATAGTAGATATGATTAACACTTTCGGTTAAGTAGGTAAATGTCTAATTAAAGAAGGGAAATGAAAAGAACGTACTACACTGCCTGCTATAAAAGCATAGAACGTATTAACCTAAACTCAGTAATCGTTGTATGAAAGAATTTATAATTTTATTTAAATCAAAATCGAAAAAACTGCAGACTATTATATATTTATATTATATTATTTTTAAAATATGCATAATGTAATATGAACTTGTTTACATCTTTAAATTTAAATTAATCAAAATTATGTGGCTCGTAAAATAATATTTAGTTTCACAATCAATTTCTCCGAGCGTGTTGTTAATAAATAAAGAAAATCTATATTTAATGTGTTGTGTTAACACATTTAATAAATAATGGAAAACAAGTTCTCTACAACATAATAATATTGTCTTACCATATCATAAGGAATACGTTTTAATACTTAAACGATAATTTATTACACGTTTGAATTGTTTCTAAATTAATTATATTTCTGCCAAAGGTACCTGTATGGTAAGCATTGAATCTCGGGAAAAAAAATCGATATGATTTAATTAAGGAACTTGATTTGGATTGTCAAACAGGAGAACCAAATCTTTAAGTCGAGATTTTTGTTAAATTCAAATTAACATAGACCTTAATTTATTTAAACACTAGCTGCTGTCTTAGTCTTTTTTAACAATAAATATAGGTGGTTGGTTTTACCCCTATCTTCCCTAATATGCGATCCAAAAGGTATCCATATTTTTTAGTTCCGAGCTATATTTGTGCCAAATTTCATATCTCTAACTTAAAAAATAATCATTTTCTCATATAAGCTTTCAAGGGCGATATTACCCCCATCCCCCCTTATATTCAAAACATAAAGTACCATCTGCCCGCTCTAGTAGTTCAACGTATACCTATAGGTACCAAATTTCATCATTATCTTTTTAGTAGTTTAGGCGTGCAACCGGACAGATAAACAGATAGATAGAGTTACTTTCGCATTTATTATATTAGTATGAATAGACAAAAACAGTCATAAAGTTGCCATTGCTACTGAGAATAACTAATGTATTTCAATTTAAAAGAAAAGGAAACTTTTGAGATCGCATTTGTTTTGGTTAATCCATTTAGTGTGTTCGAGCCTTTATGCTATAAATTAATTTTCGTTCGGTAAATATTCCAAAATTTCATCATTCGTTTTGTAACCATGAATTCAGACAGACAATCTGACGTTTTCAAAATAAACGAGTTTTTCTGGAAGTTATTTGGAATATGGCCCGGGAAAATTGCAGCCGCTTATTACAACTACTATTCTTTTGTTTTTATTACTTCACTAACAATCATTTACAATGTTTTACTAACTGTAAATTTAGTTTACACACCTCACAACATAGAAGCTTTCATTCAAGAAGTAACATTTTTCTTCACAGAAGTAGCTGTTATGGCTAAAATTGCTATGGTCCTTAAAATGAAGGACAAAATTGATTCCATATTGGAACTCATAGATCGTGAAGAATTTCATGACTTTGATGTTTTTGGGAAAGAAATTATCGATAAAAGTAATTCCAAATATAGAACAGGATGGAAAGTAATAGCATATATTTCAAACTTTGCATATGCTACTCTAGTTATTGTACCTCTTCTGATATTCTTAATATTCAAGAAAGATTTGGACTTGCCTATTGCGAAGTATTATTTTCTGAACGACGAAACGCGCGAGAAATATTTCGCTCACTGTTTCATTTACCAGTCCATTGGCATATATGTTCATATGATGTACAATGTAAATGTTGATTCATTTATCGCCGGTCTTCTCTTGGTCGGTATTACGCAGCTGAAAGTTCTCAATTACAATTTTTCACAATTAAAATTTGAATCTTGTGAGCCTGCATGTAATAAGTTACAAATTTCGAAATTAAATAGACTACTGCGGCATTACGATTTAATAGTAAAGTAAAGTAGTACATCTTATGTTCTTGTTAATTTTATTTTGAACTTCTGATGTAATTTATATATTTCCTTTATATATTTCAGATACTGCTCAGACATCCAAGAAATTATAAGCTCTGTCATGTTCGTACAATTTTGTATGGCATCTGCAATAGTGTGTGTGTCGATGTGTGGACTTTTAATGGTAAGTTGGTTTAAGGTTTTACTTATTTTTTACTGCGTTTTCATAACCTGAAACTTTACTCACGCTATTTTGGGTTACAAAATTATTCTATTAGCTCAACTTTCATTCTGCCAAATTTCATTCAAATCCATAAAATTGTTTTACATAACAGTAAATCATACATCCAGACATCCAATTTACATAATTCTGTAATTTTTTTTCAATATTAGTGAGCTATACGTTTTATAACCAGATAAATTTTACTTATTTAACAAGCAATTTACCCTCTTAATCACTTGAGGTCGGTAGTAGTCTGATAACTTTTATTTAACAGAACGGAATGACTCATTAAACGGGTCCTTTTTCCGCCACAAAAACAAGATAATGTTATAGGATCGTCTTTCTCCTCAATGTGTGTCTTTGCATCGATGCGCCTGAACAGATGAACCGTTTTTCAATTTACTTATTTGTTTTCTGCTATATTAGGATTTAAGCTTTCAAGGTAAGGGTGACAAGTTCAGTAACCGGTTTATTATGCTGTATAAGTCGCCCTTAAGCTAGGACCTCATTACCTTATGATGAGGTCAATCTTAAAGTGCAATTTAAAAAGAAAAGTAAAATCTATTTTATTTCAGGTGTCATCTATGAGTGTGCTGTATGGTATGGTTTCATATTTGTGTGCAATGACTTTACAAATATTTGTACCAGGATGGCTCGGAACACAATTGAGTTATGAGGTAAGAGTAACTACCAAACCCATCTTTATTATAATAAAAGCTTAATGCGAAAAATATTCACCCATACCATGCCCATAATAAATGAAGAACATAGAAAAAAAGTACTAGGAGCATTAAATAATCTGTAGGTCTTAAAACGCAATGTGCTTAAACATATTTATGACAAAATCCTTGTAAAGAAATTGGTTCATTAGAAATGAAATAAAAATCAAATAAATAAATATAAATGTTAAGATGAACGGATTATTTAGTGATCCATGCATTCTTGTCAGTTATGTTTCTATTGTTTAGTATTCTGTGTTAAATAGGCGATGTAACATATATAATCAGTTAAAATTGTATAATCCTGCAGTTGAATTCAATTCCAGAGTCAAGAGTTGGTGAATGCAGCCTACAACAGTGATTGGATACCTCAGTCACAGTCATATAAACGTAGCATCCGGCTATTTATCGGTCGAACTAAAACTCCTCTTGTAATTGTAGGACTCAAAGTTTTCCCCCTTTCTTTGGGAACATTCCTCTCAGTAAGTTAGTTTTTTATCTTAATTATTGTTATACTGAAACTTACATGCATGTTCTTCAATAATAATTTTTAATGAAAAAAAAACATAATCTTCGAATTGTTTATAAAAGGCTATTAGATAACAGTTTTATTATCATGGTATGATATCACCATCGAGATGTTGTCTTCTTTACAACATAAAACAATAATCAATAAGTCGTTACCAAAATTGGAACAAGTAGGTAATTTGCGAATGCTCGCTTACAAACATGGTCAGTATCATGCTTGAGAGCAAGGAAACCTGGACGGCAACCGTCACCTTCTGCGAGCACGTGATCTCGCTGAAGGAGGCGGCAGAAAGAGAGCGTGAGGTGGACCCACTCGCCCCGCCCCATCGAAGACGAAGGAGAGTGCGTGCAAGGCGTCGATTTGACGGCTTTGTTCCTCCTGGTAGAGACCAGCCGTACGGTGTGGGGACACCCCGGCCGGCCTTGCCCGGTCTTTCACAGTTACGCGGGAACGGCTAAGCACTTTCAGCCAATCCCGTCAGTCCTCTGACCAACTGGAGGAACAAGTCGGAGCTGCTCCTTAGGAGTAGCAGTTTTCGCCGATTTCGCTGTGGCCGTAATAGTTAAACTATATTCCCATGGCGCCATCAATAGGCATTAAGAGGTGTGGGAGGGTTTTAGTGGGTAGTCTCCGCTCTTTTCAGAGCGGGGGAGTCCCACACACGCCGCTGTCTTTTTTTCCCCAGGCAGCGGTACGGTGCGCCAATGCCTTAAAAAAAAGGTAATTTGCGAATAAATAAATAAAAATTGAAAGTGTCAAAATAAAAAATACCTTCTCCTTTATTTAAAATCGGTTAAAATGAGACCTTTTCCATTGGGACCTCGGGTTAAATACCTGCGTTTAATAGTATTAGTACCGTTATATTATTGTTTTCTTGGATTTATGTTAGAAAAAACCTGGCCTGGGGTCTTAATGTAATAGATTACATTGTAATTTTTAATTGTAATTATTTACAGATTATGAAGATGGCATACTCTCTCTTCGCCCTTCTTCGGAAACTGCAAGATCGTCCAGTATAAATTCATATTTTTTATCCACAAATTAATTTATTTGTTGCTGATATCACAATTTGTCTTATAAATTTTAAGAGACTAATATTATTCGTCTAGAAGTTTGTAATAAGTTAATATGTAATATATTTTATTTTATGTATTAACAGTCGTACTTAATTACAATATTTTGTGATGCAACTGCAGTGTCATGAATATGGCCAACATTTACAAATGAGGTTAATAACTTAGAATAATAGATATACCTAGGTTCCGAACCGGAAATATAATCACTTTGCATTGCATTCAATGACGATTCAAAAGAGTTACATGTAACCTACCTACTAGAATAAAGGCAGCGGTGTATATGGGACTCCCACTCTCTGAAGGAACAGGGGCGATCAGCGACAGAGGCGAAAACTCCCGCCACGTTTTCATCGCCTGTGGTTGGCGCCATGGGAAAATGGATGAAATAGAACTGCCCCGGCTCTGCACTACAGCTTAATGTCCCCTCGCCCCAAACTTAATAACCCTTCTTTATTGTTTTATTGTATAAACTAAGGAAAAATTCAAAATACTTATATTTAAATATGCGTCCTTCCGTAATAAATAATTAAATTGTTCGAGCAATTATTTCACCGTAACCTTGTAGGCACTCAGGATTCTACAATGTTAACATTGTTTTCTAGAAATAGAATATTTTCATAATAACCTTGAAATTCCACTATTTACATATTTGGTTTTAAATAATAATTTGCCCGCGGATTTGACCGCATGGATAAGTGAGTGATTTCATGTAAAGGTCACTGCCACATGCCACTGTGTTAATACCTACTACTTTCTAAGTGAACAATTCAACGAATTAAGATACTGGTCTCGAAATTTAGAAAATCTGTTGGTAAGGAGGTGCGGCGAAACAATTATCAAGTTATTTCTTTTCAGACTTGTCTTTATTGACCTATATCTGTAGTAAATTATTACTAGATAGTGTGTTTATCAATAGATGAAAAGCCAGGGCGTAGAAAAATAAACATGTTTATTTTGTTCTTGAAATATTATTTTATTTCAAACGATTTTCTCTTTCTGAATAATTCAGTTTTAGTTTGAAATAGACGTGTATGTTTTTTAATTAAAAGCCGTTGGTTTCACGATTTATTGAACGTAGTAATTTCAACGAATTATATAAGTATTGTAAAACTGTTAATATGTACCTAGTATAAATAATAAAGGAAAATTATACATTTAATTAATCGCAATTTTTTTCTTTTCATGATCGGTAAATGCTGTGACATAATTGCATTGGTTTATTATACATAAAAAAGCTTGACTTAGTTGTCATTCCAAGTGCAAAGAAGGTAAATAAACAGGTTTAAATTACTACTAAATAGAATCAGTAAAATGCCAATCTATTGGCGAATATTTTATCAATGAAATAATATATTATTAGAAATGTAGTGACGAAGTAAAACAGTAGTTTCACAGTATCTATTTTTGCGAAATCATCTTAATTTTAAAGTCTAAGGCATTTGACCTTTAATGGGACATTGGTAGGGCAAATATTTGCGGTGGCATTTAAATACTTAATAATATAATCTTTGTTGTATTAAAACAGACTACTCTTTCTGTGCACTGCTTAAAATTTTTTAATACAACAACATACAATTTACTATTTTAGAAAGCAAAACTACTCAGTAGTCGGATCTTGGTCTTGCCGGATTCTTCTCAGTAGTCACGTGTTCCGAACCGCGGGCAGATTAATGTATCATCCTCATGAAAATGCATTTCAATTACTTTCAATAAATACGTTATTAAATTCACATGAGTTTGACCTACACAATTCCTGTTAATTTACTTTTTGAAAGCAGCTTTTATATTACAAGCTTTTAATTATCTATCCAATTGTTTGTATTAAAATTGAACTGAAATTTAGTATTGACATCGTTTGTTATAATACAATATTTTGATAACATGGTGCTAATCTGATACTGGATGGCCATTGGAGCTATAAAACGTATCTACTCCATCGAGTTTGAGTTCCTTTTATTAAAAGAGTTTAGTGCTTTGATTTAATATGGTAACCCAAGTCCGATACTGTAGCTGTAAAGAAACTAAAGGAACTCTGAATTTAAACAAAACAATCCCATCGAGTTTGGGCTAGTTTGATTGGTATTGGCGAATGATTTGATACCATGTGGGCTAAATCTAATGCAAATGGCAAAGTCTAATGCTAGAAGGTAGTGAAATTTGCAATAAAGACCCCATCGAATTATTTGATAAGATTTGTGAGTAATTTGAAACTAAAATTGGTAAAAAAAAGTTTAAGGGTCTACTCCGAAAAATGAAATATATCGGATCCGAAAATGGATAGCAATTTTGAAAGCTGAAGCCAAAAGAAGGCTATACAAACTTGGCAATAAAAAATCAAATTTGTGCTTGTTACAATTGAAGTGACGAGTATTTTAGTGCCATACGGTAGTCGAGCGCAACCGCAGGATTCAGAAAGTAGCCGTAGGAACTTTGCAATAAAAAGTCACAATTCTATTGAGTTTTGTATTTGATTTGCATAGGCCAGTACCTACTTTGACTCCACAATAATCATGGTTGATGCTAGTCAGAACTCTGCTATTTGATTATTTATTAATATTAGATGGGCTCATTTGATTCATATTTATTTTTTCTTTTGCTATCCAATGCAATATGGAGTGTTGAAATCTACTTTGAGGCTAAAACTTTTAATCGTATTACCAATAAAATACCAAACACATCTGCAATCTTCAATTTTGATAAAATAATTTAACTTCTTTTTTGAGTAAAATTTATGACTGACTTTTAAACCTCGTCGGAGTATTTTGGAATATTGTTTCTTATCGTATACGGCATGTGTCGTACAAAGAATAGATTATCCAATTTTTAGATCTTTATGATCAGTGGTTCAGACAAAGGATTTTTTATAGGTATATATTGAACTTACCATGGGGCATAATAGACGATAAACGATAATTATAGTCTCATTTATTTACCGCGTTTTACTTTCTATGATTGTTAATTGCAGTGACATAATTGCATTTGTTTACTACTCAGTACCTACCTACTTGTTTTAGTAGTCTATCAAAGCGCAAAGGAGCCAGCATTTTGAAAACTTCAAATGGCATACTCTAAAGTTTTCAAACCGAATATTATATTATGGAAAATTTTTGGGATGTGGCAAGATTATACGTTAAAATATCACAAATATTACAGCTTCGTATATCAGATGTTATTCTCAGTGATGTATATATTTTTCTTTACCTTGAGTTTGATGTTCTCATCGATGAATCTTGAAATATTTATTGGACAATGTATGTTTTATTTTACCGAATTTGCTGGTTTGTGTAAAGTTGCCATGATCACAACGCACCGCAAAGAAATATTAGCAATATTCGAAATATTGGACTGTGAAGAGTTCAAAGGAGACGATGTAGATACTAGAAATATTGTTAACAAGAATAAAACTATGTACGGGACTTGTTTGAAAGCTTGTTGTCTCCTCTACGGCAGTTGTGCCTTCATGCTTCTTTTTCTACCATTCATAGAGTATTTCATCGGTTTGCGAGACTTGGAGATGCCTTTGTGTCAATACTATTTTCTGAGTGAACACATACGCGACAAATATGTCTATCTTTTGTTCATTTTTCAATTTATTGGTTTATTTTCAACAATACTTCGGAATGCCAGTACAGACACTTTTATTGCCGGTTTAATATTGATGGCTATCACACAGTTCAAAGCGCTGAATTGTAAATTTAAGAATTTGAATTTTTCTTCGATGTGCTTTAAAGAATCCGTAGACAAAGAATTACAAATGAATGAAAAGCTGAAGAAATGTCTGATACATTACGATAAAATTTTAGTGTTAGTATTACATAAAACTATTTTGAAACAACATTCTTTTGTTTGAACATGTGTTATAATTGAATTTTTGTTGCAGTTATTGTAAACATATGCAAGATTTATTAGATTTTATGATTTTTGCTCAATTTGGGGCAAGTGCTGCTATAATTTGCGTATCCATGTGCCAATTCCTTCAGGTATGTATACGGAGTTACTTAGAGTTACAGCTCTTAAAAATATTTTATAGTGATTTTAAAATATATATATAGTATAAAAAAAATAATAATAACAAATCTAAAAATATTTCATAGTCTTGAAAATACTGAAGTTTTTTGAAATCAGTTTTTTTTTGGTTTCTTGTTTGGTGAATTTCCAGACACATGATCTGAAGCAAATAATTTCAAACACTAAAACTTGAGTACTGAAAAATTAAAGCCTTGGTGGGGCAAACATTATAATGATGTTTTAACATTTAAAGTTGATTCATCACAGACTTATTTGAAAATTATAAAAGTAGGTACACTTTGCAGTAACGAACTAAAGAGGAGACCAATAAATAGTTACAAATATACGCACCAAAATCAAAAACATCCCTTTCTGTTTCGATGTAGTATCATAGTGAAACTTAATAAAAAATATCATTATTTTCAGCCAATGACATGCGAGGAATGGTTTTTCATGATTATTTACGTAATTTGTATGACCCTGGAATTTTTTATTCCTGGTTTTTTGGGGGCGGGGTTGACTGCAGAAGTAAGTCATAATGTTTTAAAAAAACTCTGCATCAATATGTTTGTCAACTAATTACTTCAAGTTTAAATATGACATTAGCTTGTATCCCTGTTCATTAGGTATTTTGGTATAAATGGTACCTATATGTTTATCTTGTATGTCATCTTCCTACCAAGTTTAGTAGTCTTACGTAAAAGAGTAATGAACATAGGTACATCAAAACATTCAGACAATCATATATCAATACATTCGTACAAACTTTCTCATTTATAATATTAGTAGGATTTGTACAACCGTTCAATAATTCATTTAAGTTTAGTTGAATTCTTTCACATTAAATTATTTCTCTTAATTTTCTACAGTAAATGTACTAACAATTTAGTACCAAGAAGAAACTACTTTTCATCAATAGATGGCGTTGTACTATTTTACAACGCAATGACGAGATTTTCCGCAGTTTAAATAAGTATTGCTCGATACATGAATGAAAAGGCCATTTGCGGCCATCACCCATAGTCAGTTAGGAAAAAAAAATGTATGTAATAAATTGTCACCTTATGTATGTCAAGGATTGAGTTCCATACTGCAAAAATATAAGCATTCATAAAAGGGGTTTTTCAATTATTATTTTACAAGTTAAACTTTTTGAGTAACCTTTAATTAAAAATTGGAGCCACCCATAAAAATTGTAATTGACGCCTAATTTTCTAGTATTAATGACTGATTTCCTTCCAGAGTCGAAAGCTGGTCGAAGCAGTATACAGTAGCGATTGGATAAGACGCTCTAAAAGTTTTAAACGCAGTATTATTCTTTGCTTGGAGCGAGCAAATAGGCTTATAGTAATCACAGGCTTTCAGTTGTTCACGCTCTCATTGGAAACATTTGCAGCTGTAAGATAACCGAACCTAACCTAACTACTACTAGATACTTTTTTTTCATAATGTATTTAAAGATTGACTTCATAATTCTTCCTGTAGTTGATTGCCAGGTCAAGAAAATTAGGTTACGGATTTTTTGAACAAGACTCAGGGTTGTGATCACAAATGCTATGGCATTTATAGTTGATTTGTTGAGTACCGTAACTCCTCCCCGGGGCCCAAAAAAAGGACTTTTGATCACCACACCATATGCGGAGATCGTGTTTACAAAAACTGCATCATTATGTAACGTTAACCTAATTTTGAAGAAAGCTAATTATTTACAGTGGTATCTAAAGATTAATATTTCTTTTTCTTTACAGATTTTTAAAACGGCTTACTCGTTCTTCACACTGCTTAAAAAATTTAAATAAACGTTTAACGCAGCAATTTCTAAAACAACATGAGAGTGGCAATTATTTTTAACATAAAAGCTACTGAGTTTCTTGCCGGATTCTTCTCAGTAGTTAAATTTCTGAACCGGTGGTAGATTAATGCATCTAATAAAATAATACATTAAATTTAAATTACTTTAAATAAATGAGTTTTCAATTTGATATGACTTTGAATTCCTATCTCAAAATAGCCTCAGCTGGCATTGCACCGGCCTCCACTGCGAAGTGGGGACCGGCCACCCAGTCTCCCCCCGAACACTTCGGGAGAGTAGACGGAGCCGCGTAAGCGGCTATTCCGCCGGCGGTGTTATGGAAGTCAAGGCTTAGCCGATCTCCCACAGCATCGCCACTAAACCGATGGAGGTCCAACCGGGGGGTTTTAGTGGGTAGTCCTGCCCTTTTCAGGGCAGGGAGTCCCACACACGCCTTCACCCTCCCTCGGGGTGACGGTATGGTGCATCAACGCATTTCCTCCGTAAAAAAAGGCGTAAATAAGACCTAAGATGGTACATACTTACTTACCAATATTTGGAAAACGATACGTTCTAGTTACGTATACTAAAAACGAATAGTAATTTTTGGCACATTACGAATCGTATAATATTGGATCCGGGCATTAGAAAATGGTACAGTACTTTGGCATGTGAAGTCTGATATTAGTAGCACTGTTAGATTTGATCAAAACGGTTAGCGAAGCTCGGCACTTGGAAATCACCAATCCAAATTGTGTCATCGACCCGAGCGCTGATTGGGCTAAAATCGCATTCACGCTAATATGCGGCACCTGCGCGGCTCATTAGCAGTCGAACTGAAATCGTCGTCATTAATGCAGCCTGTACCGACGCTAGTCACGTGGCCGCACCGTGATAATTGCCGTGACTCATAAATTAGGGAAGTAATTCAAATGACGTAGGTATTTAGGTGAAAGCACTTTCGTCTCTCCTAATGTAAGTATATTAATTCAGAGTTAGTAAATTCTTAACTGATTTGGACAAAACTTTTTGTTTAAATTCAATTCAATATTCTTTTGTTCATGTAACATTAACAGTAACATTTATGAAACGTCTATATAATGCAAATGACGCTACCTCCGGTTTGGAACCTGTATATACCAGAGAAGATCCCGGCAAAAAACTCTGTCATACTCTGTCAAAGAGCATACCAGTAGTCCCATGGATAAACAATCAAGATTGGATGATGTGAACTAAGAAAAATCGAGAGCAACCCTCAAATTTTATGAGGACAAACGTGTCTTTTATTTTTTCTTTTCTGTTTTGTTATCATTTATTCATGTCACTAGAGGATATATATATATTAAACGTTCGTATAGTCCACTACTCGAGTTCCTTTACAATCATTCAAGTTAACTGACAATGGGAGGTGCTTTTATTTGTTTGTTTGAAATAAGAACTTAATTTTTTATTGATAAAAAATAACATTAAGTACGGTTAGTTATCATTCCGGTAACTTCGGTGGGAACCTTAATGTATATGCCGATGGATACTAAAAAATAATACCTAGTTAAAATAATTCAATAAAAACTGCCTTCAATGTTATAATTGCCATAATAATAGTCTAGTAATGCTGTTACATTGTATAGTCTGTTCGTAATTCAATGTAATATTATTTCTAAGCTTTTTTTATTTTTTTTATTAAATTCGCTACCTAGTGGTCTGAATTGGTTGATCCATACACGTGTATACTAGTGTGTACACACAATTACTGTTACAGCACCCAAAAACAAACTACTCGTATCGGTTTCATACATTAACACAAGCTATCACAACACAATACAGATTACTAGTATGAACGTTGCTATTACTTTCCTTATTCTAAGGTTGTTTTACTAAATGTATGAAACCAATATCGTTCTGACGCGTCACGTCAGGACACGTCAGACAAATATAAATCCACCTTTAAGGATTGACTGGTAAATAATGTTTACATTTATAGTTTTTGGTGCAATCAAGTTTAAAATAAAAATAAGTTGGGTCTGATTTTTGAGTAGTGGTGTGGACGAAAACAGTTCTCAATAGAATATACTTATAATGTAAGTCTTAAGAGCAATTACTTATCCGGAAGCCGGCTTTCCGCCTCTTTCAAAAGATAACACCAAACTTTTCCGCTTGAAATATTCAAAAGCAATACAGTAGGCTTGTTAACTCCTCACGATTGTTACAGTAGCAAACTTTATTCAAACTACGTTGGCATCCGCGAGTGCGCGCTATGGAAGTTTCCACACTTATTGTCCTTTAAGACACTACGCCGCCATATTCTCACTGAGGCACGGAGAGTCTAATGACCTAGCTCGTTACATCTTCCAGATAAGAAAATATAAATAATAATTAGCTGAGGTTTTGGAACAGGCTATTTGGGTTTTACGAGTAAAACAGTCTTTATACACGCCATGTTACCGGTAACAGTATTTAAAGTTTTTATCTTTGTTAGTGTATAATACCGAACACTGTTTAGTAAACCCAGAAAGATGGCCTTGTCCTGCTTCATATTAAATATAAAATAAGTATTGGACCACACCATATATTTGTCTGATTCTGTGGTAAGTTAAATTAAGCACGTGTTATAAAAATCAGAAAGAAGGACGGTACTACACCCAAACCTGAGGAAATAAAGAAAAGTTATTTTTCCTTATTGACCCGACCGGGAATTGAAACCGTAACTTCAAAGATGGTGCAACGCCAAGTCTCGAAAATAGGGGTCCTCATTACTAACAATTTTATTTTTATCTTTGTAAGGTGTCTTTGTTACATATAAATATACTTACATTATTACATTATATATTAAAATATATGAACTAATTACCTGAATTACAGCCATAATAGAGAATATTGCATGAAAAATATTTTTACCGTTTTTACGCGTTCGGACATTCTAATGCGTTCCGAATGTCAAGTTATATCGTTACATGTCCACGTGTCAGAATTCGTGGATTAGCTAAAGCTTAGAAGTGAAAAGGGGGGTTATGATTTTGACCGGTATGTATGTATGTATGTATGTTCAGATGATCCATCGTAGCTTCAAAACCACTCGACAGAAATTGACAAATGAGATATCATTAGAAGCGTCTCAATCATCCGCTGGTTATAGGATGTGACGTCACGTAAACAGAATGTGGCGCCCTCTAGAGGACTAAAAGTCATGACGCCAAAAATAAATATTTTTTAATGATATCGTGTTTGGTATCAAATGAAAAGGCTTGATTAGCTGGTTTCAAAAATATTGCCACCTACTACTTACTCTATCAATACAAAATTACAACTTGTCAATTAAACGAGCTTCAACTTCTTAGGGCATAGCATACGACCACGGCTTTCCTGAGAATTCTGGATGTATTAAACAGACCAAAAATCTACGTGCAAAATTAGCTTTAATTAACGAAAGATAAAGTATAGTTTGTAAGTAAGTAGGTACCCACATAACCATTTTTGACCACAATATTTTCTTGTTTCATACTTTTTGATCGCGGTGTTTTAGTAGTCGGGTTTTAGTTTTTAATTGATTTCAAAATTAATCATACAAAAAATATTGTTTAAGGCTATCTACGACTAATCTATTGAAACGCGTCGCCCGGATTTGCAACATATCGGAGATTCGTTTGTAAAACCATGCGGGGTCTACTCTCATAAACGAAATATGTCGGATCCGACAACGGATGGCAATTTTTAATCCTCATAACCATAAAACAATCACTTGCAATCCAAATTAAGCGTTTTCAAAAAACAAAATATTATTTATGCAAATTAAAAACCACGTCTTCATTCCCAAACTTTTGAATAATCTTCAAAAACGAAACCTTTCGTTTGTTCGTTTCGTTTTCGAGAGTACCCCTCGTCGCACACGCGTTGCGTCGTAACGATACGCTTACGATACGACTACGCGTTAAATCTGTGTGGCTTTAATCAAACACACAATATTGCCGTGATAATTTAAGGCACCACCACCGAAGCGTAATCTCTGCTTGTCGGCGTAACTGCTAATGATTTAAAAACAACACAATCCGAAACACATAATCTGCTCCGTCAATTAAATAATAAACAGCAAACACGCCGAAACCGAGTTAGAGGACGGATTGTAAACAGCTCGCGTTAAACATTTACATTTCGTTTGAGGCTGAATGGCGTAGCGATTTGACTATTCGACTAAACGTGTTATTATTTGATTTCTTCTTATTTCTATACGACTAAAACATGTTATTTGATTATAGGAGAAAGTTGGTTTGTTTTACGAAAAAACATTAAATAACTAGCTTGACTTTCCTTATTTGTGCTCGTTTACACTTTGTGACTGACCTCTGTGCAAAGTATCAAAGATGTAGACTTAGATGGTGTATGCAAATAATTTAACAACCTGCTTAGCCGAGAGGCAAGCGGGCCGGACTTCGGCGACGCGCCATCTGAGGTCCCGGGTTCGATCCCCGGTCGGGTAAATATGGGAAACGAACTTTTTCATATTGTCTCGGGTCTGGGTATTGTGGTACCTACCGTCGTGGTTTCTGATTTCTGTAATCCAAGTGCTTAAGCTATAAGTAGCTGTGGTAAGCCACAGAATAGGAGTAATGTATGTGATATTATTCAAAATTAATATTAAAAAAGGATGCCTGTGGCGGTCTTGCTGAGTCGAGTTTCGTAATGCCACCTTTGAAAGTTTATATGGGAAAATGTTTATTTTTTAAGTTAGAGATATGAAAGTTTGCACAAATATAGCTCTATTAAAATATAGACTACTTTTTGTTTTGAATATTAGGGGAGATAGAGGTAAAACCGACCATGAAAGGATGTAGTCCACGCGAACGAAGTCGCGGGCACAGCTAGTATTTCTATTTATACTTATGTTATAAGCGCAAAAGATCTCTTTGGATGGATGAGTATTTCAAACTTTGCTTCTTTTACATTTAATAATAGTGAATGTAGGTATTTGATTCGGTATTTATATAGATAATAAAATTTAAATACAGGACATTTTTTGTCCCAAAGTTACTGTCAAGAACTACTTTCTTATACACAACAAAATATATAAATAAATCAAATAACATTCACAATTACTTACGTCAATGCTTTTGTTATGTTCCTTTGATCTATCACATACATTGCTGATGAAATGCGACACATTATTTATTAAAACCGGATAAAAATAATGGAAATAATTCTTAATTGCGAACAAAACTAACAAAGCGAACCCAACACAAAAAGCGTAACATTCTACCGCGTTCTCACTGAGACACCTTGAATACTGAATTCGCAAACATTTACCAGATTCCAAAAACATAGGAAACTCAAAATAACGGCTGGAAATTCCAAAGTTGGATTGCGGATTGCGGGTGTATAATTCAAATCGCTTATTTTGACCAAATCCCCTGAGCCTCGAGATTAATCGGCCGTGCCGTCTGTTTAAAAATTCAAATTGTCTATACTGGGCAACTTTCAGACGGAAAACGGGAATTAATATTTAAAATTGTACTGTTTTCCGTCAGTGGGGATCGCTTTTAGGTAAAAGTACTTTTAGTGTTGCGCTTTTATGCGCTATTTACTTCCAAATTACCATTTTCACAAGTAGGACTGATTTAAACCAGGTTTAGCAATTTTAATTCTCAGAAAAATTTTGGAGAGGTAGGGCATAGCGATTTATCGCTCGAACTGGAGCAGCCCGACTGGTGAAATACCTCCACCTTACAGAAGACCGCAGCCAAATAACAATCACTTCGGTGTTGTTGTGTTTCTGCGTGTGAGTTAGGTATCCAGAGCTCCTGGGGGGTGCTACATTAGTAGCAGGGGTCAAGTTTATTATGCTGTACTTGTCGCCCTTAAGCTAGGACCTCATTACCACTTAACATCAGGTGGGATGAGGTCAATCTTGAAGTGTAATATAAAAAAAAAATGATAACTTGATTAAGTATTTGAGAGTGTATTTAAGTAGTGGTTAGTAGCTGTTATTAAATATACACTTATTATCTGTATAGCGTGAAACTGTTTAATAAATAATTAATATGAATATTGGACAATATTATATTTGATTTTGTTGTAGTAAGCAGCTTTATAGGTACCTACTTATATTGAATATAATATAACGACAATTTATCGAAAACAAGATGACAATTAATTTCAGGTATCGAGCACTACTTATGTAAAACGCGGAAAATCTCGTCATCGCGTTGTAAAGTAATACAACGCCATCTATTGAGAAAAAAGTGAAACTTTCTTCTTGGTACTAAGTTGTTGGTACATTTACTGCAGAAAACATTATAAATAATTTAATGTTAAAGATACGTATTTAAACTGAACTCAAATTAATGATTGGACGGTTATACATGTATTACAGAAATCAGTTTACTGACTAAAGAGAAATAACATAAACCGATGTGTATGAAAATATTTATTGTCCGGGCACGAGGTAAATATGTCCATCGAGTTTTTTAGTTCAACAAATATTCATCAAGTCTATAGTTACGTAATTAAATATGGATCAGAAATTTATGGTACTATGACTTAGGATTTGTTTAATATCATGGAATTTATAAAGGTATTCCAAGCCAAGAGATACGATAACACCTTTCTGTCGATTGCCAGTATATGGCGAAGTGCCAGCTGACAGTAGCCTAATAGTATAAGAGGCAGCTATCTTATCGCCAGTGTATTCAGGAACCACTCGTAAGTATTAAGATAGAATAAAGCCAAGTCAGCTTTCAGCTTATGTCGTAATTTCACAAGACTACAAGAGAGGTACGTTCCATAGCCACATCGAACTATGTCGCAAATATTATTTATTTCAATTAAAGATACTGGACAACATCACATACCAATCCTGATTCTATGATAGGTAGCTAAATAATAAGTGTTACAGAAATAATAAACAACGACGCAACTACAACACCCGAACCTGAGATAAAATAAAAAACCAGGAATCGATTTTGGTTGACTGGAAGAGAACATTACTAGGTAAAAAGTCATTTTTATATTTTTTATAATGTGTAATTAAGTGAATAAATACAAAAAATAAGATGAGGAATGGTATTTGACTAAGGTTAACGACTAACATTGCCAAAACTCTCTGCGATTTTATGTTTTAGGCAAATAAGGTTTTCTGACTGTCAACTAGGTGCCAATTTAATTTTTCAGATTTCATGGTTATTTTTTTCTGACTGAGCACTGAATCATAATCAATTAATTTATTCGCGTTGCTTACAAGTTACACTTAAGCATCGATAAAATGAATATAAACCGACATTGAAGATACAGCTGTTTCGTAACCTGAACCGAGAAGAAACCGTCAAGAAACTCAGTAGTTAAACTAATATTTACATTAGGACTAGAAAACTTCAAAATATGGTATGCGAGACAAAAATGTCCATATTATTATAATTGTTTATCGTTGAAATTTTCATCAAGTTTGTAGTACCCTTTTTTCATTAAACATGATATAATAAAGACCTTAAATCTATGCATGGGTAAGTCAATTACATTGCGGTAACTTGTTGAGTATTTTTATACTAATCCAACGAAGTTTCTACTGGTATATGGAATATATTTTTAATATTTTAATAATAGCGAATATCTATATTTTTCCATGACAAAAAGAAACCTTTTGAGAAGTATTGCCAGTCTTCAATTTTATTTTTCCCAGTTAGTTTGTTCCAAGTGACTAAATGCCGCTTGAAAAAATCTCGATAGGCAATGCTACTATCGGAATAAGCCAAAGTAAAACGTAACAGTCTACCGTCAGCTTACGGCGTGAAACTTTTACGTAAGAGAGGCTGATTCCTCGTAACGAAGCCCCGAGGCACGTCGTTCCTAGAATAATGCTATTTTCGTGTACTATTGAGAATATTTGCGACACTTATTATTACTTTCTTAGAAGTTTTGGGTTACTTAATAAAACTGTCGGTGTCGGCAAGCCGGATATACCTTAGTTCCGAAGTTAGGTGTCGAAAGCGCTCCTAGTTATTGAGGAATTAAAACATTAGTGAAGTCCTTGACGACAAAGGAGCTGCTCCTTTACTATTTTATTTTTATTCTATTAATATGTGTCACGTTGATTAGGTATTGGTAAACTGTAGATATAGGTACTAATATTTATCTATAGGAGGATATTTTTTTTTTAAAGAAAGATTACCTAGCTGAATTATCGTGCAAAATATATATAATGACCAAAAAGTATTGTAGACACTAATATATTTTAAAAACAGATCTTAACTATTCAATTTATAAATTAAGCGAAAACTTGATTTAAAGTTAAGACTTTTGAGTTTCATTTTGGATGTTTTAAATAAGTTAACGGGTCATAACGCAATGTTTTTTAGTACATAGTTAATACGAACTACTAACTGCCGGATTGATGCTGGAGCTAAATCAGCTCGTGACCACTATTGGTTGAATTTAACTGAAACATCAGGCGGCAAGTAGTGTAGCTACGTATTCAAAGCCGATTTCACTCTCAAATTGTAAAATTTAATTTTTCAAGTACCTACACACCTGGTTTTGCAAATTAACGAAAAGTTTTCAAATTTCTGATTATCACTGAGTTATGAAATAAAACTGGTTGGTAACAAATTTAAACCGGTCCCAACCTTACCTGTTGAGTTGCAAAGTTTTGTAACAGCAAAACAACAGTCTAACCTCAAAAGTTTGAGAACACACGAAAACGTCTTGTATTCAATGTTTTGTGAATAAACTTCGTAAATTGGATTTGGTACGAGTATATTAATAAGTTTTTTTATAATGCTGAGCCTTTTTTGCAGGAATATTTTTGTAGCGAGATTAATCACTATTTTCTGGTGGATTACGAAATTTGGTTCTTAAGGACAAATGTGACAAATTAGTGAAATATGAGGATACTGTGGTTCTATTTAGTGATCACTGGATGGAAAACATAACCTTTTAAAATAGTCATAAAAGCTAGAATGTTAGTCTATCAATGATACGGTTGAATAAAGGAAAGAGGTACCCCTTCATATAGAGGCCTTTGAGGTATACCTTACCTACAAATTTAGACCAATCCCGATGTAAAAGGTATAGTTGGGTCTTTCAATATCTTGTGAGTTTGCAAAAATGCTCTTCCTAGTCCGGACCAGTCAAGCCCTTTTTAATGATTGGTATAGTGACTCTCTGTTTTAGAGCTATGCCAGCCTGATGGTCACATATGTATATTTTCGCGAATGTCTTACTACAGATATGATAACAAAAAACCTGCTCAAAAGTTTTATTAGTTGTAAAAAACCTCCATGGTTGGTGCAAATTCCTTGCGGCGCCAGTGAAACTACTGCCGCTCAGTATATTATTGATTTTAAATTAGAACTTTTCAATTTATTACTAACATGTAATTATTTAGATCGGTACGTGGCACTCGCGTGCTTGGAACTCTATTAATTAAAGTAAATTCTGGACCATTTTGCGGCTGGCTGAAGTCACCTGCACTAATTGCATCTCATTTAAAAAAACCGCCGTTTCCCGCAATTAACCTACATCCATTTTATATTTACACACACCAAGTTCTTTTTCTTCACCTTTGAGCTCCTTAACGTATAGTTTTTCAACTATAGCATTTCAGCAGTCAAAGGAACTTACAGTTGTAAATTTAAAGGGAAGCATTTTGTACTTGTTTTAATTAAGGGATAGCAAACGAGCTCAGCTAATCACAAGACTGCTGAAAGTCTTTGTGAATTGAAACTATTTAAACCGCAAGACTATTTCAAATGTCGTTAAAAAATTTCTTCTTTTGTTGACTCACACATATCTACAGTGTTTATAATGTCATTCAAACAGATAGATTGTTTTAATAATAATCAGAAATTTTGGAAAATTCTTGGCTTATGCCCTGAAAAGGATGTATGGCCATATTATAATTACTACTCGACATTTTTAATACTTATCGCTGTTATACTGTACGGTTTATTGACGACAGTAAACTTTTATTTCCTGCCGAGACATTTGGACATTTTTATTGAAGAAATGTTATTTTATTTTATGGAGTTGGCTGTCACGTCAAAAGTGTTAACTTTTTTCTTTCAGCGGAACAAAATAAAGCAAATACTAAACACATTAGAAAGCGAAATCTTTCAACCCAGCACAGATGAGGAAATCGACATAATAAATAAAGCAAAAAAGTTTAACGTTAGATTTTGGAAAACTGTAACCGCTGTTTCTATAATATCATATTTTACGCATATTTTAACTTCATTTTTCGTAAACATGTTCTTAACAGTCGAATTGGTACTACCGATATGTTCCTATTCGTTTTTTTCTAAGGACACCCTTCAGAAGTGGTTCTATCCTTTGTTCCTTTATCAGTCCCTCGGGATGCATGTTTACATGTGGTGCAATGTAAATATCGATACATTCTTTTTGGGTGTGATGATGTTTGCAATAGCTCAACTGGATATTCTTGAAATCAAACTAAGAAATTTGACGAATAAAT
Source organism: Glyphodes pyloalis (assembly GCA_037074685.1). Classification (NCBI taxonomy): domain Eukaryota; kingdom Metazoa; phylum Arthropoda; class Insecta; order Lepidoptera; family Crambidae; genus Glyphodes; species Glyphodes pyloalis. Next base: position 4,954,947 of record JAYKKO010000004.1, read on the forward strand.
GTGATAACGATTTATATGGAGACAAAGTTTTAAACCATAATCTAAACAAAGCAGTTAATCACTATGGTGCGGTTGCAAAGTAAGATTTTCATATAACAACGAACGTTTGTGTGTTCTTTATAATAATCACCTTTATTTGACATAATGCTACAAGAAATACAAATAAGAATTTTATCTATATAAAAGTATTGAATAGAATATGTACAGAATTTTACCAGAACACCTTCTGTAAAATTATCTACGTCGTACCGGCCGATACGGCATTTAGGGTAACCAGAATTCTGGCTACGTTACCTCTTTGAATAGCTAGACTGAGACGACGACTGTAGTGTTTGCCATAATTTTGGTTTCATATGATATAAGGTGAGAGGATTATTCTCGATACGAATTTCGGGCTTACGGACACCAAGGCCCCCATGTCTCTACACCACACAGGGTGAAACTGTAGCAGCCGTCAAGGGCGCGGTATTTATTGCGCTTTATCTCCACTGCTTCTGCTTCGGCACCCCGAGTGAGAGAATAGGCGTTGTTAAGAATCATCAGTGCAGGGCCCAAACATTTTTAGAGGCAAAATGCCTTTGCTCCAGGCAGTAAGATCCATTTGGAGACCATCCAGAGGTTCCAGGTCTGCCTGAAATCTGGAAAAAATTTAAACCGGATAATGAATATCATTTAGGAGAATGTGGCAAAGAATTCGAGCCGCATTCTTGACACAAGATAGGCCGTGATGACATAGGGCCTTACAAACATATATATTTAAGTATTTAAAAAAAGAGTATTTGGTCTATAACATATTAGTTAGCAGACCTAAATTGTATATTTCGTATTATAAGTGCAAAAATTAATGTATGTATTTCTTTTTATTACAGGTTTTGCTATTTAGTGGAAGATGTTTTTAGTGTTACATTAATTATACAATTTTGTATGGCTTCTTGTATGATTTGTGTATGTCTATTTAGATTTACTTTAGTAAGCATAACGGTATTTATATATATTCTATATTGCTTTTTATACAGTAGGTTTTATTTTTACCATTAATTGAATGTTTCCAGCCAGCTACAGTGAATTATTATATTTTTTTGGCGACTTATATGTTTATAATGATAATTCAAATTATGCTGCCGTGCTGGTTCGGGACTCAAATTATAGACAAAGTAAGGTTAATGTGAATGTCAAAAATCTTTAGTTTATGACTCAAAACTTCTGTGAATGTTTTTGCATCTATAACGGCTTATATGTATGCGTTCCATTTTAATAATTTCAAATAAGTTAACCAGTTAAACGCGACCGCATTTATTTGTGAATAATGCAAACTACTAAAAACAAAATAAAGGAATTCATTTTTAAAAATGTTGGCATGTACGTTTTTCGATTTTATTATTTTTACAGTACTAAACGCCGTACTAGCGAACTTTAAATATTAGAAACAGATTTTTTTTATCTCCCCCTGCGGGGCGGGAATCGAACCCACGACCTTCACGTATCGCGCGTGCTGCTCTTACCAACTGAGCTAACCGCAAGTTATCGTAGGCGATGAAATTTTTCTGCTTTATCAACCGTTAGCCTCCGGTAAGTGCCCTCTGCCGAATATGTTTAGAACTACATACTTATCGCAGGGGGAGAGTAAATTTTTCTGTTTCTAATATGTATGTTTTTTTTTTGCCGTGGTAAAAATATATATATTTTCTTTTTCTCAGAGTTGTTTGCTAGCCTCAGCTATCTACAGCAGTGACTGGACTCCAAGGTCGAAACGCTTTAAGACCAGCCTTAGGATACTCGTTGAGAGGCTGAATATACCAATTACCATCGTCGGAGGGAAAATGTTCCCTCTCTCGCTGGATACATTTACTTCGGTTAGTAGTTTTTGCTCATTAGCATACAAGGAAGACTATGAAATGTAGAAAGTCTAGAAAGGGGGGGGGGGGGACAAATGTCCCCCCCCCCCATAAATATGGGTTAGCTCGTCCACGACTGCTTTATCATACTACACAGTCACGACACGTACGAAGTAATACATTAGGTGCATTATGTGCTATTTTTTCAAAAGTTAGCACATAAGGACCATTATGTAAGTTCCTTTTTTGTGTAAAAGCTGAGTTTTCAAACATGTTAAAACCAAAAAGCCCTAAGGATAATTAGTAGATATTAACTTCGAAGCAAAACATACCCAAAATTATATTAAGCCCATTAGGGTGACGAATATCAATAAAATAATGTATGTTCTCCTTTCATTTTACCACCCTAAATAAAGTCACGTATTTACACAGACTTGTTTAAAGTTTTTTTAAATTTCTTTTATTTTAATAAATTTTTAGGGTATGTTCTGTTTTTTTAAAACATATTTTAAGCAAGATCTATATAAATAAACAGTAGTTCAATATTCAGTCACCTTTTACTTCCTTATAGGTACTGTCGCTAACTTAGCAAGTTCACACTCGGAATATGATTAAAAATATATATATATATATTTACGTTTCAGATAATGAACTCCGCATACTCTTTCTTCACGCTTCTTCGTCACATGCAGCAGACACGTCAGGGTTGACCAATGTAGTCGATGCACAACAAAGCGATAAGAAAGCAGTTTACCAACTGACATTTCTTTCTTTTCTTTAATCTTAATGTAATTCTTACCGTAAAAAATATCTTAATTAGTAAAATAATATGTTTTGATCTAAAACTTCTGATTTAAACTTCACACTGTTAATAATTCAGTTATTTTAAATAACATATTCCTCAATTTATCCACACTAATTATTAGCCGGTTTTTCCAATACATAATTTTTCACTGGTTTTTCTTAATTAGAAGGCTGAGACGAGTGAACACGAGATTCTTTCATTAATTATTTATGATTGATTAAGTTCTGAGAGAATAAATTAAGAAAATATTCAAATTCACAACACTAATTTAAAGATTTTGCAAAACGAACTTTGTTAAGTAGGTAGACATTTGGATAGTTTTGTTTCTTAAATAAATATTGTAAAAAAATGATTGTTGTTTTAATTAAAATTGACAATTAAGCTTTCAAGCCATTCATTGGAAAAAATCGCTGTGTGCCAATGAGTTGACCGCCAGGGAATTTTTTTATATTGCACTTCAAGATTGACCTCATCCCACCTGATGTTAAGTGGTAATGAGGTCCTAACTTAAGGGTGACAAGTACATCATAATAAATCTGTTACTGGACTTGTCGCCCTTACCTTGAAGGCTTGACCCCTGCTACTATTGTAGCACCCCCCAGGAGCTCTGGAAACCTTACTCACACGCAGAAACATAACAACGCAGAAGTGATTGTTATTTGGCTGCGGTCTACTGTAAGGTGGAGGTATTTCACCAGTCGGGCTGCTCCAGTCCGAGCGATAAATCGCTATGCTCTACCTCTCTTCTACACCCTACCTCTCTTAAAGGTATCAGGTGTGTTGCGGTATAAGAGGAGGACTTGGATGTGTTATTGATGGCCTCCCTGACCTCTTCAAACCGGCAGTGGTGCGTTGTTGTGGTGGGACCCGCAGAGGAAGAGGAAGATGTGTCTCCCATCCCTATCCTTTGCGGCTGGTAGGTTCTAGGAGACCATCCGGCTCTTGGAGGGAGAGCTGGATTGAGTCTTGGATGTCTGCTCTGGTGGTAGGCAGTGAAGTTTCTGACCTATCGAATTGTGAAAGGTATCTCTCGATCTTAAAAAATATAATGAATCTGCAGAAACCCTCTGCTTTCTGCTCCCGCTTCATTATTAATACAAAAACATTAAATTTGACCCTTAACACACCATACGCGAGGTTTACGTTTTTTACCTTTGGCTACGGAATACTAAAAAGCGCTATTTCTTGGAATTCACCTACATCCATATGCATATATATTTACACACAAAGTTTTTTTTCTTCACCTTTGACCTCCTTAATGTACAATTAGTCAACTATAGCATTCCAACCTTCAAAGGAATAAGTTGTAAATTCAAAAGCAAGCACTTTGTACTCGTTTTAATTAAGGGATAGCAAAATCGAGCCCAGCTAATCACAAGACTGCTGAAAGTCTTTGTGAATTGAATCTATTTAAACCGCAAAACCATTTTAAATGTCGTTAAAGATTATCTTCTTTTGTTGACTCAAACATATCTACCGACAACTTATCTACTCGATTTATAATGGCATTCAAACAGATAGATTGTTTTAATAATAATCAGAAATTTTGGAAAATTCTTGGCGTATGCCCTGAAAACGACGTCTGGCCATATTATAATTACTACTCGACATTTTTAATACTTATCGCTGTTATTCTATACGATTCATTGTTGACAGTGAACTTTTTTTTCCTGCGGAGACAATTGGCTACTTGACAGTGTAAATAATAAAATATGAAAAGTGTTAGATATGTTAGCTTATTAGTAAAGTAATAATTTTACATTTTTATTTTTTAATTAAAAGCACAGTTAGTATTTTATTTTTGCAAAATAAATTTTACTTTTTTTATCTGTGGAACAAAAGAACCGAAACGAAAACCACCATTGCAATTCGGAAATGACAGCTGTCGGCGATAATTATTTATTTTAATGTGGCGAAACAATGATTATTTTACCGATTAAATTGAATTATTGTCTCTCTAATCGTATTAAGAATTTATTGAAACATTTCCCGTTTATCTAAATTAAGTCGTTCCTATACGTATCGGTTCGTTGTCTAGGACGTTGACGTCATAATTGCAACAGGGACGTGACTTGGCGTTTGCGCGCGCTATTTAAATGTGTTACACAAAATCTTATTTTTCTCTGGTTATTTACGTTTTTTCCAGATAAATCGAATTGCTTGGGATATAAAATGAACGGGCGCACATTTTACAATACTTTTTCAAAAACTGTCAAGTAGCCAATTGGACATTTTTATTGAAGAAATGCTTTTTTATTTTATGGAGTTGGCTGTAACGTCAAAAGTGTTCACTTTTTTCTTCCAACGTTACAAAATAAAGCGGATACTAAGCACATTTGAAAGCGAAATCTTTCAACCCAGCACAGATGAGGGATACGACATAATAAATAAAGCAAAAAAGTTCAACGTTAGATTTTGGAAAACCGTAACCGCTGTTTCCATAACATCACATTTTACGCATGTTTTCGGTTCATTTTTCGTAAACTTGTTCTTATCTGTCAAATTGGAACTACCAATATGTTCCTATTCGTTTCTTTCTGAGGACACCCTCCAGAAATGGTTTTATCCCTTGTTCTTTTACCAGGTCCTTGGGATGCACATTCATATGTGGTGTAATGTGAACATCGATACATTATTTTTGGGTGTGATGATATTCGTGAGAGCTCAACTGGATATTCTTGATATTGAACTAAAAAGATTGACAAACAATGTTAATGACGATTTAGATGGTGACAAGATTTTAAACAACCGTTTAAACGAAGCTGTCAATCACTATTGTGAGCTTGTAAAGTAATATTTTTATATAGGCTTGTGAATTTTACGTAATAAGTACCTTTAATTAAAATTGTATATACTTTTTTCTTTACAGGTTTTGCTATTTAGTAGAATATGTTTTTAGTGTTACATTGATTATACAATTCGGCATGGCTTCTTGTATAATTTGTGTCTGTCTATTTAGATTTACTTTAGTAAGTATTACAGTTTTTCTATCATATTGTTTATATACAATATTTAATGAAATCACAAACCATACTGTAAAATTTGCAGACTGCCACAGCTGATTATTATGTTTTCTTGGCGACTTATATGTTTATTTTGATAATTCAAATTATGCTGCCGTGCTGGTTCGGGACCCAAATTACGGACAAAGTAAGTTTAATGTGAATGCGATTTTTTAGTTACTTATTAATAATTCTGTTAATATTTTTTGCTCTTTTTAATATTTATACGACAGCGTTTTTTTGGGTGCCAGTTTTTCACTTCGTAACATTTTGAACGTTTAAAATTTACAATCGTTGATTTATTTTAACAGAACGTACATATTTGTTAGTAATTAGAAATCATATATCTTTTTATTCATGGAAATAACATCAGTTATATTTATATAAACCACATGAATTATCTCCGGTTCGGAACCTATTAAACACAGAGCAAAAATTTCTGCTGCTGCTGTGTTGCACCAACTAATTTACTGTCTTACTGAAAAAAAAACAAAATGTAAGGCAGTAAGTAGTTTGCATTAACTCCTAAAAATGTTGACATGTACGTTACTGTTTTTCCGTAGTAAAAAACTACTTTTTCTATTCTCAGAGTTGTTTGTTAGCTTCAGTTATCTACAGTAGTGACTGGACTCTAAGGTCGAAACGCTTTAAGACCAGCCTAAGGATACTTGTTGAGAGGCTGAATAGGCCGATAACCATCGTCGGAGGGAAAATGTTCCCTCTCTTGTTGGACACATTTACTTCGGTTAGTAGTTTTTGGTTATTTGCATACTAGGAAGGCGATGGAGATGTTTTTGTTATTGGGTTAAAATTTCGAGTTAAAAATATCAATGACAAGAACCAATACCCAAATTGTACGCATCAATGCTCTATTTATATTTAAGTCATTTGATCTGTTGTTACTTTTTTTATAATTATTTCTTTTCGAGATTCGTTATGGTATTTTTTACTACATTGGCAAAGTTTTCACACAGATCCCTTTATTCAAAAAAAAGAATTGACCTCGGTGCTTCTAGCTAAACCTTCGTAAGCGGTAGTAATACAGTACGTTGATTTGTAAGATTTATAACTTTTCAAAGTATTTTTATTGCAAGTAGTAATTATGTGAATTCCTTTTTGAATTAAATCTGAGTTTTTAAATATGTGTCAAAAAAAACGTAACTTAAATCTAAAGAACTGAGGAGATTTGATGTTAAATTCAAAGAAATCATCCTATAACAAATTTTAACCCCTTTTTAACATATTAGGGAATTAATATCAATAAAATACGAAAGGGGTCTTTTATCAATCTGGTAGTGTTCAGTATTATTTTCATAACATGTTTTCATAGAGATGTATAACAAAAAATGTGAGTTATTCCCATTTCAATTACCTTTTCTTCTTTGTTTCTAGCTATTTCTAACCCCTCTAACTTAGCAGGTTAGCAGACGAAAAATTATTGAATTACTTTATTTTTATTTTTCAGATAATGAATTCCGCTTACTCGTTCTTCACACTTCTTCGTCACATGCAAACACGTGAGGGTTAACTTATATCGTCGATACACAATAAAGTTTGAAATTTGCTAATAGTGAGTGCTTGATAATCATCATCATCACCTCAGCCTATCGACGTCTACTGCTTCACTTAACTTTCATAGCGTGCGGTTCTATAATATTTTAACGTTAACCTTATAATAATCAAGGCTAGAATTAGTAAAACAATATTTGTGGTATGAAAGTCTAGATTTGTCCTTTAGATGATAAGTAACACATGTGAAATACAACATGTTCCTCAATCTATTCAATCAAATTTTAGCAGTTTTTTCTTGCTAAACAATATTTCACTGTTTTTTTCTTAATTAGAAGGCTGAGAGTGAACACGAGATCGTTACATTAATTATTTATGATTGATTAAGCTCTGAGAAAGTAAATTAAGAAAATATTCAAATACTCAACACTAATTTAACGATTTCGCAAAATGAACTTTGTTAAGTAGGAAAAAATAGTTGGGTAATTTTGCTTTTTGAATAAAACATGTTAAAAAATATTGATTTTTTAATTTAGAGTTTACATTAAAGCTAGCCATTTATTTCATAAATTCATGACGTTAGGCAATTACAACATTTAGACAAGATTATGCATGATAGCCTAGTATCTCGTTAACGGGCACCACTCATGGACTGGTCTGCTCCAGCTTACCTCTCGAAATTAAATGCTTCCTTGAGTACTTAATTTCATTTCTCATTATCACTTTGTCTAAAGTGAGCTTCACATAGCAATAAAACTTATTAATCATATCTAACAAGATACACTGCTTCTGAAGTGCACACTGCGCTGAGTTTTCCTTAGACAGCGGTTCGGTGCGCAAATGCATTTCCCTCCTTTAAAAAATAAGGTTTATAGTCACTTGGACAGTCTAGCATTCGAGGAAGATATACCTACTAATGAAGGGTCTGAGACACAGAGATCTCAATAACGTCTAGTGTAATAAATGTACACAAGAAAACATTCTTGCAACAGGAAACAGTGATGAAAGGAAAATCAAACTACAAAACAATCCATTCGTTGAAGCTTCTCCCAAAAAACTAGGCCCTTAAGTAGCCTAGTAACACAAAACAAGTGTGGGAAACACATGAATAAATAGCTTCTCAGGGAGAACATATTTTTCCAACGTTTCGTGGAACAAACGTCACACAAAGGCGGGGACAATGGCCCTGTTCAGCAGTTCATCTGTTAGCCTCGCCGGTAATAAGGCGTGTTTTTGCACCGACACAACGAAAAAGGAAACAATGATTTTGCCCGTGACTAGATAAATAAGATGTCCGGACGTGACGAGGGTAACATTACAGTTTTTATGGAATCTTTCAGTGGGTGTTGCGTCGCAGACAACGATCCACCTGCTTCTCTTTGTTTAGGCCGAGATACATTGTTAATGCTCGGCTCACTAAGAATGGCTAAGGTCACATCCCGTGACGTTGTTTAGGTGCCTGAAATGGAGGCGAGAGCTTTTTCGTGTCACTCGGAAAGGATAATTGGCTACTTGACAGTGTTAACAATAAAATATGAAAAGTGTTAGATATGTTAGCTTATTAGTAAAGTAATAATTTTACATTTTTATTTTATAATTAAAAGCATAGTTAGTATTTTAATTTTGCAAAATAAATTTTACTTTTTTTATCTGTGGAACAAAAGAACCGAAACGGAAACCACCATTGCAATTCGGAAATGACAGCTGTCGGCGAAAATAATTTATTTTAATGTGGCGAAACAATGATTATTTTACCGATTAAATTGAATTATTGTGTCTTTAATCGTATTAAGAATTTATTGAAACATTTTCCGTTTATCTAAATGAAGTCGTTCCTATGCGTATCGGTTCGTTGTCTACAACGTTGACGTCATAATTTCAACAGTGACATGACTTGGCGTTTTTGCGCGCTTTTTAAATGTGTTACACAAAATCTTATTTTTCTCTGGTTATTTACATTTTTTCCAGATAAATCGAATTGCTTGGGATATAAAATGAACGGGCGCACATTTTACAATACTTTTTCAAAAACTGTCAAGTAGCCAATTGTTGGGAATGATGGGGCATTCGATTGGGAGCATGAAATTGAATTGATGTTTAGTTGCAAAACCGTCATTGTTTACTGGCACACACTTAATTAAATTGTAGTTCTGTGTTTTTAAATGGCTGCAGATTAAAAGTAAAAAAATTCAAGAGATTTATATAGCCTCTCTCATTTTATTCTGTTTCTTTGGTTTCGAAAAGAATCATCGTAAAAATCAGGACAACATTAAACTTTAATTATTCATTAAAACAAAGAACCACATATCTCTCTATTAACACACACTATTATTTTATACACAACATTTATGTGTATTTCCTTACTACAAAGTAGGGGCACAAAACTTCATACCAAATGTCGTATCCATTAATTTATTTGTATGTTAAAAAAATTACGTTAAATACACCACTCATAAAAAACTCCAAAATGATAGACTAAATATATGTAGTTATCACTTAGATTAGACTAACCTATTCGTTACTAACACATTGCGAAATCAATAGTAAAATCATTACCTTTTACGGAAAAGCTTTGAAAAAAAATAGTTATTTTTAAGTGCAAAATAGTTTCCTTCAACCGTATTGGCTTAAAATAATTCTTATATTAAAATACGATAATAGATATTCTGTTCAATAAGACCTCCCCTCACAGCAACAAATTTTTTAATAACGATATTGTGCATTTTTATAAACGAAGCATGATTTAGTACCTTGCTTTTTTCCATGTTAATCAGTTTGCAGTATTCGTAATACGATTGCAATAGCCACACTGGAGGCGGACAAAGAAAAAATGGCAAAAAATTACCCGCACACGTCCTTCAGCCGAGCAAACGATGATTTACTGGCGATTCCAGGATTTATAGAGCGGCCTCCCCTCCCGGCGACTTCAATGAATAATAAATTGAAGATCTTTCCCAATATTATTGATACTTCGGGTTTCTTCCCGTGATGTATGTTCGGGTGAGAATTGAAACCCTTTTATTAAAGCATATATTACAGCGCGTCTAGCAAGTGACACTGAATAATACGCGCGTTGTTGCGACAATTTCATTCTTTGCGCGCCTTACTTTCGGCTTTTATTACGTGCGATTATTTATAACGTTTGTACTATTGTCGACAGCCGTCCGGACGTAATTCGTTTGGCTTTATTATATTTGCGTACCTTTGAAGTTTTATAAACTATTTGTGATCGAATACGTTGTAGCCGCATTCAATTGTCAGTTTTTGTAGAACAAGCTTCAGATGTAGTCGCTTGAGGCAGTCAACTTTTTATCCTAATATATTTTGGGTGGATTTAAAAGTAGTTTGATTGCGGAAATATATAAATAACTTTATTAATGCTTAGAACATACTAATCACATAGGTAACTTCTTATATTTCTTCTGTAGCCGACAGGCGAGATTTATTCGGACTTTGACGTCGCTCCATCTCTAAGGTCCCGGGTTCGATTCCGGGTCAATATGGATATATATCACTTAACCATTTATATTATTTCGTGTTTTGGTGTTGTGGTACCGTCGTTGTTTCTGATTTATGTAACACAAGTTCTCAAGCTACTTACCACAGATTCAGGTCCAATGTATGTGATGTTGTATATATATTTACCTGTTTTAGTTAAGTGTTTTTTTTTCTGTCTAAGTATTTTATTCCTAAAATATCTAGTTTGTGGTATCTCTATTGCATACTCACGTTGGTCTATTGCAAAGTGAGGTACCTACGCGTACCCTTTGGAGTTAGACATTTAATGGTTTGCATATCCCTTAGGCGAAAACATTGGCGAGTCCCATTATATCCTGGTATTTAAAAGGTCAAAATGATCGAAGTTGAAACATATTTTTTATTTCTATTATTTCTTATTACATTGCAACTTTGATAAGTTATATAACAATTTTCATAAAAATCTTCGTAAAAAGTTATGAACTTGACTTCACAGCCTGTGCATCAAAGCGCGTAAAATGTAATACCATTTTTCTTTTCCAATTTTTATAGAACTAATTAAACTGGTAATTTGATTCTTCTTTGGTAATATTGAATTCCCTTGTCTCAGGTTGAAAAGTCTATCAAATGAGTCCGTGACAACTTTAATATTCATTTTAGAGGTCACTGACACGGTCACATTGTAAATGGCAGTGACACTTAGAAAATATTTCTTTCGATTAAAAAATAACAACTTATATTGAGACATAAGTACAAAGCTTCAGTAATTGAGTTCCAGTTTCCATAACTACCATACCTACAAAAATACATATCTAAATACATTTTAAACACCCAGGCACAAAGCAAACGCAATCGTTTATCAAACGAATGTTTATCCTTAGTAGAGATCAAACCTATTACCTTTAATTCATCAAAAAGGAAGGATAACCATTATTCCATCTGACCAGTCAATGTCAAAGCAATAAAGGTCAAAAGAAAAAAAGCTGCTTACTTTTCAAAATAAGCATTTTAAACGTTCTTATTTCATAATAAGCTTTAACGTCAAAATACACACTTCTCTAGAGGATTCATAAATGTGACAGAATTCTAGCTACAGTGCACATTCTGAGACAGACAAGACGAAGTTGAACATTGTTCAAACATCGGTAAGAATTTGCAGAGCTAATTTTGAATGTCGCACGAGTGGAACGTTGAACATATGTATATCTTCATTTAGTTGTATGTTTCAGCACAGTAAAGTTCCTTCCGACTCAGTCGTCTTGGTATATACATTTTCTTAATATCAAACAAAAGTTTGTCAAATAACATGCTTAAACTCAAACTCAAATATTTCTTTATTCAAGTAGGTTACATGTAACACTTTTGAATCGTCATTGAATACAATGCAAAGTGATTCTACTTAACTATCAAGGTTGTGCTAACTGTAGTAGTTTCTCGTTTTTGTAATACAGGTGCTTTTGATACTTACCATGGAAACATATATATTAATGTGATATACTCAGCTGTTGCTTGAAAGTTTGTTTTTTTTTGGGATAGAAAATTTCCTTTTTTGTTTCAGTAGGTATCTTATCTGTCTGTTCATAAGTAGTTCATCCAAATAAATTTAGTAGCTTTTGCGTGAAAGAGTAGTAAACATCTATACATTCATGTTAATAATATTAATATGACGCAAATGAAATAGCCTTAGCTAGCCTTTTTACAAAGAAATAGGCTCGTTTCTAGGAAGTCTCTCTGTCAGATAAACTGGGAATACCGCCGCCTGAAATGTATCCATAATTGCATAGTGAATATTTAACTTTTTAATTAATTTAACGCATTCAAAATTGTATGATTAACAGAATTTTCTGAAAATCTTTGTCAGTGTTAACCTTAAAAAATGTGTTACCATTTTCTAAAAAAAACATGTAATCAAGCAAGTGACCACAATTTGACCTTGCTCATACCCCATACCCATTTTATTTTATGCAGAAATCTTAATATAAAAGTCGAAAACATTAAGCACACATTAATTGTGTCGCTATCGCATCGCCGTATCTCCAACATTGTCGCGACGTTCGCCGACAGGAGTAACACAAACAGATGGCGCTGGGGTTAAAACTTGCCCCGCATGTAAAATTAGTTAAATAACTCCCGCTGAATCTTCACTCTATATGGAAACACGTCTTTGCTCTAAACCCGAGCAAATTAGACTAGGAAACTTGCGCGCGTTAAGCTCGTATTCTAAATTAATCTACGTACAGAGGGCGATTAAGAAAAAACATTGTTCATAAACGCGAATTTGCTGGTTTTGCGCGATGCTGGGGATGAACTAGAAGCTGTGTTTAGTAGTGGGTTTGCTACATTAATACCTTTCAAAGTTTTAGAGAGCAATCTGGACATTTGAGTCAAGTTTGGTACTTAATTAGTTTGAATGCAATGGTTACCTACATATGTTGGTACTAGAAGCTTTTCTTTGTTGAGCAAATTCTCTCTTATTTTGAGCTAGCTGTTCTCAAAGCTGCCTCTGTGGTGTGTTGATTAAAGCTTTAGGTTAAATAACTCATAGATCGTGGGTTCAAAGCCCGCGGGGTACTTTTCAGTTTGTGACCTTTTCTGGTTTAGGTAGGCTAAAGTAGGCTTAAAACACCTCGGCGCTGTGGAAGTAAAGGCTCAGCCGATGTCTAACCGGGGGGTTTTAGTGGGTACACCGGGTTGGTTGGTAGGAAGGGAGTCCCTCACACGCCGTCATGGTGCATCAAGCATTTCCCCCCGTCAAAAAAAAAAGGCTTAAAACACCTGATTTTCTGATAAGAAAGATGATTTCGTGCTTTGGAAAGCGCGTTAAGCAGTTAATATTTATATAAGTAGGTAGGGTTATGGAAGTCAGACGACAATTTCTCCAATATTATAATTAGCCTTTTGAAACAAAGATATAAACCACTATTTTTATAATATTAAATTACAAACAAGTTTGAATTCCAAATAGTTAACGTGTTTTTAAAGACAACGAAAGCAAAAATGAGGGTTATGATTAAGATCTGTAAGTAAATATAAAAAATATTGGTCAGCATCACATAGATTGACTTGATCACAACATAAGTAACTTACCTTTATAAAGACCCAGACACAGAACAAGCGCAAATGTTGATAAAATGAATGTATGTCGCGAGCCGGGATCGAACCCACGATCCTTGTTTCGACAGTCTCAGGGGCTGATTCATAAAAGTTTGAAAATATTCCGATTTGAAAAGTCTATGTTTTGTCTTTGTCTAATCACGTATGTTGAAAGAGATAAGACATAGTTTCCGAATTCGAATCCGATCCCGTCGTTTTGGGAAAAGGTAGGCAGGAGCGTTAACCAATATTCAACCTTACGTCAACAAATTAGCCACAAAGTATGAAGGTACGTATCAGTGAACGTTTAATGGTTCTTATTGCATGCAGTGTATTCGTATTGAGTGCACCCACAGAACATTAAATGATCTGAGAGTGCAACTCACCAGCACAACCCAAATTACATCACTAAGCGTTGGTCATCCAAAACGGTGGCTTCCGATCGAAGTTGCATAACGACCCGAATTCCAGCTCAAAATGAATGTTACTCGCTGAAACCGAGCAAGAGTTATTTGCCGCTCCTCCACTCAGATCTGAATTAATTCATTTGGGGAACTTCGATTCGTCTGATTAATTCATTCCGGCAACTTCGGCTTCTGGACATGGTAATGTTAGGAGTACTTAGCATTGAATCTGGCGGTACACACTTGTTAGTCGCCTCTCTGTGGGGTTCATGGTGTCGTAGTGTGCCGGCTCTGATTAGCAGCCGGTCACTGCGGTCGCGCTCAGCTCGGCGGATGGCGACTTTGTCCGGCAAACATCGCACGAGGACTTAGTGGCTCTGGATATGGTGATGGAATAAATGGACAGTCTAAGTACTGTTCACATCACAAAATCACATACATGCTCTGATTTTGTGGTAAGTTGTTATAGCACTTGTGTATCAGAAATTACAAACAACGACGACCACAACCCAAAATCATAGTCAATATAGAAAAATTGTATTCCCATATGACCTAACTGGCAATCGAATCTGTGTCCTCTGAGGTGGCGCGACTCCAAAGACGGAACCACTCGCCTTTCGGCTACGGAGGTCGTCATTTCGTTCTAAATAATAACTCGGGCTTATCGAATAAAAACCTACACATTTGTTAAAACGTAAATCTATGGTTTAAATTTTACCATTTGACACAAAAGTGACAAATGTTAGTTACAAAGTCAGGTATGAAATCGATTCGTTACTACTGCTTCGACATAACCGGCAAAAATAAAATTTAACAAGGAAGCTATTTTAACAGGGCCATGTGGTGTGATGAATGATATTAAAATTGGCATAAAATGACTATTTGTAGAAATTTATAAATACTATATAACGAAGATGCCTGCAAAAATTCTGATGAATTAATTAATGCTGATGAAATCACCCAATCCTTAAACATAGTACTTTTTTTTTTTTCTAAAAAGAAAACTTGATCTTTCACCATATAAACATTTAATTTGGGAATAAAGAATGCTTGTTATGGCGCTTGCAACATCATGTAGACATTTTTAAAACTTAGGTAGGTCAGAGTGCATACCTACACACTTTGAACTTTTCACCCGCTGTTATGTCGTGTGCATAAGTTTCATATTAGAATAGCAAACTGTATATGTACCTTGGTATGCTGTTATCCATCAATCCATCAAAAAATCACACATTTCCAGCGTTTAAGTTCCCATGTTGTATTTTATTGGTTTCGGTGATCGCGAGCGGGAGCCGGACGGGAACGAGTTTTCTATTTATCTAAAGAGTCAACAAGAATACAACTACGTGTGTTAGTTCTGTCAATTGACTCTCGTCCCTGTAGTCGTTGATTAAAGTATCTGACGGCTAATCGCGCTGGCAACCACGCTGTTGGTAAGTTGGTTCAATGTTTGCATCAATAATATTGTTCTTTGTCGACAAATGTTTGGCGGGCGAAAGTTTCTGTTGGGTGGAACGGCGCTCACGAATTCCAACATCTCAAAATCTCTTAATTTTGAACTTTGAGCGTCTATTGCTAGGTTTCAATATATGAAAAATAATCCGTTTAAGTTCCGGATAGTAATAAATTATACGAAGCGTAAGCTAAAAATGATCGACAGACGACTGGTGATAGCTGATACGGAAAGTAAATTTTAAAATTAGAATTAACGACTCGTAGTCGGTTGGAGACAAACAAATTGTAATTTTTGACACATTACAAATCGTAAAATATTTTTCGGGCATTATTGATAAGTGTACCACCATTCGAACTACCGCCCACTTCGCAAAAAAAAGAAAAATAATACATCATTTTTACATAATACGAGTATATACTTGTAGAAATTTATCTTATGGGGTCGCGAATTAAAAACGTAATTTTGACCACCAGCTTAACATATTTTTTCATACAAATAGAGGTAAGTATACTAATTAATAATACCCTTTCAGGGTCTGGTCCTCAATAAAAAAAATAATTCTGTTGATGAGAGGTATTGCAAAAGAAATATTTCAAATAAGTTAACGGGTAAAAAACCTGAAACCTGTTTATATATTTAAAATGTTTAAGTTTAACGCAATCATCAAATTCTATAACATACAATAATAAATAATAAATAATAATAAATATGAAAACAAAATTATTAAAAAAAAAGTCTCGAATGCCTCTATATATAAAATTCGTTTTAAAAATAAGAAGAAACTTTTTACAATACAATTTTCTTATTGTGTTTGCCAATTTATTAGGTACATTCAGTAGCTTTAGTTAATGAACAACTCTGTACCTTGTGACATTAAGTCACTGTCTATCTGACCTGCTTAGCTAAGCGGAGATTTGGTATGACAAAGTACTGAGGTGTATACGAACTAATGATGCAGGCTATACTGAAGAATTTGGTGACTCAATGTACGAGTACTTTATCGCATCCACTCGCATCTTTCACTATTGGTTTTCCACATTTGAAATGCAAAAGCGAACTTTCGAATCGAAACTAAAAAACAAAAGTCGACGCAGAGCGAACTAAAAGGTATTCCGAGAGCCGAACAAGTCCATTTATTCAACGTTTTAGGACATACTCTTGAAAGTGTAGAAGAAAGGCTGGAGTTGATCCGGGTGGGTAAAAGTTTTCAACAACAGTTCAAACATTTTGTGGTGCGACATACAACATTCTCCTTTCAGTGCAGAGCTCTGTGGTATTTGCTTCGGTTCGATTGTTCCTTGCGTCTGATTGGTTTAATGTTCGTTGCAACAACTAGAGATGCAGTTTTCGATGATTAGTAACCCTGGTAATTACGGACGATCCTCTTACAGTCAAGTCTAAAAGCAACTAGCGGCATCTGTTATGAATGGTTTGCGATTTTTAAGTGTAAATTTTCCAAGATAACGCCAAAATTAAAAATTAAATTAAACTCTCCTATTTTTACAAAAAGTTACAAAGTAGCAAGTACATGCAACAAAAAATTCACACATGTATGTATGAGTTTATTATTTCTATTCTTGGAACTATGGTCCAAGGAGACATTACCTGCATTTAGTAGTCGAAGGACGTCTACTGCCAAACATAGGTTTACCCAAGACTAGTAATACTAGTTAAATAATATTAAAAAAGTAATTAAACTAACTTTTAATATATCAATTAAATTAAAGACAAAAAAGTATATACGTTCATGGTAACATTTTATGAATAATCTTTTAAAACAATTATTGAGAACGAAATTATGTCACTATCGTAATTTACACGTGTAGGTTATGTTACTTTTCATAGGAGTGGTCAGACATTTTAAAATAATCTCAGATTTTGCAAATACCGAGCTCAAATAGGTACAATACAAGAAAAACCATATATGAAACGAAGTATTAAGTATTTTTAAGAGTACATTTTTCCTGATGTCCACTAGATATTGATTAAACTATGTGGTAGGTCAAAGCATCACCATCAAAGCTATGAGGTCTTATAAGGTATTTTAGCAATTAGTCCAGGTTTGTTTAGGGCATAAAATCACACACACGCGCTCACCTCCTTAGATATTTCATCCTGACAATGCAAAGTTTTTGTATAATTGTTATTTGTCAATATCACGTTAACAAACGTACTCAACAAGTATTTTCACATCAAAATATACATGAGTAAAATTAACAAAAAACAGAATGAGTATTCCCCATTAACGGATAAAAGAGGCCGTGTAAAAATTAAAATGCTTACAACAATAAACGAAATTATGCCGTTGCATAATTTAGTCGCGAGAATTAACTTTAATTATTCCATAAATTTAAAGCCAACCCTTACATTATTAGCATTCACAGCGTAACTACAGCTGAAATAAAGGGTTCAAATATTTCCAGGTCAACTTAATTTGTACGAAAATTGCAAGTTTAATTTCTTCCCGTTAAGAGTCCATTTCGCTTGTCCGGGTGGGGACTGTCTTCACAATTAATTTAGTGTGAGGAAATCTCCATTTCGTGACAATGTTACAGCATTTACTTTCTATTGCTGCGACGCTACAGTTTGTAGGTATTATAAAGGGGACGCTCTTTGAATTTATTTTTGAAGGTCAGTTCCGTTTGATGCCTATAGAATTTTCGTTAATGCTTTTGTAGCTTCATTCATATTTACTGCGGAATTTAAAGGGATTTTTATTTTGTCAAACTTTAAGAAACATCGTCGTTTTTCCTATTCATCACAAGCTCCTATTAGATCATCACAATTTTGTAATTAATTATTGATATATTGAGAATGCTATACTATTATACTATAAATCAAGCTATACTATTTTTAATATTAATATATTAAAAATAGTATAGCTTGATTACGAAAATGTAATTTTTTAAATATATATATTTAAAAATGCATTACACATTTTATGCAATTGCTTTTACTTTCTTTTTTTTCTTATTTTTTAAAACTTAATTCAAAAAGGATAATTAAGTATGTCTTTATCTTTACAAAATGCACAGTTATACTTCGAATTTAAAAATTACATTCTCATGTAGGTTACGTATGTTTTAATGAGATATACAGTACTCGTACTTTAAAGCTAAGTGTCACACGAATCAGTTTACGAGTACAAGACTTAAGTACCTACTTACAGTGCTAAATAAAATGGCGCATAAAAAAGGCAAACTCGTAGCTGTGATCGAGTTCGACAGTTTTTTCTTTCTCCCAACACAATATATCTGAGTTGTTTAGTCGGCACAAGTAGTAGCTTTTTCCAGAGTAAAAAAGATGGAGTCAACACTCCCGGGAGCGATCTATCACATGACCTATTGGTTCTGGGAACTACCCTAGTCTCATTCCACTCTTTGCGCAGTATTAACAGCCATTAGATAAATATTTGAGGAGCAGAGATTGATGTTGATTTTTTTGTGGTAAATTGGTGTTTACACGTGGCTGTTGTAGTTTATTTATTCAATACAATTTATGGACTATTTTATTAGTAAGTAAATTTTGCACTTTTTCAATTATAATTAAGGCGAGATTGGTTGAGTTATGGGTCTGCGAAAATCACAAAACTGAAAATAAAATAATTACATTTTTTTAATATCACACCGGGCTTTGTCTCTTTGTTTATATCACTGTGTTTTAGAGTACTAATCTATCTTATTGTTAGTAAGTACTGTCTTTGTCATTGTGTACCTAATGTTGCTATAAGCAAATACAAATTTAGGGAAAGTTTAACCTTCTAGAGAGTAAAAAGAAATAAATTTAACATTTATTATAGGGGGGACAAAGTTGCTCGCGTCCGTAGGCTCTGACCACCTTGCCAAGGCCCACCCTACACGTGTCCCCTGGGTGGTGCAAAATGAGCAGCAACAACGCCGAATCACGGGCGGCGGTTAAGTAACTCGTTTTATGGCTACCACAGGCCAGGAAGAACTAAATACCTTCCAAAACAGTGGACATAGCACCTTGGGAAAGTGCTATGGTTACTCGCCCAACCCCCCCTTACTATGAATAAAAATGGAAAAGAATGAGAATACGATGTCGTGCGATCCGGCTAACCCCCGGCGCTTGCAGGTACCCGGGCCTGCAAGTGAGAAATCTGTTACCGAAGACTGCACGGGAGTGGGTGACCAGGCCCCCGTGACGGTGAATACTACTGGCAACACTAACAAAAAACTAGTCCAACAGGCTTTCCATCCAAGTCTATTCAACACAAGACCAAGATCGTCCTCGTTAGGGACCATAATACCTACTGATTCCAGGAACCGTCCCATTACACCTTCTGTAACAACTGGTACTAATGATAGTAACAATACTCGCCCTCCCACTTGGCAAAGAGTACCTACAGATCGTCACCCTAAAAGGCGGAGAATTTCTGAAAGCCCACCAAATGAACAAAAAGTAGATCAAACCACACATACAGGAGTCAATACTTCCAACAGATTCGGTGGACTGCCAGTAGATGAAACCGAAGAAACAATGGACGACTCATCCGCACCTGCTAAAAAAATCAGCAAACCACCTCCTATAATCTTATATGGGATTGAAGACCTATCAAAGCTTACGGAACTTTTAAACACTACTGCGGCTAGAGATAGCTACTCATATAAGATCATCAATAGAGACCAGCTAAGAGTGGTGACACAGACACCTGAAACACATAAGAAACTGACAGACCTAATTCGAGCCAATGGTCTGATTGGACATACTTTCACACAAAAGCAAAACAAATGCTACAGAATTGTTATCAAACAATTGCACCACACCACACCTAAAAGTGCTATAATAGAGGAAATTGAAAAAACAGATAATAAAGTCAGAGGTGAAGTCATCTGCGCTATATCCAGAAAAAATAAAAAACCATTGAACATGTTCTTCGTGAACATTGAACCAAGTCCTAATAACCCAAAAATAAAGAATAAAGAATATATCTTCCACACGAGAGTCAAGATCGAAGACCCTAAGAAATCAATAGACATACCTCAATGTATGAGATGCCAACAATATGGGCACACAAAAAATAACTGCATGCGCCCATACAGGTGTGTAAAATGTGCCAAAGGACACAAAACAACAGATTGTCCAAAAAAAGACAATAACACACCAGCTACCTGTGCTCTCTGTTTTGGCGAACATCCTGCTAATTATAAAGGCTGCCAGGTGTACAAAGAGATTAGAGCAAGAAAAATGACACATTCAACAACCTGGAAAAACTTACCCTTAAACACTAAGCAATCCAAAAGAAATGTGCCCCCTCCCCCTTCGCTCTCTCAAGACGACTATCCTGCCTTACAACACAGTAGACATACTATCCAAAATCAAACAAACAACCAGGGAAGAAATCCCCAACAACCACCGGTAACCATATCTAACGCAGCGAATGATAAATACTGGAGCAGAAAAACAGAGAACATGCAGTCTCAGCCAACAAACTCATTAGAGAAAATTATGATAAAACAATCAGAGAAGATGGATATTCTGATCCAACAAATAGGTAACCTAATGGGTCTCCTAACAACACTCATAGCTAAGCAGCAAAAATGAAGTTCCTACGAGTTGCTACGTGGAATATAAATGGCCTATCTCCGAACAAGCATGAAACAGAGTTATTCATACATCATAACAGAATAGATATACTTTTGATTACTGAAATTCACATGACTGACCAAAGAGTCATCAGAATTGAAGGCTACAGAGTATACTATGCCAACCATCCAGATGGGACATCTCATGCTGGAGCCGCCATAATAGTACGGGAAAACATAAGGCACCATATCCTATCCCACTATAAAACCCCTCACATACAAGCCGCTGTAATATCAATAGACGACTGGCTGGGAACATTGAATATGGCTTCAGTATACTGTCCTCCACGTCATCGAATAGATGCACAAATGTTCACTGACTTTTTCTGCACTCTTGGATGCAGATATATATCAGGTGGAGACTGGAACGCCAAACACACCTTTTGGGGTTCGCGGCTGACGACAACTAAAGGTCGAGAACTGAAAAAGGTAATAGATAGTAATGCTCTCAATGTACTGTCAACAGGAGAGCCAACTTCTTGGCCAAACGATCCTAATAGACAACCGGATCTACTAGACTTTTTCATCACCAAAGGAGTATCAGGACTCTATACAAAAGTGGAATCGTGCTTGTACGGGTCCTCTGACCATATACCTGTGATATGTACGGTGAGTACTGAAGTCATCTGTATAGAACCCCGTGAGACCATATACAACCATAAAACTGATTGGCAAGCCTTTCAAGACTATATTGAGGATAATGCTGAACTGTGTATTCCCCTTAAAACAAAAGACGATATAGACAGTGCTACATGGTATACAACTAACCTCATCCAAAAAGCAGCCTGGCTATCAACACCTTATACAAAACTAAAACTACAGAACCAAGACATCACCTTAGAAATACAGGAGATGATATTGTTGAAGAGAAGGCTCAGACGTCAATGGCACACAAGTAGAAATCGAGAAGACAAACGAGCTCTTAATAAAATTCAGAAACATTTAAAAGAAACACTCAAAGAAAACGCGGATATCACTCTGCAGGATAAATTGAAGACGCTATCACCATACAAGTCTGAAGACTATTCACTATGGAAAATGACAAAATCCCTAAAAAGGCCTAAAGAACATATGCCACCTCTAAGAAAATCTGATGGTGAATGGTCAAGGAAACCGTCTGATAAGGCAGAACTATTTGCTAACTTTCTAAAAGACGTGTTCAAACCCAATGGTGCAGATGCTATGGACACAGAGAAGAAGATTAATGAATTCTTACACACTGACCAGCAAATGTCCTTACCTGTTAAGCTAGTTACACCAACAGATGTTAAAAAAACCATAGCACACCTAAAGCAAAAAAAAGCACCAGGTTTCGACCTAATAACTGCCGAAGTGCTTAAAAAACTACCAAAAAAGGGCATAGTATTACTGACGATCCTCTTCAATGCTATACTGAGACTACAATACTTCCCAAAGCTCTGGAAAGTGTCAACAATAAACATGGTTCCTAAACCAGGGAAACCTCCTACAGAGGTCTCATCATATAGACCCATAAGTCTCCTGCCACTGATGTCAAAGGTCCTTGAAAAACTGATACTCAAACGCCTTTTCCCAGTCCTTCACGAACAAAAAATTATACCAGACCACCAATTCGGGTTTCGTAAACATCATGGAACGACAGAGCAAATACACCGAGTGGGCCACACCATACGACGAACACTAGAGAGGAAGGAATACTGCTCCGCTGCTTTCCTCGATATACAACAGGCCTTTGACCGCGTATGGCATAAAGGTTTACTGTACAAGCTAAAACGGCACTTACCGAACACTATGTACATGCTTCTGAGGTCATACCTGCAACATAGAATGTTCCAGGTTAAGTGTGCCGATTCCCTATCATCCATTTACCCAATCGAAGCAGGAGTACCGCAGGGTTCCGTTCTGGGACCTGTTCTATACACAATTTATACCGCTGACCTACCCGTCACAGAAGAAGTAGTGATCGCAACTTATGCAGACGATACTGCAATCCTCTCTTCTGACGTAAACCCTACAATAGCATCAGCTAAGTTACAGGAACACCTGAATACAGTTGGATCATGGCTGAAGGCGTGGAGAATAAAAGCTAGCCCTGCAATATCGGCCCATATAACATTTACGCTGAGGAGAGGAGACTGTCCGCCTGTTACACTGGACGGAGCTGTTTTGCCACATCACACAACAGTTAAATATCTGGGTATGCATCTGGACAGACGGTTAACCTGGAAAGACCACATAAAGATGAAGAGAGAACAAGCAAATAAAAAGTTTAGAGACATGTACTGGCTTTTGGGCAGGCAATCATCACTAAGCCTAGAAAACAAACTTATCATCTATAAATGTATCATAAAACCAGTATGGACATATGGCATACAGCTCTGGGGATCGGCAAGTCACTCGAATATTGAAATTCTTCAGCGCTTCCAAAACAAGGCGTTAAAAACTATAAGCAATGCCCCATGGTACATACGTAACACGGAAGTACATGAGTATCTGCTAATTCACACAGTTGAAGAGGAAATAAAGAGGATTTCAAAAGACTACATACAAAGACTCGAAGAACATAAAAACCAACTAGCCGCAGCGCTTCTGAACACTAGCGGCTGTATTTTTCGGCTAAAGCGATCCCGACTGGCTACAATATAGTAAAGTGGCTAATATAAAAATAAGAGACGACGTATCACAGGATACGTTTATCTCAAATACATTAAATAAGATACCATCCAATCTGATTATAGCCTGAGGGCTGATTGCAGTTAGAAAAAAGAGGAAAAAAAAAAAAAAAAAAAAACATTTATTATAGCGTTGCAATAGCGGACTCCAAACAAAGATGAAAAGATGCAAGGATATATATGTATATTTCTTTTTCAAATAACTTATGTACAGAATGTGCGATTCGATAAAACTTGGCACAAAGACAGAGTCAACTTAGCCCTGTTAAAAGAAAAATATCCATGCATTCACAAGTTCCTTTTATCGCCAGATCTTTCGACGCTACATCTGTTCTCATCAACACAGGCGACGAAAAAACTCGGAAACGACCGAAAGCGTTTGCCCTAATGAAGCAAGATTGTTTCCACCGCACACCTGATGTCTCTCTTCTCCCAATCTTTCCTCACGAGGAAACTGCTGGAACAAGGGCCACTGAAGTCGGGATGCATCGGTTACATCCTCGCTAAAAACAAACCGTATACGTCCCGCGTATCAAGGATTCTTTTTTCCCTTTTACTTGTGCTGTAAGGCTGTTATTGTTAAATTTAATATTTCTAGGAATCCTCCTATTATTTTATAAGAAATAATTTCATAGGAACCTCTTTACTAATTTGGGTGATAGAAATATTGACTGAGCCACAAATCGCCCTAGCTCATGTGACTCATTTATTAAAGTTTCTGTGTGTGGCCGACCTATTTTTTAGGTTAAAATACTTCCCTATATTTTTTGATGATCGATTAAATAGAACTCTTATTATATTTCGTAACAGAAATGGGCTGAATACCATGCAAATTTTACGATTTGTATGAAATGATACCAATATTAGATAAATTGAAATGAATACAGTGGATTTACTTTTAAAAACCGTACTTGATATTAATCTGGCCATTTAGTGTGTAGAATGTATTCAATGCTTAAGTACTTCCAGTTTATTATGAGCAGTCGGTACATTGCAACAAATTTACAAACAGGCTGTGATCCGTGCGTTTCAACTTCAAAAGCTCTTTATCAACGCCGGCTGTGTACGAAAACATTCCTTGTGCGGAACAATCAACAAACCGTGAAAACGTTACTTGCTTGAGCGCTTTTTCAATACAAATATATAAAAAATTGTAACTTTATTTTCTTCTGAAAAGGGGAAATGTTATTTAAGCTGTTTAAATGTTGTGAACACATTATTATATTATGCTTTTTATGTCATTAAATAAAAATTTACCTCTACAGAGCGCAACGGTGTATTTCACTAATAAAATATTTTTCCATTTTCCATTCAATTTACACACACTTTTTTAACTGCAACTTTTTTATGTTTGTGCACTTTTATGTAGGTATATTTAGCTCAAAATGTAGTAGAAAATAATTATTGTTCAGAAAAAATGTATATCCATACCAATGTTTGCGTTTTTTTTATATTGCACTTCAAGGTTTACCTCATCCCACCTAATGTTATGTGGTAATGAGGTCCTAGCTTAAAGGCGATAAGTACAGCATAATAAATCTGTTACTGGACTTGCCGCCCTTACCTTGAAGGCTTGACCCCTTCTACTAATGTAGCAAACCCCAAGAGCTCTGGAAACCTTAGAGGGACCCCACACTAGCGTCTTTCGAGCGTCAGCGTCTTGTCGGCGACCTCCGCCCACTAGCGTTGGTTGGGCGTTGCGTCGACGCGGCGCCCGCTCAGCGTCGACGCAGCACCCGCACAACGTCGGCGCGGCGTTTGAGCGGCGCTTGCGCTGGGCGTCCTCTGCACATCGCGTTCGAGCGTCGCGCCGCGCTGACGTCATGTACAGTTATTTCGAAAATGGAAATGTAAGATTTGAATAACGCACAATATAATGTTTTATATTGCAGTGATAAATTAATGCTTTCAACTTGTAAAGGAAAAAATATATTTTACCTATTTGACACATGGCCCGAATAGGCAACATTAGCATTTATTTTCTCGAAAACTAAAAGTACTTAATTGAAAATGAGTTTCTTAGGCAATATGAGTTAGTATTTTAAGCTACATCCATATTTGCTATCAGCTAAAAAGTCTTCTACCTACTGATTCTAAAACACGGTCGGGCCGAAACAATTGAGTTGATCATTGTACTGTTGACAAAATAAACGCTGAGCAGGCGTCGGGCCGGCGCGGCGCCTGTGGAGCGCAGTCCTGGCGTTCGTCATTTCGACCGCGCCGCTGCGTAAGCGTTGCGTCGCCGTCGCGTGGACGTCGCGTCAGAGTTGCGTGGACGTCGACGCTCAAAGAACGCTAGTGTGGGGTTACGCTTACTCACACACAGAAACACAACAACACATAAGTGATTGTTATTTGGCAGTGGTCTTCTGTAGGGTGCAGGTATTTCGCCAGTCGAGCTGCTTCAGTTCGAGCGCTATGCCCTACCTCTCTTAAATATCATTAAAGGATCTAGACTTTTTTTTTATTATTGAAAACTATATATGACATATTCTAAATCAACCTTACATAAACAAATTATCCTCTTTCGTCAGGCTTCATCAAAGCTGATTGTAAGAAAGCGCATCGGATGATTAGTCAAGAGCGCCCCTCTTGGCGGAGCGTTTTCCGTTTAATCTATAGTTAGAAGCTAATGTAACTTTGAAAAGAAAGGACATTTTAATCAAAACGGTTTCTACGGAAATGCCGCAGACTGATTCAACGCGTTAAAAATACGGGACAAAATGAAAAAGTCAGATTCCACAACATTAGCGTAGAAACTTTTCTACTGTTTAATCTAAAGTTGGACGGAGCTACGACCTACATAACTCTAATTTAGGTTAAAACTGAGCAACGAATCATGAAATACTAAATTATTTTAGCATAATGTACCGGGTTGTTTGCGCTGACGTCATCTAAATGAGAAATATTTTACGATTCGTTATGTGTCAAAAATGAATATCCGTTTTTTTCCAATTGACTACGAGTCGTTGATACCGTTCAATAATTTACTTTTCATGTCAGCTGTCGTCAGTCGTCTGTCGCTCGTTTTTAGCTTACGTCTCGTATTATTTATTATTATCCGTATCTAGAACGGATCGTTTTTCAAAATAAACTAAATAACATACTAGTCAATGTGCAGTAAATTTGTTAAAGAAATATTTCAAAAATTACAGGATCGTAGACCAAAGCGTCTGTAATTCAGCAGTCTAAGTAGTTTAAATTCTAAAAAAATCTGGTTCTTTAAAATAAGTATGCACATTCTCTATTGCAGCCCGATATAGAGCTTGTAGCCAGAATATCATATAACAATGTTTTAAAAATATTTAATCATTTTAGTACCATAAATAGTAATAATTGATTAATTGATATTCAACCAAAAATGTCGTCTTTGTATTCAGTCACCTGTGTACAAAATTTAAAGGTCATAAAACAACCCTTAGTTTGTATTAGGTTCAATAATTTAGTTATAATTATAATTTAGCTTTGGTTTGGGATGCGACTTGTGCTGACACTTTTGCTCCAAGCCACAACCACTCCACCTCTCGGAGCGCGGGGGCAGTCGCTGCCGCGGCGGAGACCCGTAAACGTTTGAAATACTCTGCCCTCGACGGCTGCTATCGTTTCGCCCCATTTAGAGTGGAGACATTGGGGCCGTGGGGTCCAGAGGCCCGATCTTTATTCAAAGAGTTGTCCGCTCGCCTCGTAGAGGTTTCTGGTGACCAGAATGCTGGTAAATACCTCGGCCAACGTTTAAGTCTGACCATTCAAAGAGGCAATGTTGCTAGCATTCTGGGCACTCTAAGCACTGGAGCGGACTATCTTTTGTAAATATTTTGTATATAGATAATTGTCTTTTCTTAAATATTTTCATGTATGTTTTTTCTTGTATAAAATGATATCGAATACTATTTTTTACTATTAAAAATAAATATTGATAATTGGTCAATTTATTAATACATATATGTACCTATTTGAAGTTGTCTGATATTAACTAACTAACTTTCGTTTTATAACGGTCATGTTGTATTTTAAAATATTTCATTATAAAATCCAATTGTCGTTAAGTCTGAGATATCGATTATGAAGAAATATATTATTATAACGTCGGAATCTTATGT
This sequence comes from Glyphodes pyloalis, assembly GCA_037074685.1. Classification (NCBI taxonomy): domain Eukaryota; kingdom Metazoa; phylum Arthropoda; class Insecta; order Lepidoptera; family Crambidae; genus Glyphodes; species Glyphodes pyloalis. Next base: position 4,982,885 of record JAYKKO010000004.1, read on the forward strand.
AACATCACTATTTCACAAAATCAATTCTGCTAACTCACTTCCGAAAATGAAACCATCAAAGCAAATCAAACATCACATCTTAAAACTTCAGATTAATCAAAGAAAATGAGACTTTCTGTTTGCTCCTTTTGTTGTTGGAAGTTTGGAACCAGCAGTGTATATTAGCAATAGGTACGCTTTACCCGTAAAACTGATCAAGGGTAACTAAATCATTAGCGCAATCTAAATGATTTACGCGCGGAAATCAGTTCAATGCTAGGTTTGTCCGTTAATTGTGTGCAATCCGCGGTTTATTTGCAGCGCACATTAACAGTTTTAATTAGATCGGTTACCGCAGAGACTTTAAGCAAATACCTGCCTCCAAATTATTCGGCCGCCACGTGTGTGGTATTAAGTAGCGGTCAGAGTTAGATTTGTGCGGAATCAAGAGCTCTCTACAAAAGTCAGAATGCGCTCGAAAATTTGTATTAGATTATGTAAATTTATAAACACTGAAATGATGAAAGAATTAGGCTTTAATAAGCAAATAAAGTATCTACAAAATAAACATATCATACATTTTATTTTCTGTTTGTAACTAATACTATTTCATTTATTTATTTTTATTTAAAAACTTTATTGCACAAAAAAAGTTCTAAGGGTGGACTTAATGCTGGTAGAGACCAGTCAACCGTTGGGTCATGCAGATAGTTCGTTTATGGGTGCGGTAACAATAAATCATATATAATACCGTTGGATTTTGTTATTGGACCACATTTTATTTATATTACTGAGAGGAAAATGCAAAATTTTCAATTTTGAAATTGTAGTTATAATACGAAAATAAATTCACCTTTTTGAATTTTCCAATAATGAATATTTCATTTAGATTCAAGAATGGTATCGAAATTGTTGTTTTTTTTTAAAGTTTATGGAAGGAAAGCTTTGAGACCTAGGGCATATATGGCGGTACAAACACCAAAAGTCTGGCGACTGACTTTGACTTTGACTTTACTTTTTACAATTTTTTTTATTGAACTGTTTGGTACCTAAATTTACCGAAAAGCCACTGGTAAAAAATGCAGTAGATTAATCACAGTTAGCTTATTGCTTTGTGTACACTTTAGACCAAGTCATATAGCTTAGGTTTAATGAGTAAAGATACATTAAGTATTTCTTTTTGAGAGATAACCTGCAGCACATCAGGCCCCAAACGTTGTTCACCAGCATTACGTCTGTATCGCTTCACTCAAACACATTATAGGAAATATAACGACCCGCCTCATAGCGCCACCTCTCCATTGAAGTTTTAGCATGATTAAATACTTTTTGTCTTTCAGAAAATAAGGTAAATATGTTTGAAAGCCTAAGGGTATATAGCTACAAGGAAGAAAACGATGCAAAAACGCGAGGTTTGGCTCCTGACCACATATCCTTTGTATTATCAAGAACTTGGTGCCAACTTTGCGAATGCCGATGTTTTACTCGGATTAAGACGTGCTATTTTTGGAAGTGGAGTTTGCAATTTGCTAAATTAAAATGGAACGGATCAATTTCCTTATTCGTTCCCAAAAAGGTTTCGTTTTATTTTTACAGGCTTGTCATTTCTGTTTGATGTCAGAAGCGGACTACTAAACAAGAAGAATAGTATAATTATTTAAGTAGGTAAATCCAACTACGGGTATAGTTATGTTTCACGCGTTTTCCGTTTCTTCCAAGCTTTATAATTGAAGTTATTATCAAAACATGTTTGTTAGGTATAATATTGAGTTCCCTGTTGATACAAATTTTATTTTGCAGTAAATATATCGAACTTTCAGGACTTTAAAGATTTTAATTACTTGTGACATCACTTTTTTTAGACTTGCCACTGTCTCCAGATTGACGAGAAAATTGTTTTATCTATTTTTTCTGTTTCCATTTTAAATCCTAATTTGTTGCGCAAATTTGGCAAAATTGCAATATTGTGATGTTTATTTAATCAATGTGTCTTTTTTTTATTCTTAATAAAAAATATTCGAGTTTTTTTATTCAACTCACGCCTATTAAACTTGTAATTCTTACGGCCAATTTGCACGGCACGCTTCCGCCTAGAATAAAAAAAGTGGCCATAATATTATTAAATCAGGGTGCAAGATAGATTTGTGGCCGGACCGAATCGTTGGTTTTTCCTTTTTTCCCGGGCAATAAATTGTATATAAAGGCCCTAGTACGAGTCACGCATAACATCTCATAGATTTATTCCCCGCACTTCTGTCCAAATTTAGATTTAGTGTTATGTTTAGTCATAACTCACTCGGTTTAGGCTTTGCGTGGGACAGAAGTGTAGGGTCATCCAAATTAATACTTTATTTCACTTTGTAAATAGAAGATTACCCTCGTGAGTGGGTGTTTCGTAATTTTTTTTTAAATTTCTTGATTGAACCAAAGCAATTTAATATAAGGCTTTTTTTTATATTGCACTTCAAGATTGACCTCATCCTACCTGATGTTAAGTGGTGACAAGTACAGCATAATACATCTGTTACTGGACTTGTCACCCTTACCTTGAAGGCTTGACCCCTGCTACTAATGTAGCACCCCCCAGGAGCTCTGGAAGCCTTACTCACACGCAGGAACACAACAACACAGAAGTGATTGTTATTTGGCTGCGGTCTTCTGTAATTCACCAGTCGGGCTGCTCCAGTTCGAGCGATAAATCGCTACGCCCTACCTCTCTTAAATTATTAGACTTATTAGACTTTAAATAAAAGAGAGACTTGAAAGAAATACATAGGTATACATAAATAAATGTTTTTTTGTACCATTAAATATTTAAGTAACCTTATATTCTGGGTGATTGATTTAGGTCCTAAAGTCAAATTATGAAATTACTCTTTTGAAGATCTATTAATTTAACTTAGTCGGTAAAGTTACTAATTGATCTGCATGCATAACAATTCATCAATAGTTTAATGTTAGAAACTGCATATTAATTATATTTTAGAAAATGTGTAATGAAAAAAAATTAATTGCACAAAATTTTACACTCCTAATTTTAGTCCTCAACTATGACCATTTGAATAAAACAACAACACAATACGATTTATTACGCTGTCCCTGTATGTCACTATGTTATTATTTATCACATCGACTGTACAAACGAACGAGCAGAGCAATTTTGCCTGTCCATGCGTAAAATGAATAATTACCGGTGCTCTAGAAAAATATTACTGTTTTAATCAACCCGTCGAAATCTCGGATATAAGCATCGCCGTGCTCAAAGTTAACGAGAGTTATTTAACGTTCGGACCACTCGTTCGCATAAAAATTGTTCCGCTTTGAAAAATTTTCCCAAATGACGTAAAACTCATACGACCCGGCTGACCCCACATATTAAGCCCTCGGATGTGCCTGCGATGGGTAATTGCTGGCATTAAAATGCTTTCCCAGTTTTCAACTAGTTAGTGGCCAGTGGGAAACTGTGCTGTGTGAGTGCGGACTAACTGGCCGGAATTTTTTCGCTTTTGTTGCTCTAGTGCGAAAGCTTAAAGGTTTTCTGAATTAATAGGCGTGTTTACCAAAAATGTTCAAGTTGCATTATTAATATGCTATAACATATTACAGAATTACAGCCGTATTATTAGGGCCGCAAAAACATAATGAAAACAAATCGATTGACGACGTCAATTAAAATGAGAGCTCTAAGATTGCCACTTCAAATAGAAGTTGAAAAAGTTTTTTCTATAAGGTACAAAATGCACATAATTTGCAATCATCTAAACTAATTTTATGAAGCTGAAGGGTTTGTTTGTTTGAACGTGCTAATACTAGAAACTACTAAATCGCATTAAATATATTTTTGTTTTGGAGTCCATTTATTTAGGAAGGTTATATACTATATAACATCACTCTGGGACCAATAGGAGTCAAAAATCAGTAGAAATTGTGGTAAAAGCTGGGTAAAGCTGGGTGGTAAAGCAGTACGCGTGCAAAGCCGCGGCGTGTCGCTAGTATATTAAGAGGCGTGAAATCCTTGTTATGTTGCTGTCTTTTAAATTTGAATTTATCCATTTTCAAGATAATAATTTCGTGCCCCATTCCAATATTTGAAAAACGACCCGTTCTAATTACGAATAGTAATAAATAATACGAGACGTAAGCTAAAAACGACCGACTGATGACAGCTGATATGGAAGGTAAATTTGAAATTAGAATTAACGACTCGTAGAAAACGGATAGACGTTTTTGACACATTATGGACCGTAAAATATTGGAACCCGGCATTAGAGGTGATGGGAATAATAGATTAGTTAGATTTACCTCACTTATCCTTACACTTTCGAGAAGAAACCAAAAAAATTGAAATTATATTTGCAAATCTCTAACTGCACGAACCTAACACGTATTCTGCCTACTCCAGCGTCCGCACGTGGCTATGGGAAAAATTTAATTCATTGCCAGCAAATTTATATGCATACCGCGACTGCACTCTATTAAGAATGCACCGCACCCTCCGGCTTTAAAGTATAACGGCCAGGTCCATCCATTATACTTGCCGTGGGTAGGTGAAAAAATTGCGTTCGAATTACACCAATAAATAACGTTTTGGTAACAGATAAGATCGATAACCTTTTCTGGGATGAGGTAAATTTGTAAATACTGAAACAAAAACGATTTTATTATTTTTATAGTACTTTACGCCGTACTAAAGTCCGAACTTTAAATATTAGAAACAGAAAAATTTACCGGAGGCTAACGGTTGATACAGCAGAAAAATTTCATCGCCTTCGATAACTTGCGGTTAGCTCAGTTGGTAAGAGCAGCACGCGCGATACGTGAAGGTCGTGGCACCGCAAGGGGAGATAAAAATTTTCTGTTTCTAATACTGAAACAAAATGTTTACTCTAATATCGATCACTTTCTGTATTGTCCCGGGTCTGGATGTTGTGGTACCGTCGTTGTTTCTGATTTCTGAAACATAACTCCTTTATTGACTACTAGCTGTGCCCGCGACTTCGTTCGCATGGACTACATCCTTTCATGGTAGGTTTTACCCCTTTCTCCCCTAATATTCGAAACAAAAAGTAGTCTATATTTTAATCCAAGTTTCGAGCTATATTTGTGCCAAATTTCATATCTCTTCATCAAAATCGGTTGAGAGGTTTAATCAGGAAAGCGTAACAGACAGACGGACAGACAGACAGACAGAGTTACATTCGCATTTATAATATTATATATATATATATATATATATATATATATATATATATATTTATATATATATATATATATATATATATATATATATATATATATATATATTAGTAGGGAGTAGGGATAGAATAAGAGCATTATAATATGTGATGTTGTCCAATAGATCTTGATGAACATTATCGCACTTGACTCAATAGTCTTAACCAGATCTTTATTGAAACTTAGGAACTTTATTTTTTGTTGCGTCCACTAAATTTTGTTTTTAAAGAAACAGAAAATGTTCATCTCCCCTTGCGACGCGGGACTCAAACCCACGACTTTCACATACCTATGGCGTGTGCTGCTTTTCCAACTGAGTTTTGTTTTGTTCTAGATATGTTTTTGTTGAGCCTTTCAAAAACGTAATAGTTTAATTTAGTAAAAAACAACAATAAGACAACGAAGAATAAAAATGTATATAAAGATCGTTGATAAAAGCAATTAATTCGCATTTTATAGTTAAGAACAAAATTTAGTTGATTAATGTAATCATGTCTCGTCCTAAGGAAGTATAATAATTAATATTTAAAAAAATATTATAATTATTATGAACGTTATGTGCCATTTTAAAAAAAACACAGGCTTACACAAACCAACTGTTTAAAAAACCTAATTAAAAGTTTTTGACACCATGCAAAAAAAACCTTTTTAAAAAAACCTTTTTATGCATGGTGTCAATTTTGACATGCTATGCATGCATGCAAACAATTTGCATTAAATAAGGTAATTTTTGCACGTGTTAAAAATACAAAATATTTCAGCTTATGTCCTAATCGTCTAATGAGACATCACACGATTTATCAAAATGATAGCCTATTACTATTAAAACTCCACATTTACACTCAAACGAACAATAAAGAAATTCCAAAGAAGATTCAGTAAGCATTACACCCGAGTAGTTGTTTCATCCGATCTCTTACAGAGCAAACTGCGGGTCGCCATGAAATATGCATTAAATATTTACACAGTCTCGGGCGAACCATTCCCTTGAAGTTGACTGAACCGAACAGATTTGCAATTCACCGAACATCCTATAGGAAAAAAGTCACTCAACAAAGCCAGGAAGGGAATCAGAATGAGCGTTTAAATGGTGGCCTACATTTGAACGCGTCGCTTTCAAGAAGTTCAATACGGGTTACTATTGACGAACGATTAAGGTCGCTGCTGTTGGGAAATGCATTCTGGAGCCCCGTCTATACAGCTTTAGCAATGTGCCACTATGAAGTGTAACAAATGAATTGGAATTTTAAAATCAAGCCGATTGAGTGCTTTTTAATGCTTGAAAACATAAGCTCTTATCTTGGAAACTAAAAACACTATACACAAATAATTTTGAGATACCACAGCCGTAAACAAATAATTTACTTTACGAAGCGTTGACCAAACTTTTTTAGCAAAAATCCTTCCAAGTCAATGAAAAAATCAGCGAATCTTTTAAAAATTGTATGTTTAATAGTAAAATTTATGACGTCATCAATTTATTATTTCATAGAATGTATTATGAATAAATTAGGTACCTCAATTGACTAGACTAGTATGTAAGAAAAAACTTTGTAAACTAACCGGAATTGCAAAGCCGTGGCCGCTATTATACTTGTATTTATAGAATTTGTTCGACATTACAGGCAGATGACGAAACATGGTTACATAATATTGGACCGTGTTGATTTTAAATTGAGTGAAAAAACCAACAGACAATATTCCCGATCTAACCAAAATACTGAATTATATTTTTTAGTGTGTTCACAAAAATAACAGTTAACGAAGAAAAATGAATTAAATTAGTGATGCAAAACAATAACTTATGTTCCAAAGTTTGCTTTTTAACAAATTTTTTTTACTCATGATAATTCATTCAAAATTGTAACAAAGTTCGATGTAACATCTGATTTTTAGAACAAGGGTTAAAATAGTAGGTATCGCAATAAAATTTCAGTAGTCCCCAAACTAACTACAACTTGTACAACTAGAACAAGGATTGGCTTCTAGTGAAATCCCGGACCAAAACTAGCTTTTAATATCCCTGGGAGCTATAAAACAAAAATGAACTGTTCACGCTAGTTTGAGTTGATTGCTTCAGAAGAAATAAAACTACAGTTACTGAATCAGGTCATTTCGTTACCTTTTAAAAGTGGCTAGTTGTAAATCTTCTGAATTTGCCAAATTATTGTTAACGTCGTTAACTGTCTGCAAGTTTTGTCCTACCTCGATGGTTTCGTGTCTCCGTGGCGTCCTATTTCATTGGTGTTTTGCTTCCTTAGTGTCCTGTCCACGTGGACACCTCTGTGTCGTTCTCCCTCCATGATGTCCTCTTTCCTTGGTGTCCTGTCCGCGTGGTGTCCTGCCTCTGTGGTATTCTCTTTCCGTGATGTTCTGCTTCCTTGGTGTCCTGCCTCCGCGGTCTCCTGCCTTTGTGGTGTTCTTCCTCCGTAGTGTCCTGCCTCCGTGGTATCCTGCCTCCTTGGTTGTCTGCCTCCGTGGTGTCCTGCTTCCTTGAAGTCCTGCCTTCTTGGTAACCTTCCTCCGTGGTGTCCTGATTCCGCGGTGTCCAGTTTCCGTGGTGTGCTGCCTCTGTGGTGTCCTGCCTCCGCGGTGTCCTGCCTCCGTAGTGTCCCATTTCCGTGGTGTATTCCTTCTGTGGTGTCCTGCTTCCTTGATGTCCTGCCCCCTTGGATGCTCCTTGCAATTTTGTTGTGTTTGTGTTAAGTACACATTTATTTAATGAGGATTAGACACAAGATGTGATGTTGAAAAAATGTACGCTTGATTCATTTTTATAATAGGCAAACACATCAGATCTTCATATAGTTTAAATTTTTAATCCTGAAAGGAACAACATCAGTCCGTGAATAAATTTGAACAATAAAATAAAATACTTCGTCACAGAGTATCGATCGTTATTTCTGAACTCATTTGATCCCGTGATGCAATAATGCTGAAAAAAAAACCGATTACATCAACGACATAAAACATTCCCAAATGTTCAAGTTATCGCCAAAATTTGCTGCAAAGAAAAAGGAAGCCATTAACGCGAGGTCTATCAATGGCGTCGATCATGGCTCGTGATTTTTCATATTAGATCAGAGGATCCCTCACTAGCGGAGGAGGCGGAGGGCATTAGAGAACCGCGCAGTCGACTGTTACGTCCCCGCAGGCATTCTAATAGAGTTCTGTTGGTCTGAACTACGCGGATGGGGGGATACTGGAAGTACCTTTTTAAAATGGATTAAATCCATAGCATAAACAAAGTCACATCCTTCTGGCCTTATGTAGATATGTTTAGTTATTCAAAACTACGCAGCGGATGTTCATGTCATTTTTTTATAAACCGATAGAGTGATTTAAGAGGAATATTTTTATGTAACATGCATATTGTGATACAGAATGGCCGTACAAAGACAGAGCGGGTCGCAAGTAATAAAATAAAAAACTCGTTGGCTTAAAACTAGTTTCACGTCACTCATTTATACCAATAATCTAGTGAGCTTTAGATTTAGCATTGACAGTGAGTCATAATAAATGACCTTTGAGTAAGTATAGGAAATTTAGTTATTTTTACGATTCATGTCCTCCTATGAGAAAAACGTAGTTATCGACTTATTTTTCAAGATGATTTATATGGTCTTCGCACTAATTGTAATCTTTTAATATGACGATAAATATAATACATTAATAATGTACATAAATTATTTAAACAATGCAATAATATTAATAGGATTTAGTAATCTTCTAAATGACTTGATTTTCACTAGTCCAAGACGTTTCATTATCTATACTAATATTATAAAGCTAAAGAGTTTGTTTGTTTGTTTGTTTGAACGTGCTAATCTCAGGAACCACTGGTTCGAATTGAAAAATTGTTTTTGTGTTGAATAGATCATTTATCGAGGAAGGCTTTAGGCTATATAACTTCACGCTGCAACTATTATGAAAGTTTTTATGGAAACCGAAATCCACGCGGACGAAGTCGCGAGCGGCCGCTAGTTTAAAAATACAAGTGAGGAAGTCAGTTCGTAACCATGATTGGTGGTACCCCAACCAAAATTTAGGAGAGTAAGAAGTTCGAAATTAAAGCTTTAATTTTTTTAAATGGAACGCGAAATCTCAGATTTTTCGTCACTCGATGTCGCGTCCAGTCCCTTTAAATCTGTTTCAAGAAGCGTTTCCGTTATTAAACGCATCAATTCGAACGCCGACGACGAGATAAGGCGTGCACTCACGATCCAGCTGACAGTTATTGCCGTCTAATGTAATGCCTGGCACCGAGTTACTGCTCAACTGTTTGTCACCAATTGGAGTTCGATGAGTTCAGCACGTGATTCCGTGGAACCCTCCACCAAACCAAGGAAAATAATGTCAACAGTCAACCATTTTTATTCATACGGAATACCTCAATAACTGTCATACCATCGTCTCCATATAAATCAAATGATGCTACCTCCGGTTCACAACTTAATTACCAAGAAGATACCGGCGAGAAATTTAGTAGTTTTCTTTTGCAAAAAACCTAAACTTATTATTAATTCTGCACCAGAACATGCAGTGAGTTTGTCAATTGCAAAAAATATAAGCCATGAAGTAAAAAAAATAAATTAACTGTAGTAAAGTAAATTTTAAGCAAATTATATTAACTACAGTCTTTTTAATGTACATTTTTTTATCTACCATAATAATGGTCGATTCGATGTTGGTTTTTATTGATCATTTAGTGAATTGTAGTGTATTAATTTGGAGTGGGTATGTTCAGTTATGTTAATATTTATTTTTGTATGTACTAAAAAATAATGCCCTAATGTTATATTAGTACAAAAAGCAGACAAGCGTAAACTACACATATTTAAACAGAAAATTGCTACAAACTTAGTTGTTAAAATGTATGATTACATTCTAACTTACGTTTAAACGATAAATTAAAGCAGCTTCATAACGTTAACGTTGACGTAATTACTATGTGTTTTGTAGATTAAACCGCATAAATTTGGTAAGTCACTATCTTCAATTTAGCGCTAAGCGTTTATGAAAATGGTTTCACAAAAAAGTTGTTTGCGCACAAAACTTTGATGGATCGTAAATCAAATTTAACTTTCGTCCGTGATTAAACATACTTTTTCTCACTAAATATCTAAATTTTTTCGGTTCTAGTCTCAATTTAGATTCAATATAAATAGATAAGGTTTATATACATATAAATATAATATAGATACTTTGAATCTAAGAACCGGGACACATCTGTATATGGTTGTGTTTGAAAATTTTAATAATATAGTAGTAATTTATGTCCCATTGCTGAGCACATGCCTCATCAAAACTATAAGATGGAAAGATCTATACTTAACGTGGGCTCGGGTTAAGGGGTGCTACCAGCACGGGTCAAGACCAGCGCTGCGTTTTGAGCGTTTTACGTAAGTCGTCCGAAGTGTAAATGCAAACTTAAAGAAATATAGTCGCTGCTTCATCCATCGCGTTCCTCCGTTGCGAAACCCGCCGCGGCCTTCGCGGCGTTTGTCGCTCATCTGATCGCTTCATTTGCCGCGTAACATGCGGCGCCGCTGGTCTTTCGCTGGTAATTCTCCTTGATCGCTACAGACATTGACGTATGTCTTGGCGGCTTTTTGCTATCGCAGCGCTTGACGCACCGCATCTCCTAAATCAAGCTCTTGCCGTAGACCACCAGTAGCTTGAGAACATCTGACGAGAACTCAATGGTCTATGGCAAGATTGCTCACAGTGTTACATACTTTTCAAAGTACGGAGATGCTCGAGATAAATGCCACTAAATTGAATTCTAAACAAATTAATAGCGGACCCCGACATACAAAACTTGTCCAACTTTTAGCATCATTTCCGAAGTGGGCGCTAAAACACCCACGAGCACGAGCAATGTTTACATTTAATTCCAAGAGAATTTGATGTTCACTAAGAAGGGTAAGTGTTTGATTATTGCCATCTCATTACACTTCAACTGCCGCACTTTCGGATAACATCACCCGTCCCTTCAACTGCAAGTATGCGCAAAGTCACAGCACGGTACAAAGTGATGACGTCACCGCCTTTATGAGATGCCCTTATTTACTAATGACTTTCGCCATTTACAAAGCTGTAAGCGTTTATGGCGTCGCTTGCGTGTTCTCCGCCTCAACTGTCCGCTAGTTGGTAGCGTAAGTAGCCGTTTTATGAAACGGTTAAAATTTGATTACTCTAGACACCGTTTTATGAGCAGGCGGTTTGATGGAGGGGCTCGTTTGACCCGTTTAGTGGTTTGACGACGTTTTCGGAACTTTCGACCTTGCCACTTCGCTATAATAGGGTTTCACTCTCGAAATACTACTATTAAACTTGATATCAGTTTTAATTGCGAACTGAAATGCTTCAAGATGTATAAAAATATTAACTCGACGTTTAATTTGAATGACATATTTATGCTAATCCCTTAAGATGATGGTAGCGATGACTTCTTTTTGTAATTGTTGAAAAAAGGATTCTTCACAATTACGAAACAATAATTTCCATTCCCTTCTGCAACGAATTTTGTTTGAACTTTTTCTTACTTTCTGCTAATGTTTGTTCCTTAGACCGCTAAGAAACTATCTAAGCCCTAATAAGACTCATAACGTTTCTCCACTAATATACAGTGATTATAACAAGCAGATAAGGAGGGTCAAAAAGAGTACAGGATTAAAAGCCATTGGCTCACTGCCCATCCAATTTTCTTTGTTGACATCCCCGGGGGCTACACCGAGATTATCTTAACAAAGCAAAGGTTACGGTTTGAATATCAGCGGTTATCCTACCTTCATGATCTAACTTATACTTGCCAAACCATCTTTGATATATACCTTTACCAGTCTTGACTCCTTCAAAATTACTGTCGAGATTTGCCGAATTAAAATTTCCGGAAAATTCGTTATGATGCCGGCTACCGTTAACTTCAGTTTTCCAGGCTCTTTATTAAATTGTACAATTACGTAGACTGTGTACTCAAGGAAATCCAGTGATGTTTTAGGTTTCTTGGTATATGTACACGTATAAAGATGTAAATATTTGCTAATATCATTAGCATTCTTGCAATACTATCGTTTATCAATGAGTCAACTATACAACGGTCGTCAACATATTGATCGCGGATACGTCGCCACCGTTAATGTTTGTGGATAATTTTGACTGCATGAATAATTTGAGTTTTGAGAGACTCATTATGCTGTCCTTACTATCTTTTTCATTCAGATAATTTGATGGCTTAAATCTGCACTGGCTTCTCCGCTCCTTCCTAAGCCAGGGCCGTATACCGTAAGTTCGAACGCCCCTGAAACAATGTAATCGCTTTCAGTATCTGACAGAGAAAACAATTACACCTTCTTTTTACTCTCTCTTTGTTCGGCTTACGATGTGAGTAACGCGCTGTTCAAAGGAATCGTGATTACGCTAATCTTGACTGTGACAATTCTTTTACTAATGCGCAGGAAACATTTGGGTATTAAGGCTTTGACGAGAATCAGCACAGCGCCGAATACAAAATATTGTCCACTTCTTGTTTTATTTTAACTATAGATGGAACTTGCCATACAGTAGTAATGTGTATGGAGTGGAAGGTTTGTGCGTAAGGCATGTCACTAACTATACTTAATATAAGAATGTCCCATGACTAGGATCGCGACGAAGCATGGATAGGCTAATTATGCATATACAAGGTTGCGTGAACATATGCAAATCTATTATATTGAAACGGATATTTTACACAACTTTAGCTTCAAAAATTGTTTTGATTACATCATATAATATGTATTACATGGTTTTGTAAAATTCGAAATCTTTAGATTGTACATACCTGATAGGTCCACTACTAAGCTTAATGCAAAATCTTCCCGGAAGAATTAAGTTCCGATTCCGGCCCAATCGGTTTACACCCATTTTGAAGTTTCATAAGTGTTGCTTAGAACGTACAAAAATTAATTAATACATTATGTTGAGTGATCACTAATACGATTGCAATGATCACCTATTCAATTGAAGACTACCTAATGAACAGTTAACTTTCGTTATTGAGCTGTTGATGTCACAAGCATTAGATTTTTTTTTTTTTATATTGCACTTCAAGATTGACCTCATCCCACCTTATGTTAAGTGGTAATGAGGTCCTAGGTTAAGGGTGACAAGTACAGCATAATAAATCTGTTACTGGACTTGTCGCCCTTACCTTGTAGGCTTGACCCCTGCTACTGATGTAGCACCCCCCAGGAGCTCTGGAAACCTTACCACACGCAGGAACACAACAACACAGAAGTGATTGTTATTTGTCTGCGATCTTCTATATTTCATTTGATTGCTATTAAAATACTCCAGCCCCTGCAATACGCCTCAAAATTTATCAAGCGCGCATATTACCTCTTTTAGTCGCTAATCCTCCAAAACTTTGGGAGTCACTTACATTTTAGTCTGTATCTCCATTAGAATAAGGTCCGTGGTAAAAGAATGTCACGAACGCGTTTATTCATGTAATGTCCGTCCGAATATTCCCTCTGAACCGAATGGCCTTAACGACTGTCGGGCTATTTCAATGAACCTAATACTTGGTTATGTCCTTCGAAATTGTGATTTCTGAGACGGTTCGTAACCGTTTCCAGAATAGGTAAAGGTGCTGGGAACCGAAGAGAAAAAAATAGATAAACATAAAAGAAGTGTATTGTTTTAGGGCATCTTATATATATACCATAATCACATCACATTTATTTGTTTTAGTAAGGAACGAGCAGAAATTTATTTACTTAAAATAAATCCTTAATCATACCACAGAATTGAATAAAAATAATATGGTACCTATTGTATAAATTATTAAGTATCTGAACACTCATCTGTACAGGTAGCTAAATGACACATGACGGGCGTGACACATATTGACGTTATGAATGTTCAGATGGTATTGACATCTGCTCAGATAATATTGAAGTAATGAATGTTCAGATATTAATGGTAACTTGTGGTGTATGGAACTTTTTGACATTTTCACTGTTTAGAAGTATTTTGGTCACTTTGTCTGCTCCGATATATCTGACGGCGACTGTACTAAAGTAAAGTTATATTGTTCATGATTGCAGTTTAAATAAGTTAACGTTTCCTCATTTGTTTTCGAATAACCTCGTTATACAGATTGCTGAAAATGGTTTTAAATCAGTAGTTGCCTAAGATTAAATCTACGGATTAAAATGTATTTAACTTCAAAATTAACTTACTCTCGCAGTTTTTAAGGTTTCTTATTGCAAGAATCAAGCAATTATGAAGTTTATGATAATGGTTATGATTTTAATTTCTGATTTTGTTCCGTATTCTTTGATTATCTTGTCCCGATTATATAGACTTTTTCTATTCTTTGGTATTGTGGCGGTGGTTGACATGCGTTTTTACGTAAATTTATGTCTGCATTGACTCACACTTCACCAAATTTTTAACCATCCATAGCTTCTGTTTTTGTTCACGTTAAAGCCCAAGTTAATACGCTTTATTTGGATTGCAGTAGTTTTCTATCGGATTCAAAGAGCAGAATAGTTTGCGATATTTTCATGCGAACAATTTTTTTCTCCGCCTAGCTTCCCATCGTGGTTTTGTCCACATTGTGTTGGCCTTTTTTTAGAACAAGGATCATTTATTCACTATTTCATATTGATTCGTAACTATATATTTTTATTATAAACGTAAAAATGACAAGAACGTCATTCATTTCCATGCCTAATAAAATAACTTTGTATGTCAATAATTGGTAGCAAACCTTGTATTAACCTTACTATAATATATAGGTATGAATTAAATAAAAGATAAATAAATATCTCTTGATTATATTTTTGGGTTTAACATAGGTATGGTAAAATCAGATATGATACTTGATAAGCATAAATCCATACTAATATTATAAATGCGAAAGTAACTCCGTCTGTCTGTCTGTCCGTCTGTTACTCTTTCACGCCTAAACGGCTGAACGGATTTTGATGAAATTTGGTATAGGTATACGTTGAATCTCAAGAACGGACATAGGCTACTTTTTATTAGAAAATAAGGGGGGGATGGGGGTAATACCACCTTTGAAAGTTTATATGGATAAATGTTTATTTTTGAAGTTAGAGATATGAAATTTGGCACAAATATAGCTCGAAACTTGGATTAAAATATAGACTACTTTTTGTTTCGAATATTAGGGAAGAAAGGGGTAAAACCGACCATGAAAGGATGTAGTCCACGCGAACGAAGTCGCGGGCACAGCTAGTAAGTTATAATCTGTTGACAAAATGATAATAGTAGCAAGTAAATAACTGCGGACCTACATATGGTCTAATAGATCTTTCAAAGACTTAAAGCAAAAACACGCTAAAACAGGTCTCGACTACCAATTTTCCCATAAAATAACAAACGATCAAATGTATGGTCGTAGTTTTGTATGGATATCGGCAATTTAATCCGTATTATCTTCTCAATAAGTATGTGACTCGTTTAAGACGCAAAGTCATTTACAGGGTATCGTTAACGCGGTCGCATTACTCAGGCAGCCATCTACAGGATGTGCCGATATCTGGGGCATCAATTCCACTGGCGTCCATTGAGGGCATATAGATATTGATCGCCCTGTAAATGCGGCGATACAAATAACCCTAATAAATTGTTCGACCCGTAAAGAGGAATAACTACTCAGTGGCGATATATAGTCTGGCAATCGAATACGGGCAATGAAGTTTTTAATGAAAATATAAAAGAAACTAAAAGATGTCTCAAGCCTAAAAACGTCACCTGTACATAATAAATAGAAAATATTTCTAGTTTAAATGTTTGCAATATAAAAAACGTTTAGAAGTATTGAACCGATTTCATAAAATATTTTATCATTCAAAGGCTACATTATTTCCCGTAATATGAGATAATTTTATCATAAAATATACGGTAGTGAAACCACGATCAAAAGCTAGTTTTGTTGAGAATTACACTTTTCAAAAATAAGATTAATAATACGGCTAGTACGGCGTAAAGTACTATAAAAATAAAAAAAACGATTAAGATTAATAATGTTATAAAAAGCCTTTAGCAGAATAACTGGTTAAGAACAAACAAGTGTTTTTTAAGTTACCTGTAAAAGTTAATTCGTGGCGATGCAACATGACTGTCGTAGCGAAGACAACTCTGTCAAGAGTGCACGACTCAGAAGAAGAAGAAGAAAAGTTATTTAGAAATCCAATATAATGAAAAAAGTTAGTTTATTCAAGTGCAATTACAGACTCATATATAATGCTATTGAAATCTATACCTAAAAAAGGTTGTAACAAGATTTTTAAAATCAGCTCTTTCAAATACCTCAAGTAAGTGAATTGCTTCAATAAGTTTCAATTAAATTGAACATTGTCAAAAAAGAGTCATCATTTGATCAAAATTAGTAATATCTTATGATAGAACTGGCTTTCAGTTATTTCGGAAAGATGGGGTAATATATCTTAAACAAATAATAACTGAGAGTAGGCACTTATGCACGTAACTTTCATTTTCTATGTTACTTCAATACTCTTTTAGACGTTAACAGTAAGTATTAGTAAACACTCTATAATAATATATTACATTTCTTTTCAACCTCTTCACTTTGCTCGAACCTTAGAAAATGCTGGCCAGTTGAAATATAATGCGAAAGATATGAAAAATGTAATAAGCTTAAGAAAGAATTCATAACTTCACACTAAAATTTTTCTAGTGATGGATTGGTCTACAGAATTCTCTGAAGCATCTAACGTATTACACGCTCACGCTTTAAAAGATATTTAATCTTGATGGTCATGTTTTTATTTCATTCTTATGTGGCTCATATTACCTATATT
This sequence comes from Glyphodes pyloalis, assembly GCA_037074685.1. Taxonomy (NCBI): domain Eukaryota; kingdom Metazoa; phylum Arthropoda; class Insecta; order Lepidoptera; family Crambidae; genus Glyphodes; species Glyphodes pyloalis. Next base: position 4,999,939 of record JAYKKO010000004.1, read on the forward strand.
TTGTTTGTGTATTTTACTAGCAGTCGCTACGCACTACGCGCGACGAGTTAGTACTTGCATCC